>BSEG01000012.1:40957500-42312500 GCA_036245055.1 Diospyros kaki
AAAAATAATATGCAATAAATTTACTTTTCATGTGTAATAATATGAAATAAAAATATAAAGTAAAATAAGTCAATTTAACGCATTTTTCTTTATACGTCAAAGTACTTGATTAAATTGATTCTAAAATACAGAAACAAAGTATAATTAAAATAAAAAAAAGTTTGAATTACTATATGAAAAAAAAGTTATAGTACGAGAAATTAAATTAATTTAAAAATATAAATACGAGATTATAATTGAAATAATAAAAAATTAAATAATTATATAAAAAAATAAAATTATAGAGTAAAAATATAAATTTGGCCGACATAAAAAGAGAAGAAGTAACGTGCTTGAATTAGAGGGGTGAGTGGATGAAAGGAGTTAGCAGAGTACAAGTCACCCCAAGATATTTGTTAGGTGGGCCAACTGAAAGGTTGATATTTTTTTTAATATTATAATTATCTTAATTATTTATATATATTTTTTCTAACGTATACTTTTTATTGGCGAAATTCATTTTTTTCTACACTTTGACTTTTTTTTTTTGTGATTATCTTAATTTTGTATTGTCTTGATTATATTTTAAAATTTATTTTTAAGTTAATTTAATACTTATATTTTAACATTTTTTTATGTCAATTTGAATTTTTCTTAATTCAATTATGTCTTTATATTTATATTTTTAAGTTGATTTAATTTTTTAATTTTATATATAAAAAAATAAAGTGAGATAATAAAATTTTCATTATATTTCATTCTATAGAAATTAAATTAATTTAAAAATATAAATTTAACGGTTCAAAGATATATTTAAAATAATAAAAATTTTAAATTACTATAAAAAAATCAAAATACAAAAGTATGGAGTTCTAATCAAAATAATTTGCTACTTTTGTTAGATATTTTATATTTTAAAATTAAATATATATTTAATATTCTATGGTGGCGGCCGGTGAGTTCTCCTCTACAAAGCCAAGTTGTCTATAAATAGAAATCCGTCAACCCCAGCTGCTTCTGCAACTTCATAAGCACATCTCAGAGAGAGAGAGAGAGAGAGAGAGATCATCATCTTCATCTCCGTCTGCATCTTCATCTTCATAAACATCTCAGAGACAAAGAGAGAGAGAGAGAGAGAGATGGGTTCGTTAGAAGGAGGTAAAATGAAGGGACACGCAGTGTGTATTCCGTTCCCCGCGCAAGGGCACATCAACCCAATGTTGAAGCTGGCCAAGCTTCTGCATTCCAGAGGCTTCCACATCACCTTCGTCAACACCCAGTTCAACCACCGCCGCCTCCTCCGCTCCCGCGGCCCCCGCTCCCTCGACGGCCTGCCGGACTTCCGCTTCGCAGCCATCCCCGACGGCCTGCCCCTCTCCGACACCGACGCCACCCAGGACATCCCCTCCCTCTTTGCCTCCATTCCCGTCCACAGCCTCCACCCTTTCCGCTGCTTGCTCTCCGACCTAGCCGCCTCCTCCGACGTCCCCCCCGTCTCCTGCATCGTCTCGGACGGCGTCATGAGCTTCACTCTCGATGCCGCCAGAGAATTCGGCCTCCCTGAAGTGCTCTTCTGGACTCCCAGCGCCTGCGGCTTCCTCGGCTATACCCAGTACAAAGCCCTCCTCCAGAGAGCCCTCGTTCCTCTCAAAGGTAAACCATAATTTGTCTTCTTCTGTGCTGCGTTGTGCCATCAGTAACTGTTTCACAAGCATCTCACTAATCATTGCATTTTGCTTAATTTTCTAATAATGAATCTATTAAACAAGCTCAACTGAACAGATTGGAGTTGCCTCACAAACGGGTATTTGGAGACGAAAATCGACTGGATGCCGGGGATGATGAAGAACGCCAGATTGAAGGATATTCCGAGCTTGATCAGAACCACAGATCCTGACGACGTCAGTATCAAATTCGTCCTCACTGAAACGGAGCGATCCTCCAAAGCCTCTGCCATCATCATCAACACGTTCGATTCTCTTGAAAGAGACGCCATTGACGCTCTCTCCGCCATTTTTCCGGCTCCTGTTTTCACCATTGGCCCTCTCCACATGATGCTCAATACCCACATAAAAGAAAACCACCAACTCAAATCCATCGGTAAGTTAGTCACCTCTTAGTTCATCTTATATATGATATCCATCGTGTATTGAAGGACACCTCAATCCAAAATGAGCCCTTAGACATGGTAGATTGAGCAAAGAGGCGTAAATGAGTAGGATTCATCGTTCAATCACCTAGATCTCACCTTGAAACAGGATTCTCCCTTTTATACACACATAAGATAAGATAACAGAATGAATGCATTTCAATGTTTTCTCTTTCAAACAGGATTAAATCTATGGAAAGAAGACAGGGGGTGCATGGAGTGGCTGGATTCGAAGGAGCCCAACTCGGTTATGTACGTGAACTTCGGAAGCATCGCCGTGATGACGAGCCAACAACTAGTTGAGATGGCGTGGGGGCTGGCCAACAGCAAAAAGGACTTCCTTTGGATCATCCGGCCGGATCTCGTCACAGGAAACTCGGCCGTCCTGCCGCCGGAGTTCTTGGAGGAGACGAGAGGGAAGGGGAAGCTGGCAAGCTGGTGCCCGCAGGAGGAGGTGTTGAGCCACAGGGCCGTGGCCGGGTTCCTGACGCACAGTGGCTGGAACTCGACGATGGAGAGCCTGGGCGCCAGCGTGCCGATGATCTGCTGGCCGTTCTTCGCCGAGCAGCCTACCAATTGCCGGTACAGCTGCGAGGAATGGGGGGTGGGGATGGAGATAGAGACCGACGTGAAGAGAGAGGAGGTGGAGTGGGTGGTGAGGGAGTTGATGGACGGGGAGAAGGGAAAGGAAATGAAGAGGAAGGCCGCGGAGTGGAAGAAGAAGGCGGAGGCGGCCGTCGCGCCCGGCGGCTCGTCGGACGTCAACTTGGAGACACTTTTTAGTAAAATGCAAGATCTCTCCTTTGATCCCTAAACAGACGTAACGTCAGATATTTTGAGATATATTTTTGTAATGTTTTTCAATAATTTTTATAATAATTAATCAAATGGGAGAAAATACCCATTTCATGTAAACATTTATTACCCGAGTCTCAAAATTATAGTGGATAAATAATTTATATATTTGTTGATCTTTGATCATTTTATTTAAAAAATCAAGATTTTGAGAATTTTATTGTGATATTACGACTAATGTTTAAAAAAAAATATATAGATCAAAAGATTAAAATTTATAGGGTTCCGTAGCCTAGTCAATTGATTTACGTAATTATAATTCCTAATAAGAATTTTGTGTAATTTTGCCCATACAAATTATGTTATTGTTGCCAAAGTTTGTTTATTATAAACTGTAGGATGTAGCCATGGGAATTGAAGTCTCTTCTTTATTACTGGGAAATGGGCAGCCCGGCCCGTCTCCCTCTCGGGGCCCTCTTTATTGTACATGTAGGATATAGTCATGGGAATTGAATTCTCTTCTCTATTACTTCAAATAGAGATGGGAAATGGGCGGTCCGGCCCGTCTCCCTCGCGGGGCCTGTTTATTGTACATGTAGGATGTAGCCATGAGAATTGAATTCTCTTCTTTATTACTTTAAAAGTTGCATTGAAAGGTAGATATACAGGTTGACGCACAGGAGAAATCGCGAGAAATTGACAACTAAAATATTGTCTTGAATCGCTGCTAGGTGTTATTTAAGAATTCTCATAATATTGTCGAAATTTGAAAAATTTTCGGTGATAAGACAAGGGGTTAACTGATACCAAAAAGGGTTTCAGTGTTATCTGATCGCTAGCAGGTAGTGAATCTAGAAAGTCACATACCATATAATGTTGTGTTTGATATAGATAACATGTACTCGATATGTCTCAGAAATTTATTGGTAAAAAATTGACCATTGACATCTTGCCCATAGTGCATAGTAGTAGTGAATAGTGTGAAATCAATTATTGATTGCATAATGCCCGATATGTCTCAAGAATTGATTGGTCAAAAGTTAACTATTGACCCCCTTTACCCATAGTGCATAATAGTAGTGCATAGTGCATAATATATAGTAATAATGTATAGTGCATAATGCATAGTACATAATGTAAAATTAATTATTGATTGCACAATAAAAGACAACGACCGCAATTTGCACAATGCATAGTAACCTCTAAATTATTGAGAGAATAATTAAGGGGGCTATGTGAATTTCAAAGTGAAATTCAATTGAGAGAAGGGAAGAAGAAAAAGGGAAAGGGATTAAATTAAGGGCCTCTACCTTTCTCCTTCCTCCCCTAAATACTATTTTCTGTTCTTCTTCTTCTTCTTCTTTCTTCCTCTGAATAATTACAGAAATTATACGTGTGACTATAACGTGTATAATTTTGAGACACAAATATCGATGATACATAGATCTTCTATGTCTAGCATAGGAAAATGTGACTGGAACAATACCTTACTGCATACTAGGTGTGAACTGACTAGGACCACCACATCTTAAGGTACACTTTCTCTCAATACAGAAACTGGTTCTGTATTTCATCCTTTCATCGAGCAACAGGTATGCATTTATTTATGCATTCATTTGTTATATATACGT
This sequence comes from Diospyros kaki, assembly GCA_036245055.1. Lineage (NCBI taxonomy): Eukaryota > Viridiplantae > Streptophyta > Magnoliopsida > Ericales > Ebenaceae > Diospyros > Diospyros kaki. The sequence goes on from BSEG01000012.1 coordinate 40,962,055, forward strand.
GTTGCTTAAATACCCAAGTTATGTACGGCATGTATGTTATATTTTGGTACGTGTATCTGATGCACAGTAAAAAACTTATTTTTGTCTATATCGCCGTACTAGTGATTCCCTTCAGTGGTATCAGATTCTCAACTTGATATTTAACGCATATATGCAGATATATGTGTCAAATATTGCATTTAATCGGCGTGTTGGTTCCAACAACCAAGCAACATATTCTAATTGTTTCATTTTTATAGTACTGCTTCTAAACACTTAGAGGCTGCATTTTTTTTGTTATTTTTAGGTTATTTTTAATTTTTAATTTTTTAAAACAATGAAAATGTATTTATTTTTATCATTTTCAAAAATATGTTTTTGAAAATAAGAAAAAAAATTGTAAAAGAAACATAAAATTTTGTAAAATATTGTTTTGGTTGTTTTCATTCAAAACAATCTTTAAGTGCAAAACATGGAAAACACAATCTATTTTTCCTGTTTTGGTTCTAAAAAAGAAAAGAAGGAAAAAAAAGAAGAAAAAAATATTTTTAAATTTTAAAAATAAAATGATATATTTATTTAAAATTTAAAAAATATAGAATATCTATATTATAATTAAAAATATAAGATAATATATAGTATATTATTAAGTATATTACATATAGTATATATGGATTAAATTAACTTAAAAATACATATTCAAAAATATAATTGAAATAACGAAAAGTTTGAATAACTACATACAAAAATTAATGTTAAAGTATAAGAGTTAAATTAAGTCAAAATCAGGTTAAGTAATGTAATCAAAAGAACAAAAAATTTAGGTGATCATACAAAAAAGAATATAAAAATATAAATTTAGCCATTAAAAATATGCTTTAAAGTATAAAAAGAACCCTACATTTTGTTATTTTGACCGCATAGCACTCTCAATTTAAACGTTAACCCATTGTACCTCTTAACTATATAATTTTACAATAATTAGACATCACTATCTAGTCAATGAAAATATTTAATGAAAGTGAGCTCCACTAGTGGTGACGCGTGTGCCAGACTATATTGCAAAAATTGATTTCTCGGTTAATGTGTAAAATTTTTAATATTTTGTTAAATAATTTGAAATATGTAATATTTTATTAATTTATTTTTAAAATGATAATATTTTTAAGAATTCCTCGCGTGCTGTCAAACATTGATCAAATAGTTAGGTGCACCTCTTGTACGGTCACTTGTAGATAAAATTTAATTATGTTGAATTTATTAATAAATGTTAGTTTTGTTTTTACTAATAAGATTCAAGACGATAACAATTTTTCGAGTAGGATTAATCTTGATATATTTTGGCCCATAATTAAAGTATAACCTATATCATCATTTATTGACACTCTAATGTAGAAATCATGACATAAGCCCATTAATAATTTTTTTGAAGGAGAAATGAGTCTTAGGCCATTTATTTAAAAAAATGAGAAGCCTAGCCCACTACTTCTTGCCCTAGTTATATCATATAAATTCCTTGTGTTATTTCCTTTTCTCTTAGTGTGTGGCGACCGAAATGCTCTCTCTCTCTCTCTCCCTTATATCGACACCGAATATCCCTCATATCCGACTTTCCTTGCCCCTTTGTGTTGTGTTTCCTTACTGGTTTGTCTGGTGCCTTTTTGCCATTTCTAGGTTGCACCTCTCAATTTCCTTTTCTATATATTCGGTATGGTTGATCCTTGGTAGGTAAGCTTCGCAGTCTTGATCCATTCTTGCTTTTTGCTTTATCTTAGTAATTCTTGTTTCTATGTAGACTCTACTTCGTGTAGAGCATTTGTTTCTTCTTGGGTGAGTGGACAGAATTGGAGTTGGGCTTTATTGATGTTTTGTGGTTCTATTCTCAGTGTTGTCTAAATAGTGATTCGATTGCTTAGATCTGAGTCTTGAACACCTCTATCATAACTGTCATTGGTGGCCAAACAGGGAGTTTTTCTTTACTTTGTGTATTTTCGGTTAATTTCTTATTTCGATTAATATTTGTACTAATCATCTTTTTTTAGATCTTTCACTCACAATAAACAAGTTTTTTTTTTTCAATTTGAGTAACTATTCAGTTGGTTCCGTTCTATTTTAAAAAAATATTCAATTTATTTGATTTAATCAATTCAGTCAATTCCATTAGTACTCACCCTTAGTTATGTTCATTCATCTTCACACCTTTTAAGGGCAACACTTGATCAATTATCATTTTTAATATTATTAGTTCTAGTTTAATTGTGTCAATTAGTTGAAGTCATAAAAGGTAATTTTGTGGGTTTATAGAATTTTTAGTACATTATCAATGTATTATGATTGGGTCATGATAAAAAAAAAAATTAATATCCGACATTCCCGGTAGATCAATAATCTCATATTGATCAATTTGACTCAACTCAGACTCTAAACACTTTCCTAACTTGTATCTAACGGTGATTCTAAGTTAATTTCAATACTATTTATATTCACTAAAAATGATAATTAAAAGTGGTTTATGGAGCCAAGATCTCCTAATATTTATACATATCTAAATATTTATTTTTTGGATGTTAAAAGTTATTTAACTTAAGGGTAAAGTAAAATAAAAAATGTAGAATCTATTGTTTAATGCCTTAGATTTGAACCAGCACAATTGTTTTGTGTATTGATGTGCAGAATTTTCTAATGAGCCGAACCATCCAATTGAGTGATAGAAACATTCATCTATGTGGTTCCATATTACTGGTATATGGAGACAGATGTTGCAAATAGGATCTGTTGCCCTTGTCGGTATTTGATAGTGTGAACGTCCTATGTGATCTACTATTAATATGACAAGACAGTTGTAATACCCGAGAACGTTGAGTTATTTAAGAAATAGTATTTTATTAGAAAAATCGAATTTTGAGGAAAATAGGTATCAGAATAGCCAGAGAAATTGACCGAATCGACTTCCGGGAGTACCCTGGAGCCGAGATGCCTTAAGAAAATAATATGTCAGTGTCGAGTAATTTAAGATATGATTTATGGCATCGAAAGAATTTGAATCGGAAATAGTTTCCGAAACAGCAAAAATACAGCTGTGGAATAGGTTGTGAAACCGAATAATCGTAGGAGGCTCCCGAAATGGAAACGAAAGCCTAGGGAAGCTTCGATTCGTCGAGTAGAGCAACCCTTCAGTGAGTTTTGGAAGAAACAAATGGATTTTGGGTCGAAACAGAAATTCGGGCCTAAGTGTAATTTTTTAAAGTTGCTCGAGGGGGGTTCAAAATGACGTTTTTTCTGAAAGTTCAAAAGAGAAAATTGAAAGATTGAAACTCAAGGGACCCAATGGCAATTACAAAAAGTCTAGGGGTTAAGTGAAAGATGGCCAAAATGAGAATAACAAAATCTAGGGGGGGCCAAACTGCAAAATCGCAAAAATTGGGCAAAGGCAAATCCGACCAGCCACTTTCCGGTCGCCAAACGTCGCTTTCAAGCACTGGGATGGCACGGGCAATGGTCGGGGAAGGCCAAGGTATCATCGTGAGTCGTCGTTGGGCGTTGAGATGGCCGAATTTCGAGGATTTTCCGACCAGAAAGCTTGGTCGCGTGGTCGGCCCTGCAAATCGATTTCTTGGTCGGCAAGGGCTCGTTTCAGGGCCATCTAAGGGCGGTAAAGCCTCTAAGGGTCGTGGGTTGCTCGGCCAAGAGCATTTGGGTGCTCCAAAATGCCTATAAATAGGCGTTCATAAGTGGCCAAAAATTAGGGTTCTTGAAGCTTCAAATTGAAGGCTTTAACGAATGAATTGGCCGTCGAAATTAAAGGGATTTTGAAGCCCATGAGATGTAGAAGCATTCTGTAAAATTAGAGGGATTTTCGTTGAGGTTTGGTGAGGTTTCGAGCTTGGCCGGACTTTGGAGGCGGCGAGTTTGGCCGAGGCTTTGGCCGGCCGTTTGAGGCATCTCCGACCGTCTTTTCGAACATCAAGACCGACCATCAGGATCGACTGGACCTTGGCTTCGTCGTGGTGTGGTCGAGGGCAAAATCCGGCACCGGCCGGCGAACCATCTCGCCGGAGAAGACGATGCGCGTGCAGTGCACGCGCGGCTTTCACGCGCAGGCGCGTGAGCTTCCTTCTTTCGGCGCGTGAGGGCGCGTCCCTGCATGGAAAAGTGAGAAAAATTCTAAAATTCCTAGAATTTTGTGATCTTGAAGTGTGTGCAATTAGTTTTGGATTTGGAGTTTCTTTCGTCTCGGTTTCTGCACCAAAGTGCATCGTTTCGCGTGCAAACGCACCATCCGGGTAAGTCCAGTAATTTTATCTTGAAGTTCATATGTTTTAATGATTTTTGGTGAAGAAACATTGGAGAAAATAGTTTGATTGCTATTTATTTGGAATTTCTAGAGAGAAAAATGGGAGAAAATAGAGAAAATAAGGAAATTTTGAGATAAATCAGATTTATGATATTTAAATAATGTTTAGGGTACTTTGAGGCATAGCGTTGAGTGTTGGTGCAACTTTTGAGGTTTGCACGAAAAACGAGGTCAGGCACGCAAATCGAGGCAGTGTGCGCTTTTCAAGGTACTTTGGATTTTGTCAAAAGGTGAGCTGTTCTAACCCCAAAAATTGTTTATTCAAAGTTATTCTCTTAAACTTGATTTAATCCATGCAAATGTTTTGTTGCATGTGAATGTTTTGTACCTGTTATGGCTGGTTTCATAGGGATTTGTCCCGAAATGGTTTATGCATGTGCATTGAATTTTTGTGATAAAATTTTATACATGAATTGTTGTTTCACATGATCATTGGCTTGTTTTGGGTTGGGATTGTCAACTTATGAGGTGGCACTTAAAGTGGTAGCACTAGGGAAACGTGCCAAGGGAAAATACCCACTTATGACGGGGGCTGCGAGTGGACACCACCCTTGCGAGTCGACAAGTGGCGGGGCTGCGAGTGTACACCACCTCGGACCGGCAAGAGGAGGCTGCGAGTGGACACCACCCCAGATTCCTTGCGCGGTAGTATTGTTTCCAATGTGGACGTGGATAGTGTTGATCATCATTTGGCCAGGATTAAGTGTGACGTGTGCTCCGTAAGCTTCTGAGTGGGAACGTAATGATGACGGGGTGGTTCCCGGGTTCATGCATTGACGTTGCTTCCTCTTAAGCCAGGACGGTGTTGTGCCAATGAGTCGATGTTGTTGTGTTGCCTTTAGAGAGATTGCATTTTTCCCGGTTAGGGTTAAGTGCTTGGTGGTTTTCTCTTGGGTCGAGTTTTTGTCATGATATTATGTTGTTTCATATCTTGCATACATTCATGAAAACGTTTTGAACTCTCTCTTTGATGATTCATCATCTTATGTTGGACTTCGGTCCCTGGAATATTCTAACGTTCCAGGTGGTAGCAGCTATTCTAAAGGGAAGGGAATTGCCGAGGATTGACGACAACTAGTAAATGATAGTAGCATATGTTTTAGATTATATGTACTTCATTTTGATGATGTTAGACGATGATACGATTTTGATGTTATAAGATGATTTCGGTTATGTATCACATCAGGTTTCGATCTAGCTTCCGCATTTGTTTATTGATGATATTACCTGTCTTAGCTTGATGTTTTTAATTTTGATATGCTGAGAAGGTAATTGGAATTGTCGGGGAAGTTATGGATTTAAGTGTTATGTGGTGAAATGTGCATGTCTAGGCTAGTTCTGGCTAAGGAAAGATTTGGTACTTAAGTGTGTCCCATGTGACCCACCTCTTTTTCCTGGGAACTTACCTGGTGCACTATTCACGAGCAGACGCTTTTATTACATATTTATGGAAAAAAATATTTCCCCAAAATTCATAATGGTTTATTCCGCATATATTAACGCCCATCGGTTGGAGCGGGGTGTTACAACAGTCCCTAACCAGGGCAGATTAAAAGTTAGGAAATGTGTTTTCTGAGGTGTCATCTAGTCACATTAATAAGATCTGACACATAGTTACTGAGTTTGTGAGTTTATCACTCCATGACTCTCGCTTAATCAGGACATTAGGTGATGAAAGGATTATAGCGCATGGTAATTATCAACTGTAATAGGTTCACTTAAAGTGAGACTTCACTACCACTTATATTGTCCTGAATTGCTGCTAAGTGCTATTTAGGAACTCTCGGAATATCGTCGGAATTTGAAAAATTTTCGGTAATAAGTCAAGGGGTTGACTGATACCGAAAAAGGTTTCAGTGTTATCTGATCGCTAGCGGGTAGTGAATCTAGAAAGTCACATACCATATAATGTTGTGTTTGGTATCGACAACATGTACTCTATATGTCTCAAAAATTTATTAGTCAAAAGTTGACCATTGGCCTCTTGCCCATAGTGCATAGTAGTAGTGAATAGTGTGAAATCAATTATTGATTGTACAATGCCCGATATGTCTCAGGAACTAATTGGTCAAAAGTTGACTATTAGCCCCCTTTACCCATAGTGCATAATAGTAGTGCATAGTGCACAATATATAGTAATAATGCATAGTGTATAGTACATAGTGTGAAATCAATTATTGATTGCACAATAAAAGACAACGACCGCAATTTGCACAATGCATAGTAACCTCTAAATTATTGAGAGAATAATTAAGGGGCCGTGTGGATTTCAAAGAGAAATTCAATTGAGAGATGAGAAGAAGAAAAAGGGAATGGGAATTAAATTAATAAAAGGTGGAGGCAGGGCCTCTACCTTTCTCCTTCCTCCCCCATGCCTCTACCTTTCTCCTTCCTCCCCTTAACACTATTTCTTCTTCTTCTTCTTCTTCTTCTTCTTTTTCTTCTTCTTCTTCTTCTTCTTCTTCTTCTTCTTCTTTCTTCCTCTGAATAATTACAAAAATTATACGTGCGACTATTACGTGTATAATTTTGAGACACGAACACTGGTAATACATAAATCCTCTATGTCTAGCACAGGAAAAGGTGACCGGAACAATACCCTACCGGTTTCCCGTATACTTAATCGGATTATTGAGCAATGCGAATCAAGTCAGGGAGATCATCCACTGGTTTCCCGTAGGTCTAGCAGAGTGCCACATCCTCCGGATCGATGGTATGGTTTATCAGTGGAGGGGATACAATGATTTATTCTTGTATTGAGACAGTGACAAGTTAGTTGACCCTCCCACCTATGAGAAGACGATATATGATATCAATGCCTCAAAGTGACAGATAGCTATAAAATCTAAGATGGAGTTTATGTACTCCAAGTAGGTCTGGGTCTTGATAAATCTACTTGAAGGAATTGTTCCTATTGGGTGTAAATGGATCTTCAAAAGAAAAATCGGATCAAATGGACAAGTTTCGACCTATAAAGCTCGGTTGGTGGCAAAGGATTATTGTTAGTGTCAAGGAATTGACTATGACAAGACTTTTTCACCTGTCGCGATGCGTAAGTCCATCAAGATGATATTAGCTATAGCTGCTTACTATGACTATGAGATTTGGCAGATGGACGTCAAGACAGCTTTTCTGAATGGATTTTTTAAAGAAAAGATCTATATGGAATAGCCGAGTGGATTTGAGTCCACCAATCCTCTTCAGGTGTGTTCGCTGAAGAGATCAATATATGGTCTAAATCAAGCATCAAGAAGTTGAAACATATATTTTAATCATGAGATCAAAGGGTTTGGTTTCTTGAGAAATCTGGATGAACTATGTGTATATAAGAAGGCTAGTGGGAGCAACATTGTGTTCCTAGTCTTGTATGTGGATGATATTTTAATTATGGGTAACAATGTGAACATGACGATGTCTGCGAAAGGTTGGTTGTCTAGAGTATTCTCCATGAAAGATCTGAGAAATGCTATCTATATTTTGGGCATTAGACTTTATAAAGATAGAGTCAAGAAAATGATAGGTCTCTCCAAAGCTTGTATATAAAAAAGATGTTAAAGAGGTTTAGCATGTTTAATTCCAAAATGGGGCAGTTGTTTATCCGGGTTAGAGTCTATCTCTCTAAGGAGATATCTCCTAATACTCTTGAAGAAAAGGATCGTATGAGTAAAATACCTTATGTTTCAGCAGTTGGGAGCCTTATGTATGCAATGATATGTATAAGGCCAGATATTGCATACGTTGTGCGTGTTGTAAGTCGATATCAGTTCGATCCTAGTGAGAGTCACTGGATCGCAGTGAAGCATATTCTAAAGTACTTGTAAAGAATTAAAGATATGCTACTAATTTATGGAGGGGTGATTTCCATATAGATAGATTCATTGATTTGGATTTTCAATCAAATGTTGATGATCGCAAATCAACATTTGGTTTTGCATATCTCTTGAATGGGGGTGTTGTGAGCTAAAAAAGTTCTAAGCAAGCAATCACAGTAGATTCAACCACTGAAGCCAAGTATGTTGCAGCATGTGATGCTGCTAAGGAAGCTGTTTGGATCCAAAAATTTCTTTTGAAGATTGATGTGGTTCTGACCGTTATATCACCAGTATCTTTGTATTGTGACAACAATAGAGCTATCGCGCAAGCGAAGAAACCTAGGTCTCATCAGAAATCCAAACACATTGAGTGTTGGTTTCATTTGATTCGAGAGATTATAGCACATGGAGACGTGCAGTTGCAGAGAATAGATTTAGCAAATAATATAGCTTATCCTCTCACCAATGTTATGACTCAGTCACAACTAAATCAGCATCTTGAAGACATGGGTATCCGATTCGGTGTTGCACTAGATGTACATATGATGTAAATTAGTATTAGTGCAAATGGGAGATTGTTAGTGTTGTGTGTCTTGATGCTAGATTTAGATGACATCTAGCAGGCTTATTTTAATGCATTGATTGTGTCTTTGTATAAATCTATAAAAGGCAAGATTTTATTTATTCATATTTTCTCTAATCAATTATATCTATGGGTCCCTAAATCTTTTGTGTGAGAATCTTATTCTCAAGGTGTTGAGATTGTGTGACAAGATGCTCTTATAACAGAATATCTTAAACTATTTATAATCCTTAGATTCATACTCAAATATAAATATCTCGAGGCATTGTTTGTAAATATCTAATTTAGACGAAGGGTATTTTCATAATTTTAATCAAATATTTCCTTTATGATAAGAACTAAGATAAATTCTACTTGCAACCACCCAGTTTGCTCTTCACAGCAACCATTTAATATATCTAAACCCCTCATTTGAAAATCCATTTTTACCTTCCCTATTACAGCCACTTTATTCCTCAATGAACTGTTCACCAGCCACCATACGCAGCCGCCCATTTACATCAAAGATGATGCAGTCAAGAATGCTGGATAAGATGGGGGCAAAGACAAAAAACAGATGGAAATGCAGTCATAGAGTAGAAGAACAATGGCGATGCATCCGAATGCATAACAAACACACATATATATACATACACAGCCACACAGACACCCATATATACACATATACACACATTCGAGTGAATAAACAGACACTTACATATATATATATATATATACATAGACACACACAATTGGCGGCAACCATACCTGACGGCGGCAATCGCCCTTCATGGCCCCCTGAACCCCTGGGTTCAAGGCGATTAGGGTCCCTCTGAACCCTAAGGTTTGAGGAGCCTTAATGGCCCCCGAACCTAGGCACCTTGAAACCCCCAAACCTGGGCACCTTGAAACCCCCGAACACAGGGGTTCAGGGGCAGCCTTCATGGCCCCCACCGGTGGGTATGTGTGTGTGTGTGTGTGCGCGCGCGCTCACGCGCATTGTATACGTGTATATCTGTGTGTTTATGTGACTGTGTATGTATATATGTATCTTTAATTTTGTAGTCTTCTCTTATGAAGGTCGTCTTTGTGGATCTGAGTTGTTCAGGTTTGATGATGTATTTTAGATATGACTGTGTGGGTGGTTGTAGTTGTGTGCGATTGTAATAGAAAATGATATTTTTTAAAAATATTGAATGCAAAAAGTTATTAACGTGACTATAAAGGGTAAAAGAAGAAAAATAAATTTTTACTGATTACAAATGGGAAAAAACTGACGGCAAATAGGATTTCTTATATCTAATGATCAAGGAGACGTGATGGCAGACATGGTCAAAATTAAAATAATGTTTAAAAATTAATCTCATTATTTTTAATTAATGTTTTGCTGACATGTTCAGATTGAGTTAATCTTTTGAATATTTGACATGTTCGGATTGAGTTAATCTTTTGAATATATTCCCTTAAAGGATCTCTAAATTGTTCCATTTACAACATGAATGACCTAAACTGTAATCCTAAACTCTTGATCAATTTAAGTCCATCAATTTAGAAATACCTAATTTCTTAACAAAATAGACATACACGAACCAAAAATAAAATGTCAATCTAATAGAGACGAACCCATGATCCAAACTTGTCCATTATCATTACTCGCAAATTGATACATGCATGTGCTACCTATTTTTGTTTTTATCCAAGTATATCATATTTTGAAATATTTACTTAACAAAATGAATTATTTTATTGTTAAAAATAATATGCAAGAAATTTACTTTTCATGTGTAATAGTACGAATAGACATAAAAGACTAAATTTATATTTTTATTCTTATATTTTAATATTTTTTTGTGAGGTCAATAAAATTTTTTGTTGTTTCAATTATATTTTTAGACTTGCATTTTCGAATCAATTTAACTTCTATATTTTGATATTTTTTTCTTGTATTAATATGAATTTTTCGTTGTTTAGATTATATTCATATACTAATATTTTTTAATCAATTTAAACCCTTGTATCTGTGTTAGAAAAAAGATAAAGTGAGATAACTCAATTTAACTCTTTTTCCTTTCAAAGCACTTAGTTAAACTGAATGTAAAATATATATACGGAGTGTAATTAAAATTATAAAAAGTTTAAATTATTATAAAAAATATTAAAATATAAAAAAATTAAATTAATTTAAAAATATAGATACAAGAATATAATTAAAATAATAAAAAATAAAATAATCACATAAAAAAACATAAAAGTATTAAAGTAAAAGTATAAATTTGACCGACATAGAAGTCACGTGCATGAATTGGAGGGCGAGTGGATGAAAGGAGAACAGCCATGACGGCAAACAGGTGGATGAGAGAGAGAGAGAGAAAGAAGAAAATGTGAGAGTATGAGGAAGAAGCGGAGGGAGCAGGTTAATAAATTTGAGAGTAGATTTGTACTTGGAACAAACTATCAAATCAATTATCTAATTAATTGTGTAAGTAGCATTATTGCATAGAGTACAAGTCACTCCGAGATATTTGCTAAGTGGGCCCACTGAAAGGCTGATATTTTTTTTAATGTTATAATTACCTTAATTATTTATATTTTTTTTCTAACATATACTTTTTATTAGGAGAATTCATTTTTTTCTACATTTTGACCTATTTTTTGTGATTATCTTAATTTTTCCTTTCAAAGTACTTGGTTAAATTGAATGTAAAATATATACACGGAGTGTAAGTAAAATAATAAAAATGTTAAATTACTATAAAAAAATATTAAAAATATAAAAACTTAAACTAATTTAAAAATATAAGTACAAGAATACAATTAAAATAATAAAAAATTAAAATAATTATATAAAAAACATAAAGTATAAAGTAAAAGTATAAATTTGGCCGACATAGAAGTCACGTGCATGACTTGGAGGGGCGAGTGGATGAAAGGAGAACAGCCACAGCGACGAACAAGTGGAGGAGAGAGAGAAAAAGAAGAAAATTTGAGAGTATGAGAAAGAAGCAGAGGGAGGAGGTTAACAAATTTGAGGGTAGATTTGTAATTGGAACAAATTATCTAATTAATTATGTAAGTAGCATTATTGCATAGAGTACAAGTCACTCTGACATATTTGTTAAGTGGGCCCACTGAAAGGCTGATATTTTTTTTAGTGTTATAATTATCTTAATTATTTAAAAAAATTTCTTACATATACTTTTTATTAGCAAAATTCATTTTTTTCTACCCTTTGACATTTTTTTTGTAATTATCTTAATTTTTCCTTACAAAGTACTTGGTTAAATTGAATGTAAAATATATATACGCACTGTAATTAAAATAATAAAAAATTTAAATTACTATAAAAAATATTAAAATATAAAAATTAAATTAATTTAAAAATATAGATACAAGAATATAATAAAAATAATAAAAAATTAAAATAATTATATAAAAAACATAAAAGTATAAAATAAGAGTATAAATTTGGCCGACATAAAAGTTACGTGCATGAACTAAAAGGGCGAGTGGATGAAAGGAGAACAACCATGGTGACGAACAAGTGGAGGGGAGAGAGAAAGAGAAAAAGAGAAGAAAGTGTGAGAGTATGAGGAAGAAGCGGAGGAAGGAGGTTAACAAATTTGAGGGTAGATTTGTAATTGGAATAAATTATCAAATCAATTTTCTAGTTAATTGTCTAAGTAGCATTATTGCAAAGAGTACAAGTCACTCCGAGATATTTGCTAAGTGGGCCCACTGAAAAGCTGATATTTTTTTTAATGTTCTAATTATTTTAATTATTTATTTTTTTATCTTACATATACTTTTTATTAGCAGAATTCACTTTTTTCTACACTTTAATTTTTTTTTGTGATTATATTAATTTTTCCTTTCAAAGTACTTGGTTAAATTGACTGTAAAATATATATACAAAGTGTAATTAAAATAATAAAAAGTTTAAATTATTATTAAAAAATATTAAAATATAAAAACTTAAATTAATTTAAAAATATAGATAGAAGAATATAATTAAAATAATAAAAAATTAAAATAATTATATAAAAAACATAAAAGTATAAAGTAAAAGTATAAATTTGGCCGACATAGAAGTCACATGCATGAATTGGAGGGGCAAGTGGATGAAAGGAGAACAACCACAGCGGCAAACAAGTGGAGGAGAGAGAGAAAAAGAAGAAAATTTGAGAATATGAGAAAGAAGCGGAGGGAGGAGGTTAACAAATTTCAGGATAGATTTGTAATTGGAACAAATTATCTAATTAATTGTGTAAGTAGCATTATTGCATAGAGTACAAGTCACTCTGACATATTTGCTAAGTGGGCCCATTGAAAGGCTGATATTTTTTTTAGTGTTATAATTATCTTAATTATTTACATTATTTTTCTTACATGTACTTTTTATTACAAAAATTCAATTTTTTCTACCCTTTGACGTTTTTTTTTTTGTAATTATCTTAATTTTTCCTTACAAAGTACTAGGTTAAATTGAAAGTCAAATATATATACGGAGTGTAATTAAAATAATAAAAAGTTTAAATTACTATAAAAAATATTAAAATATAAAAAATTAAATTAATTTAAAAATATAGATGCAAGAATATAATAAAAATAATAAAAAATTAAAATAATTATTGAAAAAACATAAAAGTATAAAGTAAGAGTATAAATTCAGCCAACATAGAAGTCACATGCATAAACTGGAGGGGCGAGTGGATGAAAGAAGAACAGCCATGGCGGCGAACAAGTGGAGGAGAGAGACAGAAAGAAAAAAAGAAGATAGTGTGAGAGTATGAAGAAGAAGCGGAGAGAGGAGGTTAACAAATTTGAGGGTAGATTTGTAACTGGAATAAATTATCAAATCAATTTTCTAATTAATTGTATAAGTAGCATTATTGCAAAGAGTACAAGTCACTCCTAGATATTTGCTAAGTAGGCCCACTAAAAGGCTGATATTTTTTTTAATGTTATAATTGTCTTAATTATTTTTTTTTCTTACATATACTTTTTATTACCATAATTCATTTTTTTCTACACTTTAACCTTTTTTTTGTGGTTATCTTAGTTTTTCCTTTCAAACTACTTGGTTAAATTGAATGTAAAATATATATACGGAGTGTAATTAAAATAATAAAAATTTTAAATTATTATAAAAAATATTAAAATATAAAAATTTAAATTAATTTAAAAATATAGATAGAAGAATATAATTAAAATAATAAAAAATTAAAATAATTATATAAAAAACATAAAAGTATAAAGTAAAAGTATAAATTTGGCCAACATAGAAGTCACGTGCATGAATTGGAGGGGCGAGTGGATGAAAGGAGAACAGCCACGGCGGCGAACAGGTGGAGGAGAGAGAGAGAGAGAGAGAAAGAAAGAACAAAGTGTGAGAGTATGAGGAAGAAGCGGAGGGAGGGAGGAGGTTAACAAATTTGAGGATATATTTGTAATTGGAAGAAATTATCAAATTAATTATCTAATTAATTGTGTAAGTAGCATTATTGCAAAGAATCCAAGTCACTACGAGATATTTGCTAAGTGCGCAAATTAAAAGGCTGATATTTTTTTTAATGTTATAATTATTTTAATTATTAATATTTTTTTCTTACATATACTTTTTATTAGCAAAATTCATTTTTTTCTACACTTTGACGTTTTTTTTGTGATTATCTTAATTTTTCCTTTCAATGTACTTGTTTAAATTGAATGTAAAATATATATATGGAGTGTAATTAAAGTAATAAATAGTTTAAATTACTATAAAAATATTAAAAATATAAAAAATTAATTTAATTTAAAAACATAGATACAAGAATATAATTAAAATAATAAAAAAATTATAATATAAAAAAAAACGTATAAAGTAAAAGTATAAATTTGGCCCACATAGAAATCACGTGCATGAATTGGAGGGGCGAGTGGATGAAAGGAGAATAGCCACAGCGACGAACAGGTTGACGAGAGAGAGAGAGAGAAATAGGAAAAGAAGAAAATTTTAGAGTATGAAGGAGAAGCGGAGGGAGGAGGTTAACAAATTTAATGGTAGATTTGTAATTCGAACAAATTATCTAATTAATTGTATAAGTAGCATTATTGCAAAGAGTACAAGTCACTCCGAGATATTTGCTAAATGGACCCACTGAAAAGCTGATATTTTTTTTAATGTTCTAATTATTTTAATTATTTATTTTTTTATCTTACATATACTTTTTATTAGCAGAATTCACTTTTTTCTACACTTTAACTTTTTTTTGTGATTATATTAATTTTTCCTTTCAAAGTACTTGGTTAAATTGACTGTAAAATATATATACGGAGTGTAATTAAAATAATAAAAAGTTTAAATTATTATTAAAAAATATTAAAATATAAAAACTTAAATTATTTTAAAAATATCGATAGAAGAATATAATTAAAATAATAAAAAATTAAAATAATTATATAAAAAAACATAAAAGTATAAAGTAAAAGTATAAATTTGGCCGACATAGAAGTCACGTGCATGAATTGGAGGGGCGAGTGGATGAAAGGAGAACAACCACAGCGGCGCACAGGTGGAGGAAAGAGAGAAAAAGAAAAAAATTTGAGAGTATGAGAAAGAAGCGGAGGGAGGAGGTTAACAAATTTTAGGGTAGATTTGTAATTGGAACAAATTATCTAATTAATTATGTAAGTAGCATTATTGCATTGAGTACAAGTCACTCTGACATATTTGTTAAGTGGCCCCACTGAAAAGCTTATATTTTTTTTAGTGTTATAATTATCTTAATTATTTACATTATTTTTCTTACATATACTTTTTATTAAAAAAATTCAATTTTTTCTACCCTTTGACTTTTTTTTTTTGTAATTATCTTAATTTTTCCTTACAAAGTACTTGATTAAATTGAATGTAAAATACATATACTAAGAGTAATTAAAATAATAAAAAGTTTAAATTACTATAAAAAATATTAAAATATAAAAAATTAAATTAATTTAAAAATATAGATGCAAGAATATAATAAAAATAATAAAAAATTAAAATAATTATTGAAAAAAGATAAAAGTATAAAGTAAGAGTACAAATTCAGACGACATAGTAGTCACGTGCATGAACTGGAGGGGCGAGTGGATGAAAGGAGAACAGTCATGGCGGCGAACTGGTGGAGGAGAGAGACATAAAGAAAAAAAGAAGATAGTGTGAGAGTATGAAGAAGAATGAGTGGAGAGAGGAGATTAAAAAATTTGAGGGTAGATTTGTAACTGGAATAAATTTTCAAATTAATTTTCTAATTAATTGTGTAAGTAGCATTATTGCAAAGACTACAAGTCACTCCGAGATATTTGCTAAGTGGGCCCACTAAAAGGCTGATACTTTTTAATGTTATAATTATCTTAATTATTTTTTTTTCTTACATATACTTTTCATTAGCATAATTCATTTTTTTCTACACTTTAACCTTTTTTTTGTGATTATCTTAGTTTTTCCTTTCAAACTACTTGGTTAAATTGAATGTAAAATATATATACGGAGTGTAATTAAAATAATAAAAAGTTTAAATTATTATAAAAAATATTAAAATATAAAAATTTAAATTAATTTAAAAATATAGATAGAAGAATATGGTCAAAATAATAAAAAATTAAAATAATTATATAAAAAACATAAAAGTATAAAGTAAAAGTATAAATTTGGCCAACATAGAAGTCATGTGCATGAATTGGAGGGGCGAGTGGATGAAAAGAGAACAGCCACGACGGCGAACAGGTGGAGGAGAGAGAGAGAGAAAGAAAGAACACAGTGTGAGAGTATGAGGAAGAAGCGGAGGGAGGGAGGAGGTTAACAAATTTGAGGGTAGATTTGTAATTGGAAGAAATTATCAAATAAATTATCTAATTAATTGTATAAGTAGCATTATTGCAAAGAATACAAGTCACTACGAGATATTTGCTAAGTGTGCAAACTAAAAGGCTGATATTTTTTTTAATGTTATAATTATCTTAATTATTAATATTTTTTTCTTACATATATTTCTTATTAGAAAAATTCATTTTTTTCTACACTTTAACGTTTTTTTTGTGATTATCTTAATTTTTCCTTTCAATGTACTTGTTTAAATTGAATGTAAAATATATATACGGAGTGTAATTAAAGTAATCAATAGTTTAAATTACTATAAAAAATATTAAAAATATAAAAATTTAATTTAATTTAAAAACATAGATACAAGAATATAATTAAAATAATAAAAATAATAATAATATAAAAAAAAGTATAAAGTTAAAGTATAAATTTGGCCCACATAGAAGTCACGTGCATGAATTGGAGAGGCGAGTGGATGAAAGGAGAATAGGCACGACGGTGAACAGGTTTACGAGAGAGAGAGAGAAAAAAAGAAGAAAATTTTAGAGTATGAAGAAGAAGCGGAGGGAGGAGGTTAACAAATTTAATGGTAGATTTGTAATTTGAACAAATTATCTAATTAATTGTGTAAGTAGCATTATTGTAAAGAGTAAAAGTCACTCCGAGATATTTGCTAAGTGGGCCCACTGAAAGGTTGATATTTTTTTTAATGTTAAAATTATCTTAATTATTTATATTTTTTTTCTTACATATACCTTTTATTTGCAAAATTCATTTTTTTTCTTCATTTTGACGTTTTTTTTTTGTAATTATCTTAATTTTTCCTTTCAAAGTTCTTGGTTAAATTGAATGTAAAATATATATACAGAGTGTAATTAAAATAATAAAAATTTTAAATTACTATAAAAAAATATTAAAATATAAAAAAATAAATTAATTTAAAAATATAGATACAAGAATATAATTAAAATAATAAAAAATTATAATAATTATATAAAAAACATAAAAGTATAAAGTAAAAGTATAAATTTGGCTGACATAGAAGTCAGGTGTATGAATTGGAGAGGCGAGTGGATGAAAGGAGAACAGCCACGGGGGCGAACAGGTGGAAGAGAGAGAGAGAGAGAAAAAAAAAAAAAGTGTGAGAGTATGAGGAAGAAGCTGAGGGAGGGAGGTGGTTAACAAATTTGAGGGTAGATTTGTAATTGGAATAAATTATCAAATCAATTATCTAATTAGTTGTGTAAGTAGCATTATTGCAAAGAGTACAAATCACTCCGAAATATTTGCTCATTGGGCCAACTGAAAGGTTGATATTTTTTTAAATGTTATAATTATCTTAATTATTTATATTTTTTTTTCTAACATATACTTTTTATTCCATAATTCATATTTTTCTACATTTTGACCTTTTTTTGTGATTATCTCAATTTTTCCTTTCAAAGTACTTGGTTAAATTGAATGTAGAATACATATACAGAGTGTAATTAAAATAATAAAAATTTTAAATTACTATAAAAAATATAAAAAAATTAAATTAATTTAAAAATATAGGTACAAGAATATAATTAAAATAATAAAAAATTAAAATAATTATATAAAAAACATAAAAATATAAAGTAAAAAGTATAAATTTGGCCGACATAGAAGTCACGTGCATGAATTGGAGGGGCGAGTGGATGAAAGGAGAACAGCCACGGCGACAAACAGGTGGAAGAGAGAGAGAGAAAAAGAAGAAAATTTGAGAGTATGAGGAAGAAGCGGAGGGAGGAGGTTAACAAATTTGAGAGTATATTTATAATTGGAGTAAATTATTTAATTAATTGTATAAGTAGCATTATTGCAAAGAGTACAAGTCACTCCAACATATTTGTTATGTGGGCCCAATGAAAGGCTGTTATTTTTTTTAGTGTTACAATTATCTTAATTATTTATATTTTTTTCCTTACATATACTTTTTATTAGCAAAATTCATTTTTTTCTACGTTTTGACGTTTTTTTTGTAATTATCTTAATTTTTCCTTACAAAGTACTTTGTTAAATTGAATGTAAAATATATATACGTAGTGTAATTAAATTAATAAAAAGTTTAAATGATTATAAAAAATATTAAAATATAAAGAATTAAATTAATTTAAAAATATAGATACAAGAATATAATTAAAATAATAAAAAATTAAAATAATTATACAAAAAAGATAAAAGTATAAAGTAAGAGTATAAATTTGGCCAACATAGAAGTCACGTGCATGAACTGGAGGGGCGAGTGGATGAAAGGAGAATAGACATGGCGGCGAATAGGTGGTGGAGAGAGAGAGAGAAAAAAAAAGAAGAAAGTGTGAGAGAACAAGGAAGAAGTGGAAAGAGGAGGTTAACAAATTTGAGGGTAGATTTGTAATTGGAATAAATAATCAAATCAATTTTCTAATTAATTGTGTAAGTAGCATTATTGCAAAGAGTACAAGTCACTCCAAGATATTTCCTAAGTGGGCCCACTAAAAGGCTGATATATTTTTTAATGTTATAATTATCTTAATTGTTTTTTTTTCTTACATATACTTTTTATTAGCATAATTCATTTTTTTCTACACTTTAACCTTTTTTTTGTGATTATCTTAGTTTTTCCTTTCAAAGTACTTGGTTAAATTGAATGTAAAATATATATACGGAGTGTAATTAAAATAATAAAAAGTTTAAATTATTATAAAAAATATTAAAATAAAAAATTAAATTAATTTAAAAATATAGATAGAAGAATATAACTAAAATAATAAAAAATTAAAATAATTATATAAAAAACATAAAAGTATCTTAAAAATTATAAATTTGGCCAACATAGAAGTAACATGCATGAATTGGAGGGGCGAGTGGATGAAAGGAGAATAGCCATGGCAGTGAACAGGTGGAGGGGAGAGAGAGAGAGAGAGAGAGAAAGAAAGAACAAAGTGTGAGAGTATGAGGAAGAAGTGGAGGGGGGGAGGTTAACAAATTTGAAGGTAGATTTGTAATTGGAAAAAATTATAAAATTAATTATCTAATTAATTGTGTAAGTAGCATTATTGCAAAGAATACAAGTCACTACAAGATATTTGCTAAGTGCACAAACTGAAAGGCTGATATTTTTTTTAATATTATAATTATCTTAATTATTAATATTTTTTTCTTACATATACTTTTTATTAGCAAAATTCATTTTTTTCTACACTTTGACGTTTTTTTTGTCATTTTCTTAATTTTTCCTTTCAATGTACTTGTTTAAATTGAATGTAAAATATATATACGGAGTGTAATTAAAGTAATAAATAGTTTAAATTACTATAAAAAATATAAAAAAATTAATTTAATTTAAAAACATAGATACAAGAATATAATTAAAATAATAAAAAATAAAATAATTATATAAAAAAAAAGTATAAAGTAAAAGTATAAATTTTGCCCACATAGAAGTCACGTGCATAAATTGGAGGGGCAAGTGGATGAAAGGAGAACAGCCACAGCAGCGAACAGGTTGACGAGAGAGAGAGAAAAAAGAAGAAGAAAATTTTAGAGTATGAGGAAGAAGCGGAGGAAGGAGGTTAACAAATTTAATGGTAGATTTGTAATTTGAACAAATTATCTAATTAATTATGTAAGTAGCATTATTGCAAAGAGTACAAGTCACTCCGCGATATTTGCTAAGTGGGCCTCCTGAAAGGTTGATATTTTTTTTAATGTTATAATTATCTTAATTATTTTTATTTTTTTCTTGCATATACTTTTTATATGCAAAATTCATTTTTTTCTTCATTTTGACGTTTTTTTTGTAATTATCTTAATTTTTCCTTTCAAAGTTCTTGGCTAAATTGAATGTAAAATATATATATACAGAGTGTAATTAAAATAATAAAATTTCAAATTACAATAAAAAAATATTAAAATATAAAAAATTAAATTAATTTAAAAATACATATACAGAATATAATTAAAATAATAAAAATTTAAAATAATTATATAAAAAACATAAAAGTATAAATTAAAAGTATAAATTTGGCCGACATAGAAGTTAGGTGCATGAATTGGAGAGGCGAGTGGATGAAAGGATAACAGCTACGGGGGCGAACAGGTGGAGGGGAAAGAGAGAGAGAGAAAGAAGAAAGTGTAAGAGTATGAGGAAGAAGCTGAGGGAGGGAAGTGGTTAACAAATTTGAGGGTAGATTTGTAATTGGAATAAATTATCAAATCAATTATCTAATTAGTTGTGTAAGTAGCATTATTGCAAAGAGTACAAATCACTCCGAAATATTTGCTAAGTGGGCTAACTGAAAGGCTGATATGTTTTTAAATGTTATAACTATCTTAATTATTTATATTTTTTTTCTAACATATACTTTTTATTCACAGAATTCATTTTTTTCTACATTTTGACTTTTTTTTGTGATTATCTTAATTTTTCCTTTCAAAGTACTTGGTTAAATTGAATGTAGAATATATACATACGGAGTGTAATTAAAATAATAAAAATTTTAAATTACTATAAAAAATATAAAAAATTAAATTAATTTAAAAAAATAGAAACAAAAATATAATTAAAATAATAAAAAATTAAATTAATTATACAAAAAACATAAAAGTATAAAGTAAGAGTATAAATTTTGCCGACATAGAAGTCACGTGCATGAACTAGAGGGGCGAGTGGATGAAAGGAGAATAGCCATGGTGGCAAACAGGTGAAAGAGAAAGAGAGAGAAAAAAAAAAGAAAAAAGAAAAAAGTGTGAGAGTATGAGAAAGAAGCAGAGAGAGGAGGTTAACAAATTTGAGGGTAGATTTGTAATTTGAATAAATTATCAAATCAATTTTCTAATTAATTCTGTAAGTTCATTATTGTAAAGAGTACAAGTCACTCCAAGATATTTCCTAAGTGGGCCAACTAAAAGGCTAATATTTTTTTTAATGTTATAATTATCTTAATTATTTTTTTTCTTACATATACTTTTTATTAGCATAATTCATTTTTTTCTACACTTTAACCTTTTTTTTGTGATTATCGTAGTTTTTCCTTTCAAAGTGCTTGGTTAAATTGAATGTAAAATATATATATATACGGAGTGTAATTAAAATAATAAAAAGTTTAAATTATTATAAAAATATTAAAATAAAAAATTAAATTAATTTAAAAATATAGATAGAAGAATATATAATTAAAATAATAAAAAAATAAAATAATTATATAAAAACATAAAAGTATAAAGTAAAAGTATAAATTTGGCCAATATAGAAGTCACGTGCAAGAATTGGAGGGGCAAGTGGATGAAAGGAGAACAGCCACGACGGCGAACAGGTGGAAGAGAGAGAGAGAGAAAAAAAGAACAAAGTGTGAGAGTATAAGGAAGAAGCGGAGGGAGGGAGGGAGGGAGGAGGTTAACAAATTTGAGGGTAGATTTGTAATTGGAAGAAATTATAAAATTAATTATCTAATTAATTGTGTAAGTAGGATTATTGCAAAGAATACAAGTCACTAAGAGATATTTGCTAAGTGCGCAAACTGAAAGGCTGATATTTTTTTTAATGTTATAATTATCTTAATTATTAATATTTTTTTTCTTACATATACTTTTTATTAGCAGAATTCATTTTTTTCTACAGTTTGACCTTTTTTTGGTGATTATCTTAATTATTCCTTTCAATGTACTTGTTTAAATTGAATGTAAAATATATATACGGTGTGTAATTAAAGTAATAAATAGTTTAAATTACTATAAAAAATATTAAAAATATAAAAATTAATTTTATTTAAAAACATAGATACAAGAATATAATTAAAATAATAAAAAATTAAAATAAATATATAAAAAAATAAAAGTATAAAGTAAAAGTATAAATTTGTCCGACATAGAAGTCATGTGCATGAATTAAAGGGGCGAGTGGATGAAAGGAGAACAGCCACGGCGGTGAACAGGTTGACGAGAGAGAGAAAGAGAAAAAAAGGAAGAAAATTTTAGAGTATGAGGAAGAAGCGAAGGGAGGAGGTTAACAAATTTAATGGTAGATTTGTAATTTGAACAAATTATCTAATTAATTGTGTAAATAGCATTATTGCAAAGAGTAAAAGTCACTCCGAAATATTTGCTAAGTGGTCCCACTGAAGGGCTTATAAATACTTTTTATTTGTAGAATTCATTTTTTTCTTCATTTTGACCTTTTTTTGTGATTATCTTAATTTTTCCTTTCAAAGTACTTGGTTAAATTGCATGTAAAATATATATACGGAGTGTAATTAAAATAATAAAAATTTTAAATTACTATAAAAAATATTAAAATATAAAAAATTAAATTAATATAAAAATATAAATAGAAGAATATAATTAAAATAATAAAAAATTAAAATAATTATATAAAAAACATAAAAGTATAAAGTAAAAGTATAAATTTGGCCAACATAGAAGTCACATGCATGAATTGGAGGGGCAAGTGGATGAGCATCAACGTGATACACTGGCGCCCATACATCCAGGCATCAGGCCATGCTCCGCCCACATAGTAAATCACACGCCATGCATATGCTCGTGCTGGATGCAACCTAACCAGGCTAGAATGTCCGTGTCCAAGCATACTCAACAAATGGATAACCCAACATGCATCCCGTACCCATGTGCATATCAAATCATGAACAGTAATACAATGCATTTACTCATGCAGTAAATCACATATCGGCAGAGCTAGTTAGCAGTGTCCGGCACCGGTCAACGGTCAGTGACTAGGAGTATCCGCCTGACGGTCCACTTCAGGGCCCTACAATAGGCTACCCCAACGTCACCAAACAGTCGACCCTTACCCCACTGCTCAATAGCTCTAACCAAATCATAAATAAATCCGAGAAAAACTGTAAATGAAACCCACACAACTAGGAACCTAGTTCCCCAGACTGGGTTCGGCATCATTCCGAAAGGAATGGGGGCGGTACAAACCCCCGTAGGCTCACAACGAATAAAATTATAGAAGTCTCGGATTTAATTTAAATTAAAACAAATGAATAATAATTTAACAATAAGGTTAGGTGCCGAATTAGAGTAAGGGAGGTGATAAAATACAGGAAATTACGGGGTCTTTCACGGGAATTAAAGATCAGGAAGAGAGGGTTGGGAGCTTGCCTTTACACGACCGTTTCTTATATTTCTTGCACTCCCACTACGAAGTAAAACGTTCGCTGACAATAAATAAAATCACGATTTTAATTAAATAAGTCTACCGTGTAATTTAAATAATTTAACTGTCTAAAATCCCTCGTAAGCGCACTACAGTAAAATCTCAACAAGTTCCATTTTTATTTTAAATTAAATCACGCTAATAAAATCTTCGAAGCCAGCTTAATAGATTAAATTTAAATTAACAACTCAGAATTTCAAAATTAATTAACGGGCCGAAACAGATGAAGGGAGGGTATAAAATACGAGAAATCATAGGGTTTCTCACAGGAATTAATGAATACGAGGAAAGAATTAGGAATTTGCCTGAAATCAGCTGATTCCGACCTCACTTGAGCTCCCGAGATAAATTAAATCATTTTCTGACAAATAGCACAACTAGGACTCAAATTAATCAATTTTAATTGCGTAAAATTTATAATTTAAATGTATCAGGCTCCTACTAATTTTTACCCACGTACCTGATCACTTCCCATATCAAAAAATCCCAAAATTTCTTTATTTTCCTTATTTTTTCTTTTCTTCCTTTCTTTTCTTATTTCTTCTCCTCCTCCTCCTCTTCTTCTCTTCTTCTTCTTCTTCTTCGCGCTCACTGTTCCTGCGCCTGGCTTCTTCTTCTCTCCTTCTTTCTTTTCTTCTTCTTCCTTTCTTCTTTCCTCTTCTTTTCTTCTTCCTTTCTTTTTCTTCTCCTTCTTCCTCTTCTTCTTCTTCTTCTTCTCCGCGTTGCCTCTCCTGCTTCAGCCGCGGCCATGGCCGCCGCACCTGCACACGCATGCGGCTGCCGTTGCCGCTGCAACTGGCCGGCCTCACCTGCCGCCTCCAGCTCCGCCTCCCACGGCCGCGCGCGCCACCGCTGCTACCGCCTCGCGTCGCCGCTGCTGCTGCCGCGTCGCTGCCATGGCCGAGCAAAGCTCGGCCAGCCTCCCATGGCCGCCACCTCCTTCTCTCTCCCTCGTTCGATCTCTCTTTCACACTCTCTCGGTCCCGATCTCTCCCTCTCGGCTAACTCTCTCTCGATCTCATCTCTCCATCTCCCTCTCACTCTCTGCTCACTTTGAAAAATTATGGCCACTGGCCATTCTACTGCTTCCACGCACACGAGCACAGCACACACGTTTACACCTTTTAATTAACAAAATTTTATTTAAGTTAATTTAATTAATTCTATTATTATTATTATGAATATATTATTATTTCTTTTATTATTTTTTTTTTTGGATATTACAGTATGAGAAAGAAGCGGAGGGAGGGAGGAGGTTAACAAATTTGAAGGTAGATTTGTAATTGGAAGAAATTATCAAATTAATTATCTAATTAATTGTGTAAATAGCATTATTACAAAAAATACAAGTCACTAAGAGATATGTGCTAAGTGCGCAAACTGAAAGGCTGATATTTTTTTTAATGTTATAATTACCTTAATTATTAATGTTTTTTTCATACATATACTTTTTATTAGCAGAATTCATTTTTTTCTACACTTTGACGTTTTTGTTGTGATTATCTTAATTTTTCCTTTCAATGTACTTGTTTAAATTGAATGTAAAATATATATACAGTGTGTAATTAAAGTAATGAATAGTAAATTACTATAAAAAATATTAAAAATATAAAAAATTAATTTTATTTAAAAACATAGATACAAGAATATAATTAAAATAATAAAAAAATAATTGTATAAAGTAAAAATATAAAGTAAAAATATAAATTTGGCCCACATAGAATTCACGTGCATGAATTAGAGGGGCGAGTGGATGAAAGAAGAATAGCCATAGTGGTGAACAGTTTGACGTGATAGAGAGAAAAAAAGAAGAAAATTTTAGAGTATGAGGAAGAAGCGGAGGGAGGAGGTTAACAAATTTAATGGTAGATTTGTAATTTGAACAAATTATCTAATTAATTGTGTAAATAGCATTATTGCAAAGAGTAAAAGTCACTCCGAGATATTTGCTAAGTGGGCCCACTGAAAGGCTGATATTTTTTTTAATGTTATAATTATCTTAATTATTTATATTTTTTTGTTATAAATACTTTTTATTTTTAGAATTCATTTTTTTCTTCATTTTGACTTTTTTTGTGATTATTTTAATTTTTCCTTTCAAAGTACTTGGTTAAATTGAATGTAAAATATATATACAGAGTGCAATTAAAATAATAGAAATTTTAAATTACTATAAAAAATATTAAAATATAAAAAATTAAATTAATATAAAAATATAGATAGAAGAATATAATTAAAATAATAAAAAATTAAAATAATTATATAAAAAACATAAAAATATAAAGTAAGAGTATAAATTTGGCCGACATAGAAGTCAGGTTCATGAATTGGAGGGGCAAGTGGATGAAAGGAGAACAACCGCGGGGGCGTACAAGTGGAGGAGAAAGAGAAGAAAGTGTGAGAGTATGAGGAAGAAATTGAGAGAGGGAGGTGGTTAACAAATTTGAGGTAGATTTGTAATTGGAATAAATTATCAAATCAATTATCTAATTAGTTGTGTAAGTAGCATTATTGCAAAGAGTACAAGTCATTCCGAAATATTTGCTAAGTGGGCCAACTAAAGGGCTGATTTTTTTTTAATTTTATAATTATCTTAATTATTTATATTTTTTTTCTTACATGTACTTTTTATTAACAGAATTCATCTTTTTCTACATTTTGACGTTTTTTTTGTGATTATCTTAATTTTTCCTTTCAAAGTACTTGGTTAAATTGAATGTAGAATATATATATGGAGTGTAATTAAAATAATAAAAATTTTAAATTATTATTAAAAATATAAAAAAAATAAATTAATTTAAAAATATAGGTACAAGAATATAATTAAAATAATAAAAATTAAAATAATTATATAAAAAATATTGAAGTATAACGTAAAAGTATAAATTTGGTCGACATAGAAGTCACGTGCATGAATTGGAGGGGCGAATGGATGAAAGGAGAACAGCCACGGCGGCAAACAGGTGGAGGAGAGAAAGAAAAAAAAGAAAATTTGAGAATATGAGGAAGAAGTAGAGGAAGGAGGTTAACAAATTTGAGGATAGATTTGTAATTGGAATAAATTATCTAATTAATTGTGTAAGTAGCATTATTGCAAAGAGTACAAGTCACTCCAACATATTTGCTAAGTGGGCCCACTGAAAGGCTGATATTTTTTTTAGTGTTAATTATCTTAATTATTTATATTTTTTTTCTTACATATACCTTTTATTAGCAAAATTCATTTCTTTCCACACTGTGACGTTTTTTCTGTGATTATTTTAATTTTTCCTTTCAATGTACGTGGTTAAATTGAATGTAAAATATATATATATATATAGAGTGTAATCAAAATAATAAAAATTTAAATTTTTAAAAAAAATATTAAAATATAAGAAATTAAATTAATTTAAAAATATAGATATAAGAATATAATTAAAATAATAAAAAATTAAAATAATTATACAAAAAACATAAAAGTATAAAGTAAGAGTATAAATTTGGTTGACATAGAAGTCACGTGCATGAATTGGAGGGGCGAGTGGATGAAAGGAGAATAGCCACGATAACGAATAGGTGGAGGAGAGAGAGAAAGAAGAAAGTGTGAGAGTATGAGGAAGAAACGGAGGGATGGAGGATGTTAACAAATTTGAGGGGAGTTTTGTAATTGGAAGAAATTATCTAATTAATTGTGCAAGTAGCATTATTGCAAAAAGTACAAGTCACTCCGTGATATTTGTTATGTGGGCCTACTGAAAGGCTGATATTTTTTATAATGTTATAATTATCTTAGTTTTTTATATTTTTTTCTTACGTATATTTTTTATTAGCGAAATGTATTTTTTTCTACAATTTGATTTTTTTTGTGATTATCTTAATTTTTTATTATCTTGATTATATTTTAATTTTTTTAAATTAATTTAATACTTATATTTTAACATTTTTTTATGTGTCAACATAAATATTTTTAGTTCAATTTCATCTTATTTTTAAATTTATTTAATGTCTTAATATTATTTGTAGAAAAAATAAAATAAAATAATAAAATATTCGTTACATTCCGTTTACATAAAAGTGTAAGAATTACATTGTCTTAAAAATATAAATTTAACTGTTTAAAGATATATTTAAAATAATAAAAAATTTAAATTATCATAAAAAAATAAAAATACAAAAGTATGGAGTTCTAATCAAAATAATTCGCCTACTTTCGTTACATATTTTATATTTTAAAATTAAATATATATATTTAATATTCTATGGTTCCGGTGAGTTCCCCCCTACAAAGCCAAGTTGTCTATAAATAGAAACCCGTCAACCCCATCTACTTCTGCAACTTCATAAACACATCTGAGAGAGAGAGAGAGAGAGAGAGAGATCTTCATCTTCATCTCCGTCTGCATCTTCATCTTCATAAACATCTCAGAGACAAAGAGAGAGAGAGAGAGAGAGATGGGTTCGTTAGAAGGAGGTAAAATGAAGGGACACGCAGTGTGTATTCCGTTCCCCGCGCAAGGGCACATCAACCCAATGTTGAAGCTGGCCAAGCTTCTGCATTCCAGAGGCTTCCACATCACCTTCGTCAACACCCAGTTCAACCACCGCCGCCTCCTCCGCTCCCGTGGCCCCCGCTCCCTCGACGGCCTGCCGGACTTCTGCTTTGCAGCCATCCCCGACGGCCTGCCCCTCTCCGACACCGACGCCACCCAGGACATCCCCTCCCTCTGCACCTCCATTCCTGTCCACAGCCTCCACCCTTTCCGCTGCTTGCTCTCCGACCTGGCCGCCTCCTCCGACGTTCCCCCCGTCTCCTGCGTCATCTCGGACGGCGTCATGAGCTTCACTCTCGATGCCGCCAGAGAATTTCGCATCCCTGAAGTGCTCTTCTGGACCCCCAGCGCCTGCGGCTTCCTCGGTTATACCCAGTACAAAGCCCTCCTCCAGAGAGCCCTCGTTCCTCTAAAAGGTAAACCATAATCACATCTCATATACATAGCATCATTTCCTAAATTCTTAACCGATTCTCTGTCAAACAAATCATCATATTATCTTGATTAAAAGTATGATTTCTTTTCTTATATTTCAATGATGAAAAGGATTCTCTATATCTCTCTCTTGTCTTCTTCTGTGTAGCGTTGTGCCATCAGTAACTGTTTCACATGCATCTCACTAATCATTGCATTTTGCTTAATTTTCTAATAATGAATCGACTAAACAAGCTCAATTGAACAGATTGGAGTTTCCTCACAAACGGGTATTTGGAGACGAAAATCGACTGGATGCCGGGGATGATGAAGAACGCCAGCTTGAAGGACATTCCGAGCTTCATCAGAACCACAGATCCAGACGACGTCATGATCAAATTCGTCGTCACTGAAACGGAGCGATCCTCCAAAGCCTCTGCCATCATCATCAACACGTTCGATTCTCTTGAAAGAGACGCCATTGACGCTCTCTCCGCCATGTTTCCGGCCCCTGTTTTCACCATTGGCCCTCTCCACTTGATGCTCAATACCCACATAAAAGACAACCACCAACTCAAATCCATCGGTAAGTCACCTCTAGTTCATCTTATATATGATATCCATCGTGTATTGAGGGACACCTCAATCCAAAATGAGCCCTTAGACATGGTAGATTGAGCTAAGAGGCGTAAATGAGTAGGATTCGTCGTTCAATCACCTAGATCTCACCTTGAAAAACTAACTCCGGCGACCCTGTGGTATTCCCTTGAAGCCGCCGGTCTTCTCCCTTTTATACACATATAAGATAAGATAACAGAATGCATGCATTTCAATGTTTTCTCTTTGAAACAGGATCAAATCTATGGAAAGAAGACAGGGGGTGCATGGAGTGGCTGGACTCGAAGGAGCCCAACTCGGTTGTGTACGTGAACTTCGGAAGCATCGCCGTGATGACGAGCCAACAACTCGTTGAGATGGCGTGAGGGCTGGCCAACAGCAAAAAGGACTTCCTTTGGATCATCCGGCCGGATCTCGTCACAGGAAACTCGGCCGTCCTGCCGCCGGAGTTCTTGGAGGAGACGAGAGGGAAGGGGAAGTTGGCAAGCTGGTGCCCGCAGGAGGAGGTGTTGAGCCACCGGGCCGTGGCCGGGTTCCTGACGCACAGCGGCTGGAACTCGACGCTGGAGAGCCTGGGCGCCGGCGTACCGATTATCTGCTGGCCGTTCTTCGCCGAGCAGCCGACCAACTGCCGGTACAGCTGCGAGGAATGGGGGGTGGGGATGGAGATAGCGAGCGACGTGAAGAGAGAGGAGGTGGAGAGTGTGGTGAGGGAGTTGATGGACGGGGAGAAGGGAAAGGAAATGAAGAGGAAGACCGCGGAGTGGAAGAAGAAGGCGGAGGTGGCCGTCGCGCCCGGCGGCTCGTCGGACGTCAACTTGGAGACGCTTTTTAGTAGAATGCAAGATCGATCTCTCCTAATTTGATCCCTAAACAGAAGTAACGTCAGATATTTTGAGATATATTTTTGTAATTTTTTATAATAATTTTCATTTCATGTAAACATTTATTGCCCAAGTCTTGAAATCATTATTATGGGTAAATGATTCATATATTTTATTTAAAAAGTCAAGTTTTCAAGAATTTTATTGTGATATTAGGACTAAATTAAGTTTATAAAATATATATAAATTGAAAGACTAAAATTTAAAAGATCTGGTCGCCTAATCAATTTATTTACCTGATTGTAATCCCTAAAGAGAATTTTGTGTAATATTGCCCATACAAATTATGTTATTGTTATTGTTATTATATCAACACATATATATATTTATAGATTGCCAAAGTTGATTTATTATACACGTAGGATGTAGCCACAGAGATTGAACTCTCTTATTTGAGTAATGCTACTTGTACGCACAAAAGTGACGCACAGTTTGACGCACAGCAGAAAATGACGGAAATACCCTGAAATTGCCACTCAAATTACTTGGGATTGCCACTCAATTTAATTGCTTCTTCCTCTCTCCCTCTCTCTCTCTCTCAGGTTGACGCATTCCTTTTCTGTTACATTCCTTTGCCGTTACATTTAATCAAAATTTGTTATTTGAGTATATAAATTTAGTAGTTAGGTATTATCAATTAAATTGTGTTATTTGAGTGTGTAAATTTAGTACTTGAAAAAATAAGTTTTATGTAATGTAATTAATTTTAT
Source organism: Diospyros kaki (assembly GCA_036245055.1). NCBI lineage: Eukaryota > Viridiplantae > Streptophyta > Magnoliopsida > Ericales > Ebenaceae > Diospyros > Diospyros kaki. The sequence continues at coordinate 40,992,946 of BSEG01000012.1, forward strand.
ATTATGAAATTTTGTTAATTTCATATTTTGTAATAAGATTGTTGCTGGCAACACAAAATTTCTTCTACTTTATATTTTATATCGTTGCTGGCAATACAAAATTTCTTCTACTTTTTTGAGATCTGGATCTTCCACTCAAATACTGGCCATCCACCAAATGTAATCGTAATAAGAAATAATTAACAATAATTAAAAGGATATGAAGTAAAGAGGAGAAACAAATTCAAGAGGAGAAAAATCGAATAAGCTGCAAAAATCAGGGGATAGTCGCCGGCGACAATGGGAAGTTCCAGAAGAAACGTTACCAGCGCCGCTGTTGGTGATAGTCGCCGGCGGCCCAAAAAGTCAGATTGTCGCCCGCGACAGTGAGGGTTTCGATTTCTGGGATGGTGGGTTCGTGCTTCAGTGAGAGAGAGAGAGAGAGAGAGAGAGAGAGACTGATTGCTGGCGCGGTAGAAGATGAAGGCAACAGACGCAATGGAAGATGAGGCAAGTCTTCTGGGAGGGTGAGTTCTTGCGGCAGGTGAGAGAGAGATAAAAGAGAGAGAGTGCAGGTGGGTGAGAGTGAGAGAGACAGAGTATAATTGACCCAATTTCAAGCAAAAAGCAACATGGGTCTCTTTATAATTTCGCGATATTTTCACATCCAAATTACCGCAATTTCTCGCTGTACGTCAAACTGTGCGTCACTTTTGTGCGTACAAGTAGCATTACTCTTTAGTTAAAAGTTGCATTGAAAGATAATATATATATATATATATGTATATATATAGTATCTTTCAAGTTCCCTCTCTCTCTTTATATATATATATATTATGTTATTGCTAAAAAATCTCCCCCCCCCCCCCCACCAAAAAAAAATCTGCAGAACACCAAACTTAACTTGTATGTCTTTGTTACAACTCTCGGGTAGAACTCACCCTTAAAAGCTAACTGTTAAGGGGAGGGTGCCCAAGAGATTATAAACCCCACATTAGAAGCCTGAACTTCCAATGTGGGACAAGTCCCATACCTTGCAGTGGACCATAACATACCACCACGCTCTGCAGTCCGGCGCCCACGACGGCAGGCTGTGCACTAGTCTTTGCTAGTCTTGGGTGAACACTGCAATGCCGACGTCACCTCCGTCGCCGCTCGTTTGCACTGGGAGCCATGGGGCTGGCTCTGATACCACTGTTACAACTCTCGGGTAGAACTCACCCTTAAAAGCTAGCTATTAAGGGGAGGGTGCCCAAGAGATTATAAACCCCACATTAGAAGCCTGAACTTCCAATGTGGGACAAGTCCCATACCTTGCAGTGGACTATAACATACTGTTACAACTCTCGGGTAGAACTCACCCTTAAAAGCTAGCTGTTAAGGGGAGGGTGCCCAAGAGATTATAAACCCCACATTAGAAGCCTGAACTTCCAATGTGGGACAAGTCCCATACCTTGCAGTGGACCATAACATACCACCACGCTCCGCAGTCCGGCGCCCACGACGGCAGGCTGTGCACTAGTCTTTGCTAGTCTCGGGCGAACACTACAATGCCGACGTCACCTCCGTCGCCGCTCGTTTGCACTGGGAGCCATGGGGCTGGCTCTGATACCACTGTTACAACTCTCGGGTAGAACTCACCCTTAAAAGCTAGCTGTTAAGGGGAGGGTGCCCAAGAGATTATAAACCCCACATTAGAAGCCTGAACTTCCAATGTGGGACAAGTCCCATACCTTGCAGTGGACCATAACAGTCTTTCTCTTGTTCATTAATATTTAGCAATTCCAACTTTCAAGTTGCATTGTTTTATAGCCTGCGTTTATCTAAAAAATGAATGTGAAAGAAAATTCTAGAGAGAAGAAAATCGTGATTTTTTTTGGTTAGTTTTTGAAAAAAATGCCAGAAAATTTGTAGGAAAATCCAATACTGGAGGAGATAAATTTGAAAAAAAAAATCTATGATGAAAAGGATTTTCCTTCTTATCCTTTCACTTTCTCTTGTTTCTCCGGTTGGTAATCAAATAAAAGTCGAACCAAAAATCCATAATCTTCTCCCCAGGCCAATCTACACAAAACAAAATATAATCACTTTAAATAACCAATTTCTACATTGAAATAGAAAGAGAACTTGAAAAAGTTCGAATTCAATACTGATAGTTAGGTTTTATACAAAAAAAAAATAGATGAAATAAAGAGTGAACGCAACCCAAAAAAAAAAAGGAAAAAAAAACCCAAAAAAACCAAACCCAAATGAATCTCAAATTAGCTTTGCCCAAACTTACCAAAGTCTCACATTCAGAAGACAAAAACAGAGTTCTTCAAGAACAGAGAGAGAGAGAGAGAAAGAAACTTCCAAACCTAAATTCTCGATTTACCCTCCTCTTCGATCAGTTCTGTCTCAGAAAAAGAATCAGTAGACGTCATCAGATGTGGTAGCCGCAATAGAGGTAGAAGAAATAGAGAGTGGCCACCAGAGCAATGGCTTCTAAGATAGAGACAATCTTTAAGAGGAAGCCATTGACGAACCAAAGCTGCCAAAATGAGAGAAATTTCGCCTGATTGTGCTTCGAAACCCTCAGCCATCAACCCCCTTTTATACTTGTTCTCGACCCAAATTTCCACCAGATCCCACTTGTTCTTATACTTTAAGCCCAAAATCTAGCATTTAATCCCATCAAATAACCCTTAATCATGAGCTAGATCGTTCGAAAAATCTTGTGGAAATTTTGGTCCCATCCACCATTAATTCTGGTCGCATCACGGCCATTACCGGCCAATGACGACCACCATCACGACCATCATCACCTAGAGGATATCCCTGAGCCTCCAGGCGAGCTTCCTGATGCCTTAGAGGTGGCTGCCAACGGCCATGTGCAGTTGTCGATTTCACACCACCACTTTTCAAATTTTGCACTTTAACTCCTCAATTATTTTGCAACCTTATTTCTCTCTATCCAAGATGCCCCTAGACTTTTCGTTAATTCGTTGACTGCCCACAAGTTCTAAACTTCTCATTTCCCTCAAGAATTTCTGAAAAATTCATTGTTTTGACCTCTTTCGGGCAGTTTACGTAATTTGCACTTTTGCCCGGATGCTCCTAATCGTATGTTTTTTACCTCAAATCTTCGCAAATCTCTTTTGTCGAATATCTCTTAGTTGGGTAATTTTACCTTCATTTACTTGTTTTGACAAAGACCCTCGCCTTTCGTTTAAGTTTTGAATATTACGCGTAGGCCCAAAACTTTGCTAAAATTCTATTTTGACCCTTCAATTCCAAAAATGCCTTTAATATTAAATACTGGTTATTATAACCCAACACCTTTATCCCCATCGACCAACATACCCAAAAACCAGTAAGATCCAACAACCAAATCTCCATAAATCTAAGTTTAAACTTTAGTCAAACCCAAATTGTGTGTATATACATATATATGATCGATGTGTGCTGAAAATCATTGTCGATAGGTTTAAAAAATTTACCTCCTTGTAGATTAAGACCAATAGATACGTGTGATGGATGGGAGAGAGAGAGGGGGGGTTGGAGCTAGCCGAAGGGAAATTAGAGATGCAATCACATGGGTGGGAAAACGAGAAAGAGACAGTCAGAATGAGACAAAGGAACTCTGGAGGCTCAGTCCCACAGGCGAAAGACGAAGAGCTTGACGGCGGGAAGAGAAAGAAGGAAAACACACGCTAGAAAGAGAGAGAGAGAGAGAGAGAGAGAGAGAGAGAGAGATGAATAAGAAAAAGGATCGCTCGGGATTGGGCTCCTGGCTTAGAATTGAGGGTATGCTAGTAATTGACTAAATGGGTAAATTTGTAATTTAGTTGAGGATGGCATTGAGAGTGGTCGAATAATATTACTCTTGTAATAATCACACCTCTTGTCCAGTCAATATAACATGTGACTTTTACACATAGTTGAGAAATGTGCAATGGTTAAAGTTTTCAACTTATTCTTCCTTATTCCTCGCCGCTGTCGACTTCTCATCTTTTTCACGGCCACTGCCAACCTCTTACATTCATCACTACTGTCGACTAACCCTTCGTTTTCCCTTCCGCCAACCGACCTCTCCCATACCTTACTATTGCCGCAGACGATCTCTTGCCTTCCTCATTGCTGTCGATTAACCTCTCATTTTCCCCTTCGCTTACTGACTTCTCATCTACCTCGCTGCTGACCATCTTCTCGCATTTCTATTGTCAACTCATCAATTTGTGTTGCACAAAAATGGCAGCACCATGCACAAAATCATTGATTCATGTTCGTGAATCGACGACAGTTTAGCCTAGTTTGTGTTTGTGAATCAACAGCAGCACCGAGCAAACAGGGTTGTGAATCGACGACACTGGCGCTATTGTCTTTACTTTCATCCTCTATGAGGCCAAGGTCGTCGGCTCTGTTATGCAGCACTTTACACGTGACACCCTCTCATTGGCCTAGCCAACGCCACATCAAATGCGTGCAACGTATGCACAATGAAGCGTGTGATTGTTCCAAAATTAAAAGTTCATGGGTACAAGAGGTCCATTTTAAAGTTTGAGGGGCTAAATGGCTAAAAAACCAAAGTTGGAGGGCACATTTATGCTTTTGCCTTAAAAATATGTCAAACCTATATTTTTGTTCCGTTGTTTCATGCATGACTATTCAACTTTTTCATTATTTCAATTATATTTTTGAATCCATATTTTGAAATTAATTTAATCTCTATATTTTGACCATTTTTTTCATATGACAACCTAAACTTTTTATTGTTTCACTACAAGAAAAAACAGTTTTAGTGACGGGAATGCTCCCGTCACTAATTTGTGACGGGTTTAGTGATGGAAAGCCGTCACTAAAGTGGTTTAGTGACGGTCAGAAATTACCGTCACAATTTTGTGACGGGATGGTGTATCCCGTCACAAAATAGTGACAAAAAATGCTCTCCCATCGCATATCAGTGACGGGAGCGAGGTTTCCCGTCGCAGAACTGCGACGGGGCATCAGTCCCGTCGCAGATCTGCCACGGGACTGACGCATCCCGTCGCAGAACTGCGACGGGACTCGTCAGTCCCGTCGTAATTCTGCGACGGGACTCGTCAGTCCCGTTGCAGAACTGCGACAGGGCATCAGTCCCGTCGCAGAATTGTGACGGGACTAATGCGTCCCGTCGCAATCTGCGACGGGACGCATCAGTCCCGTCGCAATCCCCCCTTTAAAAAAACCCTTTCCCCTTCCCCATTCTCCCAGCCCCCTCCTCCCACTCACTGTCTCGCCCCCCCTCTCCTCCTCCCTTCCCCTTCCCCATTCTCCCAGCCCCCCTCCTCCCTCTCACTGTCTCGCCCCCTCCCTTCTCACTGTCTCGCCCCCCTTCCCTCCCATTTTCTCACTATCTCCTCCATTTTCAGTTGCTTCACAGTCGCTAGTTCTTCTTCTTCTTCAGTTAATTTCAGTGCTATCAAGTAAGTATTTTATAACTTTTTATTTTGTTTTACTTTTAATTATATTCTGTTAGTTTAATCATAATTTCTTTGTGTTATTAGTTGTAATTATTTTATTTTTATGTTAGTTTAGTTGCAATTATTTTATTTTTGTGTTAGTTTAGTTGTAGTTATTTTATTTTTGTATTAGTTTAGTAGTTTATTTTTATGTTAATTAGTTTAGTTTTAGTTTAATTGGTTATATTATTTGTAATGCTTAAAAATTAAAATATAAATAATTATAATTAAATAATTAAACTACAACTAATTAATTATTTAGTTATTTTGATATGTTATTGGACTAGTAAACCCGTGCATGTGTAAATAATGTTTATTTTTTTATTTTTAAGTTTAGATATATTTTTAATGAAAAATATTATAATTTTAAATAAAATACATAAAAAAATATATACTAAAAATATATTTACTATTTAAGAAAGCATATATTTTATTGTCATAAAAAAATATTTAAGTGTAAAAAAATTAAAAAAATTCCATTAAAAATATAAAAGAATTCTATTTAAAATATAAAAATTAAAAAATAATAAATAAAATTTTAATTAAAAAGTTTAAAACTAACATATGAAATAAATTAGATAATTATTTAAAATAAAACACTAAAATTGAAAAATAATATGAGAAATTAATTAGATAAATATTTAAATTAAAATATAAAATAAATACAATATTAAAAATAAAATACCATCGAATATATTTTTAATAAAAATTAAGGACTAAAAATACAAAATAAAATTTTACCATGAAAAATTATTAGTTTTTATAACAATAAATCTAACCTTAATATTTTTAATAACTCAACGAAAATAAAATAAAAAATGTATCAAATCAAAATTTGAATAATTGTTTATGTAGTAAAGGAAATAAAAGTTTAAATTGCGTTAGTTTAATTTAATAGTTAATTTATTTTTGTGTTTAGTATGTATGTTGAGTTTAATGATTATTTTATTTAAATTAGTTTAGGTTTTATTTTAATTTTTTATATTATTTGTAATGTTTAGAAATTAAAATGTGAATTTTATTAATTGTTTATAAATTCTTTCTGTAGTTATTTTGTTATGTAATTGTATTAATAATATTTATTTTCTTGTTTTTAATTTAAAACAGATTTTTAATTTAAAATATTGTAATTTTAAATTAAATATGTTAAAAATAAAATACTAAAAGTAAATACAATATTTATGAAAACATATATTTTGTTGCCATAAGAATAAGATTAAGTATAGACATTAAAAATTATTTTTTTTGTTTAAAACATTAAAAAAAATAAATAAAAGTAAAATTAGAATATTTAAAATAATGTAAGAAATAAATTAGATAATTATTTTAAAAATTAAAATGAATTTAAAAAGGTATAAAATTTAATTTTTTATTTAAATGAAACACTAAAAATTAAAAATTACATGAGAAATAAATTAGATAAATATTTAAATTGAATTATTTATTTATTACAATATTAAAAATAAAATACTATTAATGAGTAATATAATTTGTTGTTATAAAATAAAATAAGTACACTAATAGATTTTAAATTTCAAAGTGAGACATTTATAGCTAACTTAGAAAATATATTAGATACATTATTTTAACCATATTGTTCTTAATTACTCAAATCAAAATAAAATAAAAAATGTAACAATTAAAAATTATAATAATTGTTTAAGTATTAAAGGAAATATAAATTTAAATTAGTATTTAAAAAAAATTCAATTCAAATATGTAGAGTTAAGTAAAAATATTAAAATTTATCTTAATTTATAAAAAAGATGCAAAATTTATCTCAATAAACTATTTATTATTATATTTATTTTTTGTTCATATTTATCAATTACTTATGACAGTCTGAAATGATGAAATATAATTTGGTTAGTTTTCAGGATAAAATATCTATTAGGAATCGTGCTTGTTATACAATTTTGAATTGAAAATGGAAGCTCCGTTGCATCGTCGATGGATTGATAATCGATGTATGCCAAGAAGGGGTGGGATCACTCCTGAATTTTATGCTGGTGTTGATGAGTTTATTCAACTTGCATCTTCTCAAGAAAGTTTCATAAGGCTAGGAGTGTTGAAATGTCCTTGTATGAAATGTGAGTGTTTGAAGTTTAAACCAGTTAATGAGGTGAAAAGGTGTAATACCCCAAGAGCCCAGAAGAGTTAGAATATATCGAGGATAGTGTAAGAAAGGAAACAACACCAGCTGGATACCTTTTGGGCTGAATGTTGGCAAAGAACTCCCAAGTTAAGCGTGCTTGACCTGGGGCAATCCTAGGATGGGTGACCCCCCTGGGAAGTTCGTGTAGGCCCATTAGGGTAAGTTGTTCCGGTCCTTCCTATCGCTCGAACGGGATGTTACAGGTGGTATCAGAGCCGACCCTTGGTGAAAGCGGTCCGACGAGGGCGGGGAGTGGCGCCGGGGCTTGAGGGCCTGTACAAGGAGCGGCTTCTGGCAGGCTTCTAGAATGGCAGCCCCCAAGGGGAGAAGGTCTGGGACCAGTTGTAAGGTCGCATGACGAGGATGTCATGTGCTCAAGGGGGGAGAATGTAATACCCCGGGAGCCCAGAGGAGTTAGAATATATCAAGGATAGTGTAAGAAAGGAAACAACACCAGCTGGATACCTTTTGGGCTGAATGTTGGCAAAGAACTCCCAAGTTAAGCGTGCTTGACCTGGGGCAATCCAGGGATGGGTGACCCCTGGAAAGTTCGTGTAGGCCCATCAGGGTAAGTTGTTCCGATTCTTCCTATCGCTCGATCGGGTCGTTACAAAAGGGATCTTTGTAAGTATGGGTTTATGAAAGGGTATTATTATTGGACGAACCATGGGGAAGAAAAGCCAATAATGCCTCAAAATGTTATTGTGAATGAATATTATAGAGAAGATAATTTTAGAAATCAGTTTAATCCGTATGAGCAAATGGTAATGGATGCAGCAGGACCGTCACATGCGCCTACTACAATGCAAGGAGCGTTTAGCGAAAGTGGTCATGATCAGTCGTACAATATTGAGGAACCACCTAATGAAAATGCAAAAGCATTTTATGAGATGTTATCTGCTGCACAATCCCCATTATACTCGGGTTGTGATACAGAGAGTGAACTTTCTGCTGCAGTTAGGATGTTGAGCATTAAATCTGATTACAACATGCCTGAAGGTTGTTATAATGAAATCATGCAGTTTATGCAACATACAATGCCAACTGGTAATCGTGTGCCCGATGACTTTTATCATACTAAAAAATTGGTTTCTAACCTTGGACTTGGTTGTCAGAAGATTGATTATTGTCCAAATAGTTGTATGTTATATTATAAAGATGATCAATTTGAGAGGAGTTGTAAGTTTTGTAGTCATCCTCGTTTTAAGTCTGCAAGAAGTGGCATAGGAAAATTTAAAGAAATTTCTTTTAAGAGAATGTGGTATTTGCCCCTCATACCAAGATTGCAAAGAATCTATGCTTCAACCATTACTGCTTCGAACATGAGGTGGCATTATGAAAATCGGAGAGAGTTTGGGGTATTGTCTCACCCGTCTGACGGTGAAGCATGGAAATATTTTGATCGGACACATCCTGACTTCTCTGCTGATCCTAGAAATGTAAGGCTTGGTTTGTGTGCAGATGGGTTCACTCCATATGGTCAATCGGGTCGCCCGTACTCTTGTTGGCCAGTAATTGTGACTCCATATAATTTGCCTCCTGGATTATGTTTGAAAAGAGAGTTTATGTTTTTAACGGTTATTATTCCAGGTCCTTCAAATCCCAAGAGTAAGATAGACGTATTTTTACAGCCTTTAATTGATGAATTGAAATTGCTTTGGCACGAAAGAGTGTTGACTTATGACATATCCACAAAGCAAAATTTTATGATGAAAGCAGCTCTGTTGTGGACTGTCAATGATTTTCCTGCATATGGAATGTTATCTGGTTGGATGACATTAGGTAGATTAGCATGCCCGTATTGTATGGAAAACACAAAAGCTTTTAATCTCAAGTACGGTGGGAAAACATCATTTTTTGATTGTCACCGACAATTTTTGCCAATGGATCACCCTTTTCGAAGAAATACAACTGCATTTCGAAAAAATAAAGTTGATAATTCTTGTCCACCTCCTCGTTTAAGTGGAGAAAACGTATTTAGTAGAGTATATAATGTCCCGTCTATCTTAGAACAACAAAATTGTGTTATGATCAGATATGGTGTGCAACACAATTGGACAAAAAGAAGTATTTTTTGGGATTTGCCATATTGGAAAGATAATCTTATCCGACACAATTTAGATGTCATGCACATCGAGAAGAATATTTTTGATAATCTTTTCAACACAATCATGGATGTGAAAGGTAAAACTAAAGATAATAGCAAAGCTAGAATGTACCTGAAAGAATATTGCAGACGGAAGGAGTTGGAATTAGTAGAACATGGTGGGGGTAAATATTGGAAACCTAAAGCTTAATATACTTTCACAAGAGAACAAAAGTTAAGTATTTTGAAATGGATAAAAGAACTTAAACTCCCTGACGGGTATGCATCTAGATTGGGCAGATGTGTTGATATGAAGAATGGAAAATTGTTTGGCTTGAAGAGTCATGATTGTCATGTTCTTATGGAGCGGTTACTTCCAACGGCATTTTCAGGATTACCAGATCGAATTTGGAGTCCAATAACTGAATTATGCCAGTTTTTCAAAGATCTATGCTCAACAACGTTAAGAACTGAACATTTGGAAATTATGGAACAAAATATCCCAATCATTCTATGCAAAATAGAGCGTGCATTTCCGCTGGATGGTTTAACTCAATGGAACATCTCTCGGTACATTTGGTTTACGAAGCAAAGGTCGGAGGGCCAATCCAATACAGATGGATGTATCCATTTGAACGGTAATAAATTTTATATTCATATAATTTATTGATTTTGTCGTATAGTTTATGTTCTTTTTCATAAATTAAGATAACTTTAAAATGATTTAGGTTTCTCAATACTTTAAAGAAGAAAGTTCGGAATAAGGCTCGCATAGAAGGATCTATTTGTGAGGCATATTTAATTAAAGAGACAGCCACATTTGGTTCATATTATTTTGAATCAAATATTCAATCAAGGAGGACGAGAGCTCCTCTAAATGATGATGGAGGAGAATCTTCGCATCCACAAATTTCTATCTTCAATTATCCGGGTCGTGCAGCTGGTCCAATGAAAAAAAGATGGTTGGATGTGAATGAGTTCCAAACAGCAAAGTTATATGTCTTGCTAAATAAGCCAGAGGTCGAACCTTATATTGAGTAAGAACTCAAACTTAATTATATTAATATATTTATGACTTCATATTAATAATTTTGTTCATATTATGTTGATATATATATTTTAATGTTTCAGTATGTACACAAACATGTTACGTGAATTATCGCCAGTAATTAGTGACGAAGAATTAAACAAACAAATCGAGGAGCATTTTTGTGTTTGGTTCCATAATCATGTAAGTTTGTAAAGTTTAAGATATTTCTTAATTTAATATTAATTATGTATACATAAAGTGATGAAAATATTTTGTTAGGTGAATTTGAGTGGCGAAGTTATTGCAGACCCACTAATTCAGAGCATAGGGTGGGGGCCAACTCCCAACGTGAAACATTGGCCAATGTATTTCGTCAATGGATACAAATTTCATACTGTTGAATAGAGTCAGAGTAGGTCGACAGAAAATTATGGTGTTTGCGTGTCTGCGTCATGAGGTGGAGCTTCATATATGAATTATTATGGAAAACTTATAGACATACTTGAGTTAGAATATGCAGGCTTACCAATAAAAAGAGTAATTTTGTTCAAATGTGAATGGTATGATCCAAGTCCACGAGGAACTAAAATTCATGATAAATATGGAATTGTAGACATTCGATCATCAAGAAGATATAGGAAATACGATCCATTCATATTTGCCCAACAGGCTGAACAAGTGTATTACTCGCCTTACCCTGATTACTGTCGTGAAAAAAATGGTTAGATGGTTGTAATTAAAACAAAGGCACGAGGTACAATAAATGCTCCTGAAGCTAACATGGAAGAGCCTTTTCAAGAGGATGAAATATTGCAACGGCCTATAATTGATGTAAATATTGACCTTGGAGGCACTTTATAAGATGATAATGGGCTAGTAGAGGAAGTTGATGTCTCCAATATTGTTGAGGAAGAAGAAAATGATATGTATGAAGAATCTGTTTCAGAAGAAGACGAGGAAGATATATTATCTGATGACAGAGATAGTGACCAGGAAGACATTGATGAATATATAGAAGAAGATGACTAATAGTTTTATGGTTTTTTTTTTTTTTGTGCATGCTAATTAATAACCTTTGTATTTTTAAAATATGAATATTTATAATTTCTGTACCTGTACTTTTAGTATGATGACTTTGATGTTAATATAATTTTTTTTCATATATATATATAATTATCGAAATAGATGTCAGAACATTCAACACCTTCGGGTAGGGGAAGCGGTAGAAGTAGAACATCTTATAGGACCACACCTTCTCCAGATGCCAATTCTGGTTCGCAATATTCTTCTCCTGACTCCACACCTGTTGTTCAATCTACACAATTCAATCTCCAGTCACCACCCCCACCACCACCTTCACAACCTTTTGCTCCCATGCCTCATCAATTTCCATATCCTGGAACCACGATGCCGCCATGGGGTTATTATGGTGTTCCACCTACTTTCTACCCACCAGATGTTGTACCACCGAGTGACCAATATGTTGGGGGAACTTCTCATATGCCAGACAGACATTCCCCATACACTTTCATGCTGACACCGCAAGGACTCAATTCATCATCTGCTTCTGCACAACACTCTGAGCCCATTCCAACTGACCCAGTTGACATCAGCCGAGGAGACGGTCGAAAACACTTATCTTGCGATGAACAATGTAATCAGTGAGTATCGTATTTATTATTTTAAACTTATTACTTGCAATTATATTATACATTCAAATGAATAAATATATATTTTGTGTTTGACAGTTTTATCCCTGAAAGTGGCCCACCAAGCAAATTGGGAAAGATTTGGAGGGCACGATACACTGAACCGTGGATTCATTGGGATGAAGTGCCAGAAATAATACGAAGGATGTGGCTTGAAGAATTTAACGTAAGTTAATTTATAATTCTTTATTAATATAAGTTTGTATTTAAATTCTTATATATATATATATGTTTCTTAATTTAATGTAGAAGACGTATTTCTGGCCACCCGAGGAGAATGATCGCATATGGCTCACATAGAATAAGTCTGGTAGACGAAGTTTTAGGAGCCATTTGCATCGAATTAGAAATGGGGAAGACGAAGCAACGTGGATGGATCCCGACGTGCGTAAGGCACTTGATGCAAAGTGGGCAGAAGAAAGCAACAAAAAAATTTCCACACAAAATAAAAAAAATCGTGCTTCTGAGACCGGTGGTTCGCTCCACACTGGCGGGTCCATTCCATTCTCCTTGACTCGAAGAAGACTGGTAATTACTTATGCTAAGTTATATATATATTTTTTTATAATTTATTTAAATTATAAGTTTACTATATTATTTATTAATTTCTTATACAGGCAACTGAATTGAATCGTGAGCCCAATGAGTTTGAATTCTTCAGGAGAACCCACACCAGGAAAGATAATCAAGGAGAAGAAGTGTGGGTCGATGACAGATCTAGGGTCGTCGCTGTAAGTGTGTTTTATAAATTAAATTAAATTTTTTATTTTAAAATAATCTTTTAATTCATTTATATGAATATTTTAATTTTATAGGAAAAATATGAAAGATTGAGTGCGGAGGCATCTTCATCATCCGCAAGTACCGAAGAGTCCTCATCGCCTACAGTTAATGAACACGACATCTTCTATCAAGCTGTTAGTGGTCGGAATAGAAAGGGTCGAATATACGGGCTGGGCTCCCAAGCTAATTTGTTATATCCATCTACCACCAATCGTTCTAGCCAATCATCTTCACATGTGTAACACCCCGAAATTTTGATAAGGTTGCCACGTATTTTAAGAGAGTTTAAAATACCGAAAAATGGCTCGGTAGCAAAATAAATCGCCGAATCGTCTGCCGGGAGTGCCCCAGAGAAGGAATGTCAGCAGAAAATAGTATTGTCTCGATGAGCGTTTCGAGAAGGGATTTATGGAATTAAAATAAATTAGAATCGACATTAGAGGGAGTATATGCAATTTAAGAATTCCCGAAGTGCTATTAATAGAATCCTAAGTGTAATTAATGAGAAGTTGGGGGATTAAATGTATTAATACACATAATATATAAATATTATATAGTTATGTATGCAAGCATGCGCGACAGAGGCGTGGGCTCTTCTGAAACTCGATGAAGTGGGTTCTCCAATTAAGGTGTTGGGCTGAGGAAATGGCAGAGGATTAGAGGAGAATGTCGAGAGGTGGCCAAGGCTGTCGGGTGCTCGCCTATTCATTCCACACAGAGAGAGAGAGAGAGAGAGAGAGCTTCGGCCATGTCAGTGAATGGCCGAGAGTTGCAATGAGAAAGAGAGATGCCGAGAGAGTGAGAGCAAGATCAGGGAATAGAGCTTGGCCGAGAGCTTATGGCCGAGGGAGAGAGAGAGAGAGCTAGAACAAGAGGAAGAGGAGATGGAAGCCGGTTGCAGCAAGCGGCCATAGCCGCAAGCTCCAAGCGGCCATGGCCGCAAGCTTGAACAAGCAGGGGGCTGTTGTGCATGCTCGCGGGAAGGCTGGTTGCAGGCTGGTCGGGTCGCGCGAGGCAAGCTGGTAGCTGGGCGCGGGCTGCTCGAAGAGTTGAAGAAGCAGCGAGCAGCAAACTCGCGGAGCTGGGCTCGATGGAAGTTCGCGCAAGGCTGGTTCGGGTGAGCTGCGACGCATGAAGAAGATGGCGCGGATAGCAGTCCGCGATGGTCACGGCAGTGCAAGGGGAGGTCTTGGAGGCAGCAACCGAGAGGAGGCGTTGGCAGGTCAAGGCAGCCGAGCATGGCAGAGCTGCAACCAGCTGGTTCGCGCGGCCATAGAGGCTTTGTGCGTTGCAGCCGCGAAGAAGAAACCGGAAAAAACCGAGAAAGAAGAAAGAAAAGAATGAAAGAAGAAGAGGAAGAAAGAAAGAAAGAAAAGAAGAAGAAGAATGAAGGAGAAGTTGCAGGAGGCGTGGCAGTGAAAGGTAGAAGAAGGTGAATAGTGAAGTGGAAAAGAAAAATAAGAAAAGAAAAAGAAAAGAAAGAAAAAAAGAAGAAAAGGAGAAAAAGGGAGAGAAAATAAGAAATAAATATGAGGAAGATTCTGAAAAATCCTGAAAATAGGAAATGGAGTTGTATTAATATTTCGGAGTCTTTGAAGAGAAAAAATGGTTCGGGCACGCTTTTTGAGGTCAATGCACGCGCATCAATGAGGCTTTGAAAAATAAGCCGAGGTAAGTTTTAGAATTTCTAATATTTTTAGAAATATATTTGATGAATTTCCATGGATAAATATTTGGTGAAATATTTGAGTAGATATTTATTTTAAATTATTATTGAGGAAAATGGGAGATAATTAGAGAATAATGCAAATAAACTATGGAAAATAGGTTTTGAGATTTATTGGAATAAAATGATGAATTGGGTGCTTTGATGATTTAGGTGAAGTGATTTGCACGCGAATCGAGGCTCGGCATGTAAATCGAGGCATCTTGGAAATTGGCGAAGGCAAGCTCTCCTACTCATTTTCTTCTCCTTGGGTCACTGTTATTTGTTCAGTGAGTGTGCGAACTGCAAGCTTGTTATTGAGGACGTATGTGAGGATTTACTTACTGCGAGTCGTTGATGGTTTTTATTTTAAGCTTGTCCATTGCTAGTTTCTCAATTTTCCTTTCTATGAGATTTTAGATGCATATTTTGAGGGCTCTAGGTTCTTTGTTCGAGGATTTATTCTGTTGAGTTGGAGATGCTTTCATTCGAGGATTTACTCTGTTGAGTTGGAGATGCTTTTGTTTGAGGATTTACTCTGTTGAGTTGTGGATGTTTTCATTCGAGGATTATAGGCCTGTTTCTGGTTAGTTTCTCCATCTTGGTTTGATCCTTGCCAGATGGTGGGTCTTTCCTTGTGAGCTTTGAAGGGTTTGTTTCTCCCTTCTATTTGTTGCTGGAATGAAGCTAGGAACCTGTGGGTAGGTTCTTGTTAGAGGTTGTTGTGGCCGAGCGTAATTGCATGTGTTTCATTTATTTCTGGTAACTTGTCAGTTCATATGCATGCATGGGCTTGGGATATGCATATGAGGGTTTCATGTGATTGTGTGCTTGGCCATGGGCATATTGTTGTATATTTGTCTTCCCTTCGAGGCGAGCAGGGCATGATGTATGGCTTATGGGGGTTATGTATCATCGTTTATGCTCATTATGCCTCTGCATTACATGAGCACTGCATTGTATGTGATTTCCTATATGAGCGAGGCTTGGCGGGATGTTTGGCTTATGGGGGCTTTGTATCCTGTCCGGTCTACTACGCCACCCCTTATTTGTTGCATTTGCACAGTCTTAGCGCCAGTTCTTGAGATACAGCTGTACGGTGTCGGGTTTCTCGAACCGAGTTATTCAGAGACGCTTCAGCGTGCCCAGTTTCTATTTTGGACGCTTATGCGTGCCAACGGGTGTTGGTCGCTCCCACCCGAGCGAGCTTTGGCTCGAGTGACAGGTACAGTTCGCCTTAAGGGCAGTGGCAGATTTGTGATAAGGACTTGGGTGCCAGTGCATTCTTTATTTGGGCCCCAAGATCCTATATATGTGCATTGTTACTTATGCAGTTTGTACCTGTGACAGTTTATGAGATTGCATGGCATGTTATGCATCAGTTTTGATTTGCTATGCGTTTGAGATGAAGGGTTACTCTTAGCACCTACTCTATCCATCCTTCCTTTCTTTATGAGCTTGCTGAGTCATTTGGACTCACCTTGTTTTCTCTTCATTCCAGGTAAAGGCAAGAATCCAGTTGTGGGTGAGTCTAATGGGTCCCGACTTCCAGGTTAGATGGTGTACAGGACCATGCAGACCTAGCAGATGCCAGCCTGGGGGTTTCTTTTTGTTCATTTTACCGCTTTCGGACTGTTTTTATTTCTTTAGTCTATTTGGGTCTGTATGGATTGTGTTATTTTGTGGCCAGTGTGCCAGTATTGTATGTTATGCATGCCTGGGCTATGTAAGCCTAGAGTTCAGTTGTTGTATAGCAGGTTGAGGTTTTGATATATGCCGTGTTGGCAAGTTTCCTTTATCAGTTTTCTCTTGATATTTATCAGTGGCATGCATGACAGGTTCTTCTTTATCAAGTTGTCTTTATTTAGTAGGGCACCCGCTCTGGTTCTTTGGGGACCTAGGTGGGGGCCTTACAACATGTGTCACCAGAGTTTGAACAAATGAGACTTAAAGTTACCCAATTAACTGATGAGTTGCTTGAATCCCAGATTGAGAATCGGCAATTACGACAGTGGCAAGAACAAATGACAGTGTGACAGTCAGAAATGAATATGGTAATAAGTAGATTGACAAAACAATCTACTGCAGATGCTGGACCATCGACTGTTCTAGGTGGATCTGACCCGGTAGCTGATCAAAATGAGAGTGACAATGGTGAAGATGAAAATGCTAATAATAATGATGATTGATTATAATGGAATGTTGTAAACATTAAAGTAAACGTGGGTAATCTTAATATTAATATTAAATTTTAATTTTTTTTAATGTTAAATTTGTTATATTTTTAATGTGAATGTGGGTAATATTAATTTTATTTAATGTTATTTTTAATATTTTATGTAAATTTTTTAAAAAAAATTGTTGTTAAATACAATTTTTTTATTCTTATAAAAGAAAATATTAATTTTAATTTTAATTTTAATAAATATAAATTTTAATTTTATAAATTTAAAAAATATATATTTTTAATTTCATAAAAATATATTATTGATTTAAAATAATATTTATTTTATTTTTAATGTGAATGTGAGTAATATTAATTTTATTTAATGTTATTTCTAATATTTTATTTAAATTTTTAAAAAAATTGTTGTTATTTTAAATTTTTGTATTCTTATAAAAGAAAATATTAATTTTAATTTTAATAAATACAAATTTTAATTTTATAAATTTAAAAATTAAAAAAATATTTTTTTAAATTAAAAATATATTATTGATTTAAAATATTAATATTAATTTAATTTTTTTTCAAAATTATTTTTTTATTTATATTAATTTTATAAAATATTAATTATTATTTTTTTTATATTTAAAAATATTTGTGACGGGTACTCCCGTCGCAAATCTGTGACGGGTAGTAACCCGTCATAGATTGTTCGTTTTTTTTTTATTTTAAAAATTTTTGTGACGGGTAGAACCCGTCACAGATCTGTGACGGCTTGTCCTATCCATCACAGATCTGTGACAGATTGTCCCCATCACAGATGTGTGACGGGGAAGTCTCCGTCACAAATCTGTGACGGGTAGTACGTTCCCGTCACAGATCTGTGACGGGAATTATTTTCCCGTCATAGATTTGTGACGGGATGAACCTCAGCCGTCACAGATCTGTGACAGGATGAACTTTACCCGTCACAGATCTGTGACAGGGAGAACTTCCCCGTCACAGATCTGTGACGGGTAATACTGCCCCGTCACAGATCTGTGACGGGACATTCGTCACAAATCTGTGACGGAAATGCTCTCTCGTCACAGATTTACGACGGGTAGCACTAACCCCATCACAAAAAATCTGTCACGCCCTCTTTAGTGACGGATTTTATCCCGTCACAAAACCCGTCACAGAAAAATTTAGTGACGGATTTTATGTTTTTAGTGACGGATTTTTCCGTCACTAAAACTGAAATTTCTTGTAGTGTTTCAATTATATCACTAGACTTGCATTTTTGAATCAATTTAACCTATATATTTTGATATGAACAAAGTGTAATGTGTACTTTGTCATCTCACTTTATTTATTTCTTTTTTACACATAAAAATACAGAAGTTAAATTGACTCGAAAATGCAAGTACAGAAATGTAATTGAAATAACGAAAAGTTCAAATAGTGATACACAAAAAAAAAATCATATTTAATTTATTAATAAACAAAAAACTTTTTTAATTTGAGCAACTATTCAGTTGGTTCGATTCGATTTTTGAAAAATGTTCAATCCATCCGATTTGAGCAATTCAATTGGTTCAATTAATGCTCACCCTTAGTTATGTTCATTCATCTTCACACCTTTTAAGGGCAAAGCTTGATCAATCATCATTTTTAATATTATTAGTTATAGTTTAACAGTGTCAATTAGTTGAAGTCATAAAAGGTTATTTTTGTGGGTTTATAGATTTTTTAGTACATTGTCAATGTATTATGATTGGGTCATGATCAACTCTTTTTTTTTTTAATATCCAACATTCTCGCTAGATCAATAATCTCATATTGATCAATTCGACTCAAGTCGGACTCTAAAGACTTTTCTAATTTACATCTAACGGTGGTTCTAAGTTAATTTCGATGCTATTTATATTCACCAAAAATGATAATTAAAAGTGGTTTACGGACTCAAGATCTCCTAATATTTATACATATCTAAATATTTATTCTTTTGGATGTTAAAAGTTATTTAACTTAAGGGTAAAGTTAAATAAAAAAATGTAGAATTTATTGTTTAAGGTCTTATTTATTTTATTGTAAAATAGCAATACCATAGCTCGAAAGTGTTAATTTGATTGTACATACACACCCCCATGTCATTCAAAGTTTGACATTGTTAGAGGATAGATGAATTCCTCGTTGAGAAGTATCAAACTTCATTTAGATGAAGTATCAAAATTAATTTTGATGATGGTTGGAGTTGATCACAATCGACTTTATCTTAGATTAAATGCATCTAGTAGCAACCCTCGATCATCCAAAACTTATTTGATTTGGAAAAGTAGGTATTGATCTCTTATGCATTTGTTAAAATGAGTAAGATCAGGGTCGGCTCAAAGGGAAGACCACTAAGGCTTGTACGCCTAGGGCCTCCCAAAGAGAGGGGCCCCCCAAAACTCTTTAGCCTAGCTTCAACCTTCAAGAATCAGTAGGTCGCCGACCACCTAGGAGAATGAGGTCGGTGTCGATTTGCCAACAAAGACTGAAGGAGAGGAGAATGTGGGAAAGGCAGAAGACACCAGACATTGATCGGTTCATGTAGATGCAAAATAATGGTCAACGAGAGAGAGAACGGATCGCCTCGCCTCTAGGCTGCACCATTGCCAACCGCCAGCCTCACGCTTGCTTCTAGCCCTCGGACTGCCATCTCCTTCCTTGTTGGCTGTTGTTGTTGCCGACCTACATATGTGAGGTGAGTGAGGTCACTAAGCTGAGAAGGAGGAACCGAGGAGGAGACTCTGAGATGCCAATAGGATTGACAGATGGAAAGAGAGATAGAGATAGAGCCTATGTCGCTGCCCCTACGGATGCCAACTGTCGGCCGCCGGACTATCGCTGCCAGTCGCCAGACTGTCATTGCCAACCCCTTGCCTTCCCTACAACGACAATAAATGTGGGTGAGACTCCTAAACTAGTTACTGCGTAGGGCCTTAGAACCCATTGAGTCGGCCATGAGTAAGATAATATTGTATCAAGATAAAATTAAAATATTTTTTACACTAAAATATGGAGTGATCAAAACAAGACTAGAAAACATTCTAAGATTTTTATCGTATTATTTATTAAAATTTTTGAAATGCATTAGGGGACATGTGAGTCATTTTCTCTTATCCGTAAGATCCAAAATAAATTTATCTGGAGGGGGAGAGATAAATTTACTTGAACAATCGTAGATAAGAAGTCATTTGACTTCTTTTCAATGAGCTACTATATAAATTTAACAAATACAATAGAAAACATTTTTGTCAGGAATACTTTTCATAACTTACTTTTTTTAACACATATCTTAATTAACGAATATTACCTTACTATATTATCTAACAATTAAGTTAATCTCAATGCCTAAGATAAAACTTAACAATTATTACTGAAATAATGTGCAATAAAAGACGTATCTATCTCGTAAAATTTGTGCTTTTATATGAATATACTATAAGGTAAAAAAAAAAATAGTCATAATTGTGTCACGTAAGTGGTCAAATCGTAACTTATGAACCAATTTAGACAAGTAAAGATCTAGTGAAGTGGACTAAGTCAAGTTAAATCTATACCCAAATTAAATATCTCGAGTCAGTGTCTCTAAATAACTAATTTAGACGAAAGATATTTTCATAATTTTAACCAAATATTTCCTTTATGATAACAACTAATTTTATATCTAATGACCAAGGAGATGAAAATCAAAATAATGTTTAAAAAATAATCTCATTACTTTTAATTACTTCTTTGCCAACATGTTTGGATTGAGTTAATCTTTAAGGATCTCTAAATTGTTCCATTTACACCATGAATGACCTGAACCTGTCATCTCAATTTTTGGTGCATAAGAGAAACATAATTCCATGAGTTTAAAAATACTTAATTTTTTAACAAAATAAACGTGCACAAACAAAAATCAATCTAATAGAGATGAACACATGGATAAGGGCGACAAAGTTCTTTGGCCTTGATCCAAACTTGTCCATTGTCATTACTCGCAAGTTGATACATGCACATGCTACCTATTTTAGTTTTTATCTAAATATATAGTATTTGAAATATTTATTTAATTAAATAAATTATTTTATTGTTAAAAATAATATGCAATAAATTTGACCGACATAAGAGTAGAAGTTACGTGCTTGAATTAGAGGGGTGAGTGGATGAAAGGAGTTTGCAAAGAGTGCAATTCACTCTGAGATATTTGTTAGGTGGGCCCAATGAAAGGCTAATATTTTTCCATCACTCTGAGATATTTGTCTTCTTTAGAATAGATGCCCTTGTATTTGAATTTTGTGGTTGTAATAGAAAAATTTTGTTTTTCCATCACTTTCCTCTTGTTTTTTTTTCTGCATTCTATTAAAATAAAAAGAGCATCAGGGATCGGGCTTGATCTTTCGTATTTTAGGGGATCATGATCCCCTTCTCTTCTCCGAAGGTTTTTAGTTTTGAGTGGATCGGATTTGTCAAGGATCAAGTCTGATCCTTTGTTTCGGCTGGGGGTTTGAAAACCCCGAAGATCATATGTGATCTTTTGCCTCGGTGAAGGGTTCGATCTTTGATCGTTCCTAGGATCATATTTGATCCTTCGTCTTCTCCGAAGGTTCTTAGCTTTGAGAAGATCGGATCTGTCGAGGATCAAATCTGATCTTTGTCGTGGCCGAGGGTTTGGACCCCCGAGGATCATATTCTCCGAAGGTTCTTAGCTTTGAGAAGATCAGATCTGTCGAGGATCAAATCTGATCTTTGTCGTGGCCGAGGGTTTGGACCCCCGAGGATCAAATTTGATCCTTTGTTTTGGCCGAGGGTTCGGACCCCCCGAGGATCATATTTGATCCTTTGTTTTAGCCGAGGGTTCGGACCCCCCGAGGATCATATTTGATCCTTTATTTTGGTAAGGAGTCTTTGGAAATAACGAATCTTTGCGCTTCAGAGGAGAAGTAGATTTATTCCTGAATTTCATATGAAAAGAACAAAGAAAACACTACTGACAAGATATGCAATTAATGAATTTAGACTAACATATAAAGAATAATCACTGATAGAATTTCCTCAAGTTCTGCACGTTCCATGCGTTTTTTACTGGTGCTCCTTCGAGGGTCTGCAGTTTCTAGGCCCCTGGGCTGAGGACTTCTATTACCTTGTAAGGACCTTCCCAATTTGGTGTTAGCTTGTTGGCTTCTCGAACTCCCCGAGCGTCTGCTCGCCTTAATACCAAGTCTCCTGGTAGAAAATTTCGCGCCCTCACCCTTCGATTGTAGTACCTCTCTATGCGTTGGTTGTAAGCAGCCTGTCGAATCTTCACCTGATCACGAAATTCATCCAAGAGATCGAGGTTACCCCTTAGATTTTGTTCATTTGATTCAGGGCTGAAAAACTCCACCCTCAACGTAGGTACCCCGATCTCGACGGGGATCAATGCTTCCGAACCGTAGCATAGGCTGAAAGGGGTTTCTCCTGTGGAGGCTTTTGCCGTGGTTCGATACGACCACAAGATGTTCGACAATTCTTCTACCCAGCTACCATTCGCCTTATCTACTCTCGCTTTTAAGCCTCGCAACAAGGTTCTATTAGCGAGCTCAATTTGACCGTTAGCCTGAGGGTGAGCTATCGAGGTAAACTGCTGCCTGATTCCCAACTCCTGGCACCATTCCTGGACAGACCGATCAGAGAATTGGGTGCCATTATCAGAGATTAGTACCCGAGGAATTCCAAAACGACAAATCACGTTCTTCCATAAAAATTGTTTCACCCTCCGGGCGGTGATTGAGGCCACCGCCTCAGCTTCAACCCATTTTGTGAAATAATCTATAGCAGCTATGATGTATCTAATTTGTCCTGCTGCCGGGGGAAAAGGTCCTAGGATGTCAATACCCCATTGAGCGAAGGGGCAAGGCGTGGCCAGATGGGCTAGTGCGACTGCCGGCACATGAACCAGGTTAGACGTCCGCTGGCATCGGTCACAGGTCCTGACCAGCTATTCCGAATCTTGTACCATTGTTGGCCAATAATACCCCTGTCGAAGGGCTTTTGACTAAGAGCCCGAGCTCCGATATGACTTTCACATATACCTTCATGTATCTCACGCAGGATATAATCTGCTTCACGAGGTCGGACGCATTTGAGCAGTGGCTGTGAAAAAGACCTTTTGTACAACTCTCCCTCAATTAACACGAAGCTTCGGGCTTTTCGCCTGACCTCCCGAGCTTCAAAATCTCCTTCAGGGAGTTTCTCTTCTCTCAAGTATAACAGCAACGGATCCATCCAGCTGGGCTCGTCCTCCACACATAACTGATCAGCGACATCTTCGATACTTTTTTGCGGAAGGGACTCAATCCGAATCTCTCGAGAGCTCGTAGGGAAAGAGGAAGAGGCGATTCGGGACAGCAGGTCTGCCTCCGTGTTCATTGCCCGAGGGACATACTCCACTTTTACGCGGTGAAAGCGTGCCATCAATTCTCTGACCATGGTCAAATACCTTGCCATGTGGTCTTCTCGAGCTTCATACTCCCCGTTCACTTGTTGTACCACCAAGTTAGAGTCCGAGCTCACCTCAACGCTCTGAGCTCCCAGTTGTTCAGCTAATCTCAATCCAGCCAGCAAAGCTTCATATTCTGCTTCGTTGTTGGATGCTCGGAATTCGAAGTGTAGAGCATAAGGTCATATCTGCCCTTCAGGACTCTTAATCATCAATCCTGCTCCTCCACCACCCGAAGTCGAGCTCCCATCTACTGCCACCATCCATGGCCTCTGATCCTCCTTCGGTCCTTCGGGAGCCCCAATTCCTTCAGCGATAAAGTCCGCCAACGACTGAGCTTTAATAGCTGGCCGCGGTTTATACTCAATGTCGAAAGCAGTGAGCTCCACCGCCCACTTCAACATTCGCCCTGAAAGTTCTGGTTTGCTAAGGACCTACCGCAAAGGGTGATTAATAAGCACGATAATCGTGTGTGCTTGAAAGTAAGGTCGGAGTTTTCTGGCTGATACTATTAAAGCGAAGGCCAATTTCTCCATAGGAGGATACCGAACCTCGGCTCCCGTCAGCTGCTTACTTGCATAGTAGACAGGCCTCTGGGTCTTGTCTTCTTCTCGTATCAGTACCGAACTCACGGCCTCCTCGGCTATTGCCAGATATATATATAAGGGCTCTCCTAGCTTCGGCTTGGTATTGGTGGTGTAGCCAGGTGCTCTTTCAGCTTTTCGAAAGCTTTCTGGCATTCAGAGTTCCACTCGAAGTGGTTTGCCTTTGATAAGACTTTGTAAAAAAGAAGGCCTTTTTCCGCCAGGCGAGAGAGGAATCTGCCTAGGGCGGTCATTCTACCTGTGAGGCTCTGTACTTCTTTCACATTTTTCGGTGCGGGCATATCCATGATAGCTTTGATCTTTGCTGGATTCACTTCAATCCCTCGGTGATGTACTATGTAGCCTAAGAATTTTCCTGCAAAAACGCCAAAAACACATTTTACAGGATTAAACTTTACATGGAACTTACGAAGGGTTTTGAAGCATTCCTCCAGATGACTTCCTGCCTCTAAGCTTTTTACTAACATGTCGTCGACGTACGCCTCCATATTCCTTCCAAGCTGATGCTGAAAAAGCGTATTCACCAAGCGTTGATAAGTGGCTCCTGCATTTTTTAACCCGAAGGGCATTACAGTGTAGCAGTAAGTTGCCTGACTGGTAATGAATGCAGTCTTCTCTTGGTCTTCCGGGTGCAATGGAATCTGGTGGTATCCCTGGAAGGCATCCAAGAAACTCATGAGTGAACAACCAGCCGTCCCGTCAATTAAGGCGTCGATTCTTGAAAGCGGGTAGCTATCCTTTGGGCAAGCCTTGTTAAGGTCGGTAAAATCAATGCAAAGTCTCCACTTGCCCTCCCCTTTAGGGACTAACACTAGATTTGCTAACCAATCCGGATAATCGACCTCCCGAATATATCCAGCTTCAATCAATTTTGCAACTTCTTCCTTGATTGCCCGGGCCCTATCTGGGGCAAAACTGCGTTTCTTCTGTTTGACCGGCTGGAAACCTGGCCGGATCCCTAGCCTATGGGTCATGACCGCTGGATCCACTCCTGGCATATCCTGAGCAGTCCATGCGAATACGTCCGCGTATTGCCGAAGGAGCGCCACTATCTGACTTCTCAGTGGGTCTTTTAATTCTACGCTTACCCTTACACAACGATCGGGGCAGTCTGCCTTCAAAGGTACCTCCTCCAATTTATCCACAGGCTCTGCAGTTTTCGGATCTTCAGGTCCTTCCAATAGGAAGCTAACCTCCTTCGGGGGCTCCGCTCGAGGGCTCGGAGCATCACCTTGCACCCTTGCCTCCTTGTCCTTTGCTATGCCTATAGAGGCCATATAACATTCACGAGCAGAGTGCAAATCTCCCCGTACTTCTCCCGTCCCCCTATCAGTAGGGAACTTCAGCATCATATGATATGTGCTCGGAATGGCCCGAAGGGCATTAAGACCAGATCTGCCAAGAATCATATTGTACGCCGAGGGTACGTCTGCCACCAGGATGTCTAATATAACTCGAGAAGTTCGAAAGCCTCTCCCTACCGTCAGTGGGAGCTGAATGATCCCTTCTGAGTACACGGCTTCCCCATCAAATCCCACCAAAGGGACCCTTGCTGGTCTTAACTGTGCCATTTCGTATCCCATGCCGAGGAAAGCCTGCCGATATAAGATTTCCGAAGAACTCCCCGGATCCACGAGGATCCGCCGAAGCTCCCACTTCCCAAGCTCGGCTGTTATCACCAACGGATCATTCCGATTCGGGTATCCCGGGAGGTCGCTATCGGAGAAAGAGATTGGCTCCATGCTACGTGACCTCTTCAGCCGGGTGGGGCCGTCCCCTCCCTCTTTCATGATCGGGACTTCTCCTGCCACAAGCGTGTGAAATACTGGAGGCTAAGGGTGATCGTCTCTTCCCCGATGTGATCTTTCCCGCTGGGCTTGATCTCAATCGTTTGCGCGGTCCCTCTTGGGGGGGCTCCATGATCGCGACCGTTGGTCTTTGCTCCTTCGAGAATCACCTTCCTTCGCCACATAACTCCTCAGGAAACCCCGGTTGATGAGCTCCTGGATCTCTTCTTTGAGTTGATGACATTCCTCCGTATCATGCCCGTGATCCCGATGAAAGCGGCAATATTTGTTCCGGTTCCTTTTGTCAGACGGAGCCTTCATTGGCTTCGGCTTCTTCAAGTAGTCTTTACCTTCGATAGTCGCAAGAATCTCCGCCCTCTGGGCATTGAGGGGGGTATATCCACCCGACTCCCACCGAGGACGATGCTTCTCCCTTCTGTCCTCCCCTTTCCTTTCCTCGGGAGGCTTCTTCTTATCTCTCTTCTCCACATGTTCCGCCCTTTTAGCTTGCATGACCTCTTCGGCGTTTATGTACTTCGTAGCCCGGCCCAGTATGTCCGTGAACGTAATTGGAGGCGTCTTGGCTAACGACTGTGCGAAAGGACCTGGCCTCAAGGCATTCTGGAATGCCACCATAGCTACACTGTGATCAAAATTCTCTATACTCAAGGCCTCCATATTGAAGCGTGAGACAGAATCCTTCAAGGGTTCTCCCTGGTTCTGCTTCATACTTACTAAGGCCATGGTAGACCTTCGGTGCCTCCGGAGGGGCGCAAAGTGCGCTAGAAAACTGCTTCGGAGCTGTGCAAAACTTACAATAGAATGGTGAGCGAGGTTCGAGTACCAAGCTCGTGTGTGTCCCTCTAGGGTGGCTAAGAAGACTCTACACCACATTGCGTCCGAAGCATCTTGCACCATCATATGTGAAGTAAAGAGGTCAAGGTGATCCATCGGATCGGAGGTCCCGGCATAAGGCTTAATGGCCGGAATGCGAAGACGCTCCGGTGGTATAGCCGCCATGATCTCCGAGCTAAGAGGCTGAGCTATCATTGCTCCCTGCCCCTCCCCCGTTTTGGGCTTCAGGGCGGCAATCTCCTCAAGCTGTCGTAGCCTTTCTTCCTGTCGCTGCTGCAGGAATGATAAGTCCGAAGATTCCGCCGTTTCCTCTCGCCCCGGCCTCCACGGGTTCGCCTCCGGCAAAGAGGACTCCTCCTCCCGCGGGGGCTCCTGCCTTCCAATAGTCGGAGATTGTTCGGCTTGTTGCTGCTGTCGATCCAGGAAACTTGTGAGTAATTATGTTAATCGCTGCACCTGACCTTCTAGGAGCGTTATCCGATCAAGAGGTGGCGGAGGGCCTTCTGGGCTCCGGTCCCTCCCCACCGGACTTCTAGGTGGGTTCTGCTGACTGGGTTCTGGGATAGGGTTGCCCCCTACTGCTCGAGATTGCTGTCTTCTGGTTGCCATTCCAAGCAAAGGAAAGATTATCGAAAATCTCCACCACCTGTTGCACTGGAGAGACAGAAAAGGAAAAGTGCCTCGGCCCCACGGTGGGCGCCAATTGATGATGAATGAGTTCCGAGGAGTGGTGGCCGAATGTTTCCTTATTGTCTTCTCAGTCGTACCTGCAATGGAGACAGGGACTTGCTCCCCCGGTCGATCTCCGACGATCCAGTCAGTGAACCAGTCTTTTAAGGCGTATGATAGTCATGAAAGAAAACATGGAAAAACCCTTACTCTTACCTCCTATTCTTCTTTTTATCCCCCCTTCATATCAGGATCCTGGAGGGATCTTCGGGATCTTCTTGATAAGGATTCTGTAGTGGTATCCGTTCCTGAGATCTTCGGGATAGGCTCCACCCCCGCAACCTTCAGCTAGGTGATCGATTCCTAAGAATTCGGGCTTCTTTTCCGAGGGTCGCGCCACCTATCATGGCGACGATCCTCTGCCACGCGCCCTTTAGTCCTCAGCGAGATAATCATATGCGAAGGTCTCCATTAAGCACCACGCGTCCTATCAACATTTGGCGGTGTTTGCCTCGGTGTCGGCGTAATTTGGGACCCGAGGTCCTTTTCCTCATCACTGTATTTCCTTGTTCTTGGCTTGTTTGGTTCAGGAGGCGTTGATTTCATTGGTACCAAGAGTAGTTGATCTTGTTGGTGACAAAGATATTCCGGTAATTGCTGCTGGTGGCATTGTGGATGCGCGTGGTTATGTTGCTGCTCTGGCTGTCGCGCACGGGGTGTCTGCCTAGGAACTATGTTTGACCATTTAACCTTTGCTTGTGTCTAATGATCTTGTTTTGGGCATTACTCAAGCTGTCTCTTCTTGTCCGATACAGGCCCTCTAATTCCTGCAACCATGAAACTGTCCCAATTTGTTCACATGGAAAATGTTTACAACATATATCTGAATCTGGATTTTAGGACAACCTGGATCGACCTGAGAACTTTAAATCAATACATCTGAAACTAAGTAAAGATTGTTACTAAAATTAAATCAACTGTATTAGTCCAAGATCAGGAAGATGCAATGGATTGTGTTGAGTTAATGGAACAATAAAAGTCCCAAAAAAACAGAGACTATTAAATTAGCCGGAGGCAGAGTGTTTATATTAGATCTTTTCGTGAACATGTAGCTAAGGATTTCATAGTCATGTTAGCTTGAGCAACTGGGAAATAAAGTTGTACCCAGGATTGATTGGTCGTGTTTTTGCTTAAAAAGCAATAGATTACTCTGCATCTGGAGTCCGAGCCCCAGATCCTGGATTCACCTAAAAAAAAAAAAAAAGAATATGTGACGAGTTTCTTTCGATAGTAATGTGTGAACTCAAGTCTCAAGCAAGGAATTTACATCTTGAACTAGTTTTAGGTCTGGATATCTATTAAACTGTCCTTTGGTGCCAATCTTGCATTTGTATCTTAGTTTTTCAAACTTTTTTGAATTACTCGTATTATTGTTTACTTCTGTTGCGATCCCTTTTTCTCTTTATATCGGGTTGTATATATATTCCTTCTGCAGATTCCTTGCCACTAATGAAAGCTACGCGCACAAAACATACAAGAGGAAGCTGGTCGAGATTGAGAGGACATATTCGAGCGTGCAAGGTGGCCCGGGGCACCACATCGAGTCCTAGTAAAACCTTTCTTCAGGGACAGTAAAACTCTGCCGGGCCATGAAAATGAGACCAATCAACCAGTCATTGGCCGCACAACCATACACGGCGTGGTAAAACTCTCTACCCTAGACCTGAACCGATGTTCTAACAGTACTCTCTTTGATCATTGTCAAAAAATGCTCTCATTGGGTTGTTTGATCTGACTGAAACATGATATCAGGAGAAAGTGATTCATCGATTCGCGGGCACTGTTCCGAATGCATCAACAACTGGGGATCTTGAGAGCATGGTGATGTTTGCTGGGGAAGGTGTAGGGCTGATCAAGGAAGTTGTGGCAGCAGGAGAAGTGGTGAAGAGGCTGGTTGAGGAGGCTCAGCTGCTCATCCAGCAAAGATTTAGCTCTGAAATGTAGTCACTCTCTTTTTGCAGGTCAATGGATGATCTTCTTCTCAAGGAAATCAATAATTCAATGAATAAAATCAATTGGAAGGGTGCTTCATCCTTCAGTTGTCTGAACCAAAGCCTATAGATTTCAATTTGGAAATGCACGGGGATGTATATATTCACCCCTCAACTTTTAACCCCCCCCCCCCCCCCCTCTTTTTTATTGTGGTACTTTCAGCTTTGTTTGGTTCTAATTATACCCTTGCATTAGCTAATATGATATAAATTCACCTCTCAACCTTCATCTTTTTTTATTTTTTTTAATTTTATTATGACACTCTTTAACTTTGTTTTATTCCAATTGTACTCTTAAATTAGTCAATTTCAGGTCATATGAATACTTGATTAGTGTGACTCTCAATCTGTGATGTGCACTTGCTTAGTAAACAGTGATAAATTGTTAACATTGATAATGTGAATTTTATTTGTATCAACAAATTCAAAATCAAAAGAACAGGTAAATTCAATTGCTTTCTTTGATTTTCCTTCTTCTTAAATGAATTCTACCTGTAACATAAAAATCACCCGCCAAACCAGAAAAATGGGGCAAGTCCTTAACTCAATTCTCAATCCAATCACTGTAATTTTATTGTCTTCTCATCTTCCTTGGAAGATAGAGCAAGACTAGAAATAATATTATTTAGCTGAGTTATATTGAAAAGTTTCAAAATTGGAATGTAGATGGTGTCAAACGTTTGAATTCTATTCTTATTAATATTGATAATAAATTATAAAGTCGATCTAAATTTTGATACAATAGATATCAAATTATCAGTAATGAGTGAATATCAATTGTAACTCTAAAATTAGTCAAGTGTTCATATGATATGAAATTAGTTGATTTTGGGATACAATTAGGACCAAACAAAGTTGACTATATCTCAATAAAGAAGGGTGAAAGTTAAGGGGTGAATTTAGGTTATATTAGTTGGTTCAGGGTTGTAATTGAATTGAAACAAAGTTAAAAATACCATAATAAAAAAAGGGTAAAAGTTGAGGAGTGAACTTTAAATTGTGATAACAATGTATAATATACAGTTCGCCTAAACAATCTGTTCTTCTCAGACTAAGAGGCTGTTTAGCTTATTGTTTTTTTTTTTGAGTTTTTAGCTAGTTAGCTTTTAGCAGAAAAATTGTATAGTGTTTAAGTCAATAACATATTTGGATAAATGTGTTTTTAAGTTATCAATTAATAATTATGTGCTTAGTTTGTAAAAATTGATAAGCTGTTAAAATTTGATAAAAAGATTAAAATATACATGATACTGAATAATATAAATAAAATTCATAAAAATACTATTTTTTATGAAAAAAATTATAAATTAATTTTTAATTGATAAAATACTCACAATTACAAGTTGATAAATTATACATAATTATTAAAAAAATATATTAATACAATACTTTATGTTTATAAATTTAAGTTTAATTCATAAAAATATTAAATATATATAATGAGACATTATATAATTTTTTTTATGTTTTATCAATACATTTAAAACATTAATATTTAATTAAATTATTTCTAAAATATTTATTTGTTACGTTCATAAATTTGATATATATTACAAAATTATAAAATTAGATAAGATTATTTAATTGATAATTACAAAATAGATAAGACACAATATGCAAGTAGAGTCGTGTGATTTGGAAGAAGGAGGTGGCAGGAGACAATAATAATGGTGATGGGCAGCTTGCAGTAGCCTAGCTAGAAATAGAGGCGACGATGACGCAACTAAGGAGGAGACCCATAAAGTGACAACAACAACGGTAATGGAGAAGGGGTGATGGTGCTGGGGTAGCGGATTTGGAAGTAGATCCAACGATGGCATAACCCACTAATTCTTGGCGGCTTGTGGCAACCCAGCTAGACGATGGAGACGATAGTTATGAAGGAGGGGCGACGGCGACAGCGACAATAATGGCAAATGTGAAGGAAATATGGGAGAAGAAAGTAATTGAGGAGAGGAGGTAATGTTATAATAGTAGGGACAAATGGTGTAAATATTGAAAATGTTTAAGGGTAAAATAGTAATTTTGTCAATCAACGCAATAAACTAGTGATAGCGTTTTTGCAAAAGTTAGGGGCACAAGCTTTTTTCAAACACAATATAATAGTGTTTAAGCTACATAACTTTTAAGCCATTTGGTGTTGTTACACTTAGAGGGTATTTGTTAATATAGATAAGAATGAGAAAATGTCAGATATAGGAAGTATTCCAAATGTTTGACCTTTCCATCGTGTTTGTTAACCTTATCTGATCATTTTCGAAAAAACTCACACATGATCTCTTATCTACATCTTTTAAGATAAATTTATCTGACCTCCCCCTTCAGATAAATTTATTTGACATTTTACAAGTAAATCTCAATTACCTATATACCCCTTGTAGGATAGTTAATATCATTTAATATATTTTAAAAATTTAAATTCATTAAAAGAACTTATTCATTTAAGTATTATAATTAATATTATTTAATACATTTTTAAATTGTCATATGTTTTGACAATTTTTAAAATTTAAATGACATTATTTTTTTTATCGATTTTTAAAATTTAAATTCCTCTCTCTCAATATATATATTTTATTAACTAATACAATTTCTTTCACCAATTTTTAAATTATTTTATTTTTTATTTTTTATTATGAAAATATGTTTTGACCATTTTTAATTATCTAGGTAGAATTATTGTAATTCCAACAATAATTATTTATACTTTTCAACTCTTTTTAAATCTATTTTTTAACATGAATTTAGAAAATAAAATATTATATTTTTTGTATTTTTATTTTTTTAACAATTCATATTAATCATAAAATACTATTTTAATCATAAATTTATTGTTGATGTTAAGAAACAATTTTGAATGAATTTGATAATAGAGATATTTTAGTAAAAAAAAAAATGTATCTTGGTGTTTATTATATACATTAACAAACACATAAAAAGAAAAAAATATAATTATTAGTAAATTCTAAAAAAATTAATAAATAATTTAATAAAAATATTAAAATATTTTTTAAATTTATCTTGATCATTTCATATTTTAAATTAAAAAATATTTTAAATTTATCTTATTACCTCTTATCTTGTATGTAAAGAGAAAAACATTATATGTTATTTATAAGCAGCAAAACCGCTTAGCCACACACCCTATTAAGTCAGCTAGCGAAAAGACAAGAGAACGGCTTTGAATTTTTAAACTTGGCCCTCAGGCTTAAACAACATCGTTTAATATGCTCCAAAGGTTTGAATAAATGCCACCAAATCTGTAAGGGCCCACTCCCGAATATGCCCGCTAGCATAGGACATTCGAAAGAAGGTCATCACAAGAATGATATAGAATAATACCTCATAATAAACACACACATTTATCTATTTTCACGCAGTGGAATATCAATAATTTTCGTTACAAACCAATGTTTGATACGTCTGGGCTCTAAGGCCATACAAACCGAATATGAGACTCTAATGCAAAATAACAAATGTAAATCTCATCAATCTACCTCACCAAAACGCAACTAGGATCTTCGAGTTGAGTGCCTCTGTACACCACTACCCTTGGGTTGTAGTCCCACTGGGCTCGCCCTTAATGACTGTTTTACCCTTACCTGGAATGGCATAAGAAGATCAAGTGAGCCACAAGGCTCAGCAAGTTCTAGTACAAAGGAGCAGTATAAAGAAAGAGAACTCATGATGTCACCGAGAGGAGTGTACAACGACTTCATATCAATATTCAATTATATAAGTCAAGAAATCATATCTCATAGAATTATAAATTTCAATTTTTTTGTTCATGTATAATCATACAAGTGCATACATCATAAGTATAAATTCCATAGGCTCGTAAGCCACGATGTAAAATATGCATTAATCATCATATCAATAAATCAGCACATAACGTATCGAGCACAACCTGCCGGGCTATGGCCACCTCGTTCCGCGTCAGGCGCTCCTAGGGTATCCTTTATTTCCGCGCAAAATAATAAGTGCGCTAAGAATATATATATGAGCATCATGTACATGTATGCATCATGTATGCATTTACCAGCAATGTAAAATTTAAATTCTTGTTCTCAATATACATTTAATACCATTGAAGAATATTATGGCTAAAAAAATGTTATTTTTCCACCATACAATCGCTCTAATACATTAAGTAAATGTTTAATTAATATTAATAAAAATTTTCAAATGGGTACTGTAGCGAGGTACTATACGGATACGGTATGGTACTGTAACAAGATACTGTATATATACTATACGAATACGGTATTATACTGTAGTGAGATACTGTATGGTATTATATCGAGATACTGTATAGGTACTGTATTGAGATACTGTATGGATACTATATGGTACTGTATCAAGATACTATATAAGTACTGTATTGAGATACTGTATAGGTACTATATGGTATTGTATCGATATACTGTATATGTATTGTATTGAGATACTGTATAGGTACAGTATGGTACTGTATCGATATATTGTATAGGTACTATATTGAGATACTATATAAGTACTGTATGATACTGTATCGAGATACTGTATAGGCACTGTATTGAGATACTGTATAGGTACTGTATTGAGATACTGTATAGGTACTGTAGCATCCGAATTTTTTCACACATTAACTTAATATTTTTCCACAATTTCATGGGACATTCGGGTATAGACATTAATTATCCAGACATCATTCACATATATGATATACCAATAAATACACTACAATGCACAATGAAAGTGAACAAACTCCCATCACAATGGAGGTGAAAAATGTCATTCACAGAAAAAAAATATTGGGGTGAATCAAACCCCTTTTGAGATATCAAATAGACTCACAATATTTAAGGATTTTATACTATGTAAATACAAAAAAGAAATTAATAGAGATGCTACACATGGAAGGGGAAAAAAATAAAAGAAGAAGAAGAAATGATACTTGCTTGAGGATGAATAAATCAAGATGAAGCACCCGCACAGAAGCTCCAATTGCCACAGAAAATTTAACAGAATAGAAGCAGTGGAATGCGTAGGAGAAGAAGAAGAAGAAGAAGAAGAAGAGAAGAAGAATAGAATAAGAAGAAGAAGTAGAAGAAGAAGTCGTAAGGGAGAAGAAAAAAAAGAGATAAATAAAAAGAAAAAGAAGGTGTAAAAGAAGAAGTGAAAGAAGAAAGTAGGAGTAAAAGGAAAAAGAAGAAGTAAAAAGGAGAAGTGAAAGAAGAAAGGAGAAGTAAAAGAAGGAGTGAAAAATAAAGAAGAAGTGAAAGAAGAAAAAGAAAGGGGGTGTTTAAATTTTGTTATTATTATTATTATTATTATTATTATTATTATTATTATTATTATTATTATTTATTATTATTATTTTATTTATTATTATTATGGTTATTTTTATTATTATTATTTTTATTATTTATTTTTATTTTATTTTTATTATTTTATTTTATTTTATTATTATTATTTTTTTTGTATTGTATTGGGCTTAAGCCCAAATAAATGGCCCATCTTCTATTTCTTTAAAGGCTAAAACCCAACTCTTAGCCCACTTGTCTTAATTAATTGAAACCCAACTCATTATCTCATCCATTTAATTTAAACCCATACATACAAGTCCATAGATCTATCTCAACATTAAGAATCAAATTTGCTCAACTTATATAATAATTAAAATAAATTAATACATCATTCTAAATTCTAGACCCAATAATGGGTCGTTACAAAATTTGTTTGGCCTTTGCCTCTCGTGTTGAGTTGAGTGGGAAGTCCTATTTTCCAGGCCACTTTAATTTCAATTACTTATATCTTTAAAAAAATTCTAATGTCCAACTCATAAGAATAATAATGCAATTAGCAACATTTTAAATTCCCGCAATCCAAACATAAGATTTATGTTTCATGCTGATAAAAAAAAAGAACCAACACTCCCATGAAATAGCTCAGCAATAGAAGAAGGAACAAGCAGTAAGAATGTCACAGGTTCGAGTTGTAGGAGGAGCAGCTTAGATATAAGTAATGTAATTTTTGTTGAATTATATATCGTTGGAGTTAATATTGACTCTGTTGATTGAGATCAAATTCGAATTTACATATTTATAATTTTTGAGAAAGATTATAGGTCTAAGATTAAGCGAGCGTTAGCATTGATATCTGATTTATTAAAAAAAAAACTGCGTTTACTATTATTACTATCCATTTCAAAAGTGAGTGAATCACGATGGATCACGTCTTACCAATCAAAACACGCAACGTTACTGTTATTTGGAGAAAAGTCTACACCTGAGGTATATAAACAATCTTTTTTATTTCTTTTTATGGGTCGGCAATATTGTCAACTAATTTAACATGCCCTATCAGGGTACGTACTTGCCCTTATTCTTGTCTTTTCATTTTATTATTATTGATACAAAACCTACCCTACAATTTAAAAACTCTATCCATGATCCTAACAACTATATAAATATATGTATATTATTGTTAATGAGCTACTGCGTCACCCATGACCAAGTTGCCACAGATGGTAAGCGCAGCCCACAATTATATATAGTAATATTAAATACAAATCATTTTCACAGGACCCAAAGTTTTGGGTTTAGGACACAGAGAATGGGACAAAAAGGGTTGAGATTGGAAGAAAGAAAAAAAAAAAAAATTAAAAGGGTGCAATGGTGCATTGAACTAAGGCCCATGGCCCTCCATAATTGAGAAAATTTGGTCAAAGCTCATGACGGTTTCTTGGAACTATTAGTAGAGATGGCAACCCTTATCCCCCACCTCACCTGTAACATAAAAAAATGTTTTCTCCAAATATTATAAGAAGAAGAAAAATACAAAAAAGCCCACATGTGTCAGGTTGACTTTCAATATGGCTGTTACGGTAGGGATGTGCAAAATTTTAGTAAAATCAAAATAATAGAATTGAAGAGGTTGAAATTGATAATTTAGTTTTTAAATTTAAGCTTTTCAATTATTTCGTTTCAATCTTCTTATCAAAAAAATTAAAATAATCGAATCAACTGAAATGTCAAAAATGATATCTTTTTTGACAAAATTAAGAAGTAGAGAAGGGTATATTTGACAGAATTGTAGAAGAATAATTGTTAAAATTAAAATAATCGAATCAACTGAAATGTCAAAAACGATATTGTTTTTGACAAAATTAAGAAATAGAGAAGGGTATATTCGACAGAATCGTAGAAGAAGAAGTTGTTTGACAGGATAAAAGAGATATTTTTTATTTTTAATTTGAACAACTATTCAATTGATTCGATTCGATTTAAGCAATTTAATCTGTTCGATTAATGCTCACCCTTAGTTATGTTCATTCACCTTTACACATTTTAAGGGTAAAGCTTGATCAATCATCATTTTTAATATTCTTAGTTTAAGTTTAAAAGTGTCAATTAGTTGAAGTCATAAAAGGTGATTTTCTAGGTTTATAGATTTTTTAGTACATTTTTAATGTATTATGATTGGGTGATGATAAACCTTTTTTTTTTTTAATTTCTGGCATTCTCTTTAGGTCAATAATCTCATATTGATCAATTTGACTCAAGTCAAACTTTAAATATTTTTCCAACTTGTATTTACCAGTAGTTTTGAGTGAATTTCAATGCTATTTATATTCATCAAAAATGATAATTAGAAATGCTTACGGACTCAAAGAGCTTCTAATATTTATACATATCTAAATATTTATTCTTTTGAATGTTAAAAATTATTTAACTTTAGGGTAAAGTAAAATAAAAAATATAGAATTTATTGTTTAAGATCTTATTTACTTTATTATAAAATAGTAATGCCATAG
Organism: Diospyros kaki; assembly: GCA_036245055.1. Lineage (NCBI taxonomy): Eukaryota > Viridiplantae > Streptophyta > Magnoliopsida > Ericales > Ebenaceae > Diospyros > Diospyros kaki. The sequence continues at coordinate 41,030,295 of BSEG01000012.1, forward strand.
CCCTTAATTGTCAATTTGATTGTAAATGCACACCCCCATGTGGTTCAAAGTCTGAGGCTGTGGGAGGATAGATGAATTTCACGTTGAGAAGTCATCAGAATTCATTTTGATGATAGCTGGAGTTCATCATCACCGACTTTGCTCCTGTTTATTGTAGCTTAATTAGAGAAATTATAGTTTCTACCTTCTCAGATTATAGTTTCTAAAATTTAGAATAAGTTCTGAATCTGTTTGTTGCAGTTTCTCAGAAATTATAATTAAGCAGTTGTTGTGTTTGATACCATAAGTTATAAAATAACTTATTTTTGTATAATTGTCCATAATACCCTTCATAGTTATAGAATAATAATTTAAAAATTAATTAGTGTATATGTATAAGTTTCAAGTATTATAAAAAATTAATTACTGTATAGAGAGAGAGGGAGATGGTGAGAAAGAGGAAGAGATCTAAAAATGGAGATGTCGGTGGAGAAGAGAGACGCTTGATTGCGTGGACAGGAAGATAATTCTTTATTAAAAATATGAACAAAATTATCATAAAAATGTGACTGTTTTATCAGAAGTTATAGAAGGTCTCTAGTTTTGAAAAAGCCATCTTCTACTTTTTCTAAAAGCTAGTAGAAGCTATAAATTAGAATTCTACAAGTTAAAACAAACACTACACTCTCACTTTTTTAAACCTAAAAGTTAAAAATTACAACTTTTAAGCAACAATAAATAGGCACTTTATCTTAAATTAAATGCACCTAGTAGCAACCTGAGCTCACATTTGTTGTTCTTAAATGGTGTCTTGCTTGTCCACCAATAGAAACCATCACATCATTAAAATACTATATATCATCAAATGGTAATTATTTCAAATTAATGACAAAAAAATTAATATTCTTCTTTTAAAATTTATTTTATAATTTACAAAAAAAATCTATCCCTTTATCTGAAAATATTTTGTTTAGAAAAAACTTATCCTTTCATCTCGAAGAGATGGATTTTTTCTTATAAATTATAGAATAAATTTTAGAAAAAGAATATTAAATTTTTTGCCATTAATTTAGAATAATAACTGTTTGATAAAGTATATTATTTGGGTAATGTGCCAGGTTCTAATTGGTGGACAGTCAAGGGGACACCTTGACTGTCCGCCATTTCGGGAGAATAGATCTGGGTCCTAGCAACCCTCAATCATCTAAAACTTATTTGATCTGAAAATTCAAGTCTTGATTATTTAAGTAGTGTTTGTGAAAATGATTAAGATAATATTATATTAAGATAAAATAAAAATATTTTTTACATTAAGATATAAAATAGTTAAAATAGCCCAAAAAGTATTCTAAGATTTGTATTATATTGTTTATTAAATTTTTTAAATGCATTAGGGAACATGTAAGTTATTTTCTTTTATCTGTAAGATTCAAGATAAATTTATTTGAAAGGAAAGAGATAAAGTTATTTGAATAATTCTAGATAAAAAATAACGTAATTTCTTTTCAATAGATTTTCGTATAAAATTTACCACCATCTTCATTCACCACCATCTCATGAAATTTCTCTATGTAAAGATGATGTTCAAACTTCATTTCATTATTACTCCGCCAGGGAATATTATTCATTATCGGTTCCAAACCCGGATAAAGGAGGAAGGTTGCGTTAGGTAGCTGACAGCTAACGTAAAACCTAATCGGATCTAAATATGAATTCTAGACAAACTAACTGTTAGGATGTAACCCACATAGAAGTCTAGAATTCATGTAGCCAACCCCACATAGTGGGATTAACGGCTAGATATGTTGTTGTTAGATTTTCGTATAAATTTAACAAATAAAATAAAAAATATTTTTATCTGAAATATTTTTTATATCTCATTTTTTTAACTCATATCTTAATTAACAAATACTAACTTAGTATATTATCCAATAATTAAGTTAGTCTCAATACCTAACACAAAACTTAACAATCATTAAATGATACGCAATAAATGACGTATCTTTCTCATAAAATTTGTACTTTTATATAAATATATTATAAGATAAAAAATAGTCATAATTGTGCCATGTGAGTGATCAAATCATAACTCATAAGTTAGTTTGGTGGACTAAGTGGAGTTAAATTCATATCCAAGTTTAAATATCTCAAGCCATTGTCCCCAGATATTTAACTTAGATGAAGGGTATTTTCATAATTTTAACCAAATACTCCCATTATGATAAAAACTAATTTTATATATAATGAGGAAGGAGACATGATGGCAAACATGGTCAAAATCAAAATAATGTTTAAAAAATCATCTCATTATTTTAAGTTAACTCTTTGCCGACCTGTTTGGATTGATAGTTAATTTTATCTCAATTTTTGGTGCATAAGAGAAACATGTGTTCATGAGTTTAGAGATATCTAATTTATTAACAAGAAATAAAAGATTAATCTAATAGAGACAAACACATGGAGACAAACATATGAAGGGTCTTTGGTACCGATCTAAACTTGTCCATTGTCATGATTGACAAGTTGATAGATGCATGTGATACCCATTTTTGTTTTTATCCAAATATATTATATTTTGGAATATTTACTTAACTAAATTAATTATTTTATTGTTAAAAATAACATGCAATAAGTGTACTCTTTTTTTGTACTAGTACGAATAGACATAAAAGGTTAAACTTATAATTTTGTTTTATATTTTAATATTTTTTATAATTATTTTAATTACATCTTTAAATTTATATTTTAGAATTAATTTAATATATATATTTTTTGATATTTTTTTCTTATAGTAACATGTACTTTTTGTTGTTTTAATGACACTCATGTACTTATATTTTTAAGTTAATTTAATTCACATATTTTGATTTGTTAAAAAAAATATAAAATGAGATGAGTTAATTTAATTATTTTTTTTACACGTCAAAATATTTTGATTAAATTAACTTTAAAATACAATTATGAAATGTAATCAAAATAACTAAAAATTTGAATTATCACACATATCTAAATATAATAGATTAAATTAATTTAAAAATATAGAAATGAAAATATAATTAAAAAATTTAAATAATTATATAAAAAAATAAAATTATGGGGGTACAAGTATAAATTTGGCCGACATAAAAAGAGGCGCATGAATTGGCGGTGTAATCTAAATAATTTGCCTACTTTTATTAGATATTTTATATTTTTAAAATTATACATATAAATATATATATATATATATATATATTCTATGGGGCCGGCCGGTGAGTTCTCCTCTACAGAGCCAAGTTTCTATAAATAAAAACCCGTCAACCCCAGCTGCTTCTGCAACTTCATAAATACATCTCAGAGAGAGAGAGAGAGAGAGAGAGAGAGATCTTCATCTCCGTCTGCGTCTGCTTCTTCATCTTCATAAACATCTCAGAGACAAAGAGAGAGAGAGAGATGGGTTCGTTAGAAGGAGGTAAAATGAAGGGACACGCAGTGTGTATTCCGTTCCCCGCGCAAGGGCACATCAACCCAATGTTCAAGCTGGCCAAGCTTCTGCATTCCAGAGGCTTCCACATCACCTTCGTCAACACCCAGTTCAACCACCGCCGCCTCCTCCGCTCCCGCGGCCCCCGCTCCCTCGACGGCCTGCCGGACTTCCGCTTCGCAGCCATCCCCGACGGCCTGCCCCTCTCCGACACCGACGCCACCCAGGACATCCCCTCCCTCTGCGCCTCCACCCCCGTCCACAGCCTCCACCCTTTCCGCTGCTTGCTCTCCGACCTGGCCGCCTCCTCCGACGTCCCCCCCGTCTCCTGCATCGTCTCGGACGGCGCCATGAGCTTCACTCTCGATGCCGCCACAGAATTCGGCATCCCTGAAGTGCTCTTCTGGACCCCCAGCGCCTGTGGCTTCCTCGGTTATACCCAGTACAAAGCCCTCCTCCAGAGAGCCCTCGTTCCTTTAAAAGGTAAACCATAATCACATCTCATATACGTAGCATCATTTCCTAAATCCTTAACCGATTCTCTGTCAAACAAATCATCATGTTATTATCTTGATTAAAAATTTAAAAGTATGATTTCTTTGCTTATTTTTCAATGATGAAAATGATTCTTTTGATCTCTCTCTCTCTCTCTGCTTATTTTTCAATGATGAAAAGGATTCTCTCTCTCTCTCTCTCTCTCTCTCTGTCGTCTTCTTCTGCGCAGCGTTATGCCATCAGTAACTGTTTCACATGCATCTCACTAATCATTGCATTTTGCTTAATTTTCTAATAATGAATCGATTAAACAAGCTCAACCGAACAGATTGGAGTTGCCTCACAAACGGGTATTTGGAGACGAAAATCGACTGGATGCCGGGGATGATGAAGAACGCCAGCTTGAAGGACATCCCGAGCTTCATCAGAACCACTGATCCAGACGACATCATGATCAAATTCCTCGTCACTGAAACGGAGCGATCCTCCAAAGCCTCTGCCATCATCATCAACACGTTCGATTCTCTTGAAAGAGACGCCATTGACGCTCTCTCCACCATGTTTCCGGCCCCTGTTTTCACCGTTGGTCCTCTCCACTTGATGCTCAATACCCACAAAAAAGACAACCACCAACTCAAATCCATCGGTAAGTTAGTCACCTCTTAGTTCATCTTATATATGATATACATCATTCATGTATTGAAGGACACCTCAGTCCAAAATAAGCCCTTAGACATGCATGGTAGATTGAGCTAAGAGGCGTAAATTGAGTAGGATTCCTCGTTCAATCACCTAGATCTCACCTTGAAAAGTAACTCCGGAGATCCTGTGGTATGTCTTCTCCCTTTTATACACATATAAGATAAGATAACAGAATGAATGCATTTCAATGTTTTCTCTTTGAAACAGGATCAAATCTATGGAAAGAAGACAGGGGGTGCATGGAGTGGCTGGATTCGAAGGAGCCCAACTCGGTTGTGTACGTGAACTTCGGAAGCATCGCCGTGATGACGAGCCAACAACTCGTCGAGATGGCGTGGGGGCTGGCCAACAGCAAAAAGGACTTCCTTTGGATCATCCGGCCGGATCTCGTCACAGGAAACTCGGCCGTCCTGCCGCCGGAGTTCTTGGAGGAGACGAGTGGGAAGGGGAAGCTGGCAAGCTGGTGCCCGCAGGAGGAGGTGTTGAGCCACCGGGCCGTGGCGGGGTTCCTGACGCACAGCGGCTGGAACTCGACGCTGGAGAGCCTGGGCGCCGGCGTGCCGATGATCTGCTGGCCGTTCTTCGCCGAGCAGCCGACCAACTGCCGGTACAGCTGCGAGGAATGGGGGGTGGGGATGGAGATAGCGAGCGACGTGAAGAGAGAGGAGGTAGAGAGGGTAGTGAGGGAGTTGATGGACGGGGAGAAGGGAAAGGAGATGAAGAGGAAGACCACGGAGTGGAAGAATGCGGCCGAGGCGGCCGTCGCGCCCGGCGGCTCGTCGGACGTCAACTTGGAGACACTTTTTAATATAATGCAAGATCTCTCCTTTGATCCCAAACAGACGTAATGTCAGATATTTTGAGATATATTTTTGTAATTATTTTGAATAATTTTTATAATAATTAATTGAATTAGAAAATACCCCATTTCATATAAACATTTAGTACTTAATTCTTGAGATTACCACTCTTGCTCGTATCTTTGATTTTGACAAATAAAATAAATTGTAAGTGGAGATTTTATCTCTCTAAATAAAATAAAGAATTGAACTTAAAACTTACTTGTATGAATCTTAACTTATTATAGTCCAACTACTTAACCTGTACCCAGAAGACATTTATTACCTAAATTTTGAAATTATAGTAGGTAAATGGTTCATGTATTCGTTAAATCTTGATTATTTTATTTAAAAAGTCATGATTTTGAGAATTCAGTTGTGATATTAAGAATAAAGTTTAAAAAACATATAGAGATTGAAAGACTAAAATTTAATGGGTTTTGTGGCCTAGTCAATTTAATTACCTAATTATAATTCTTAACGAAAATTGTGTAATTTTGACCATATTATGTTATTGTTGTCAAAGTTTATTTATTATATCCACATATATATATCCTAAAAATGTGATCCTCACTCCAACTCACACCCTAAATAAATACATACATACAAATATTTATAAATTGACAAAGTTGATTTATTATAGATGTAGGATGTAGCCATAGCTAGAGTTAGAAAATGGATAGACTAGGTCGCTTGGCCTACTTATTTCGTGGGTCAATTCGAATTTAGCCCTCGAGTAAGGTAAGTCAGGTCGGACAATGGGTAATGGGGGCCCGACACGACCCTTAATAAAGGAGCCAAGGTAGGCTAGGCTCGACCATTTTGATGAGTCACCCTTATTTTGATCACCATCTCATCTTTGATGGGTCGGGCAAAGTTGGGCCATTTTACTGGGCCGAGTTGCGGGCCACAAAGTACTGGCCTAGGATAACCCTATATTTTTGGGGTGGACTGGCCCGACTCATTTACTATAGTACTGGGCCTGGTTAGAGTAAGAGGCTGGCCAATCGAGCGAGCCCATGAACTGTTCAACTCATTTGCCAACTTTAGTCATAGGGATTGAACTCTATTCCCCTTCATTATTTCAAAAGTTGATATATGTACAGTACCATTAAGTCAAATGGATTGCATATTACATCAAATCACATCATATGCCATGGCAATGATGGCATTGGGTGATGGATTAAAAATAGACAAAAGGATAAATATGACTTTGAAATTTAATCTTTTAGCCATTTAACAATTTCAACTTTAAAGTGAATCTCTTCTATCCTAAATTTTTAATTTTAGTACAATTGCTCCTTAACTTTTAATTTTATAATAATCATACACTTCTTGTCCAATCAACATAACACATGACTTTCGAGTGTAGTTGAGAAATATGCAATGACTAAAATTTTCAACTTATTCTTCCTTATTCCTCGCTGACACCAATCTCTCGTCTTTCTCGTGGCCACCATTGATGATTAACATTTCACTTTATTTTTCATCGACCCATCTCTCTTCTACCTCATTGTCGCTGCCAATGACCTTTTGTCTTTCTCACTGCCATTGATTAACCTCCTGTTGACTGACATATCATCTACTTCGTTGTTAGCTAACTTCTCGCATTCCTACTATCGACCCATCGATTTATGTTGCACAAAGGGACAACATCGTGCACGAAATTATCGATTCATGATGGTTCGACCTAGTTTGTGTTTGTGAATCGATATAGCGACACGAGCAAATGGGGTTGCTATCTTCATTTCCATCATTCGTGAGGTCTAGATCGCTGGCTCCAACCTCTACTTCCAGCCCCGACTTTGTTGTGCATCATTTTACACATGACACACTCTGATATGGTGTTGATCAACGCCACATCAAACGCGTGTAACTCACACACAATAAGATGTGTGATTGTTACAAAATCAGAAGTTGAGGTGTGCAAATGGTCCAAAATTAAAAGTTTAGGGGCACAAGCAGTCCACTTTAAAGTTGGAGAGGCTAAATGGCTAAAAGACCAAAGTTGGAGGGCACATTTATGCTTTTACCTTAAAAATATGCCAAACCTATATTTTTGTTACGTAGTTTCATGCATGACTATTCAAAATTTTTATTATTTCAATTATATTTTTTAATCTATATTTTGGGGTCAATTTAATCTCTGTACTTTGACTTTTTTTTCCGTATGACAACCAAACATTTCATTGTTTTGATTACACCACTAAACTTGCATTTTTGACTCAATTTAGCCCATGTATTTTGATATGAATAAAATGTAATGTGTACTTTGTTATCTCATTTTATTTTTTTACACATAAAAATACAAAAATTAAATTAACTTGAAAATGTAAGTTCAGAAATATAATCGAAATATAGAAAAGTTCAAATAGCCACATATACAAAATATTCATATTTAATCTATTAATAAATAAAAAGATTTTCAATTTGATTTTTGAAAAAAGTAATGCTAGTTGTAAAGAAAGTTCAGAGAAAGGTTTACCGAAAATAATAATTTATTTTTAAATAATTTTTCATTATTTTCTTTGAAGCCCGCCCAACTCCATTTTCTCTTCCACTCTTTCTCCTTCTTCCACTCTCTTTCCCACTCTTTCTCTCTCTCTCCCACTATCTCTCACTCTTTTTTTTTTCCTCTCTCACTCACCCATGGCCGCCCAAACTTCACCCATTCTCTCTTCCCCCCATCTCTCTCACCCTCGGTCTTGAGAGAGGAATGTGCCACCGCCGTCACCCTCGCCACCACTATGGCGGTGGAGGGTTTTTGTGGCCAGTTGGTGGGCGACGGCAGGGGCGGGCTCGCGACCGTGTGGGGTCGAAGGCGGTGCTGTGTAAGCGGCATGATGGTATGGGCATGCGATGGCAATCAGAGCGACGGTGTGAATGGGGGCGACAATGATCAATGGTCAGTGGTGGAGGCAACAGCTGTGCGAACGGCAAAGGGAGAGACAATGGCTGTACGAGGAGGGGCGACTATGGATGGTGCTCGCGCTGTTGGTGGGGGAGATGACGGGCAACAACAGTGGTGCCATCCTTGGGCAACGACAATGCAAGCAATGGTGGCAGAGGTGACGGTGATAGCGATGGCACGTTCCTCCCTCAAGGCTGAGGGTAAGAGAGAGAGAGAGAGAGAGAGAGAGAGAGAGAGAAAATGAGTGAAGTTTGGGCTGTCGTGGGTGAGTGAGAGAGAGAGAAACTAGAAGAGATAATGAAAGAGGGAGAGAGAGTGAGAGTGAAAATGAAGTTGGACAGTTAGGCAAACTTTCTCTTCAAGCATTATTCTTTTAAAAAATATTTGATCTATTCGATTTGAGTAATTTAGTTTGTTCAATTAATGTTGATTGTAGTTATCTTCACTCATCTTCACACCTTTTAAGGGCGAAGCTTGATCATTCATCATTTTTAATATTATTAGTTTTAATTTAACAATGTCAAATAGTTGAAGTCATAAAAGGTAATTTTTGTGGGTTTATAGATATTTTAGTATATTATCAATGTATTATAATTGGGTCATGATAAACTTTTCTGTTTTTAATATCTAACATTCTCATTAGGTCAATAATCTCATATTGATCAATTCGACTCAAGTCAAACTTTAAACACTTTCTTAATTTGTGTCTAACGGTAATTCTGAGTTAATTCCGATGCTATTTATATTCATCAAAAATAATAATTAAAAGTGGTTTACAAACTCAAGATCTCCTAATATTCATACATACCTAAATATTTATTCTTTTAGATGTTAACAAGTTATTTACTAAGTAGCACGGAAACGGAAACGTTGAAATGACATTTTCTAAAAAAAGTAGGAAACGGAAACGCGGGGTAAACTGTAAATCTAAAAAATATAAGGGTTTTTTTTGTAAATATAATTTATAATATACAAAATTATATAAAATAGTTTAAATATAATACAAATAAACATAAATAATAAATATAAATTTAATAATGCATTCAAGTAAATATAAAATAAAATTTAAAATGCATTCAAACAAATTAAAAAGAGAATTCAAATCATAAGACAGTAATAGATTTTAATTAAAATATTAAACAGAAACATAGATACAAATCCAAACACAAACACATACAAATTCTTAAAACAAACAAAGAACAAGATAGATACATACAAATCCAAATCCAAACAGTAATGAACCCACATAGAGAGCACGTACAAATCTAAATCCTATCAATAATGAGCACACACAACACAAATTCAAATCTAGACACAAACAGTAATGAACAGAGAGAGACAGAAGACAGATAGAGAGTGGGGGGAGGTTGACCGATAGCAACTCGAGGAACGATAGCAGCGATCGACTTCGAGGGATCTTCGACAAAGTACGATCAGACCAGTGACTAGGCTTCGGGGGATCTTTGGCAAGGAACGATGACCTGGAAAGGAAGCGATGAATGAATCAGTGGTCAGCGACGAGGCTAGAGAATAGAGGAAAAACCAGAAAAAGAAGAAGAAGAAGTGTGCAACATGGGCGAGCGGCTGAGTGACAACGAAAGAGAAGAAGAAGAAGAGGGAGAAGAAGGAGGATAGGAAAAATGGGTCGGCCTTCGGGACGCGTGCGACATGGGCGAGTGGCTAGATTTTCGCGCGAGGGGGCTGTGAAACGGCGACATGCGTTTCCAACAAGTTTCTGCAAATTGCGAAACGGCCTCCATATGTTTCTCAATTTACAGAAATGCCCAAAATCTGTTTTGGGCCGTTCTCGCCGTCTTCGAAACGGGAAACGGTTCGGAAAACGCCAAAATGGCATCCCGAACGCGTTTTTGTGCTACCTAGGTTATTTAAGAGTAAAGTAAAATAAAAAATGTAAAATTTATTGTGTGAGGTCTTATTTATTTTATTATAAAATAGCAATACCACCGCTCAAAAGTGTCAATTTGATTGTACATACACACCGCCATGTGATTCAAAATCTGACGTTGTCCAAGGATAGATGAATTTCACATTAAAAAGTCATGAGAATTCATTTCGATGATGATTGGAGTAAATCACCATCGATTTTATCTTAGATTAAATGCATTTAGTAGCAACTCTCGATCATTCAAAATTTATTTGATATGGAAAGGCGGGTCTTGAATCTTAGTGTTCAAATTTAAGTGTTCAAAAACATTTTTGTGATAAAAAAAATCTCAAAATTGGTAACTTCATACATTTCAAGAAGAACTCCCAAACAAAGCTAAAAATGCATTCCCTAATGACTGCTAAACACAACACTTATCCAAACTCCCATTTCCCTAATAATCTCCGTTAAATATAATTTATGTGAAGAATTTATACAAAGAGTTCAATTTGTATAGAAATACCCAATTTTGGGAACATTGAATCCCACCATTACCACACAACAGGTAAAAGATGAAATAGACTATTATGGCAAAGCGATTTCCTACTTGCCTCGCCCGCATGCAGGGTAAGAGACAAGGGCCGCCTCACTGCTCCAAGACAACTATCTGTTCCATAATTCTATATATATATATATATATATATCTGTGTGTGTGTGTGTGTGCGCACAGCGATGATCGTCGGTGTATATATATATACATATAGTGAGAGAGAAGAGAGTGAAAGGAGAGATGGGTTGGAGAGGGATACTGGGTTTTGAGTATGGAATAGTTCAGGCGCCGTTGGGACCGGATATATCCGGGCCGGAGCTGGTCGCCGCCGTAGCCAACGCCGGCGGGCTTGGTCTACTCAGAACTCCTGATTGGGTCACCCCTTCTTTTTCCTTTTCCGTTTATTTTATTCCTTAATTTGTTGTTCTTTTCGTTTCACGTCATGTATTTTGGTATTGATTGGTGAAAGGGGTTCTGTTTGGGGGTATCTAATTTCCCGATCATGATTTCAAATTACCCTAATTTTATTGGAATTTTTTTATCATATCCAATTACAAGATTTGGGTTCCTCTGTGAAGTCGAGTAAATCAACATGTGTTGTGCCGTGGTAAAAAGCCTGATCGATTTCTTAGTATTCTGCTATGAATTGCAATTTGGGAATTTGCATTTGATGGAGTGAGTGTTTTTGTGTACCAGGAAGCTCCAGATTACTTGAGAGATCTTATCAGGAAGACCAAGAAGTTGACTGGAAAGCCATTTGGGATTGGTGTGGTCCTAGCATTTCCTCATGAGGAAAATATTAAGGCCATACTGGATGAAAAGGTTGCAGTTCTGCAGCTTTACTGGGGTGAATGTACAAATGAGCTAGTCCTTCAAGCTCATCAGGCCGGCGTAAAGGTTTTACCCCAGGTAGTTACCCCATTTTATTCAACCTTGTTCTCGCTTTATTACATGTGATGCGATGACGTTAGACAGGATATGAGTTTAGATAGAGATTATTAGAACCGTAGAATTCATATAATTGCTCTACTAAATCGAAAATAAACCACTATCAAACCATTAAACACATAAACAAACACAAAAGTTTTACGAGCAAAAAGAACAAAATATCACTATAATGATATTGCCACAATAATTCTAGAGTATTAGGTACCTATTTATAAATCTACCACTCATCGATAGATATATACAAAAATAGATTTATATAAATCTATATTCTAATCAGAAGATAGCCACGAAAAAGATAAATCTTCAATTATAAATGTATCCCAGTCACGGTTAAATTTGAAGTCTCAATCACAGTCAAATTAGAATTCCGGGTCACAATTATCACATAAATCTTAAATTTTATCTTGTGTGATTAAGGCTTATATGATGAAGGCGGCGCCAAACTTCCACTAGGTGACTAGGGCTTTTGGTCAGCATGGTGTATAGATTTATTAATGTTTTGTAACAAGGGTAAAATTGCTCCATTGAGTGGAAGATGATGGGTTGGAGTTGTGGAAATTACATCTTTGCAAAGGAAGGGTAATGCCATGTATAAAACCAACAGTCTCATTTACCCTTGGAAAGTGAGGAACCTTTTATACTAGGGACACCCTTCATGTTATTAGTAAAATTAAAATGCTCCTATAATCTTAATATTTTCTTATTAGTGCCAGGTACCCAACCTCAACCTGAATCCCCCTGACATTCATGTACCAAACCTCAAGAGGGCGTCCCTTGTGCACAAAGCTCCCCACTTTGCAGAAGTTTGGAGAGTCATCTTTGTACATACACTTACCCTTACTTTCCAAGAAGTTTCCGGAACTCAAACTTATGGCCTTCCAATCACAAAAGAAGAACCTTGCTGTGCTACTAAAGGTCACTCATTTGTAGTCCTAGCCTAGCTACATACTTATAAGGCAGGTGGAGCAGATTATTTAGTATTTACAGTCACTCCCCAGATAAAACCTAGCTACACACCCCAAGTAAAGGGCTCATAAATTCCAATGAACATCCCCATCAGTATGCAAAAATAAGTGCAGGTCATTTAGGTTGATTCAAACACTCTCCACATACAACCTCTTGCTGTCCCTACTCATAAATTTAAGTAAAGGGCTCATAAATTACAGTGACCATCCCATCAATATGCCGACTTATGTGTCAAAGATTAGTTAAAGGGTTTCTGTTGAGGTAATTGACCACTCTACAACAACAACAACATATCCAGCTTTTATCCCACTATATGGGGCGGTAATTGACCACTCTGTTAGGGAAAATTCTATTCTACCAAAAATTTGTTTAGAAATCAATTGAAGAAAAATGTGGTAATAGCAGTTCTGAAAATATATGCATCTTATTGTCATTTATATTAAAAGTGATGGAATATCATTTATTTGTTCAAAATGATTCGGACTGTACTTGTGTCAGGGTGCACAAATCTGAGTCTAGTTATAGCAGTGATCAGTGATCGGAGTCCCGTGCATTTGAGTATCCTCTTGTTCTTCGTTGTAAGTAACTTATGCATGCTAAATTTGGGGTTTTCTCATGGGTTTTCTCCTAGGAGTTGGTCCAGTAGATATAAAAATGTTTTTCCCCTCTTTGTTCTCTTCCTCACGCAGAAGCATCTATGTCTTCTTCATTATCTGATTAGTCCCATTTAATATCCTTTGAGGTTGGGAGCGTTAAAGAGGCAAAGAAAAGCTATTGAAGTGGGCGTAGATGCAATAATTGTCCAAGGGCGGGAAGCAGGAGGGCATATCATTGGTCAGGTATGATCACTGTTCAACTATTTCAGTTAGATATATGCAACTTCACATAATTTGTCAAAGTTTGCCATGAGTTGCAATTATGGGTACTTAAGCATTTCCCTAAGATTGTCAATATAGTTTTTAAGAATCTGTATTTCCTTGTTCTTGGCTTGTTTGGTTCAGGAGGCGTTGATTTCATTGGTACCAAGAGTAGTTGATCTTGTTGGTGACAAAGATATTCCGGTAATTGCTGCTGGTGGCATTGTGGATGCGCGTGGTTATGTTGCTGCTCTGGCTCTCGTGCACAGGGTGTCTGCCTAGGAACTAGGTTTGACCGTTTAACCTTTGCTCGTGTCTAATGATCTTGTTTTAGGCATTACGCAAGCTGTCTCTTCTTGTCCGATACAGGCCCTCTAATTCCTGTAACCATGAAACTGTCCCAATTTGTTCACATGGAAAATGTTTACAACATATATCTGAATCTGGATTTTAGGACAACCTGGATTGACCTGAGAACTTTAACTCAATACATCTGAAACTAAGTAAAGATTGTTACTAAAATTAAATCAACTGTATTAGTCCAACATCAGGAAGATGCAATGGATTGTGTTGAGTTAATGGAACAATAAAAGTCCCAAAAAAACAGAGACTATTAAATTAGCCGGAGGCAGAGTGTTGATATTAGATCTTTTCGTGAACATGTAGCTAAGGATTTCATAGTCATGTTAGTTTGAGCAACTGGGAAATAACGTTGTACCCAGGATTGATTGGTTGTGTTTTTGCATAAAAAACAATAGATTACTCTGCATCTGGAGTCCGAGCCCCAGATCCTGGATTCGCCTAAAAAAAGAATATGTGACGAGTTTCTTTTGATAGTAATGTGTGAACTCAAGCAAGGAATTTACATCTTGAACTAGTTTTAGGTTTAGATATCCATGAAACTGTTCCTTTGCTGCCAATCTTGCATTTGTATCTTAGTTTTTCGAACTTTTTTGATATTCTTGTATTATTGTTTACTTCTGTCGCGATCCCTTTTTCTCTTTACATCGGGTTATATATTCCTTCTGCAGATTCCTTGCCACTTACGAAAGCTGTGCGCACAAAATATACAAGAGGAAGCTTGTCGAGATTGAGAGAACCAAGTATACAGACATATTCAGCCGTGCAAGGTGGCCCGGGGCACCACATCGAGTCCTAGTAACACCTTTCTTCAGGGACAGTAAAACTCTGCCGGGCCATGAAAATGAGACCAATCAACCGGTCATTGGCCGCACAACCATACACGGCGTGGTAAAACCCTCTACCCTAGACCTGAACCGATCTTCTAACAGTACTCTCTTTGATCATTGTCAAAAAATGCTCTCATTGGGTGGTTTGATCTGACTGAAACATGATATCAGGAGAAAGTGATTCGTCGATTTGTGGGCACTGTTCCGAATGCATCAACAACTGGGGATCTTGAGAGCATGGTGATGTTTGCTGGGGAAGGTGTAGGGCTGATCAAGGAAGTTGTGGCAGCAGGAGAAGTGGTGAAGAGGCTGGTTGAGGAGGCTCAGCTGCTCATCCAGCAAAGATTTAGCTCTGAAATGTAGTCACTCTCTTTTTGCAGATCAATGGATGATCTTCTTCTCAAGGAAATCAATAATTCAATGAATAAAATCAATTGGAAGGGTGCTTCATCCTTCAGTTGTCTGAACCAATGCCTATAGATTTCAATTTGGAAATGCACGGGGATGTATATATTCAACCCTGAACTTTTACCACCCCCCCCCCCCCCCTTTTTTTTTATTGTGGTAGTTTCAGCTTTGTTTGATCCAAATTATATACCTGTAAATCAGTCAATTTCACATCATATGAATACTTGGCCAACGTGACTGTTAATTTGTGATGTGTACTTGTTTAGTAAAGAGTGATGAATTATTAGTGATGGTGATATGGATTTTATTTATATTAAAAATTTAAATTAAAAAAAAGGTAAATTCAATTATTTTCTTTCATTTTTTTTTTCTTAGACAAACTTTGTTTGTAACACTAAAATTTACCCACCAAACTAGAAGAATCAACTAAATTCTTAACTCAATTCTTAATCCAATTTCATTGTCTTATCATTTTCGTTGGAAGACAAAGCAAAATCAGAAGTAATATTATTTGGTTGGATTATATTGAAAAGTTTCAAAATTAGAGTGAAGATGGTGTCAAACGCTTGAATTCTATTCCCATTAATATCGACAATAGAACATATAAAGTCGATCCAAATCTCGAGACAATCGACTTCAAATTATCAGCAATGCATGAATATAAGTCGTATCTCCAAAACTAGTCAAGTGTTTATATGGTATGAAATTAGTTGGTTTTGGGATGTAATTATGACTAAATAAAGTTGAAAGTGCCTCAATAAAAAAAGAAAAGATAAAAGTAAATAGAAATAAATTTATGTTATATTAGTGGAGGTTGTGATTGAATTCAAACAAAGTTAAAAATACCATAATAAAAAACGGGGGTAAAAGTTGAGGAGTGAAATGTAAATTGTGAATGGCAATGCAAACGTACAGTCGGCCTGAACAATCCGTCCGACTTCTCGGCCTTAAACGGCGTCGTTAAGATGCTCCAAACCAAACAATGTTGACTAAAGGCAAAAGTCAACATTCCACAAAAGCAAGTAGCGATGAAAGTCAAAGGTTTGAATAAATGCCACCACATCTGTTTGGCCTTTGCCTCCCGTGTTGAGTTGAGAGCAGAGCCTTGTTTTCTACTCCACTTTGATTTCAATCACTTTTATCTCTGAAAAAATTCTAATGTCCAACTCATGAGAATAATGTAATTAGGGAACATTTTCAATTCACGCAATCCAAACATAAGATTTATTAATTAATATTAAATATTAATTAATTTATTTAACTTATCATAATATAATTAAAAATAATTAGTCACATTTTATAAAAAAATTAAAAATTACTCTCATAATTTTTTTAAATTTTTTTTACAAAATATGTTATTCTAATTAAGAATAAGAATAGAAAGCATTTTATTTTATTTTTAAGCCATATTGTTGTTTTTATTTTAAACTTTTTTTTTCTACTTTCATCATGTATTTTTAATTTAAGTTAATGAAAATATTATTTTTTTATTATATCATTGAGTTTTTGCATTAAGAATATTTTCTTTCTACTAAGTAATTATTAAAATAAAAAACTTTCATATACATAAATAAAAATAGTTCATTTTATATTAATATGGTATTTATAAAATATATTAAATATTTAAAATATATTCAATATTATACTCATTTTGTAGATCTTAATAAAAGATTTGCATTTGTATATATTTTTTATAAAAATTTAATTTATATTTTTAATTATTAATCAAAATATACAAATATAATAAAAGTTATAGAAGATATAAAAGGAATAAGTTGTTTTGAAGTTATACAAAAAGGGTAAAATTGAAAATAAAAAAAAAAAATCGATGTTGATGAATAGTATAACACCAAATTTAATGTTATACTATTCACTTAACCTCAAATTTTGTGATTAGAAATTGTGTCTAACACCAAAATGGTATATTTGTTGAATAACTCTTCAGTGCCAAATTAAAGTTGGCGTTGAAAATAATGTATTTCTTGAAGTTGCTGTTAAGACTTTAGCAAGCAAACACATTTAATTTTAGAAACTTGCTCATGTATACTCAAATCATCAACTCCTGCTTAATTACTAATCTTATTGTAAAAAATTATACCAAAACCTTTACCTAAACTTAAATATTGGCGTGCTTGGCCATCTTTCCCACCCTCATCCGACGCTATTTTGTCCACCAAATTCTAAAATAAAGCAATTGAAATTGTCAATTGAACGCAAAAACTCAATGTTTTAAAAATTAGACTAGATTAGTTGGTCGGATCGGTTCGGCCAATTGGATCGATTTAATCGAGAACTGGTAGTTTATTCGGTCCAATTCGACTTTTAAAAATAGATAGCTTTCAACTCGGTTAAAATCTGATCAGATCGGTGAACCGAGAATTCGGTTGACCCTGATTTTTTCACTCCCCTCACTCATTTTTAAAATTTTAATTATTAATTAATTTTTTAATAATATATATAACAATTATATATAAAATATGAGTTGTATATTAATTAATAATAACATTTCTCAAAATAATATATAAAATATTAGTATTTTAAATATATATTTAATATATATTATTTAATTATAAAATATATATATGACATCATCTGATCGGACCACTCCAATCTAACTGGTCGGACCAACTGATCCATGACCTAATTAATAGGTCGGTTCACTATCCGGTCTGATTTTTAAAACATTACAAAAATTTAAGACTGAATAGTGAGTAGATATGAAACCAACATTTAAATCAAACAATCTTTCTTATTTCTTTTTATGGGTCGGCAATATTGACTTGCCCTTATTCTAGTCTTTTCATTTAATTGTTATTGATTCAAACCAACCCTACAATTTAATAACTCCATCCATGATCCTGACAGCTATATATATATATATATATTATTGTTAATGAGCTACTGCGTCACCCATGACCAAGTTATCACAGATGGTAAGCACAGCGCACAATTATATATAGTAATATTAAATAAAAATAAATTTCACAATACCCTAAGTTTTGAGTTTAGGACACAAAGTATGAGACAAAAAAGGTAGAGATCAACTGGCAAAGCGGGAAGAATTGCCGAGTGTTGTCGTTTGAAACTTGGTTAAACGAGAAAATTCAGTAGTTAAGAATTATTTTAAAAATTAAAGAATATTATATTATTTTTACGTCAGCAAATAGAGATTAAGGATATAAAGTGATTATTAAATTCCCTAATTTTTATCTTCTGCTGAAATTGTAAAGTGCTCATGATAGTGCGTTAATAAAAAAAATTAAAATTTAAAAAAGAAAAAAGAAAAATAGAAGGGTGCAATGGTCCATTGAAACCAAAGTATCTGGCCATCAATAATTGAGAAAATTTGGTCAAAGCTGGTGACGGTTTCTTGTAACTATTATGGTAGAAATGGCAACCCTTATCCCCCACCTCACCTAATTTTTTACACATTTTGGGTGGGGGGTTCTTTATCTCTCTTATTATTATATTAAAAAAAATGTTTTCTTCAAATATTAAAATAAGTAAGAAGAAGAAAAATACAAAAGAAGCCCACGTGTGTGGGGCTGACTTCGACTAAGACTGTTACCATTAGAGGTGAGTAAAATTTTAATTAAATTGAAATAATAAAATTGAATAAGTTGAAATTAGTAATTTAATTTTTAAATTTAATTTTTTCACTTATTTTGATTTAGTTTTTTTATTAAAAAAATTAAAATAATCGAATCAACTGAAATATCAAAAACGATATCGTTTTTGATAAAATTAAAAAATAGAGAAGGGCATATTCGATAGAACCGTAGAAGAAGAAGTTATTCGGAAAAATAAAAGGATTATTTTTTATTTTTTTAATTTGAGCAACTATTAAGCTAATTCGGTTCGATTTTTAAGAAATATTCAATCTATTTAATTTAAAAAATTCAATCGGTTTGATCAATGCTCACCCTTAGTTACGTTCATTCATCTTCACACATTTTAAATGCAAAGTTTGA
Source organism: Diospyros kaki (assembly GCA_036245055.1). Taxonomy (NCBI): domain Eukaryota; kingdom Viridiplantae; phylum Streptophyta; class Magnoliopsida; order Ericales; family Ebenaceae; genus Diospyros; species Diospyros kaki. The sequence goes on from BSEG01000012.1 coordinate 41,049,459, forward strand.
TGAATTATCATTTTTTTAGTTCTAGTTTAAAAGTGTCAATTAGTTACACATTTTAAATGCAAAGTTTGATGAATTATCATTTTTTTAGTTCTAGTTTAAAAGTGTCAATTAGTTAAAGTCATAGAATGTGATTTTGTGGGTTTATAGATTTTTTAGTAAATTGTCAATGTATTATGATTGGGTCATGATAAACCTTTTTTTTTTTTTTAATATTTAACATTCTCATAGGACAATAGTCTCATATTGATCAATTCAACTCAAATCAAACTCTAAACACTTTTCTAATTAACTTGTATCTAATGGTGATTCTGAGTTAATTTCGATATTATTTATATTTACCAAAAATGATAGTTAAAAGTGGGACTCAAGATCTCCTAATATTTATACATATCTAAATATTTATTCAAAGTTATTTAATTTAAAGGGTAAAGTAAAATAAAAAATGTAGAATTTATTGTTTTAAGGTCTTATTTATTTTATTATAAAATAGCAATACCATACCTCAAAATTGTCTACTTGATTGTACATACACACCCCCAGATGATTCAAAGTCCGATAGTGTGAGAGGATGGATGAATTTCCCGTTGAGAAGTATCAGAATTAATTTTTATGATGGCTAGAGTCGATCAACATCGACTTTATCTTAGATTAAATGCATCTAATAGCAACCCTCGATTATTCAAAACTTATTTGATTTGAAAAGGTAGGTATTGATCCCTTAAGTAGCATTTGTTAAAATAAGTAAGATAATATTATATTAAGATAAAATTAAAATATTTTTTACACTAAGATATGGAATGGTCAGAACAAGATTAAAAAATATTTTAAGATTTTTATCATACTATTTATTAAAAAATTTTAAATGCATTAGAGGACATGTGAGTCATTTTCTCTTATATGTAAGATTCAAGATAAATTTATTTGGAGGGAGAAAGATAAATTTATTTAAACAATTCTAGATAAGAAGTCACGTGACTTCTTTTTAGTAAATTTTCATATAAATTTAACAAATACAATAAAAAATACTTTTGTTTGTAATGTTTTCCATATCTCACTTTGTCTAACACATATATTGGTTAACAAACTCTATCTTAGTATATTATCCGACAATTAAATCAGTCTCAATACCTAAGATAAAACCTGACAATCATTATTGAAATGATGCTCAATAAATGCAGTATCTATCTCATAAAATTTGTGCATTTATATAAATATACTACAAAGTAAAAAATAGTTATAATTGTGTCACATGAGTGGTCAAATCGTAACTCATGAGCCATTTTGGACAAGTAGAGATCTAGTGAGGTGGATTAAGTTGAGTTAAATTCATATTTAAATCTAAATATCTTCAAATACTGTTTCTAAATAACTAATTTAGACGGAAGGTATTTTCATAATTCTAACAAAATATTTCCTTTATGATAAGAGCTAATTTTACATCTAATGAGCAAGGAGACGTGATGGCAAACATGGTCAAAATCAAAATAAAGTTTAAAAAATGATTTCAATATTTTTAATTATTTCGTTGCCAACTTGTTTGGATTGGGTTAATCTTTCAATTATATTTTAATGAAGTATCTCTAAATTGTTCTATTTACACCATGAATGACATAAACCTATAACCTTAAACTCTTGATCGTTAATTTCATCTTAATTTTTAGTGTGCAAGACAAACATAAGTCCATAAGTTTAGAAATATCTAATTTTTTTAATAAAATAGAAGTGCACAAATAAAAAATAAAAGATCAATATAATAGAGACAAATACATGAATAAGTGATATGAGGACCAAAAAGATCGACAAGAGCCTTTTATCTCGATCCAAACTTGTCTATTGTCATTACTTACAATGTCAAGTGAATTGTCTATTGTCATGCATGTGCTACCCATTTTTGTTTTTAGAAATTTTGGGAAATGATTATCAAAGCTATTAGTATTGGATACAATATCTTGTTTTTATCCAAATAATTTTATTAAAATTTAATCAACTGAATGAATTATTTTGTTGTTGAAAATAATACACAATAAATGTACTTTTCAAGTGTAATAGTATGAATAGACATAAAAGGTTAAATTTATAATAATAAATAGATAATTGATTTTAACATATAAATATAAAATATAATAAAAATTTTAAATAATCACATAAAAAAATATAAAATTATCAGACAAAAAATATATTTGGTCGACTTAAAAAAGTGCAAGTCACGCGGGTGAATGGAAGGGGTAAGTGGATGCAGAGGAGTTTGAAAGGTAGCTCTCTAGGGATTGCGTATATAAACCCAAGGTAGCTGTCTAGCTGGCAGTACCATAGCTCGAAAGCGCCCCGCCCCCCCCCCCCCCCCCCCCCCGGGTGAAAGTCTGACGCTCTCAAGTCATCAAAATTCATTTTAATTATGGTTAGACTCATCACCAATCACTGACTTTATCTTAGATTAAATGCATCTAATAGCAACCCTAGATCATCCCAGACTTATTTGATCTGAAAATAAGAGTCTTTAATCCCTTAAAAAATAATATTGTATCAAAATAAAATTAAAATATTTTTTAAATTAAAATACAGAATAATTAAAACAAGCATATAAAGTATTTTAAATTTTTTTAAATAAATTATGAGATATGTGAGTCATTTTTTTTTTATTTATAAAATTCAAGATAAATTTATTTAGATGGAGAGAGATAAATTTATTTGAACAATTATAAATAAAAAATTATGTGACTTATTTTTAATGAATTTTTATATAAATTTAACAAATATAATGAAAAATATTTTTATCTAAAATACTTTTCATATCTCATTCTTTACTAATTCATATTTTAGTTAACAAATACTACATTAGTCTTAATACTTAAGAAAAAAACCTGACAATCATTATTAAAATGATGCACAATAAATTAAATGATATACCTCTCGTGAAATTTGTACTTTTATATAAATATATCGTAAAATAAAAAATAATCATAATTGTAGCATGCGAGTAGACAAGTCATAACTAATTAATCAATTTGGACAAGTAAATATCTACTGAAGTGGAAGTGGATTAAGTTGAGTTAAATCCATATTCAAATCCGAATATCTTGAGGCACTGTTTTTGAATATCTAAATTAGATAAAGGGTATTTTCGTAATTTTAATCAAATATCCCCTTTATGATAAGAACTAATTTTATATCTACTGACAGGAGACGTGATGACAAGCATGGTCAAAATCAAAATAATGTTTAAAAGATCATCTCAACATTTTTAATTATTTCTTTGCCCACATGTTTGGATTGAGTTACACCATGAATGACCTAAACCTGTAACCCTAAACATTTCGTCTCAATTTTTGATGTGTAAAAGAAACATGGGTTGAGAGATACCTAATTTCTTAATAAAATAGACTTTCACAAATCAAAAATAAAAGATTAATCTAATAAAGAGGAACACATGAATAAGGGTTATGGGACCAAAAGATCGACAAGGATCTTTGGTACCAATCCAAACTTCCATTGCATTATTGGCAAGTTGATATATATATATGTATGTGCTACCTATTTTTATTTTCATCCAAATATACCGTATTTTAAAATATTTAATTAATTAAATAAATTATTTTGTTGTTAAAAATAATATATAATAAATGTACTTTTATGTGTAATAGTACGAGTATACATAAAAGGATAAACTTATATTTTTATTATTATACTTTTATTTTTATGTGATTATTTAAATTTTTTATTATTTTAATTACACATCTAAACTTATATTTTAGAATCAATTTAATATCTGTACTTTGATATTTTTTTTCTTATAGTAATAAGAATTTTTTTTTAGTTTTAATAACACTCATGTATCTGCATATTCATGTATTTTGATATTTAAAAAAAATATAAAATAAAAAAGTTAATTTAATCCTTTTTCCCTTACATGTCAAAGTATTTGGTTAAATTGAACAACTAAAATTTTGAATTGTCACACAATAAAAAGATTAAAATACAAAAGATTAAATTAATTTAAAAATATAAGTATGAAAATAAAATTAAAATAATAAAAAATAAAGTAATTATATAAAAAAACATAAAATTATGGGGGGGAAAGTATAGATATTTTATATTTTTAAATAATTTGCCTACTTTGATTAGATATTTTATATTTTTAAAATTAGATATATTTATATTCTATGGTGCCGGCCGGTGAGTTCTCTCCAAAGCCAAGTTGTCGTCTATAAATAGAAACCCGTCAACCCCAGCTGCTTCTGCAACTTCATAAACACATCTCAGAGAGAGAGAGAGAGAGAGAGAGAGAGATCTTCATCTTCATCTCCGTCTGCATCTTCATCTTCATAAACATCTCAGAGAGAGAGAGAGAGAGAGAGATGGGTTCGTTAGAAGGAGGTAAAATGAAGGGACACGCAGTGTGTATTCCGTTCCCCGCGCAAGGGCACATCAACCCAGTGTTGAAGCTGGCCAAGCTTCTGCATTCCAGAGGCTTCCACATCACCTTCGTCAACACCCAGTACAACCATCGCCGCCTCCTCCGCTCCCGCGGCCCCCGCTCCCTCGACGGCCTGCCGGATTTCCGCTTCGCAGCCATCCCCGACGGCCTGCCCCTCTCCGACACCGACGCCACCCAGGACATCCCCTCCCTCTGCGCCTCCACCCCCGTCCACAGCCTCCACCCTTTCCGCTGCTTGCTCTCCGACCTGGCCGCCTCCTCCGACGTCCCCCCCGTCTCCTGCATCGTCTCGGACGGAGTCATGAGCTTCACCCTCGATGCCGCCAGAGAATTCGGCATCCCTGAAGTGCTCTTCTGGACCCCCAGCGCCTGCGGCTTCCTCGGTTATACCCAGTACAAAGCCCTCCTCCAGAGAGCCCTCGTTCCTCTAAAAGGTAAACCATAATCACATCTCATATACATAGCATCATTTCCTAAATCCTTAATCGATTCTCTGTCAAACAAATCATCATATTATCTTGATTATAAAGTATGATTTCTTTGCTTATTTTTCAATGATGAAAATGAGTCTTTTGAGATCTCTCTCTCGATCTTGATATATATGCGTGCATATCTCTGTCAGAACCATACTGTACTATAATGTTGACACAGAAGCAGCCATTCAATTTGTCTTCTTCTGTGCAGCGTTGTGCCATCAGTAACTGTTTCACATGCATCTCACTAATCAGTGTATTTTGCTTAATTTTCTAATAATGAATCGATTAAACAAGCTCAACTGAACAGATTGGAGTTGCCTCACAAACGGGTATTTGGAGACGAAAATCGACTGGATGCCGGGGATGATGAAGAACGCCAGCTTGAAGGATATTCCGAGCTTCATCAGAACCACAGATCCAGACGACGCCATGATCAAATTCCTCGTCACTGAAACGGAGCGATCCTCCAAAGCCTCTGCCATCATCATCAACACGTTCGATTCTCTTGAAAGAGACGCCATTGACGCTCTCTCTGCCATGTTTCCGGTCCCTGTTTTCACCATTGGCCCTCTCCACTTGATGCTCAATACCCACATAAAAGACAACCACCAACTCAAATCCATCGGTAAGTTAGTCACCTCTTGGCTCATCTTATATATGATATCCATCGTGTGAGGGGGTAAATGGGCTAATGTCGCTGTCAGTGAAGTATATTATGAGTTTGGCTTTGACTTTGGACATACGTATACGATAAATTGAGTTTATGATCAAATATAGATGAGATGTCTGGTAGAATTCAATCGAGTTTAGTTTAACTCAACTCACGTTAGGTGTATTGAAGGACACCTCAGTCAAAAATGAGCCCTTAGACATGCATGGTAGATGGAGCTAAGAGGCGCAAATTGAGTAGGATTCATCGTTCAAGCCGCCGGTCTTCTCCCTTTTAAATACACATATAAGATAAGATGACAGAATGCATTATGCATGCATTTCAATGTTTTCTCTTTCAAACAGGATCAAATCTATGGAAAGAAGACAGGGGGTGCATGGAGTGGCTGGATTCAAAGGAGCCAAATTCGGTTGTGTACGTGAACTTCGGAAGCATCGCCGTGATGACGAGCCAACAACTCGTTGAGATGGCGTGGGGGCTGGCCAACAGCAAAAAAGACTTCCTTTGGATCATCCGGCCGGATCTCGTCACAGGAAACTCGGCCGTCCTGCCGCCGGAGTTCTTAGAGGAGACGAGAGGGAAGGGGAAGCTGGCAAGCTGGTGCCCGCAGGAGGAGGTGTTGAGCCACAGGGCACTGGCCGGGTTCCTGACGCACAGCGGCTGGAACTCGACGCTGGAGAGCCTGGGCGCCGGCGTGCCGATGATCTGCTGGCCGTTCTTCGGCGAGCAGCCGACCAACTGCCGGTACAGCTGCGAGGAATGGGGGGTGGGGATGGAGATAGCGAGCGACGTGAAGAGAGAGGAGGTGGAGAGGGTAGTGAGGGAGTTGATAGACGGGGAGAAGGGAAAGGAGATGAAGAGGAAGACGGCGGAGTGGAAGAAGAAAGCGGAGGCGGCCGTCGCGCCCGGCGGCTCGTCGGACGTCAACTTGGAGACGCTTTTTAGTAGAATGCAAGATCGATCTCTCCTTTGATCCCTAAACAGAAGTAACGTCAGATATTTTGAGATATATTTTTGTAATTTTTTATAATAATTTTCATTTCATGTAAACATTTATTGCCCAAGTCTTGAAATCATTATTATGGGTAAATGATTCATATATTTTATTTAAAAAGTCAAGTTTTCAAGAATTTTATTGTGATATTAGGACTAAAGTTTATAAAATATATATAAATTGAAAGACTAAAATTTAAAAGACCTGGTCGCCTAATCAATTTATTTACCTAATAGTAATCCCTAATGAAAATTTTGTGTAATATTGCCCATACAAATTATGCTATTGTTATTATATCAACACATACATATATTTATAGATTGCCAAAGTTGATTTATTATACATGTAGGATGTAGCCACAGAGATTGAACTCCCTTATTTATTACTATTAGTCAAAAGTTGCATTGAAAGATAATATATATATATATATATATGTATAGTATCTTTCAATTTCTCTCTCTCTCTCTCTCTCTCTCTATATATATATATATATTATGTTATTGCTATAAAATCCACCCCCCCAAAATCTGCATAACACCAAACTTAGCTTGGATCTCTTTCTCTTTTAGTTGTTCATTAATATTTAGCAGTTCCACCTTTCAAGTTACATTGTTTTATAGCCTGCGTCATTCTGAATGAATGTGAAAGAAGATTTTAGACGGAAGAAAGTCATGATTTTTTTTTTTTGGTTAGTTTTTGAAGAAAATGCTAGAAAATTTGTAGGAAAATCCAATATAGGAGGAGATAAATTAGGAAAGAATTTTTATGATGAAAAAGATTTTCTTTCTTGTCCTTTCTCTTTCTCTCGTTTCTCCAATTGGAAATCAAACAAAACTCAAACCAAAAATCCATAAGCTTCTCCTCAGGCCAATCTATACAAAACAAAATATAATCACTTTAAATAACCAATTTCTACATTGAAATAGAAAGAGAACTTGAAGAAGTTCGAATTCAATACTGATAGTTAGGTTTTATACAAGAAAATCAGATGAAATAAAGAGCGAACACAGTCCCAAAAAAAGGAAAAAAAAAAAACCTAAAAAAGAGCGAACACAACCCAAAAAAAAAGGAAAAAAGAAATCCTAGAAAAACCAAACCCAAATGAATCTCAAATTAGCTTTGTCCCAACTTGCCAAAGTCTCACATTCCAGAGATAGAAGCAAAGTTCTTCAAGAACAAAGAGAGAAAGAGAGAGAGAGTGAGAGAAACTTCCAAACCCAAATTCTCGATTTACCCTTATCTCTTATCAGTTCTGTCTTAGAAAAAGAATCAATAGACGTCATTAGATGTGGTAGCCGCAGTAGAGGTAGAAGAAGTAGAGAGTGGCCACCAGAGCAACTGCTTCTAAGACAGAGACGATCTTTAAGAGGAAGCCGTCGACGAACCAAAGTTGCCAAAATGAGAGAAATTTCGCCCGATTATGCTTCGAAACCCTTGGCTATCAATCTCCTTTTTATACTCGTTCTCAACCCAAATTTTCACCAAATCCTATTTGTTCTTATCCCTTAAGCCCAAAATCTACCATTTAATCCCATCAAATAGCCCTAAATCATGAGCTAGATCGTTCGAAAAATCCGACCAAAATTTTGGTCCCATTCGCCATTAATTCCGGTCGTATCATGGTTATTTCTGGCCAATGGCGACCACCATCGTGACCATCATCACCTGGAGGCTATCCCCGAGCCTCTAGGCTAGCTTCTCGACGCCTCAGAGGTGACTGTCGATGGCAATGTGCGGTGGTCGGTTTCACATCACTATTTTTCAAATTTTGCACTTTAGCTCCTCAGTTATTTTGCAACCTCATTTCTCCCTATCCAGGATGCCCCTAGACTTTTCGTTAATTCTTTGACTGCCCACAAGGTCTAAACTTCTCATTTCTCTCAAGGATTTCTGAAAAATTAATCGTTTCAACCTTTCTCGAGCAGTTTACATAATTTGCACTTTTGCCCAGATGCTCCTAATCGCGTGCTTTTTACCTCAAATCTTCGTAAATCTCTTGGTTTTGTCGAATATCGCTTAGTTGGGCAATTTTACCTTCATTTACTTGCTTTGACATAGACCCTCGCATTTCATTTAAGTTTTGAATATTACGCATAGGCCCAAAACTTTGCTAAATTTCATTTTGACCCTTCAATTCTAAAAATGTCTTTAATATTAAATACTGGTTATTACAACCCAACACCTTTATCCCCATCGACCAACATACCAAAAAACTAGCAAGATCCAACGATCAAATCTCTATAAGTCTAAGTTTAAACTTCGATCAAACCCAAATCATGTGTATATATATATATATATATGATCGATGTGTGCTAAAAATCATTGTCGATAGGTTTAAAAATTTACCTCCTTGTAGATCAAGGCCAATAGAGACATGCGATGAATGGGAGAGAGAGAGAGAGGGTTGGAGCCAGCCGAAGGGACGCTAGAGATACAATCACATGGGCTGGAGAACGAGAGAGAAACAACCGAAATGAGACAAATGAACTCTGGAGGCTCAGTCCCACAGGTGAGAGACGATGAGCTTGACGGCGAGAAGAGAAAAAAGGAAAGCGCACGCTAGAGAGAGAGAGAGAGAGAGGAATGAGAAGAAGGGTTACTCGAGATTGGGCTCCTGGCTTAGAATTGAGGGTATGTTAGTAATTGAATCAATGGGTAAATTTGTAATTTAGTTAAGGGTGGTACTGAGAGTGGTCGAATAGCATTACTCTTGTAATAATCACACATTTTGTCCAGTCAATATAACACGTGACTTTTACACATAGTTGAGAAATGTGCAATGGTTAAATTTTTCAACTAATTCTTCCTTATTCCTCGCCACTGCTGACTTCTCATCTTTCTTGCGGCCACTGCCAACCCTTACATTCATCATTGCCGTCAACTAACCCTTTGTTTTCCCTTCTGCCGACCGACCTCTCCCATACCTTATTGTCGCTGTCGACAATCTTTTGCCTTTCTCACTGTTGTCGATTAACCTCTCATTTTCCCCTTCGCTTACTGACTTCTCACCTACTTCGTTACTGACCATCTTCTCGCATTTCTATTATCAACCCATCAATTTGTGTTGCACAAAAATAGCAGCACCATGCACAAAATCGTTGATTCATGTTCGTGAATCGATGATAGTTCAACGTAGTTTGTGTTTGTGAATCAACAGCAACACTGAGCAAATAGGGTTGTGAATCAACGACACTGGCGTTGTTGTCTTTACTTTCATCCTCTGTGAGGCCAAGGTCTTCGACTCTGTTATGCACCACTTTACACGTGGCACCCTCTCATTGGCCTGATCAAAGCTACATCACATGCATGTAACACACGCACAATGAGGTGTGTGATTGTTCCAAAATTAAAAGTTCAGGGGTACAAGAGGTCCACTTTAAAGTTGGAGGTAAATGACTAAAAAACCAAAGTTGGAGGGCACATTTATGCTTTTGCCTTAAAAATATGTCAAACCTATATTTTTGTTGCGTTGTTTCACGCATGACTATTCAACGTTTTCATTATTTGAATTATATTTTTGAATCCGTATTTTGGAATTAATTTAATCTCTATACTTTGACTTTTTTTTCGTATGACAACCTAAACTTTTTATTGTTTTGATTATACCACTAAACTTGCATTTTTTAAGTCAATTTAACCCATATATTTTGATATGAACAAAGTGTAATGTGTACTTTATCATCTTACTTTATTTTTTTTTTTTACATATAAAAATACAGAAGTTAAATTGACTTGAAAATGTAAGTGCAGAAATGTAATCGAAATGACGAAAAGTTCAAATAGTCATACACACAAAAAAGTCATATTTAATTTATTAATAAACAAAAAACTTTTTTAATTTGAGCAACTATTCAGTTGATTTGATTCGATTTTTGAAAAATGCTCAATCTATCCGATTTGAGCAATTCAGTTGGTTCAATTAATGCTCACCCTTAGTTATGTTCATTCTTCTTCACACCTTTTAAGGGCAAAGCTTGATCAATCATCATTTTTAATATTATTAGTTATAGTTTAACAGTGTCAATTAGTTGAAGTCATAAAAGGTTATTTTTGTGGGTTTATAGATTTTTTAGTACATTGTCAATGTATTATGATTGGGTCATGATCAACTCTTTCTTTTTTTTTTTTAATATTCGACATTCTCACTAGATCAATAATGTCATATTGATCAATTCGACTCAAGTTGGACTCTAAACACTTTCCTAATTTATATCTAACGGTGGTTCTGAGTTAATTTCAATGCTATTTATATTCACCAAAAATGATAATTAAAAGTGGCTTACGGACTCAAGATCTCCTAATATTTATACATATCTAAATATTTATTCTTTTGGATGTTAAAAGTTATTTAACTTAAGGGTAAAGTTAAATAAAAAAATGTAGAATTTATTGTTTAAGGTCTTATTTATTTTATTGTAAAATAGCAATACCATAGCTCGAAAATGTCAATTTGATTGTACATACACACCCCCATGTCATTCAAAGTATGACGTTTTCAGAGGATGGATGAATTCCTTGTTGAGAAGTATCAGACTTTATTTAGATGAAGTATCAAAATTCATTTTGATGATGGTTGGAGTCGATCGCAATCGACTTTATTTTAAATTAAATGCATCTAGTAACAGCCCTTGATCATCCAAAACTTATTTGATTTGGAAAGGCAGGTATTGATCTCTTAGGTAGCATTTGTTAAAATGAGTAAGATCAAGGTTGGCTCAAAGAGAAGGCCACTAAAGCTTGTGCCTCAAGCCCCTCAAAGAGAGGGGGCTCCAAAAACTTCAGCCTTCAGGAATCAGTAGGTCGTCGACCACCTAGGAAGAAGATGAGGTCGGCGTTGATTTGCCAACAAAGATTGAATGAGAAGAGAATATGGGAAAGGCAGAAGACGCCGGACATCGATCGGTTTATGTAGATGCAAAATGACGGTCGACGAGAGAGAGAATGGATCGCCTCGCCTCTAGGCTGCACCGTTGCCAACTGTCGGCCTCACGCTTGCTTTCAGCCCCTGGACTGCCATTTCTTTCCCTGCTGGTTGCTGTTGTTGTCGACCTACGTATGTGAGATGAGTGAGGTCATTAAGTCGAGAAGAAGGAACCGAGGAGGAGACTCTGAGATACCAATAGGATTGATAGATGGCAATAGAGAAAGAGAGATAGAGATAGAGCATGTGTCACTGTCCTTGTCGATGCTAACTTACCGGCCGTCAGACTGCCGCTACCAGTCGCCAGACTGTCATTGCCAACCCCTTGCCTTCCCTACAACGATAATAAATGTGGGTGAGGCTCTTAAATTAGTTATCGCCTAAGACCTTAGAACCCATTGAGCTGGCCCTGAGTAAGATAATTTTGTATGAAGATAAAATTAAAATATTTTTTCACTAAAATATGGAGTGATCAAAACAAGACTAAAAAGCATTCTAAGATTTTTATCATATTGTTTATTAAAATTTTTGAAATGCATTAGGGGACTTGTGAGTCATTTTCTCTTATCTGTAAGATTTAAGATAAATTTTTCTGAAGAATGAGAGATAAATTTATTTAAACAGTTCTAGATAAGAAATCATTTAACTTCTTTTTAATGAGTTATTATATAAATTTAACAAATATAATAAAAAATATTTTTGTCAGGAATGCTTTCATATCTCACTTTTTTTAATACATATTTTAGTTAACGAATATTACTTTACAATATTATCTAACAATTAAGTCAATCTCAATGCCTAAAATAAAACTTGACAATTATTACTGAAATAATGTGCAATAAAAGACATATCTATCTCGTGAAATTTGTGCTTTTATATAAATATACTATAAGGTAAAAAAAATAGTCATAATTGTGTCACGTAAGTGGTCAAATCATAACTCATGAGCCAATTTAAACAAGTAAAGATCCAGTGAAGTGGACTAAGTCGAGTTAAATCCATACCAAAATCTAAATATCTCGAGTCACTGTCTTTAAATAACTAATTTAGACAAAAGATATTTTCATAATTTTAACCAAATATTTCCTTTATGATATGAACTAATTTTATATCTAATGACCAAGGAGATGTGATGGGAGACATGGTCAAAATCAAAAAAATGTTTAAAAAATAATCTCATTACTTTTAATTACTTCTTTGGCAACATGTTTGGATTGAGTTAAATCTTTTGAATATATTCCCTAAAGGATCTCTAAATTGTTCCATTTACACCATGAATGACCTAAACCTGTCATCTCAATTTTTGGTACATAAGAGAAATATAATTCCATGAGTTTAAAAATACTTAATTTTTTAACAAAATAAACGTACATAAACCAAAAATAAAAAATCAATCTAATAGAGATGAACACATGGATAAGGGCTATGGGGACAAAAAGGTCGACAAAGTTCTTTGGCCTTTGATCCAAACTTGTCCATTGTCATTACTCGCAAGTTGACACGTGCACATGCTACCTATTTTAGTTTTTATCTAAATATATAGTATTTTGAAATATTTACTTAATTAAATGAATTATTTTGTTGTTAAAAATAATATGTAATAAATTTAATTTTTATGTGTAATAATATGAAATAAAAATATAAAATAAGATAAGTCAATTTAACTCATTTTTCTTTACACGTCAAAGTACTTGGTTAAATTGATTCTAAAATATAGATACGAAGTATAATTAAAATAATAAAAAATTTGAATTATTATATGAAAAAAAAGTTATAGTAATTTAAAAATATAAATATGAGAATATAATTAAAATAATAAAAAATTAAATAATTATATAAAAAGACAAAATTATAGAGTAAAAGTATAAATTTGGCCGACATAAAAGGAGAAGAAGTCACGTGTTTGAATTAGAGGGGTGAGTGGATGAAAGGAGTTTGCAAATAGTACAAGTCACTCCAAGATATTTGTTAGGTGGGCCCATTGAAAGGCTGATATTTTTTTTAATGTTATAATTATCTTAATTATTTATATATTTTTTCTAACATATACTTTTTATTGGCAAAATTCATTTTTTTCTACACTTTGACTTTTTTTTTTGTGATTATCTTAATTTTGTATTGTCTTGATTATATTTTAAAATTTATTTTTTAAGTTAATTTAATACTTATATTTTAACATTTTTTTTATGTCAATTTGAATTTTTCTTACTTCAATTATGTCTTTATATTTATATTTTTAAGTTGATTTAATTTTTTAATTTTATATATAAAAAAATAAAGTGAGATAATAAAATTTTCATTATATTTCATTCTATAGAAATTAAATTAATTTAAAAATATAAATTTAACGGTTCAAAGATATATTTAAAATAATAAAAATTTTAAATTACTATAAAAAAAAATCAAAATACAAAAGTATGGAGTTCTAATCAAAATAATTCGCTACTTTTGTTAGATATTTTATATTTTAAAATTAAATATATATTTAATATTCTATGGTGCCGGCCGGTGAGTTCTCCTCTACGTACAAAGCCAAGTTGTCTATAAATAGAAATCCGTCAACCCCAGCTGCTTCTGCAACTTCATAAGCACATCTCAGAGAGAGAGAGAGAGAGATCATCATCTTCATCTCCGTCTGCATCTTCATCTTCATAAACATCTCAGAGACAAAGAGAGAGAGAGAGAGAGATGGGTTCGTTAGAAGGAGGTAAAATGAAGGGACACGCAGTGTGTATTCCGTTCCCCGCGCAAGGGCACATCAACCCAATGTTGAAGCTGGCCAAGCTTCTGCATTCCAGAGGCTTCCACATCACCTTCGTCAACACCCAGTACAACCATCGCCGCCTCCTCCGCTCCCATGGCCCCCGCTCCCTCGACGGCCTGCCGGACTTCCGCTTCGCAGCCATCCCCGACGGCCTGCCCCTCTCCGACACCGACGCCACCCAGGACATCCCCTCCCTCTTTGCCTCCATTCCCGTCCACAGCCTCCACCCTTTCCGCTGCTTGCTCTCCGACCTAGCCGCCTCCTCCGACGTCCCCCCCGTCTCCTGCATCGTCTCGGACGGCGTCATGAGCTTCACTCTCGATGCCGCAAGAGAATTCGGCATCCCTGAAGTGCTCTTCTGGACTCCCAGCGCCTGCGGCTTCCTCGGCTATACCCAGTACAAAGCCCTCCTCCAGAGAGCCCTCGTTCCTCTCAAAGGTAAACCATAATTTGTCTTCTTCTGTGCTGCGTTGTGCGATCAGCAACTGTTTCACAAGCATCTCACTAATCATTGCATTTTGCTTAATTTTCTAATAATGAATCGATTAAACAAGCTCAACTGAACAGATTTGAGTTGCCTCACAAACGGGTATTTGGAGACGAAAATCGACTGGATGCCGGGGATGATGAAGAACGCCAGCTTGAAGGATATTCCGAGCTTCATCAGAACCACAGATCCTGACGACGTCAGTATCAAATTCGTCCTCACTGAAACGGAGCGATCCTCCAAAGCCTCTGCCATCATCATCAACACGTTCGATTCTCTTGAAAGAGACGCCATTGACGCTCTCTCCGCCATTTTTCCGGCTCCTGTTTTCACCATTGGCCCTCTCCACTTGATGCTCAATACCCACATAAAAGACAACCACCAACTCAAATCCATCGGTAAGTTAGTCACCTCTTAGTTCATCTTATATATGATATCCATCGTGTATTGAAGGACACCTCAATCCAAAATGAGCCCTTAGACATGGTAGATTGAGCAAAGAGGCGTAAATGAGTAGGATTCATCGTTCAATCACCTAGATCTCACCTTGAAACAGGATTCTCCCTTTTATACACACATAAGATAAGATAACAGAATGAATGGATTTCAATGTTTTCTCTTTCAAACAGGATTAAATCTATGGAAAGAAGACAAGGGGTGCATGGAGTGGCTGGATTCGAAGGAGCCCAACTCGGTTATGTACGTGAACTTCGGAAGCATCGCCGTGATGACGAGCCAACAACTAGTTGAGATGGCGTGGGGGCTGGCCAACAGCAAAAAGGACTTCCTTTGGATCATCCGGCCGGATCTCGTCACAGGAAACTCGGCCGTCCTGCCGCCGGAGTTCTTGGAGGAGACGAGAGGGAAGGGGAAGCTGGCAAGCTGGTGCCCGCAGGAGGAGGTGTTGAGCCACAGGGCCGTGGCCGGGTTCCTGACGCACAGTGGCTGGAACTCGACGATGGAGAGCCTGGGCGCCAGCGTGCCGATGATCTGCTGGCCGTTCTTCGCCGAGCAGCCTACCAATTGCCGGTACAGCTGCGAGGAATGGGGGGTGGGGATGGAGATAGAGACCGACGTGAAGAGAGAGGAGGTGGAGTGGGTGGTGAGGGAGTTGATGGACGGGGAGAAGGGAAAGGAAATGAAGAGGAAGGCCGCGGAGTGGAAGAAGAAGGCGGAAGCGGCCGTCGCGCCCGGCGGCTCGTCGGACGTCAACTTGGAGACACTTTTTAGTAAAATGCAAGATCTCTCCTTTGGTCCCTAAACAGACGTAACGTCAGATATTTTGAGATATATTTTTGTAATGTTTTTCAATAATTTTTATAATAATTAATCAAATGGGAGAAAATACCCATTTCATGTAAACATTTATTACCCGAGTCTCAAAATTATAGTGGATAAATAATTTATATATTTGTTGATCTTTGATCATTTTATTTAAAAAATCAAGATTTTGAGAATTTTATTGTGATATTACGACTAAAGTTTAAAAAAAAATATATAGATCAAAAGATTAAAATTTATAGGGTTCCGTAGCCTAGTCAATTGATTTACGTAATTATAATTCCTAATGAGAATTTTGTGTAATTTTGCCCATACAAATTATGTTATTGTTGCCAAAGTTTGTTTATTATAAACTGTAGGATGTAGCCATGGGAATTGAAGTCTCTTCTTTATTACTGGGAAATGGGCGGCCCGGCCCGTCTCCCTCGCGGGGCCCTGTTTATTGTACATGTAGGATGTAGCCATGGGAATTGAATTCTCTTTCTTTTATTACTTTAAATAGAGATGGGAAATGGACGGACCGGCCGTCTCCCTCGCGGGGCCCTGTTTATTTTACATGTAGGATGTAGCCATGAGAATTGAATTCTCTTCTTTATTACTTTAAAAGTTGCATTGAAAGATAGATATACATGTTGAGGCACAGGGGAAATCGCGAGAAATTGACAACTAAAATATTGTCCTGAATTGCTGCTAGGTCCTATTTAAGAACTCTTATAATATTATCGAAATTTAAAAAATTTTTGGTAATAAGTCAAGGGATTAACTGATATCGAAAAAGGTTTCAGTGTTATCTGATCGCTAACAGGTAGTGAATCTAGAAAGTTATATACCATATAATGTTGTGTTTGGTATAGATAACATGTACCCGATATGTCTCAGAAATTTATTGGTCAAAAGTTGACCATTGACCTCTTGTCCATAGTGCATAGTAGTAGTGAACAGTGTGAAATTAATTATTAATTGCACAATACCCGATATGTCTCAGGAATTGATTGATCAAAAGTTGACTATTGACCCCCTTTACCCATAGTGTATAATATATAGTAATAATGCATAGTGCATAATACATAGTGTAAAATTAATTATTGATTGCACAATAAAAGACAACGACCGCAATTTGCACAATGCATAGTAACCTTTAAATTATTGAGAGAATAATTAAGGGGGCTATGTGGATTTCAAAGAGAAATTCAATTGAGAGAGAGGAAGATGAAAAAGAGAAAGGGAATTAAATTAAGGGCCTCTACCTTTCTCCTTCCTCCCCTAAACACTATTTTCTGTTCTTCTTTTTCTTCTTCTTCTTTCTTCCTCTGAATAATTACAGAAATTATACGTGTGACTATTACGTGTATAATTTTGAGACACAAATATCGATGATACATAGATCTTCTATGTCTAGCATAGGAAAAGGTGATCGGAACAATACCCTACTGCATACTAGGTGTGAACTGACTAGGACCACCACATCTTAAGGTAGATTTTCTCTCAATACAGAAACTGGTTATGTATTTCATCCTTTCATCGGGCAACATGTATGCATTTATTTATGCATTCATTTGTTATATATATGTGTTGCTTAAATACCCAAGTTATGTACGGCATGTATATTATATTTCGGTACGTGTATCTGATACACAGTAAAAAACTTATTTTTGTCCATACCGTCGTACTAGTGATTCCCTTCAGTGGTATCAGATTCTCAACTTGATATTTAACGCATATATGTAGATATATGTGTTAAATATTGTATTTAATCGGCGTGTTGGTTCCAACAGCCAGACAACATATTCTAATTGTTTCGTTTTTATAGTACTGCTTCTAAACACTTAGAGGCTACATTTTCTTTGTTATTTTTAGGTTATTTTTAATTTTTAATTTTTTAAAACAATGAAAATGTATTTATTTTTATCATTTTCAAAAATATGTTTTTGAAAATAAGAAAAAAATTGTAAAAGAAACCTAAAATTTTGTAAAATATTGTTTTGGTTATTTTCAGTCAAAACAATCTCTAAGTCCAAAACATGGAAAATACAATCTATTTTTCATGTTTTGGTTCTAAAAAAGAAAAGAAGGAAAAAAAGAAGAAAAAAATATTTTTAAATTTTAAAAATAAAATGATATATTTATTTAAAATTTAAAAAATATAGAATATCTATATTATAATTAAAAATATAAGATAATATATAGTATATTATTAAGTATAATCCATATAGTATATATGGATTAAATTAACTTAAAAATACATATTCAAAAATGTAATTGAAATAACGAAAAGTTTGAATAACTACACACAAAAATTAATGTTAAAGTACAATAGTTAAATTAACTCAAAATCAGGTTAAGTAGTGTAATCAAAAGAACAAAAAATTTAAATAATTATACAAAAAAAATATAAAAATATAAATTTAGCCATTAAAAATATGCTTTAAAGTATAAAAATAACCCTACATTTTGTTATTTTGACCGCATAGCACTCTCAATTTAAACGTTAACCCATTGTACCTCTTAACTACATAATTTTACAATAATTAGACATCACTATCTAGTCAATGAAAATATTTAATGAAAGTGAGCTCCACTAGTGGTGTCGCGTGTGCCGGACTATATTGCAAAAATTGATTTCTCGGTTGATGTGTAAAATTTGTAATATTTTGTTAAATAATTTGAAATATGTAATATTTTATTAATTTATTTTTAAAATGATAATATTTTTAAGAATTCCTCGCGTGCTGTCAAACATTGATCAAATAGTTAGGTGCACCTCTTGTACGGTCACTTGTAGATAAAATTTAATTATGTTTATTAATAAATTCATATTTAATTTATCAATAAATGTTAGTTTTGTTTTTACTAATAAGATTCAAGACGATGACAATTTTTTGAGTAGGATTAATTTTTATAGATTTTGGCCCATAATTAAAGTATAACCTATATCATCATTTATTGACAATCTAATATAGAAATCGTGACATAAGCCCATTAATAATTTTTTTGAAGGAGAAATGGGTCTTAGGCCATTTATTTAAAAAAATGAGAAGCCTAGCCCACTGCTTCTTGCCCTGGCTATATCATATAAATTCCTTGTGTTCTTTCCTTTTCTCTTAGTGTGTGGCGGTCGAAATGCTCTCTCCCTCCCTTATATCGACACCGAATATCCCTCATATTCGACTTTCCTTGCCCCTTTGTGTTGTGTTTCCTTACTGGTTTGTCTAGTGCCTTTTTGCCATTTCTAGGTTGCACCTCTCAATTTCCTTTTCTATATATTCGGTATGGCTGATCCTTGGTAGGTAAGCTTCGCAGTCTTGATCCATTCTTGCTTCTTGCTTTATTTTAGTAATTCTTGTTTCTGTGTAGACTCTACTTCGTGTAGAGCATTTGTTTCTTCTTGGGTGAGTGGACAGAATTGGAGTTGGGCTTTACTGAAGTTTTGTGGTTCTATTCTCAGTGTTGTCTAAGTAGTGATTCGATTGCTTAGATCTGAGCCTTGAACACCTCTATCATAACCATCATTGGTGGCCAAACAGGGAGTTTTTCTTTACTTTGTGTATTTTCGGTTAATTTCTTATTTCGATTAATACTTGCACTAATCATCTTTTTTTAGATCTTTCACTCACAATAAACAAGTTTTTTTTTTCAATTTGAGTAACTATTCAGTTGGTTCCGTTCTATTTTAAAAAAATATTCAATTTATTCGATTTAATCAATTCAGTCAATTCCATTAGTACTCACCCTTAGTTATGTTCATTCATCTTCACACATTTTAAGGGCAACACTTGATCAATTATCATTTTTAATATTATTAGTTCTAGTTTAATTGTGTCAACTAGTTGAAGTCATAAAAGGTAATTTTGTGGGTTTATAGATTTTTAAGTACATTGTCAATGTATTATGATTGGGTCATGATAAAAAAAAAAATTAATATCCAACATTCCTGGTAGGTCAATAATCTCATATTGATCAATTTGACTCAACTCGGACTCTAAACACTTTCCTAACTTATATCTAACGGTGATTCTAAGTTAATTTCAATACTATTTATATTCACTAAAAATGATAATTAAAAGTGGTTTATGGAGCCAAGATGTAATACCCGAGAAATTTTAAAGGACTCAAGGGTAATTTATCTTGGAGCAAAAATGAAATTTAAGGATAAATTGAGGGTATAACTGTAATTTACTACCGTATGGATGACCGAATCGACTGTCGGGAGTGCCCTGGAGTTGAGATGCCTAAAGAAAATAATGTGGTATTAATGAGCACCCCGAGATAGGATTTATGGTACCGAAAGAAATCAGATTGAGAACAGTTTTTGGTACAATAAAATAGCAGCTGCCAATTACGCTGCAATACCAAATTATTATAGACGACTTCCGAGAAGTTAATAAAATCTTGAAAGGATTCATATTTAGTATGTAGAACAACCCTTCAGTGGTTTCAGGAAGAAACAAAGAGGTTTAGGGCCAAAACGAAGATTCGGGCCTAAGTGCAGTTTTTCAAAATTACCAAAGAGAGGCCGAAACAATATTTTTTTCAGAATCCTCAGGGGTCAAATTGATATTTTAGAACTTGAGGGTCTTGAAAGAAATTATCAAAAGTCGAGGGGTTTGGTGAAATGGGCCAAAGTGAGAAAGTTAAAGTTTGAGGGTCCAAAATGCAATTTTAAGAAAATCTCCAAACAACCATGGCCTACCAACCCATCAAATTACCGAAATTGGCCACAGGGATGACACGAGGGTTGCTCAGGGAGCATCTTTTGTAAAGGACTTGACCGACAACAAGCAATGGAATGGTCGAAAATTGAAGAAAAAGTGGCCGAAAGTTTGGCCACTTAAATCACGAAAATGGAGCTCTTTCGGTGGATTTTGAACTTGTTAAGGGAAAGAGGGGACATCAGAGGCCTTGATTGAAGCGAGATCCGTTATTTAAGGGCCCGAAATCGCCTATAAATAGCGGATATGGTGGCTTAGAGTTTTGCAAGATTTGAGCTTCAAATCGACCTCATTTTTGAACAAATTGAGGCACCAAACCATAGGGATTTTGTTGCCCATGAGGTGAGGATCATTTCTGGAAAGTTTGAGGAATTTTGGAGTTCATTTGAGGGGTGATCAGAGTTTTGCCAGAAAAATTAGATCTCGCCGGAACTGGACTGAATTTTTCTCGGATGAAGGTCTTCTAAGTGTTCTTTCAATCTCAAATTTGGCTAGAGTGATCGACTCAAGGTAAGCTATCTTCTGGTATAGTTAGTTTAATTTTTCGGTGTGCCGACACCGAAGAAGATGACCGGAGATAATTTTTAATATTATTTAAATATTAAAATAAAGAAAAATAGAGTAAAAATATAAATAAGAGAGATAAAATTCTAGAAAAATATCCATAAATACAAGAAAAATTAATATTTCATTTTTATGAATTTTTATTTGAGAAATTTCATGAGAAAGTAATTATGATGAATTTTTGAAAGGAAAATTAATTAGAAAAAAATAGGAATAAGTTTCAAAAAATTTCCAGAAAATGTATGAAGATTAGAAATGTTTTTTTAGGGATTTTAATGAAGAAAAATTAAATAAATTACCTGATTAGGTATTTATTTTTAATTTTGGAAGAAATTATGACTATGAAAAAAATAGAGAAAAAATAGAGAAAAATAAGGAAAAAGTATGAAAAAATTAGATTATTGATTTTACTTGGAAATGATTGGCTAGGAAGTGATTTAGCTATTGATCTTGATAATTTACTTTATTTTCGAGGTTGGCACGCAAATCGAGGTGATATGCGTTTTTGAGAAAATTCGAGTTTACGTATAAAGGTGAGTGGTTTTATCCCAAGAACCTATATATGACACGTCTGCTTCATTATGCATGATATTTATTGAAGTTATGATCATTTCATATTGCATGGAAAGACGTTATTCTTGCATAGCACGATATTATTGACATATTGATACTCATGCATGGGATGGGGATGTCGCCCTAAGAGTGTAGCCGTAATTCCCAAAGGCAATGATGGAACAACGTTAGGATTATCCTGCAAAGTTTCGAGATTCTACCTAGGGTTCTGTGCCAGGTTGGTAGGCCAAGGAAGTTACACTAGGATATATGATTGTTTATGTTATTGCATCATGTATTCATGTATCATGTTTTTAAACCCTCACTAGAAGATTCATCTTCTAATGGGTTATGCCCCTGAAACATTCTACATTCCAGTTTAGACTTGCAACTTAGGCAAGGAGCAGGTTGAGATGAGACGGCACGTGGTGGTGTGACCGATGGATTTAGTGAGCTGACTCGAATATGTTTTAGCTTATGCTTTATTGATGATTAACCTTGTTAGAATATTTTGGAATCTCCATATATTTATGTATTTCAATATTAAGGATATGATGTTAATGTATGGTACGAATTCTTATACGATTATAAAATGAAATTGATTAGGTACCATATCAGGTTTCGATTTTAAGCTTCCGCATTTATGATGATTACCTATCTTAGCTTATTGATTCTTATTTAGTGAGTTGAGAAGGTAAAACGGGATTGTCGGGAAATAGTATATATTGGAAAAAAAAATATTCCTGAAATTCCTAAGTTATTTAATGCTCGAAAAAGTGGAGCGTTACACAAGATCTCCTAATATTTATACATATCTAAATATTTATTTTTTGGATGTTAAAAGTTATTTAACTTAAGGGTAAAGTAAAATAAAAAATGTAGAATCTATTGTTTAATGTCTTAGATTTGAACCAGGACAGTTGTTTTGTGTATTGATGTGCGAAATTTTCTAATGAGCCGAACCATCCAATTAAGTGATAGAAACGTTCATCTATGTGGTTCCGTATTACTGGTATATGGAGACAGATGTTGCAAATAGGATCTGTCACCCTTGTCGATATTTGATAGTGTGAACGTCTTATGTAATCTACTATTAATATGACAGGACAGTCCCTAACCAGGGCAGATTAAAAGTTAGAAAAATGTGTTTTCTGAGGTGTCATTTAGTCACATTAATAAGATCTGACACATAGTTACTGAGTTTGTGAGTTTATCACTCAATGACTCTCGCTTAATCAGGACATTAGGTGATGAAAGAATTATACCACACAGTAATTATCAACTGTAATAGGTTCACTTAAAGTGAGACTTCACTACCACTTATATTGTCCTAAATTGCTGCTAAGTGCTATTTAGGAACTCTCAGAATATCGTCGGAATTTGAAAAATTTTCGGTGATCAGTCAAGGGGTTGACTGATACCGAAAAGAGTTTCAGTGTTATCTGATCGCTAGCGAGTAGTGAATCTAGAAAGTCACATACCATATAATGTTGCGTTTGGTATCGACAACATGTACCCTATATGTCTCAGAAATTTATTGGTCAAAAGTTGACCATTGGCCTCTTGCCCATAGTGCATAGTAATAGTGAATAGTGTGAAATCAATTATTGATTGCACAATGTCCGATATGTCTCAGAAATTGATTGGTCAAAAGTTGACTATTGGCCCCCTTTACCCATAGTGCATAATAGTAGTGCATAGTGCACAATATATAGTAATAATGCATAGTGCATAGTACATAGTACATAGTGTGAAATCAATTATTGATTGCACAATAAAAGACAACGACCGCAATTTGCACAATGCATAGTAACCTCTAAATTATTGAGAGAATAATTAAGGGGGCTGTGTGGATTTCAAAGAGAAATTCAATTGAGAGAGGAGAAGAAGAAAAAGGGAAAGGAAATTAAATTAATAAAAGGTAGAGGCAGGGCCTCTACCTTTCTCCTTCCTCCCCCTGCTCTACCTTTCTCCTTCCTCCCCTTAACACTATTTTTTGTTCTTCTTCTTCTTCTTCTTCTTTCTTCCTCTGAATAATTACAAAAATTATACGTGTGACTATTACGTGTATAATTTTGAGACACGAACACCGATAATACATAGATCCTCTATGTCTAGCACAGGAAAAGGTGACTGGAACAATACCCTATTGGTTTCCCGTATACTTAATCGGATTATTAAGCAAGGCGAATCAAGTCAGGGAGATCATCCACTGGTTTCCCGTAGGTCTAGTAGAATGCCACATCCTCCGGATCGATAGTATGGTTTATCGATGGAGGGGATACAATGATTTATTCTTGTATTGAGACACTGACAAGTTAGTTGACCCTCCCACCTATGAGGAGACGATATATGATATCAATGCCTCAAAGTGACAGATAGCTATGGAATCTAAGATGGAGTCTATGTACTCCAACTAGGTCTGGGTCTTGATAAATCTACCTGAAGGAATTGTTCCTATTGGGTGTAAATGGATCTTCAAAAGAAAAATCGGATCAAATGGACAAGTTTCGACCTATAAAGCTCGGTTGGTGGCAAAGGATTATCGTTAGTGTCAAGGAATTGACTATGACAAGACTTTTTCACCTGTCGCGATGCGTAAGTCCATCAAGATGATATTAGCTATAGCTGCTTACTATGACTATGAGATCTGACAGATGGACGTCAAGACGACTTTTCTGAATGGATTTTTTGAAGAAAAGATCTATATGGAATAGCCAAATGGATTTGAGTCCACCAATCCTCTTCAGGTGTGTTCGCTGAAGAGATCAATATATGGTCTAAATCAAACATCAAGAAGTTGAAACATTTGTTTTGATCATGAGATCAAAGGGTTTGGTTTCTTGAGAAATCCAGATGAACTATGTGTATATAAGAAGGCTAGTGGGAGCAACATTGTGTTCCTAGTCTTGTATGTGGATGATATTTTAATCATGGGTAATAATGTGAACATGACGATGTTTGCGAAAGCTTGGTTGTCTAGAGTATTCTCCATGAAGGATCTGAGAAATGCTATCTATATTTTGGGCATTAGACTTTATAAAGATAGAGTCAAGAAAATGATAGGTCTCTCCAAAGCTTGTATAGAAAAAAGATGTTAAAGAGGTTTAGCATGTTTAATTCCAAAATGGGGCAGTTGTTTATGTAACAGCCCACTATTTCAGGGCATGTTATGCCTTAGGAAATTTGGTTTATTTTTTTTTTTATCATTACATTATCCCGAAATTCCCTAAGACCTTATCTAGTGCGAGATATCTACACTAGAAAATAAATACAAAGCAGAAGCTGAATCAAACCTGCTCATGGCCTTACATAAATAACCGAACATAGTGTTTATTACAAAGTTATTACATAAACTTCTGAAAATAAATGCATGTACATAATTCTTAAACTATTCATATTACAACATAGCCTGGCACATTTCCTCGTTTCCTGACGTCTCGCGTCACTATACATCTCCAATCTCGGTATCATCGCTGTAAGGCCCGACTGGAACGTTGAATGTTCCAGGGGCGAACCCAAGTTAGATGATGAACCATCTAAGTAAGGTACATAATGCTATAACATGAGTGTATGCAATGTCTTTCATCGTAGGTGTCAACTGCACTCCTTAAACTATCTACCATTCTTACAGCCCCTCTTTCGGAGCCGGGGTATCTGGGGGTACCCTTGGTAGCGGTGCCAGTTCGTACTCCCTACGGCCTCATATGCGTGTGATCAACAATATCAACGTGTATTTATGCATTTCATAATCATGTATGCAATCTACGTGATAGATACATATCAAGACATGTCAATATGATGAAACATTTTTTAGAAACATAAATCATTTGTAAACCAAGCATTTTTCATAAAATTAACTTTAATTGAGGAGTACCACTTACCTTCTAGAACTTATCGGGCTACCTCGAAATTCGTGCCTTACCTCAATTTGAGTGCCAACCTCAAAATTCGCACCAGACACCTTAACTTTGACCTCAAAGCATCCTAATCACCATAGGTATTTGAATAAATATTAAATCCTATTTTTTCATAATTTCTAACATTTTCTTTAATTTTCTCTCTATTTCTTCCTATTTTCCCACAATAATTCGAAGTTAAATATTTCTAGAAATATTTTCTCAAATATTTCACTACGACAATTCATAAAATAATATTTTAGAATTTTTAAAATTTTCTAGAGAATTTTACTCACCTTAACTTAGCATCCTCGATTTCCTCAGTATGCGTGCCATATTCTCGAAAAGCATGTTCGGGCCGTTTTTCTCGCCAAAATCTCCGAGATATTACTGAAATATAATTTCCTATTTTTCAGAATTTTTCTAGAATTTTTCAACATTTATTTTTCATTTTCTTCCCATTTTTTCTTTTCTTTTTCCTTTTTTTTTTCTCCCACTTCATCTTCCACCTCCCGCCTCCCCTGCTACCTGCGCCTAGCTCCTTCCATTTTTTTTTTCTTCTTCCTTTTCTTATTTCTTTCTTCTTCTTCTTCTTCTTCTTCTTCTTCTTCTTCTTCTTCTTCCTTCATGGCTGATTCTTCTTTTTCTTCCTTCATGGTCGAACCAGCACCACCCGCGGCCGCCGCCTTGCGCCATCGCTAGGCCTCCACTGGTTGTTGCTCCGGCCTCCGACCTCACCCGTACGCACTCACGCACCGCCCAGCATCGTCGCGCCGCCGCTGGAGCTGCCCACTGCCATCGTTGGCCGCGGCTGGTTGCGGCCCTGTTGCAGCTGGTTGCGGCAATGGCCGTGCCAGCTTCTCCCAATCGCCTTACGGCCTTCTTCGAGCTCCAAGGTCGCTGCTGCTCCTAGCCGAAAGCTCCTTCGCGCCGCTGCTCCGCCCCTGCCCGCTGGCTCGCCTTCTTCTATGCGTCTTGCAGGTCGCGACCATGGCTGGTTCAACTCACTGCCATGGCCGAATTTGGCCTTCTCTTTCCGTGCGCCAATGCTCTCAAGCTCTCTCTCTCTCTCTCTCGCTTTCTCTCTCGAGCTCTCGTTGCTTCGATGCTCCTCAATCGGCAGAGCCCTTGTGAATTTATAGTCCCCACTGCCTTGGCCCATACTCCATTCATTTATATATATATATTACACCAATATATTAAGAAAATTACACTTTTAATTCCCCAATTTTAATCTAATATCACTTGAAAAATTTTCTTATTGCAACCATGCCCTTAAACATTAATTAAATTTGCATTTCAATACTAAAAACACAAAATTAATAACTTCAAAGCTTAGTCGAAAATGACGATTCACTCTAGTGTCCTCACCGGGCTGTTGCTTCATCCCGAAACTACTGAAGGGTTGTTCGTTACGTAAAACCGGAGCCCCCCTAGGGTTCCGTTGATTTTTCGAGAGTCTCCTACGACGATTCGGTTTTACAGTCTAAATAGCAGTTGTATTTTAGCTGTACCGAAAACTGTTCCTGATCCGATTTCTTTCGATACCATAAATCCCAACTCGATACGCTCGTCGAGACTATATAATTTTCCTTAGACAATTTCACTCCGAGGCATTCCTTGCAGTTGATTCGGTACCTGAAATTGCTATAAAATCAATTTTTTGGTGTTCTAAACTTATTAAAATTGCGTGACAACTTTATCTAAACATGGGGTATTACAGTTTATCCGAGTTAGAGTCCATCTCTCTAAAGAGATATCTCCTAATACTCTTGAAGAGAATGATCGTATGAGTAAAATACCTTATGTTTCGGCGGTTGGGACCCTTATGTATGCAATGATATGTATAAGGCCAGATATTGCATACGTTGTGCGTGTTGTAAGTCGATATCAGTTCGATCCCTGTGAGAGTCACTGGATTGCAGTGAAGCATATTCTAAAATACTTGTGAAGAATTAAAGATATGCTACTAATTTATAGATGGGTGATTTCCATATAGATAGATTCACTGATTCGGATTTTCAATCAAATGTTGATGATCGCAAATCAACATTTGGTTTTGCATATCTCTTGAATGGTGGTGTTGTGAGCTGAAAAAGTTCTAAGCAAGCAATCACAGTAGATTCAACCACTGAAGCCGAGTATGTTGCGGCATGTGATGCTGCTAAGGAAGCTGTTTGGATCCAAAAATTTCTTTTGAAGATTGATGTGGTTCTGACCATTATGTCACAAATATCTTTGTATTGTGACAACAATAGAGCTATCGCGCAAGCGAAGGAACCCAGGTCTCATCAGAAATCCAAACACATTGAGTGTCAGTTTCATTTGATTCGAGAGATTACAGCACATGGAGACGTGCAGTTGCAAAGAATAGATTTAGCGAATAATATAGCTTATCCTCTCACCAATGCTATGACTCAGTCACAGCTAAACGACATCTTGAAGACATGGGTATCCGATTCGGTGTAGCACTAGATGTACATATAATGTAAATTAGTATTAGTGCAAGTGGGAGATTGTTAGTGTTGTGTGTCTTGATGCTAGATTTAGATAACATCTAGCAAGCTTGTTTTAATGTATTAATTGTGTCTTTATATAAATCTATAAAAGGCAAGATTTTATTTATTCATATTTTCTCTAATCAATTATATCTATAGGTCCCTAAATCTTTTGTGTGAGAATCTTATTCTCAAGGTGTTGAGATTGTGTGACAAGATGCTCTTATAACAGAATATCTTAAACTATTTATAATCCTTAGATTCATACTCAAATATAAATATCTTGAGGCATTGTTTGTAAATATCTAATTTAGACGAAGGGTATTTTCATAATTTTAATCAAATATTTCCTTGCAACCACCAATTTTGCTCTTCACATCAACCATTTAATATATCTAAAACCCTCATTTAAAAATCCATTTTTACCTTCCTTATTACAGCCACTTTCTCCCTCAATGAACTATTCACCAGCCACCATACGCGGTCGCCCATTCACATCGGAGATGATGCAGTCAAGAATGCTGGATACGATGAGGGCAAAGACAAAAAACGGACGAAAATACAATCGTGGAGTAAAAGAACAACGGCGATGCATCCAAATGCATACACAAAAACACATATATATACATACACAGCCACACAGATATCCATATATACACATATACACACATCCGAGTGAATAAACAGACACTTACATATATATATATATATACATAGACACACACAATTGGCGGCAGCCATACCCGACGGCGACAATCGCCCTTCATAGCCCCCCAAACCCCTGGGTTCAAGGCAATTAGGCTCTCTCTGAACCCCAAGGTTTGAGGAGCCTTAATGGCCCCCGAACCTGGGCACCTTGAAACCCCCGAACACAGGGGTTCAGGGGTAGCCTTCATGGCCCCCACCGGTGGGTATGTGTGTGTGTGTATATATATATATATGTATGTGTGCGTATATATATGTGTGTGTGTGTGTGCGCGCACTCGTGCGCGTTGTATACGTGTATATATGTGTGTTTATGTGACTGTGTATGTATATATGTGTCTTTGATTTTGTAGTCTTCTCTTATGAAGGTCGTCTTTGTGGATCTGAGTTGTTCAGGTTTGATGATGTATTTTAGATATGATTGTGTGGGTGGTTGTAGTTGTGTGCGATTGTAATAGAAAAGGAGATTTTTTAAAAATATTGAATGCAAAAAGTTATTAATGTGACTATAAAGAGTAAAAGAAGAAAAGTAAATTTCTACTGGTTACAAATGGGAAAAGACTGACTGCAAATAGAATTTCTTATATCTAATGACCAAGGAGACCTGATGGCAGACATGGTCAAAATTAAAATAATGTTTAAAAATTAATCTCATTATTTTTAATTAATGTTTTGCTGACATGTTCAGATTGAGTTAATCTTTTGAATATTTGACATGTTCGGATTGAGTTAATCTTTTGAATATATTCCCTTAAAGGATCTCTAAATTGTTCCATTTACAACATGAATGACCTAAACTGTAATCCTAAACTCTTGATCGTTAATTTCAACTCAATTTTTTATGCCTAAGAGAAACATATATAAGCCCATCAATTTAGAAATACCTAATTTCTTAACAAAATAGACATACACGAACCAAAAATAAAATGTCAATCTAATAGAGACGAACCCATGAATAAGGGCTATGGGGACAAGGCCTTTGGTCCCGATCCAAACTTGTCCATTATCATTACTCGCAAATTGATACATGCATGTGCTACCTATTTTTGTTTTTATCCAAGTTTATCATATTTTGAAATATTTACTTAACAAAATGAATTATTTTATTGTTAAAAATAATATCCAAGAAATTTACTTTTCATGTGTAATAGTACGAATAGACATAAGAGACCAAATTTATATTTTTATTCTTATATTTTAACATTTTTTTGTGAGGTAAATAGAACTTTTTGTTGTTTCAATTATATTTTTAGACTTGCATTTTCGAATCAATTTAACTTCTGTATTTTGATTTTTTTTCTTGTAATAATACGAATTTTTCATTGTTTAGATTATATTCATATACTAATATTTTTAATCAATTTAAACCCTTGTATCTGTGTTAGAAAAAATATAAAGTGAGATAACTTAATTTAACTTTTTTTCCTTTCAAAGCACTTAGTTAAATTGAATGTAAAATATATATACGGAGTGTAATTAAAATAATAAAAAGTTTAAATTATTATAAAAAATATTAAAATATAAAAAAAATAAATTAATTTAAAAATATAGATACAATAATATAATTAAAATAATAAAAAATAAAATAATCAAATAAAAGTATAAAGTAAAAGTATAAATTTGGCCGACATAGAAGTCACGTGCATGAATTGGAGGGCGAGTGGATGAAAGAAGAACAGCCACGGCGACAAACAGGTGGATGAGAGAGAGAGAAAAAGAAGAAAGTGTGAGAGTATGAGGAAGAAACGGAGAGAGCAGGTTAATAAATTTGAGGGTAGATTTGTATTTGGAACAAACTATCAAATCAATTATCTAATTAATTGTGTAAGTAGCATTATTGCATAGAGTACAAGTCACTCCGAGATATTTGCTAAGTAGGCCCATTGAAAGGCTGATATTTTTTTTAATGTTATAATTATCTTAATTATTTATATTTTTTTTCTTACATATACTTTTTATTAGGAGAATTCATTTTTTCTACATTTTGACCTATTTTTTGTGATTATCTTAATTTTTTCTTTCAATGTACTTGGTTAAATTGAATGTAAAATATATACACGGAGCGTAATTAAAATAATAAAATGTTAAATTACTATAAAAAAATATTTAAAATATAAAAAATTAAACTAATTTAAAAATATAAGTACAAGAATATAATTAAAATAATAAAAAATTAAAATAATTATATAATTAACATAAAAGTATAAATTTGGGTGACATAGAAGTCACGTGCATGAATTGGAGGGGTGAGTGGATGAAAGGAGAACAGCCATAGCGACGAACAAGTGGAAGAGAGAGAAAAAGAAGAAAATTTGAGAGTATGAGAAAGAAGCAGAGGGAGGAGGTTAACAAATTTGAGGGTAGATTTGTAATTGGAACAAATTATCTAATTAATTATGTAAGTAGCATTATTGCATAGAGTACAAGTCACTCCGACATATTTGTTAAGTGGGCCCACTGAAAGGCTGATATTTTTTTTAGTGTTATAATTATCTTAATTATTTAAATTTTTTTTCTTACATATACTTTTTATTAGCAAAATTCATTTTTTTCTACCCTTTGACGTTTTTTTTGTAATTATCTTAATTTTTCCTTACAAAGTACTTGGTAAAATTGAATGTAAAATATATATACGTAGTGTAATTAAAATAATAAAAAATTAAAATAATTATATAAAAAACATAAAAGTATAAAATAAGAGTATAAATTTGGCTGACATAGAAGTTACATGCATGAACTAGAAGGGCAAGTGGATGAAAGGAGAACAGCCATGGCGGCGAACAAGTGGAGGGGAGAGAGAGAGAGAAAAAGAGAAGAAAGTGTGAAAGTATGAGGAAGAAGCGGAGGGAGGAGGTTAACAAATTTGAGGGTAGACTTGTAATTGGAATAAATTATCAAATTAATTTTCTAATTAATTGTGTAAGTAGCATTATTGCAAAGAGTACAAGTCACTCCGAGATATTTGCTAAGTGGGCCTACTGAAAAGCTGATATTTTTTTTAATGTTCTAATTATTTTAATTATTTATTTTTTTTATCTTACATATACTTTTTATTAGCAGAATTCACTTTTTTCTACACTTTAACTTTTTTTTGTGATTATATTAATTTTTCCCTTCAAAGTACTTAGTTAAATTGACTGTAAAATATATATATGGAGTGTAATTAGAATAATAAAAAGTTTAAATTATTATTAAAAAATATTAAAATATAAAAACCTAAATTAATTTAAAAATATAGATAGAAGAATATAATTAAAATAATTATATAAAAAAATAAAAATATAAAGTAAAAGTATAAATTTGGCCGACATAGAAGTCACGTGGATGAATTGGAGGGGCGAGTGGATGAAAGGAGAACAGCCATAGCGGCGAACATGTGAAGGAGAGAGAGAAAAAGAAGAAAATTTGAGAGTATGAGAAAGAAGCAGAGGGAGGAGGTTAACAAATTTGAGGGTAGATTTGTAATTGGAACAAATTATCTAATTAATTGTGTAAGTAGCATTATTGTATAGAGTACAAGTCACTCTGACATATTTGCTAAGTGGGCCCACTGAAAGGCTGATATTTTTTTTAGTGTTATAATTATCTTAATTATTTACATTATTTTTCTTACATATACTTTTTATTA
This sequence comes from Diospyros kaki, assembly GCA_036245055.1. NCBI lineage: Eukaryota > Viridiplantae > Streptophyta > Magnoliopsida > Ericales > Ebenaceae > Diospyros > Diospyros kaki. Next base: position 41,082,042 of record BSEG01000012.1, read on the forward strand.
GAAAAATTCAATTTTTTCTACCCTTTGACGTTTTTTTTTGTAATTATCTTAATTTTTCTTTACAAAGTACTTGGTAAATTGAAAGTAAAATATAGATACGGAGTGTAATTAAAATAATAAAAAGTTTAAATTACTATAAAAAAATATTAAAATATAAAAAATTAAATTAATTTAAAAATATAGATGCAAGAATATAATAAAAATAATAAAAAATTAAAATAATTATTGAAAAAACATAAAAGTATAAAGTAAGAGTATAAATTTGGCCAACATAGAAGTCACATGCATGAATTGGAGGGGCGAGTGGACGAAATGAGAACAACCACGACGGCGAACAGGTGGAGGAGAGAGAGAAAGAAAGAACAAAGTATGAGAGTATGAGGAAGAAGCGGAGGGAGGGAGGAGGCTAACAAATTTGAGGGTAGATTTGTAATTGGAAGAAATTATCAAATTAATTATCTAATTAATTGTGTAAGTAGCATTATTGCAAAGAATATAAGTCACTACGAGATATTTGCTAAGTGCGCAAACTGAAATGCTGATATTTTTTTTAATGTTATAATTATCTTAATTATTAATATTGTTTTCTTACATATACTTTTTATTAGCAAAATTCATGTTTTTCTACACTTTGACGTTTTTTTTGTGATTATCTTAATTTTTCCTTTCAATGTACTTGTTTAAATTGAATGTAAAATATATATACAGAGTGTAATTAAAGTAATAAATAGTTTAAATTACTATAAAAAATATTAAAAATATAAAAAATTAATTTAATTAAAAACCATAGATAAAAGAATATAATTAAAAAAATAAAAAAATAATTATATAAAAAAATTATAAAATAAAAGTATAAATTTGGCCCACATAGAAGTCATGTGCATGAATTGGAAAGGCGAGTGGATGAAAGGAGAATAGCCACGACGACGAACAGGTTGACGAGAGAGAGAGAAAAAAAAAGAACAAAATTTTAGAGTATGAAGAAGAAGCGGAGGGAGGAGGTTAACAAATTTAATGGTAGATTTGTAATTTGAACAAATTATCTAATTAATTGTGTAAGTAGCATTATTGCAAAGAGTACAAGTCACTCCGACATATTTGCTAACTGGGCCCACTGAAAGACTGATATTTTTTTTAATGTTATAATTATCTTAATTATTTATATTTTTTTTCTTACATATACCTTTTATTTGCAAAATTCATTTTTTTCTTCATTTTGACGTTTTTTTTGTAATTATCTTAATTTTTCCTTACAAACTTCTTGGTTAAATTGAATGTAAAATATATACAGAGCGTAATTAAAATAATAAAAATTTTAAATTACTATAAAAAATATTAAAATATAAAAAATTAAATTAATTTAAAAATATAGATACAAGAATATGATTAAAATAATAAAAAAATTAAAATAATTTTATAAAAAACATAAAAGTATAAAGTAAAAGTATAAATTTGGCTGACATAGAAGTCAGGTGCATGAATTGGAGAGGCGAGTGGATGAAAGGAGAACAGTCACGGGGGCGAACAGGTGGAGGAGAGAGAGAGAGAAGGAAGAAAGTGTGAGGGTATGAGGAAGAAGCTGAGGGAGGGAGGTGGTTAACAAATTTGAGGGTAGATTTGTAATTGGAATAAATTATCAAATCAATTATCTAATTAGTTTTGTAAGTAGTATTATTGCAAAGAGTACAAATCACTCCGAAATATTTGCTAATTGGGCCAACTGAAAGGCTGATATTTTTTAAAATGTTATAATTATCTTAATTATTTATATATTTTTTTCTAACATGTACTTTTTATTCGCAGAATTCATATTTTTCTATATTTTGATTTTTTTTTTGTGATTATCTTAATTTTTCCTTTCAAAGTACTTGGTTAAATTGAATGTAGAATACATATACGGAGTGGAATTAAAATAATAAAAATTTTAAATTACTATAAAAAAATATTAAAAATATAAAAAAATTAATTTAAAAATATAGGTACAAGAATATAATCAAAATAATAAAAATTAATATAATTATATAAAAAACATTAAAATATAAAGTAAAAGTATAAATTTGGCCGACATAGAAGTCATGTGCATGAATTGGAGGGGCGAGTGGATGAAAAGAGAACAGCCACGGCGGCAAACAGGTGGAAGAGAGAGAGAAAAAGAAGAAAATTTGAGAGTATGAGGAAGAAGCGGAGCGAGGAGGTTAACAAATTTGAGGGTAGATTTATAATTGGAACAAATTATCTAATTAATTGTATAAGTAGCATTATTGCAAAGAGTACAAGTCACTCTGACATATTTGTTATGTGGGCCCAATGAACGGCTGATATTTTTTTTAGTGTTACAATTATCTTAATTATTTATATTTTTTTCTTACATATACTTTTTATTAGCAAAATTCATTTTTTTCTACGTTTTGACTTTTTTTTGTAATTATCTTAATTTTTCCTTACAAAGTACTTGGTTAAATTGAATGAAAAATATATATACGTAGTGTAATTAAAATATAAAAAGTTTAAATGATTATAAAAAATATGAAAATATAAAAAATTAAATTAATTTAAAAATATAGATACAAGAATATAATTAAAATAATAAAAAATTAAAATAATTACACAAAAAACATAAAAGTATAAAGTAAGAGTAGATTTGTAATTGGAATAAATTATCAAATCAATTTTCTAATTAATTGTGTAAGTAGCATTATTGCAAAGAGTACAAGTCACTCCAAGATATTTCCTAAGTGGGCCGACTAGAAGGCTGATATTTTTTTTAATGTTATAATTATCTTAATTTTTTTTTTTCTTACACATACTTTTTATTAGCATAATTCATTTTTTTCTTCACTTTAACCTTTTTTTTGTGATTATCTTATTTTTTCCTTTCAAAGTACTTGGTTAAATTGAATGTAAAATATATATACGGAGTGTAATTAAAATAATAAAAAGTTTAAATTATTATAAAAATATTAAAATATAAAATCTTAAATTAATTTAAAAATATAGATAGAAGGATGTAACTAAAATAATAAAAAATTAAAATAAATATATAAAAAACATAAAAGTATAAAGTAAAAGTATAAATTTGGCCAACATAGAAGTCACGTGCATGAATTGGAGGGGCGAGTGGATGAAAGAAGAATAGCCACGGCGGCGAACAGGTGGAGGAGAGAGAGAGAGAAAGAAAGAACAAACTGTGAGAGTATGAGGAAGAAGTGGAGGGGGGAGGAGGTTAACAAATTTGAGGGTAGATTTGTAATTGGAAGAAATTATCAAATCAATTATCTAATTAGTTGTGTAAGTAGCATTATTGCAAAGAGTACAAGTCACTTCCAAATATTTGCTAAATGGACCAACTAAAGGGCTGATTTTTTTTAATGTTATAATTATCTTAATTATTTATATTTTTTTTCCTTAGATATACTTTTTATTAACAGAATTCACTTTTTTCTACATTTTGATTTTTTTTTGTGATTATCTTAATTTTTCCTTTCAAAGTACTTGGTTAAATTCAATGTAGAATACATATACGGAGTGTAATTAAAATAATAAAAAATTTAAATTATTATAAAAAATATAAAAAAAAATCAAATTACTTTAAAAATATAGATACAAAAATATAATTAAAATAATAAAAAAATAAATTAATTATACAAAAAACATAAAAGTATAAAGTAAGAGTATAAATTTGGCCGACATAAAAGTCACGTGCATGAACTACAGGGGCGAGTAGATGAAAGGAGAATAGCCATGGCAGCGAACAGGTGAAAGAGAGAGAGAGAGAGAGAGAGAGAGAAAGAAGAAAGTGTGAGAGTATGAGGAAGAAGCAGAGATATCAGGTTAACAAATTTGAGGGTAGATTTGTAATTGGAATAAATTATCAAATCAATTTTCTAATTAATTGTGTAAGTTCATTATTGCAAAGAGTGCAAGTCACTCCAAGATATTTCCTAAGTGGGCCAACTAAAAGGCTGATATTTTTTTAATGTTATAATTATCTTAATTATTTTTTTTTCTTACATATACTTTTATTAGCATAATTCATTTTTTTCTACATTTTAACCTTTTTTTTGTGATTATCGTAGTTTTTCCTTTCAAAGTACTTGGTTAAATTGAATGTAAAATATATATACAGAGTGTAATTAAAATAATAAAAAATTTAAATTATTCTAATAAATATTAAAATATAAAAACTTAAATTAATTTAAAAATATAGATAGAAGAATATAATTAAAATAATAAAAAATTAAAATAATTATATAAAAAACATAAAAGTATAAAGTAAAAGTATAAATTTGGCTAACATAGAAGTCATGTGCATGAATTGGAGGAGCAAGTGGATGAAAGGAGAATAGCCACGGCGGCGAACAAGTGGAAGATAGAGAGAGAGATAAAGAAAGAACAAAGTGTGAGAGTATGAGGAAGAAGCGGAGGGAGAGTGGAGGTTAACAAATTTGAGGGTAGATTTGTAATTGGAAGAAATTATCAAATTAATTATCTAATTAATTGTGTAAGTAGCATTATTGGAAAGAATACAAGTCACTAAGAGATATTTGCTAAGTGCGCAAACTGAAAGGCTGATATTTTTTTTAATGTTATAATACTCTTAATTATTAATGTTTTTTTGCTTACGTATACTTTTTATTAGCAGAATTCATTTTTTTCTATAGTTTGACTTTTTTTTGTGATTATCTTAATTTTTCCTTTCAATGTACTTGTTTAAATTGAATGTAAAATATATATAATTAAAGTAATAAATAGTTTAAATTACTATTAAAAATATAAAAATTAATTTTATTTAAAAACATAGATACAAGAATATAATTAAAATAATAAAATAATAAAATAATTATATAAAAAAATAAAAGTATAAAGTAAAAGTATAAATTTGGCCCACATAGAAGTCACGTGCATGAATTGGAGGGGCGAGTGGATGAAAGGAGAATAGCCACAATGGCGAACAGTTTGACGTGATAGAGAGAGAGAGAAAAAAAAAGAAGAAAATTTTAGAGCATGAGGAAGAAGCGGAGGGAGGAGGTTAACAAATTTAATGGTAGATTTGTAATTTGAACAAATTATCTAATTAATTGTGTAAATAGCATTATTGCAAAGAGTAAAAGTCACTCCGAGATATTTGCTAAGTGGGCCCACTGAAAGGCTGATATTTATTTTAATGTTATAATTATCTTAATTATTTAAAGTTTTTTCTTATAAATACTTTTTATTTGCAGAATTCATTTTTTTCTTCATTTTGGCATTTTTTTGTGATTATCTTAATTTTTCCTTTCAAAGTTCTTGGTTAAATTGAATGTAAAATATATATACGAAGTGTAATTAAAATAATAAAAATTTTAAATTACTATAAAAAATATTAAAACATAAAAAATTAAATTAATATAAAAATATAGATAGAAGAATATAATTAAAATAATAAAAAAATAAAATAATTATATAAAAAACATAAAAGTATAAAGTAAAAGTATAAATTTGGCCAACATAGAAGTCATATGCATGAATTGGAGGGGCGAGTGGATGAAAGGAGAATAGTCGCGGTGGCGAACAGGTGGAAGAGAGAGAGAGAGAGAGAAAGAAAGAACAAAGTGTGAGAGTATGAGAAAGAAACGGAGGGAGGGAGGAGATTAACAAATTTGAGGGTAGATTTGTAATTGGAAGAAATTATCAAATTAATTATGTAATTAATTGTGTAAATAGCATTATTGCAAAGAATACAAATCACTAAGAGATATTTGCTAAATGCACAAATTGAAAGGCTGATGTTTTTTTTAATGTTATAATTGTCTTAATTATTAATGTTTTTATTCTTACATATACTTTTTATTAGCAGAATTCATTTTTTCTACACTTTGACGTTTTTTTTGTAATTATCTTAATTTTTCCTTTCATTGTACTTGTTTAAATTGAATGTAAAATATATATACGGTGTGTAATTAAAGTAATAAATAGTTTAAATTACTATAAAAAATATTAAAAATATAAAAATTAATTTTATTTAAAAACATAGATACAAGAATTTAATTAAAATAATAAAAAAATAAATAATTATATAAAAAAATAAATATATAAAGTAAAAGTATAAATTTGGCCCACATAGAAGTCACGTGCATGAATTGGAGGGGTGAGTGGATGAAAGGAGAACAGCCACAGTGGTGAACAGTTTGACATGATAGAGAGAGAAAAAAAGAAGAAATTTTAGAGTATGAGAAAGAAGCGGAGGGAAGAGGTGAATAAATTTAATGGTAGATTTGTAATTTGAATAAATTATCTAATTAATTGTGTAAATAGCATTATTGCAAAGAGTAAAAGTCACTTCGAGATATTTGCTAAGTGGGCCCACTGAAAGGTTGATATTTTTTTTAATGTTATAATTATCTTAATTATTTATATTTTTTTCTTATAAATACTTCATTTTGACGTTTTTTTGTGATTATCTTAATCTTTCCTTTTAAAGTACTTGGTTAAATTAAATGTAAAATATATATACGGAGTGTAATTAAAATAATAAAAAATTTAAATTATTATAAAAAAATATTAAAATATAAAAAATTAAAATAATATAAAAATATAAATAGAAGAATATAATTAAAATAATAAAAAATTAAAATAATTATATAAAAAACATAAAAGTATAAAGTATAAAGTAAAAGTATAAATTTGGCCAACATAGAAGTCTCGTGCATGAATTGGAGGGGCGAGTGGATGAAAGGAGAATAGCCACGGCGACGAACAGGTGGAAGAGAGAAAGAGAAAGAAAGAAAGAACAAAGTTTGAGACTATGAGAAAGAAGCAGTCGGAGGAAGGAGGTTAACAAATTTGAGTGTAGATTTGTAATTGGAAGAAATTATCAAATTAATTATCTAATTAATTGTGCATGTAGCATTATTGCAAAGAATACAAGTCACTAAGAGATATTTGCTAAGTGCGCAAACTGAAAGGCTGATATTTTTTTTAATGTTATAATTATCTTAATTATTAATGTTTTTTTTCTTACATGTACTTTTTATTAGTAGAATTCATTTTTTTCTACACTTTGACGTTTTTGTTGTGATTATCTTAATTTTTCCTTTCAATGTACTTGTTTAAATTGAATGTAAAATATATATATGGTGTGTAATTAAAGTAATGAATAGTTTAAATTACTATAAAAAATATTAAAAATATAAAAAATTAATTTTATTTAAAAACATAGATACAAGAATGTAATTAAAATAATAAAAAAATAAAAGTATAAAGTAAAAGTATAAATTTGGCCCACACAGAAGTCACATGCATGAAATGGAGGCGCGCGTGGATGAAAGGAGAATAGCCACAGTGGCGAACAGTTTGATGTGATAGAGAGAGAAAAAAAAAAGAAAATTTTAGAGTATGAGAAAGAAGCGGAGGGAGGAAGTTAATAAATTTAATGGTAGATTTGTAATTTGAACAAATTATCTAATTAATTGTGTAAATAGCATTATTGCAAAGAGTAAAAGTCACTCCGAGATATTTGCTAAGTGGGCCCACTGAAAGGCTGATATTTTTTTTAATGTTATAATTATCTTAATTATTTATATTTTTTTCTTATAAATACTTTTTATTTGCAGAATTCATTTTTTTTTCTTCATTTTGACGTTTTTTTGTGATTATCTTAATTTTTCCTTTCAAAGTATTTGGTTAAATTGAATGTAAAATATATATACGGAGTGTAATTAAAGTAATAAAAATTTTAAATTAGTATAAAAAATATTAAAATATAAAAAATTAAATTAATATAAAAATATAGATAGAAGAATATAATTAAAATAATAAAAAATTAAAATAATTATATAAAAAACATAAAAGTATAAAGTAGGAGTATAAATTTGGCCGACATAGAAGTCAGGTGTATGAATTGAAGGGGCGAGTGGATGAAAGGAGAACAACCAAGGGGGCATACAGGTGGAGGAGAGAGAGAGAGAGAGAACAAAGTGTGAGAGTATGAGGAAGAAATTGAGAGAGGGAGGTGGTTAACAAATTTGAGGTAGATTTGTAATTGGGATAAATTATCAAATCAATTATCTAATTAGTTGTGTAAGTAGTATTATTGCAAATAGTACAAGTCTCTCTGAAATATTTGCTAAGTGGGCCACCTAAAGGCTGATTTTTTTTTAATGTTATAATTATCTTAATTATTTATATTTTTTTTCTTACATATACTTTTTATTAACAGAATACATTTTTTTCTACATTTTGACTTTTTTTTTTGTGATTATCTTAATTTTTCCTTTCAAAGTACTATGTTAAATTGAATGTAGAATATATATACGGAGTGTAATTAAAATAATAAAAAATTTAAATTATTATTAAAAATATAAAAAAATTAAATTAATTTAAAAATATAGGTACAAGAATATAATTAAAATAATAAAAATTAAAATAATTATATAAAAAATATAGAAGTATAAAGTAAAAGTATAAATTTGGTCGACATAGAAGTCACGTGCATGAATTGGAGGGGTAAGTGGATGGAAGGAGAACAGCCACGGCGACAAACAGGTGGAGGAGAAGAGAAAAATAAGAAAATTTGAAAATATGAGGAAGAAGCAGAGGGAGGAGGTTAACAAATTTGAGGATAGATTTGTAATTGGAACAAATTATCTAATTAATTGTGTAAGTAGCATTATTGCAAAGAATACAAGTCACTCTAACATAATTGCTAAGTGGGCCCATTGAAAGGCTGATATTTTTTTTTTAGTGTTAATTATCTTAATTATTTATATTTTTTTTTCTTACATATTTTTTTTATTAACAAAATTCATTTTTTTCCACATTGTGATGTTTTTTTTGTGATTATTTTAATTTTTCCTTTCAAAGTACTTGGTTAAATTGAATTGAAAATATATATACAGAGAGTAATCAAAATAATAAAAATTTAAATTACTATAAAAAAATATTAAAATATAAAAAATTAAATTAATTTAAAAATATATATATAAGAATATAATTAAAATAATTATACAAAAAACATAAAAGTATAAAGTAAGAGTATAAATTTGGTTGACATAGAAGTCACGTGCATGAGTTGGAGGGGTGAGTGGATGAAAGGAGAATAGCCACGACGACGAATAGATGGAGGAAAGAGAGAAAGAAGAAAGTGTGAGGGGAGTTTTGTAATTGAAGAAATTATATAATTAATTGTGCAAGTGGCATTATTGCAAAAAGTACAAGTCACTCCGTGATATTTGTTATGTGGGCCTATTGAAAGGTTGATATTTTTTATAATGTTAAAATTATCTTAGTTTTTTATATTTTTTTCTTATGTATACTTTTTATTAGCAAAATGTATTTTTTCTACAATTTGATTTTTTTTGTGATTATCTTAATTTTTTATTATCTTGATTATATTTTAATTTTTTTAAATTAATTTAATACTTATATTTTAACATTTTTTTATGTGTCAACATAAATTTTTTTAGTTCAATTTCATCTTATTTTTAAATTTATTTAATGTCTTAATATTATTTGAAGAAAAAATAAAATAAAATAATAAAATATTCGTTACATTCCGTTTACATAAAAGTGTAAGAATTACATTGTCTTAAAAATATAAATTTAACTGTTTAAAGATATATTTAAAATAATAAAAAATTTAAATTATCATAAAAAAATAAAAATACAAAAGTATGGAGTTCTAATCAAAATAATTCGCCTACTTTCGTTACATATTTTATATTTTAAAATTAAATATATATATTTAATATTCTATGGTTCCGGTGAGTTCTCCTCTACAAAGCCAAGTTGTCTATAAATAGAAACCCGTCAACCCCATCTACTTCTGCAACTTCATAAACACATCTGAGAGAGAGAGAGAGAGAGAGAGAGAGAGATCTTCATCTTCATCTTCATCTCCGTCTGCATCTTCATCTTCATAAACATCTCAGCGACAAAGAGAGAGAGAGAGAGAGATGGGTTCGTCAGACGGAGGTAAAATGAAGGGACACGCAGTGTGTATTCCGTTCCCCGCGCAAGGGCACATCAACCCAATGTTGAAGCTGGCCAAGCTTCTGCATTCCAGAGGCTTCCACATCACCTTCGTCAACACCCAGTTCAACCACCGCCGCCTCCTACGCTCCCGCGGCCCCCGCTCCCTCGACGGCCTGCCGGACTTCCGCTTCGCAGCCATCCCCGACGGCCTGCCCCTCTCCGACACCGACGCCACCCAGGACATCCCCTCCCTCTGCGCCTCCACCCCCGTCCACAGCCTCCACCCTTTCCGCTGCTTGCTCTCCGACCTGGCCGCCCCCTCCGACGTTCCCCCCGTCTCCTGCGTCATCTCGGACGGCGTCATGAGCTTCACTCTCGATGCCGCCAGAGAATTTCGCATCCCTGAAGTGCTCTTCTGGACCCCCAGCGCCTGCGGCTTCCTCGGTTATACCCAGTACAAAGCCCTCCTCCAGAGAGCCCTCGTTCCTCTAAAAGGTAAACCATAATCACATCTCATATACATAGCATCATTTCCTAAATTCTTAACCGATTCTCTGTCAAACAAATCATCATATTATCTTGATTAAAAGTATGATTTCTTTGCTTATATTTCAATGATGAAAAGGATTCTCTATATCTCTCTCTTGTCTTCTTCTGTGTAGCGTTGTGCCATCAGTAACTGTTTCACATGCATCTCACTAATCATTGCATTTTGCTTAATTTTCTAATAATGAATCGACTAAACAAGCTCAATTGAACAGATTGGAGTTTCCTCACAAACGGGTATTTGGAGACGAAAATCGACTGGATGCCGGGGATGATGAAGAACGCCAGCTTGAAGGACATTCCGAGCTTCATCAGAACCACAGATCCAGACGACGTCATGATCAAATTCGTCGTCACTGAAACGGAGCGATCCTCCAAAGCCTCTGCCATCATCATCAACACGTTCGATTCTCTTGAAAGAGACGCCATTGACGCTCTCTCCGCCATGTTTCCGGCCTCTGTTTTCACCATTGGCCCTCTCCACTTGATGCTCAATGCCCACATAAAAGACAACCCAACTCCAATCCATCGGTAAGTTAGTCACCTCTTAGTTCATCTTATACATGATATCCATCGTGTATTGAAGGACACCTCAATCCAAAATGAGCCCTTAGACATGGTAGATTGAGCTAAGAGGCATAAATGAGTAGTGTTACAAACAAACAGAGACAGCAAAATCTCCAAACTCACACATACAGTCAAAATTGTCACAGATGAACTCATACGAACTGACCGATAAACACAAATCAATATAGACAGTATTAAAAACATACACAAGAAACAAGAGGCACGAGATTTATAGTGGTTCACCCCCAAAAAAGGGGTTACGTCCATTTGAGATCCGGTGAGAAGAGCTCACTCCACTAAATATATTCAATTTGATTAGAACGTAAAAAACGTAAACAAACAACCCTGATTTTCTACACAATAAGCCACGAAATCACTAACAGATTAGGAGCTTACCTTTAATTAAAAAACCAAAATCAGGAACGCTAAAGAAGACAATCTCTACAACATTTACAGAGAGAGAGCAAAAAGAAAAACCCTAGAAAATGATCGACTCTCTGCAAACCCCCCAGTCATTTCCGTCTTCAATGCGATCAGAAAACAGCAATCTCGAGACGTGATATAATCTGATTGAATGGCTCGGATTGTCTTAGTAAAAGCAGCGCCAATGGTCTAGATCAAGTCGTGCAAAAAGAACAGCAGCAAACAAAATAACAAAAGTCACAGGACATTGGGCTGGCCCAAAGTTGTTGCTTTTTATGGCCCTCCAGTAGGCGCCCAAAGGGGTAGCCCACGGTTGCCATAAGATGCCCCCCAGCTTTGGGCCTCATTTGAGGTTTCATAATATAACAAGTAGGATTCGTCGTTCAATCACTTAGATCTCACCTTGAAAAACTAACTCCGGTGACCCTGTGGTAATCCCTTGAAGCCGTCGGTCTTCTCCCTTTTATACACATATAAGATAAGATAACAGAATGCATGCATTTCAATGTTTTCTCTTTGAAACAGGATCAAATCTATGGAAAGAAGACAGGGGGTGCATGGAGTGGCTGGATTCGAAGGAGCCCAACTCGGTTGTGTACGTGAACTTCGGAAGCATCGCCGTGATGACGAGCCAACAACTCGTTGAGATGGCGTGGGGGCTGGCCAACAGCAAAAAGGACTTCCTTTGGATCATACGGCCGGATCTCGTCACAAGAAACTCGGCCGTCCTGCCGCCGGAGTTCTTGGAGGAGACGAGAGGGAAGGGGAAGCTGGCAAGCTGGTGCCCGCAGGAGGAGGTGTTGAGCCACCGAGCCGTGGCCGGGTTCCTGACACACAGCTGCTGGAACTCGACGCTTGAGAGCCTAGGCGCCGGCGTACCGATTATCTGCTGGCCGTTCTTTGCCGAGCAGCCGACCAACTACCGGTACAGCTGCGAGGAATGGGGGGTGGGGATGGAGATTGCGAGCGACGTGAAGAGAGAGGAGGTGGAGATGGTGGTGAGGGAGTTGATGGACGGGGAGAAGGGAAAGGAGATTGTTGGGAACTTATAATCTCGCACAAAGCCAAAACACTTTCTGTTAGTAGCGAACAAATCGAATCACAAGTGATAGCAACAAATAACAAGAACAGAAAGTATAAACTTCCCTAGAAAGATATAAACGAAAGGTTACTGCTTTATTCAAGGCTCAGATCTGTTTATCGTCACCTACAACGAACCAACGAGAAGCTCTCCCAAATCCGAAATCCAATCGGCCCAGCTCGGTACCAGCACACAGCAAGAAGATCACACAGAGATGGTTTACACAGAGACCAAACGAGATCAGCTAGGTTTCTCTTAGTTTTCACACACCCGACCCATCGAAACCACACAGGTTTTATAGCCATCAAGAGATAAAACCGAAATCAGCAAAAAATCCGTCAAAGGAGGATAAAGGAACAAGGGTTTCGGAGAAGATAGGAATGGCGAGATAGGAGGAGAGGATAAGCGCGGGTTTGGACGGAGTCGCAAACGGCCAGAGAAGAAATAGGTCACAAATGATGAGAAACGCGTATTATATACTTGGGAGAAGCTGGTACCGAGCTGGGCTTCATTTGGGCCTGAGCTGCTGGGCCAAAGTTGGCCCTGCCTCCTCAAAGGCCCATTGGGCGCCTCTCTCATTTGGTGACCTGTAACATTGGGTTATATCCACACAACAGTGGCCCATACAAAATCATCACAGCCTTGGGAGTTTGGTATCACAAACAACAGAGATGAAGAGGAAGACCACGGAGTGGAAGAAGAAGGCGGAGGCGGCCGTCTCGCCCAGCGGCTCGTCGAACGTCAACTTGGAGACGCTTTTTAGTAGAATGCAAGATCTGTCCTTTGATCCCTAAACAGACGTAACGTTAGATCTTTTCAGATATATTTTTGTAATTTTTTTGAATAATTTTTATAATAATTAAACCAGCCGAGAAAATACCACTTTCATGTAAAGATTTAGAGTGACTTTGATAGAGGTGAAAAATGAGGATGAAATTTATTTTTTATCTAAATTTCATGAAATTTTATCAAACAATTTTTCAATTTTATGAAGTTTGAATTTCATCTTAATTCAAAAAGTGAAGATTTTTCTTAAAATCAAAAAGTTAAAATTCCTAAGAGTTGAGGTGGGAATTGAAATTCTATAAAATTAGAATTTCACTCCTATTTTTCACTCCTATCAAACGTACCCTTATTACCTACCTCTCCCCTACTTCACTACTGTCGCCAACCTCTTTCTTATCTCCTCACCATCGCCAGCCTCTTGCCTTTCTCACCATCGTCGACTAACCTCTCTCTTACTTTGTCATCGATCGACTTCTCACCTTCCTATCATCAACCCATCAATTCATGTTACATGAAAAATGACAGCACCGTGCATGATACTAAAATATAAAAGTTAAATTAATTTTAAAATATAAATATAAATATATAATAAAAAAATTAAGTAGTCACACACAAAAAATAATATCAAAATATAAAAATTATATTAAATTAATAATATAATTAAAATAATAAAAAATATAAAAATATTGAGACAAAAATATAAATTTAACCGTTAAAAATATATTTTAAAGTTTAAAAATAATTTTAAATTTTGTTATTTTAGTGCACTCTCAATTCAAATTTTAACCCATAATCTAATTTGAGGATAAGTAGACATCACTATCTAATCAAAGAAAATATTTAGTTAATGGAAGTGACTAGTGGTGTCCCATGTGCAAGACTATATTGCAAAAATTTTTTGTCTTATTTAAATTGACATTTGGCCGTGGACGGTTGATGTGTAAAATGTGTAATATTTTGTTAAATAATTTGAAATATGTAAATTCTTTATTAATTTATTTTTAAAATGATGATATTTTTAAGAATTCCTCTTGTGTGCTGTCTTGTACGGTCCCTTATAGATACATACATTCTCACATATATATATTAAATAGTTAAAATTTAATTATGTTTATTAACAAATTCACATTTAATTTATTAATAAATAAAAAAAAATTCCGATACTATTTATATTCACCGAAAATGATAATTAAAAGTGATTTAAGGACTCAAGACATCCTAATATTTCTACATATCTAGATATTTATTCTTTTGGATGTTAAAAGTTATTTAAGGGTAAAGTAAAATAAAAAATAAAAAATTTATTATTTAAGGTCTTATTTATTTATCAATTTTTTTTAAATATATTAGGGGACATGTGAGTCATTTTCTCTTATCTGTAAGATTTAAGATAAATTTATATGGCGAGAAAAAATATAAATTTATTTGAACAATCCTAAATAAGGAGTCGTTTGATTTCTTTTCAATAATTTACCATATAAATTTAACAAATACAACACTTTTTATCTAAAATATTTTTCGTGTTTCACTTTTTCTAACATATATCTTAGTTAACAAACACTACCTTAGTATATTATCCGACAATTAAGTCAGTTTCAATGCCTAAGATGAAACATGAATCATTACTGAAATAATGCATAATTAATGACGTATCTATCTCATGAAATTTGTGTTCTTATATAAATATATTGTAAGGTAAAAAATAATCATAATTGTGTCATGTGAGTGGTCAAATCATAACTCATGAGCCACTTTGAAAAAGTAAAAATCTCAAAAAATGAACTAAATCGAGTTAAATCTATACCCAAATTTAAATATCTCGAGACACAGTCTCTAAATAACTAATTTAAACGAAAGATATTTTTATAATTTTAATCAAATATTTCTTTTATGGTAAGAACTAATTTTATATCTAATCACGTGATGGCAAATATGGTCAAAATCAAAATAATGTTTAAAAAATCATGTCATTTTTTTTAATTATTTCTTTGCGGACATGTTTGGATTGAGTTAATCTTTTGAATATATTTTCTTAAAGGATCTCTAAATTGTTCCATTCACAACATGAATGACCTGTAACTCTAAACTCTTAATTGTTAATTTCATCTCAATTTTTGATACAAAAGAGAGACATAAGTTCATGAGTTCAAAAATATCTACTTTCTTAACAAAATAGACGTGCACGAACCAAAAACAAAAGATCAATCTAATAGAGACGAAAACATAAATAAATGTTAGAGGGACCAAAAAGGCCTGTAAGGGTCTTTGGTCCCAATCAAAACTTGTCTATTGTCATTGCTCACACATGCATGTGCTACCTATTTTTGTTTTTAGAATTTTTGGGAAATGATTATCAAAGCTAATAGTATTGGATACAGTATCTTGTTTTTATCCAAATAATTTTATTAAAATTTAATCAACTAAATGAATTTTTCACGTGTAATAGTATGAATAGACATAAAAGACTAAAATTTATATTTTTGTTCTTATGTTTTTTTTTTCTTTACTAGACTATTCAAATTTTTTGTTATTTTAATTATACCTATGAATTTATATTTTCAAATCAATTTAATTTTTATATTTTAATTTTTTTTCTTGTAGTAATACGAAATTTTTATTATTTCAATTATATTCGTATATCTATATTTTTAAATCAATTTAATCCATATATCTTGATATGTTAAAAAAAATATAAAGTAAGATAAGATAACTCAACCCTTTTTCTTTTATAAGTTAAAATATAAGTGTTAAATTAATTTTGAAATATATGTATAAGGATGCCATCAAAATAATGAAAAATTTGAATTAGCACAAAAAAAATTAAAATATACGAAATAAATTAATTTAAAAATATAATTAAAATAATAAAAAAATTAAATGATTACATAAAAAAATATAAAATTATCAGACCAAGAAATAGAATACATTTGGCCGACATTGAAAAGTACAAGTCACGTGCGTGAATGGAAGGGATCAAGTGGATGCAAAGGAAGTTAGCTCTTAAGGAATTGTGTACATAAAACTAAGTGGGCACGTCGAGATATTTGCTAAGTGGGCCCACTAAAAGACTGATAGTCTTTTTAATGTTATAATTATCTTAATTATTTATATAATACTTTTATTAGATATTTTATATTTTCAAAATTACATATATATATAAATATATATTCTATGGTTCCGGTGAGTTCTCCTCTCCAAAGCCAAGTTGTCTATAAGTAGAAACCCGGCAACCCCCGCTGCTTCTGCAACTTCATAAACACATCTCAGAGAGAGAGAGAGATCTTCATCTTCATCTCCGTCTGCATCTTCATCTTCATAAACATCTCAGAGGCAAAGAAAGAGAGAGAGAGATGGGTTCGTTAGAAGGAGGTAAAATGAAGGGACACGCAGTGTGTATTCCGTTCCCCGCGCAAGGGCACATCAACCCAATGTTCAAGCTGGCCAAGCTTCTGCATTCCAGAGGCTTCCACATCACCTTCGTCAACACCCAGTTCAACCACCGCCGCCTCCTCCGCTCCCGCGGCCCCCGCTCCCTCGACGGCCTGCCGGACTTCAGCTTCGCAGCCATCCCCGACGGCCTGCCCCTCTCCGACACCGACGCCACCCAGGACATCCCCTCCCTCTGCGCCTCCATTCCCGTCCACAGCCTCCACCCTTTCCGCTGCTTGCTTTCCGACCTGGCCGCCTCCTCCGACGTCCCCCCCGTCTCCTGCATCGTCTCCGACGGCGTCATGAGCTTCACTCTCGATGCCGCCAGAGAATTCGGCATCCCTGAAGTGCTCTTCTGGACCCCCAGCGCCTGCGGCTTCCTCGGTTTTACCCAGTACAAAGCCCTCCTCCAGAGAGCCCTCGTTCCTCTCAAAGGTAAACCATAATCACATCTCATATACATATCATCATTTCCTAAAATCTTAACGCCCTTTAGCTCTTTTTAATTTGAGTTTTTAATTTTTTTAAAATATTAGAAGTATACTTATTTTTTATTTTTAAAAATAAAAAATTATAAAAAAAACTCAAAACAATTATTATTTTAAATGTTTTCAACCAAAACTAGTTGAAAATACCAAAACGAAAAACAACTCCTCAAACCCAATCTCCCACACAAAACGTGAAAAACAACTCCCCAAACCCAATCTCCCACACAAAACCTATCGTGTCACTCTCTCTTCCCTTCTCTCCTTTCCCTTCTCTTCTCTTCCTTCTCATGCTACCACCGACCTCACCCATCGCCACTGACTCCCCTTTTCTCTTTCATCCTTCATTACTGGCAACCACATAAAACCAACAAGAATGGCTTGATGATGCCAGCCAAGCAGCATCCAAACGATGGTCATGGCGACGTATAAGACCATGGTCGGTTGAACATGGCATAAACGCTTGAGAGGTCACAATCAAAAATGATGCGTCAGGAAAGAAAATCAACAACCGGTAACGGCGAAAGGCAACATTCGAGATCATGGAGGCTTCAATTGTCAACAACACATCATCGCTCATGACGATGACCCTTATCCCCTTACTAGAGACGTGAAAAATGCCTCTGATTGTCGGAAACCATTGACATAGTGGCCAGTGGCAACTGACTATAATTTTTAGTTTTGGAAAAAAATTAAAAATTAGATTTATAAAAATTCAACCGTTAAATTTGTCTCATTTTTGTGTATGTTAATTTTCTTGGCTTGATATTTGTAATGATAAGTTTTGATCGTGTGAATTTTCAATTGACGATGGTCGATGCCAATAGAGAAGAAAAAGGCGTAAGTGAGAATAAAAAAAGAAAAAAATAATAAAAAATAAAAATTTATTCTTAAATTTTAAAAATAAAATTATATATTTATTTAAAATTTAAAAATATGGTATATATAATAATTAAAAATATAAAATAGTATATAATATATTATTAAGTGTATTAAACATATTTTGTATAATTTTTTCACTGTTCTGTACTGATACGGTTGATACAGAAGCAGCCATTCAATTTGTCTTCTTCTGTGCGGCGTTGTGCCATCAGTAACCGTTTCACATGCATCTCACTAATCATTGCATTTTGCTTAATTTCTAATAATGAATCGACTAAACAAGCTCAATTGAACAGATTGGAGTTTCCTCACAAACGGGTATTTGGAGACGAAAATTGACTGGATGCCGGGGATGATGAAGAACGCCAGGTTGAAGGACATTCCGAGCTTCATCAGAACCACAGATCCAGACGACGCCATGATCAAATTCGTCGTCACTGAAACGGAGCGATCCTCCAAAGCCTCTGCCATCATCATCAACACGTTCGATTCTCTTGAAAGAGACGCCATTGACGCTCTCTCCGCCATGTTTCCGGCCCCTGTTTTCACCATTGGCCCTCTCCACTTGATGCTCAATACCCACATAAAAGACAACCACCAACTCAAATCCATCGGTAAGTCACCTCTAGTTCATCTTATATATGATATCCATCGTGTATTGAGGGACACCTCAATCCAAAACGAGCCCTTAGACATGGTAGATTGAGCTAAGAGGCGTAAATGAGTAGGATTCGTTGTTCAATCACCTAGATCTCTCCTTGAAAAACTAACTCCGGCGACCCTGTGTTATGCCCTTGAAGCCGCCGGTCTTCTCCCTTTTATTCACATATAAGATAAGATAACAGAATGCATGCATTTCAATGTTTTCTCTTTCAAACAGGATTAAATCTATGGAAAGAAGACAGGGGGTGCATGGAGTGGCTGGATTCGAAGGAGCCCAACTCGGTTGTGTACGTGAACTTCGGAAGCATCGCCGTGATGACGAGCCAACAACTCGTTGAGATGGCGTGGGGGCTGGCCAACAGCAAAAAGGACTTCCTTTGGATCATCCGGCCGGATCTCGTCACAGGAAACTCGGCCGTCCTGCCGCCGGAGTTCTTGGAGGAGACGAGAGGGAAGGGGAAGCTGGCAAGCTGGTGCCCGCAGGAGGAGGTGTTGAGCCACCGGGCCGTGGCCGGGTTCCTGACGCACAGCGGCTGGAACTCGACGCTGGAGAGCCTGGGCACCGGCGTACCGATTATCTGCTAACCGTTCTTCGCCGAGCAGCCGACCAACTGCCGGTACAGCTGCGAGGAATGGGGGGTGGGGATGGAGATAGCGAGCGACGTGAAGAGAGAGGAGGTGGAGAGGGTGGTGAGGGAGTTGATGGACGGGGAGAAGGGAAAGGAGATGAAGAGGAAGGCCGCGGAGTGGAAGAAGAAGGCGGAGGCGGCCGTCGCGCCCGGCGGCTCGTCGTATGTCAACTTGGAGACGCTTTTTAGTAGAATGCAAGATCTCTCCTTTGATCCCTAAACAGACGTAACGTTAGATCTTTTGAGATATATTTTTGTAATTTTTTAGAATAATTTTTATAATAATTAAATCAGCCGAGAAAATACCACTTTCATGTAAAGGTTTAGGGTGCCTTTCATTAGGGTGAAAAATGAGGATAAAATTTATTTTTTATCTAAATTTTATGAAATTTTATTAAATAATTTTTTAATTTCATAAAGTTTGAATTTTATTTTAATTTAAAAAGTGAAGATTTTTCTTGAAATCAAGAAATTAAAATTTGTAGGGATTGGTATGAAAATTGAAATTCCATAAAATTAGAATTTTCCTCTTATTTTTCACCCCTATTAAACACACCCTTATTACCTACCTCTCCCCTACCTCACTAATGTCGCCGACCTCTCCCCTATCTCATCGCCATTGCCAACTTCTTGCCTTTCTCACCATCGTCAACTAACCTCTCTCTTATTTTTTCATCGATCGACCTCTCACCTTCCTATCATCAACCCATCAATTCATGTTACATGAAAAATGATAGCACCGTATACTAAAATATAAAAGTTAAATTAATTTTAAAATATTAATATAAATATATAATAAAAAAAATTAAGTAGCCACACACAAAAAATAATATCAAAATATAAAATTTATATTAAATTAATAATATAATTAAAATAATAAAAATATAAGTGATTTTATAAAAAAAATATAAAAATATTGAGACAAAAATATAAATTTAACCATTAAAAATATATTTTAAAGTTTAAAAATAATTTTAAATGTTGTTATTTTAGTGCACTCTCAATTCAAATTTTAACCCATACTACCTCTCTAATATCTAATTTGAGGACAAGTAGACATCACTATCAAATCAAAGAAAATATTTAGTTAATGGAAGTGACTAGTGGTGTCCCATGTGCAAGACTATATAGCAAAAATATTTTGTCTTATTTAAATTGACATTTGGACGTGGACGGTTGATGTGTAAAATGTGTAATATTTTGTTAAATAATTTGAAATATGTAAATTCTTTATTAATTTATTTTTAAAATGATGATATTTTTAAGAATTCCTCTTGTGTGCTGTCTTGTACGGTCACTTACAGATACATACATTCACACATATATATATTAAATAGTTAAAATTTAATTATGTTTATTAACAAATTCACATTTAATTTATTAATAAATAAAAAGAAATTCCGAGACTATTTATATTCACCGAAAATGATAATTAAATGTGACTTAAGGACTCAAGACATCCTAATATTTATACATATCTATCTAGATATTTATTTTTTTGGATGTTAAAAGTTATTTAAGGGTAAAGTAAAATAAAAAATAAAAAATTTATTATTTAAGGTCTTATTTATTTATTAAAATTTTAAAAATATATTAGGGAACATTTGAGTCATTTTCTCTTATTTGTAAAATTTAAGATAAATTTATATAGAGAGAGAAAGATATATTTATTTGAACAATCCTAAATAAGAAGTCGTTTGATTTCTTTTCAATGAGTTACCATATAAATTTAACAAATACAACACTTTTTATCTAAAATGTTTTTCGTGTTTCACTTTTTCTAACACATATCTTAGTTAACAAACATTACTTTAGTATATTATCCGACAATTAAGTCAATTTCAATGCCTAAAATGAAACATGAAACATTACTGAAATAATGCGCAATTAATAACGTATCTATCTCATGAAATTTGTGATTTTATATAAATATATTATAAGATAGAAAATAATCATAATTGTGTCACGTGAGTGGTCAAATCATAAGTCATCAACCAGTTTGAAAAAGTAAAGATCTAAAAAAATAGACTCAATCGAGTTAAGTCGATACTCAAATTTAAATATCGTGAGACACTGTCTCTAAATAACTAATTTAGACGAAAGATATTTTTATAATTTTAATCAAATATTTCTTTTATGGTGAGAACTAATTTTAAATCTAATCACGTGATGGCAAACATGGTCAAAATCAAAATAATGTTTAAAAAATCATCTCATTTTTTTTAATTATTTTTGGATTGAGTTAATCTTTTGAATATATTTTCTTAAAGGATCTTTAAATTGTTCCATTTACACCATGAATGACCTGTAACACTAAACTCTTAATTGTTAATTTCATCTCAATTTTTGATACAAAAGAGAGACATAAGTTCATGAGTTCAGAAATACCTAATTTCTTAACAAAACAGACGTGCACGAACCAAAAATAAAATATCAATCTAATAGAGACGAGAACATAAAGCTCTATAAGGGTCTTTGGTCCCAATCAAAACTTGTCTATATTTGCCATTACTCGCACATGCATGTGCTACCTATTTTTGTTTTTAGAATTTTTGGGAAATGATTATCAAAGCTAATAGTATTGGATACAATATCTTGTTATTATCCAAATAATTTTATTAAAATTTAATCAACTAAATGTATTTTTCACGTGTAATAGTATGAATAGACATAAAAGACTAAAATTTATATTTTTGTTCTTATATTTTTTATTTCTTTACTTGATTATTTAAATTTTTTATTATTTTAATTATACCTATGAATTTATATTTTCGAATCAATTTAACTTTTATATTGTAATTTTTTTTTGTAGCAATACGAAATTTTTATTATTTCGATTATACTCGTATACTTATATTTTCAAGTCAATTTAATCTATATATTTTGATGTGTTAAAAAAATATAAAGTAAAATAAAAACAACTCAACCATTTTTCTTTTATAAGTTAAAATATAAATGTTAAATTGATTTTGAAATATATGTACAAGGATGTCATTAAAACGACGAAAAATTTGAATTAGTACTCAAAAAAATGAAAATATATGAAATAAATTGATTTAAAAATATAATTAAAATAATAAAAAAATTAAATGATTACATAAAAAAATATAAAATTATCAGACCAAAAAATATATTTGGCCGACATTGAAAAGTACAAGTCACGTGCGTGAATGGAAGGGATCAAGTGGATGCAAAGGAGTTTAGAAGTTAGCTCTTAAGGAATTGTGTGCATATAAAACTAAGTGGGCCCACTAAAAGGCTGATAGTCTTTTTAATGTTATAATTATCTTAATTATTTATATAATACTTTTATTAGATATTTTATATTTTCTAAATTACATATATATATAAATATATATTCTATGGTTCCGGTGAGTTCTCCTCTCCAAAGCCAAGTTGTCTATAAGTAGAAACCCGGCAACCCCCGCTGCTTCTGCAACTTCATAAACACATCTCAGAGAGAGAGAGAGAGAGAGAGAGAGATCTTCATCTTCATCTCCGTCTGCATCTTCATCTTCATAAACATCTCATAGGCAAAGAGAGAGAGAGAGAGATGGGTTCGTTAGAAGGAGGTAAAATGAAGGGACACGCAGTGTGTATTCCGTTCCCCGCGCAAGGGCACATCAACCCAATGTTCAAGCTGGCCAAGCTTCTGCATTCCAGAGGCTTCCACATCACCTTCGTCAACACCCAGTTCAACCACCGCCGCCTCCTCCGCTCCCGCGGCCCCCGCTCCCTCGACGGCCTGCCGGACTTCCGCTTCGCAGCCATCCCCGACGGCCTGCCCCTTTCCGACACCGACGCCACCCAGGACATCCCTTCCCTCTGCGCCTCCATTCCCGTCCACAGCCTCCACCCTTTCCGCTGCTTGCTTTCCGACCTGGCCGCCTCCTCCGACGTCCCCCCCGTCTCCTGCATCGTCTCGGACGGCGTCATGAGCTTCACTCTCGATGCCGCCAGAGAATTCGGCATCCCTGAAGTGCTCTTCTGGACCCCCAGCGCCTGCGGCTTCCTCGGCTATACCCAATACAAAGCCCTCCTCCAGAGAGCCCTCGTTCCTCTAAAAGGTAAACCATAATCACATCTCATGTACATATCATCATCATTCATCAGAGCCGCCCAACCAATTTGGGGGCTTTTGTCCGAAAAAAAAAATTGAGGTTTTTTCAAAAGTATTAATTTTATTTATAAAAAAAATAAATAATACATATTTTAAAAAAAAAAATCATTATTTCATTAAATTAAAAAAAAATTAAAGTTCAATCCACTACAAAATTTATTAATTTTTTATTTCAATCAATTATCATTTTTTATTTTTATTTATTAATTTTCTTAAAATAAAAATTAAAAACATCTTTTAATTTTACTAAATTTGTATTCAACATCAAATTCATACTATGGGTAAAAAAATATTATTGGTAGATTTACATTAATTCAGTCATTGCAATTATTAGTTATAAATTAGATGAGTAATTTAATTAAATATTAAAAATAATCTAATAATTTTTTTAAAAAATTTACATTAGACTCATGAAATATATATTATAAATTTGTATTAGACTCCATCTCAAATCATCTATGTTAAATAAAAATAGTTAGAGATACATGTTGGTTGAAAAGTAACAAAAATAAAAATAAAAAAAGACATTTAACTTAGCTATTAATTAATAATCATGACACAACAATCAATAAATTAAACACAAAAAACTACCTACACAAGAATACAAAAACTTAAAAAACAACATATGTTATACACCCAAAAAGAAAAGTTAAAGTAAAAAAAAATTAAAGTTACCAAACAAAGAAAAATATATAAAAAATAAAATTTTAAATTTAATTTTTTAATAAAGTATTTATTATTAAAAAATAAAATATATATATATTATAAAATTTGAAAAGTGGTGCCTTTCATAATTAGGAGTCTTAGGCATTCACCTATCTAACCTTATAATAGGTTCAACTCTGATCATCATTTCCTAAAACCTTAACGCCCTTTAGCTCTTTTTAATTCGTTTTGAGTTTTTAATTTTTTAAAATATTAGAAATATAATTATTTTTTATTTTTAAAAATATATTTTTAAAAATAAAAAAATTATAAAAAACTCAAAATAATTATTATTTTGAGTGTTTTCAAACAAAACTAATTGAAAACACCAAAACACGACCTCGTCCGTCACCACCGACTCCTTTTTTCTCCTTTATCCTCTATCACCAGTATCCAAATGATGGTTATGGCGACGCATAAGACCATGGTCAATTGAATATGGCAAAAACGCTTGAGAAGTCACAGTCAAAGACAACGCGTCAAAAGAGAAAAGCAACAACCAGTAACGACGGAAGGCAACATTCAAGGCCATCGAGCATTCAACTGTCGACAGCGTATCATTGGTCATGGCGATGACCCTTATCCCTTTATCAACGACGTGAAAAAGGTCTCTGATCGTCAGAAACCAATGGTCACGGTGGCCAGTGGAAACTAACTACAAAAAATGGTGGCTAGTGGCGACTAACTATGTTTTTGACTTTTGGTAGAAAATTAAAAATCAGATTTATAAAAATTTAACCATTAAATCTATCTTATTTTTGTATATATTAACCTCTTTGATTTGGCATTTCTAACTATAAGTTTTGATCGTGTGAATTTTCAACTGGCGATGGTCAACGTCGATGGAGAAATGAAGTCACGGTAGAGAATAGAAAAAGAAAAATAAAAATAAAAAAATTATTCTTCAATTTTAAAAATAAAATTATATATTTATTTAAAATTTAAAAATATAGTTTATATATTATAATTAAAAATATAAAATAATATATAATATATTATTAAGTGTATTAAACATATTATCTATAAATTGTTCATACTGTACTGTACTGATACAGTTGATACAGAAGCAGCCATTCAATTTGTCTTCTTCTGTGGAGCGTTGTGCCATCAGTAACTGTTTCACATGCATCTCACTAATCATTGCATTTTGCTTAATTTCTAATAATGAATCGACTAAACAAGCTCAATTGAACAGATTGGAGTTTCCTCACAAACGGGTATTTGGAGACGAAAATCGACTGGATGCCGGGGATGATGAAGAACGCGAGCTTGAAGGATATTCCGAGCTTCATCAGAACCACAGATCCAGACGACGTCATGATCAAATTCGTCGTCACTGAAACGGAGCGATCCTCCAAAGCCTCTGCCATCATCATCAACACGTTCGATTCTCTTGAAAGAGACGCCATTGACGCTCTCTCCGCCATGTTTCCGGCCCCTGTTTTCACCATTGGCCCTCTCCACTTGATGCTCAATACCCACATAAAAGACAACCACCAACTCAAATCCATCGGTAAGTTAGTCACCTCTAGTTCATCTTATATATGATATCCATCCTGTATTGAAGGACACCTCAATCCAAAATGAGCCCTTAGACATGGTAGATTGAGCTAAGAGGTGTAAATGAGTAGGATTCGTTGTTCAATCACCTAGATCTCTCCTTGAAAAACTAACTCCGGCGACCCTGTGTTATGCCCTTGAAGCCGCCGGTCTTCTCCCTTTATTCACATATAAGATAAGATAACAGAATGCATGCATTTCAATGTTTTCTCTTTCAAACAGGATTAAATCTATGGAAAGAAGACAGGGGGTGCATGGAGTGGCTGGATTCGAAGGAGCCCAACTCGGTTGTGTACGTGAACTTCGGAAGCATCGCCGTGATGACGAGCCAACAACTCGTTGAGATGGCGTGGGGGCTGGCCAACAGCAAAAAGGACTTCCTTTGGATCATCCGGCCGGATCTCGTCACAGGAAACTCGGCCGTCCTGCCGCCGGAGTTCTTGGAGGAGACGAGAGGGAAGGGGAAGCTGGCAAGCTGGTGCCCGCAGGAGGAGGTGTTGAGCCACCGGGCCGTGGCCGGGTTCCTGACGCACAGCGGCTGGAACTCGACGCTGGAGAGCCTGGGCACCGGCGTACCGATTATCTGCTAACCGTTCTTCGCCGAGCAGCCGACCAACTGCCGGTACAGCTGCGAGGAATGGGGGGTGGGGATGGAGATAGCGAGCGACGTGAAGAGAGAGGAGGTGGAGAGGGTGGTGAGGGAGTTGATGGACGGGGAGAAGGGAAAGGAGATGAAGAGGAAGGCCGCGGAGTGGAAGAAGAAGGCGGAGGCGGTCGTAGCGCCCGGCGGCTCGTCGGACGTCAACTTGGAGACGCTTTTTAGTAGAATACAAGATCTCTCCTTTGATCCCTAAACAAATTATGTTATTGTTGCCAAAGTTTATTTATTATATCTACATATATAAATATATATAAATTGACAAAGTTGATTTATTATACATGTAGAATGTAGCCATAGGGATTCAACTCTCTTCTTCTTTTATCACTTCAAAAGTTGGGTTGAAAAATAATATATATATATATATATATATGAAAGGTTTTAAAAATATGTAAAATGTAGGAGAGAAATATTTCAATGGTTGAGATGAATGATTTTCTCGCCTACTCACTCTCTCACTCACTGTCCCTCTCTCTCTCTCTCTCTCCTTCTCTCACAGACCCACCCACCCACGCCATCGCTAGGTGCGACAGCGGTGGGGGAAGGTAGGGTTGACAGTGGGTGGAAGGTTAGCAGGTGCAACGATTGTGAGAGAAGGTGGGAGGGACGATGGTGGGTGGGGGCGAAATGTTGCGTGCAGTTGGCTGTAGGGGACAATAGCGGTCCCAGAGACTGTGTGGGGGGGACCACTGCCGTCTGTGGCCGATGGAGATGGTGACCGGACAAGGCAGAGCGAGAGGCACGGCGGATAGTGCTTGCTGTAGAGGGCGACAGACAGCAAAAAACAGTGCGAGCGACAAAAATAGGGGCACGACAGAGGGTGCTCGTTGTAGGGGGCGACGGACAGCAAATGCTGCTTGCAATAGTGAGGAGGCGACAACAAGCAACGTTGGTTACAGACTGCCTTGCGTTAGGGTTTTGAATTAGTTAAC
Source organism: Diospyros kaki (assembly GCA_036245055.1). Taxonomy (NCBI): domain Eukaryota; kingdom Viridiplantae; phylum Streptophyta; class Magnoliopsida; order Ericales; family Ebenaceae; genus Diospyros; species Diospyros kaki. Next base: position 41,109,459 of record BSEG01000012.1, read on the forward strand.
GCGTTTGGTTTGTAGAAGAAAGAGGGTGTTGAATTTGGTTAGCGAAGATGTTGGCCTTATAGGCTGAGGGCGGTGGATGCAATTATGATCACTCAGAGCAAAAGCAACAACAAAAAACGACACAAGTATTATGGGCTGCTGAATTCTGAGTCTTCTTCTTCTACCTCCCAACTCAAGCCATTGGTTAAGAATTTTAATAAGTCGGAGTCAGTTCCTGATTATTCTCGAGGTTACTTTTTCTTTGTTTATGATTGTTCGTCATTTACTCTGTTTTCAGTCATATTCATTTTATTTTTTGATTCAAGCTTATTGTTGGGTCATATCAATTGTTTGATTATATTATTCTCTCTTTTTTTTTTTTTTGTTAGCTAGAGGAGGTTTAGTATTTGAATTTTAAAAAAATAAAATAATACCCAATGACCGATTGTTTCGTTATAAATGGGATTGCAGTTTTCGTGGGTATTGTATAATCTTCTTCTTTTTGTTTTTTTAGCTTTTGTCAGTTTTGGTTTTTGTATGTGATGTGCCCTATGCTGATAAGATGAGATTATGTTGTTGATGATGCTGAAGAAGATGTGCATTTGAGGGTTGCACACTTGCACACTCTGGAGCACTGCAATGATGTTTATGAGAGCAACCCACTATAAAGTGATAGTCTTCTTCTTCTGGGTGCAATATATTATTAGGTCTCTTAACCATCTGCATTTTTAATTTGTTTCAAAAACTCAATTTCTTCTTTCCATGGTGTTGCCTAAGTTCTAGAAAGCGATCAGCTTCTTCTCTTCAATTTCTTTTCTATCTTTTTATGCAAAGTTCTTTCTTAATATTCTATTTAGTTCGTTCGGACAATAGTTTCTAATATAATTTATTATTCATTCAATAATGAAGAAGGATAAATGAAAACCTTATATGTGCAAGCCACTATGTGGACAAATATCTATGTATGGAGAGAGAAAAAGATGGAGGGTTCAATACAGAACTAACTAACAAAAGCAACAAGCCATTAAGTGCCCGTTAGCCTCAATTAAGAGAACTACAACAAATGTTGTTGTCAATCTTCAATTTTAACACACAACTACTTATATATTCATTCTTTGAGAGTATATTATTTTATTCATTCCTATCTTGAGATTAAATTGACAATCTTCTGATCTTTGATTTTTTTTGTTTTTCTTCTCTTTTAGTTATGTGATTTCGAAATGTGCATTGCTAAAAATGAGGAAGCACTTAGAATTAAGCCACACATTGCAGAATGCTATGGAAACATGACAAATGCTTGGAAGGTAGTGTTATACTTGATGTAAGTGTTATTATGCTCTGTACAAATAGGCTGAGTTCTTTTTATTATAAAACGTTAACAAGTATACAATAACTTTAATTTTTATTTTTTGTTCAGTGTTTACATTTTTTTTTTTTTACTTGCCCTTATATTTTGATTTACAATATTGATGAACATTATAAATCTTATATGTTTGTTTCTTATTTGAGTTTTGTAGAGTATTTAATATAAGCAAAATTGTTCCAAGTTCTTCACAAATTTCAATATAATACATATAAATTATAATTACATTTTAATTTTAATATTATTTATACCGTGCCTTTAACCACGGGCATACGCTAGTATATATATATATAGTACCATTAAGTCAAATGGATTGCATATCATATGCCATGGCATTGGATGATGAATTAAAAATAGACAAAAGGCATAAGTATCCCTTTCAACTTTAGCCTTTTAACTATTTAATAGTTTCAACTTTAAAGTGAATTTTTTGTGCCCCTCAATTTTTTATTTTACAATATTTACACATCTTTATTTCTTATTTTATAACAATCACACATCTTTTGTTCAATCAACATAGCATGTGACTGTCACACTTGGTTGAAAAGCATGCAATGGCTAAAATTTTTAACTTATTCTTTCTTATTTCTCGTCGTCGACGACCTCTCATCTTCCTCATGGCCACTGCCGACCTCTTACATTTCTAACTGCCATCGACTAACCTTTCATTTTTCTCTTCGTTGACCAACATTTCCTTTATCTCAGTATTGTTGTCACCGACCTCTTGCCTTCCTCACCACCGTTGACTAACCTCTCGTCTTCCCCTTTGTCAATTGACCTTTCACATACCCCACTATTGACTGACTTCTCGTCTTCCTACTGTCCACCCATCGATTTGTGTTGCACAAAAACAACAGTACCAAGCACGAAATTGTCTATTCATGTTCTTGAATTGACGACAGTTTGACCTAGTTTGTGTTTGTGAATCGATAGCAGCACCAAGCAAACAGGGTTGTGAATCGATGGCACTAGCTCCTTTATCTTCACCCTCTTCCTCTGCAAGGCTAGGGTCGTCAACTCTTACCTCCATCTCCAGCCCTGGCTCCATTGTGCATCACTTTACACGTGACACCTTCTGATTAGCCTGGTCAATGCCACATTAGAAACATGTAACTCACACACAATGAGGTGTGATTGTTACAAAATTAGAAGTTGAGATGTGCAATTGTTCCAAAATTAAAAGTTTAAGAGACAAATAGTGAATTTTAAAGTTGGAGGAGCTAAATGGCTAAAAGACTAAAGTTGGAAGGCACATTTATGCTTTTGCCTTAAAAATATGCCAAACCTATATTTTTATTACATAGTTTCACGCATGACTATTTAAATTTTTTTGTTATTGTCTATAGAATCCATCCCACAAGTGGACGAATCGTAACAAATAATATAATATTATTCATTCTCAATGATCATCACAATCTGATTTCACAAGGCATAATAGTATCTTTACCTATTATAGGATATTATGTTATTTATTACCATGTATTAATTCGAATTGAATCTCTTGAAAACAATATAAATCACAAACATGTTTTAATGGTAATCAAACATCAAACTAGAATTAGAGTATAATAATCAATCAACCCATCTGACAAGAATATAGAAAAACTGAATAACTTTGAATTAAACCAACAATGAACAAGATTTTATCATTTACCCTAATTACAAAACACTAGCCCAGCATGGTTTCAAACACTAGAAGAACAATATAAACGGGTGCCATGTTGTGAGATAAAGAAAAATACAACCAAAGCTTTAATTCTGCAAAAATTTCCTTCTTTTCTTCCATCAACTTGGCTTTGTCTTCCTCCACACACATCCCTAAATCCTCCAAAAATCAGTCTTTATATAGTGTTTTTTAGGTTTTCAAAGTCGAGCACCTTGAAGGAGTCTACCCCCATTTGATTTAGAAAAAAACGGGCTCGAAATGGCATTTTCTCAAAGCTTTGAGCTTTGTTGCGGTCATATCGCATAATGCATTTCATTCCGCAACAAGACCATGAGGTTTAGCAAAAATGTCCAATCGCAATCCTACCGCAGAATACATATCGCAATAGGACCGTGAGCTCCAGCAACTTTCTTCCACAATAGTCCTACCACATGATGCATTTTGTGATAGACCGCGAGCTACTTTTACTCGACCTCTCAACTCTTCAACCTCTATATTTTCATGTCGTCGTTTTGTGACTTTCTCAACATCGACCCCGAAATGTCCATTCATGCCTTCCATGCCGAGTTCAGCTTCAATCATACACTAAAATAATCATTTCCACTTCAAATATCTTCAAATGAGTCTTTCACCTACATGATCAAACATATAACCAAATTAAGTAGAAAGCAAGCCCATTAAATGAGTAAATGTTAAGTTTATAAGCCAAAATAAGCGTATAAAAGACGCTTATCAATTATTTCAATTATATTTTTGAATTCATATTTTGGAGTCAATTTAATCTTTCTACTTTGACCTTCTTTTTTTTTTTTTATGGCAACCCAAACTTTTCATTGTTCCGATTACACCACTAAAATTGTATCTTCAAGTCAATTTAACTCATATTTTGATATAAACAAAGTGTAATGTGCACTTTGTCATCTTACTTTACTTTTTTTTTACACATAAAAATATAAGAGTTAAATTGATTCGAAAATACAAGTTCAGATATGTAATCGAAATAATAAAAAATTCAAATAAGCTAACACAAAAAAAATGTCAAAGTATAGAGGTTAAATTGATTCAAAAATAAGGTTCAATGAAATAATTAAAACAACCAAAAATTTGGGTGACCATACAAAAAAACACAAAAGTATAAAGACAAAAATATAGATTTAGACATTAAAAATATGCTTAAAGCATACAAATGCTCCTGAACTTTATTATTTTGACCATGTAACACTATCAATTTAAATTTTAATCCATTGTACCTCTTAACTGTCTAATTTTACAACAATTAAACACTACTATCTATATAATAATTAATTGAACAGAAATAAAATACCCATTTCATGTAAATATTTATTGCCTAGATCTCAAAATTATACTGGGTAATTGATTCATATATTCATTTGAACTTTAATTATTTTATCTAAAAAGTCGAGATTTCAAAAACTCTATTGCAGTATTATGACTAAAATTTTAAAAATATATATAAATTTAAAAATTAAAATTTAAAGAATCTAATCAATTTATTTACCTAATTATAATCCCTAATGAGAATTTAGTGTAATTTTGTCCATACAAATTATGTTATTGTTGTCAAAGTTTATTTATTATATCTATATATATATATATATTTATAATATTTTAATAATAAACTTATCTTTTAATCGTTGCACTACTATTCAAATTACGATATTTTATATTATGATATTTTATGTAAAATTTTAAATACCTTACAGCTACACTATGCCTATGGGTACGCCAAAGTTAATTTATTATACATGTAGGATGTAGCTATAGAGATTGAACTCTATTCTACTTCAAAAGTTGTATTGAATAATAGACATATATATATATATATATCGTACCATTAAGTCAAATGAATTGCACATCATATCACATCATAGCATTGGATGGTGGGTTAAAAATATCCCAAACTTATATTTTTATCAAGTGATTATTTAATTTTTTTTATTTTAATTATATTTTTAAATTTATTTTTTAAAATTAATATAACTCTTATATTTTAAATTTTTTTATGATAATTTAAATTTTTTATTATTTTAAATATACTATTAAATTTATATTTTTAAATTAATTTAATTCATACATTTTAATATAAATAAAATATAACATGTATTTTAATATTTTTTTATATATAAAAATAAAGTAATTAAATTAATTTAAATATATAAATTTATTAATATAATTTAAATAATAAAAAATCAATAATTACATAAAAAAAGAATTAAAGTATAGAGATAAAATTAAATTAAAAAATAAATTTATAAATATAATTAAAATAATAAAAAAAGTTAATTTATTATACATGTAGGATGTAGTCATAGAGATTGAACTCTTTTCTCCTTGGGATGTCTTTTCTCGTAGGAGCCCGTCGTTTAGTCTTATAATTTTTATCAGATGAGATAAATTTGAGTTTAATCTACCATAATTAAATAGAGAAAAGATTCAAACTCTCTTTCCTCTATTATTTGAAAAGTTATATTGAAAATATATGTATAGTACCATCAAGTCAAATGGATTGCACATCACATGCCATGATGTATTAAAAATATCCCAAACTTATATTTTTATCACTAATTATTTAATTTTGATTATATTTTTAAATTTATTTTTAAAAATTAATATAACTCTTATATTTTTAATTTTTTTTATTTCTATTACACTACTAAATTTATATTTTTAAATTAATTTAACTTATATATTTTGATATGAATAAAGTGTAACGTGTATTTTAATATTTTATTTTATTTTTTACATATAAAAATAAAATAAATAAATTAATTCAAATATATAAACGAAATTATGAAAAGTTTGAATAATCACATACAAAAAAAAGATTAAAATACAAGAATAAAATTAAGTCAAAAAATAAATTCATGAGTGTAATTGAAATAACAAAAAAATTTAATAACCATACAAAAAAAAATGCAAAAGTACAAACTCAAAAATATAATGTAAAATTTGCATTTTTCCAAGTAGTGAGTTTGCCTGATATAAATTGACGTTTGGACGTGAACGGTTGATGTGTAAAACTTATAATATTTTGTTAGATAATTTGAAATATATAATATTTTATTAATTTATTTTTAAATTGATAATACTTTTAAAAATTCCTCGTGTGCTGTCAAACATTGATAAAATATTTAGATGCACCTCTTGTATGGTCACTTAAATTATAATAAATGAAAATGAATAAAGTTTGATGGGCATATGAAAGTAAAATAATAATATAAAAAGATAAGAATAATATTAGTAGTGATGTTATTAATTAAGTGATATTTTTTTATTGATAGGAGTTAAGAAAATCATGTGTTATTATCTCTTCTATCTATCACTTTCTTCAATAAGAATGCAACACATGATTTCTAATATTACTCAAAAGATAAAATTAAATTTTTATCTTATAACTTAAATTTTTAAATAAGATAATAATTAACAATTCAATCAATAGATAGATGGTTGTATTAATTAGAAATCTCTTCTATTTTATCTTAAAATATGAACAATACAATACGGTGTTACAATGAGTCACAATCAATCTAGGATTACTTAAATTGTGTCTATTTTGGCTTACAACCAGAATGGGGGTGGTGGCGCAGTTGGCTAGCGCGTAGGTCTCATAGCTTCTAAGAGATATCCTGAGGTCGAGAGTTCGAGCCTCTCTCACCCCATACTTTGTTTTTATTTTTTTTTCACCCCAAACGGCTTAACAAATAATAAGCATTAACTTTAAAGCTTAATAGTAAATTTATTTTTTACTTTTTAAATAAAATATACAAAGAGGTTATTTTAAAAACTCATTCGTAATATTAAAGTGTTTTAGTTATTTATGTAATAGTGTAAATAAATATAAAAATATATATAATCCAAATGAAATATTAATTTTAAAATTAATATTTAACCTTGTATTTTAACATAAATATAATATAATATGTAATTGAAACAATAAAAAATTTAAATTATCTCATAAAAAATCAAATTAATTTAAAATTTAAATTCAAATATATAATTGAAAAAATAAAAAATTCATGTCATAACACAAAAAATATGAATGGACACTAGCCAAATCCATGAGAAGCACTTTCTCAAATGATTTGTCACACACCAAATTTCTTTATAAAAGCATTTTCTTTAGAAATAATTTTTAAGACATCAAAAAAAAAAAAAGAAAAAATAAACATCTCTTTCAGGTCCTGTCCTCCTTTTGGGGTTCTTCTAGATCTCTAGGTGTAATAATTGTATAAAAATAAAATACAGAGATACAAACCCTAACTCCAAAATTAAGCAGTACAGAAGCATTGAGCTTCAGCCACCCACTCTCACCTCATTGCCCCCCAAATCTAGCTGCCATTGGCATTGGCATCGACATTGACATTGCTTAGAGCCCAGTGGAGGGAGAGGAAAAGAAAACTGAGGCCACACCCACAGGCCTGCACTATCTCCTGCTGTTTGGGGCTTTGGCCTTGGTCAGATTGGCCAGTTCTTCTATAAGCTTCCTCTCTTCGCCGCTCAGCCGTTTGGGTATCTCTACTTGCACCTTCACCAGCTGGTCCCCTCTCATGCTGCTTTTGTTGAGAAATGGCACCCCTTTTTTGGCCATCACCAGCGTGGTTCCCGGCTGGGTGCCGGCCGGGATCTTCAAGTCAACCATCCCATCCACCGTGGGCACTTTGGTCGTTGCCCCTAAGATGGCGTCAATGTAGGAGACCTTGCAGTTGTAGAGTATATTGGTGTCATCTCGTTTCAGTACGGGATCTGGAAGAACATCAATGATCACGAAGAGGTCTCCTGGGGCGCCGCCCCTCTTTCCTGCATTGCCTTCGCCGCGAACCCTGAGTCGACTGCCGGAATCAACCCCGGCGGGGACTTTCAGACTGATCCGCTTGGACTTCCTGACTCTGCCATCGCCACCACACGTACTGCATGGAGTGAAAGTCTCCCCCGTCCCACCACAGGTATTGCAGGTCATTACCTGCTGGAAGACGCCTAGCGGGGTCCTAGCCGAGGTGACGACTTGTCCTTGTCCGCCACACGTGCTGCACTTAGATGGCTTGGTCCCGGCCTTGGCACCTGAGCCATCACAGGTGCTGCATGTCTCAAGCCGCGTGATTTCGATCTCCTTTTCCACGCCAAAGACTGCTTCTTTGAAGTTCAAAACCAAGTTGTATATCTGGTCCTCGCCCTCTGTGGCCCTACTACGGGATCCCCTTCCACCCATGCCCATTCCGCCCATCCCGCCCATACCACCCAAGCCATCAAATAATGACTCAAACAGATCAAAGGGGTTGCTGAAATCCTGTCATAGAGAATCATCACTCAGACAAAGGAAACTACTCATTCCATGGGTTATTTTTGTGTCTAGGAGAGAGGAGACAGTAGTACTCACCCCCATACCCATTCCAGCACCTTTAAGCCCGGCTTCTCCATACCGGTCATATATGGAACGTTTCTCGTCATCGGACAGCACCTGTAGCATCCATCTTTTGCTAATAAATCATAATGCTCAAATAGGCCCACTATATCTACACTTGCCACTGCCGAAACTAATATCAAGCAGAACAATATATGCATTGATCCAAAAGTTTACCTCATAAGCATTGCTTATTTCCTTGAATTTCTGCTCTGCTCCAGGTTCTCTATATCAAAGAAATAAGTACAATAAGGTCCAAGACGTTCTTCAACTTTTAGAAGTTCAAAAATGCAAGGAGGCAGCTGAAACAGACATCATCCATAGAAAGATAGGAAAGGACAATTTTGTACCTTGCTTTTTATAAAAAAAAATCTGGCTTAAAGAGAGCCGTCTTAAAATAGCCATTATGCAACATTTGATAACATCTTTTAAAAACAAATCTTTTAGTTATTTTTGCAATAGAATGATTTAGTAAATAATAGAAATACCTCTAGAATAAGACAAATATTATGTTTCATGAAAATATTTGCATTCAAACAAGAAAATATATCAGAACTCTTTCATGACAGTGGAAAGGTTGGATGGGAAGGGGGTTAAAAAAAAAAAAAAGTAACACCATTTTTTAAGCTTTTTGGTCCAAAAAACTTGATTTTTGTAATAAAAAAAAAAAAAAAAAAAAAGCTAGCAACAAAATTCCTATAGCTTTCTTTAAACCAAAAAACCAACTAGAAGAAGAACAACAACAAACTTGGGAAACTGATAAGTTAATTTCATAATTCCATTAGAACCCTAATGGAAGTTTCCAGGGAAGATTTTCCCCCAAAACTCTATCCTATATCACATTGAAAAGGAAAAATTATAGACAATTATATTGCCCAGCATGCGTTGCCCACTAGGGGAAAACTCTGTACTAAAGAGGGAAACAAAAACTTCACAATAGCTTATGCAAGTTGCATCCTGCAACTAGTGGTCAGTGTGCCACTATCCATGAACTAACATTGCACTCCCCAACATTTGCATAGAATACAAGAACAGAATTATAGGAACATCACTACAAAGCTGAAATGACTTGCCTTCACCAAAAGAAAATTGATCATATTACAACCTAGCAATAGTGGCACAATGATGGTACAGGTGAAGTAAAATAGTTTAGAAGGCTAGTCCAATTTCCCTGATTTGTAAGAGATACAATGATTTCAAGAAGTATAATAATTATAGATATAGACGGAAAAGTTTTAGGTCTAAATCTAGCTAAGACCTTTGATGCAATCTCATCTCTAGAAAACAATGAAAGAAGAGAAAAAGGAGAAAGAGTCTGTGACATTTGGTCCCCATGAACTGAGGATGAATCAGTGGACTAAGAATATGAGATTGGAGACAGAACAAATCCTGGGCAATATCTCCACAAAGTGGCTCTTCTCATACTGATTGATTTCAGTAGGGAAGTTCAATCGGTCTGGATCAGGACCAAATTCTTGCAAAATCTTGTACCAAAGACTGGACCAATCTCAAAGAGGAAAATAGAACATCTCCCTTTTTTGCCAAAAACTGAAGACCAGTCCCGTTTTGGCAAAAGAGATTAAAATATCTCCCTTTTTTTAACATATGCTCCAATTTTCTAGATTAGAAATTAGTTTTCTGTGTTTCTAACATTTGAATGCATTTTTCAAATTTTCAATGAAAAATGATAGCGAGAGATTTTATAGAAACTTGGAGATAGAAAGCTGGAAATAATTTTCCACAACTAAAAAGCCCCTTAGTTTTTGAAAAGGGAAGCTAGCATACCATGTGATATTTACCTTGCAAAGAACAAATTATAGTGTTGTTTGGTCAAAACAACCGAGCTTCAGCAGTGGAGGTGACTGATAAAAAATGGAAGTGGAAAATTGAAATTCCACAGTTTCAATCAAGAAATTATTGTTTTGTACTGTTTTGACCGAAACTGCACAATAAAATCCCTCAGTGCATGAGGCTCCCTGCTTTCGAGGAGTTCTTTTGTACCCAGCTTTGCAAAAAGGCTATTTCTGCAACTTCAACCTGTGACCTCTTATCGTTGCTACCAAGGCTTACCTTATCGTTGTTTTGACAAAAGAGAAACCTTCTCATTGCTACCAAGGCTAACCCTCTTAATACAAGCAGATAAAAAGTGAAATTAACCCTAGAGCAAACTGTGATGTATGACTCAAAACACGTACAATATTTTATAAATATGTACATTTAAGTACTACAACAGACATTTTCTGAAGGATTGGTATTTTACTAAACATCTTAGTTGGCTCTAACCACTAGTAATTACCACATCTAGCACTTAACATGACAATAGAAAAGGTAGTAAATTCCCATGAAGTGAAAAACAAGGAAGCAAGGCAAATATAACCAACATAATCAACCAAATTAGAGACCCAAAATTTAGGAAGAATTTTGGAAATTAAAAGTCAATTAAATTGAAAACACCAAATTGAATGTTTAGTTTGACTTACTTGCTCACATCAGGATGATAACTTCTGGCAAGCTTTCGATATGCTAAAATCAAAAAGGAAAGAAAAACAATTAGCACTGCTACAGGCAACAGATGGTAGTAAATAAAGCTTTTTTTTAAGTAAAGCAGTATCATTGAGAAGAATAAAGCTTAAGGTTAAGATTGAAGAACAATAAAGATGAAGCAAGTCAAAACTGAGAGGGTATGGATCCCTTTCGTATAAAATACTTTTTTTTTTTTTTTGGTGGGGGACAAACCAAGTCAAAAAGCTTCATAGATAACAAACTGAACTATTAAGGCTTAGTGCCTACTAAGTCACTAATTGCCCAAAAACCTGAGTTGTTAGTAAAGTTTTCCAATAATATATATTAACTCTTCTAACACTCCCCCTCACATGCAATCACATAGTTGTATATGGATAAACTAAAGTACACTATCACACAGCACAAAAGTGCATAACAAACATCAACAAAAGATTTCAAAAAAAAAAGTAAGGAGACTTGAATTTGGAGCGTGCTAAAATCAGAGCATTGACATCATGTGAAGTTCACCCAGAATGAGTAAATGTTAGGTAACCAACTAGTACTAGCAATATCTGTACAATATGTGATAATCAGGCAGCATTTACATTACTTTTCAAGTTCCAGTCCTTTGTCTCGTAAATGACTAAATATACCAAAGATAGATTGTCAGTTAACCACTAAAGTACTACAAAATATGAGCAAGACAACTCGAGTTATGTCTAAGAATTAGCTTGTAAATTTGTTTATTAAAACTTTATGCCTTAGAATATAAGACGTGCCACAGCTTGAGATGAGTGTTGTGTTGAGATGTTTTCTATGTACCAAGATATATAACAGGGGAATCTAACAATAAATTTTACATTTGTTTTTCACTATAAATACAATAGGAGATGGTACCACATGATTGTCCCTCATTATTCCATTTTTGTGGTAAACTTTACTGCCAAGCATAAAAATATTAGGGAAGAGGTTTTCCCAGAGTCTGAGAGCAGGAAGAGAGAAATGAAAGGAAGAAGCATGAGGCTGGTTGGGGGTTGCTTTCTCCCCAAAAGACAAGGTAAACTAGCAGAAGAAACAGATAGATACAGTGAAAGCTTTAATATACCACATCCCCCAAAATAGCAACCATATGACAGAAATAAGAAGAAAATGACAAGGATCAAGACTGTAATTACCACTTTTGATCTCCGACTTGCTAGCATTTTTTGGCACCCCAAGGACAGCATAGTAATCCTGTACATACATAATATTGGTAAAAGTAGATAAAGCAGAAAAACCTAGAACAAACCTAGCCATGAAACATTCACATTGCAAACTCACACCATCAGCTCTGACAATGAAACGAGCTCCTCTTTGCTGACATGGATTCCTAGATGGAACCATTTTAAATAAAGCATGGATGGATTCTTGAGAAAACATGGCTGAACGAGGTGCTGCCAAGGCTCTTATCCTACTTGAGACACTACAACAAAGGGCATTAGGTGAGTCTCATCAAGGACAAATGATCTTTTCCATGAAGAACAGAAATTAGAATCAGGAAACTTCAAATTCACTAGAAGCAATAAATGGTCATAAAACCATCAGCAATGAATAGATCACAATCAGCCATCCATACATATGTTACAGAACTCATGCAATTTGAAGACCTAAAACAGTTTCCAGTTGAAACTGAATTAAGATCCTGCTCTTTTTGATAAATGCAAATTATGAGTGAAAACTTTCCCAAGCTATGACAGCTCAAACAAGAACAAAAGAAAAAATGGAAAAAGAAACTAGCTATAAGTGAAATGATACTGAGAATCCAAGTGACCTCTCCCCTGCATTTTCCTTTTTGTTTCTTTACTTTTCTTCCACTGCCAGAAGATCATATTACATCAAACAATTTTCTGCTTCCCATGTACACTATATAAAAGAGAGGTCTAGATGTGTAAACAACACTTTCCACTGGACAAAAACAATTTCTTCACTTGTATGATGGACCTAATAAACTCAAACTCAGATGAATCAGTAATGATTAAATAGTTTCGACTTCTTGCTTACACTTTTAAGCATGAAAAGTGAAAATCATCACCATTGCATTTTATGGTTTCTTTTAATAGAGATTTAAGGTTGTGAAAACAAAATTCTTCATTTCTAAAATTAAGGAGGAGTGAGCAATTAATATGAAGGATTGAATAGGTTTGACTTCTAGCTTACTGAGACAAGATGACAATGGCTACTTCTTAACTCACCTCAATGCCCCAGTACTTGAGTCTATCGCTGTCAGCTAGTTATTCATGGAGGAGGGTTGCAGGTTCCAAAGACTGAGGCAGCAACTTAGTTGATACATTCAGGCAATTGCAATTCATGTCCATGCTAAGGAGTAATGCCATGCTACTTCACAGGCTTTTTTTTTTTTTTTGTTATCTCTAATTGCTTAGCGTGATGCACTTCATATTCTGCAATCTAAGAAAACTACTCATACTTGCCTTCTTTTACAATTAGTTGCTAATTTTGTTTTCTTTTGGCTTTAAACGATGTTGATGGTTTGAGCTATCATATCGTTTAATTACAAATTGAAATTATGATGTTTTATTAAAGCACAAGCATTTCTTCAGATCATTCCCCTGGTTAGTGTTTAACTTTGGCAACTTGTAGGAAAACAATGATGTTGAGGCTACTCATTGCAATGTTGTTACGACTTGTTATGCATACGTGCATTCAAGGGGATATTGAGTTCTTGCATTTAAATATTTCATAGATTTGATACACCATTGTGAAATTATCTATTTGAATTATCATGGCAGTTGATGTCCATGTACATCTCTAGATAATGTGCTTGTCATGGAAAATTGTCAAAAGAAGAAATCATTCGTTTTGTATAGTATTGGCACATTCTATTGCCCAATTTTGCTTTTACTCAATTTGCCTTGTACTTTATTCATTGAGTCATGTTTCCAAGAGACTTCAGGAGGCGCACAGTTTTTTGGATTCCAAGCATACTGCCTAGCACTAGCCAAAGAGTACAAAAGGTGAGCGTGTCAAAATATTTGCATGGAAGCATACTTACAGGTTTCTACCTATCATTTTATGCCTCCAAAGTACCTAGAAAGGGCCAGATTAAGAAAGAATATGTGCAACCTTGTGATACCTACAAGCCACAAAGCTCAGCCTTTAGATTTTTCTGAAATAATGCCTTGTCCGTGCCCTTGATGACCCCCAAACCCCCCTCACAATGAGTTTAATTATTATATGGTGCGTTTAGAAGTCTTGTACAGTTTGGTGGCCTTATCACTGGTTATTTCACCTGTGAACCTCAAATTTTGATATCGTGGAATTTTATGCAAAATGTATCTCTTTCTTCTCACAGTCTCCCAACTGCTGGTACCTTTTTTGGGGTGTATGCCAAATTTGAATTTCCCACCATAAAAGGCTCACAAGTCTCTAAATTGGTTAATGAGAATCCAATTAGATATAAGATCTAGTGACATATATCCATCCTTCCAAGACTCTTCTAATTCATCCTTGGTTCAATTCACTTCAAATCCATGAAGAAGTAGATTATTTTGGTGCGAGCTAAAGATGGTAGCAACCATAACTTAAGTGTTGAGTCATTAATGCAAGTAAAATAATTATGAATTGGATAGATAAACTTTGGATGAAGTCAACCAAGTGATCAACAAAGTTCTAAATTGGTAAGCAATTATAATCATATATTCTAATTGCTGCATTATAGTATAAGTTCAGTCAGGTAATAAGACCCCTACTTTTCTCCCCTCACAAAGGGCTTCCATATGAATAATTGCTTATATCTCTCATGAATGCTTTCATTGATTAAAGTATGGATGGAAATCAGTCGTTGAATTGGTCAAGCAGTGCATCATCAAGCCAGTTATAAGCTAGACCACAATTGGCTCCTTGACTTCAGTGATGCTCCACAACCATTAAGTTCAACAATCATTAGAGACAATTTTTTAAGCTTCATCAAAGGATTAACTAACTTCATAATTAAGGTTGCAAGACCTGCCCTTGGTGTGTATGCCTCAAATTGGCCTTTATGTTAAGATATCACATACATAATTATGAATGGCTAGCATCTGCCTACATAAGCACACAAAGTGAAAAATATTTTCTTACTCCATAATGAGAAATTCACTCATACTATTCAGGAAAAGGGGATCAAGATTCTTCTCATAAACTGTGATATGTCAACATTGAAAGGCAGTAATGCCCAATGAAAGCACAAAGCATAAATTGAGGTAACAGATGCTGGAAGTTGATTGTTTGCATTTCAAGAGGTTGGTCTCTATGGTTTCTCAAAATATTAAACAACTCCCAAGCAAATATGAAAGAAAGGATATAATGATATATATCATCTACACATCATGAAAGAGGTTCTAAGGGTGTAATTATATGACAAAATTAAAGGCTTGTTCAATACGAAAAAACCATATTTACATTAGATAGAATTTATTACCAATTACCACTGAGACAAGTTTTTCAATGACCATTCCTCAATTTAGTAGTTACTTATGCAACACCAAAATAAAGGTAAAGGAGACATAATACTAAGAGAATAAGTATATAGCAAAAGGAATTTGACAAGCAATTGACAATTGGTAAGCAGATTAATGCCAACCAAAAGTAACCCAGTACTCACCAATTTGGAGATGTAATTAACTTGCTTGTAACAGAAGATCTCAATGCAGGTTGAGGTTGTCCCCAACGAGCAACCCATGTACTTCCACAAGGTATGATCGCCATCCAAATTAACTGCATTTTACAGAAAATCACTTAAAGAATAACGGCATTTAAAACGGTAGCTCCAACCAACAAGGATCCATTAATTAAAAATGACAAACAGAAGGTATCGATCCACATCCATATAAAGCATCCACAAAGTCAATTAGGATTATAGCTTTAAAAGCAAATATTATGCCACTATTAAAGAGTGTCCCCAGTGCACAAGGATTCCCACTTTCCCTTTGAAAGAACCTAATGCCTTTCATCCTAGCTAGAAGTCCAGTAGTTTCACACTCATGTCGGTCTCGGTTCTTCTTGTATGAAGGTAATGGGGATTGTTGTGTTTTAGCATTGTCTAAGTACTCTTTCCTTTGTCTTTAGACTAACTCCTGAACCCAAGCCAGATTTTCTTTTTTGCTGAAGTAACTGACCTTACACAACCTGAAAGACATTTCATTAAATCAACCGACAGGCCCTTGCTACAAGACTGGAAAAACTCAACGATAGAAGAATAGAAAGCTGCTCCTGCACTTACTGCGTTTCAAAGTAAAGCAGGGAACTTAGACAGCTAAGTGATGAGGAAGAATTCTAGACCTGCAAGCACAGGAACTCCCTCACCCTTAGTCTTCATCCTTGACTGATCCTTAAGTTCAAAGATTTAAGGGATCCTTTCCTTCTCTTCAAATGAAAGTGCTTCCCAAAAAGTGTTAAAAGGAGGCCCCGAAGCTCCAACACGTACTGATTTTACTTTCTTTGTAGATTGAGGAGATGTGAAAAGTAGGACCACTGCATTATCATCTTTGTGAGGAGAATCTCAAACATCCTCTTCTTGACCTGTATTCCAAGTAGTCTATGGAGTATGGTAGTCGAGCACATAGGAGGCTGTCAGTCCATCTCATCTTCGGTCCTCCCATCTGCTACCGTGCTTTTTCCTTTATCAAGTCAAGGAAGAAGAGTGAGGTGTGAGCATGAGGGGATGGATTGACTCTCCTGGTGGACAAACATTGGCCTGTGGCTTAGTCTTGGGTTCAGTCTTTTGCTAATTCCCCCTAGGGTGATGCGTAGGGAAGGGTCGTTTTTGTATGCAACCTTACCCTTGTTTTTTTTTTTTTTTTTTCTGAAAGAGGTTATTCCATTTCCACTGTTATTAAAACTAATTCAGTTAGGATGATGAAATTATTCTAGAGAAAGTTCCCGTGGATTTACCCAGATGACATTAAAGCAATGGTAAATATCCTAGTTGATTTCCTTGTAGTATGCACCAATGAGTCACGTCGGGTTCAGATTCCAGAACCATTCATATCAGCAGTCCTAAATTCCTGGATACCAAATTCACTTAAATTGCCACATAGTAGAATGTCCATCCAGGCTGTTGCTTTGCAAGGGAGAATAAAATGAAAATAAGATTGATAAAATGTCCTTCCCTAGCTCGAGGACAAGACACCTTATTCCTCCATGATACAATCTGAGCTCCAAAAACACACTTATTCCGCAAAACTCCATCCAAGCAGCAGTTTTCACAACCATATATATATATATGCCAGTACAACCAAACTTGGAAAGTGAGAACAGACTCCTAGGCATTAGCATTCTCGGAAACTCCTCCCGGACAAACTCTCAATTCTCCGAAACTAGGGCTACTTACCGTCTCAACACAAGCAACATACATATTCCAGACACACACACATAAATATAGGTTGAAAGTGAGGATTCAAACCGACGACGAACCTGAAATTCCGTAAACGGACTTGCAGTCTTCTGCACGTCAGCTCGGCGGTGTAGTGGCGCAGTTACGGCGGTCGGTGGTGGCGGAGCGGTGGAGAGACGGGGAGTCGAAGGGTCAGTTTGGCTAAGCGGTTTGACCGCTTTTAAGCTATTAATATAGCTTTTCCGCTGCCAAGCTTCTTTTATTAAATGTTTGGCAAACTCAAATAGCTTAAACGCTCAACAGCTTAAACGCTATTTGAATAGCTTTTTTAAAAGTTCCTCCCCCTCAGCTTTTGCAAATCGCTGTGGGAGAAAACGCTACGTTGACCATCGAAATTACCCATTTATCCTCAACCAAAACATCTATTTCCAAGCAATATCCTTCATCTTCAACCTCTGCAACCAATTTCCCACTGCCACTGTCGCCCGTCGCCATCCGCCTCGCCATCGCCCCCACCGTCGCCTCCAGCTCCTCCGTCGCCGTCGCCAAGCTCGGCCGCCGCAAGCCGGCTTCTTCATCGCCATCGCAAACCCAGTTCGGCCGCCTCTCAGTCCCGCTACCGCCATCGCCGCCTCTGCTTCCAGATCCGCCACCGCATGCCGCCCAGCGCCGTCGCGTCTCTGCCGCCTACTTCACCTCTTCTCGCGATCGTCTCCTGCGCCGTCGCCGTCCCCGTCCCCTCCTACGCCGTCGCCCATCTCCTTCTTCGGTTCTTCACTGTGTAGATATGTATATATATATATATATATATCATGTATTATATATTTAGTTTGTATATAACATATATTATATATAGCAATAATTTTATACATAACAGATAATATATATTAATTTTAATAAAATATATTTTTGAAGAATCTAATATAATATATATTTAGATTTTTATGAATTAAATCCAAATTTATACATAAAATTTAAAAATTATATATTTTTAATTATTTTTTATAATTTATTAACTGTAAGTATTTTAGCTATATATCAATTTAATTTTTTTTAAAAAATTATATTTTTAAATTTTATCTACATTATTTAATATCATGTCTATTTTAGTCTTTTTGTCAAATTCTAATAGCTTATCAACTTTTACAAACCAAACACATAATTTTACACTAATAACTTAAAAGCATATTTATCCAAACACATTATCAGCTTAAACGCTATTTAATTTAAACGCTATTACACAACTTAAACACTACCCAGCTTTTCAGCTACCAAAAAAACGCCTAGCCAAACTAAGCCGAAGATGAGGCTCCAACTAGGGAGGGAGGGAGAGAAAGAGGGCTTTCCAGAACTACGCTATATACGACCTGCTGATAGAGTGGCTGTGCTGGCCAATAGAGCTTTGCTGTTTGTCTGCTCGACTCCACACTCGATCTTCCCTGGACTGGCTAATCATGGCCGTCCATCTGCCCGTTTTTGTGATAACTGTTGATCGACGGTCAGGAAGCACTCGATATATGGGATATTGTAATTTTTTTTTTTTTTTGCCAAGTGCATAAATTCACCCCTCAAATTTTACCTTTTATTGGGTCACACTGAATTTCGTTTGATTCTAATTACACTCTTAAACAAATTAATATAGCTTAAATTCATTCTTGGACTTTTAACTTTTTCTTATAGTAGCACCCTCAATTTTTTTTTTAATTTTTTTTATTATAGTACCATTAATTTTTACTTAGTTATAATTATACCCTCAAACTAGTAAATTTCACATCATATAAATACTTGATTAGTTTTGAAGATGCGACTGATATTCACGTGCTTCTAATAACTTGAGATCTTTTGTCTTGAAGTTTGGATCAATTATACAATCTATTGTCAATGTTAATAAGAATAAAATTCAAACTTTTGACACTATCTTTATTTTAATTTTAAAACTTCTCAATCTAACCCAGTCAAATAATATTGCTTTTGTTCTTGCTCGTGCTTTGTTTTCTCACGAATATGATAATGACAATGAATGTGTGACAATTATATTAGGAATTGGGTTAGGGATTTGCCCGATTCTTTTGGTTTTGGTGGAAGAAATTTTGGTATTACTTTGAGATTTCATTTAAGAATAAGAATAATGAGATAAAGGAATTGAATTTATATTTTCTTTTAATTTTGAATTTTTTAATACAAATACAATTCACATCATCAACGTTAATAATTCATTACTTTTAACTAGGCAAGTGCACATCATAGGTTGTGAGCCATGCTAGTCAAATGTTCATGTGCTGTAAAATTGGCTAGTTTAAGGGTATAATTGAGACCAAGTAAAATTACAAATGTCAAGTAAAAATTAAGGGGTAAGTTTATGTATTTATTTTTTTAAATTTTCTTTTCTTTATTATTGTTGAGCATAAGCCAATTGGGTTAAGTCTTGTTTATGCTATGGCTTAGTTTGTGTTGAGTCACAATCAAATCATGACATGATAAGTTACTACGTCATAAAGAAATAAAGTTGTGTCATCTTATAAGCAGTATTAGAGTTAAATATCATAAGTTTGAATGTTTTGTAAATCACGAATGACATTTGTGAGATTTTATAGGTAATAAAATAATTTCAAAACTAAGTTGCACAAAAATAGATATCATATGAAATGAAAATGGGAAAACGTGTAAATAAATTATGATAATAAATTTTGAAAGAAAAAACAAATAAAAAACGCATTTTCGATATTTTTCTAATATTATGAAATAGTTTTGAAATATTTTTTAAATTACAGAAAAGTTCTAAAAATGTTTTCTTAACATTTCAAAAATAAAAATATTCATTTTAAAATGAATTTCATACATATTTAGATTTGTCTTGATTTTGTACGAACTTAAATTCATTTTTTCATTTGTCCTATTTTGTAAGAAAGATGAAACAAACCTAAATTCATACATCTCAACTAACTTAAATTCATTTTTTCTCCTTAACAAATAAGATATGATGAACTAAAAACTATATTTAGTCCAAATTTATCTTATTCCCCATAAAATAAAGACAAATCATTTTGACAAAGATGACCCATCATTAGTGGTAATTATATTTATATATTTTAATTTTATACTTATAAATTGAAATCAAACCAAATACATTGGGAGCAAAAAAATGTGATATTTTGGGTTAAAAATGTTATGTTGGTACTTTACTTAATTAATTTAACGCATGGTAACGTTAAAAATGATGTTATTAACGTCTATGTTAGAATTTTGGGTTAAAAAGGGTATTATTTTAATATTTTCAAAATATTTTTGTTTCTAAAATACTAAAAAAGTCAAAAAAATGTTTTCAAACAATTTTTACAATTTCAAAATTATTTTGAGACTGTTTTATAATATTAAAAAAAATATTAAAAACAAAAAACGTATTTCTATTTACAAAGATGGTAAAGATAAAATAAAATTTGTCTATAAATAAAAAAATAATTTTTATAGAATTTATTTAAATACATTATGAAATTTATATGTATTTTTAAATTAAAAAAATATTTTTATATTAAAAATTATATTTATAAAAAATCTCTTATATTTTATTTTATTTACACATTCTTTTAGTATTTTTTTTATTTTTTATTTTTTTAAAAAAATATCGTTTATCCATTGTCATTCTTCCGGCATTTTCGTTTCCATTTCAATATAACCAAGTGTAAGTGCTTTTACTAACCAAAAATTAATTTGGATCCAAAATCAAAATTAAAAATTAAATATGAATTTAAAAAATATTGAAACAAATTGTCCGCTTGAATGCAAATAACAAGTTTAAAACCCTAAGTCAAGTATCTGTTTCAGTGAATTGGCATGGAACCCACCGACTCTCCGCCGGAACCCTCCGACCCCAAACCCACCACCAATGTCACCTCCGACGACTATTCCACCGGTAACCAGCACTCTTCGCCTCAATCTCAGACGCCTACCGACCCCGTCGTGTCTCAGTCCGACTCCTTATTTGACGATCTATCTCAGCCCAGCCAACTGCAACCTGGCTCGGTTGACGGTGATTCCGGTACGCTACAGCCGCCGAAGAAGCGCCACCGCCGGAAGAAGTTGTTCCCGGAGATGATCTCTTCTGCAGCCGCTGTCCATGGACTTCGCGTCATTCGGCCCTATTCCAGACACAACAGTTACAGCCAGAAATCGGGCGGGGACTGGTTGGAAATTGACGACGCTCCGACCAGGAATTACCGGCGGCGGCGGATGTCCGATCTGGACAAGGAGGTTGATGTCGAGGCCCTCATAGCAATTTCCGTTGGATTTCCGGTTGATTCGCTCACCGAAGAGGAAATCGAAGCGAACGTGGTTTCCCAAATCGGCGGCGTTGAGCAAGCCAACTATATTGTGGTCCGGAACCACATTATCGCGCGGTGGAGGTCGAACGTGTCTGTGTGGATGACGAAGGACCATGCCTTGGAGTCGATTCGGGCTGAGCACCGAGGGCTTGTCAATTCGGCCTACTCGTTCCTGCTGCAACATGGTTACATCAACTTCGGCCTCGCTCCAGCCATCAAAGAAGCCAAATTGCGGCCGCCGGAGGGTGCCCCCAAGGCGGACGTCATCGTTGTTGGGGCGGGGATTGCTGGGTTGATTGCGGCCAGGCAGTTGATCTTTTTGGGGTTCAAGGTTGTGGTCTTGGAAGGTAGAAGCCGTCCCGGTGGCCGTGTTCGGACTAAGAAGATGACCGGTGGGAACAAACTGGTGGCTGCGGCTGACCTTGGGGGGAGTGTGCTCACCGGAATCAATGGCAACCCACTTGGAGTTCTGGCAAGGCAGCTTGGATTTCCGCTGCATAAGGTGAGGGACATGTGCCCACTGTACTTGCCTGATGGGAGAGCTGTGAATTCTGAAACCGATTCTCGGGTAGAAGTCTCATTTAATAAGTTGTTAGACAGGGTCTGCAAGCTTAGGCAAATATTGACGGAAGAAATAAAATCAGTAGATGTGTCCTTGGGCACGGCATTGGAAGCATTTCGAAGTGTTTATGGAGTTGCTGAGGATCCACAAGAGCGGATGCTGTTGAACTGGCATCTTGCAAATTTAGAGTATGCTAATGCTACAGTGATGTCGAATTTGTCAACGGCATTTTGGGATCAGGATGACCCATATGAGATGGGTGGTGATCATTGCTTCATTCCGGGGGGGAATGAAAGGTTTATCCGTGCATTGGCCGAGGACCTACCTATTTGCTATGATCATGAAGTTGAGAGTATTAGGTATGGGGTTGATGGGGTTTTGGTCTATGCTGGTGGGCAAAAGTACAGGGGAGACATGGTACTTTGTACTGTCCCTTTGGGTGTGCTGAAGAAGGGATCAATTGAGTTTGTCCCCGACCTCCCACAACGGAAAAAAGATGCAATTGAGAGGTTGGGATTTGGGCTGCTGAATAAGGTTGCAATGCTGTTTCCATATGATTTTTGGGGTGGCAATATTGATACATTTGGACATTTGACAGATGACTCGAGTACTAGGGGTGAGTTCTTTTTGTTTTATAGCTATTCTTCCGTTGCAGGAGGTCCACTTCTTGTAGCTCTTGTTGCTGGGGAGGCCGCAATTAAATTTGAAAGGATGTCCCCAGTGGAAGCTGTGGAGAGGGTTTTGTACATATTGAAGGGTATATTTAACCCGAAAGGGGTCTCTGTTCCCAACCCAATCCAGGCAGTTTGCACTCGGTGGGGGCAAGATCAGTTTGCATGTGGGTCATATTCGTATGTTGCAATTGGTGCTTCAGGTGATGATTATGATTTACTTTCAGAGAGCATCGGGGATGGGAGAGTATTCTTTGCGGGAGAGGCAACAAACAAGCAGTATCCGGCTACAATGCATGGAGCTTTTCTCAGTGGGATGAGAGAGGCTGCTAATATATTGAGAGTTGCTAAGAGGAGATCATTGGTTCCGGTAGAAACAATGAATAATTTAAATGGGGGAAGTGATGATGTTGATAAATTGTTTGAGGCCCCTGACCTTAAATTTGGTAGCTTCTCTGTTCTGTTTGATCCAACATCAGACAATCTCGAATCCAGTTCTCTGTTACAAGTTGAATTGAGAAGTGAGAAACTGGATTCTGGCTGTCTGCATCTCTATGGCTTGATCCAAAGGAAGCATGCTATTGAGCTGAGTAAGGTGGAGGGAGATGCTAACAGGATGCAAAGGTTAAATTTCGACTTTCGGGTTAGGTTGTTTGGGAGGAAAAGGCTATGCAGTGCTGCAGAAACCCTTATAACAAGCATTAAATCAGCGAGATCAGCCTAAATTAGGAATTTGATTAATATGTGAAGTTCTCTTAACAAATTTCAGCAATAACCAGGAGATTCTCTCTGTCTGAACTTGACTGACTCAGAGAGCTCTTGGATAATTTGGTAAACATTAAGTTGACCCAAGCAAATAATTCTTGTTGATCTAGAAGAAGCCTCCTTTTACAATTGTAGTGCATCTTAGCTGCTAGAATCTCAGATTAAGAAGAGAGAGATACCAGTAAACTCCTCCGGGGAGCAGAAAATTATCTTCAGCATCTCAATCAATGTAATTAGTTTCTCTGCCAACATTGTTGTACATTTGACATTGTGAAATATATCATTATAAGCCATTGCTCGTATTGTCTTCAGAATTCAGCTTCTGACAGTTGTTCTTGTTCTTTGACATAAAAAATTGACAGGTTGCACTTGCAGTTGCAGATGCTAATGATGCATATATCCAAGCATAAAACTTGAGACTTAAATTATCATTTTTATATCTTGAAGATAGCAGCTAGTTTTGCTTAATGCATTGTTCTTGTTGAGCTGGTCCTCTCCTCTATTCTGTCTCCAATGGGATGACCAAGGAAGTATATGTGGTTTGCTACATTCTCCTTTTCTTCTTCTTTCTTTCTTTCTAATAGAATAATCAAAGAAATCTTACACTCTCCTATTGTTTTATCTTGTGGAGTGACTAAAGAAATATTGTCCCAGGGGCATGTCATAGTTCTGACCAATGTGCTGTTACTGCTAGCAGTCCCAACTAATTCAAACGAAATATTAAAAACGACGTTTTGTATTTTATTATTTTAGTTTTTTTATTTTTTAAAAAATATTTATTTAATAGGTTCGATTTTTTTAATTTTTTTTCAATATAAAAATTTATTCCATCATTTCAGTTTGATTTTTTTGCATACAGTCAATTCAACTTGAATAATTTGGTCGGTTCGTCACCCCTAAGAAAAATATTTTATTCTAAATTTATCAAAAATAGAATAAGTCACTAAATTGTAAGGGATAACTCATAATTGCGACTTTATACCTTAATTATAGGAGCAAATACTAACTAAATTAGGTAACATAATTTCAAGTAAAATTGATTCATACTCAGAGTCAAATCAGACACAAGTAGAATACTAAGTGCGAGGATAGCTTGAATAATATGACAAAAGTAAACATGGTCCGAGTGAGATGTACACGTGTTAGTTGAGTCTGATCTTCGGCATCGTCACTAATAGTGCTAGAAATGCACACGTGTTGAATCAATGGGATAAACTTATATTTATATCTTTCCCTGCACCCAAGTCTCAGGTCCGACCTTAGCTCAGTTGGCAGAGCGGAGGACTGTAGTGGGTTGACCCGAATGCCATCCTTAGGTCGCTGGTTCGAATCCGGCAGGTCGGAGCTTTTTCAATTTTTAGTTTATTTTTCACTAAATGCTTAATAATGATCAAAACTTTTTTTTTTTTCCTTTAAATATCGGGTATTCGAATTTGTGGCCTGACTAATCTACATGAATTCTGTTCGTATGAGTTGGGCAAGGTTCTATTATATATTTGGCAAAATCTCACAAGAGTCATAACAGTTACACAAGGTTTGTACAAATTTAATTATGAGAGGTAAATAAAATTTTAGTTCAATTAAAATAATCAAATCGAATCGATTGACTGCTTCAATTTTTGTTCAAATTAAGAATTTTTAAATTTAATAATTTCAATTATTTATTCAAAAACAAGGTTTTCTTTCCTTTTTATTTTTTTCATTTGATTCGATTTTTTGATTTTCAATTTTCATATTTATTTGGTCAATTCAACATAATTTTTGACAGATTCATTTATTTTGATTTAAACATTTTGATTGATTCGATAATATGATAGACTAAATGTGCACCATTACCCACCATATAATGTGATGGCCGCAGCATCTCATCAAGTACAGGTAACGCATAGGGCCAAAAAGATCTTGCCATATATCGTGTTATGTGTGATTATCAATAATTCAATTAGGAAATATTTTTTTCGCATATTGTTAACAAAACTTGGATCTAAACCAAACATTCCAAAAAATGCGGCAAGGATCATCTTGGATAGCAGCTATTTTGCAACATTTTATTAATTAATAAAATTATTTTAAAATTAAAAATAATAGGCATTGTCTAAAATTTATTAAAATTTCAGTATTACCCTTAATTTTTTGTATGGACAAAACTTTGAACTATTGTGTTGTTTATATAAATACCGGGACATTGGCCGTGTTAGAAAGTGCAAAAGTTCAATTTACCCAAATTAATCTTGTTGGTTCGATTCGGTTCGATTTTTTATTGCATCGGTTCGATTTAATTAATTTTTCTTAAAAATTTGATTTTCATTTTTTACTTCAATTTTGTTGGTTAGTATTTAAAACGATTTTGTTTTTATGTTTATAAAACGACATTATTTTCTTCGATTTGTGTGTGTTTTCTATTAGTTACTTCGGTGTTCTTTGGGGGTTTTTTTTTTCATTTATTCGATTTAATCAAATTAGTTTATACGTTTTAAGTTCGATTTTTTTTGTTATCAATTAGTTTGATTTTTTGAGTTAATTAGTCTGTTCAATTTAATTTTGTTCATCAATTCAGTTTAATTAATTAGTAAATTTATATCAATTTAATAATTGAATCGACTATTTGTACACTTTTAGTTCATTCATGTTATACATTTATAAAAAAAAAATATACTTTTAAGAGTCCAAATTTCTAAAAAGAACAGGTTGGATATACCGTAAAATTGATTTTAAATTAAATTTAAATAAAAAATTATGTCCATGTTAATTTTGTTTCTTAGGAAAATATAAATATTTTGAAAATTCATTTTATTGACAAATCTAAATAGATAATAGTTAATAAATTAAAAAAGTACGGTCAAGGCAGTTTGACTTTCCTGATTTTTGTCAACCCATTAACGTTAAAATATTTATCCTATAAAATTACCTATTTATCCTTCACCTTTTTTTTGCGTTTGCCCATTTCGATATAAAATTATAAAATACGTCAACATCAAAAAATAATATTTTTATATTAATATCAATTTACTAAATAATTTTAAAAAATCCACAATTAATGCATTCTCACCAAAAAAATTTAAATTCATTAACTTTTTAAATATCCATTTTTTGACTCGATTTGTATTCCTCATACGCTACTAGCCATTTGCTTAAGAGGAAAATAGGATTTTCAGGTGTAATCATCATACCATGTTAGATAAAAATAGAAAAAAAAATAGATATAAAATAAAAATAAATTTTTTAAAAAAATTAAGAAACAAAAATGCTTAAATAAAAATATATAGAGTTTTTTTATAAATATTATTTTGAATATATAAAATTATAAAAAAATAGTTATTTAATTAAAAAATAAATATAAATTTCATAATGCATTCAAATAAATTCCAGAAACAAACGTTTTAGAAATTTTTTTCATTTCTAACATCTTCATGGAAATGCATTTTTAATATTTCTTAATATTACGAAATGATTATAAAATATTTTTTTAAACATTTATAGGCATTTCAATATATAAAACATTTCAAAAACGCTAAAATGACACTCTTAAGACATTTCCGTGCATCACAATTGTCATATTATGGAGACAACTTTATCTCTTTTTTCCTTTGGCTCTATTTTTTTTCTTCTTTGCTCGTTAATCTGTTTTCGGTGTAACATTTCAAAAATAAGAAAATCTTCTAATTACATGTCGATATCATCAAATAATATTTTATAATAATATCAATTTTATAAATAATCCTCAAATAGTCACAATTAATGCATTCTCACCAAAACGACTTAAATTAATTAACTTTTGAAATATGCATAAAATATGGATATTTCAAAATCCTAAAATAACAAATAATTCTTTCTCAAAATGGATATGTTCTTTAAATTCATTGAAAAATATTGCATATAAATCAATTAATTGTAGGAAAATGAATGCTTTAGATGCATGCATCAAAGGCTTTGAATGTGCAAATCCTGCTTAGAAAGTAGGTTGATGCATGTGAATGAATTCATTTTTTAGGCTAGTTTTAAATTTCAAATTTTGTTTAAATGTGAAATGGTTATCTCAAATGGGTTTTGTTGTTTTTGATTATCGAAAATTACTATATAAATCCGTTTAGTTTTTGATAATAAATTTAGAGTGTGTCAAATGATGATTATATGATTCCGATTTAAAAATGAATACCATATTTGAATATTTTAAGAACAAATTGACCAACAAATGAAACTTTTAATATATTATGAACAAAACTTAATGTTCAAAAAAAGACGATGATAGTTGTTCAAGGTGATGACCAAAAAGAAAGGCTAACAATTATTCAATAGGACTTTTTCGAAAGCTATCAACCTTTCATTTATAGTTATTTGAGATTGAAATTCACCTTCTTATATAGCTATTGACTCCTTAAATAATTGTCGAACTTTTCTTTATTGTTGTTCTAAGAGTGAAATTCATCTTTCGAACAGCTGTCAATCTCACTTTATAGTTATTGACCTTCTCTTTACAGCTGTCCATGGGTAAAATGTATCATCTTGGATAGCTATCATAGCCTCGAACAGCTGTCGGCCTCTCTTTTATAGTTGTTCAAAAATGGAATTCATTCATTCAATTAACTATCGACCTCTCATTTATTTCGTGCACTCAACAAGTATCGACCATTTCTTTTGAGCAATATGTCATTGAATATAAAAATTTTATAAGACAAACTTACAAATATGCCCTCATTAATCAAAATAAAGAGATACTATTGAGGGGTGATATATGCAATAGTTTGGAGAAAAAATATCAATCAATAATTAATCCTGATAACAAATTTTAGTAAACTTATATCATGACCAATCTATATTTTCTCTTGTATTTTTATATTTTTTTGTGCAATCATAAATTTTTTTCGTGTTTTGATTATATTTTCGAATCTAATTTTTGAGTCAATTTAAACCATGTATTTTGATATTTTTTTTGTGTGACAATTTGAATTTTTTATTGTTTCGATTATATTATTGAACATGTATTTTAAAATCAATTTAATTTAATTCTTATTTTTATGTATAAAAAAATAAAATAAGATAATAAAATACACATCATATTCAATTCATGTCAAACTATACGTGTCAAATTTACTTGAATATATATGTTTAGGGATATAATTGAAATAATAAAAAGTTCAAATATTCATGCAAAAGAAATCAAATGATACGAATTAAATTGACTTAAAAATATAATCAAAATAATGAAAAATTATCTCAAAAAAATAAAAATAAAAATAAAAATAAAAATAAAAATTTGGCCATTATGTCCCCCTGTTTGCGACATAAAAGGAGGAAAGTGCCAATGGCAGTTAGTTTTAAGGGCGTAAAGTGTAATTTATGCAAAATTGATCAGAGGGACAAAGTCGTAAGGAGCAGAGTGGATCCCACTTTTCAACTCGGTCCATCCTCGGACACGAGACATCTGTCCTGAAACGCCTCTCTCTCTCTCTTCTACACTTCTTCTCAGCTGCGGTTTCACTTCTCTCTCTGCTTCTTCTCTTCTTGGCAGCAAGTTTTCCGATTCCTATCTGGTACTCTCTCGTGCCGGAACCAAAATCTACATCATGGTATCGCCGGAAATGGCGATAGTGTCGTCGAACAGCAAGCCGCCGGAGCAGGCTCGGGGGGTGAAGCTGGAGTCCCTGGACGTGATAGACATGAGCGGACTCTCACAGTCGGAGCTGCATGCGCTCTCTCTCTGCTCCGACTCGGCATTCGACGTCCGCCGCACAGACGATTTGGTGGTGCCTCCAATTGACCGCTCAATTTTCAACGAGAGCGCCGCGACTCACGGCCCGACGTACTCGTCCTCCGCCGTCGGCCACCGCCGCCGACTAGCCGACCTTCCCATGGATGACGCGGAACGTGCGGAGAACAAGTTAATCGTCGATTTCTTAAAACAGCTTCTTGGAAAAGGTGAAACTAGTCAATTGGTCCAGCCGTCCCCGACACCGCCACAAGCCGTTGTTTCCGGCGATTCCGAGGCGTTTCCTCAACCTATGAATGTAGATAATCAAGTAGGATCAGGCGAGCAGGACATGCAAATTGTTCCCTATGTCGGCGAGATTAAGAAGCGAGGGCGGGAACCTGAGCCCAGGGCCCCGGAGGTCGGCGGAGACGTTCAAATGCAGTTGGTAAACGAGGACAGAGTGCCTGTTGATCTGGAAGCATTGGAAAATGGGGATGAATTTTACGCCTCGGAGTTGAGGAGGAGAACTGTCGGGTTGGAGACTCAGGGGGATTTTCTGGGGTTTTTGAGTAATTTAGGAGGAGTTTGGGGCAGTCGAAGGAAGAGGAGAAAAATTGTCGAGGCCAGTGAGCTCGGCGGCGCATTGCCCGAAGGATGGAAGATAATTCTTGGCCTTAAGAGACGACAAGGCCGCGTCTCCGTAATCTGCCGCCGATTCCTAAGGTGGTCTTCTCACAATGATTTCCCTTTGTTGATCTCGCACATATAAATATTTTATTATTACCCGTGGTTACTTTGAAATAATTTCTCTCAGTGTAGACACATTTATGATTTATCTCTCTATTTCATTGTTGAACTTGGGGTTTGGCATGTGGATTTCTTTGTTTCTAAATAAGTAAGCTCTTCAGGAATGTGGTGCTTCATTCATAATTTGTGGCTTGATTTTTCATAGAATTGTACATTTCTACTGCACGTTGACACGCCAAATAATCCTTTGGCTTATGGTCAGGCACGAAATGATGTTTGGGACCATGGTGCTTGTTGTTATATAGGTCAGAGTCTCCACTGTTGTGCTGTGGCTCTTAACTTTTTTCTGATGGTAGGTTTCTCGGATTGGTTGAGGAAAGTTTTTATGCTCATGCAGTTAACCGGTATCTTCAGAATAGTGTAAGGTTTGTTGATCCATGACAGCAGCAACTATGTTCCTTGAAGCTAGAATTGGTGACTTATGGACAGATGAATCCATTTCTATTTGATGAAGACTTTCACTCTTTTTCCATAAATATGAATGTTCAGAGTGTTATGCCCCCTTCATATATGTGAATAATTATAGCAATCATTATTCTGTTCTTCTAATTTATGATGCGGGATCTCAAGGATTGTGCACCTTCTCTGGTCACTGAAGTTTTGTAAATGTTATTTTCCTCACAGTACTGAATTTCTTTTCGTCGAGTGATTTGTCGCCGCTATTAACTTAGTATGCATGCATTGGTTTCTTCCTTTTCTTTATTTTCTATGCAACTGACCATTTGAAGAAATTACTTCATCAACTATTTTCACATAAGGTATGTTCTTTTAATTTTCATTTATCATATGATGATGTAGGATTCTGGTCTTGGTTATCATTATCTTTTCTTTCATTCAATCACCATCTTTTGAAACAAAGCACTATGTAAAAATATTTTAACTGACGCATTTAAATAAGAGTTACTTATGAAGAAATGGTGATGAATGGGACAGTTGACAAGAGTTGAGCTAGGAAGTAGGGAGCATGCACAAGGGAGCATTGTTCTTATTAGCGGTGAGATACAAATAATCATGTTTTGTAATCTCACCAGATTCAAGGAGTACTTGTTTTTTGGAATATTGGAGTGAGCTTTAGCTTTAGCAATAAATGGAATACTGGGTAGCTAACATCAAGTAATCAAACATTTTATTTCTTTTTGATAACTACCATCAGGGAATCAAATACTTTATTTCTATGATTTTTTTAAAGATCTACACTAATTCAAAATTCTTATAATCGTTCAAGAAATTGAAATCAGCTCTCATTTTGTTTTCCCCATGGTATAAGTGCAAGTTAATCAAGCTTTGGTCTAAGTTCTATTTCTTCTGTCATTCCATGGACATTGTGCCGTTTGTCTGGCTAACTTCATTGTTATTCGATCTCTCAAATTTCCTAATATTCTAGTATGTTTTGAGGTGTTTTACCATCAAGGTGGTAGCTTAGTAGTAGGAAGGGTCAAAGACATTACCTTGTGAGTTCAAGATTGTGGGTGCAATTTCTAACCTCAGTAGTACTTGGGTGATCTCATGCCATAAGGTCCACTGGTTTAAGTGGCAGCAGACCAATGATGTTGCCAACGAGGTTCTAGCAGGGTACAAGACTGTTCAAGTGTGACAGGGGAAAAACATGATTTTTCCCCGTCCTTTTGGTTCCTTTATAAGGTGACATTGAGTCAATTTCCCACCCTTTTACCTAGCAAAAAAAAAAAAGGTTCCTAGGTTTTCTCTTCATTTCCTCCATTAACATGATTTCTTATGTTTTTTTCAACTTGATAGAACTTTTTTTTTGTCTTTTATCCTTGCAGACTCCATTTAGTTGAGTTTCTATGTTGTATGCACAATATCAACCATGCAAAGAAGTGTTGGACCCCACCAGGAACCTTCAGGATTGAGCGCATACCACCGTGCTAAAATGTATAGTTGTTAACAGTGACGGAACTCTTTATCTCTATCCACACCGTGGGTTTGTTGTTGGACCCCACCAGGAACCTTTAGGATTGAGCGCTTACCACCGTACCAAAAGCTATTGCTCTTAGCAAAGGCGCAACTCTTTATCTCTATCCTCACTGTGGGTTTGCAACCCCATCCCTAGATCTCAACAAGCAGTCTCATGGAGTTGTTGGGGCTATTGCTATGGACCAACAATCCCCCCACCCCCCAGCGCATCGGAGGAGACTTAAACCTGCAACCTGCTCTGATATCAATTGGACCTCACCAGGAACCTTCAAGACTAAACACTTACCACAATGCCAAAAGCTAATCATATCAATTATCTTCATTCACTACCATTTCATGAAATTTTTTCCATATCAAGATGGTGTTGGAACTTTATTTTATAATTCCCTTGCTAGAGGATTGCGTCAAGAATGTCAGGAAATTTTGCCTCATTTGTCTTTTGCATGGACTTGTATTATCAATGTGATTTTTAGAGACCAATTGACATTATGAATATAGTCCATTGACTTTAACATGGTTAAGATAAGGTGCATTTGATGATGCTTCTTGTAGACTCTATCAATTTTGGATTGACTTAAAAATTTGAAGAATAGAGAAGAACATGTTGGAGGGCTACAATTGAAAGCTCAAAGCCTCTTGCCTATGAAGAGCCTGTATCAAATGAGAAGAGGTGTTGCCAAGAAGGCATTCTATTTGAACCATTAAAGACCTTTCTAGATCTGGACTTCTTCACAAAATTAGTTATCTAAAGAAAATCAGTATGAAGGGACATTCTATCAATGGCATAACACAATCAAGAAAGAGTAAACATTTACAAATTTAGTGAAATCCTATTGAGGTTGAAGGGAGTGTAGGAGAATGCAGAAGGGCAAGTTCTCCTTATTAGAGGAAAGATAAACCACCTGTCATTGGTTTGTGTTGCCAACTTGCCATAATGACCCCCTAGTGTATGTTTTTTACTTTGCGGGGGTTCTAGAGGGTCATTTCTGTATGCAATCTTCCCGTTCTTATTTTTTTTGAGGACAAAAAAACTATTTTCATAACTCATATCTGTGACCTTCCAATCACAAGGAAACAACCTTACCATTGCTACCAAGGCTTGCCCTCTTTGGTTTATCTTGCCAAGGGTGTCCCTAGAGGATAAGGCTCCTTGCTTTTCTAGGGTCATGTTGAATATTTAATGGCAACAGTCACGCAACCAAATATTTGGTTTCATGTTATATATATTAGAAAACCAATATTAGTTTCTTGTAATCATTCAAGAAACTTAGTAAAACACTCATTTTAGTTTTTCAAACATAAATGTAAGGCTCTTTTGCTGTAAGTTTTACTTAAGCTTCGATTGATCTCTTGATTAATCCCAATAAATGATTAATTGGTTGATGGGAATGCGTTCTTTTAGCTTGGAAGAAAATGAGTCTTGGTCAACAGATTTAGAGTGGATAATTTTTTTTCCTTAGTGTATGAGGTTCTTTGCTTTGCAAGGATCATTCTTGTTTGCAACTTACCCTTGCTTTACAAAGAGGATGTTTCTACAACTTGAACCCGTAACTTTACAATCTCAAAGGATCAACCTTATTGTTGCTACCAAAGTAAAAAATGCTTAAAAAATGTTTAGAGGAGAAAGGACTAGCAAATGTATGTTAACATTTTTTTATAATTTATTTTAAACTTATTTTTATAGCTTATGATGAAATTTTAATATGCTAAAGTGATGCACCACCAAGGTGCCCTAACATATTGTCAGGTATGCATTGCAAGTTAGGAAAGTTTTTGAC
This sequence comes from Diospyros kaki, assembly GCA_036245055.1. NCBI lineage: Eukaryota > Viridiplantae > Streptophyta > Magnoliopsida > Ericales > Ebenaceae > Diospyros > Diospyros kaki. The sequence continues at coordinate 41,143,284 of BSEG01000012.1, forward strand.
CAATGTTGTGTCCAACATGAGTGTTGATATGGCACCTTCATATACTACTTGTTTACTCTTCTTAGCTTAAGTTATTCTCAATAAACTCAGTTTGGCCCTTTTGTAAGACTTATTGTGTTGTCAAAGCTGCTTGTTGGCATGGGAACCCTTGATAACAAAGAGCAACCTATCACAAGCCTTAATCTCGCTAGACGGGGTCAATTACATGAATTTTAGCTTTTAAGCCATCTCCATCCATGTTCGTATCTCCCATAAGGCCATTGTACACCATGTCATGTATAATGGTTTTTCACCAAACTTTCTTTGGTCTTCCATTACTTCTTGTTCTACTCATTTCTTCCATTCTATCCTTTAGCCTAATAGGTGTGTTTATTAGTCTTCTTCTCACATATTCAAACCATCTAATTTCTAATTCTGTCTTTCCTTATATAGTTACATATCTACTGTAATTTCCTCATCCCATTTATACTCTTATTTTGCACATGTTGGTACTTAAAAGTGGCATTTTAATTAAGCTGACTTTTAGAACTCATGATCACATTAAGCTGAATTTTTAATGTTAAAAGCTTGAGAGTTGTTTGAGTAAATTCAAGTGATCTTACTGCTAACTACAATCTGATCCTTCCCAAGAATTTTAGTCATGTGGATGGTGACACTTGTAGCATTTGCTAAAAATCTAGGTTTAAAGATCGAACTAAATTTTGAATCTTATTAATGAAGAATGTGATTATATCTTGGAGTTTGTTTTCCTTTCCAAAAAATGGTTTGTGGACGACCCCTGTTATGAAAAACTGTGGGTTGAAAAAAGATTTTCCAGCCTATTGCATTTGGCAAAGTAGTCACAACCCAATCCCACATCGTTTGTTTATTGGGGAGGCTTTGGATATATTACTCGGTCCCATGAACCCCGTAAGTCACTTTTAATTAGTGCTTTTGGGTGGAGACCTATGGTGTTACAAGTGGTATCAATGCCAACCCAGGACCATTACCACGTGGGTGCGGGCTAGGAAAGTGTTTTGAGATTGGTTTTTGTTAGATTGAGGTACAAATTTTTGGTTTGGCAATGATGCTAGGAATTAAAAAAGGGGAATTTGGCGCTGCCCAATCTCACATTGATAGTCTATTAGGGAAATCTTGAGTATATTATTGGGTAAATTGCCTCTAGATCCCCTGTTGTTTGGGCCATTTGCAAAGAGACCCCTATGGTTTACTTCTGTTCTTGGAGATCCTTATGGTTTTCATTTTTTGCAGCGGCACCCCCTCCATTAATAACCTGTTAGTTGAACTCAAAATAGGTTAGATTTAACCAAACCAAGACTTAGGCTTTAAAAATTTGCTTACAAAAAATAAAAAAAATGTCATAGACTGTGGCTTATGGTGGCTGGTGTCGCTGTTGAACCCAGCTGAGATGGGGTTCAGCGAAACAGAAAAACTCCTAAAGATCCTTCATCAAAATCTCGATAATTAGAGCTTCAACTTCCAAGATTTACTTAGCAAAATCCCTTCCACATACTGAAGGACCATCTCAGAAGAACAAGAGATAACTGATCTAAGCCAAAATTTGCCCAAATTCAGGTGATAAGTTCCTCAATTGAGAGGGCTTGACTGTGCAATTCTCATTGCTGAGTCCTTAGAGACGATTGAGCAGTGTCTATAGTGAGATTGGTTGCTCAACCAAAGTGAACCTACCATCCAACCCATCATGCTTGTATATACGTATATATCTGTAGAGGCTTGCTGCCATCGCTGTTGATGAAGGCAGCAATCAGCCTCCAATTGAGGGAGAAGAAGCGAGGAACTTTTCCGAAATTTAGTACCAGACCTACATGGCCGCTTTACGGAGGGAGGGATGGAGCTTCAAAGGAAAAAGAACTGAACAATTTTGTTCTTGCGTGTGGCAAATGCAGAAGCTTTGAAGGGTTTGAATATTGGTGAAGCAGATGAATAGACTTTTATGGATAGTTTGAAAATCTGGTATGCATGAGTTTATATAGATTTTTATGGAAATCAATTTCTTAGTGGGAATAGAAGCATTACGTAGACTTGAAGAATTGTGTTTTGACATCTCGATCTCAGAGTTGTGTATTTAGATTCCAAACTTGGGGGTTTTGATCCTTCTCTCTCCTATGTAACTCTGAAAGTGATACCTACAATTTTTTTTCTTTTCTTTTTTCTAACTCTAACCCAAATGAGTTAAAGTGTAGTTAATCAAGAAGTAAAAACTATGTCGTCTAAACAACAAACTAACGTCGTTTATGCCAAAACCAGGGAGGTGTCACTACAAAAAATGAAAACTGTAAGGATCTCCGCAGACAAACAGTAGCCACAGGAATTCTCCATGCAAATGGCCCAAACAAAGGGGGTCTGAGGGAAATTTATCCTATATTATTTAGTCCCATTAAACCATGAGTCACCTTCAGGTACTACTTTTAAGTGTGGACCATAATGTTACAAAACTCATGGTTCAAAATCACAAGTTCAAATAGAATGCATGTTTGGCATCACAAGATCATGCAAAAACATCCATTGAACCATAGTCCATCTAAAGACGTCTATGGACTCACAAGTCCATGCAAGGACATTTATTGAAGTTGTGGATGCTCTTGTGATATCATTTTAAGTTGTGGAGGGAACCATGACTTCAATGAAGTGGATATTTCTGTAACTGTAATTCATCCCTATAACTTCAAACTGTACTTGTGCGGAAGAACCATGAGTCTATTAAAAGGCATTGAGTTTAGGAAATATTTTCACTCATTCATTTGGTAAAATTGGTCTTTATTACCAATTATGGTAACAAATTCTTTAATCTTGAAGGTTTTTGTTTTACCTAGTTAGCCCAATAATGAATCAATGTGCTTTATTGGAAATTATGCACTATATAATATCTAAGTTATTTCAATTGGGAAAGTTTAAACAGCAAGCAAATTGCTTGGACACCAAAATTTGCTATTAAATTTGTTAGTTGGGTTCTATATTGACATTGTTTTCCATGAATCTGGCTTGCAGCAATTCGTACATGTTTTACATGTGGCGTACTTAAGTTACTCTCAAACATGGTCTTGGCTTGCATTCACCTAGTAATGGTTTTGGGTTAGCTCTCATACCACTTGTAACACCATGGTCCTCACCCAGAAGTGCTAAACTGAATGTGACTCTTGAGGGGTACAAGTATCCCTGGAGGTCCTAAGTTGAGAGGAAGTAAGATAGTCCAACACTTGGGGGGGAAATTTTTAGGGAGTAATATGCTTAGGTGGAGTGTATGAGTGCAAGGGAAGGTAAATTGAGTATAGTCAATGGAGAGTGACATTCTGCTTTAGATCCACAGGGACCACCCATCACCTTTGTAAGGATAAAATTTGGTGCTCATCTATAGATTCTTTTCAAGGGGAGGAGTGAATGGCATGCTGTTCTCTACACCCCATGCTAACTACATGGTGCTTTAGGTATTTGTCCTTGTCACGTGGGAAGGATATTACCAGATAGGACTAGCATTTGTAGATACACAAATATTAAATGCATTGTCTAATCTAGGTATAATCCCAACCTTAGATTAATAGATCATCATTGTTTTAATTAACAAGCAGGACTTTGAACATGTTTGACTGGTGGAATTTTAAGTAATGCATGCACTTGTTCATCCAATGTAGTTGTACTTGTTTCATTACAACACAATTTACTGAAATCAGGATTTAGTTCTCAAATTCTCAATGCATATAAATTAGTTGTATGTCCTTTTAGGGCTCTCTACCATGTAGCATATTTCTTTATGCTTGTGTACTGTTCTGCAGGATGGGTTGAAAAATATGCATGTGATTCTCATAAAAATTAATGATGGATCTCTATTTAACATATGTAACTAATTAGGCTACTGCTCTTTGGTTTGGTTTCTATTCTTTTGAAACATATATATTTCTTGTTAGAAATCAAATTGCACTTTATGTTGTGAGTGGAATGGTGTATACTCAACCAAGAGTAACAAAATCTCTAGCTTTGAGGGCCTGGAACATTTAGTATTGGCACTCTTCTGGGCTGTATGGTTTACATCAGTTGCTTAGAACATTGTTTTTGCAAAGGGCCATCCACAATTTTCCGCCATGTTTTTCTGAACACTTCTTTCACAACAGGAACAATATATATAAAATTAAAGCTGCTTTTAGTTTTAATTGATTTGCTTGCCAGATTATTGTTTTTTCCATATTGTTCATTCATTTTTGTACTCTCAGATAACTCTTCCTACTTCCCCTGTCATTTGCTTGTGGGGCCTGATATATTGTAGTTTACTTGGTACTTTTCAGCCCCAGTGGAGAACAGTTTCTGTCGTGCAAAGAGGTTTCCTCGTTCTTTCAGTCTTATGTTGGGATTAGTGGTGCAAGCGAATCATTGACTCAGCCGGGGGGCGACAATCAGCAAGTTCATGGTGTGGGTTCTGAAGAAGTAAGTCTAGTAGTACATTATATCTGTCAGTTTTGTCCTGTTAAAACTTTGCCTGATTAAATTTGTATGATGTGTAACAGCATGCAGGTTTTGTTCACAAAAATGATGATGTAAAGCGAGAAAGCAATCCCAGTTCAATATTACCCAGTCCGTCTATACCTATTGTGCAGGAGAGGGGTTTTGATTCGAGGGGAATTGATAATCTGCCTGAGGTTCAAGTTCAGCATCTTTTTGAGTGTGACAAATGTAACATGACCTTTAATGAAGGGAACTCCTTTGTGAGGCATCTGATGTCATTTCACCAGAGGATTACGAGGAGGTACAACCTTGGTTTGTCAACGGGGGAAAATCTGATACCTAAAGAATGTGAAAGTGGGATCTTGCAGAAGGGATTTCAGAAAAGGCAGAGTCTTCACACCAACGTGGGATTCCATACAAGGAATGACAATGGAAGTTCTGGAGAATTGCCAGATCAGACTGTGGTTCAAAAGAACATTCAACCTCCTTCTCACAATGCATTGCCATCAAGGATCTCTAAAATGGATGCTTTGGTTGAAGTTGCCCACAATACTATTTTGGAGACTACCTTTGCTGAATTTCATGATAAAGCCAAGATTTCCTCATCCAACAAACTGAAAGGAGTTTCTACTCCAGATACTGGTGCTGCCAGTTCTGGTCATAACGAGCTGAAAATGGAAACTTGCAAGACCAAGAGTACACCAGATCAAGGCTTTAACAAGCATGGGATCGACTGTGTAATGACTGATTGTGAAGCAATGAACAGTGATCAAATTTCTCATGTTGAGAAACATGTGAGTGTCTTCTGCACTGGCACTCTTGAGCATCAAAAACTTGATGAAGCAGAAAAAAATGGAAACAGTGAAAGAAAAACTTGTGGGAACAGAAAACTTACACCAAGCAATGATGTGCAAAGAGGGACATCAGGTCAAATTGCCAATGAAATTGCTGATCAGAGTGGAGCTGCTGCTTCTTCAACAGCAGCGACACAGCCAATACCCTGCTTTCCCTCATTTACTGCTTTCTCAGATAAGGTATTCAAAATTTTATCTGATTCTGAAAATATCAAAAAAATTGAGAGATATACAATTTGATATTGTTATTTCTGCCTTGTTCAAGAACATTGTTTGTTGCCCTTTTGTGATTCCCCAAACTACCTAAGATTGCAAAATAGTTTTTTTTTTCTAACATATCTTTCTCCCTCAAGATTGTTTCCCTATTAGATTGTAATCTTACTTTCACTGGCCTATCTATAAAATTCAGAACAAAGGATTTTGCATTTCCTGCCCGAGGTTGTGATCCTGAATAGTTCCAAAATGAAAAATCTGTGGACATGGTAGGAAGGAAATAAAGGTGTTTTTCTCCTTCACAGTTCTCTTAACCTTTTCTTAGCAAAATTATAGAGTGCAGGGTAAATTCCTAGTTGTTGATTAGTGATTCCTTCAACAAATATGGTAGTAGGACATGCCTCCTTTTTCATTGGCATGCTTACCCTTGGTATGCCTGAGGAATTTATTTTTGGCTATGTAATGACAGGGAGAAGATGAATTTTGTACTGTTGATCAGAGGGTTTACCATATAACCAGCTTTGATGATCTGGCATTGGATTATGCAGACTCTCTGAAGTTCAGTTTTCTGAACGAACAAGAATCATCATATCTGCCAGGTATACCGATGCATCTAGTAGATGATGACGGAACTGGAAAGGGATTGGATTATTCAGATAGAATTGAATCAGAGCCATCCATGCCAAACCATTCTGGGAGGCACCAGTTCACAACTGTCTGTGTGTGGTGCAGTAAAGAGTTCAACCATGAAGCCGTTGACTCGGACACCCAGTCAGATTCAGTTGGTTATATGTGTTCAACCTGTAAATCCAAAATATCTGGACAACTTAACATACTGGATGGTGGTTTATCTGGGGATTCCCATCTTTAATCAATATTGTGCTTCCTTTGCTTTGGAGCTCAAGTCCCATCGAATTTGTGGTAAATTCTGAATCCTTCGAGTATTGTATTACCTTGTAAAAAGTTTGAGCTTGGACAGGTTATTATATACATAAATATTAGATCATGTATATATGATCCAATACTCGAGGGACTTTAGATAACTCCTCAAATTCATATCTGATGGTTATAGAGTCTCTAAGATAAAATTCAATCTGATTGTGAATATGGGATAGGGATAGGCATTAGAGACTTAATTGAGTTGGAGTTTCTGCCTATAAATAGGCTGTTATGACCCAATCCCACATCGTTAGTCTATTGGGGAGGTGGTATATTATTTGGTCCCATGAGTCCATAAGTCACCTTCAACTAGCTATTTTGGGTGAGGACCCATGGTGTTACAAGTGGACCATTATCAAGTGGGTGCAGGCTAGGAAAGTGGTATGAATTTGACTTGTCAAGCCAGAAATCCCCTATTGATAAATTTGACCCAAGTTAGATTCAAAACGCTTTCATGACCTGCACCCATGTTGTAGTTATGGGCTCATGGAACCAAGTAATATATCTAAGACCTCTCCAGTACACTATCAATGTGGGATTGGGTCGTGACAAACTCCCCTCCTTCAATACCTAGTATCCTTGCCAGACTAGAAATCCCATATCGATTAATCTGACCCAAGTCATATTCAAAACACTTTCCTGATCCATATCCACATGGTCGTTATGGGATCATGGAACCAAGTAATATATCCAAGACCTCCCAGTAGACTATCAATCTGGGATTGGGTCATGGAAAACTCCTCTCGTTTAATACTTGATGTCCTTGCTAGATCAAAAATCCGATATCAATCAATTTGGCCCAAATAAGATTTAGAATACTTTCCTAGCTTGCATCCACGTGTGGTCTTTGATTGACTTTGATACAACTTGTAGCACCACCAATCCTTACCCAAAAGTGCTAGTTGAAGGTGGCTTATGGGCTCATGGAACTAAGTAATATACCTAAAACCTCCTTAATAAACTATCGATGTGGGATTGGGTTGTAACGAACTCTCTTCCTTTAATACCTGATGTTCTCACCAGACCAGAAATTCCATAACAATCAATCTGACCAAGTTAGACTCAAAAACACTTTCCTAGCCTGCACCCACGCAATAATGGTCTTAGGTTACCTTTGATACCACTTGTAACACAACAAGTCCTCACCCAAAAGTGCAAGCTGAAAGTAACTTATGGGCTCATGGAACCAACTAATATACCCAAGACTACCAATATGGGATTGGGTTGTGATGTAGGCACCCCTAGTTTAGTCATTGATGTACCACACCAGTAATATATGAGATGTAGCCAAATTATTGTGGTTGTGTGTCCAAAGAGAAGCAAAGTCCACAAAGGGAGTGCGACCAATTATTTAGATTAGAGAGGACTATTACTGTTTTTAGTTTTGTCTGTGAAAAAATTGTGTGGGAGGATTTCATGGTTTTTTCATTCGAAACTACTGATTAATAGATTATCCTCTTGTGGTGGTATCATGTACGTAGAGATTAAGGTCAAACAACGTTAAATTCTCTATCTTGTTTTCTCTTGATTTCTATGTGTGTGATCCAATCCTAACAAGGGGGTATTAGTTAGCCCCTAACAAGTGGTACAAGAGCTTTGGTTGTTTAGGATCACATGATACAGAAATTCCTTTGGTGGAGAGAAAATTTACACAAAAAAGAAAATTCAAAATAGGGTTTAGTCCTGGAGAAGCCATGGTTGGCTAAAGTCGCCACCTAAAGGACGAGGCTGCTGGGGGGAGACCTGCACACCTTCTTACCGCCACGGAGGGAGGAGCATGCTCCTACAACTCACCAGAGAAGAGTAGTACTGGTTGTTGGAGTCCTGTTGTCACCATAGTTGAAGGACACCCAACCAATTAGAGAGCTTGCCACCACTGTTTTTTTAGTTGTTGAAGGAGATTATTGGTGAAGAGGAGATCCATGTTGAGTCAAGAAGAGAGGTGCCAGCTGACCCCACTGGTACTGTGGGAAGTTTCTTGAGCATTGTTGTTGTTGCTGCGATGTTTGCCAAAGGGGGGGCTTGTTGTCAGTGCTGCTTTACCATCTTTGAGGTGACCAAAGGGAGGATAAGACCCATGTGGGTGCCCACCAGATTACAGAAGCCTGCATCACCCACCGAAGAAGTAGACTGGCCTGTCATTGTTGGATTGAATTGGCTTACCCCTTTACCACCATCGATCTGAAGAACTAGAGAAGAAGAGGGATTCTGTTGCCAACACCAGAGAAGAGACCCTGTTGGGGAGCCATCTGTCACCCTGCCACTGTTGGAAGACCCCTGTACACCACTGTGGATCCATCATCATTGGAGAAGAAGTTTAGCTTGACCCATTTATGTTGGATTCAGTGTGAAGTTGTGGCTGCCCATTGGGAGAGGAGAGATTCAGGTCACTGAAGTTGATTGAAGAAGGTGCCACTGCCATTGCAGAAGACATTTCTGTCGCTGTTGCAACTGCAATTGTTGGGAGGCTGTGGGTGAAGGGAGGAAGCAAGCCACCAGTAAAGAAGACACTTGACAGGAAACTTGAAGAAGGGATGCACCAGCTAGAGGCTGATTGAGTCAGCATGATTTCTTTTGGGTATGTTTTACCTGACTTGTTTTTAGGCTTGCATGGATTTGTCCCCCCACATGTGTTCCAGGCTCAATTGATCAAGACATGGATTGGCTATGGTCGAGAATTTGAGTCAATGGAGGAATTGTTGGATAACTCCTAAAATTCATATATGATGGAGATATGATCTTTCAAATAACACCCAATCAGATTGTGAAAGGGTATTAGAGACCTAATCTAGTTGGAGTTTTTAGCTATAAATAGGCACCTCTAGTTCAATTGTTAGTGAATCACACCAGTAAGTTGTGAGATGATGTAGCCATGTTATTGTGATTGTGTATCTAGAGAGTCCCACAACTAGATAAGCAGAGTCCCCGGTTTGACACTAGTTATCTGGATTAGAGAGGATTGTGAGGGTTTTTAGTTTTCTCAGTGCAAAAACTGTGAGGGAGGGTTTTGTAGTTTCTCTGTGAAAGATTATTGATTATTTGATTATCCACTTGTGTTGGGATTGTAGGCATTGAGGCATCACATTAAATTTTTTGTGTCTTGTTTTTCTCTTGATTTCTGTGTGATGTCTTGATCTGATCCTAACAAAGTGTATCAAAGTAACCCCCTAACAGGAACTTAGTTTGTCTACAAAAAACTGCAGGCATAGATCAACATATGACTAATGATGGTGAATATGATGAAGAAATTCTATATAAACTGCCAACATCAAGAAATCTGTTTGTGCATGAGCATAATAAATATAATTGTTGGTTTTAATTTGATCTCTTGATTTAAAAATATGGATAGGGAACTCAATTCTTTGATGATGTTTATGTACAAAAATGAATTAGGGTTTTTATGTTTGATTTTATTTTGTTTGGTGAGGACTGGATTTGATTTTCAAAGAGTTAATTACTTGAAAGAACTTTGTTTCAGTTACGGCTCTATTGCTACACTGTATTGGATACATAACATGAGTTAATCATTTAGGCAGAAGATGTATAAAATGATATTAGCTGGCACAAAAAGAGTTTTAGCAGCTATCTTCTGGTATCTGTTATTCTCAAACAGGGAAGGTCAGATTTTAACTTTCTGTTTGAGACATGATTGTATGTGCATCTAGAGTGGTGGAGAAATTTGTGCATCTTTTCTGATCCCATACTAAACCAACTGATTGATTAAGCAAATAGGTTAACTCATGCCTGAAGTGAACTAGTTAAATCAGAATTTTTACTGATTTTTCAATCTTCTTAGTCTCATAGAGTGTACACAGGGTTGAGATAAAATTATTGTTTGGATGCCATCTCCAGCAAAGAAGCTTTCCTTCTTCTTTTTACTTCCAGTAGACATGTCCACTGGAATTGTCTAGTTGCAGATGTTCCCAATGCACGTCCTTCTCCCTTCCCTGTATTCCATTTTGCCCAAAAAAGCTCCCCTAGTGCGTTATGTCTATAAATTTTGGTTTTAGTTCGGGACTGCAGTCACTAAATTCCTATATGAAGGTTGAATGGTTTAGCAATGCACTTAAAGCCTGAATCTGAAGAACACATAAGAGAGTTAGCATAGTCATTGCCCAGGTTTTGCTAAATGAGTGATCAGGCGAAAATGTGATAACTTTGGTTGGTCAAATTTGTGTAACGTTTTGTTTTCTTTAAATTTGCTGATATATTCTGACTATTTGTATAAGCTACTACGATCCTTATGCCATAGCTTCATGCTATCTGAATTGTATGCTAAATGAGTTTCACGCATTACTCCATGTTAAGGTTTTTGGGTCACTATTTACAGTTTGTATTTGTGAATTTCTGAGTCATTGGACATGTCAAGATCTTGTTTGACCACGCTGGAACATGTATACTGGCTTCATGCTTTCCCAATGTGCATGGGGAATGTCTTTCATGCATTGTTTGGACATGTAGTAGTTTAATTCCTTTTTGCCACTCTTTAGCATTTGGTATTAGCTTGTTCTGAGTCATTATGCAAAATCATGTCTCGGGATCCTGTTAAATCTCTCTTGTTGGGGGCTGATGAGTCAGTTGATAAAATATCTAGAGATTCTGGATTTGTGGGCGATCTGGGAAAACTTCCCTGGAATGGTGATTGAAAGGGTGAGTTAGATGATTTACTTGTGTTCAACAAATTATTTGTGTTGTTTAATAGGTCTTTCCTTTTTTCCTTGTCTTCTAATTCCTGGTGCATCTTTTTCTTTAATTGCCACCTGCTGGGCAACTGTGAGGTTTATTCAGATACTCTTTTAACTTTCAAATTAAAAATGTAATATGGTTTAGAGGCTCAAATACTTTGATTTGGATTTTAAAATTTTCTGGGGTGGTCTCGTCACTTCGTAGTAATCTTCAAACTTGTCTTATTTAGCATGCAGAGTAGTGCTCATTGATAGCAGTGAAGATTGATTGTCATTTTGTCTTGAACCAAACGCTCATCTGGCCACCTGTTCCTTTTTCTGAATGACATCAAGTTGCTTGCAGCTTGCTTGTGGTAATTTCTATGGAATGATTTTTAAAATAACTTGTAGAGAGAGAAAAAAAAAAAGAATTTTCTGTGGTTAGGCAGTAGTGTTATTAGACTATCGTTATCAATGAGAACCAGGTTGTCATCCAATACATGATTTGTAAGACATCTTATGTAATATACATGTGTCATGTTTTCAATGATTTTAGAAGTAACTAATAGAGGAAAAAAAAAATGATTTTCCAAATGATTGGATGTGGTTAGGCAGTGGTTGTGTTATTAGCCTTCATAATCAATGGGACACAGGTTGTCATCTTGTACACGATACATAAGACATTTATGTAGTATATATGTGCAATGTTTATGCAACATCACTTGTAGTGTTTACATGATGAATACAATGAATGAAAATTTGTAGATAGAAGCTTTTTCGTTCAAGAATTGTTGGAAACTATCGAGAAAATCTAAAGCATTATTGGGTCAAACATTGAAAATTAAAAATCCATGTCCCTTCTTTCCAATAGTCATAGAAATAGGCAGGATGATGCAATCTTGGCCCTGGCATTCCTATAGCCCATTTAACCACAATGCCCTATGTGCCTTGGCATTGACTTGTTATTCTTTACTTAATCTGCTTTCTTGCATACCTCTGCAGAAGAGAGTTAGGTAATATAGACGACAGCGAGAAGGATTTTGGAGGGTGCTGTAAATCTGATGGCATGAACTGTGACTTTCGACGCCAATTCTATCGGGGGAATGCAATCATGCTGGGAACCTGTGTATGCCTGTAATTGGCTTCAGTTTCGATAGTACCTGTAACATAGGGTTTATGGACCTCATATAGAGTTTATGGATTTGTTTATGAGATGTTAATATAACTATATGCTTTCTGGGACTTGTTTTATAAAATGTTGATCTATAAATGTTGCATCATCTCATATGGCCGGCCTACCTATTGTGGCTCACACCACAGAAATTTAAGGGCAGCAAAGTGGTTCCTAGGCCATTCAGTTGCCATATTGATGTAATCCCCAAAGTGTGAATTTTTGTTACTCTTATTTGCAGGTCTATGTAAGAAAATGAATGGCTGGAGATGCAGTTATGGCCTTATGGGATTAGTTTATGCTAATATATTTTGATTTCTTAAAATATAACTAGGAACGTGTAGCCTACTTTCCCATAAGGCTTTGGATTTGGAGGGTGCGGATGCAGTGAAGAAAGGGAAAGCTGTCCTCCTTCTTGTCATCCAAGAAAATGGGGAGAAAAGGGTGGAAAATACAATCTCAGATGGGAAAATTGCTGATTGAGGAATTTTACATTTAAGTCCTATTTTTCATTTCTTTTTTTTTTTAGTAATTTTTTAAAGACATACAAACTTACAAACAGAGGATGAAGTCATCAGAGAAAGACGAACAAACAAGGGGCTTATATGGTTCTCAAGGGTATTGGTACCTTGGGAATAGGGCACAAAAACAAGAGGGGTGCGATGTAATATAAGGAAGGTGCGAAAAAAAAAATAAGGGGTGGGTACCGGTAGTCTTGGGTACCTAAAGTTACCTTGGGAATGCGGTACAAAATCAAGAGTGGTGTGATGCAATATGAGGGAGGTGCAATACAAAAATAAGGGGTGGGTACTGGTTCTCTTGGGTATCTAAAGTTACCTTGGAAATGCAGTACAAAAACAAGAGTGGTGCCATGCAATATGAGGAAGGTGCTATACAAAAATAAAGGGTGGGTACCAATACCCTTGGGTACCTAAAGTTCACTTGGTCGGAAAGATATGCTTGTCAACTTACAAGAGGCTTCCATTATCAACAGTCAACTTCTAAGGATTCAAATGGCTTCCATTTCTGTGTTATTTTCTCTTCTTTTGCCCATAACCAAACAATAGAATGCTTATCTAATCCTATCACTTCTAGGATAAGAGGGAATCAGTCAACAGAAAGTAACAAGAAATAAGTGCTTTTAACTTGATTTCTCATCTATCTGCCCCTCTAATACAATGACTTGAGTATCAGATTCAGATTCTTGGCTCTATGGTCAAAATAAACACACTTGGATTTGATTTTTCCTCTTTTTAGACTTTAGGATCATTTACATTAACAACCAATTGTAAGATTTAATTTTATTAGATGGAATCGAATATGTGAATTTTAAACTCGTAATTATCTTTATTTATTATCATATCATTCGCTGTCTCAACTTTATATACGCAATTATTTGCATTTATTTCAAACCCAATAAACGTTATTTATCATAGTTAAATCCCCTACCTCTTGAGAAAGAAATAATAATTACAAAAATAATTAATATCGTTATAATGAAAATATTATTTGAACATCCATTTATGATATTTTTTTATAATATTTGTACATTAATATATTATATATTTACATTGATCAGACATGAAATACAATACATCAACCTTTCGGGAGAGTGTAGATAATTTACCGTATATGCTCTGAAGCTTGAGTTACTGCAAAGTTGAGAGATCGAATCTACTTTCATTTGATTGTCAATAATGTATGTATATATGTGGGGCCATAGCTTGGGTTTTGACCCATAATTCACTTGTTTGTCTGTCCAACCTAGGGTGTGAGGGCCGTAGAATTTCGAGAGAGTGGGATGATGTCGACTGAAAATTATACATTGATCGAGAACTCATATTTTTTAAGTTAAAAAAAATACAATACATCACGAGTGTTATCAAAGTGTCTTATTAAATGTTTAAATAACATTTTCAACAATTATAATTAACAAATTCCAACCTAGAATCAGAGGCTGCAGCCAATGCTGAATTCGGATGCTGCATAAAGCAGAGTTTCTTTGTGGAGAACTTTGTTTTATGTTTCTAGCATCCTACCTTTGTTGTCGGATATTCGCATAATCCATTATGCTTTAAACTATGTTACAAGGTTTACACTCAAAGCCGACCTGTCAAAATTTATGTAGTCGTCGAACTCACTTACTAATGAGATTAAAACTGGATATGTTCTTTTCATCACTTTTCATGCAATGCTTTGGGGAAAAAATTGTAAATTATTTCTGCATAATCTATTGATAATTTCTGCATAAATATTAAAAGGCAACACTAATATGCATATTTCCAATGGTATTTAATATACTAATTAAAAAATTCTAATATTTATAACATAAGATGTCATCTATAAAATTAAATAACATTTTCATTATTTTTTACAGCAAACTTTAGATTTAATGTATTTTTTAATATTTGAAGTCTACAAATGATAATAATTATTGAAAATTTTGGATGTCTAACTTGTTTGCTAAATTTTAAATTTCAAAACTAATTTTATAAATATTTTAAAAAAATTTAATTTTGTAATATGGGCTAAGCCAGAACCCTAGGCTGGACTGGATCCTAATTGGTGGGTTGGCCTGGCCCAGATCACTTGCTACATTCAGCCCAAAGACTCAATCCAATTGACATCTTTAAACAGAGATAGAGGTGAACTCACAATTCAGTAGTATCACCATCACATAGCCATTAGGCTCAAGGAAGGAAATTAAACTTGAAGACAACCTTGAGGCAGACCACATTCAATGTGCCGTTACTGGGCTAGGGATTGGGACAAAACCTGGTCTTTGAAACATTCAAAACTCAAGCAAGACTGAGACTTTATAATTTAGACACTTACACTGGCTCCTTTCTGATTTATGATTGTGTTGTAAGATCACGAGTTTGAGCTATCGAAATAACCTCTTTGCAAAGCAAGGACAAAGCTGCTTACGCAAACGAGCTCACCCACGAACGTCGCAAAGTGGGTAGCCTTGCATGCCCTATAATTGGTTGAATCTGCCTACGAGCTGTATAATCAGAAATTCAGAAATCCGGTTCTGTTTGAAGGTTTGGGACTTAACTGTTCATTTTTGTGAAGTCATGCGGTATCTCTCTCTTTATTCCCTTTATTTTTCTGTTAATGTGATTGAGAAAGGATTCTTTCAGAGGAAACATAATGAGAATCCTTGAGTGGGATTTGTTCCTTCCTTTTCCTTTCTTCCTTTCTTCCTTGAGTGAGATTTGTTCCTTCCTTTGCATCTATTGTTCACACTTTTGTGAAGTGGCAACATAAAGAGCTCCAACATGCAAGAATTTAGTAGCATTTTAGCTGCCCCAAGTTTGGAAGGTGCCATTGGTTGGATTGGATTCCATTGAGCCTCTCTTTGTGGATCAAATTCATTTCTTGCTCTTCCTCATTGCCTGCAAAACAAAGAACTGAAAAGAATGGATAGTAGGACAGGATGTGTTAATTGCCACAAGCAGATTTGCTGCCAGGCCTGCAGAGCCATGGCTCATGTGGAAGCACAGGAGACTGTCCCAAAGGCACCTTCTACATTCTCGATGCCTATGCCTGCTAATACTGCTGGACATCAATCAAAGAGGGCAGTTCTTTGTGGAGTCAGTTACAAGCAGAAGAAACACAAACTCAAGGGAACGGTTAATGACGTCAGGAGGATGAGGTCTCTTCTGGTCAGGCAGTTTGGTTTCCCAAACGATGCCATTCTTGAGCTAACAGGTATGTCTGACCACTGAATGTTCTTGTTTATTCTTGGGTCGTGGCCTTTAGTGTTTGCAGCTCTTTTTATTCTATCAGCAGCTGTGGATAATTACCTGCAATCTCTATAATAATGATGATATGCTTTTAATATCCATGGAAGTACTGTATCTAGATGTACATAGGGGGTCGCCTCTTATTGCTTTAACATGTGTGCACAAAACTACATAACTAGATTAAGATCAGGTGAAAAAGAGTTCCCTATGGGGGTTGTTACAAGCTCCTATGCTTGTCATGGTTCTTAGATCCTAAACTTACAGAAAAATCTGAAAGACAAGTTTACAAATTGTACTGATTTCCCAAGTTGATCCACCAGAATGTATCTCTTCTCTTGCTTATGCAATATTTTGATGGGAATCTTGTTCTTTTTCCTATGTTTTTCTAGCATCATCTGATAATATGCTGATTTTACGAATTGTACTGGATCCTCTGACAAGAAAACATCAGAAACTGACTAATGTCTTGGTCAGAAACATCCACAGAGATTTTGTATTTTCTTTTTAAATGGTGACCTAATGTAAAAGATTCCCAGCATCGAGGGGTTTAGGTAACCTTGGAAAACTTGAAGGGTTCTAAGAAACTGTCAAGGATCGGTGAACAGATGGTTGATGGAAACAACAACAACGTGTTATGCTAGGTCCCGAGCATTAGAAGCTGAAGTCTGAGCTTAATGAATAAAGTTCCATAGAAAGTAAACTTTTGCAGTCAAATGTCTGAGTTCATGGACTCTGTAACTTCTCTATGTAGTCACTATATCAAAAACCAACACTAGCTTTAAAAGCTTGCGTACTGCTCGTCTTTTGTCATGATGATCAAAACCAAATTTGCAGAAGAGGGGAAAGACCCAAACCTGACTCCAACCAAGAAAAACATGCAAAATGCCCTGAAATGGCTTGTGGCTGACTGCAAACCGGGGGACTCCTTGGTCTTTTACTTCTCTGGACATGGATTGCGACGACCTGAATTCAACGGGGATGAGGCCGATGACTTTGATGAAACAATCTGCCCTTCTGATTTTATGACTGCTGGGATGATATTTGATAATGATATCAATACCACCATTGTCACACCTCTAAAGGAAGGGATCACACTCCATGCTATTACTGATGCCTGTCATAGTGGGACCATACTTGATTTAGAGCATGTTTACAACCGAAAAGAGTAAGCCTCTTCTGGTCCTAGTTTTAGTATTAAATCTCAGTTATGATGCATCACCATTTTACAAGCTTACCAAATGCACAGAGTCTTCCTAATCCGAGGTTCATATTACATTGGTATTAACAGCTCAAAATCTAATGTCAAATGCAATGGTTGGGGTGCCAAGATTATCATTACATCTTATTATCTGATCTTTTTCCTTCTATCTAACATTTGGATTTTAAAGGAAACGATGGATCGATAACAAAGCTCCTTCAGGTGCTAGCAAAGGTACAAGTGGAGGACTAGCCATCTCTTTAAGCGCTTGTGCTGATGATCAATTGGCTGCTGATACAAATGTGAGAGCTTGCTTCTCTTTGACAACCTTCAACTTAATCAACATCACCTTCATCCCGTTTCACCTGCTTTCTCTCGAAATCTGTTGAAACAAACAAACCAGGTTTCTCCTTTCATTAGCAAAGTAATGGCAGATATAAGGAACGGCATATATAACTGAACAAAGTGTCTTTACCATATAGAAATTCTAATTTTTCCATTACTACCTCTTGGAGGGGCTTCCTTCGAATCATCTCTTTTCGTCAACTTTGTGCAGGCTTTATCAGGATATGAAATGACAGGAGCCATGACTTACATTCTTATCCAAGTAATAAAGGAGAATCAAGGAATAACATATGGCAACCTAATCAAAGAGATGAATAAAAAGATTGAGATTGCTAACAGAACAGGATGCCTCTATGCCCCATGCCTGAGGAAAATTTTCCGCAGAAAGCTAATGCAGGTCCGCTAAGCTTTCTAATTCTACAATGTCATAGAATCCATCTCATCCATCACTCGTAGTCATCAAGTTGAATCGAATTTACCGGCTTCATATATATTCTCTAGAGGAATCACCAGTGCTTGTATATGATGGGGGTTTTACTTGGAATTCTGCAGGAAACTCAGCTATCATCTTCTCAAGAGTTTGAGGTTGACAAAGTGGAATTCAAGTTGTAAACGTATGTATAGGAAATACCTTTACATATCTACAAGTCACTGTTCTGAATGACAATTCTCCTGGTAATGAATTCATGTTGAAACTTGAAGAGTGTCACTGATGCGGAGCTTGACATTTCTGCTTGAAGTTCTCCAAGGGATTGAAGATGAACCTTCATAGATGAGTATAAAGAACATATGTCAAGTAATTATTGTTGGAGATAAAAAGTTCAACGTATTGGGGCACAAATGTAATTTTAAATGTGTAATATTATCTTAAAAATTTAGCCAAATAAAAGTGATCTATTTTAGTAATTTTGAACTATTGAGTATTAAATTGTCATGATTTTAATGTGTAGAGACCAAACTAGTATTTCCAAATTGATAAAGGGGCTAATTTGAAAATACAAATTCTGTTAACCGTTAGAAACAATTATCAAATTAGTAACTGCAAATAAAGGGTCATGGTCCCCATTTTAATACGTGGATCTTTTCTCTGCATCCCCATCAACAGAGAATTCTTGAGAGAACTACGTATCAAAATTAAAAGATCAAATACCCGTTCAATTAACACAACAACAATAGATTCATCAGATATGTTTCTGTCGTTTTCGTTCTTCAATTTTTTTCTTTGAATCAAGATGGAAGATCCAAATAATGTCATGATTATTATACTTGGATGAAACCAGTTTTAGTAAATTTTGTACAATTATAGCAATCAAAAGTAGCGAAATGACATACTTAAAACCTTAACGTTGCAATTCAAGAACATAATATCTTTATTTGTTTTTGGTAAAATAGCATTCAAAACTACAACAAAACTACAAAAGATTTCATGAGATGTAGCAGTTCTAACCCGTAGTTTCATATTTGAACTTGAAAACCATGAAATAATGTAGCATTTAATTATTTATTTTTGGCTAAGGACGTTCTGTATGTATGTGTCCTTAGTTTTTGATATTTTACATCATTGTTGGTTGAAGAATCCCATCACACAAAATGGTCATAAAGCTAAATGATTCCATGATTGTTATCATTATTCCTCAAAATTATTGTACAGAGCATAGATTAAGTGGCATGTAAGTGATATGTTGGGATTAGTATCAGTAGATCACGAGTTTGATACTCGGCTTAGGCAAGGACCAAAGGTCTGCCTGCAATTTACATTCTTTACCAAAATTGAGAACACGAATGATAAAAAATCACGCAAGAAGTATAAATCCCGAAATTGCCCATTTCTTGGTTCTGTCAATCCATTACTATGTCATGACTTTTCATGGCTGTCTTCTATTTATCCAAGGAAAATTCGATCTAATCTCCAGCATTTTCAAATTGGCAGCTTGCTACGTGCCAAGAAGAGGCATATATCAGTTCACATTGTTGTGGTCACATCAGCTACTTTTTAAAGAAGTACTTTTGTTATTATTCATTCTTAGGTTTATAAATGAACACTTTAATTGTTTTATACCTTTATTTACATAATAGAGATTGAGTAAAACAAGGTACTTTTTGCCACTATAATTTTGAAAATAAACATTTAAATGTCTCTCCAACTGCCATTAAGAATCTCATCTTTGGACCAAAAAGGAGCAAGGAGTGGCATGTAACTAGCACATGACACGTTTTGTTAAACCCACCATATGAACTATATTCAGACTTTTATCTAGAGAAATATCTAATAATGCAAAAGAAAAAAAGAAACCCATTAATAAAAAGGAAGTAGATGCTTGTTTTTACATAGTTTTTCGATAAAAACACCATTTCTGACATTCATCTTTCTACTCCTTTATCAGAAAAAAAAAAGGCTATTTCTTAAAGAGATTCTCACTTTTCACAAGAAGGGCTAAATTTTTTTGGTAGTTAACATTAAAACAGTACCATTTTATTACTAACTGCCAAACCTTCATAGCCACAAGCCTGCTGCCTGCCTTCCTACAGTAGCCAGAAACCCAAACCATTCCTACCCATTGCTATAAGCCTTCCAACTTTCTATCCCTAGCCACCTGTTGTGATGAATTGCAATAGCATTATAAAGATCTTTATATTATATTTTGTGAATCTGAATTTTCAAGTGGTAGTCTCTACCTTCTTTCTTGAAATATTCTCTATTACATCATGTCTCTTTAATCTTTTGAAATCAAATGGACTCCATCAAACCAGCTTGCCAGATTTGTAATGCGTGGCATTTTTTATCTTCTATACGTAACTTGCTTAATGTAAGCTAAACTCAATCTAAGTCTTCCCACTAATAGAACTGTGACATAATAAAAGGACAGATAGGTATGCTATTCTTAGGGTACATACATCAAATTTAAAACTTTATTATAAGGAATAAATGAATAAAAACTAAACGGCCAATAACCATGCAGTAAATTGGAACAAAAATACTCCCTGTCAGCATGCCCTGAAATGCTTAACTCTAATAACTTACACAACAATACATAGATACATGTACAAGCTGGCCAAGTTACTAGAGCAAGAATAATAATTCAGAAACAATATTCTCAGTGGGCATCTTGAAAAGAGGTTGAGAAGTGCTTGGAGCCTATAAATCAGTGCAAGATTGATCCCTGAGAAAGAGTCACATTGGGAGGCCTTGACTATCTTCAAGACAAGAAGCATTTATGCACCTCTTATCTGCATGAGATTATTCTATAAGATTCTACTCTAATTTACTAACAGGAACTTGCAAGGTAGAAAAAGGGAGATCACAAGTAACAGTTTCATGGTGGATTTTTTTCTTTAATTAAGCCATTATGAATATGAATTTGGGGTCTAAACTTTTGATTCCACAAAACAAGAACAAGGAGGCCTTTATAGCTCAACTACAACCCCGCACTTGGCATTGTGGTGGGGGAAAGGAATATCTACAACAATCTTTAGGGAAAGTTTCTTGATATCGTATTGATGCTGATGCACCTATGGCATATTATTATGATCAGATGAGGTATAAGGGACAATGTTCTGGTGCTTCTTTTCTTTCCCATAAAGCTATCTGGATAGTTACAAACACTAGAGGAGCCCTTAACCCTCACATTTTTATGGAGAAATGTTCTCAATTGACTCATTGAGAAGATATATCAATTTTGACAACTCTAGAATTGTGTTGAATTTTGACTTAGTAGCTGCTGATAAGGTTTGAAGAAGTGAAAATAAATTAGGATTATCCATAACCAATAAATTAGCAAATATCCGATATTGTTTGTTAGTTATTTTTACTAGATATTATGCCATATTATTCTCCTTTTTATGCTCATTTCAATTTACATTTTAGTTGTATAAATTGGAGTTTACGATTGAATAAAATATACGACTTTCGCTTTGATATTTTTTTCTTTTCCATTTTCTTCTTTCTTCATAAAATACCAACAAGTGGTATCAGAGCATTTTTCTCGAGGGATCTGTGAGTTGAGAGAAACAAAAAAAACCATATTCACAAACACTCAAATTCAAGCCAACAATCTGCAAAGATGGAAGCAGAATCAAGTCACGGAATGTCGGCAACACCGATATTTGGTGGCGACAACTATCAAGTATGGGTTATTAAAATGAAAGTCCATCTCAAGGCACTAGATCTTTGGGAAGCAGTTGAGGAAGATTACGTAGTCGCTGATTTGCCGGCCAATCCAACTGTGAACCAAATAAAGATTCACAAAGAGAGGAAGACAAGGAAGGCTAAAGCCATGGCCTACTTGTATGCTGCAGTTTCTCCCAATATTTTCACAAAAATCATGAACCTGTCTTCAACAAAAGCAATTTGGGATCATCTCAAAGAAGAATACCAAGGTAATGAACGAGTGAAGAATATGCAAGTTTTAAACTTGATCAGAGAGTTTGAAATGCAAAGAATGAAGGAGTCAGAAACTGTGAAGGAGTACACTGACATGTTGCTTAGCCTTGCTAACAAAGTGAGGTTGTTAGGTAAGGATTTTCCTGATCAAAGAATCATTGAAAAAATACTTGTTACACTTCTAGAGAGGTATGAAGTCATTATCTCTTCTTTAGAAAATGCAAAAGATCTGTCAAGCATTTCCTTGGCAGAGTTACTTAATGCCTTACAGGCTCAAGAACAAAGAAGGCTTGTGAGAATAGGAGGAGCCGTCGAAGGAGCTTTCCAAGCACAAACAAGGCCCACTGGTGAAAAAAATGTTTGGAATCACAACAAGAAGTTTGCAAATGCTGGAAACAACAATAGTGGAAATTATCCACCTTGTCCTTATTGCAAAAAAACCAATCATCCACAATTCAAGTGTTGGTGGAGGCCCGATGTAAAGTGCAACAAATGTGGTCAATTAGGTCACATTACAATTGTGTGCAGATCACAACAACAAGAAGGAGAAGCTAGAGCTGTTGCTGACCAACATGAGGAGGAGGAGTTATTTTAACTCTACTAAAAAAAACCATATCCATGCCTATGCCCAAAAAATGCTTATACAAAAAAAAAAAAAAATGCCTATGCCCCAAAACCCATAACCATACCTATGCCTCACAACTATAAAATCATAAAATGCCCATATGCTATATCCAAGTCATGCCAAAATTAAAATGCTTTACATTTGCAGCCTCAAAGTCAAGGAGGAGTGTTGAATTTTGACTTAGTAGCTGCTGATATAGTTTGAAAAAGTCAAAATAAATTAGGATTATCCATAACCAATAAATTAGCAAATATCCGATATTGTTTGTTAGTTATTTTGACTAGATATTATGCCATATTATTCTCCTCTTTATGCTCATTTCAATTTACATTTTAGTTGTATAAATTGGAGTTTACGATTGAATAAAATATACAACTTTCGCTTTGATATTTTTTTCTTTTCCATTTTCTTCTTTCTTCATAAAATACCAACAAATTGGAACCTCATAGAAATTAGACAATTACATTGTCTATCAGTTAAACGACACAATTTAGAAGTTTGTGCATTTCTTATAGAAGTATGTGGTATATGATCACTTCCAACACCTATACAAGACCTCAAACACTGGCCTTTTATAAATTCAAAAATTATGTATTAGTTAATTCTTGCATTACATTAAAAAGGATGTCCCTAGTATATGGGCAACCTAGCTCATATCAATAAATACAGTAGCCACAAAAGCCACTACCAAACATCCTTACTAAAGACCTCATCTGAGTTATGATGGGCTGAGATTGCACAAACAAGTGGAAAGAACCTAATCCGAACAATTAAAGGCAGTGAATCTAGTTCCCCTCCAGTTATCTATAAAGCTATAAGAATGAAAAGGAATAGAAGTTTCTTTAATTAACCAACACGCTACTCAACATCTTCATATACTTTAAGGTCCTATAAAGCTGACCAGAGCCTCAGCAACTCCAAACCATTAGTTCTAAAAATGGCAAGTGTCAAATGCAGCAATTGCAGGGCAAATCTAATGGTGCCATCTGGTGTGTCAAGCGTGAAATGTCCATGGTGCCATCATACATCTTTCCCCCCTGCCCTGGTAGCAAGCCAGTACAATGGCTATGGAAACAATTACCATCCCATGGGGTTTGGTAACGGTTATTATCGCCGGCCATCATTCCCAACATATCAGCCTTCACCTCCTTCAGCATATGGAAGAAAACGGGCAGTCTTAATTGGAATAAACTACCATTACCAGCAGAAAACCCTCAAGGGTAGTGTTAATGATGTAAGAATGATGACTTACTTGTTGGCCAATAGGTTCGGTTTCCCAAATGAATCTATCCTTGTCCTCACAGGTATCCTTCTCTCTTTCACTGCCAAACAGACACATAAAAGTATTAGCAACATATAAATATGTATATAGTACATATTGATAACTGCTTTCATTCAAACATCTTAACTCAAAAGTGTGCATTTCAGAATTAAAATTATCATATTAATTACAATTGTTTATCATTTGAAACTTGTTAATAACCGTGTGAATATAGTGAAATCATGTCAAGTTGAAGTGGCCACAACAGGAGGAACATTCATCTCATTTGAGATCATTTATGACCAGCAAAATTCTCCACTGAAACACAAAATGCTAGATGTATTTCTATATATCCATTTCTTATTTGACTACAAAACTTACGAATCTGCAGAAGAAGAAGGAGACCCATACCGTATGCCAACTAAGTATAATATTCAGATGGCCTTGCGTTGGCTCGTCCAGGGTTGCCAATCAGGGGATTCATTGGTATTTTTCTACTCAGGCCATGGCTCACAAGTGCCTGATACAGATGGGGATGAGTTTGATGGGTTTGATGAAGCATTATGCCCCGTTGATTATCAGACTGCAGGAATGATACTGGATGATGAGATCAATGCCACCATTGTGTGGCCACTACCCCGTGGAGTCCAACTCCATGCCATCATTGATACCTGCAAGAGCGGAACCTTTCTAGATCTACCATTCATGTGCAGCATGAACCAGTTAAGTGATTTTCTTATGGTCTGAATTAAGTAATTTAAGATGTCAGGCACTCTTTTCATACATTAAAACTTTGAAAAAGAATATATATATTTCCTTTCCCGTGGTCTACCAAAACAGGGCAGGCTACTATGGATGGGAGGATCACCGTATTTCTCCTGCTTATAAAGGTACAAGTGGAGGGACAGCATTTTGTTTCAGCGCTTGTCATGATTTTGAAACCTCCATAGATACTACGGTTAGTATCCATATCTCTTTCCCTGATACTGTACACTTTTGAGATGCTTCTGTTGAACCGAGCGGAAGACTCTAACTAGATTAAACTGACTTTACAAAATCCAAAAGAGCTTTGGCAGATCAAAAAACCATTCTCACACCTACGAGATAAAATGAACCGTAAGCAAAAAATAGAATGACAATAAACAAGAATGAAAAGGGGACACCAAAAATTTACCGTGATTCACCCAAATGGGCTACATCCACGTTGAGTTCAGTAAGAAAGAGTTCACTGCACTATATTGAGAAGGGTTACAAAGATCCAAACATACAAACTGTACATCAAAGATTTTTTTAAAACAAAATAGCCTCACAATCATCAAATATTGATTAGAAGCAAACCTAAGAACCAACGATTACACCAAGAACAGAGAGATACAAGAACGAAGACACTGATCGCACAAAATGAAACCTTACTGATTGATCTCCCCCTTTTCCCTTTTCTTTCCAGCAATTTTTCTTCTTCTCCTTCTTGTCTTCTACTTACCATCCCAAGGCACTGTTGCATCTATATGAGTATTGGGTGGCCGAGATTGAACCAGATAAAGGAAGCATCAGCTGTCATAACATGATCATAGATCACAATTAACGAAAAGTGGCCAAAGGACGGATAAAGGCGTTGGGCAGAAAGAGGTAGACATGGCCAAAATTGAACTGGACCGACGGTTCGAATCGGAATCGGACCGATCGGAACCGGACCCGAAACTGACCGAATCGGAACCGAAATCGAAACCGGACCGAACCGACAAAATTCAGTTCGATTCTGGTTCGAGATTCCGCAGAACCGGAATCACCGGTTCCACGGAACCCGAACCGCCGGTTCCGCGAAACCGGAACCGGAACCGAAACCGGCGGTTCCGCGGAACTGCCCCCTTCCCCCCGTCCCCACTTTAAATGTTAAAATAGTCATCAATGACAATGGATGGTTTATATATGACATGCACATGCATGCGGCATGGGCATTCTGCATTCAGCTAGCATCCCTCAATTATTAATGGTGCATCTTCCACATTAATTTATATGAAAATTTGTTTTATCACCTCAAATTAATTGCATTTTTTTCGGTAATTATAAATGTATTTATTACAATACCAATGTGTGTGAGAGGTGTTTTAAGTCACAAGATAATTAATTAAGTAGTTAAAAAGCTCACAAAATTAATTTGCTTCTCATATTTTCAGACTCAAAATTAATGTTGTAATTATATGATCCAAAGGTGTAGTAGTTTCGTAGTTCACCTGCTTGTCAGATTCATTGAATTCAATGGATGCTTTTTCTCTTCTTCAACTCTGTAGAACATAAATTAAAATAATAATAATATTTAAAAAAAATTAAAAAAATTCGGTTTGAACCGGAACCGGAACCGTTGACCGAACCGGCTCAAACCGTTGACCGAACCGGCACGAACCGGAACCGGAACCGAACCGTCCCAAACCGCCCTTGGGCGGTTCGGTTCAGGTTCAAAAATTTATTGAACCGGAACCGACGGTTCATGAACCGGAACCGACGGTTCATGAACCGTGGCCATGTCTAGAGAGAGGCTGCCTTGATGGTTGCCAAGTGGCTCTTCAATCACCGTCCAAATTGGGCAGCTGAGGTTGCTGACTTTGCCCTCCAATCAAGACGGCAGCATTTTGATGCTTCACCCACAACAGCTTCTATGGCTAATACCAAAAAAAATAAACCACCTAGACAGAATAATGAATGGTTTGTCTGAAGAAAGGAAGAACAAGTTAGTTAAGTTTTCAAGCAAGGAGAAATTATTATTACTGTTATGATATAATAAAAAAGGAGGGAAAAGGACTTTATCTGGGAGTAAACAGAAAATAACTGTATCAGCAATAACAGTTTCAAAGTTAGCAGCATGAGCTTAATATCTAACTATAAAGAGAGCTACCTTCACTTATGCATCAACTCCATCCAAAATTGCTAGCATTTATTTTTCATGATTCGTCAACAGCTTGTCCACTCTGATTTGTACTGCAAGCAGCCCAACCTAAAAATTTATGATTGAGTTCCATTTTATTAGATTAAATCGCCTATAATATACGACAACCTAAATTAATCATATCAAAGATTAATACAAGATTAGTAAATATTCTCTCTACCTCCCTGTCAACATGCATATATTTTGTACTCTTTAACTAGCGTGAAAAGAAAAGCTTTTAGAATATATCATCTACAACTTTATCAGTTTTCCTTCCTAGTTAGTCTTTTGATAGTCTGGTTAGAGTAAATATGTGTATCTCTTGACAGAATGGCCATGAAGGGACATGGAAACAAATATGTTTTCTGAGAAGTAAGAGCTTTCACCTAGCTGAAATCATTAACAGAACTCAATATTTTCCCTTATAAATTCAGGAATACATTTTTACTAAATCTTCATTATGCTTTTATGTATTTATTTATTCCTTTCACTGGCCACCTTTTTCTCTCTATGTCTAATTCCATGGCATGAGTTTTGAGTTTATGGGTTTAAGGCTCGGCACCAAAAACATTCAGTTCAAAGAAAATACACATTTGAAATAAGAGATTCCCCTAGAAAAGGGCTGTTAAGGATACCCAACATCGTTTCCTTTTTCCAATTTCATGAATACTCTTTTCTGATATATACAAGTATGTTTTCTCTAGAACTGCCATTTCAAAATTACTCATTATTCTAGTTAGATGTCAATTATAAATCCAAACACCACTTATGTCAAACAATAAAAATTTTCAATATCCACATCACTTCCACAGGCTTTAACAAGCGGCGTTGCAACTGGTGCCATGACCCATGGCTTCGTCGAAGCTGTGCAGAATGGAAGTGGATTGACATATGGCCGTTTACTTCAATCCTTACGCAGTAAAATTATTGAGGCCCAAAAACGTCTATTTGGTCCTTATGCACATACATGGCCAGCACAGGTATGTTTATTTAAGGTTATTACATGTTATTCCAGTTCATTCAAGTAGTATTGCATTTGATGCATGCTGATAAATCCATTATGTCAGTGGCAACTGGTATACATAATTAAATGGGTTGCTATTTATACCATTTGAGATAAAACCACTTGATGATTATATCCCATTAACATGGATTCATTCTGATGCGGATGAGATGGCTGTAGCATTTTATGAAAGGTGGGAGGAGAATTGATGCAAGAAAAATTTGAAGAGAAGTGGTTCTAGGCAATTATTATGGCATTTTTATAAATTTTGGCAAGTTTGAAGTATGCAATTTGGGTGATTTCAGAGACTAATTTCAATGGAATCAGGCTGAAGATTCAAAGTTACTAGCTTTGCTAGTGAGGTCCACGTTTTTTGGGACAAATTTATTTATTTAGACCTCGAAATTAGTATTTTTGCTATTTTAGGAAATTATTGATTCAATAATAACTTACATTAGGAAGTGAATTTTAATATGTCGTTTGGGAGATTTTCTTTGTTTCAATCTAATTTTAATTTTGTAAT
The DNA here is from genome assembly GCA_036245055.1 of Diospyros kaki. NCBI lineage: Eukaryota > Viridiplantae > Streptophyta > Magnoliopsida > Ericales > Ebenaceae > Diospyros > Diospyros kaki. Next base: position 41,171,588 of record BSEG01000012.1, read on the forward strand.
GAAAACTCAATTTTGCTTTTTTTGATAAAATTCGAGTTTTAGGGTTTCGGGGTGTTTTCCAGTTTCCTAGTCATATTGAGAGTTGTAGCCTATACATACTATGTTTATAGAATGTTTTTGAGTGGATTTCAAAATTATCAATAAAATTTCTGTTGAAATTTTTCTCATAATTCTTTTCAATTTTTTGGTACTCTTTAAAATCAATGAATTATTGATTGAGTCCTATAATTCAGTATTCGTGAGTGAATCAACGGGTTATTAGAAAGTTTCCACTACGTCACATTTTTATATATACTGGCAAATATGATTAATACTCAAAAGTATAAATAGCAACTCATTTAATTATACATATCAGCTATTGCATTTGATTATTACTGAGCTTCCTATTATTATTGTTAGTCATAGCGAGGGTCGGAGGACTCCAGCACCACATAAATAGTCATATATGCTTGCATTCAAGAAAATGGCTGCATTTTTACGGATTTTTGTGACACACATTAATAAAATTTTGCCCAAGGTTCAGAGAGGCAGCTCATTTTTCTTATATGTTCACAAGAAAAATTGCTCTCACTATACTTCAGGTACAATACATGTTGTAAATTGTAATTCCAGCCACCTACTAAAGGAACAAAATTCTACACTTGTCTATTCGAGAAAAACATTAGAAAATTCATTCAATTATTTGAAACACTAATCTTAGAAGCTTTCTTAGAACCTTAACCTACCAAGGAACCAATTAAAGATAGTAATGAGTTGCTAGTTTCATTTAGCATGAATTTGGTAAGGACAACCTTCGAAGAATTTGTTCCTTGGACTTACTGTGGATCACTCACATCAGCTAAGGTACAACACATCCTCGGCACTTTTCGTTTTTCTGTTGGCCCTTCAACTGGAGTCAGCTTCATACCACTGTATTATTTGGTCCTCAATCCACAAATCATATACCAGTTAAGTTGAAGAACTAATATCAACAGGGAACACAAAAAATCAAAGAAAAGAAAATAGCTGGTCCAATATCCATAGTTCTCATAGAAGCAACGTCATTTTTTTTTTTGTGGTGATGATTGCACCTGGGCCTAATGGCTGATTACATTCATCCTAGTGTGTTCTATTATCATGGATCTTCACATGAGTAAATTTTCTTAGGCTGATAGTTTTCTGAAGAGACATAAATCCATTCATTACTTTGGTTTCATATAAGTCTACTTTCTTAAACAGATTCTAACTCGAAGCTTTCTCTCTCTTTTTTTTTTTCTGCATTCTTTGTAGGTGCCTCAACTCTCTTCTACCGAGAAATTTGACATTCACTTAAAGCTGTTCGTGTTATAAATCATATACAGTCAAGCACTAGCAATCTTACTTGCTACAAGCAAAGGAATAAGTGTAAGCAGAAAAAATCTTCTCATCGGCTGAAAATAGAGCAGTTCTTTCACTTCCATGAAACTATGAGCGGAAACTACTAATTCGTAGGCTTCCCAGTGAATAACAGCACATGGAAGTTTCACTTGTAATACAATGATATACTTTTAACTGCTCAGGAAATAATCATGACTCCTTATCTAATGTTCAAAGTGCAGTAATCTGCACCTCAGGTTTGTCACAATCTGTTTAGAAGGATGTATACACCTGAACAAACAGGGAAAAGCCTTTATTCGAGTAACTTGGAATTAGTTTACTCAATTAGGAAGAGACCTACTTGATGACGAGAAGATTTATTGATCTCTCAAATGGGGTATTTCAACATATCCAGCCGTTATCCCACTATGTGGGGTTGGCTACATGAATTCTAGACTTCTATGTGGGTTATATCCCAACAGATAGTTTGTCTAGAATTCATATTTGGATCCGACTAGGTTTTACGCTGTCTGTCGGCTACCTAACGCAACCCTCCTCCTTTATCCGGGCTTGGGACCGGCAGTGGATAATATCCCCTGGCGGAGTAATGATGAAATGAAGTTTGAACACCATCTTCACATGGAGAAATTTCATGAGATGGTGGTGAACGAAGATAATTGATATAGTTGTGTTCCATAACTTAGTTGACATGGTGAAACCAACAAGTACAATATGGACACTCCCATGGGGTATTTATACAAGAAATATCCTACAACATCTCCTAAAAGATAGGAAAGAAATTTTCAAAAAAGAAGAAGATAGGGTACATCAATTACAGGGGTTTATCACTTGATTCTAATCTCCACCTAACTTTATCTCTTGATTCTTATCTCTTTATTCTAATCTCATTCTTATCTCTCTATCCTAATCTCTTAATTTTGGCCATAGGATAAAAGACTGTCATTTTTGAATTTTGAGTCCTTATTTTTCATTCTCGATATTTGAATTCTTCAACACTCCCCCTCAAGCTTGCTTACTAGGCTGTCAAATTGATTTTTGTGTAGACCTTTGGTTAGGATATCTGCAACCTGGTTAGTAGTCTGTATATAAGGCATGCAAATCAGCTTGTTATCGAGCTTCTCCTTGATGAAGTGTTTGTCTATTGTTGTGAGTGAAGCATCAATATGGTGCCGTCTTGATGGAGGGTAGAGTTGGCAACCTCAATTGCCTAATATGGGCGGCAGATGGATGGCCACTTGGCAACCATCAAGGCTACACCTCTCTGTCCGATGCCTCTTGATTGTCCTTTGGCCCTTTCTGTTAATCGTGTTATACAATCATCCCGTGGCTGTCGATTCTACCTTTATTGGATCAAATCTCAATCGCTTAGATTATATATAAATCCTACAGTGCCTCAGGATTGAAAAGAAGAAGAAAAAATCAAAGAAAGAAAGAGAAAAGGGGAAGAGCGATCAAAGAAGGGTTTTCGCTTAGTGAGCAAAGTTTTTCATTCTTGAAGCTTTTTTGTTCTCGTTGTAATCTTTGGTTCTTAGGGTTTGTTTCTAATCTGTATTTGATGATTGTGAAGCTATTTTGTTAGAAGAACCATTGATCTACAAATTATATGTAATAATGGGTGTAACTTTTCTCAAAATAGTGCAGTGAGCTCTTTCTTCTTGAGCTCAACGTGGACGTAACCCAATACTGAGGTGAACCACGATAAAAATTTTGTGTCTCTTTTCTCGGTACTGTTTTTGTAACACCCCGGGAGCCCAGAGGAGAATAATATATATCGAGGATAAGTAAGGAAGGAAACAACACCAGCTGGATACCTTTTGGGTTGAATGTAGGCAAGGAACTCCAGGATTAAGCGTGCTTGAGCTGGGATCAGTTCAAGGATGGGTGACTCCCTTGGAAGTTCGTGTAGGCCCATCAGGGTAAGTTGTTCCGGTCCTTCTTATCGCTCGATGCTGGATGTTATAGTTTTTCTTTCTTATTTGCTTGCGTTTTAGTTTCTGTGTAAGCATGTGTATGATTTCCTTCTGCTAAAGCATTTGGATTCTGTGAATACTTGCTTTCTGGTTGTTTGGGTCTTCCACTCGTTACAACATCTACCTCTACATCGTTTTGTCCAACCATGTAGGATGGGGCTATGCAAAATTGAGGTGGCTACCTTATTGCCACAATGCACCTTAATAGATGATGGAGAAAATTTTTTTAATTCTTCTAAGAGTCTTTTTATTTATAATACCTTGTAAATTCCGTGAGCTACTGATATGAATTTAGCTTCTACATTGCTTCTTGCCACCACATTTTGCTTTTTACTCCTCTAAGTAACTATATTGCCTCTAATAAAAGTGAAATAGCTGGATGTAGACCTTTTGTCATTCAAATTGCTAGTCCAATCTGCATCAGTATCAACTTCTACTTATAGGCGTTCTCTATTTTTGAAAAGTAGTTCTTTTCTAGGAGTACCTTTAAGGTATCTTAGAATTCTGAACACAGCTTCAAAATGTACTAATCTAGCAGAATGCATAAACGGACTCACCTTACCAACTGCAAAGGCAATATTCGGCCTTGTGTGAGCAAGATAGATTAGTCTACCTAATAATCTTTGGTACCTTTCTTGGTCTATTACCCCTTTCATCGTAGCTGGCTCTAGTTTCACATTAGGCTCCATAGGAGTATCAACTGCCTTGCACTCAAGCATCCTTGTTTCTTTTAGTAAATAAAGGACATATTTCCATTGATTAACAAAAATTCCTTCAAATTCCTTCCTTGGATCTTGCAAACTTCATTCCAAGGAAGTATTTTAACGGACCTAAGTCCTTAATTTCAAACTTAGCTGCAAGTTTTTCTTTCAATTTTAGAATCTCAACATGATCATCTCTAGTTATGATTATATCATCGACATATACGATTAGAATAGCAATTTTACCTTCTTTGATATGTTTGTAGAACATAGTGTAGTCTACTTGGCTTTGGTGGAATCCACATCTCTTGATAGCTTTTCCAAACCGCTCAAACTAGGCTCTTGGAGATTGTATGAGCCCGTATAAGGACTTGTTCAACTTGCAAACCTTGTCAATACCAAGTTGTTGATCAAATCTTGGTGGTAAATAATCCATATAAACTTTCTCTTCCAAATCTCCATTTAATAATGCATTTTTTAAGTCCAATTGATGTAGTGGCCAATTGGAATTTACTGCCAGGGAAAGAAGGATCATGACATAACTAGTTTATTTTGGCAACAAGAGTAAAAGTTTCTTGTTAGTCTATCTCATAGGTTTGTGTAAACTCTTTTGCCACAAGCCTCGCATTGTATCTCTCCACGCTCCCATCTACTTCACACTTGACTGTGAACACCCATTTGCAGTCAACAATCCTTTTATCTGTTGATATATTAACCACACTCCATGTATCATCTTTCTTGAGAGCAGTCATTTCTTCCATAACTGCTAACTTCCAATTCGAGTCACCTAGTGCTTCCTAAATAGTTCTTGGAACAAACATGTTAGAAATCCTAGATTCATACGACCTATGTTTATTGGATAATTTTTCATAGGATATGTATTTAGCAATAGGATGTTTTGTGCAAGTACGAACTGCCTTTCCTAGTGGCAATTGGTGTTCTACAAATACCAAATAAATATGGAATATAAATTCAATAGAATATGTAATAGAACCAAAACACCGAGGCACATGTAAGTCACAGTTCCCTCAAAACAGATTCTCCTCCTCATTGAGAGTGCTTGAGGATGGTTTACGTATGTCTCCTAGGGTACAATGGTTGACGGTTGGAAGTTAGCACTAGAACATCAACATGCTACATTGCTCTTCCAATGTGGGATAAGTACATTTCCTTAATATTTTCCAACTCAACGGGTATACTTTGAGCATTAATTTTCCATTTATCATTTTGGTCATATGAATATACCAAATCGATCTCCTCATGACGGAGAATAAGAATCCACTTCAACCCAGTTAAAATATTTAACAGGTCCCACTTAAAATTTAGCCTCAATATGACATGCCATAATGCTCATTTGTGCCAATTTTCCAACAATTGAGAGATCTAAGTCAAAAAATAATTATGTTGAAGAAGACAGAATAGGAAGGGAATTACTCTGAGTGGCTGTTGATGGATCATTACTTAGCAGATTTGATTGAGCTTGTGTTGGAGAATCTGAAGGAGTTGTATAGTCTTTGTGCAATTTCCTTATAGTATAAGCCTAAAGCTCAACTATAAGATCATCATCATCCTGTTATAGTGATTCTCCCCTTGTTTCTGACACAATTATACTACTTAGCAAAGATGTTTTGTTATTTTCCTTGTATCTTCCAACAAGTCTCCCTAGTGTGCATTGGTTTTCCACAAAAATCACACCTCAATTGGGACTTATCTTTAATCCTACGTTGGTTTGGGGTGTTCTTGCTACTAACAAAGGCTTTAGAAGTCACCAAGGCCAAGCTATCCATAAATTTACTGAAACTAGATATCTTTTTTCCCAACATCACATGTCTATGGCTTTCCTCACAACGAACTTCAACAAACACCTCTGCAATAAAAGGAAGAGGATTCCTTCCAATGATACGACCACGTACTTCATCAAACTCAACATAAGACTAGCAAGAAATTTAAAGACACGATTGATATCCACCATTTTCTTGTAGTGAGTACAATCATCCATGGATTTCCATTCATAATCATTGAATAGATCAAGATCTTGCCAAATCCATTTAAGAGAATTAAAATATTTTATAATAGTGTTCTCATATTGGCGAATTTCTGCAAGGTTCAATGTCAACTCAGACCTATGGTTGATTACCTAGATCGAAGTACATTTGTGTGACATTATCCCATAGCTCGTTCGTGGTTGAATAACACATATAGTTAGCACTAATATCTTCAACCAGTGAATTCACCAGCCAACTCATTACCATCAAATTCTCAGCATCTCAAAGGGAGAAAGTAGTATTCTTCTTGTCAGGGGTCTGGATATCTCTTGTGATATATCCTATCTTCCCCCGCTCCCTGATATACATCCAAACTAACTGTGACCACCATAAGAAATTGTCACCATTGAGTGGAATGGTAGTGATTTGGTTAGGGTGATTGTCTATAAGAGGTCGAGAGGTTTGGGAGGTGGCAGTAGGGGTGGACTCGGATGTGATGTCAAACATGATGGAAGAGCAATGAATGAGAGGTTAAATTGAATTTGGCTATGGCTCTGATACCATGAACAAATAGGAAAAAAGCTTTATTCAAGTAACTTGGAATTGGTTTACTAGGTTAGGACTAGACCTACTTGATGAAGGGAAGCTTAAAGCGTCATTTATTGATCTCTTGAATGGGGTATTTATCCAAGAAATATCCTACATATCCTAAAAGATAGAATTTTTTTTTTTTTGTTGAAAAAACAAGAAGATAGGGTACATCAGTTACAACAGGGTTTATCACTTAGATTCTAATCTCCAACTAACTTTTATCTCTTGATTCTTATATCTTTATTCTAATCTCCTTTTTATCTCTTTATCCTAATCTCTTAGTTTCGGTCATGGGATAAGAGACTATCATTTTAGACCTTTGAATCCTCATTTTTCATTCTCTATGTTTGAATTCTTTAACAACACCAATCTTAAGGAAACAAACTTCACCAACTTTAGTTTCAGCTTCAGTTCCTGCTACTACAGAGTCTCTTTATTTTCTCAAAAGTTGTTTACCAATACAAAGTCTTTTTTTGTTTCTTCTCCTACTGTTAATGCATTGTGTAATAATTCTGCATGTCATGTTTGGCATACAAAATTAGGCCATCCCAGCTTTGTTGTTCTACAAAAAATATTGAATAACATGAACATTTTTTGTTCCAATTCATCTCTATCTTTTTGTGGCTCTTGTGAGTTTGGCAAATTACATCAGTTACTGTTTAATAACTGAGCAATTACAGCTAAACAACCTCTTGAACTTGATTGTTCTGATCTCTGTGGAGTACCTCATCTTTCTACTAAAGGATACAGATAGTATATTGTGTTTGTTCATGCTTATACTAGGTATACATGGGTTTATTCTTCAAAATTAAAATACCACCTTTTTTGGAACTTATTCTCATTTTACCACCTTTTCCAAACTTGTTCTCATTCTATCACTTTCTCCACCACCCATGTGCCACCCTGGACGAGGGATCCAATGTTGCAAGAACACACAATAAAATCACTGGAAGCAGGGGTGGCTATAACACAAAGCCACTTGTGCCACCAACAGTTGTATGTGTTCTAACACTTACACATCCCATGCAAGAACCTGAGAAAATAGACAAATAAATCAGGGTGAAATAAAACAGCTACTGATAGTAGCGGTTCTCATTTAAAAATTGCTACTGCCATTAGTGGTTCTCCTTTAAAAGGTTGCAGTATCATGCATTATTATTCTAGTAACATTTCTTTGGAAAGGTGAATTGCTTTCACTGCCAAACCATTTATAAATAGTACCTAATAGAACTGCATTCCATGGAACTGTTCTTCTTCTTGAAGTTTTCGCAAACACTTGGAGGCTAATTCGGATGCAATTGCATTTAGCACACATGCTGTCCATGCAAGCACTGACAGTGCTTCAGAAAGTACAAACTGCACATGTCAAAAGAAGAGAAGCCACAGTAACTGCATGGGGCCTTACACCATCTAATTGCATCAATGGACACCGCATCAAGGCTTTTCTTGCATCACCATTTAAAATATACTCGTTGATCATGTAGTCCAAGTCTCCACATCTTTCTGCTCCATCTTATCGAAAACTATCATTTAGATGGTGAAATGTTAATGGTAGTAGGAGTTTTAAAGGAGAACCATGTTGGGGAAAAAATAAAATGGAAAACAAAATATCCAATCACACTCAAACATAAGAGATTTTTATGTGAAAAAACCCTAAAAGAGAAAAATCATGACCGTCAGGACAACAAAGAAAACTATCACTATGTAGTAGAGTTTATAACTACAAAGCTTATTATTCTCTCTCTAAACCCAAGTCCCAGTTACACCCAATTCCTAGCTTTCATTGGTCTCTCACAAGTGATTTTCACACTTCGAATAACAAGCCAAGTATCCTATTTATAGAATAGTTTCCTTGTTCATCAAGGTTAAGGTTTACTTGCCTAACAATAATTAACTACTAACTAATAAATAGGATTACACACTAAACCAATATTTGGAATAGGAAATAATCTTCAACACTAATTAGGATTTCTCGCTGAAAATCCCAACAAACCACTACGTACCTTAGTGAGAATTCCTAAAAACATTTGTCAATTCTCCGACGACGACCATGACTATCTATTATCGATAATCACCATAATCTCAATCACTAAGATCACCATACCCCATTATGAAAGGTACAATCACTTAAGCACATACTATCCTAAGATTTTCAAGGCACAATGTCAAAAAATACCTTGCTGAAAAACTATGGTGCAACCCCCATGCTTGACTTCCTTGGGAGCTCTTCAGCCATCGACATCCTTTCCACCACACACCTTGCATCATCGTCAAGCCAATGCCCATGTGCAAACTTGTGGACCCACTAGAAGTATCACATTCTCTTTCATGACAACTTTAGTGGTCTAGTGGCATGCCATGAGGATGTATATGCCATCTCTTTAAAGGAAATCTTCATCTCCCATAATATTGAGAGACGAACTCCCAACGTCACAATCTTTAGAGCCCTTTTCCAAACTTGCTCCATCAGCGCGATAGTCCATTTTCACATAACCGGATCGTTTGCACTTCCAGTAGATCACTTTACCAGATTTTTTAGAACCTTCAAGAGTTGGTTTTCCCTTCAACACCTTGTGTAACCCATATTGGATCAAGATATCCTTGACTTGTATTTTTCACAAGCCAAAATTGATCTTCCTATTGAACTTTTCAAAATCAAACTTCATCATGCTTAACGACATATCTTTTGCGTACTAGACGACCGATAACCAAAGCTCTGATACCACTTGTTGGGAAAAAAATAAGATGAAAAACAAAAGATCCAATCACACTCAAACACAAGAGATTTTTACTTGGAAAACCCTAAAAGGAAAAAAAAACCATGATTGTCAAGACAACAGAGAAAAATATCACTATGTAGTAAAGTTTACAACTACAAACCTCAATATTCTATCTCTAAACCCAAGTCCCAATTACACCCAATTCCTAACTCTCACTAGTCTCTCACAAGTAATTTTCACACTTTGAATAACAAGCCAAGTATCCTATTTATAGAATAGTTTCTTTGTTCACCAAGGTTAAGGTTTTCTTACCTAACAACAATTAACAACTGACTAGAAAATAGGATTACACACTAAACAGGAAACCAATATTAGGAATAGGAAATAATCTTCAAGACTAATTATGATTTCTCGCTGAAAATTCCAACAAACCACTCATGGCACAAGCAGCTCTATGACATAGCCACTCCTGCCTCCAACGGTTTTATCGTGGGTTGTTGCCACATTGGATCTCTTGTCCAATGCGGCCACCCAAGGAAGGTGGTAGAATGAAAATAAGTTTGAAAATGTGGTATTTTAGGCATTGACTCGAATTTAAGTTTGTTGAGTTGTATGTAGAGATAATTGCTATGTGTGTATATTACACCTAGGATTAGCATTATGTCGTGGCTTATGTCATGATTCATGGCTTACGACCCATTTAGTATTTGTATATAGAAGTGTACAATCTATTAGTTTGTAAGATAATAAAAATGTCTCTCTTTCTAAGCTTCTCTTAAGTTTTTCTCTCCTAATTGTTTTGTCACGTAGTATTAGAGCCACTGGTGAGAAAAACCCTAAGCCGTCGTTGTGTATCTTTTCCAGTGATTTACAAACCTTAAAAAAAAAAAAAACAAATTCTCCCTCCTTGCCTCCCCTACCAAGGTCGGAACTCCATTGGTAGTTCTTTTTCTACTGGTGCTTTTATCAATACCCCTTCCGAGGCCTCTGCTCTTGTGTCTCAGACTTCAACCGGTAATTAGAGTCGGTTTGATAGCGACTCTCGCCCTCAGTGCAACTTTTGCAAAAAGAAGGGCATGAGAAAGACAAGTGTTGGAAGAAGCATGGTCGACCAACTGTCCCTCCTACATCTTAGACATCCCAAGCAGCTCACATTGCACAAAGTGCCCCTTGTTTAGCATCAAGCCCTCTGACAGTACCTTTACCTGCTACTGACTATGAGGCTTTCTTGAAATTCCTAGAGTCTCAGCAATCTACTGGTAATCCCATGGCTTGTGTTACTTAAAACCCTTCTATTGGGCCTTGAATTTTGGACTATGGCACCACCAATCACATGTGTGGTAATAAAGATCTTTTCTCTGCCCTTACATTTTCTCAATATTTACCAACAATCACTCTTGCAGATGGCACCAACACACCAGTTAAAAGGATAGGACAAACCTCTCCTACATCCTCTTTCTCTTTGAATTATGTCCTTTATGTCCCACGTAGTTCTTTTAATTTGTTATTTGTTAGTCAGCTTACTAGAGAACTAGACTGTTCAGTAACATTTACTTCTACTTCTGTTTGTGTGTAGGACAGGGGTACGGGGCGGACCATTAGCGTCGGGCGTGAGTCACGGGGCCACTATCATCTTGTTGTGCCTAGTTCGCAGGTAGTCTGCACCAGTGTAGCTTTCCTAGACCTCCTCCACTCTCATCTCAGTCATCCCAGCCTCTCTAGACTAAAAAAATTAGTTTCTAGTTTGTCGTCATTATCCACTTTTAATTATGAGTCATGTCATCATGGTAAACACGCTCGTAGTTCTTTTTTTAGTTGCATCCATAATAGGGTTCAGACTCCCTTTTCCCTTGTGCACTCTGATATATGGGGACCCAATTGAGTTAACTCTATTCTAGAGTTTTCATATTTTGTTACTTTTATTGATGATTTTTCTCGTTGCACTTGGTTGTTTCTCATAAGAGTCGGTCTGAATTATTTTTTGTCCTTCAAACATTTACTATTGAAATAAAAACACAGTTTGGAGTTTATATACATGATTTTCGTAGTAAGAATGCGCTTAAGTACTTTTCCTCTCAATTTACTGCTTTCATGACTGCTAATTGCATCTTACATCATTCTTTCTGTCCTTACACACCTCAACAAAATGGTGTTGATGAGCGTAAAAACTGTCATCTTATTGAAACTGCACAGACACTACTTTTATATGTCAATCTTCCCATCAAATTTTAGGGAGATTCTATTCTTACTGCATGTTATCTGATAAATCGCATGCCATCTTCAGTGTTACAAGAAAAAATTCCTCATTCTCTTTTGTTCCTTATACAACCACTTTATTTTGTTCCCTTTCGTGTATTTGGATGTATCTGTTTTGTGCATTCTTTTTCACCTGGACAGAATAAACTTACTGCCCAATCCCTTAAGTGTATCTTTCTCGGTTACTCTCTATTGCAAAAGGGTTATAAGTGTTACTCTCCTGAGTTAAACCACTATCTTATGTCTGTTGATGTCACCATCTTTGAACAACAATCTTTTTTCTTAATTGCTCAGCCCGATTTACAGAGTCTTGACCAGGTATTGCCTATTCATTTTTCTTCTCTATGGACCCCCTACTATCTTCAGGTTCACATTCCACAGATCCTCCATTTCTAACAAATCATCGTTGTCCAGCCTGTTATCGACACCATCATTCCTCCAAAACATGACTCTTTTGACTCATTCTCTCCATTAGGGGTTCCTTTTGCCATAGATCTTAAGCTAGGTAGCCTTCCTGTTGCTCTGTGCAAAGCTATAAGCCCTACTCGTAATCCACACCCTCTTTATAATTTTTTTTTATATGACCGTTTATAACCTGCTTATAATGCCTTTGTTTTGAGTCTTTCCTCTATTTCTATTCCTAATACCATAGGTAAAGCCCTGTCGCATCTTGGTTGGCACCAGGCTATATTCGATGACATTGAAGCCTTACATTCAAATGGTACTTGGGATTTGGTGCATTTACCACCAGGAAAGACTCATGTTGGTTACTAGTGGGTGTTCACCCTAAAAGTGGGCCCCGATGGATAGGTGGATCGTCTTAAGGTTTACTTGGTTCCCAAAGGCTTTACACAGATCTATGGGTTGGATTACAGTGATGCATTCTATCCTATTGCTAAAATGACCTTTATTCGCTTATTTCTCTCTATGGTTGTTATGCGTCATTGGCTGCTTCATTAGTTGGATATTAAAAATGTCTTTCTCTATGGTGATTTACAGGAGGAGGTTTATATGGAGTAACCACCTGGTTTTGTTGCTTAGGGGGAGTCCAATATAGTATGCAAACTCAAGAAGTCTTTTTATGGTTTAAAACACTCCACGAGCGTGGTTCGACAGGTTCAGTATTGTGGTTCAAGCCTTTGGTCTCACTCAAAGTGAAATTGATCATTCAGTTTTCTATTGACACTCATCTTCTTTATGCATCTACCTTGTTGTTTATGTGGATGACATTGTTATCACATGGAGTGATCAGGTTGACATACAGAAGCTGAAGGAACATCTACATCAGTACTTTCAGACTAAAGACCTAGGCAAATTCTTGTATTTCTTGGGCATTAAGGTTGCACAATCAAGACATGGTATCTCAATTTCTCAGAGGAAATATGCACTTGACATCTTAGAAGAAACTGGTATGGTGAACTGCAAACCTATTGACACTTCAATGGACCCAAATGTCAAACTCTTGCCAGGATAGGAGGAGCTCTTTTCAAATCCTGGAAGGTATTGAAGACTAGTAGACAAGTTGAACTATCTCACAGTCACTCGTCCTGACATTGCTTTTGTTATGAGTGCAATTAGTCAATTTCTCAGTTTTTCATGTGATTCTCACTGTGATGCTGTTATCCAGATTCTGTGATACATCAAAAGAGTACTAGGTAAAGGGCTACTCTATGAGGATAAGGGACACACATATATTTGTTGTTATCCAGATGCGGATTGGGCATGATCTCCTTCTGATCATAGGTTAATCTTTGGGTATTGTGTTCTTGTAAGAGGAAATCTAGTTTATTGGAAAAGTAAGAAACAAAATGTAGTAGCTAGATCCAGTGTAGAGATAAAGTATCGGGCTATGGCTAATGCAACTTGTGAGCTCGTCTAGCTTAAGAAACTCCTGTAGGAACTGAAGTTTTATGAAATGTCCCTTATGAAACTTGTTTGTGATAATTATGCTACCTTGCATATTGCTTCCAATCCAGTGTTCCATGAACGGACCAAACATATTGAAATTGACTGTCATTTTATTAAAGAGAAGTTGGTTGAAGGTGTTATCATTACAGAGTGTGTTAACTCTAATGATCAACTTGCAGATGTCTTCACCAAGTCTCTAAAGGATCATCGGGTAGAATATACTTATAACAAGTTTGGTGAACATGATATCTATGTTCTAGTTTGAGGGGGAGTGTTAATTTGTATATAAAGATAATTGTTATGTGTGTATATAACACCTAGAATTAGCATTATGTCATGGGTTAGCATTATGTTGTGGCTTATGTCATGACCCATGGCCCCTGGCTCATTTAATATTTGTATATATAAGTGCACAATCTATTAGTTTGTAAGATAATATAAATTTCTCTCTCTTCTAAGCTTCTCTTAGGTTTTTCTCTCCTAATTATTTTCTCACAAAGTCCAAGCAAAAAGAAGGAAAAAATAAAACCAAACACAAGTTTGCAAAAATGACACGAATACCAATAGCCTATAAAAAATTTGATAGAGACATCCCATGCCTTCAACTTGTTCTACAAATTGATCATTTTGCTCCTATATTTAAACACTCCCCCCCCCCATCTTTTCTCTCTTACATGTCGATGGTTTGATGATGGTCAAACTAGTAGGTTGCAAAACTCCATCGTGATGGGGTTTTGCAACAACCCTATCGCACTTGAAGTAAGAGGAATAGAGGGGAAAAAAAGAGAGACTAGAGAAGGGAGAAAGAGGGAGGAACTTCATGGCTGTGACAATGTCTCTCTCTCTCTCTCTCTACACACACACACACACTTATCATTGATGAAGGGACTCCTCCTCTCGATTAAGGACAAATCAGGTTCTTCCATCGTTGACGGGGTGGTTGGCGATGACAACTAATCATCACCAGTAATTTTTTTGTAACTAAGAAGGAGGTAGGACAAGAGAATAGAAAGAGATAAAGCATTCTAGGCATTTGCAAAAATTTAATAATAGGTTTTTCATGGCAGGGGGAAAGTGATGCAAGGTAAAGGTAAAGGGAGATCATTATCATTTCTAATAACCTAGGGGTGTTTATGTTTTTTTTATCAAACCTCGCCCGAAAAAAATTAACCAATTTATTGTTCAAATTATCCATTTGTGTAAGACTTGACTTCATTTGAAAAGAAAAAGGGTTTTTAACCCCCAAGTTTGAAGTATTTTCTTTTCAACTCCTGATATTTTAGAAATTATAAAAAAAACCCCAACATTTAGAAAAGTAAAAAAAAAAATTATCCCCTAAACTTTTAGAAATTCCAAAAAAAACCCAAATTTGCTAAAAATTCTAAAAAAGACCCTAAAGTTTCAAGGATCAACTTTGTTGCTGCGATCATGTTATGGTTTCTTATGAGATGATTCGAAGTCCTAAATACATAGCACTGACTACACTAACTTTAGGAAAAGTTGATTATTCAATGATATGCAAGTTATTGATTCTTTTATTAACTAGTCCATATACAGATACGTTAATTCAGATTTGATATTCTGCCATGATAGCATTGATACAATGAGATATTTAGATTATGATATTCAAATGTATTTGTTCAGAATAAATGATGAGTCATTGTTAATTTTGTACACATCTTGATATCATATCAACTTGTATGATATGAGGCTTACTATTCCTTATTGGTGCCCACAGTCTTATTAGTTGGTAGCGCTAGTCGTGGCCTTTATTTTCGAGTTGTGACACAAGTTGTCCATATGTGCTACATGAGGTGATGGAGAATCTCTTATTTACCTTGTTGGGCTTGATCTTTGTCTGATCAAGAAAGATATGGAGAAGAACAGAGAAGCAATAAAGAGGGGAAAGAGAAACTGATAGCATTTTTTCACAAGTGTATGGATTGCACAAGTAATAAAGTAGTGAGTAAAAGTATCATTCCCACAAGGATCGATTGATAATTACCAAAATTATATTAACTTAAATATTATTTAAATAATTAATTAAATGATGAATTAATTAATTTAAGAAAACAAAATGAAATAATAACAACAAAATTAAATATGAAGAAGTTCAAGTTTTGGAGAGCACTGGGGTATTTCAATTTCACCTAAATAATCTAATTTAATTTAAATGATTAATGATCTAAATTTAATTATTCATGCAAAGATAATTAATCATACAAGTCAAACTTTTACTTTTGTTCTAATTATATTCTTGTGATATTTATTATCTAGATTAAGTTATAGATTTTTCCTTCCGATATAAATCTATATCAACATATCAATCAAATATTGGCCAAGTATTTGATAGCATTAAGCACAATAATAAACACTTGCATGAATAAAGAAAATCAATCCATGAAAATCAAATTATCATATTTAAGTTACATCAAAACACTACAGTTATAGAGTTTTGCTCATATTACAAATGATAAAATTCATAACAAAATAAAAGAACATAAATATAAAATTTAAAAAAAATGGAAGAAGAGAATAAAACTCTTTTGATGTGTAAAATTTCTTTCTCCAAAAATATTATAACAAATTCTTGAAGAAAATAGAGCAAATCCTCCACCAAGAGTGCTTCAATTCTCCAATCATTCAAGCTCTCTCACCTTCAACTCTCCAATTTTCTAGCCATCACTCTTTTTTCATATTCATCACTTTCTTCTTTTCCTTAATTTTTTCCTTAAAATATGGGTCAAACCATATCCTACCTCCCTAACTTCCTCCTCCATGTTTTAATCCCTAATTTCCTTCTCCATGTTTTCCTCTCCATTTTTCATGCCACCCATGCCCATTCAAAATTTTAATTACCACACTCAAGGAAAAATACAAAATAATCCCTTAAAATATCAAGAATTACAATTTAAGAACTTTTGTAATATATGAGTTTAATTTGATTAGACTTTTGGGTTAGGTTTCTTTGGTCAATTTGGGCCTAATTTTTCATGAAATAGGTAGATCAACTAACCCTTAAAAGGTCCCTTAATCCATTTACAACTCAACCCAACTTGGAGAAAATGAAATAAAAAATTCATAGGTAATACTGATTTTTTAACAGCTTTGACCTTATGTCACTCCAATAGCCATAACATTTTATGGAAAATTCAGATTTATGTACGTTTGAAGCGTGGAAAAGTAAGCATATAGAACTCTCACATATATTTTTTTCATAATTTTTATAAATTCTAATTAGTTTAATTTTTATTTTTAATTGGACCCTTGAGTAGAGAAAATTCATAATTTTTGCTCTCCTTTCTCACTTTTCCTTCAAATCTTGTCAACATGATAAATTACCTAAAATTAATATAAAAAACATATAAAAGCATGAAAATTAAGTAAAAATGATATAAAAAATATTAACGCATCAGAAACAGAGCTCAAAACTATCATAATATTCAACTGCTATTCATACTCAAAACAATTGTATGAATAAGCCATAGCTATAGGCTTCATGAAACTTTTAAAACAACCTAAACCTCTTGTAAAATTACTCCTACCTAATATGGTAACCTAAAGCTCTTCATAAAAATCCTATAATACATTGAATGCTTTTATCTTGGTCACAGAAGTTGGGATAAAATGCTGTCTACTCTGCAAGTTATATAAACACTGATTTGTCTTTCTGTCGACTATTATATAAATTTTAACTAGGCTTATCTCATGAGAGGAGGAAGTTCTGACTCCAACTTTCATCTTTAAATTGTGGGAAGAACCAACTCTAGCAAGCAACCATCACTTAAGAATATATCAAGTGGTAGTCTCCATCTTCTTTCTTAAAATATCTCTGTTTCCATCGTGTCAATTTAATCTTTTGGAAGCAAATGACAGTTCCATGATGGAATTTTTTCTTTCATTAAGCCATTATAAATTTGGATTTTTGGTCCAAACTTCTGATAGGGTTGTGTAGGGGGAAGGCACCCAAAATGTGAAATTTTACATCATTATTCTTTTGCATGAATTTGTATTGTCAATGTGAGTTTTGGAAGTCAATTGTTATGATAAATGTTGTGACATTGACCTTAACTTGGTTAGGATAAGGTGGAAATATGATGACTATAATATCCAAACTTTTGATTCTCGGAACAGGAACAAGGCCTTTATATCTCAATTATAACCCACCACTTGACATAGTGATGAGGTAAAGGAATATTGGCAATAACCTTTTGCAAAGTTGCTTGATATTGTATTGATGGAATTGATTTATTAATTTTTCTAATCGAGAATTAAATCAAATCATAATATTCAACATACATTTTTTAAAACCAATAATATATAAAATCCAAGTATAAATTTCATATTATTCAACGAAAAACTGATAAATATTTCATATATCTAGCATCTTAAAAGTATGTCTTCGAGTACTAAATAAATAACTAAAAGCATATCAATAATCAATTATAAGATCAATGTTTTCAAATTAAGCTAAACTAATCATCCTTAAGGTCAAAGACCTCATCGATATTATTTACTCCCTCACCATTAACATTTAGTACAAGCACATCCTCTTGTTCTTATTCTCAATCCTTTTAATTTTCTTTTTCCTCTTTATTGTTCTTTTGCTATTAATCATTAAGTTCCTTTAACCTCCTTAAAGTATAAACATCACTAGAAGATGGATGGGTGGTGTTCAAATTTTTCTAAATTTATTTCTAAATTTGGGTTGGATAAGAATGGACCAATTCACAGTTCACTTTCAATTCACCCATTCATTTCCCATTCTTTCCAATTTTTATCTCACCTGTAGATTCGTACCAATTTAGCTCAGATTTGTATCGAATGGATGCAATTGAAATGATGACTCATGTGATTCTAACAACTATGCCTAGCTCATATCTATAAATACAGAAACCTCAAAAGCCATTACCAAACACCCCTACTTAGAGTTCATCTGAGTCATGATTGGCTGAAATAGCACAAACACTGGAAAGAACCTAATCCAGATAATTAAATGGAGTGAATCTAGTTCCCCACCAAGTATGAAAAGGAATAAAAGGTCCTTTAATGACCAAAATTCTCCTCAAACATCTTCATATACTTTAAGGGCCTATAAAGCTGACCACACCCTTAGCAACTCCAAACCATTAATAGGAGATCAAAAAGAATGGCAAGAGTGATATGCACTAGTTGTATGGCGAAATTACTGGTGCCATACGGTGTGTCAATCATAAAATGTCCTTTATGCTATTCTACTATTGTTTTCCAAAACAACAATGACTACCTTGCCCCAGTAGTAAGCCAATACAATGGCTATGGCAACAGTTACTATCCCACGGGATCTGGTAATAGCCATCACCGCCAACCACCATTTTCATCATATCATCTTTCACCACTTTCAGTGCATGGAAGAAAACGGGCAGTCTTGATTGGAATAAGCTACCATGGCCTGCAGAACAGCATCAAGGGTAGTGTTAATGATGTAAGGATGATGAGTTACTTCTTGGTTAATAGGTTCAGGTTCCCAAGTGAATCTATTTTTGTCCTCACAGGTATTCTCCTCTCTTTCACTACCACACAGGCACATGAAGGTATTAGCAACATATAAATGTGTGTAATAAGTATAGATAACTGCTAGAGTAGCTCAAAAGTTGCATTAATTGAGCTTATAGTGAATACTTAAAAGGGCAATAGCAAACTTCAATCAAGCAACATAGTTGAGCATTTCAGAAATAGAATTATATATCATATTAAGTAGAATTGTTTATCATTTGAAACTTAATATAACGTTGTGAATATAGTGAAATTATCGTGTTGAATCAGCCACGACAGAAGGAACATTAATCTCATTTCAAACACAAAGTACTAGATGTATTTCTATATCTCCATTTCTTATTTGACTAAAAAAGTTACAAATCTGCAGAAGAAGAGAGAGACCCATACCGTATGCCAACTAAGCGTAATATTCAAACAGCCTTGCGTTGGCTCATCCAGGGTTGCCAATCAGGGGATTCATTGGTTCTTTTCTACTCAGGCCATGGCACAAAAGTGACTGATATTAATAGGGATGAGATTGACGGATTTGATGAAGCACTATGCCCCGTTGATTATCAGACTCAAGGAATGATACTGGATGATGAGATCAATGCCACCATTGTACGGCCACTACCTCATGGAGTCAGACTCCACGCCATCATTGATACTTGCAACAGTGGAACCTCTCTAGATCTACCATTCCTGTGCAGGATGAACCAGTTAAGTGATTTGTTTATGATATCACGCCATTTTTTAACACCTTAAACTATGGAAAACATATGTATGTATTCTCTTTGCTGTACCAAACAGGGCAGGATACTACGCATGGCAGGATCACCGTGTTTCATATGCTTATAAAGGCACAAGTGGAGGGGTAGCATTTTGTTTTAGCGCTTGTAATGATGATGAAAACTCCCTAGATACAACGGTTAGTACTCGCATATCTCTTTCTCCTCGTACACTGTACAAGTTTCAGATGCTTCTATGGCTAATACCAATGAATAAACCATCTACAGAAGGGATGCAAATATCTTTTCCTTTATGTTTCCTTGGAACTGCCATTTCAAAGTAACACATTATTCTGCTACTTCCACAGGCTTTCTCAGGTGGCATTTCAACTGGTGCCATGACCTATAGCTTCATTGAGGCTGTGCAGAATGAGCATGGATTAACATATGGCCGTTTACTTCAATCCTTACGCAGTAAAATTGTTGAGGCCCAGAAACATCTATATGGTCCTTACACACCTACATGGGCATCACAGGTATGTTTATTTAAGGTTATTACATGTAAGTTGAAAGAACTAATATCAACAGGAAACCATGTTGATGTTGAAGAATGTCTTCTGAAGAGACTCACTCTCAATCCTTCTATTATCACTGTTCTTCACATGACCATATCTTGTTAACATAAAGGTTTGGTTTATGTATTTTTTGTAGGTACCTCAACTCTCCTGTACTGAGAAATTTGACATTCACTCAAAACAGTTCATTTTATAAATCATATTTAGCCAAGCTCTGTAAACTTAGTAGCTACAAGTTATAAATGTCAATGACTAAAATCTTCTCATTATCAGCTGATAAAAGAGCAGTTATTTTACTTCCATGAAGCCATGAGGCGGCAAACTTTTAATTCATATAAGGTTGTACTTTTAACTGCCCACGAAATGCCTAGGCTAAATCTATATTTTTGTCATGTACTTTTATATTTTTTTATGCGATTTTTTTAATTTTTTATTATTTTATTTACACTCTTAAATTTGTATTTTTGATTCAATTTAATCATTGTAAGTTGATATTTTTTTTTGTGTGGCAATCTAAACTTTTCATTATTTCAATTACACCTCTAAATTTATATTTTTGAATCAATTTAATTCAGATACTTTGACATGAACAGAGCGTGATGTGTACTTTATAATCTCATTTTATTTTTTTTAATACATGAAAGTACAAGAATTAAATTGATTGAAAAATACAAGTTTAAGAGTATAATCAAAATAATAAAAAAATTAAGTTGTCATTCAAATAAAATGCCAAAATACAAGAATTATATTGACTTAAAAATCAAGTTTAAAAATGTAATCAAAACTACCAAAAAAAAAAAAAAAATTGAGTACAATGTCAAAAGTGCAATAATTTGCACTCGGGATCAGAGGTTTCCTCAGAACTCTTAATTCTCACTCTCCTGAAACTGACAACCGCAATATGTTTAGAAGCATGCATGCATGCCTACACCTGCACCAATCCCTATTGACACAAATACATGTGTCCTTGGCACTCTTGTGGTGGACTGGTAATAGGATATCAGCATGTTGCAACCTACCCACCTTCCTATCATTACCACTTCCTCCCAGTGGTTGTAGTAGTATGTACCATCATCTTGATAACCACCTCTGTTGGATCTGACTCCCATGCCCAGCAGATTGCACACAAACTGCACTACGCACGAGCATCAAGCATCTCAACACTCATGGCAGGTGATCGATCTACTGCACGAGTCTATGGTCCCAATGTTTGGGGTACAAAGAGGCAAGCTAACCGCGATGTGGGCTGCCCAACATTAACTCCCCACTTGGGTAATACTTTGCCTTCTAGAGGGTTGTCTTTCTAGAAGAATGAGTAGAATATGAAATAAAATATTTTTCTCCTTATTTGATAAATTTAAGATATTCAATGACAAATAATTTTTATATCCTTTCAAAATAAAAAAAGATAAAAAAAATTATTATTATGACTAATAGTAAATTTAAATTTTTAACAATAAATTTATTTAGTGTTTCGAGGAATAATTTATGCGTGAGTGCAACAATTAAGGTATGTTTAATTGTATTACCTAGAATTTAATTCTAGGTAATATTAACTAGAAAATAAAAACCATCTCATCCCCTTAGAAAATGAATTCTATAAAGAAAAACTTTAAATGCTTGTATCTTACACATTTTTCCATAAAAAAATTAAGAGTTTGATTGTTTTCTATAAAAAATATGTAATGATTATATATTTTTCATGGTAAATATGTGCAATCAAACACACTCTAAATGTTTTCATAGACAGGATATACAAAATCTCAATTGACATATGTGATTTAAAATTATCTCACCACTCTTTAATTTTTTCAGTCTCTCCAAAAATTGAGTTCACATTTGACGCCTCATTTGAGTTCTTTATGGGCTAAGATGTAAATCTCTATATTATGCAAGCTTCATTTTTGTACTTTATTGTGAGTTAACCTTTTTCTATTTGTGTTGGGCTCGAGCATGCCCAACATTATCGTGTACAGTATTATTTTTTATTTATATACATATATTTAAAAAATAAGTTTCCATTGAATTTACAAGAGAAAAAAAAAAAAAAAGGTTTTGAAAGAGAATGGATAAAAATCCTTTTCCATCAATTCCATTACTATTTTCCACATCAATCACACAATTGTTGAAACGTATGTTCTAGAAATATGAAAAAGAAACGTTGAAATTTCCAAAAATAATTTTTTCAATACAATTATAAGTTTACAGCATAGCATCCAAAAACAGGGGCAAGAGAATGTTTAATCCAACTCAATGCCATTCCAACATTGCATATTTCATGTTCATGCACCTGCTTTATGGTTCCGTGGTACCAAAAATGCCCCCAGAGTAATAATCATTCAAATTAAGATTGGTCCTCCAGCATCCAGGGCACTCTAAGGTTGTAAGGTTCAGGGTTTTGGGTTTTGAGTTACTGTCTACAGTACTATGAAAGATCCATTACAAAACAAGATATGCACAGAAAATGGAAGGGGAATTTTGAACGTAAAAAAGGAAAATATTGCAGCGCCGACTTTCAAACAGTCTTGATTTCTTCCTCTTTTCCCTCCACATGTACAATTCAATTCACAGGGCATCTCACACAAGTAAAACTTGTCCTTCCTATGCCATCTTCCAAGACCATGGAGCTGTTGCATCTCTCCATTTTCCTTTCGATCATTCTAGAAGTTTACATATTTCTTTTTGTTCCTTGTTTTTCTCTCGGCTTCAGGAGAAGGTGGGAGGGGGGATTCAACTTACTAGTTTCCTTAACCTCTTTTCAGCTAGACTAGAAACTCTGTTATGAGGTTCAAGGACAAGAGCATGCTTGAAATCTGCATATACCAAGAGAAAATAATATGTTTCATGTCCAGGAAGAAGACAAATTAAAAGGGAAAAAAAATAATAATAACAATGCCAACTTAAAACAATTCGGGTAATTCATCTTCCTCGCAGATTTTGTTCATATATAATAATTCTGCCATATATAAATACATAAAATATTAAAAAAACATATACTAATATACATCTGGGTCAGGACCTCATCCCCATTCCCATCAGGTATTTTCAGAAGCCCAATGAACCCTCACTGATGGATATTTTTTCGTACCCAAATGTTCCCCATGCGGGGAGGGGTTTGCTGGGTACCCCCGGGTACCCATTGTCATCCCCAGCTTTACACAAACATGCTTCTTTTCACAGAATGGAACCAGTTTATGTTGCAGTGTGTACCAATCACAAAAAGGGTCTCCAACTCAGTACTTAGACTGCAGGGCATACAACTGGTTTTTAAAATGTATGTCAGACGTTTTAGTTCCTCTATGTTACATGGATATTTCAAGAAGTGTAATTAAATGCAATCATTAAATTGTCTCAGGAATCGCTTGCACTTCCTTCAGGGATTACAAATCACCTTAGGGGGACTAAAATTAAATATACATGCCTAGATATACACGCCAAATACTAATAATCTCTTTGTTTCTTTAATTTACCAAGGCAGTTATATTGCATCAAAAACCAGAAAAATTTATATATTGGAAAAGTGTGAAAAAAATCTTGAAGTATTGGAAAGGAAATGCAAGAAAGAAATGTTGATTTTAATGAGGCCTCTAATCATAAACCAGATGGAAGTTTCTGCTTCAAATTTCTTAAATTAAAAAGTGCGAAAGCAAAGGACTTAGTAGCTACCATGTGTCAACTTACAATGTGTTTCATTTGGAATTAAGCAATGGGCCAGTGTGTTCAGATATCTTTGTCTTCTGACTGTCTACTTCAAGTAAACAAGATGATAATATAACACATTTGGACAAGTGCACACACAACTCATGAGTATTTAACAAATGTCCTTAGCATAAATTTTTTTCTGACGAGGCACCTCTTCCAAGTGTCATCTTCTAGGCTTTAACATGCCATTTTGCATCACACCTAATAGCATAGTTTCACCAAAGGGTCGGGTCAAATATACATGATATTGAGACGCGCTTGAAGAACATAGACACCAGATTAAATGAGACAGACATCCAAGTGTACTTCTCAAATGATCCCCCCCCCCCAAAAAAAAAAAAAACACACACACACACACACACCCCACGAGCAAAACAGAAAAAGGAAGAATGAAAAAACCAAATAAAAGATCAAAGCCTCTTAAAAACACCTTTAATTTTTCTTTATCGATTGGATCTCATGGCTTGCTAATATAAGGTTGTTTTCATCAGCTCCAAATTTTAATAGAAACCAGCTGGTTTTTTTAGCAAGGAATTATATAAAAAGCTTCTTAGCAATAAATTATGGACTCTTTATCATTTTTCTCAATTACCACAGGTTATGCATCCTGTAGAAGTCCAACAGAATTTTATGATATATGATACTTTAGCAGAATAGAAGTTCAAAGCACCATAACAATATGAAAACTCAAAATATGTATAAGACATGACAAAAAGATAAATTAAGCAGCTATTGCATTAAAAAACATCAAAAGAAAAAAGTTATTACCAGAATACTTGGTTTCCAACAAAAAGATTTCATGCACAACATAAAAGTGAATCACTGGAAAACAGACGTTCTCACCTTGAAGAGCCTCCTTATAAAACAGAAGTGATTCTCTAGCTGTTCCTCGTCTCAGATATGCCTTCACATTCTGCATGGGAAATTGGAATATTATCTCCATGGATAAGCTAATGCATTTAAATTTCTTTCCTTCAGTCAAAATATGAACAGAACTTTCTTGAAAATAACATCCACCAAAAGAAATTGACTCCATCATATTCATAAAAACTAGCCCATTAGATGTGTTAATGCATCTGATTTGTTTGGATTAAAATTTGATCTAGAAACCAAACCAGCATAGGGCAGATCCCAGGTTTCAGACCCAAAACTACACCATCGAACTATTAGAACTGAATTGAACGAACCCAAGAAAAATCAGGTTGCTTCAGGTAGGAATAAGCCACCTTGTGAAATATGAGAACTATTTTTAAAATGCCAAAAAAAGAGGTTATGGGACCGAGTAATATCAAACACAAAGGGGAAAAAAACTGCATGCTTACCTCATCAAATGGAGGCTACTTGACAAAGTAATGTGACCCAATGAGATACTATATGAAATTATGAATTACCAAAAACATGACACCTGTTAGGTGAGTCTCTTCCTCTACTAAGAAGTGAAGGATAACATCCTCAACGAGTCCTGGTCCTTAACCTTCCAATCCACATCCTCTCAGGATGTCAGCTGGTGAGGTAACTGGATCTTGTTAAGATCCTGATTTCCCAAGGAGAATCATTATTGGAAGTCAACACAGGGTTACAAGAGGAGCCTGGACGTACTCTGGTTAAGCCAGGATCACCCTTGAGTTTCCAGTCCAAGGCACAGTTCAAGGCACAAGCATGATCATCATTTGATGAGCCAGGTTATCATTCCATGTGTCACCTTTGAAGCCTAATGCATGGGGCTGAGTTAGATGTCCACAATCACATCACAGGCAAAGGGGAATGCCTGCAACTGTTACAACTGATTCATTAGGACCCTCAAGACCCATACTAAAAACAAGAAGTATTCTGATCCCACCAGTGGAGGCAGAGGCACTGCTAAACAGCATCTATATCTATGATTAAAAAAATAAATTAAAAAAAGCCAATTATTTGGTAAGACTCCATACCCAGGCACCATGATGCAGGTTTGGCCAGGATGACCATTAACACACTTGTCAATGCCAATGATTACTACCGGAATACAGGGTACTAGCACTCAGGAGGAGCTGTCCATTGAGCTAAAATCGAGGTAAGCAGTGATCTACAGTAAATTTATCTGCCCATATGTCAAGCAAATTTTGTATTAATTTATGTCTTACATAAACAAAACCGATCCGCATATCTTCTAATTGGCTATACAAAAAGAATGCATGCCACAATTCATTTTTTGGATATTTCTCTTTTTTCATAAACAAAAAGAGCTTCCCTAAAATGGTGAACCCTGTAAAAAACAATAAACAGGAAGCCAATCCCTCTAGCTAGAAACGGGAAATAATAAATCATAAAAAAATCGTATAACAAAAGATTCAGAGCATGATCCTTCAGACAGAAAAATGGAACTCTCTGAACTCTCAAAATCTCATGTTCTTTTCACATCAAACACAAAAATAAGGAGAACCCACCATACTGATTAGCGACCACAAGACAACCGAAGTTGCCTATAAAACAAAATTGTCAGACTCTGACATGACCCAATGAACACCACAATTGTAAAAATGATGCCCCAAATAGCTTGGGCTGCCATACAATGAGGAAGATGATCCTGAGACTCACCACTAGTCTTGCACTTATAACACTAGTCCAAGACTACCTGCTTAGGATGGCGCTAGGGGCAATTGTCCACACAGAGAACGCAAACTCTGTGATCCTACATTTCCAAACCATTTTCCACCAAAAACTGCCATACCTTTTTCACACAAGGCTCCATGGAAAGAAAAGAAATACAAATCCCACATGGAGAGTTTATTTCCCATTCCTAAAATTGCAGTTATATCTTGATGATCAAACTACTCCAGAGTGTGGAAATTGTTAAAAGAAATTTCTTTAATTCATCATCATCAACCAAATTAGGGTACCATTTGAGATACAGGTGGACAATGCCGCTTGGTATGGGATTTCTCATGTAATTCTCTACTTATCTGCTTAAGTTTCAAACATCACACAATTTATGGAAAATATGAGAACTACTGAACATCATTTAGCCAGTACACTAACCTTCTTATCAAGTGATATTGCCTTACTGCAGTCCTCCTCTGCTTCTTGAAAGCTGTAACAAATAAAATCAGACAGTCAAAAAGCTTTATATTTGCAAGTAACAAAGTGAATATGATGACCAGAAGAGCATGATCCAATGGTGTGGCATACCATGCTAATTCTAAATAAGCAGCTGCTCGGTTGCAATAGTAAGTTGCATTAATCTCATTCAACTTTATAGCTTCACTATAATATTTCACAGCCTTATTCCACTGTCTCCCCTTATATGCAGCATTGCCCTACCACAGGAGTTGACAAATTAAAAAGAAATTCACAACAGAATAATACACTTGAACCACCAGATTTTGTCTAGCATCATGGAATTTCTCATCTCTATCTAAAATCCAGTACAAAATGGGCCCAATAGTATTAAGATGTTGATGCAGTAGTTTCATTGGTCAGTGCAATTGATAGTAACAGGAATAATCTCGTCAGATGGGAGGAGGTTTTGCCCTCTGTTATATACATATAGTTATCTAATACCACTACACTTCTATCAATTCCATCATAGAAGTCCTAATGAGATCAAAAGAGAAAGTCCCTAAAGAGATTAAAATAGAACAAGATCATATCAGAAACTTCTACCAAGAATAACCAATTCATCTTCTTTTGCGTAGCATTTCACCTTGACCATGTCATTTGCAGGGATGACACCACTCTTTCTCACAAAAGCAAAACAGGTCATAAATAATATACCTTTTCTTTCAACAGTTCAGAAGCATCCATGTCGCCATTCATATCTGGCAATGGTGAAGAATCAGAAGCAAGGCTAGCTTGTTCTTGAAAAGAAGAGTACATATCCAAAACAGTATCAAGAAGAAATTTATCAGCCCCATGGAATGCTGCCAAAGAGACAGAGATTGGACAATCATCATGCTTGCCTAATGGAATGGTAACCTGGAATAATCACTCAAAGAATTACATCCCAGCAAAAAATGTACATGATACCGTAACGAATTAACCAACAAACATAAAGGACAGACAATAATCCACAACATATGAAAATGAAGACTGAGATGTAGAAGTTACCTGACAGCAACCAGACATGCTTGCTATGCTCAGTAAAGCAAATGCTCTGTCGTGGAACTCAGCAGAGAGACCTTTCTTTGAGTTAAGCTTTAATGGAGGATCAGCAATGGTGGGCATTGCCAATATTCCATCATCCTAGGATGACAAATGAAGGTCAAGACCATGATATGCAATTAAATATAAGATTAATGAAAATCAACTAAAGGTACGAAATCACACTTAAAGTAGACTGTTGAGGATCATTGTACAATGCCAACAACTACAAGGGTAACCACAAGGACCTCTTCACATCAAAAGTAACTACACTACCAAATTTCCCATCACAAACTTGTATGACCACCCCTGCAGCCCCCCCCCCCCCCAAAAAAAAAAAAAGAAAGAAAAAACACCAAGTATGGATGATTTTCGTCTTTTGACCAAGCTACAATGAGAACTACAGACAGAGCAGCAAGTCAACCAGAGAAGGAAAAAGGCCAAAAGCAACTGAAGACGGACTTTAAATCTCTCGGGTGTATTAAAGAACAAATGGCAGGAAACAAGCAAGTTCAACAATGAATAGGGACATCAGCAAGTGAAAAATGATTAATTTGTAATGCCTACCAATCATCCAATTGAAACAGAAACACAAATAAGAAACAACTATCCAGTCCACATAAAAAGCCAATTGGGTTGCCACTTGTTCAAGCAAACAGGACAAGGTAATCAACAGTAACAATCCTGGTTGAAACAAATGCTTCAACTATGGCAAAAACTAAATGCTTCAACTATGGCAAATGTCAAGAACATTTTCTTCTGTCCAATAGGTAAAACTCAAATCCCAACTTTTCAAAACATTGCCTACAATTTTCACCTTGAGTACTCCTCACATAATGGCTGGAATCCTATATCCAGAAAATTTTGCTGTATCCTATACCATTATCTTTATTTTTGCAATTTGAGTTTACATCATTGGCTTATTAATCATATGGATGGTAATTTCAGCCTGTTAAAAAACAGAGATTTATACACCCGTATAAAAGAGTCAAAATATGTGGCTTTTGTCTTTCTGCGTGCCTTGTGTTTTCCAGCCTTGGATGATTTGTGACTTTAAGCCCTTGATAAAGTAATAACGATTGATCTCCAGTTGTTAACTCAGGAGAGGCATTGGTGTCTTGTTGTGGCGAACAGTATAGACTTGATTGCTAACGAAGGTCCTTAGAGGCTTATCATTGTATACAAGCATTATTTGTGTCAAATACAAAAGATTCCATTCTTCTCTTGAGTTTCCACATCAAAAATAATCACTTCAGAGACCATATGAGAAGAATGGCAGTGAACAAGCAACTGAGCATATGCAATTTACATGTGATATATTGAAGACTACCAGCAAAGGAGCATGTTATGTTCTAATATGAGTACAAACGGCCAAGTTAGGGGTACCTTCAAGAGATTCCGCACAGCAGCTCGCATTTCAGTTCTGACTTTATACAAACTTTTAATGTCCTCTTGTGTGCTGTTGATCGCTGCATAGACACGATCAGATACATCAGGTCCTAATCTGGGTTTTGTCGATTTAATCCATTCTTCATGATTTGTTTTGAATTCGTATCTGACAAGCAGTTGAAGGATAGTGAATGTTGGTCAGTTTGAACCAAAAGCCTCAGAAACAGGCTATATTACCAATGCAGCTAAATAAGAGATAAATAAAATAGAAAATGGAAGCATGACACACGCTGCAAGGCAGCTGAATCAAATATTTGAAATATGGGTTACAAGCTCAAATGACCACTAGGTGGAGTTGGCTATGTGAATTCTAGAATGACAACCATTTCCATCTATGACCGTATCTTCTATAGGGCCCTTGTAACTCGAAGCATGCCTAAGAGTCTCCTTGGTCTTCCTATGACACTTTTGCTAAAGACTTGTTTCATTCCATCCACTATGCTCACAGGAGCCTCTACTGTTGTCCTCTTACATAATCAAACCATCTTATGTCTCACGCATCTTATCTAGCATATTGAAAAGATTTAGGATATACAAAAGGCCTTTAGCCAGGTGAACTACTGGCTTACACAATTTTGGCACCATGCAGTGTATGAGCCAACATTCAAGAGATCATGTCTATCATAAATAAAAAAGAAACAGCAGTATTTTAATCTAAATCTTCAGTAGGCAACCTACTGCTGTCTGAAACAAGATCAATTTTTGCAGCATGTTCCATCACCACATAGGTCCCTCTAGTCAGTGTTTGAAGCTACTAACACCAGGAACCAGCATGGGTTCCAAACATCATGAACGACCCTGGTTAACACTATCACCTGTTTCATTTTGTTATAGTGGTTCATATTACTACTCATATGGTTCTCTTTTTTTTTTTTTTTCTTTGGGGGTGGGGGGGCAAAAATCAATGCATACAAGCATGTATTTCCTCAATACAATGGGTTTTGAAGATAATTGCCAGGCCCCGCTTGTCCAGCAAATTTATCTTCAGTTAATGGTTTAGGACCACCACTTTCTTTGCTTCAATTCTTATATAAGTTCAGTGAAATCATGACTTGAGCCCACAATTTCTTGAAGTCATGAGTTTAACACCCTCCACAACCTTCATGATGTTGAGCAGAATGGTGAATTTCATAATATATATTTGCTATTGGATGAAAAATCCAGCACATGAAATGTTCTCACTCTAGGACAAAAATGCAGCACCTGAAAGGCTCCAGCACCTCTACATTAACAAAATGATCCAATGCCCACCCAATCTGGCTGAAAATAATTCGAGACATATACAATAAAGTGCGTGAAATTTTCCATATTTTTGCATTCAGGAATAGGTTCCCTTCTCATTCACATATTTACATCCAGTTAGCTTTACAGTTAGTGATGGATGTCTTTTCCAGCCTTCTAAAGGACAATATTTTCAATTGAACTTGTTTTTTTCTGTAACACAATATACCTACATGGCTAAATGAATGTAGTTGAGGTTGAGCATGAACTAAACCCAAAAGAATTGAATAAACTCCACCTCAAAATTTATGAATAGAAACTATGTGAATAGAATAGAAATCTAAGTGAGGCTGAAAATACATGTGAATAAAATATCAACCCCATGCATTTGTGAGGGATGGCACATATAGAAATATTAGCAGATCAGTTAGATTACCTCTGAAGTAAAAGCATCACGGAAGAGAGAGCTTTTAAAGTAGATATTCCATTCTGTGGGTTTGTCGAATCGTCATGGAAAGCTTTTAGGCTAGGCACATTTGAAGCAATATAATGACCAAAATTCAAATGTTTAGGCAGTTGGTCTGTTCAGTCAATGCAAAAGAGATGAATATCAATTAGTGACAATCTTTTTTAGCAGAAACAACTAGTAGTGCAGATGAAACCCTCAGGATCTTGAATCAAACTGAGACCCTCACATCACAAACATCAAAAGAACGCAATTGAAAAGCAGAATAATGGCAGAGATGAGAATGTGTAATTCTTCAACTTACAACCAGATAACTTTCCAGTTACTCTGCCGACAACACGTATAGTTTTCTGCTTGGGAACCTTTGAAAGCTGGAACAGATCATCAGCTATAATAATGCGTCTTATCCTTCTAGGTTCCAGTTGGTTCAAATTAAGTAGAATTTGCCCAACACGATGTAAAATAGATGGATCACGGGCAAACCATCCTGAAAAAATTAGCATCATCATAAATAAATAATATAGATAAGTGATCGTCAAAAGTATATAAACACATAGCAGAACTGAGTATCCATAATGAACATGTTCTCCAGGACATAATGGAGACAAGGGCTATTTACATACCCATTAATTATTTGAAATGCCAATGATTCAGAAATTTTATTTAACTCAATCCACAGACCATAATGTCATAAAATAACTTCAATACAAGAAGTAAATACCAGTAAACATATGCAAACAAAATATAAAGAAGAACCAAGAACCTTGATACTCCTATCCATATAGTTCCAGTAAAAGTTCAAAATGTTAATTATTGGCACTATTTGGTATAAGTAATACACAACCACAAGTACATACCAACAGTGTCTAGACTCTGTGAATTTGGAATAACCCCAACTGTAGGTACAACACCATGGGATGGCCGGAATCCAAGGATGCCACAAAATGAAGCCGGAGCCCTCACACCTCCAATGGTATCAGTACCTAGAAAAGTGCAATTGCTCTCAGTCAGAATTAAAAGCTTAAAACTAGAAATGCTGAAAAAGAAAATTGGAGGAATGGGTGGGGAGCTCTAATGTATAAGGGGGGAAAAATAAACCACATCTATAATAAAAAAAAGAAATGCAATAAAAGTTAAATACATCCGTTGGTTATGAGCTACCATAAGAAAGGGAAAAGCAAATTATCATTCTTCAAATTAGCATATTCATGTAGCAAGAAGATGTTATCCCTACTTCCTAGCAAAGAAGATTTGAGTGTGCATAAAAGAGAAGCGGCTGTAATGCAACATATCTGCACATAGGTATCAGTTTTTTAAGCTTCCCACCGAGTACAACTGTACAAGATAATTTGCCAATTATTTATAATTTACTTTATTCATATAAAATTACATATTCTAACAGCATTTTTACTAGTTCTACTCCTAGTTACCTAATTCTCCTCATTATCTAGTTCTCCTACCTAAGTAGGCAATCAGGAAACTGGAGTGTGGATTGACAACTTCAAGGATAAAGTGGGTCAAATTTGGAATGTAGTGGTCAACTCGCAAATTTCAGAAAGATCTCTTTCCCCCTAACTGTGAGACACATATGATTGCCTGCAATAGAAAAAGGACTAATCAAACACAGGCCTTTTATGCATGGGTCAGGCATGTAGATTAGTGGTCTAAACTAAATAGTTGTTCCAAGTAGTTGAAGAAAAACATTTTAACACCCTCCCAAGCAAAAAGTTGTTGCATATTAAAAGACTAAACACATCGTTGCATCTGAAGTTGGCTACATAAATCTAGACCTATTTCCATTCCTATCCAAGGTCATATCAGAGATTGAGTCTAAAAACACCAAAAAAACGTTAAGTCAACAAACCTTGTTTGGAAAACAAAAGCAAAATGGAAAGGACTCAAAGTAAGATTTTATACAAGCAAGTCATTTCAACCATCATACATCTAATAACATGCAAAAACAAACAGACTTGGAAACAGCATCACAGGATCACAAGAAGCCCCCAAAGAACAGCAATCCTTTTTGAAGAAAAACCATAATCAAAATTTCTAATATATAAAATTGTCTTCATCAGTGTGTGTGAATATACAATCCACCTGCCCTAACTGAATCATGAGACAGATAATGCTCCAATGAAAATATATTAATATATAAATGTGCCAAGCAAACACAACAAATGCAACTTTTAAGACGGTAGAACAGCAATCCTTTTTGAAGAAAAACCATAATCAAAATTTCTAATATATAAAATTGTCTTCATCAGTGTGTGTGAATATACAATCCACCTGCCCTAACTGAATCATGAGACAGATAATGCTCCAATGAAAATATATTAATATATAAATGTGCCAAGCAAACACAACAAATGCAACTTTTAAGACGGTAGAAGCAAGAGAGAAAAGGAGCTGATCGCAGCTTAACAATATCAACGATAAGTAATGTGCCAAGCAAATTTAAGGATTCTCTTTTTACTTATCAATATTTATTGAGAATTATTTTGTAAGGAAAGCAACTCATACCAAGAGCGAAGTCAACAAGTCCAGATGCAACAGCCACAGCTGACCCACTAGACGAGCCCCCAGGGATGTGGGACGGCATTTGTGGGTTAATCGGGGTTCCATAATGCACGTTCACTCCGGTTATCCTGATACAACGACAAACAAAAATGTCCATGAACATGAAGTGGATTGTCCTTCGTTCCCAGTGAACTTTAAAGGCAACCAAATAAGGAGAGGGGGCAATACCCCAAACCAAAGTCATCCATGACAGTCTTGCCGACGCAAGTAGCCCCATTCTTCAACAGAGCCGTTACCACCACCGAGGTTTTCTCAGCAGCTTCGTGGGTCCTCTTCCAGTCCTGGTTCCCGAGCCCGGTGACATAATCTTTCAAATCGAAACTGCATTTAAACGACCACAAACCACGGTCCAATAATCAATAACCCTAGCACAAAATAAACAACATATTATATTCAACATAATACAATTCTAACGCACGAACATGTCTTTGACGGCAAATGTTAGGCCGGATAGAGGCTGCCGAGCTGCGGGAGGCGGCGGCTGAGGGAAGGGAAGAAGCTCGAAGCGTTCAATGAAAACGCCGCCGTCTTTCCTCTTGGCTCTTAGTCTCCGACGCCTGGCCTCCGTGAGAATCAGAACACCGGCGACGCCTACGCCGATCACGATCCACACCTTCGGGTTCGAGGCACTGATCTTCCCCAGCCTAGATTGCTCCGACATAATCGAGCTGATCGGCGACGATAGCCTCTGGAGAAAATGGCGGAACAACAGTAGGGTTTTTCAAGGGTCTTACACAGAGAGAGAGAGAGAGAGAGAGAGGCATCCGGTGCGGCCGTGAGACCGACAGAAAGAGTGCAATTTCGCGCGTAACATGCACGCGCAACGCCCCAGCTTTCCGGCTTCCTTATTCGAATATTCTTTCAAATTAAACGGAAATGATAATTTAGATATTTAATTGAAATACTTTTAGAAATATTTATATATTAACATTTTATATTTTATATATATCATTATAAATAAATATATAGTACATTAACGTATGCATGTCACTAAAAGTATGAAAATTGAGTATCCAAATAATATTTTTACAAAATTAATTTTGATAACCATTAAGACAATAAATGTAATTTATTTTTAAATAATATATATATATTATATTTTATTTTTAAGTTAAAAATTTTGTATTAGTTGATGATAAATATCTTATATATTATTTATAATATCTGATTCATTAATTCATAAAATTATTTTGAAATTAAAAATATGATAGTGTTAAGCATTACCCTTAAAGATTGAAGTAACAATTTTAATTTGATATATCATTTATCGAATCTTATCAATCAGATATGACATTTTATAACTAGATTATTGATAGTTATGTTTAGCACAATGGATTATGGGATCTACGTGACCCTACACGCTCTGAGAGCATAATGAGGAGTGACATATGGAGTGTCATTTCCATAACCGCCAAAATGACACCTTAAATTAAAAATTAACCACTCCAATGGAGGTGGGATATAAGGTTGTAAAATAACAATAACTCTCTTGGGGTGCCATTTTTGTAACCTCTGAAGAGAAAAAGAAAGAGATACAAATTCCAACCGTCATTTCTAATTAATCTATTTTAACTTTTATTATAAAATATTAATTATTTAAATTTAAAATATTAATGATACCTCTATTTTAGCACTTATCATTGGAGCAGATTTAATTTTTAGAAATGTTATAACACTATTTAAAGTTATAAATCAGTAATTTAACGCTCCAAAATGACACTCCTCTTAAGAGATGCTCTGAGCAGTTGAGCTGATGTAGTAATCCATCCATCTCGTTGGGTGATAAGGTTTATGCATACACTACTACATGCCCTTTTGTGGATGTTGAGAGACTCCATCCAGCTCATGTTGACGAGACGGATTGCATAGGCTCGTGAAAGAAAATTTGTCAGATTAAAAGTCTAAATACTCCTGTGTTAAATGACTTTTCAATCTTCTAAGAGGCTTCCTTTTTTGAAGCCACGAGCAGTACCACAGGATTCACAAAGCTTCAGCCCTGTCCCCCATGTTCAACACTTCAAATAGACAATATCAACATACTAAGAAGCCTTTATTTCGGTATGATAATATGAGCTCCACAAAGCTTCAACCCTATAGATCGACAATATAAACATACCAAGCCTTTATTTCAGTATATGAGCTCGGCAGCTACGTGAATACTAATGCAGCAATCATTTCCATCTATGATTGTATCTTTTAAAAGGCACTCACAACCCCGAGTTCAACGCTCGAAGCTGGTTATTGGCAAATAGTGGTAGTGTGAGGTATGGATAACAAACAGTTGGTCCCTTTCACAATAAATGCATACAACCAACCTATTCCCTCATTACAAGAATTCAAAGCTGTCAACAACAACACACAGCTCTCAAGTTGCTGTGTGAATTATAGAAAAATGATGGCATGAATCTACATAATCAAACAAATCAAGCAATGGCAATCAATCCACACAACCTGAGTATAGGGAATTACATATTACAGGAGTAGGGGAGGGCACATATTATATATATAATAGTGTATTTTATATAACCCCTTTTTTTTTTAGATAAAAGTCCATCTTATGGTTCGGTCGACTGCAGGAGCACCTGAAACTTGTATCACCCTATAGAATTGCATCGCATGCAACCACGGGAACCCCCTAATGTACAATCCAACAGGCAAGGAAAGAAGAGAAGCCTCATGTTTTACCCCTGGAAACGAACGATGATACAGGAAATATCATCTTTACTTTCTCTATTCAGTGCTTCGGCTACTAGTTGTTTGGCTGCCTTCTGTGGGTCTTTGATCTTCTTTGCAATGTCAACTGCCTCTTGATTACTCATGACCTGGATTAAACACAATCCAAAGAAGTAAAACTAATAGTCTGGATTAAAAGTTCATCAAGAGAGAGAGAGAGAGGAGTTTAACCTTCCATAAACCATCACTTGCAAGGATGAGAAGTTCGTTCCCTGCATCAATATCAGCATTTGTTACATCAGGATCAGACCGGAGGTGTGTTTTCAGGTTCTTGTCTCCGAAAGCACGGGAAACAGCCAGTTGGCCGTTTACTCTTGCAACATCTCCTGATATCATTCAAGCACATGGGTTAGTGACACTGACTTTTACCTAAAAGCATATAGAAAAGCGACTTCATTTCAAGATTGATCCACATTGAAAAGCCAACAGGAAAACAATGCCTACTCAAAAAGGAAGAAAACACCATCAATCACTGTTACCTTCCAAAACAAGCAACTCCATACTTCCAATTCACAGTTGTCCTACTTCCAGAAAAGTAAGGGAAAACACGGAACTTGGTGTTGTAGGGAAGTATACATGGGAGGTCCTGACTTTGCAGTGACCTTTGAAAAGATGGGAAACAATAGAAGTAAAAACAGAAAAGGAGTTGAGAACTGACAGTGGAGACTTGGTCTAAAACCAAAGACTGCAGTAGAATGAAAAACAGTTCTGCTCAAGTTCAGTCTATAAGCATCTGCTAAGTGGCTAGTGCACAAGATGTAAAGCCAAGTTCAAGAGCATCCAAACATGTACTTGTAACATTACTTGTGTTCAAGTCCACTGGTCCTAAAAATATTAACTGGCAGAAGGCAACTAATCTGTCAGAAACCTACTCATGAACACCATAAAATACAGTCAATTAACTGGATATTTAGAAAAGATTTTCCTGCACTGGGGCAATCTCCATGTGAAATATACAATTTGGGTAAATTGCATCCAGACCTCCTGTGGTTTGGGTCATTCGTACAGATCCCCTTGTGATTTAAAAATGGTTCTAGAGGTCCTTGTGGTTTATATTTTTTGCTCACACCCCCTCCATTACTGACACAGTCACTTAAACTCTAATTAACTTATGTTAAATTAATTAAACACTAATTAAGTTAAATTAAAACAAAATAATAAATAAAAACCTTAAAAAAAACAGAGATGACCGGCTGGAATGGCACCAGAAACAATGAGTTTTACACCCAAAACCATTGTTTCCAGCTGGGAAACTCAGCTTTTCTGGTGCCATCATTGGAAATGATACATCCATTTTCTGGAACGGATCAAAATTAGGGTTCAATCTCTTTAATCTGGAAAACCCATCGTTTCCAACACCATCACCGCAAACGATGGGTTCTAGGGGATCTGGAACAAGAAATCAAACCCAAAGAGAGACAGAAGAGAAAGTAGAACAAGAAGCAGCAACAGCGAAGAAGACGAGACCCAACATCTGCAAGGAGAGAAACAAGAACAAGAACAACCACGGCACAACCACCATTGGCCAACTCTGCTGCTTCTTCAGTCGCTAAAAAAAAAACCCTGATTGAACCCATCTGGGTTCGTTCCAGAAAGAAATGGTTCAATAAGGGTTTGTTTCAGATCTGGAATGATCTAAACGAACCCAGGTTTTGCTTCTCTTCAAATCGGTGCGAGAAAATCTGGGTATTCTCCTTCAACGGTTTCACAGATGGTGCCAAGGAGCAATGGTAGAAGGCAGAGTACTAATTGTGGAGGCAGCATGTCTTGTAATAGGAGGCTATGGCATTATAAAGCCACCACAGTGGAGAAGCAGCAGCAGCAGCAGAGGCAAAAACAGAACAAGGGCCTAGTAGTGTTGGTGGCAATCAGGAGGCAGAAACAGCAGCCAGTGCTTCAAACAATGGAAGACCATCAATCAATGGGTTCACTCCCTCACTCCCAATCCGGGACCCATCTTTGGTCAATGCATCTCAACTTTACCTTTTTCTTTTTGGTTTTTTGAATTTTTAGTTTTATTCTTATCAAATTTCAGTTAATTTAACTTAATTTATGTTAATCTTTGTCTAATTAATGAAGTTAATAACAGAAGGGTGTTTTTGCCACCAAAAAAAAAAAAAACTAAACCACAAGGACATCTAGAGTCATTTCTACACCACAAGGGGTCTCTATACAAATTCTTCAAACCATAGGGGGTCTGAGTGCAATTTACCCAATACAATTTCTCTTGATAACTTCGTGAGCTTACTTTGAGGGGAAAGTTGCAACACATGGTCTTTTAGCATCTATTAACATGCCAATAGAAGTGATCTACAAGCCAAAGCACAAGATCCAAGTATCAAGGCAAAAATCAAGACTTCTGGCTTCCTGACAAACCAATATTCAATTTACAATCATTTTGTAAGTGACAACCTAGGCCCTGATAATTTGGGCCTAGAAGAATACCCATCACTTCCACATTATAAATTTTAATAAACCTCAAAAATAAAACCTAATCCTCGGGAAGTGACATTCAACCAATTTATAACAAGAAGAATTAAGAGAAAACAAGTGCATAAGGAAACATAATTACTCCAGAATTTCTTCCTTAATTATTCAAATATTTTCCATTTTTTATATGTCAAGCACAAGGTCAATTTCTCATGAGATGTATTATGCATGTATAGGCAGGTAAGCCTTGGTTAGTGAGCAGACATTGGTTGCACATTAGGGTTGCTCCACTTGGACTTGCGCCACAATGGCGAAAATAACAGAATAGCGTCTCTGTATGCAAGGAGAAGGCTACCTACATTTGCCTCTCCTGAAAGGCGAAAACCACCGAAGCCTAATGCATTGGGACTTTGTATATGTTGTTTTCCATTTGGTAATTCATCATTAAGAAGATACCAAGACAAATGAAATCAAGACACTAAATAACTGAACAACCTAACAACTCCTAACTTTAATATCTCAGGCAGATGAACAAAACAACAATCACCAAAAAAATAAGATAACAATCACTACAAAAAACAAAATGATGCAAAAAATATAAACCATATTAGAACAGATAAATGCATCCTTCATAATGTACGTTTCCCACTAGAAATACTAGGGCATTGAGGTTTGGGATCAATCTTAAATCCATTGATCTCTGAGAGAAAGCTACATTCTGATAGCATCCAAGTACAGTTTAGACAACATTGCACTGTTAAACGGAGGTTATCTAAAGTAGAAACAAGAAAACTGAGATAAAATTTGCTACCAAATAAACTTCCAATGCGAGCCATAATATGTTCTATCTGAATAAGTAATCAAATTGTGCATTTATTTTCTATTAATTGTAAGAACTTCTCCATTTTCACAAAGGTACATCATAAATTGGGTCACCCATTTAATTTAAGATTGGAAAAATACATGAAATTATTGATTGCAAGTCATACCTTTGAGTTTAACCATTTCCACTCACAGTAATATAATTTTTCTTTTACCAATTTCATGTTCTTCCTTAGCTGGCTACCTATCAGGGAAAATTTTGTTATTTCTACATTGGAATGAAGGTGTTTTCAAGGAGAGAAACTTTAGACATAGGTATCAAAGTGTGGCTCAGTTGGGACCTCATGTAGTTAACCCCTGATTCTTGATGTCCTATTTTTGTTTTCTCATGGTTCGTAAGTTGCATGTCAAATTCACCTACTATTATTAAATTAATACATTTCAGGAATTTTGGTACTTTTGAATTTCCTAGATATAACTATAGTATGGCCTGTTACTTATAATAGATTGAGTTATTTTCGTCATATACATAATTGGTTGGATTTTGATGGTTAAATGAGTTATTTTCAGAGTAGGAAAGGTTTCCTATTGGAGAGTACATCTTCAGATTCAACAAACACCATATTCTAAATCTATAAACACCTTATGTAAATCTTTTTATTTATCTCCATGCTTTTCCAATAGGCGCCTCAGCAAAATATACAGCTTCCATTGTTGGCTTAATAGGCATGAAACCAGATTTGTTTTCCAATACCTTGGTTTCTCTTCTTAATCTTTGCTCAATCACCCTCTCTCAAAGCTCCATAGTGTGGCTCATTAGCTAGATTCCTCTATAATTTTCACAACTGTGGACATCTCCATATGGAATCTTGATTTATGCATGACATTTTATGATGTTGGAATACTTTTGCATACTTCTCACTTTAGTTGCTTAAGGATGTCAGTAGTCTCTCTCCAACACTAATGCAAGAACTAGGCCTATCCTTCCTAGAGTTCTCTTTACGGATCACTATTTACCTAATCTCTCTGCATTTCGCTTTGCCATTTTCAATTTCTGACCTACCTGCTAAGTAAGCAAAGCAAAACCAAATTTTGAGGGAAGGTAGGAAAGAAGTAGCGGGCCATTGACATAGAACAAAGAAGAAATGGCATGTTGGATATCCAACAATCTTAAATAACAAAAATTAAATAATTCAGCAATGTCTAAGCCACATTTTGGCCATTTTGAGAGCATCAAGACCAAGCTCTCTCATAGAGCTTGCTTTTATTCCTCTTCCTACGTTATCCTATATTTCTATCAAAGGGGCGGCATGCTATGCCTTGGATAACCTGTAATTCTTATATTGGTTTTGCTTCCCACCCCCAATCCCTATAACACAAAAAACTCATATCTGCAGGAAGCAGATGTGGTCATTCTCATCGGCTATCATCAAAATATGTCATGTGTGTTTTGTTTCAAAATGCTCCTCATGACGAACTTGTAGCCATAAAACCAAAAGGAAAGGATGTGGACTTAAAATCATGCTTAAAGTAGATAATGAATTTAAGCAGGAAGACATGAACAAATTTTATACGTATTACATCAGGTGTATAATAAGATTAAAGCTCCAACAGACCAAAAATAAGATCGGATCACAGATCATACCTGGCATGTTTGAGACAAATCCCCCTCTATCCTCGATGCTGTCCCGCTCAGTGTTTGGCTCATGATCAATAGTCAGCTGAATTGCTTGCCCTCTATGTGAAAGAACTGCTCTTGAATCCCCAACATTGGCTACCCAAAGCTTTCGTCCATTTATAAGAATTGCAGTGACAGCAGTAGATCCACCTCTACCCAGGTCGGGAGTGTGTGATAGGATGGCTGTATCTGTTCTTTCATAGGCTTTAGAAATGGATGTACTAGGATTAGTCCAGAACTCCTCCTGAACTAACACGAAAAAATACTTTTGAGTATATATTCTTCCAGGGAGAATGTACAAAAGCAACATCAACAAGAGTATCCAAAATAATGTACCAGAAGCAGCATTTAGATGCTGAAATAAAATCCTATTCATGTAATATTTTCATTTCAGACCTAAAACCTACCTCCTTTAGGATGTTTGCAAACAAATTCTTCTGCAAATATGCAGGTACGCTATCTCCTAGATGCCCATCAAAAATAGCAAAAAGTCCAAGCTCACGTCCTTGGTAGAGAACAAACTTCGCAACATGAAAATCCTCCATTGGATGATTTGCTTTCCCTTTTACCAGACTGAATCCATATTTGACAGGCCCCTGATGGCTTCTTCCTTTGCCAGAGCCACATGATGATCGGCCTCCTGCAAGCTAAAGGGACAAGAGACATATTACTTGAAATACATAGCTTAAGAATAAAGGCAGCAGCTACAAACCTAGGTTCTCATGAACATCTCATCCAGTAGCTGTTGTTCAAACTTCTTCAAGTGAATGATAAAGGATTAAAATTAGTTATTCCACATGCTCAAACCACATGGAACTTCAAGGTCAATAGTTAAGCCATCTAATGAAATAGTGGAAAGCTTTGCCAGCAATCCCTTCAGGAAAAAAAAACTAACTAGTTCCAGCATTGGAATCCATACAATATCAAAAACCCCCCTCAAATAAATATGATTTCTCAATAAACCAACCCCAGACGTAATCAGTAGACCTTGCCTGGAGAAAGAAAAGCAATCCATGTAATTCATACACGCTCAAAAAGGAGCAAATATATAAATAAGCAAATCAAATCTCTCCTATCATTCAACCGAAACCCTAATTGAACTTTGTACAAACAGAAACCCAAATTCATGATCTTCCCTGGATTCGAATTTCACCGAAAAAAAAATCCATCGGATCATCGACCTTGGAGGCGTAATTAACGACCACACAAGAAAACTCACCAACCACTAGACAGAGAACTAGAGTTACGGGAAAAGGTAAAGAATAAAAAAACCTCAGAAACTTAAAATCGATAGCATCCTCACCTGAGAACTGAAGCAGCATAACCTCTCCATAAAATTCAGCCGCGGGTCACCCTCTTCCACTAGAACACACCATCTACCTCTTCTTCAAAGCCCTTGAATTTCAAAACCTTTCCCAGCAACCCAGTAATCCTGATCAGCAAAACAACATACCCAGAGTCAAAATAACCCCCAAAACAACAAAGAAAAGTTGGATGAACAATAAAATAGTGGCACAACAACAGAAACCCACCAAAAAAATAAATAGTAAATAAGGGATGAACAATTCACTCACCGATCCACCGCGCTCCCTAATTTCCCATGAAAAAACAACCACAGAAACCGCCGATTGATCGAGTAGCGGAGACTACAACAACTTCGTCTACGTCACAAGTAAAGCCGTCGGATGCAGGAAATACGAAGGAATTGGGGGATGCGTGGTGGGTTTGCTTCGTCTTTTGCGAGTTTCTTCGGTTTTGCTGTCGTCGGTTTTGCAAGAATGGGCGTGAAAAACAAAAGCAACCCAAGAAGTTGAAGGCTTCGGCCTCTCCGTGTTGACTTTCTTTGGCTTGTTTGTTTCTTTATTGGGCATTGCTTGGAGGCGCGGTCAGAGACTCAGAGTCGCTGTTTGTTTGCTTGATTTGTCGCACGCAGAGCCAGCCAGGGCTTTCTCACCCAGCTCTTCATGCGATAAAGCAAGCCATTGAGATAGAGAGAGAGGTGATTTGGTCACCTGTTGGAGAACCCTCATTTGGTCAGACCCTCCTAACTTTTCAACGTGGAATGGAACCTGCTTTGCTGTTGCTTACTTTCACCACTTTAAAAAAGTTGGTATTTAAATATGGTTCCAAGCCCCAACTAAATCATTACCAAATTCTTTTAGGGTACCCTAACTGCCCTATTGTCTTAAGGGTAATAGTTAAGGTAGATTGAATATTCAAGGGCTAATTATAAAAATAATTTTTTTTGTAAATTTATAATTTTGTTTAATTTTGATAATTAAGTATAAATTAACTTAATTTAGTATAATTTTATCCAATATATAAAAATTAATTTAGAATAAATGTGTTTACATTGATTTTTTTTTTGTTGTTTTGTCTACACTCTTATACTTACATTTTGTATTCAATTAAACGATTATATTTCACTTTTTTTGTTTTTACACTCCTTATCATCTCATTTTACTTTCTCTTACACGTCTAAATATATAAATTAAATTAAGTTAAAAATAAAAGAACAAAATCGTAATCTAAATAACAAAAAGTTCAAATTGTCGTACTAAAAAAAATATAAAATTACAAATATTAAATTGACTAAAAATATATATATATATGAAATATAATTGAATCAACGATTAATTTGAATAATCATATGAAACATAAAAATACATATATCAAAATATGAGTTTGATCAATTTTTTGTCACCACACTAAATGAAATATAGGGGTGTGGAAACTATCAGTTTGGTTACTGATTTGAGAAGTAAAATTGAATTGAATCGACCGATTAATCCAAAAAATCGAACTAACCGATAACTGAAAAATCAAACTAAAATCATATAAACCAAACCGAATAAACGTAACCAAAAAAAATATAAAAATTGAAGTAACAAATCAAAAAACACACAAAATTTGTCATTTTATAAATATTAAAATAATATCATTTTAAATTTTAATTAATTTGATTCTTGTACTAAAAAATTGAATTTTAAAAAAATAATTAAATTAAATTAATACAAACAAAAATTAAACCGAATCAACAAATTTAATTAATTATAAATTAAACTTTTACTCTCCTTCCCCCACACGTTGCATCGGTAGCCACGTTACCCAATAAAATAGTGTTGATATGTAAATTCCAAAGTTGGGTGGCCTTGCTACTGTCTGACACGTGTTGCCCAACAACCGTACGTGTATTAATGAGTCATGAGAGTTGTGCTGATGCCTTTCTTTCAAGTTGTCAAAGGTTTCGCCTGTGTACTACTTTATTAACAAATATTTTTT
Source organism: Diospyros kaki (assembly GCA_036245055.1). Classification (NCBI taxonomy): domain Eukaryota; kingdom Viridiplantae; phylum Streptophyta; class Magnoliopsida; order Ericales; family Ebenaceae; genus Diospyros; species Diospyros kaki. The sequence continues at coordinate 41,216,374 of BSEG01000012.1, forward strand.
TTATATTTAAATTTAAAATTTTATAACTAACAAATATATTAAATAAAAAAATTATACAAATAATTGAAAAAAATTAACATGAATAAAATTCAGATGCTGGAGCTCCCCATTTTAGAGAATGAGAAACTTATAATTTATAAAATATTACCAAATATATTTCAAAATAAAATATAAAAATAAATCAAAATTAACTCATGCAGTGATAGAAAAATTAGATAGTGAAAATATGGTTATAAACTATAATTCAAATTAAGTGTGTCAATTGAGATTCCGCACATTAAAAAACACCTATTATTTTATAAGAAATTTAAAATTTATGATAATACTTTGTATTATATAATAATATTATTATAAATATTAAATTTAAATATATAGATAATATGTTTATATTTAAAACAGCCGATTTAATCATCTAAAATGCTATACCCCTAATATTTCATCTCTATTGCCTATTTCATTTGTGCGATTTGAGGATTTTCTACCACCAAATTTGTTGAATCTAAATTATAGCAGACTAAATCTCAATTTTTATTTTATATTATTTTGTTTATTTTTTATTTAAATTAATATATACATAGAATATAATAAATTATTCGAGTCATTTTTTAAATTATCTGCTACTTACATAAGATAAACTTTTAGATGAAATATTTGTTATGAAATTTTTGAAAAAAATGTCGAAATGGTTAATTTTAAAGAATGTTCATGATGAATAAATGTTTATAAACTTTATATATATATATATATAAACATATACATGTGTTTAATAAATTAATGATTATTTTACCATTTTACATGTTACTTTAGGCAACGTTTCTTTAAATAAATAAAATAATATTATATTAAAATAAAATTAAAATATTTGTCGATTAATATATTAAATAATTAAATAAGATTGAAAAAGTATTAAAAAATTTATATCAAATTATTTATTAAAATTTATGAAATGTATAGAAAGAATTGTACTATATGGGGCATATAAATTATTTTTTTATATATAAAATATCAAATAAATTTATTTATTAATATTAATTAGATAAATTTAATTTATCTTTCTTGAATAATTTTATTTATAAAATTTAAATAAAAAGTCATATAAATTATTTTTGTTGGGTTGTCAGATAAATTTAATAAAAAATATATTTATTTAAAAATATATTTTCTAATTCATATCCTAATTACACAAATATTATTTTAAGAGACCTGAATTTTGAAATCGCCTCAATGTTTAATGATAAAAAATAACAAAATCTGGAAAATAAGTGAAATTTTTAATTTTTTTGAATATTTTATCTAAAAATAAAAAAATTAGAATTTTTGATAAGATTTAAATAATTGCATTGATTGGTGTCAAATGTAAATAAATATAAATAAATTAGGGTTTTATTGTTACTTAATGATTGAGCCAAGGGCAGCCATTAGTCTGAACCGAGACACGTGTACTGGCTGCATTGGCGGTTCGATAGTCAATCCCAACGGCTTGAAATTGAGAGGCGTGGATACAAATACGCATCAGATAGAGATAGAGATATGGGAGAGAGCGTCGTGAGTTCGAATTTGTGTCCGGTCCCTAGTTGAAGCCGTCGGCAATGGAATCGACCCTCTCTGCAGCAGCCACGCTCTCGTCCATGTCCAAAACCCTAAATTATTGCCTCCACCGTCATCTCTGGGCAACTCGTCAAAGCCAATGCCTCCGCAGTCAACTAGTACTTAGGCGGCTCGTTTACAGTGAACTTCGGAGATCCAAGGGGTTGAGTTGCGACCGTCAGTCGCCACATTGGGGTTGGAGTTTCTGCGCGGTGCCAGTTCCCGCGGGCAGGTCCCGCCTGGAGTGCCGTGCGAGTTCTGCTGCTGCTTCATTCTCGTCCGCTGCTTATGGCGGCGGTGGCGGAGGGATCGGAGGGAGCGGCGGCGGCGACGGCGACGGTGCGTCGGACGGTGGGGAAGCAAAGTCGGACGCGGTTGTGGGTGGGTCGGAAGATGTTTCTGCTCTGTCACCCGATGTGATAATTCTTGATGTCGGAGTAAGCCTTACGTCCTATGCGTTTCTTTCTGCGTATGTTTTTGTTCTTTTCTTGTGTCTCCTGTTAGTATTAAATTTTTTCACTGTACAAATTGAGTTGAAAGTGGGAATATGGCCGTGCTAAGGTGGCACAAGGTCCAGTAGAGGGCGGAGGGAGAGTGTGAGGACAACCGCCGTGCGCCAGGAGGAGGGGGGTTGGCGGCATTGTAGGAGTTCCAATATATGCCATTAGTGAGATGGCTGAATCAGTGTGTTGGAGTGCATTAAGTCAATAGGAGGTGGCACGGACACCGTGATGACATAGTGAAAAATAACGGGAGTTGGAGAAGCAAGGCTCATTATGGGTGAAAGGTCTTTGAGATGGCTGTCGATGATGGAGATTTGGTGGTCGGTCCTTGTGGAATGTGTTCAAGGAGTGCAGAGATATATTGAGGCTGTTGTACAGATGGTGTCCAAAATGGGAAACAATCAGAGATAGAGAACAAAAGAACAGGGCATAAATATTCCAATTTGGGTGATGATTGTTGAGGGAGATCCGGTGGCCGGCCGCTATTGGAATGGGGTTGAGGACTGCATAGATCTATCGGGACTTCATTGGACAACCTATTTGAGGGTCTCAAAAGTTTCATGAGGAGTCTCATATGGGGATTGGTCAGGAGACATTCTTAATTGCTTCTGATAGGAGGAGAACTGTGTGGAGGTTTTGGATTGTTTGGAATGATGCTCAATGGGTTCCATCTATATGAAGAATGTGTGGTGCTAGAATCATTAATGCATGAATGGGCAATTTCTTTTTTCTTTTTTCTTTTTTTTTTTTTTTTGGGGGGGGGGGGGGGTTCTAATGGGGTCGGAAGTCAAAGACCTCTAGGGATATATTTTCTCACAACCAGGAAAAATTGTGGGTTCAAGAAAAACAAGAGTCTTGAGGAAAGGGGTGGGGCCCACTTGGGATTTGCAGGCCTGTAACAATTGAATATCAAAGACGCCTTCAATCAGATGAATGGCTGAACAATTCATAAATAACTCTAAACCAAATTATCACCTAGATAGGACGAATAACTTGAAAATGGCGAGTAAGAACCAAATAAGTTATGTACAACATAATTAGTCAAGTCCACATCACAGGCATAGTACAATCCAGCGTCTCAAACCCCACATTTCCATATACAACATGAGGAAATTTTCAAAATATTACAATTTTTTTTTAAATTAATAAAATACTACAGTTTCCGAGCTAATTAACAAACTACTACACTTCTTCCACCATGGCAGTACATGCTGTAAGAGGAGCCAGCATGGCAATTTCAATAAGACAAACCCTCTCTTGTGGAGAGCAAGTTTCAGTCCCATGGGAGCGAGTTCCACTGTGCACACAAGCCAACATTGTGCAAGGCTGCTATGCACTTGTGAAACTTGCTCCTCGTGGGAGTGAGTTTCACAAGTGGAATTTTGCAAGCAGCGAAATTCTACTTTGCTAAGTGTGGAGCTTGTTAAGGTGCAAGTTTCACAATAACTCGCTTTTTTCAAGAGCGAGTTTTGTCTGATTCAAATTGTTGTGCTAGTCCATCTTCCAGTGCGGATTGCCATGGTAGAAGAAGTGTAGTAATTTGTTAATCAGTTTGAAAATTGAGGTATTTTTTGAATTTTTTTTAAAATTATAGCATTTATAAAAATTCCTATATACGGCATGATAATGAAATAAATAAACAAAAGCAAAAGTACAACAAGAGTGTTGGATCATCTTTAACTGTATATCCAGGTACAATACAAACTAACAAAAAAGAAAATCCCAAGCACAGCCAGATGTCAAGACATTGATGTCCAAGAGGGTGTCCAACATCGCCGACCAAAAACGGTGTGAAATCTATAAAATGGCAACCAATGAGGAATGAATCATAAAGACACAATGAATGGTAGACTATGCTACGAAGGTAGAGGAATAAGTATCATACAAATATAAGAAAGGTTCTAATACATAAAAAAAGCTTTATGCAATAGGTTTGAAAATAATGTGCAACAACAGAATGTAGGTTTTGGTGCAGTATACTATATAGTAAAGAAGTGTAGAAATATGCAAGGGAGTGCCATACCAGAACAATAACCCAATCATCAGATGTAGCGGGCTTGGCTTGTGTCTTTCAATTGGCTCTAGGTGCCAATACGCTGCATGTTCTCGTCAATACACAGGGTCAGCACCCCCTTTGCTAACAAGGGTGGAATGTGGTGCAAATATCACCTGCAGTCAGTTTAAATAGTTCTAACCAGGCTGCTCCCAGTGCAACAGTACAGTATAAAAAAGAATGGAATGTAAATGTGTGGGAAAACATCCATATCCAAATCAAGTCATGAACGCATATCTAGTTAATACAGTTACAACAATAAATTCAAGAATCGTACGATAACATCCATCACAGAACACCCCACTTGAAATAATAGCATCATTGTTCCCCTAGCTGTAATAAAACATCTATTGTTGTTAAATGGGACTAGGTAAAACTCACTCCTAAAAGTTAGCTCAGAAGAGGAGGGTGCTCAAATCACATATAAACAACATAACAACCCAGTAACTTGCCGATGTGGGCAAATGCAACTTCTAACACCCTCCCTTACGTGTAGCATGCAAGGTAGGGTCCAAACCCAACACCGCAAATAAAAGCCTGTTCTGATATCATGTCAAATGGGCTTGGGTACTCACTCCTAAAAGCTAGCTCAAAAGAGGAGGGTGCCCAAACCACATATAAACAACATAACAGCCCAATAACTTGGCGATGTGGGACAAATGCAACTTCTAACAATTGTAAAATCATGTCAAATTAATTTAAGCACCAATAAAATGTGTAGTTACATATATATGTACATGTGAATGAAAAGGTGCATGCAATAAAATTTGAGTCATGATAAAAAAATGCCAACATAATATAATCCTAGTACCCATGGTGCGTATCAATTTTTATAGAAGAATTATAACCATCAGGAATCTATCACCAATGCCAAATAAGTGAAGTAAATGTGATGCAAAAATGGACCCTATGCAATGAACAGATTGAGATAGGGTGAAAATGGATAAAAGGGGTCAATATAGTCCCAATAATATGGACCAAGTTGGGTTTCTGCAACCTGAACTCAGGTTGCAATTATCCTGGATTGAGCGGACTTTGGCCCTGCTGGACCGAGGCATCCAATTTACTTTTTCTGTGATTCAGCCATCAAAGTGATAGGAGGTAGATCTGTGGGTGTCTTGAAGATTTAGATCCATGTGGAGAGGGAACAGAAAGAGTAGAGAAGAAAGGGGAAGAGAAGTGCAGAAAATAAGAAAAGCATAGAATGAGAGGTGCAGTGGACTAAACAAATATTGAGAGATTGGAAGAATGAAGGAGAAGTGAAGAGAAAAAAAGACAATAGGCAAGAATGGGAAATTGAAAGGGAGAAAATCCAATGTTCATCAATCCAAATGCAAGTGGTTGACTGTTCTGTTCTGCAATGAAGATTTATATATACACCTTCATGGCTATTATTGGACCAGCTATAGGCAGATTGAATAAGTACTTCATTCTCATGTAGAATTAAAACTAGTCTAGGCTAATCATTGGACTCTATTGATGTCATGGAGATACAAGGAGAGTATTGGTGGTTATATGGATGTAATATTTTTTAATAGGCTTGGATGCGCTTGATGCTTATTGATGTATTTCTTTCTATTACGCATAAGAAGAGCTTGTGCAATTCATTCTATTTATAAAATGTATGATTTATTCAATTTCTTTCTGGTATTATATTCTCTCCAATTCTCTTAGGGAATGACTTGTGGGGGATGTGCCGCAAGTGTGAAGAGAATTTTGGAAAGCCAAGTAAGTGTGATATATGATATTGCCAGACATTTTTTTCTTTTATTTATAAAGTTTCTGTTTGGTGGCTGAAAACATGTGCTGTATGTAAAAGATAAAAATAAGAAATCTATATCTGCAACATTTTGTAAGAAAATATGCATATGGGTTATTTAAGTTGGAGACGTTGGAAAATAAAGAAGTTAAGTTTTGGAAAATGACACGAAGAAACTGCATTTTGCTAACAACCCTTAAAACATTTTCTGTATGTAAAAGCTAACAAGAAATTTATATGTCCAATATTTGGTAAGCCAAATAAACATGAGTTAGATTAGTTGGCAGTACAAGTAAAGGAGACAAGCTATGGAAAATGACATAAAGAAACCATATTGACTAACAGCTGTTTAACTTTCTTCATTTCACAGAATTTGGCTAAGTTTGAGATTTTTAAGGTTTTGAGATCAAATGGAAATAACAATTCCCTCCCCTCTTTGTTCCTAAATTATGAATAGACTGTAATTGATGTCTTTGACATAATTTGCATGGCTTCCAGTACAAAGGACAACCTTGACATTTTGACACCTCTTTAAATTTCTTTTTATTTTTGTCAATTATGTTAATTTTATTTATTATATTCTGGTGAAGCTTGAATAGATTCTTCTAGTATTATAGATATGAATGAGCTCTCTATAGATTGCCTCTTTGGAGTGTTTCACCATGCTTAATGGAAGGAAGCTTTTACTTGTTAAAAACCACAACTCACTAGTGTTATACATCTTTTTTACAGCCACAAGTTTCTTCTGCCAGTGTCAATCTCACAACAGAGACAGCAATTGTATGGCCTGTTTCTGAAGCCAAGGTTATACCAAACTGGCAAAAGCATTTAGGAGAGATCCTTGCAAAGCATTTGACTAGTTGTGGCTTCAAGTCTAATCTTAGAGGCGAGAATCTACTCACTTCAACACTTGCCCTGGCTGCTTATTACAGTTTTCGAGTTTATCACAGTATCGTTATTATTGATTCAGTGGTTATGCTTTATACTAACTACCATTGGAAATCAAGTATTCCTTTCTTCATGTATCATTTGTTTTGAAATCACTAAAGGGCATCAAGGGTATGGTTCCCATGTACCAAATAAATAAATAAATAAAAGAAAAAAGAGGCTCTACAAAAATATGTTAAATCTCTGTATATTTAATGAGGAAGGGAACTGGCTTGAGAAACTGAAAAAGAAAGTAAAGGGATACACCTTCCTTTCCCCACAGCAAAAATAAATAAATAATAAGGGAACAAGCATTCCCCTTTAACCTATGCAATGAAGGCTTCTGTCAAAACCTCTCCTATTTATTTTCTCCAAAGTACACCGCAAGATGCACATTGGAGTAACTACCCAAGCTTGCCTATAGCCATGCCTTTGAAAGCCCTTGATTAGATGCAAACAGATCTTTGACCATATGAGACTGCTCGGCACTTTGATGACTATGTAAACAATGTGCAATGCCATTTTAGGAATTTAACAATGCAGCAACAGGTGATTAGGGTTCTGCCCCATCTTCTTAAACATATAGCACCATTACATGTTGGAAATGACTCTTCTGAGTTTTCAATAGTCAAATTGTCATGCCTCACACCCTCTTGGCAAAAGAGGGCACTTTAACTTGCCTTGATATCTAAATTGCCTTCCATTGGAAATCAGGGAAATCTTCTTTGATAGAAATCCAATTAACAGATGTCCCTTGTGTTAGAATATATTTGTATTTCCTGTAGCTTATTGGGTTTCATTCTATTGTTAGTTTATTTGGTACATTTAGTTGTTATACTTAGTGGTACAAGTCCTGTAATGGATCTTGATCCATGTATATATATTGGCATGATAGATGAATAAAACATAACATTCTCTTGACACCTTGATATGATATACTCCATATGGTGTGAACTTTTGTACCCTGGATGATGGCCTCGTAAGGACATTTCAATAAATTAATAGTACCCCCCACCTTCCTTATGCTAAAAAGAAGATGTGTGTGTGTGTTGGGGGGGTGGGGTGGGGGGAGTTGGGGACTGCTCTTGCTAAGTTAAATGAATCATTCATTCTGTGCAATGGAACTCCGCATATATCTCTTAGAGGCATTAGACTGCAACATGTGCCTAAATAGAATTTTGCTAGCATCAGCTATCTTGCAGGAGACGTGTAGAGGAGTCTTCCTTATCTCTTGTAATGCTTCTCAGGATCCCCACTTTGTAAGGCCCTTTAACTTCCTCTGAGTGGACCATTCTCTCCTGCTTTGATTGAAGCAATATTTCTCAACGTTTAATGTCTCCACACAGTTCTCCTTTCCCAAGAAACTTCTACACCCATTTCCCCAGAAAACTTTGTTGAACATATCCAATTTAAATGCCTAGGTTTGAGGCAACCTTATTCCAGTCCACCAAATAATACTTGAACTCCCCTATTTTACCCTAAAGAAAGTTCCTTAAGAATTTCTCCATTCTCCACGCCTCCAAAATGAAAATGGTAGAATGGGAAAAGAAATAAATTGGGAAATTACAAAACAAACTCCAGTAAGAGTGAGCCTTCCAGATTTGGATAGTTTTCCATCCCATCAAGCAAAGCCTCCTTTCAATCTCTCCTGAGCTTCAGATAGCCATATAACTGTACCCTCTTGGATGGGCTTCATAATTTTCTTAAAGTTAGCCTTTTGATCTCTCTAGCTTCCTTTGATTTGTTTTGGCCTCGAAATAAATTCTTTGATGACAACTGCAAAATAGGTTGCAGGGGAGGATCCCACCTGATAATCTTACCAAATAAGCCATGTTTCTCAACTCACCAGCAGGAATTATCTTGCTCTTGACTAGATTTATGTGAAGGGTTGTCACAATCTTCAAAGTTGATGAATATACTTGACATTGTCCTCAAGTCACCCTAGGTATTGCCAACTACCCCCCTCACTCATGTTATTGTCATGAATATGGCCACTATGGCTATAGAAATTGGTTTGTTGATGTAACAATTATACCCCTTCAGAAGTTCTAGGATGGGAATCACTTAAGTACAAGATGAATGGGTCTATTGGTTTTAGTTGAGAATATTTATATGGGGCAAAAAATCTACTACTAATATGTCAGGTACCACCTAAAATTGAATTTGTAATTTGGGGAAATAAGGGGAGAAAGGAGTAACCAACACGCACATGCTTGGTGCAAGTGGCGTGAGTTAGTTAGGTTGCTCTATTTTGGAAGGAACACTCCCATTTAATTGTGGGGGAGATCAATATAAATAAGGACTTATCTCACCTGATGAAAAGCATGGAGAATAGTTTCCTTCTAGAATTCTCTCTCTCTCTCTTCTCATTTCTCTCTTATCTCCCTATTATATCTTCCCTAATTCTTAGAATTCTTGGGAATCCATTGTTAGATCACTAACCTCTGACAATTTGGTATCAGAGCCGATCCTGGCCAACTCCGATCGTGGTGAATTCAGGCAAATGGCAGAGGGGATGCGAATGAAGAACATGGAGATGCAGCTGCAACAATTTGGCTCTACAGTGGCGGATATGCAGGCGAGAGTGGATCACTTGAAGCTCGGATCAAATCATAACCATGAGGCGATCATCTCCATTGATTGGAAACTTGATGGAGCAGTCACTCAGATTCAAGAGGTCACTCAAATCCGTGAAGAGGTGGGAATTCAGATCAGGGAGCAATTGCAAGGATTTATGGTCATGTTTGCACGACAACATTCAGTAAGGCTATCCCCTAATTTTTCTCCTGGAGAGAGATCTAATTTGATTCTCCCTAGACAAGGGATGAGTCAGAGGAGGTCGTGAACCTCCAAAATTGGAGATGATCCGATGGAAGTGGGAGAAAATGTAGGAAGAAGGCAAGATGTAGTTTGGGGGTATAACCACCTGGGGATTCCTATGCCAAAATTGGATATCCCCATGTTTGATGGAAACACCCTAGATGGTAGATTAGGAGGTGTGAAAGAATGTTTGATTTGTATGGGGTTTCGGAGCAACAGAGGGTGGCCCTGGTTGCGGCTTACCTTAATGATGCAAGAGATTATTGGTACTAGGGATGGTCCAAGGTGAAGGAGGGATGTCAATGGGCTGAATTTGCAAAAGAATTGTGTGAGAGATTTGGGGATAGGGGAATGACTGATGTGGTGGAGGAATTCAACAAGCTCCGGTAAGGGGGATTAGTGTTGGAATACCAATGTAGGTTTGAAGAGTTAAAGGCATTGATGCTCAACCACAACCCCTATCTCACCGAGGCTTATTTTGTCTCTAGTTTCATAAGTGGGTTGAATGAGGAGTTAAGGCCCATGGTGAAAGTACTGCAACCCAATACTCTCAAGCATGCAACAGAGAGTGCTAGATTACATGAGCTGACAGTGGAAGCATTGACGAGGAAGCAGAGACTGATGAATAGGGGTGGAACACACAATTTGTTGACCCCTGTGGGGAAGAACCAGGGAAGGGAAGCTATCAGAGGATTGCAGGGAGTTAGGAGCTTCCCTTTACCGGCTCCTAAAACACAAGGGGATAGACTAATGGAGCAGAGGAGGCAAGCTGGACTTTGCTTCAAGTGTGGGGATAGATATTTTCCCCAAGCACTAGTTCAAGAAGCAATTGCTTCTACTTGAAGGGGAGGAGGAAAATGTAGAAGAGGAGGAGATGTTTGAGATTCCTGAAGAAGGGGAGGAAGACGATGGAGAAATCTCCTTGCACGCTTTGAGAGGGTTGGCCAATAATAAAATCATCAAGGTTGAAGGGAAGGTAGAAGAGAGTAAATTGATGATTCTCATAGATAGTGGGAGCACCCACAGTTTCTTAGATGAAGGAACTACCAAGAGGTTGAAGTGGCCCCTAATCAACACTCAACCCCTCACGGTTACTGTGACAAATGGGAACAAGGTAATGAGCAGATTAGCCTATGCAGGCTTCGGGAGATGCAGGGGGAGGCCTTTGAGACAGATCTCAGGCTGCTTAAATTGGGGGGTTGTGATGTGGTTTTGGGGGTGGAAGCATGTCAGTCCTATATGCTTCGATTTTAATAGGATGGAGGTGACATTTGAGAAGGAGGGGAAGAGAATGACCCTTGTGGGCAACAAAGAAGTGGCGATGTTATTATGCTCTTAGAAATCGATTCAAGACTCAGGTTTGCCAATCTCTCTTTACTCCTTACCCGGAAATCAAACTAACAACAGAATATAGATAATAGGAAATGAAAAACAGAAAAGAAATGAAAGAAAAGAACAATCAAACCATCCAAGAAGCACAGAATTATCCTAGTTCAGACTGCAAATTGCAATCCTACATCCAACTTTCTCTCCAAGACAAATCCACTAGAAACCGAGAGTGATTACAATAGTACAAATGTCCCCTACTCCCTCTTGTTATAGTGCTCCCAGGTACAATGAAAATAACCAAAGAGATTTCCGCCAGATTGCTCTAAGAATCACTTTTCTCACAATCTTGATCTCTTCTTCCCACAACACTCAACGCATAAGAGGATGACCAGTAGTCTTACAAATAGGAAAAACTAAGACCTCTACCTCTCTTGCTACCCTTTGCCCTCTATTTATAATAGTGGGTGGATATCCCTATGAAAATATAAAATATTTACAGTTTCACCCCATAACTTTTACTAATTACAGTTTTAGGTTACAATTTCTATTTAATACTTCACTTGCTTATACTCTAGACAACTTTTTAACAGGCGATGTGTTAGGTGATTGTAGGGAAACACTTATAGAAGATCATTAAGTAGAAGATGACTTAGGTGGCCCAACTCTTCTTTATCCAAGCATTGAAGGAAGAAGAAGATCAGAAAGCAAGGAGTGAGTTGATCCTGGTTGTTAGCAACCCACCTCATAAGCATTGGGAGGTAAACCAACTTGACTTGCTCAATATAATTCTAGTTGAATATGAGGATCTTTTTAGGGAACCTACAATCTTTCCCCCTCCCAGAACCCACGATCACTCCATTAGCTTAAAACCCAATTCTAAGCCTTTCAATGCTAAAGCCTATCGATACCCCCCAGCCTAGAAAACAGAAATAGAGAGAATGGTCAAAGAAATGCTACAACACTCTCTAATTCAACCCAGCCACAACCCCTTTGTATCCCTTGTGTTATTAATAAAGAGGAAGGATAGAACATGGCGTTTCTGCGTGAATTACCGCCAATTAAACGCCATGACAATCAAAAATAAATTCCCAATTCCCCTCATTGAGGACCTCTTAGATGAATTGAGGAATGCAACCATTTTTTCCAAACTTGACCTAAGAGTAGGCTATCACCAGATTCGAATGAGCCTACAATACATACCAAAGACTACATTTCGAACCCACCAAGGCCATTATGAATTTCTAGTAATGTTTTTTGGCCTTACTAATGCACTAACTACTTTTCAATCCCTAATTAACCAAATTTTTGAGCCACATTTAAGAAATTTTATCCCAATATTCTTTAATGATATACTGGTGTATAGCCACACTTTTGACCAACACCTCACACACCTAAAGGTTACCTTTGAGATCCTCAAAGTCAACCAATTGTATATTAAGAGGTCAAAATGCTCATTTGCTCAAAGGCAGGTGGAGTACCTGGGGTACATCATCTCTGGCCAAGGGGTCAGTATAGACCCTAAGAAGATGGCAGCTATGCAATCGTGGCCAAGGCCTACCTACCACCCTCAAAGCCTTAAGGGGATTCTTAGGCTTAACAAGGTACTACAGGAGGTTTGTGAGGAATTATGGAGTCATAAGTAGGCCACTAACGCAATTGCTGAAGAAGGAAGGGTTTAGATGGGGGCAATAGGCTAAGGTAGCCTTTGAACAGTTGAAGCAAGCCATGAGTGAGGCCCCGGCATTGGAACTTCCAGACTTCAGCAAGACTTTTGTGATAGAAACTAATGTGTGCGACACTGGAGTTGGGGCAGTTTTAATGTCGAAAGGCAGACCTATAGCCTTTCTCAATTAGGCATTGGCTCTTAGGCATGCAAGGTTGAGCCTATACGAGAAGGAATTTGTGGCTGTGCTAATGATAGTAGAAAAGTGGAGACACTACCTCGAAGGGGGCCAATTTGTGATCAAGACCAATCACACCAAAGTTTGAAGTTTCTATTACAACAGAAACTTCACACTCAACTACAGAAGAAAATGATGGCTAATTTGATGGGCCTTGATTATACCATATAGTATAAGAAAGGGAGGGAAAATGTGGTGGCATATGCCTTATCTAGATGCTAAGAAAAAGGGGAGACAACAACCATTATTGCATTGATATCGGGTTGGTACCAAGAGGTAGCTAGTAGCTATGACTCAGTTGAGTAGATTAAGGGACTTTTGGAGCTTGGAGCAGTAGGTCTTGGATCCTAATAGCAAAAAAGGGTATACATTGAAGAATGGAGTGCTCAGGTATAAGGGAAGGATAGTTATTGGGGACTGCCAAGCTATTAAGGAGAAGATACTCCAGACTCTACATGAATCCCCATTGGGAGGGCATTCAGTGATTCAAAACACATACCACAAGGTGAGACAACTTTTCTTTTAGCCCAAATTGAAAGAAGCAGTGGTTAGATTTGTGATGGCTTGCGACACTTGCAAGAGGTGCAAGTATGAAATAGTGGCCATCCCTAGGTTGCTACAACCCCTAGACATTCTAGGACAAGCTTGGGAGAGAGTGTCCATGGATTTTATTAAAGGGCTGCCCAAGTCAGAAGTCAAGGACTGTATACTCGTGGTGGTCGATAGGTTTACGAAGTTTGCCCACTTCTTAAGCCTATCTCATCCTTACATCACCCTGGAAGTTGCTAGGGTGTTCCTTGACTAGGTTATCAAGTTGCATGGGGATCCTAAAACTATCATTTTTTATCAGAATAAGGTGTTCACCAACCTCTTTTGGCAAACATTATGGAAGTCTATCGGGTCAAAGCTTAGCATGTCATCCGCTTGCCATTCTCAAACTAATGGGTAGACGGAGATAGTCAATTAGTGCTTGGAAAACTATCTAAGATGTCTTAAGTTTCTAGCAGCCTAAGGTTTGGCATAAGTGGCTGGCTTTAGCCTAGTGGTGGTACAACTCTAGCCACCATAACTCCATTAGGATGTCACCTTTTGAAGCATTGTTTGAGTATAAGCCCCCTCTACTACTAGTGACCCAATAGTTCACTAATGTGGCAGAAGTAGATGCCCACCTCCAGCAAAGACAGAAGGTCCTCCAGCAAAGACAGGAGGTTCTCCAGCAGCTCAAACAAGATTTGGCTATGGCCCATAATAGAATGAAGCAACAGGCAAACAAGGGTAGGAGTGAAAGAGAATTTGCAGTGGGAGAATAAGTTTACCTGAAGCTAAGACCCTCACAAGTTAAGGCACTAACAACAGAGCAGGTGGCCAAGCTAAGTCCGAGATACTATAAGCCTTTTCCCATCATAGCTAAATTGGGTAAGGTGGCCTATAAGCTTCAATTGCCAGAGAATTCTCAAATTCATCCGGTATTTCATGTATCTCTATTAAAGAAGTATGTGGAAGGTCAAGCAGTAAGTCCCAGCCTACCTACGGGTAACTAGAGCATTGACCCTGAGGCAGAGCCAGCAGCTATCCTAAACAAAAGTGTCATCTACCAATAGGGAGTTCCCATAACTCAGGTGTTGGTGAAAGGGACCCATCTTCACATAGACGACAATACTTGGGAGTACCTTTCAGATTTGCTCAGACAGTTCCCTAGGGTAGCTAGCTTACTTTGTATTTATTGAGGACAAGAACTTCTTTAAGGGGAGGGTAATTGTCATGTACCGCCTAAAATTGAATTTGTAATTTGGGAAAATAAGGGGGGAAAGGTGTAACCAACGCGCACATGCTTGGTGCAAGTGGCGTGAGTTAGTTGGGTTGCACTGTTTTGGTGAGAACACTCCCATTTGATTGTGAGGGAGATCAGTATAAATAAGGACTGATCTAACCTGATGAAAAGCATGAATGAGAATAGTTTCCTTTTGGAATTCTCTCCCTCCAATTCTCTGCTCTTTCTCTCTTATCTCCCTATCGTATCTTCCCTAATTCTCAGAATTCTTAAAGAATTCTTAGGAATCCATTGTCAGATCACTAACCTCTGACATAATATTATTCATCTCTTGGGAGAATATAGAGTGAAAGTCTATGGGTAGAGGGTTTGATTCTATATTATTTGATATATATTAGAATTTAGCATTTGATCTATGAATGGTTGTCTTGCGAGAAGCCTTGAAAATATGCTCTCCTGGCCTTGTCACCCTCAATTCATTTTAAAAGGATAATAGATTCGAAAAAACATGTTGAATTGCGATCATTATTGCTGTCTGATCTCTCATTTATCTAAAATGCCAATTAAAATTGTATTTTGAATTCAAAGTATACACCTATAGTTTACAAAATAAGTTGGAAACAGTAGGAATGATGCATGATGGGTCAAAATGGTGGCCTGGCAATCAAATAAATTGGTCTAGGATTACTTATTGGTTTATAAATTGATAGGACACCATAGGGGTTGAAGATCAAAGATGGGTGAATTGGTCCAGAATTCTTGAACTTTTAAGGGACTTAACTTTCTGGATAGGAAAGTAAAGAAATAAGGACAATAGATTGGTATGGGGAAAAACCATGAATAAACTTGAATGGATAATTGAATTGGATGATTGACCAAGCTATTTAGGCAAACTATGCAGTTGGGAAGACTAAAACCTAACTATGCATTTTTTTTGAGGTAAAAGGGGAGGTGCTAGGCCAGGAGAGACTGAGCCATAACTTTTTTTTTTTTTGGTTTGGGAAGAAGGTTAGATTATATTATATTAATGCTTAAAAGCAATCCCACTAGAAGCAGTGATACAATGACCCTACATAATATGAACAAACCCAAGAAAGCCTGAACAGGACAGAGAATGAGAAACTGAAATCAAAACTCCATGACAGAATTGCTACCAAGATACATCGAGCAATCATCGTCCCTAGACAATGGCAATTAGCCTGGAGAGACCGATGCCAGACCAAAATTTGACCTGAAGCTTGATTCCACTGAATATTCAAAAAGCAGGCACATGACCTCAGAGACCCATTGCTCCCAAGTTCAACTGCAGTTGCCCATGAAAAGGTGAAAAAACAAGCTTTTTTTACTCAACTCAAAGCACCTATCCTTTAGAACAGCCTTCAAACAATCAAAGACCCAACAAGGAGAAGCTGAAGAAGACATGGATCGCTGAATTTCCAGCACCACCTTAAACTGACTTCAATAAATGAAGACCCGTGAAATCCGACCAGGAGTAGAACACATTAAAACAGAAGTCAGAAGATGATATGATATTACGAATCCACCCAAGGCAATCACGCATTCTCTGACCCCCTAACACCACTAGGCTTAAATGCTGAAAACCAACTCCTGATAACCATAGCTGTCCCCTGATTCTAGCCAAGGGAAAAGAAACTGCTAGTGCAAGAGAGTCTACCTTCCTAATCACATGTGAGGGGAGCGGGTGTGAGTTGAACTTTCTCGATCTTCTGAATGTAGTGTTCTTACTATTTACGTTCATTCAACTAGGCTATCACCCTCAGTGGTAATACGTATGAGCAAATTGTCACGACCCCAGGGGTAAGAAGGGGATTTGTCAATAAATAACTACTGTATCAGTAAGTTAGTTAGCTGGTAGTGTGTAGGGGGGTAGGCAGTTGGTAGTTGGTTTGTTAAACAGTTAGGGAGTTGAATAACGAGAGCAACTAACCTCTTCTGTTATACCTGTTAAGAGGGAGGCTATATATGTAGCCAAAGGGTGATGGAGAAAGGCATCAAATAACAGAAGTTACTCTCTTTTCTCTCATCTATCTTTCTCTCTCTCATTCTCTCTCTTTCTCCCTTCCTCATTCTATCTGTTTCTTCCTAAAATTCAATTCTTCTTTCTGGAATTCAATTCGAATTCCTTCAATTGTCTAGCCCACAATCTGAGGGCTTGACACGAATTATCACATGATTAGCCGCCTAAGTTTTCCTATTAGTTTGTGATGAATTGTCAGATTGTGGGTATCTGGCCATGAGCCTAGCTAGTAGCTACAGCTAAATCTGATGGGAAAATCCACCATGAGGTCAAGCAGTTTTCAAATTAGTCCCAAATAATTTCTAAAGTTTCTTCCAGACAATCATTAAAAAAAAATCAAGGTACTTGAAATAGGATAGCAAAGGTCCATACTGCCACCAGAGAGCCCCGTAGGTGGCCATGGTTGCTTTTACAAATTAGATTGAAGATTGGTAATTTTATTAAATGCAAATGCAAATAACCTATGTATTTTCTGACAGAAATTTGTAGCGACTATGCCATGTAAATAAAAAATTCATCTTTACTAGAGGAGTTTCTTTATCAAATTATGGTCTCTGAAAGATAATTATATATCTATCTGCAGTTGGTTAAGGACTCCCTCTAATTCTAGATGAGAGTAAACATAATAGTACCTCAAACTTCAATGTAACTCACTTGAAGGTTGGTGGGAAATTGGCAGGTCAGGAGGCTATTGAAGGAGATATTCCATCATAGATATCCTAAGGGTTTCTTGTAAGTGTAATCAATCCTCTACGGTATTTCCCTGTTACATTGGATTTTCAATTTCACAGAGACTTGTTCTTCTTGTAAACCCTGCTTCATTATTTTGGATGTGAGAATATAGGTTCAGAAAGTTATGTTAATAAAGAACTTTTTTTTATCAATAGGTGAGCCTCTTTGGCTACTAATGGTGGATTTGTTGGAGGGGAGGCATTTTTATCAGCAGAGGCCATTATTTTTGGATTGTTTATTCTTCCTTGTCTGAACTCAAGCAACTTGTTCGTTGTCATTGGTCAAATTGAGGATGCTCATTTACCAGAGAGTTTAACACGTCAGATTTCATGTGTAAAATGATAGTTGGTAGTATCCATGATGTGTTTCCTTGTTAATGAGAGTTGATAATAATGATTTATATCTGTTGAAGAATGCTAATTTGATTTTCTTTTTGGCATACTCTCTCCCAATCTTGAAGGTCTATATGGTTTGGAATATTCTTTTGGAGATTTATGTGCATAATTCAGAAAAGACCTGTTGTGGTTGGCATAATTTTTACTTGCCTCTGTATGCTCTTCTGGTTGTTCCTTTAATAAGTACTTCAATTTATCAGGGAGCTGCTCGCATGTTCCCCTAAGGTTGACACTCTTGTGGCTATTTTGAGTTAATTCTTATAGATGTAGTAGACATCATTGTGTCTAACGACTTTGCAGAGAAGAAAATCCGGAAAAATAGTTCTTTTAAAAGAGTTAGGTTGTATTCAGCCTAAATTTAATGCCCTGTATGTCATTACTCATTATTCGCAATTATACTTTGTGTTTTTGATATGCTAATCTGGGTTACTGGTTTGCAAAAGTATTTCTGGTAAAGTTAGAAATTGAAAGTCATAGAGAAGGGATCTTTTATATCATTGAATTATATTTGTAATTGGACATCATTACTCAAGTGGAAATTATTCTTAAGAAGTTAGGAACAGTATCTTTCTAGAATCATTAGATTTGAACTTTAGGATGTTGTGTAATCCTTTTATTTTTTTAACTGTTTAGCGGCATGATAACTTGGAACTATAATGGCATCATTATCTGAGTCTTTTGATGAGGTGAAGCTGATTGAAGTAGCTTTGATGGATTTCTATAACAATTTTTATGCATATGCTTTGTGTTAGTTATGATAGCCTTGTATAAATCCTGAAAAGGTCCTGCAATAGATGATGACTTGCTCCTAATGGAAGAGGGTAGCTGCCATATTATATTTCAACCATCTCTTGAAGATCTTCTGTAAGTTTTGCAGCTGGGTTGATCTTTTGTTCTCAGTTTTGATACCAGAGCGTTGTTGACATTTGCCATTGTCAACATCACCCTTTACCCTTTCGGGGAGTTTTGAAATGGATTGCTCGGTATAGTTTTGTCACTGAGGACAATAAAGCCCAATATTGTTCTTTATTTTGTGGTTAATACCATTCCTTCATGCATTCTATCAAAATAAATCAAAAGAAACAAAATGGTTCCTATTCTTTTTGTGTGAGACAATGCTATTTTAATTCTTAAAACATAGCAAGAAATGCTTATTTACTTATCAGCTGTCAAGGGAAAAAGGGACCAGGGCAAATATTTCCTATTGACTGATCACCATTTTCATGATAGTAGATGTGAAGTTTATAGTTTGGGACTTAGGGGTTTCTCTATGGGTTCTTTTCGTATAAAAGGGGGTGTCCTTGATGCAGTAGGGTGCCCTGCTTTGCAAGGGTCAGAGGAGGGTCATTTTTATATGTGTTTGTTTTTACCATTCAAACCTTGACCTTCCAGTCACAAATAGCAACCTTACTACTGTTGCTAAGGCTTGCCCTCCCATAGATTGTATGCATCTGGGAATAAATATTGAAGACATAAAGAAGGATTTATTTATTTGTATAATGACTTGATAAAACATGTCATTTTGTTTTGTTACTGCTATAATCCTGTATCATGTTTAAAGGTTGGATCCTCTTGATGTCAGAAGACCAGAACATGGATATTTAAATATCTAGCCAGAGATTGGACATAACCTTTGGGCATTTAGCATCTATATTCTTTGTGCTCTTAGTAGAACAGGGGGCAAGCAGCAGAGATAGAGCTTACATTGAAACAACAGAAAGCGATCCTGAGACATATGTAGATTGATAAAGTCTACTAATAGCAATATCATCAACATTTAGTGTACTTGGTCTTCTTTCTTGGATTTCATAGTCATAGTCTTTTATCTATTTTGATTCTACCATCAAATTTATTTTAGTATTTCTTCTCATTAATTTATTGGCAATCTCAGAAGTTGGGCTGTAGTGCTTGTGCATATATCAACAAAATTTAACTCCCAATAAGTTCATATCCCATATAAGAATACTTGGAATTGGTTTCTCCAGTATATTATGAATTGTGATATATGCTCATGAGGCATCAAGGGGGACAGTTCCAATATCCACTATGCATCAACATTTATTCCACAAAAGAAATCCATTAATTTCCATAAATGGTTCAAGTATGGATGAACACCATCAGAAAACCAAAAAGAAAAGGAAAAAAAAACACCTGAGAAGTAAAAATATAATTCTCTTGCTTTATGGTAAAGTTAGATTTAAGACATATTCTTGATCCTAATAACAGTGGTTTGAATTGTTTGCTTATTTGCAGATTCAGTGAAAAATAACTTTTTTGAAGTATTTGAAAGGAAGATGGATGAAAAGCGAAAACAGTTGAAAGAAAGTGGTAATTAATTATTTTATATTTGTTCATCACTCAAGCTTTAGAATGTTTGTTGTCATTATCTTATAATGTATATGAGGCTTTATTTATACTGTTAGTACCTCAAATACTTGTAGGACAAATGTGCTGACACTTTCTGCTCATATATAGTTCTTATTGCTCAATTATTTTTACAGGTCGTGGGCTTGCTGTCTCTTGGGCTTTATGTGCTGTCTGCCTCTTTAGTCATCTATCTCATTTCTTTGGAGGAAAGGCTTCATGGATCCATGCCTTACACTCGACTGGATTTCATCTTTCTTTGTCACTATTTACGTTGCTTGGTCCTGGTCAGCAACTTATCATTGATGGTCTGAAAAGCCTTATTAGGGGGAGTCCAAATATGAATACTTTAGTTGGTCTTGGGGCCTTGTCATCTTTTGCTGTCAGCACTTTGGCTGCTTTGATTCCTAAGCTGGTAGGACTCTGGTAACTAGTCCTGCATGCTCCTATTTGTCTATAATTTGTTTTGTTGTTATAGTGTTGTATTTTTTAATATCTCTGGCAGTGTTCTAAAAGGCGCTAGGCGCTAGTCGGGCGCCAGGCTGGGGCCTAGCGTCTAGGGGGCCTAGGCAGGGCCTAGGCGGGGCCTAGGAAAACTGCTATTTTTTTTTTTATTTTTTAACTTTGTGATGTAATTTGATGTTATTTTCAATTAAATCAAAGTTGAAAAGCATCAATAATGCAACATAAACCAATAATACAACAATAATGGAATGATACGTGAAATATAGACTTAAGCATGAGAAAACAATTGTTGTAGATTAGTTCTAGGTTCAAACTTCAATAAGACAAAAGCAACAATAATGCAACATAAACCATATTTGAAGAATCTAAGTATCTAACTATCTAATTGGAATTCTTCCTCTCCATATTCTTCCAATACATGATCTTCATCAGATTCAAAATCAAATTCATTGAGCTCTTGCTCATCTTCTTCTTCTTCTTCTGATTGAAAATCATCTTCATGAAGCTCTCTCATCCTAGAACTTCTTCGAGGTTGAAGCATCTCGTCTGCTCCGGATGCTTCACCAATCACTTCCCAAGTAAGCCCCGTACCAGGTTCAATTTCTTCATCATCTCCTCCTTCAACAATCCATCCTTGTGCATTGCTGGCATCACTAGCAAGCAACACATCAACATTTCTTTCCTTCTCCCTCTTTTGCTTGTTCATCAGTTTTGCATTAAATTGGACATAGACAAGATTGTTCAATCGATGCACATCTAATCTATTTCTTTTCTTCGTATGTATCTACATAAATAAAATAAAAGTAATTTCAATTTAAATGACAGATAAGTTATTGATATTAAAGAAATATAGTTCATATTTTCATATGCACTAACCCCTTCAAAAGTGCTCCAATTTCTTTCACAACCAGATGAACTACTGGTTAACGAGAGCATTCTTGTTGCCATTCGTTGCAAGTTTGGAGTTTGATTTCCATAAGTCATCCACCATGTAACTACATAAGTTAACAAGTATAAAGTAAACAAATTTATACACTAATACATATTAGCCTATTAGGAACTAAGAAAAGGATTAAAGGAATTTTATACCTGGATTATAATTGTCATCATTTTTTGCACAACCTTGAGCTGCCCACACTTTTCCAAAAGCTCCCTCTTTACGAGTATACTTCGGCAACTCAACATTTATGACATGACCTTGCAATTCAAAATGATCATCACCATGATAAAACATCTCCACACAATTAAAAAACCCATCCATCACTTCATTATCAAGATATATAGTCTTATTCTTGAAAAGGAAGTAGGGATTCAAAAGGTAAGCCGCCAAATGCAATGGACTATCTAGCCTATCTTTCACCCTTGCTTCAATAATCTCTATAACAGGCTGATAGTTTTTCTCAAGATTATTTAGGGCCTGCTTAATATCTTCCTTTGCTTGCTTAATCTCTCCATATAAAAAACCCATAGAAGGCTTTCTATCTGCATCAACAATTCGAAGCACCTTCACCAAAGGTGCAAAAACCTTAAGGCATAAAGTTACACCATTCCAGAAAGCAATGCTCATCACAGTAGCATATGCTGCTTTTCCTTTAACATTCTTTGACCATTTACACTCCTCCCATTCAGAGCTGGTAAACATTGACCTCAATTGAGTCTTTTTCTCCATCAAACTCTGCAAAGTAAGAAAAGAAGAAGCAAATCTAGTGACTCCCGGTCTCACTATATCCCTCTTCTTCGTAAATGACCTCATTAAGGACAAGGTCTTATGGTGTGCATAAATGAAGATTGTCAAACTTTTTGCCTGATCAATGACTTTCTTATATCTTGGCATTTTTTCAATACTTTCAAGCATCAAATTGATGGTGTGAGTAGCACATGATGTCCAAAAGATATTTGGCCTTTTCAGCTTCAATAATTTTGCCGCTCCCATATTGTTGGCAGCATTGTCGGTTACTACTTGGACGACATTTTGTGCCCCAACTTGTTCAATGCACTTGTCCACATACTCAAATATGAGTTCACTTGTATGTGCTTCGTCTGATGCTTCTTTTGAAGAAAGAAATGCAGTACCCATGCTAGAATTAACACATAGGTTCATGATGCTTCTTCTTTTTCTGTCTGTCCAAGCGTCTGTCATAATAGAGCACCCATTTTGTGCCCACTCTTCTTCATGCTTCTTCAGTAAGTCTTTCATTCTGTCAACCTCTTCCTTTAATAACGGTTCCCTCAACTGGTATTGACTAGGAGGTTTGAACCTCGGCCCAAATTGACCAACCGCCTCAACAAACAACTTGAAGCTATCATGATCAATAGCATTGAAAGGTATACCAGCTTCGTACACCCATCTAGCACAATATCCTTGTACAGTCTGTGTTCTCTCTTTAAACAATGCATCACTAATATTTTGTTGTTTTTGCGTCATTCTCGAACTCAAACAAATTTCAGGACTAATGGAGCTTGCAAACTTATCCATAGGGCCAAGAGTACGAGGCGCTTTTGTACTCCCTAACTCTTCCAATTCATCTTCATCATCCACCCATTTCCCCTTGTTAGAAATATTAACCGAGGATCTCATCATATCTTCCTCTTGCTTCTTATTCTTCTTCTTACTCTTTGCCTCAGCAATAGCATTCTTGCATTTAGCTTTATCATCCGGAGAAGATTTTGGACATGCAGAAACATTTCCGGAAATGTGGCCGATGTGTTCTTTGACTCTATAAACTCCTCCAGACATAATTTTACCACACAACTTACATTTAACTTTATCCATGTTCTTTGGATTAATTAACATTCCATACTCCCATCCGACATCATTTGATTTTCTTTTAAGAACTGAGGCGGCATCAGACGATGCTTCCGTACTCCCAATTCCATCTGACATGACTTCCTTTTTTCTTCTTTTTTTTCCTGAGTAAATTGATATTGAATAATTGAATTAAAATAGACAATTAGGCTAACCAGCTAACAAACAAACAAAGCCAAAAACTAACAATAGCCCAAGCAGCAGCAACAGTAAGCAGCAACAAAGGCAGCTTGCTGCATTTGTTGCTTGCTTGTAAGTTGCAAATATTAATTTTTTAAATACATTAATAATAATAATTAATTAATATTTGAATAACAAATAATCAAATATTAATATAAATAGTTAAATACTAAATTAAATAACAGAAAAATAAAAAAAAAATAAAATGGCGAGAGGCAACAACAAGCAGCAGCGTTGCTGCTGCTTGCTTATTGCTGGCTACTACTTACTTACCGAAGGAGGCGACGGTGGCGATTGAAGATTGAAGAAGATGAAGGCTGAAGCTGCTGCAACTTGCAAGAGCAAGAGACAACCGTCAAGAGGAGACGGTGGCGATTGAAGAAGGTGAAGCTGAAGCTGCGAGTGGTGGCGACGGCGAGTGAAGAAGGTGAAGTGCAAGAGCAAGAGACAACCAGAGTTTGGCGTGGCCGTGTGCGAGCACGAGACGGTGGTGACGGGCCGACGGCGACGCTGCAACTACAAGAGGAGACAGTGGCGGCGTGCGCGAGAACGAGAGAGGCGACGGCGACGCGCGAGAGAGAAATATTAACCGAGGAGGGAAAGGGGTAACAGGTAAGCAACCAAAAGTCCAAAACCCTAATCAATTTATACCAGGCACTTCGCGCGGCCCAGGCGCTTCACGCGGCCGATTTGGCCGCCTTGGCGTCCGCCTTGGCCAGACGGTTCACGCAGCCTAGGCGTCCGCCTTGGCTGCCTAGGCGCCGCCCGGTACCAATTAGCCGGGCTGGCGCCTAAGGTGGCCGACTTGGCCTTATTCGCGGCGGCCAGGGGCCGCCTAGCGCCTCGGCTCCGCCTAGGCGGCCGCCTAGGCCGCGTTTTTGTTCACTGATCTCTAGTAAGTAATAAATGAGCTTGTATCAAAAAGCATCAAAAGAATGCAATCAATTTACAGAAGGGCCATCAGAAACCCATGGTCATCATATGGGCTGTAGACCACTTTAAACCTTCATATGATGTGAGAAATACCAAAATCATGACAGGTTAATGGCTGTTTACTTGTAGAACATGTTTTCCATCGTTCTATCTCCAATTTGTATAAAATATCTAGCTTTCATCCTCCATAGACAATTTGAAAAATGCATTATAATTGTAGAAGTACAAAAACTAATTTCCAATTTAGAAAATTGGAACATATGTAAAAAATAGAGGGAGGTTTTGTTTTGTGTAACTTGTGTTACGGGAGGAGATGGAGATAATTTGGGAAAAATTTTGTGCAGAATTGCATTTTCCAAACCTCCAAATTAGTAAGGAAAATTTGGAAGACTCATTTTAGGAGTTTTCCTAGTTCAGTTCAATTTTGGAGAAATACCTATTCCAAATCTTGATTTTCTATTTTTTTTTTTTTGTATTTGAGCAAGTCTTCTATTTTTCTATTTTCTGGAAATTGGGGCTGTTTTCAATAACTAAACAACCCCTAATCTTTCTAGAAAACTAGCTAGAGAAACAGTCAATTTCAGCTATGCAAAAAGAAGTCTTAGTGTTTCTTTCTGACGTAGTGTGTAGTGCGTGTGTAAAGAAAACACGCAAAGAAACCCTTGAAATAATAAGTTTCAAGTACCCTTGAGAGAACAAATTTCAACGACCAAAACTAGACTCTCAACTAGGCGCAAGAACCGAAGTTGCTTGCTGGAAAAAAACGAATTGGTTTGCTAGAATTTATTGAATAAAAAAACTGATTACAACCCCTAACTTCTAGGTATATTTATAGAGTTTGGCAAATTCATCTAATATTTGTAAACAAAATCCAACTAGAATCCTAATAGAAATAAAACTCTAATCAAACATGAAGTAGAATCCTAAAACTTATGAAGTTTTGCTACTATTCTAGCGCTTTTGTTTGGGTTGGTTCTGAGCTGCTCGGTTTGGGTTAGGTCGGCCTTAGGCTGGGTCTTGATCGGTGACGACATCATTCACCTCCACTTGAGAAGAATTCGTTCTCGAATTATGATTTGGGTATGCCAAGTCAACATCCGACAAATACAAAGAAAGATCAGCAACATCAAATGTTTTAGAAATACCCATATGATTAGGCAAATCCACAACATAAGCATTGTCATTGATCTTCTTTGTAATCTTGTAAGGACTATACTTCTTTAGCTTGAGCTTGTTTTGCTTTCTTGCTGGAATCCGATCCGTCTTCAAGAATATCATGACTTCATCTCCAACCTCAAATATCTTGTGCTTCTTATGCTTGTTAGTTGCCACCTTGTAGTTCTCATTCGCCTTGTGCAACTTTTGCTTGACATCCGCTTAAACTTGCTCGGCTAAGTCACTAGTTGCAACACTGAAACTTGGTACCTTTGGCAACTTTACCAAATCCAATGCATGATTAGGAACTTTCATGTATACAATGGAAAATGGTGATCTTCCTTTTGAGCTATGCACGACGTTGTTGTAGGCAAATTCCGCTTGAGCTATGACTAGGTCCCATTGTCTTGGTTTGTCTTTGCAAACGCTGCGAATCAAATTTCCCAAGGTCTGATTCACCACCTCTATCTGTCCATTAGTCTGGGGATGCGTTGTGTTGCTAAAATTAAAAGATAAATCGAACATCCTCCACAAAGTAATCCAGAAGTGACTCAAGAACCTTGTATCACGATCCGAAGTAATGGTTTTAGGGACTCCATGTAGTCTAACAGTCTCCCTGAAAAACAGTTTGGTTGTGGCTTAACTTGGCTGTGGTTTACTCACACTCTCCCCCTTTACAACTAACAAGTGAACCTCTCGGGTATCCCTACTCTCCCTCACAAACTCAAAGTGTTTATGTGTAATGGTAAGAAAATTCCTTCCCTCCACTTTAGAAGCTTTGGTTTGGCTCTTTTCCACCATAGGTAACAAGGTATAATGCACACCCTCTTTCTCAAGCTAATATGTGTTGTTCCTATCCCAAGTTCTTAGCATCCGTGTTAAATTGTCAAGGTCTCCCAAATAAAATATGGCAAGCATCCATATCAACAATATCTCAATAAACTTCGTCAGAATACTTATCAATAGAGAAAGGCACTTTGCAGCGTTCATCCACACGTATGCCATTAACTTCTTTGATCCATCCAATCGTGTAAGGGTTTGAATGTTTTTCAGGAGTTAGCTGCATCTTCGCTACCACATCTCTTTCTATGATGTTTGTCACATGCGACGACTTATTATCTGTCATTTTAAAAAAATTTCCTTAATGCTATAATTGTTATTTCCTTTATTACTGTTATTGCTTATTGTAGTGTTGCTTTATTTCCCAGCTGTAATTGTTAGTTATTGAGAGAATATTCTAGAGAGAACCCACGTGAATGGGCTAGAATAGGACAAACCGGTTATTATAACTAGCTTGTAAGGGAGAATCTGCTATGGCAACACCCATGCTAGGAGGTATGTATATCCCTTCTAGACCTCCTAGAAAGGACATTGAGAATATCATTGAAATTCAACATTTCTCTCTCTCTCTCTCTCTTTCTATCTCTCTGTTCCTCTTTGTTCTTTCATCCCGCTTTTCTGCCTAACTTTTCTCTCTTCTACTGCTATTCATCGATTTCTACCATGTCAGTGAGATAGCCATTGTCACTAGCTGTAACAATGTTCTCCTAACTTTCATTATCAATAATCAACTCAAAATTTTTTTCCTTTCACCGTACACTTCGTGCAGAAAAGCTTATGTCACTGAGTAATATCTTCATTCTTTTGAGATAACATTAACTTCTTCACTGCACAGGTATACTCTCCAAGTCCATACTCTTCTTCATCATCCTCCCCATCAGGCCCGCAATATACTTCCTCTTCAGCAACATCTTTCTCCGCATTTTTTATAACATTAATTGATTTTCTCCTTAGGTAATCACTAGATCGGCGCCTGACCTCATTGCACTTGAAACACTTTAAGAGAACAAGCTTTGCATAAGGGTTATTGGATTTTGGAAGATTAGAAGTAGTACCTGGAGTGTTACCCCCCGTTGTAGCCTTGTTAGGGTTGACTGTATTAGGTGGATTGAAAGGTTGCATTCCTTGAACCGACTTGCCTTCATCAAAAGCTACTTGTTTATTTTCATTCCTGCTATACCGACGATAGTTGTCATTACGAGCTATCTCACTCAACAGTAACTTAGTCTTTAAAGCTAAGTTCCTTGCTTCTTGCACACTCAGAACCATCTGAACTCCAATTTTATCACGAATAGTAGGTTTTAATCCATTTAAGTAACGAGTTGCTTGTTGATTGTCACTTTCTGACAATTGGTTTCTCTCTGCCAATCTCAGAAACTCAAAGGTACATTCATTCACGCTCTTCATTCCCTGTGCACATCTTTGATAGGCTTCAAACATGCATTGTTCATAATCAGGAGGTAAAAACCTACCGCTTAGCAACTTTTTCATTCGTTTCCATGTCTGAACTAGGTGTTGGCCTTCCCTCAATCTCATCTCTCTCAATCGTTCCCACCAAATAGATGCACCGCCCTTCAATCTGTAAGCCACTAACTTGACTTGTCGTTCATCTGGGATCTCCATGTATTCGAAAAATCGGTCAACCTCGGTGATCCAATCCAAGAACCCCTCAATATCAAGATCTCCACTAAAGGTAGGAATATCAACATTTAGTTTATGCTCAGCGTTACCCCAATGGTTGCACTGATGCGTATTCCTCCTAACCCCTCTACCACTATGGTTAGCTATTCCTCGACCAAGATCATCCTCTTCATCGCTATCTTCAATCATTGGTCTTCTAGGATTAACAAAGACATGATTAATGGATGGTCTTCCCGCTCCGACTTGATTCACCCCATTATTCAAGTTCCTGTCATCATTAACTCGTAATAAGGCACCCAATTGGTTGTTGATTTGCTCCAATTGCTGCTAGATGGTACGAGTTACTTCCTGTTGTTCTTCGATTACTCTCCAAACCGCGGACAACCCCTGATCACCATCACGAGGTTGGTTGCTACCATTACCTTCAAGATTGGACATGTGATTGGTTGATTAACCACTCTAATACCACCTGACACAGTTTGTAGCGTGTGTGTAAAGAAAACAAACAAAGAAACCCTTGAGAAAACAAACTTCAACGACTAAAGCTGAACTCTCAACTAGGCGCAAGAACCGAAACTGCTTGCTGGAAAAAATCGAACTGGTTTACTGGAATTTATTGAATAAAAAAATTGATTACAACCTTTAACTTCTAGGTATATTTATAGAGTTTAGCTAATCCATCTAATACTTGTAAACAAAATCCAACTAGAATTCCAATAGAAATAAAACCCTAATCAAACATTAAGTATAATCCTAAAACTTATGAAGTTTCGCTATTGTTTTGACGCTAATATTTGAGCCGATTTTGGGCTGCCCGATTTGGGTCGGGTCGACCTTGAGTCAGGTCTTGATCAGTGACCGCATCACTTTCACTCCAGATTAGCCAATCTAGACTAAGTTTATATAGAGGTGTAAATGAACCAATACGCTCACTAAAAAACTAGCGAATTAGTTCAGTTTTGGCTTGTATTGTTAATTAATTGAACAATTTGAACAAGATTTTAAAACTCGATTGATGAACAAGTCGAGCTCAAATATAAGCTGAGCTCAAGTATAAGTTTGCTTGGCTCGATTATGTTCATGTTCAAGCTTGTTTATCATTCATATATATGCTTGTTTAAATTCAGCTAAAGCTTATTTATTGTTTATTTAAAAGGGGTAAATATGTAATTCTCGGCTATCTATGAATAAGCTCATTTATTGTCTATGATCGTCTTTTTTGTGACAAATACATTTGTTTATTGTTCACAAACAAGCTTATTAACAAGTTTCTTTCTTGTTAACAAACAAATTTGTTAATAAGTTTGAATTGGGCTTGTTTAAATTAAACAGGCCAAGCCCAAAGAGCATAACATGTTAATGAACAGAGCTTGAACAACCTTTATGGTCCTCGACTCATAAATGAGCTAAGCTCGACCAACTTAAAATGTAAATGAGCTGAGCCCAAACACAGCCATGCTCAGCTCGGCTTGTTTAGACCCCTAAGTTTACCATATTCCTTCCTTCATTTCTACTCTTATTGATATGGGCACACACTCTGTAAGATGTTAACACTTTTCCATGGAAATAGTGAATATATTCTTAAGACAGTCAAGATAATCTGAAAAATCTCTCTAAATGATATAATGAATGTAAAGCATGAGATGCTCACCAAAAATTTGCTTCCAAAGGAAGCACTAATTAACAATCTCTCATTGTCTTAATTATACATAAAACAAGTTATGCACCTTATTGATGCATACTTTATTGCTTGCCAAGCAGACATTCAACTGGACAATATTCTGATATACCCTTGTGCTTCTTGAAGGTTTGTATTTCCTTATGAAGCAATGGCTCAATATTAGGTTCGATCATTAAAATTTGGCCAAATGCTTGGGTTTTCCTATCTTAGGAAAGATCATTGACCATTAAGAAAATATTAATATTCTTCCAAAGGTAGGATGCCTTTTGGTTTTCCTGTCCTAGTAAAACAACTGAGCTAAAAAATTTATAGTTCCTTCAGCTGTAGTTAATAATCAAATATGGAGTGCCTTCTTTGCACATGTTTTGCAGGGCTAAGAAGAAATGTCAGTTGGGGCTGGTTAATCCAATTAGGATGAAAGTTCTTGAGAAGAGTTCTAGAATTTCTTGAAGAACCAATCTCTTTTTGATGTGGTTGTCTGACCTGCCTTTGCTATGCTGTGGTGACATAATGTGGGTTATTTCAATATTTCACTAGCCTTTCTTTTGGTAATTGTGATGTAACAAGATGGCGGATTATGCCAAAAATATGCATTGCCTAGTATATTTTTTGTTCATTGAGCTTTTATATTTATCAATAAGTATGACTTGCTAATAGTTAATTCTTTCCTGATAAGTTGGCAATTGCTGATGTATATTTTTCTCATGTGCCAAGAGAAATTGAAAATGTAAGCTTGAACTCCCCAAGCTTGTGATTATCCAAAGTCTTACCATCTCAGTGTAATGTTCTTTCACCATAATAGAAAATACTAAATAATGAGATAGTTTCTGGAGAACTATGATTCTAATTATTGACTTGTATCTGTGGATATTGTTCTAGTTTAATATTCTTTGGTGCTTAGCATACAGTACATATTCTTCAAATCATTTTAAAGATGTAGCACCAAGGATCTGTGAATGCCATGATCAATTGATTTTTGATTATCTTGAACGGGCTTGTTTCCTGTGCAGGGCTGGAAATCGTTCTTTGAGGAGCCTATCATGTTGATAGCATTTGTACTGTTGGGAAGGAATCTTGAGCAGAGAGCTAAGATTAAAGCCACTAGTGACATGACAGGCCTGTTAAGTATTTTGCCCACAAAAGCTCGTCTACTGGTAAAGGGTGATACAGGAGAGTGGAGCTCAACTGTTGAAGTGCCTTGCAGCAGTCTCTCCATTGGTGATCAAATTGTTATACTACCTGGAGTGAGTAAAACAATCTCTAATCTCATGTTTTGTCCTGTAAATCCCCCTTTCCCCCTCTTTAGTGGAGTCTTCAACAAGTTTTGTGCTTTTGTGGGTTTAGTTTTTGTATTGAAGGGTGACTTCATAATTTTGTTGTTAACTTTAATGCTATAGTATTTTTTTTTGTTTCCACCTTGGCCACAGCAGAATGGTTCTCCTTGCTCCTAACTCAAGCTCATATTTTGATGGAACTACTTTTGTACTAACATGGAATCCATATTCAGTTAATTAGAATAGCATGGGACCTGATGCACATCCTTACCATTGTCTAGGACTGTGTTCCAGTTGATGGAATTGTGAGATCTGGTAGAAGTGCGGTCGATGAATCAAGTTTCACGGGGGAGCCTCTCCCTGTGACCAAACTACCTGGGGTAAGAACACAAGCATGTCAAAAATTAGTTAATTGCTTATTAATTGTTAAACTAATAACAAGCAATGAAGTTTTCTGATTGCATGGTTATCGTTATTGGAGATGAACTATTTTTTTAATCATCTTTTTTTTTTTTCGTTTTGGGGGGGGGGGGGGGGCGTTGTTAGGAAAGGGAATAGGCTGTCTATAATACTTCATTTCATTAGTTTTGAAAATTTTATTTCCATTTTATAATATCCTATAGTGGATGTCAGGCTGAAGTTGCAGCTGGGACTATAAACCTTAATGGGACACTTACAGTTGAAGTACAAAAACCAGGTGGTGAGACTGCCATGGGAGACATTGTTCGTTTAGTAGAAGAAGCTCAAAGTAGAGAAGCTCCAGTACAGCGTTTGGCTGACAAGGTTCTGTTATTATTCTTGTTACTATTTGTTCTGCATCACATATTGTTTTGCCTGTGAAAATACTTTGAGCACTTGCAAAGATCTGAATTGCAATGGCCTTTCCTGTTGTCTTGGGTTACTACTAGAAATCACACCAGTTTTTTTAGTGCCAACAGGGAAGCTATTGCTTGAGAGAATGGTGTTATTAGCTCTAACTAGCTGTCTGATATAAGCTTATTTGTCTTTGGCTTGACCCTCATTGCTATACATTGCAAGTTTTTGTTTTATTGTACTTTTTCATTTTCCTTGAGTTCTTTCAGCCACAATTCTAATCAGGGTATCCATTGTTGCTTTGCAAAACTTTTAAGTAGTGTTAAATTGATTCACAACCTTCTTGTGAAACATCTTGAAGTAAGAATACCTTATTCTTGGTGAGCAATAAATAGACCGATGTTATTCGTCTATAACAAGCAATGAATGTTACAAATCATCTGTACCTACACAATGAAAGAACTCAAGCAAGATCCCAACATTAGAATAAACTATCATAAAGGTGCTGTACTCCTTTATTCATAGAAGGATAAGAAATGTGTGTATGCTTTGTGAATTCACAAGCATGTTGCCTTATTTCTGTAAAGATCTGAGGAATACTCTTAGCCTGTCCAATAATGATCAAAATGAGAAGTTTTTTAAGAATCAGTTCCCTTCTTTTGCAATCAATAAATTTTGTTTAGTGTTATTTACTTAAAAGGAGCATCCATTGATCTTTAATAACATTGCTTTCGGTTATTAGGTGGCTGGGCACTTCACCTATGGAGTAATGGCACTCTCCGCTGCCACATTTTTGTTCTGGAATTTTCTTGGTGCACAACTTGTACCGGCAACTCTCCATCATGGAAGTGCAGTTTCATTGGCGCTGCAGCTGTCTTGCAGTGTTCTGGTATGATGTAATCAGATGTCATGTTAGAACTTAAGCATGCATTTTTATCCACATTAAAGAAGTTTACATAAGCTGGTGCAGGAATCTACTTAGTTGTAACCATATGCCGTTTGCATGCAAGCTTGGTAATTGAGATAAAAAACAAATAATTGTATTAAACAGATACACTATATTGAATCAACATTCCATTCCAATGTCTCCACGTATTTTTCCTTGCAACTATTTTCTTTTCTAACAAATATGTTTCTTCACTCTTAAATTCCTAAGCTGTGCTTAGACTTAGATTGCCTAAATCCAGATGCAGTCTGGTGTTCTCTTTGTCCAGTGGCAGAAGTCTAGCAGACTGGTGATTAACCATCTTGGAATGACAAAAGCTGGATTAGCCAGATGCCAACGAACTTTTTTAACTCTGGACCTTTGTCATTGCAGCCTTATAAAATTTCAAAATAGTGCACTATATAATTTGGTAATTTTTGGTCTCTCTTTTTGGTTATTCCTGCTTCATCTAGCATACTGGTTGGGGCCTTATAGGCATTTATTATATGTCTTGTGGTATCCATTAGCTACTTTAACCAACTTCACT
This sequence comes from Diospyros kaki, assembly GCA_036245055.1. Taxonomy (NCBI): domain Eukaryota; kingdom Viridiplantae; phylum Streptophyta; class Magnoliopsida; order Ericales; family Ebenaceae; genus Diospyros; species Diospyros kaki. Next base: position 41,249,813 of record BSEG01000012.1, read on the forward strand.
TATTACTTTTGAGTAAAAGAAAAAAATTTGCTTAAGAACTTGTAAAAATGATTTAGAGAAACAATATGCATACTTGTTCATTTAGTGTGTTTAGTGTTACAATGAGAGTAGTAACTACATAAATTCATTGATAGTGAACATGCTAGTGCAAGAAATACTAGTGTGTTCTGTTATACACAAGCTGTTTCTTAACCAACTTCATGTTCTACTAGGAAAGAATAAAAGGAAACTTGTGTCATGACCCCAAGGATCCCCAAGGATATTATAGTAATTATGTGTTATATGTATTTCTCTTTTGGTTGTACATTGTTGTTGTAGCAGTTGTACCTTTTAGTTGTATTGTAACTGAAAGGATAGAATAGCCTACAAATAGGCTAGATCAGTTAGAGAATCATATAGTGGAATGATAATCAAATTGTCTCTCTCAGATTCTCTCTCTCTCTCTCTCTGGTCTCCCTAATTTCTCTCTTGATCTCCTCTGCCCTCCCTCAATTCTCTCTGTTTTCTCTCACTTTTGGTTCTAATTCTCCCTCCAATTCTCTCTGTTCTCAGTTTTTACCTAAAAAACCCTAGCTCAGATCTAAGGATCTGACAAGTTGTTTTAAGACCTTGTAAAGAGATTTAAGATGGAACATGCATATAGTACATTTAGAGTTTCAACGGGAATATTAACTACACATATTTGTTGATGAACTTTGAGTAATGCAGGAGATATTGGTGGAAGGCAACATATGAACAAATTGTTGTGCTAAATAGTATTTGCCCGCAAATGCCTAGTTCTGGATGAGCTAAATTGATGCATAGGTATTATTAAACATAGATCTTCAAATCCTTCCATTATACATTTACTTACCCTATTGCAGGTCAGCAGTATGGCCACTGTACCTATCTCAACTACCATATCCACTTCACAAGTCCAGCTCATCTCTTAATTTACAGACCAGTCTCTACTTTCTGTCCATTACCTGATCCATCTCTTTCATCTCACAAAACCATTCTCCTTCCACTAATTAAACCAAACCAACCAATGAAAGCAAGAAAATAAAAATAATTTCAAACAAGTGCCCCTCCAACCTGGATAGGGATGGTATTATTCATGTGAAAGTATCTCTTGGTGTATGTGGCTGGAGGTTAATAAATTCTTGAATAAGGTGGGAGAATGGCAGCAGTGGTAACCACTTAATGCTGGTAACCTATCTCTTTATTGCAAACGAAGGCAAAATCATTAAATGAAGGTCTCAATAGATGGATTAAAGAGTGGTTTCATCTTATAGCTTCTTAGATGGTTGTGTGGTTCACCAAAGTCAATTGCCTAAACATAAAGTTGATTTTTGGAATTGCACGCCAAGTAATATTTTACCCAAAACCTCTTTTGAATTGCACCAATATGGGACTGGGTAATGACAACCCCCATGTTTCCCTTGTCTCTATTAGGATGGAGATTGAATACCAAGACATAGATTCTGGAGAATAGTTGGTCCTGAATGCATCATCATGGCTTACACTGACATCATAATGAACCTAGTTGCTTTTTCTAGGTATATTTTTCTTTTTCACCAGCTCGAAGCTGTTGTTACTTCGGTCCATCTCTCATTTGTTGTTTCAGATCAAGTCTGACCTGTACAAAGAGCACGTTTAATTCCATCTCTTATATGTTTGTTTGCTTATAATTATGCCCCTATAGTATCTTTGTAAGCTTTTGCCTAATTTTTCGAAGGAGAAGTTAAACTCTGTTTTCTGGTTGCAGGTTGTTGCTTGTCCGTGTGCACTTGGCCTTGCAACACCTACTGCTGTGCTGGTATTTCTTTATAAGCATAATTTGTACCATGTGAAAAGATTGATAAGGTTTTTATGACTTCCACACATATACTTGAACACCCATTTATTCTATGTAGCTTGTTTACAGGTTGGAACTTCACTAGGGGCTAGAAGGGGATTGCTTTTGCGGGGTGGGCATGTCTTGGAGAAATTTTCAATGGTGAACACAATGGTATTTGACAAAACAGGAACATTGACAATTGGCAAACCTGTTGTGACAAAGGTGGTTACACAAGCATGTGGAGATGATAATGATTCACAGTTGAGTATAGACAGAAACACATGCTTTTATGTTAGTTATTGCATTGAAAAACTATTATGTAGTTGCTGTGCTTGTTGATTCTATATCATGTTTATTTCAATTACTTAGAATATTAAGAATTTTGTAATTTAAGTTTTACTCTTCACTGGATGTAATTTATCAATCAAAAGTGCTATGTTATGTAGACTTAGTAGACTTAGTATTGTGAATCTCTTTCCTGAAGTAGCAGGATGAGAAAGACTAAATAAGTCAATTAATTCATTCTTCCGAAGTTAAGTGGAAGCCTATTAGGTGCCTCAAGAGCCCTATCTCATGTTTGAGGAAACAGTATGCTAGGTGATTGAGCCTTAATTATCATATTCCTACTCCCATCTTTGTACTCTTTGAAATGAACTTTTATACAAAAATTACAACCTGAAGTTTTGTCTGGATCATTAAGCGTTGAACATGATAGCAATAGATAAATTATCAAATCCAGTATAGCATACCTACCAAAAGAGTCTCATACATGTGGATTCGCACATATACTTTCACAAGATGACCTTGGTCGGAGTATTAAATGACCAAATTCAAATTGTAGATTGTCAGAAGTGGAGGTTTTGAAGTTAGCGGGTGCAGTTGAATCAAATACAATGCATCCTATTGGGAAAGCAATTGTGCAAGCTGCTAAGGCTGCTAATTGTCAGAATATAAAGGTATGTTCTCTAGTTTGCCTCTTTTCTCTTTTTGGCAAGGTCATGTTCTTTAATCTGTTTTGGTCATGTATCATACAGATCAATGCTCTTAATGTCAATTCAAGTGCAGTGCATCTTGGACCTGACCACTAGAGTTACTTCCACAATGCTCAAATTATGCACAAACCCTAAAACTACTATCCCAAACCTTCTCAGCTCTCTGAAGCCTTTTGATTTTGACTACTAAAGCTTCACTGCATGGCAAGGGAGATGTTTTGAGAGTAACACCTTTTGTTTTGTGTTTTTTTTATTGAAAGAAGGTTTAAATTCTTATTAGATTAAGTTAAATAGGACCATTACAGACCAGAACAAAACCAAAACTAACTCCAAGACAGCCAATGCTAAAATCTTGATGTATCCTAGAATTCATGGGGGTAATTCTTGGTTAACAAGCTCTACTGGTTCTTATTCATTTTATTTATTGAAGATAGAAGAGATGAAAAAGAACCAGAGAGAGAGGGAGGGGGAGGGACATAAATTCTTCCAAGAAAAATTATTTTTCCTTACAGAATGCCAACTAATAACTACAACTGCCCAAAGATCCATTAAGTTCGAAGAAATCTTTGTATCATTTATCTTTAGTGGATTGTCTTTACTTTAATACAAATTTAACTAAAAAATAATAGAAATTTGTATGCAAACTTCCAAGTGATAGGACAATAAGAACTAGTTCTTTACTTTTTTCTTTTGGAGAATCCAAAAGAGAATGTGGAACATGAGAGGGAGGGGAGGCAAAACGTATAGAGGCATGAGATGAAGAAAGATTTAGAAAGAAACACAAGGAAAGAAGAAACAAGGATAAAAAGTCTTGAGTGCGAGAAAGTTAAAAATCTCTTTCAGAAGTTCTCAGTTTTTATTCATTCTCCAAGGTCTAATTTGCTCTAGGCCAAACTTCTGTTCGTTTTTTGGAGACCTAATAGAGTTCCCCATCAAAGGGTAGTTTATCAGCCTTGTAAAACTTGTTAACTAGTAATTAAGATAAACTGCATTGGCCTCCTAAGCATTCTCTAGAAAAACATCCCTAATGTTGGTGGTACACAACTGAGAAAGGTAGTTAGGTAAATTTAACAAGACAAAATAAAGAAAATTGTTGAGAGTAAAAATAGTAATATAAAATATAAGGTTAAGATGGCGGTTAATAATTTAACATGGTATTAGAGTTGGCAAAAGTCTTGAGTTCAAATCTCATTGGTAACCCAATATTTAAATAGTTGTATGTGTTTAGACCAGTTACGTAGTGAAGTCTAGCCACATATGAGGAGGCATTTGTCATAGTTGTGCTGTGACAGTAGCAATCCTTCTGATTCAACGTGAATCAAAAGGGAAGGGTGAAGAACCGTGAAAAGAATGGAAGAGAATGAGAAAGAGAGAGAGAAAGAGAGAGAGAGAAGTTGAGAGTGTGTGAAATGGATTCTTGATAGGAATAATCGATAATTCTTACAAGAGTGGTCCGAGCATATATATAGTTTGCTCTAGGGTGCTGCCACAACAGATCATGACCCTTATAACAAACTATTTTGTCCTATTCTAGCCACATTTACACCTGGTTGTACCTCTTAACTAACTACTAGCTGAAAAAGGAAAAAATACAATTAAACAGTAAAGAGAAAGCAATAAACAATAATTAAATCTATAACAAAATTGGCCATGATTCCGCCTCTGTTTTGTGACAATACCCCTCCCTTCAGCCATTTCTTGTCCTCAAGAAATGTTCAAGAGGCTGGCTGCCCTTAGAAATTGTTGTAGTAGCTGGGGAAGGTATTCCCCGGTGTCCTCCCTCGAAGATCCTCTTTGTCACCTGACCAGCACTTGAATAAGAGGGGCTCCTTGGTGATAGACCACTCTTCTATCCATTATAGCCTCTGGCTCCCTCGTAGCTTCTTTCTCTTAGGGTAACACGGGCAACTCCGGATTGACTGGCTCTTGGCCAGTTGTCTTCTTGAGTAAGGAAACATGAAAGACCAGATGGATTTTGGATCCTTCCGGTAGCTGCAAGCGGTAAGCCACCTTGGCTGTGATGGGAAAAGGGCTGAGGTATTTAGGGATGAGCTTAGATACTAGCCCTTGGGGAGATGAACTGTAGATGAGGGTGTCAGAGCCTTAGGTAAACATTTTCTCCCACTTCAAATTCTCGATCACTCCTTCTCCTATTAGTATATTGTTTCATCCGATTTTGGGCTGATGCTAGCTCTTGCTTGAGTTGTTGTAACACTCCTCTCCTCTGCTACAAATATTCCTCAACAGCTGTAGCCGAGGTACACCCCTTAGTGGCAGGTAGGATAGGGGGTTTAAACCCAAATACAGCCTCAAAGAGTGACATCTTTATAGACGCATGGTGGCTGGAATTATACCACCATTGTACTAACGCCAACCACCTATGCCAACTCTTGGGTTGCAACAAACACATGCATCAAAGGTAAGTTTCTAGGTTTTGATTTACCCTTTCTGTTTGCCCATTAGATTGGGGGTGATAGGCAATTGATAGGTTGAGTTTCGTGCCCATGTTCTTTATCAATTCCCTCCAAAAGTGACTTGTAAACACCTTATCCCGGTCTGATATGATGGACTTAGGAACACCATGCATAGCTACCACTCAATCAATAAATGCCCTTGCCACTTCTTAGGCTGTGTAGGGCTGGGCCAGTCCCACTAAATATGCAAACTTAATCAGCCTATCAACCACTACCATTACACAATCCTCACCTTTTGATTTTGGTAGCCTTTCAATGAAATCCATGGACACACTTGTCCATGATTGTTTCGGAATTGGTAGGGGTTACAGAAGCCCTGGATATGCCACATTCTCATGTTTCCACCTCTTACACATATCGCATCCCAAAACAAAATCCTTCACTGTCACTCTTAGCCAAGGCTAATGGAATAGCAGCCTTACCCGCAAGTAGGTATTTTGGATGCCCAAATGTCCTCCTAAAGGGAACTCATGCAGGGATTGCAAAATTTTCCTCTTGAGCTCCTCTCGATGGCTGATTACGATCCTACCTTTATATTTTAATAGACCATCCCCCAGAGTGTATCCTTTTGCTTCCTTATTTCCGAGAGCCAACTTCTCCAACAGGCTTTTAATGTGGTCATCTCCCTTATAACTATCCACCACCTCCTTACACCATTCAGGGATTACAACAGTCAAAGTGGTTACACTTGCTTCCTCTTAGCATCTTGATAAGGCATCAGCTGCCAAGTTCTCCTTGCCCTTCTTGTATTGTATGGAGTAATCCAACCCCATTAACTTGTCCATTCTTTTCTTTTGTAATTGAGTTTGGAGCCTTTGTTGTAGCAAAAACTTCAAGGACTCATGATCAATTTTGACTACAAACCTCCCTACTTCCAAATAATGTCGCTGCTTCTCCACAACTATTAGAACAACCAAGAATTCCTTCTCATATATACTCAATCCCAAGTGTTTGGGACTGAGGGCTTGGCTCAAAAAGGCCAATGGTCTGCCATCCTGCATCAAAACGGCCCTAATACTGACTCCACATGCATCAATCTCCAACACAAAAGGTTTGTTGAAGTCTCCAACACAAAAGGTTTGTTGAAGTCTGACAGCCCTAATGTGGGTACCCTGCTTATTGCCATCTTCAATTTCTCAAAGGAATCTTTTGCTTCCCGCCCCTATTGGAAGTTTCCCTTCTTTAATAAGTTTGTAAGTGGTTTGCTAATGACTCCATATCCTTTAACAAATCGGCGGTAGTAACCCATGAGTCCCAAAAATCCCCTAAGAGCCCTTATTGTAGTGGGCCTTGGCCAATTAAGCATAGCCTTCACCTTTCTTGGGTCGGTACTGATCCCTTTTCCCAAGATTAATTGTCCCAGGTATTCCATATGGTCCTAGTCGAATGCATACTTAGGCTTTTTGATGAATAATTGGTTGCTTCTAAAGACCTCAAAGGTGGTTCTTAGGTGGTTAAGGTGTTGGTCCAAGGTTAGGCTATATACTAGGATGTCATCAAAGAACACAAGGATGAATTTCCTTAGGTGGGGTTCAAATATCCAGTTCATTAGAGATTGGAAGGTGGCTGGAGCATTGGTGAGCCCAAAGGGCATCACCAAGAACTCAAAATGGCCATGGTGAGTTCGAAAGGCAGTTTTGTGGATATCCTCGGCCTTCATTCTTATTTGGTGATAACCCGAGCGCAAATCCAGCTTGGAAAAGAATTTGGCTTGGTGTAGCTCATCCATAAGGTCTTCAACAAGGGATATTGGGAATTTATCTTTGATTGTTAGTGTGTTAAGTTGGCGATAGTCTACACAAAAATGCCAAGAACCATCTTTTTTCTTGACTAACAGGACATGGGAGACAAAGGGGCTTTGGCTGGGTCTAATGACTGATTGGTTCATCATCTCTTTGACCATTCTTTCAATTTCAATTTTTTGAATGGGGGCATAGCAGTAGGATCTGACATTGACTGGCTCCACATTCGGTTTTAGATTAATGGCATGGTCCAAAGTTCGGTTAGGAGAAAGGGTCTTTGGTTCCACAAAGAGGTCCTTAAACTCTACCAATAGTTCATCAATAAGGGGTAGTATGCATGCCTGGGTAGCACCTTTCTGTTGGTGGCTGACAATTAGTTGAAGCTCCCCATGCTCTTCTCCTTTAGGACTCTCTTCCATTTCCAAAATGGACAACAATTGTGTGAGTTGGCTCCATTTGCTCTTGAAAACCCTTTGCAGTCTCTTACCTATAATCATCTTACAAGTAGCCGCCTCTCGCCCACTTGTAATAGTCATTCTTCTCCCTTCTTTTTCAAATGACACTTCCATCCGGTTGAAATCAAAGCTTATGGGGCTCAACCCCTTTCATCCAATCCACCCCTAAAACGACATCACATCCTCCTAGTTGTAGCAACCTAAGGTCTGCCTCGAATTTCTCCTCTTGCATTTCCCATATGAACCCTAAGCAGGCCGAGTTACTCAACACTCGGTTTCCATTAGCAATAGTTACACTTAGAGGTTGTGTACCTGTGAGTTGACACTTTAGCTTCCTGGCAGTGCTATCATCAAGGAAGCTGTGTGTGCTTCCACTGTCAATTAGAATTGACAAACTGCCCTCCTTCACCTTTCCTTCAACCTTAATTATCTTGTTATTGGTGAAGTCCCTTGAGGGCATGGAGGGATATTTCTCCATCATCCTCCCCTCCTATTTCCCTGAGGTCTTCTGCTTCTTCTCTTTCTTCCCCTTCTAGTCCACCTTCTTTATCTCCTTCCAACAACAACAACTAGTGTTTGCATTGGTGCTCGGGATAGTACCTATATCAACACTTGTAACAAGCGCCAGGCGGTTTCTTAGGTTCTTCAAGTCTTCCTCCTTGATATGGACCACCAAAATTTCTCCCCCCTGCATTTCCCCTAATTGGGTCTCTATAGAACCCTTTGCTGCCAATTCCCCACGGATGCCACCTTTTGTTGCTGTCTCTATTTTTTCATAAGGACCTCAACCACCAACTCTTGCAATTTGGCACTCTCAACCGCTTGTTCCACTATCTGAGGTCTTATCATCTTTACCATCGGCTTCAAATCCTCGTTGAGGCCGCTAAGGAAGCTAGAGACAAAGTAGGCTTCTGACAGGTGAGGATCATGGTTACTCATCAACGACCTCAACTCCTCAAACCTTCTCAAGTAGGACCCCACGTTCCCAACTTGCCTTAATTTGTTGAATTCTTCTATGGTATCCGACATGCTCCTTTCACCAAATCTTTCACAAAGCTTTTCAGTGAATTCTCCCCAAGTATAATGCTCTCTTGTTCGGGTCCACCCTTAGAATCATGCATCCACCATGTCATCAAAGTAGGCAGCAGCTAAAGCCACCCTTCTCTCCGCCGATACATTATACCATTCAAACAACTGCTCACACTTCCTAATCCGCCATCTGGGATTAGCTCCCTCGAACACAAGGATTTCCATCCTTGGCATGGAAAACCCTAGTTGAGGTGGATTAAACTTTTCCTCTCGACCCCTCCTTGTTACCGTTTCAACCTCGTCCTCCTGCTCAACCTCAATCTCCGATGCACCATTCCCTCGGTTCATCCTTTCATTATGTAAAATAGGTTCTGTTCTAGTTCTAGGAGGGAAGTCAGCGGCCATTCTTACCTAGTTTTGTTGGGTAAACATCAACATAAACTGCTAAAGTTGATTTCCCATCTTCTCCCTCATTTGGTTGATGTCTTCCCTCATCTGATTCGGACTGCATTTGAGCCTATGCTTTAGTCCCCTGATCGCCTCATAATTCCTCTCGGACCCCTATTCCAATTGATCCACGCAATTCTGGAACTCTCCCATGGTTGAAGTGACTTGCTGGAGTTGTGACTCCATATTCTTCATGTGAGTCCCTTAGGTCATCTCTCTCCCTGTTGTTACACCGACTGCCGGGATCAAAGCTCTGATACCAAGTGTCACAGTTGTGCTGTGACAATAGCAATCCTTCTGATTCAATGTGAATCAAAAGGGAAGGGTGAAGAACCGTGAAAAGAATGGAAGAGAATGAGAGAGAAAGAAAGAGAGAGAAGTTGAGAGAGTGTGAAATGGATTCTTGATAGGAATAATCGATAATTCTTACAAGAGTGGCCTGAGCATATATATAGTTTGCTCTAGGGTGCTGCCACAATAGATCGTGACCCTTATAACAAACTATTTTGTCCTATTCTAGCCACTTTTACACCTGGTTGTACCTCCTAACTAACTTACCAGCTGGAAAAGGAAAAATTACAATTAAACAGTAAAGAGAAAGTAGTAAACAATAATTAAATCTGCAGCAAAATTGGCCATGATTCTGCCTTTGTTTCGTGACAACATGTTGAGAGTAAATATAATAATATAAAATATAAAGTTAACCCTCTATCTACATGGTTAAGCTTTTAGATGTAATGGTGGTTAACAATTTTAACAAAAAAGAAACTAGTGTTAGCATCTAGAAAAAGCATTAAATTTTTATGCTTACTTTCTCACCACTTCATCTGCCCCCAAAGTGACTAGGAGACCCTTTATTTATACCAAACCTCAACTTCTAAGAGAAGCTAACTCCCATTTTGCAAATAACTCCCCCTAAAAGTCACTAATCTTTAGGAACCCCAACAAAATACTTGATCTTACAAAAAGACACCCCAAAATTAACTTACACCAAAATATGCCCCTAGAAGCTAAAAATGATCAAAATACCCCTACCCAATTAGAGAAAAAACACGAAAATAAAAACTATGTACAGGTTTGCATCAAATAACCCTTACAATGCTTTTTACACTTGGGTTGAATCAATAACCCTTACTGTCCACCATTTTAACCTTAAGTGCAATTAGCAAATTACCTTTTTGAGCCACTGTGGTTGTTGCTGGGGTGGTAGTATTCAAGGAAATTGATGTTTGTTTGATAAATGCCTTGACGCGAGACTTCTTGACTCTTCTTGGCCGAGTCCTTGCGAATCACCCTCTTAGGGTATTTGGCGATGTTGGCAAATGCCTTGATGTGAGACTTCTTGGCTTTTCTTGGCTGAGTCCTTGCAAATGTCTGTGAGAACAACCAATGCAACTCTCCTCTTGCGACCAACCGTCTACATCTACCATCCTTGATGCTGGAGTGTGGCATTGTTCTGCACCCCTTCATCTTCTCCGACGATGGCGATGGCTATTCGAGTTTTGTGTTGCAAACCCTTTTGTCTTCCCCGTCAATCTTTGTTCTACGACCCTTCACTTTCTCCGACACAACTTCGTGACTGTGGTTGGTTCTCCCTTCGATGGTGACGGTTGTGATTGCGGTTAAGGGTGACAACAACAGTGATGATTGCTGTTGTGACTGCGGCGATGGCGGATGAAGACAAAGGAGATGATCAGAGATGAAGGAGATAGGCAGTGACCGATGATGGCAGTGTTTTCTCTTGGGAAAGAACTTCACCTTCTTTGCCACACTCTCTCCCTTTGAACTCTTTGTCTCACTACTCTGATACCATGTAGTTTTTGGATAGAAAAACTTCTTTCGCCTTTTCATTTTATCAGACACACATATATATAGAGAGATTACAAGAGAGAAATCACCCATATGGAGTCGATTAAGGAAGGAAAAAATTTATTCGGTTAAGAAAAGAAAAACTATCACCTAGGTACAAAATTAATTATACACTTGAATACAAAATTGTAATAACATTATTTTCTACGAAGTATGTTAGTAAAAATATACGATCCAGGCTCTACTTAGTACCAGTTTTTCTTTTTGGGAAAAAAAAGCTGGCTGAAAGTAAGTTATGATGGAGTGTTCGATGACTACTTCAAAAATTTAGCTTTTTGCTAGCTTTTTTTTTTTTTTTTTTGGTAGCAAAATTATTTAGAAAATGTTAACAATACCTTTGAAATGAGATGAATATTATATCTTATAAAAAATGTGAAAATATGTCTTACTCTCTCATTACCAATGGTGACAGCAAAAAATATAGTTTTTTGAGCTTTTTTTCCCAAAAAGCTTTTTTTTTTTAAAATAAAAAACGAACATCCAACCATCTTTAGCTTAAGAAAAAAAAGCCGACAAAACTGGTTAAAACAGACACTTAATACCGAAATTCTTAAGCAAAATATTTCAAAAGGGAAATAATTTGAATTATATGGACCTATTTGGTAATGATCTATATATTTTTGTACTGTCTTCCTTTTTGTTGTTTCTTGAATAATTTAAAACTTTGAATTGCATATTATTTTTGTTTTTATACAAAAATGGTATTTGGAAGAAATAAATTTAGCTTTTACCTCTTTTTTTTTGGTTTTCTAATGCTTTTCTGTTTTTAGAAAAAATTTCTAGAAACAGTTTCCATAACTGCATATACACTAAAGGACTAGTGGAGACCACCTTCAGCCTTCATCCCTAGTTAAAAAGGGTAAGGCAAACCACTGGGGACCAAAGCACCCATTATGATGACTACTCAAATCATTTGTTGGATGACACAAAAAAAGGGCATCCCCAGTGCACGAGGGGAAATGGACACCAAAAAAAAAAAAAGAAGCAAAAAAATAAAAATAAAACAAAATTAGAATACTCATAATTTAACAGCCACCCATTTGTGAACATCTCTTTTGTCACAATACTTTTTGAAATTTCTTCTGACTGCCTTTGCTGAATGCATGTTACTGGCTGATGGCCATTGTGGGCTAAGAGAGGACAAGTGTAGAGGCACAGTGAGAATGAAAATGATGAGAGAAATTGAAAATTGTGAAGTCACTTCAAGTGTTTTCAGTGAACCAAGAAATAACAGAGCCTTGTCCTGGATTTTTTATAGGGTTTTTATATTTACTTATTCTATTTGTACGTAAAAGAGAGATAGTGCCTTATACTTTTATAGTTTTACCCATTTTATGCTAGAATGATTTACATCATTCCTCCTTGCGACTAATGCAGAGAAGGGTGTGCCATGTGCACATTCATCTCTGTATATTGAGGAAGCTAATGGTATTCTTGAGAGATTGAAAAGCAGTTGCAATGTGTTTGGGAAATGTGTATGTGATTGTTAGAATACTGCCACAGCAGTGGTAAAGTGGTAGTTTGGTGCAGTTTTCCTCTTGTTTATTGTTTGCATCAACTAGTCATCATTTTATGGTTGTAAGATTTTGAGTCTCCAAGTAAGAATGAAATCAAATTTGCAGGTGGCAGATGGAACATTTATGGAGGAACCTGGGTCAGGTGCTGTAGCAACTGTCGCCAATAAAAAGGTGTGTGTTGGGACACTGGATTGGGTTCAAAGGTATGCAAGTCTCAGTTTCCTCCTTTTAGGTTTCTGTTTACTTGGAAATTCTTTTTTCATATGGCATTTCTTTTGATGTAGAAAAAAATGTTGTTTGTTGCAGTTGCTTCACATCCATCAAAATTTAATCCAAAATTTTGATAGATTTCAAAATTTAATCCAAAATTTTAAGACAAGTTTGTTGCAGTCTTCTGATCCTAGTTAGTAAAACCTTCAGTATCATTGAGTTTGGCTACACTTTCTTTATATATTGTTGAGCTCCATTATAGGCCATTCTTTCCCTGATAGATTTCTAGTTATGCTTTTATGTTTATTGAAACAAGCATGGACACAAATAGGATATTATGTGGACTTAGAAATCAGACCAGGTAATCTTTCATTGATACTAAACAAATGTGTACAACATCCTCTTTTAAGGAGAGGATTACTAGCAAAGAAGGAAAGAAATAATTGAAAGCATCCTACTATAATTATCTTTCTATATTTACATGATATTTACATAGAACACTGATCCTAGAATATTCTAAGATCAATCAGCACAATTCCAGCACTCCCCCTCAAGCTGGTTTGTAGATGTCTTCCATAGCCAGCTTGCCAATAAGTTTATCAAACTGCTTCTTGTGTAGACCCTTAGTTAGAACATCAGCAATTTGTTCTGTTGTTGGAAGGTATGGCATGCATATTATTCCAGCATCGATCTTCTCCTTAATAAAATGTTTGTCCACCTCTATATATTTTGTACGATCATATAATACTGGATTATGAGCTATAGAAATAGCAGCCTTGTTGTCACAATAGACTTTTATAAGTACAGAGTGAGAAAACTTCAGCTCTTCAAGTATTCGTTTGATCCATATTTCCTCACAAATTCCATGGGCAACAGCTCTAAACTCTGCTTCTGCACTACTTCTAGCCACCACATTTTGTTTTTTACTTCGCCATGTGACTAAGTTTCCCCCAACAAAAGAACAATAGCCTAAAGTAGATCTTCTATCATCAATACTTCCTGCCCAGTCTGCATCAGTGTAGATTACTTGCAGGTGATCATGTTTCTTGAACATTAGCCCTTTGCCAGGTGTCCCTTTTAGATATCTTAGAATTCTGTAGACCACATCGAAATGCTCTGGCCCTGGTGAGTGCATAAATTGACTTGCCATACTAACAGCAAAAGCAATATCAGGCCGCGTATGAGACAAGTAAATTAACCTGCCCACAAGTCTTTGATATTGTTCCCTGTTCTTCACTTCTTCAGCTTTAACAGCCTGTAGTTTCACATTAGGCTCAATGGGAGTCTCCGACACCCTGCAACTGAGTAAACCTGTCTCTCCAAGAAGATCAAGAACATATTTTCTCTGATTGACAAAAATACCTTCTTTGGATCTTGCAAACTCCATTCCAAGAAAGTATTTTAGAATTCCCAAGTCTTTAATTTGGAACTCCTTTGCAAGTTTCTTCTTGAGGGCTGCTAACTCTGTCTCATCATCACCAGTTAAAATAATATCGTCAACATAAACAATTAAAATTGCAACTTTGTCATTTTTTGAGTGTTTATAAAATATAGTGTGATCTGCCTGACTCTGAAGGAAGCCATAACTCGTAATTGTCTTTCCAAAGCGTTCAAACCATGCTCTCGGTGACTGTTTGAGACCGTACAGAGATTTCTTTAGTCTACATACTTTGTCGCTCCCAAATTTCTTTTCGAATCTTGGAGGCAAACTCATGAAGACCTCCTTTTCAAGATCACCATTAAGAAACGCATTTTTAACATCAAGCTGGTGTAGAGGCCAATCTGAATTTATTGCAAGAGACAACAGGACTCTGATAGAGTTTATTTTAGCAACAGGAGCAAAGGTCTCCTGATAGTCAATCCCATAAGTTTGAGTGAAGCCTTTAGCCACTAGTCTGGCTTTGTACCTATCAACACTCCCATCAGCCTTACACTTTATTGTAAATACCCACTTACATCCTACTATTTTCTTGCCTTTGGGTAGGTAGACTATCTCCCAAGTGCCACTTCGCCTTAGAGCATTCATCTCTTCTGTGACTGCTAATTTCCAATTCGAATCATTCAACGCTTCCTGTATATTCCTTGGAACAAACAAGTGTGAAATCCTAGATGTGAAGGCTTTATGATTTTTTGATAGTCTATGGTAAGAGAGAAATTTAGCAATAGGATGTTGTGTGTAACTTCTGACACCTTTCCTAATTGCTATAGGAATATCAAGATCAGGAATAGTAGGAGAACAATTGTTAATATTTGAAGAATCAACTGGGGAACTATTGGGTACAATTGAAGGAAGCAAACTAGACGTTAAAGTAGGATTTCTTGAATTTACAGTGCCATTACTCGGGTTTTCAGACTGGTTTTGTGCAGAGTTGACATTCAAGTCTTTGTTCCTTTGATGAAATCTCTGCCTAGTATAAACCTGAAGCTCAGAATTCAGATCATGATGATCGATTTGTAGTACTTCTCTCCCTGTATGAGAAACCCCTTCACTTGGTACCAAAGAACTAGAATCTCCTAAGTGACCATTATTAGAAACATGTGGTTCTTGAGTAGGGCAAATTGCATTTGGGAGTGGGACAGAGACATCCCAAAAATTATCGTCAACTTCATGTGTCTCCCCCTGAAGAGAATTTTAGGAAAAATAGGGTTGTTTTTCAAAAAACGAAACATCCATACTGATATGGATTTTTTTGGTGTGAGGATCATAACACTTATAACCTTTTTTATGTGAGGCATAACCCAAAAAAACACATTTGATAGCCCTAGGGTCGAGTTTGGAACGAAATTGATTAAGGATATGAACATACACAGTACACCCAAAAACTTTGATAGGAAGATCTGAATGTAACCGAGTGTTGGGAAAAACTTCTTTTAGGCACTCAAGAGGGGTTTTGTACTTTAACACTTTAGCGGGCATCCTGTTTATCAAATAGGATGCCGTCAAAACAGCTTCACCCCACAAATATTTTGGAATATGCATAGAAAACATTATGGCACGTGCAACCTCGAGTAAATGCCTATTTTTACGTTCAGCAATGCTATTATGTTGAGGAGTATTTCGACAAGTAGATGTATGGTGAATACCTTTAGCTTTCAAAAAATTCCCCAAGTGCTCATTAAAATACTCAGTGCCATTATCAGAGTGCAAAATACTAATTTTGGTTTGAAATTGATTTTCAACCATAGTGTAAAAATTTTTGAATAAGTATTCCACTTCAGATTTTTTGTGCATCAAATAAATCCAACACAGACGTGTATGATCATCAATAAAGGTAACATAGCACCGTTTTTCAGAGAGTAGAAATTTTAGATGGACCCCAAACATCACTATGAATTATATAAAAAGGTTTAGATGCTTGGTAGGGTTTTGGTAAATATGTAGAATGATGATTTTTTGCCAAGATGCAACTGTCACATTGAAAAAGTGAATAATCCATTCCTTTAAATAATTCAGAAAATAAACGTTTCAGATAGGTAAAACTAGGATGACCTAGTCTAAGATGCCATAGCATAATTGTATCTGGAACAAGAATTGAACTAGTACTACTAAAGCCCTGAGCTTTTTTATTACCAACAGAGATATCATCAAAGTAGTAAAGACCGTCAATCATCCTAGCACGCCCAATCATCGTCCCCAAACTCTAGTTCTGAAATTCACAATGAGAGTCAAAGAAAGTAGCACGACAGTTAGAATCTTTGCATAGTTTACTAACCGACAAAAGATTGCAAGCTAAGTTAAGAACATGAAGGACAAAAGTGAGATGAATATTCGAAGTCAATTTAATAAGTCCTTTGCCAGCAATAGATGAAAAACTACCATCGGCAATTCTGATTTTTTCATTTCCAGAGCAAGGAGTATATGTATTAAAAAAATGAGAAGAACTAATCATATGATCAGAGGCTCCGGAATCTATAACCCATGGAGAGAAATGAAGACAAGAAAGGGCATTAGGTTTTCTACCTGTGTGTGCCAAGGAAACACTAGGAATACCAGATGAGGAATTGGATTTTAACAGCTGCAAAAGTTGATCAATTTGCTCTTTGTTGAAGGGACTGGTATCGACCACATTAGCAGTAGGAACCCCACGGTGGCTCTTGTCTCCTTGCTTACTGCTCTTCCAATTAGCAGGTTTGCCATGAATTTTCCAACAAATTTCACGAGTATGGCGTGGCTTGTTACAATGGTCACACCAGACCCGAGGTCGCTCATTGCTTTGACGCTGGTAATTAGTAGCCTTGTAGGCAGTAGAATCAACAATTAGGGCAGAATTTTCAAGAGACTCACCAGTGGCCTTTTTTCCTAGCATGACACTCCTTCGGCTTTCCTCTCTTCTAACTTCGGCAAATACGTCACCAATGGGCGGAAGAGGAGACCGGCCAATGATCCATCCTCGCACTTCATCAAACTCGATATTAAGGCCAGCCAGAAACTTGTAAATACGGCTATCTTCAACTAGTTTCTTGTGGTGGTTGCAATCATCTGTAGATTTCCACTCATATGTGTTGAAGAGATCAAGATCTTGCCACAATCGCTTCAAAGAATGGAAGTACTTAGTGACAGAATTATCTCCTTGTTGGATCTCTCCCAATTTCAGAGTTAATTCAAAAACCTGAGATTGATTCCCCAGGTCAGAGTACATCTGATTGACATTGTCCCACAATTCCTTTGCAGTAGGATAGCACATATAATTGGAACTGATATCTTCGTCCATGGAATTGACTAGCCATGTCATTACCATGGAGTTTTCAGCATCCCAAATAGAATGGGATGGGTCATCAGCTGCAGGTTCCTTCTTATCCCCGATAAGATAGCCAATTTTCCCTTGCCCACGGATATACATCCGGACTGATTGAGACCAACGAAGAAAGTTATCACCATTTAAGCGGATAGTAGAGATTTGGACAGAATGGGCTGGCTGAGTTGCTGGCATTTTTGTTGGGACAGCAACGGCAGAGATTTCAGAAGTAACTTTGGACATGGCTGAGAAAGATTAAACTACTTGATACGATCAGGGAAGAAGCCGCTGGTGTAAGGGCAGCAGCTACTTCTGAGAAGCAGCGACAGCGACTCTGGGAGGAGATAGCAGCGCTGGAAGGAGACGACACTGGAGATAGCAGCAGCGACTCTGGAAGGAGAAGGCAGCAGCGACGCTAGGAGGCAGCAACAGCAGCGCTGAGAGGTGGAGATAGCAGCGCTGGAAGGAGACGACGCTGGGAGAAGACTGACAGCACGGAGATCGCGAGCGGCAGCTAGGAGAAGACAGCACAGGGATCGCGAGCGGCAGCACAAGAATCGCGAGCGGCCAGCAGCGTCTGTTTTGTTTTGGGATGGCATCTGAGAGTTGCCGATGGAGAGGGCCGATAGATCTGAGATCGGCAGCGACAAGGGTTGCTGACGGAGAGGCGCTAGCGGCTTGGTGATTCTAGATGACTGATAGATCAGCCTAGGGTTTTTTTCACAGTGTATGGCTGTGACTTGATTTGGCTCTGATACCAACTTAGAAATCAGACCGAGTAATCTTTCATTAATACTAAACAAATGTGTACATGTGGACATGCCATTGTGGCATATTTTCAATGAATATTACCTTTTCCCTGGCTCAGCTCAGTTTCTATTTAAGGAGGAATATCAACGAAGGAAGAAAGAAAGCAAAGAAACAAATCAGCCCTAGAGCTATACGAGAGTCATGCTCTGAAGATTGTATGAAATTATGGAATATAATAATTTAGTTAGTTGAAATGTGGATCAAACTTGTCTTTATCTTCTTCATTTTCATTTTTTAAAACCCTTTTTCTTTTTCTTTTTTTTTTTTTTTTTTTTTGGGGGGGGGGAGTTATTGTAAGAGTGCTTATTGTCAGCGTTTGGTAATAGCTTTTTAATTACTTTGCTGAGATAATCTAATATCAGTCTTCCCTCAAACTCATTATTCAAGAAAAGGAGGGAATTCATTTTCTTACCCAGCAGAAAAAGATGAAGAATAAGAGATGCTGATGAAGGGAAGTAAAGTGGCGAGTTTTTGAGTTTATCAAAACACCAGTTTAGTATCTTAAGAGGATCTATTTTCTACATAGGAAATATCTAGAGACTGATAGCGACCAGTATAACTACCTTACTGATTTCTACACTCTTGTTTACAATCGTATACCATCTGTTCAAGATTGGCTTATTAATGCCCTCAGGGCATAGGTTGAACGGTTGGATGAGCAATATGTCGGTGTCAATTCGGTGGGTTGCGAGTTCAATTCTCACTCTACGCAAGGGCCAAAAACCCAACCTGCGATTTACTTCAAGGGCACGAACACCGGGGGCCGCGCAAGGGCTGTCATCCCAAGATTGGCTTATTAATCAAATGGGTCTATGACATTGTTTCCTGCTTGCCCCATTTAATAACTAAAACGATAGGGTCTCACATTCAGTAACCCCTCTTAGAAAAAGTACAAAATGTCCAAGCATTTATCTGTGCATTCATGATGTAGTTCAGCAGCTATTACACCATATGAAAAAAAAAAAATTAAGATATACATAGCAGATGAGTGCATCCATCAATGTCTTGGTGGTTTTTTACCCCTTCCCCTTAACTTAGTGTTCATTACATCTGTTGCAACAGGAAAAACGATCCTAATCTTCACCTAGATGTGCAAATGCCCCCTTTTTCCATTTACAGTTCCATGCTTTTGGAATTACCAGGCATCAATGTTGCCTTACTAGTCTAATTGGATGACTGGTATGTAACATTTCAAGCTAGCTATAATCATATAATTGTTTGTTTGTTTCTGTTTTATTTTGTTTTTTCATTTTTTTTTTTTTGATAAGTAAGAGAGTAATTAGTATTCATTTAGAATGGTTTCCGTTTCTCACTTGCAATCATCAGGCCCAGGTCCAGGTTTCTGAAGTGTTTTCTAATGGGAAGTATATAAATTATAACTGCAACTGGATGAAAAAGAAGGCATAAATAGTTCACCTTTAAATGATGAATCTACCCATTTGTTCTCAAGTTATGGATGAAATTTTAAATTCACCAGTATTGTGATAATTTTCTTGATCTGCAGGCATGGAGTGGGTCAGTATTGTGAAGAAGTGGAAGGGCTTAAGAATCAATCTGTTGTCTATGTGGGAGTAGATGGAACTGTAGTTGGACATATTTATGTTGAGGATCAGATTAGAGAAGATGCTAGACAAGTAGTTCAATCCTTGAGCAAGCAAGGTGTCAACCTCTATATGCTTTCTGGAGATAAACGGAGTACAGCTGAATATGTTGCATCTATTGTTGGAATTCCAAGAGAAAAGGTAGGATTTTACTATCAATTCATGCTTATTGTTTATGACATTGCATAGGTTAGATACATGAATATTAGGGACTAGGAATGTGATCTAGGCTGAAGGTAATCATTGAATCCAAGAACAGAGTGGGACATATAGAATTGTAAACCCTGCTATGAAGACTTAAGAGAGATTTTGAATTATATGAAGGAACATAAATGAAGAAGAAACAGATAGACTAACTCAAAGGAACAAAAACCTGCTGAAGATAGGAAGTGCCATTTCATAGCTTGTATGTCTAAGTTGCTTGGTTTGCAGATAGAAGATTTACCCAGCTGAAATTAGAACCATCATTGTCATTTACTGATACATTTCTGTTGAAGTTCATTTGTTTGTTTAGCTTTTCAATACATGAGAGAATCATGTGCTATTATTTTTATTTAATACAACTCTCCACACATTTGATGTATCATTAACCCCTGCACTGTAACTTCTGTTTCAAGTCCACTTTGGTATTTCACAACTTATCAATCATATATTAGGTACATAAGCTTCCTGTAGGTTTTTAGTTCTCTATTGCTTGAATCGGGATAATTGAGCGGGTATTTTGCTCAACAATAATAGTTAACTTGAGCTTCTAGAACAAGTGTCCATTAGCACAAGGCATATGTGAATTATGTATAAAATACTAGCATAAAATGGATGCTGGATGGCAGGTGCTCTATGGTGTCAAACCACATGAGAAAAAGTTGTTCATACAAAAACTTCAAAAGGATCACGGCATAGTAGCCATGGTTGGTGATGGAATCAACGATGCTGCTGCCTTAGCCTCTTCACATGTAGGAGTTGCCATGGGAGGAGGTGTTGGAGCTGCTAGTGAGGTGGCTTCTATAGTGTTGATGGGCAACAGGTTGTCCCAGGTACATGCTCCTATAGTATTGATGCTCTATTTTATTTTTTCACTCGTCACTTCTTGTATTTGTCAAATAGTGTGGGAACCAATTGGTTGGATTTCTGACCCAAGGGTTAGGTGCAAGTTTTAAAGCCTAGTTAGACCACTTATAAAATTCACAAACTGAACCTGCATATTCAGTTCAAGAAATTTTTTCCAAAATTCACCAAAGAATTGCTTGGAACCTTTGCATTGCAAGATTTTATTTTATTTTTTCTCTTTAAGATTTGACCTAAATTTGATGGTGTGGAATTTTTTTGAGGAGATCTCATTGATAATGAAGTAAAATGAATTTCAATTGAAATTGTGCAGCATTAAGTTTGTTACAACATATCAAGCCTTTATATATGCGGGGTCGGTTATCAACATCAAGTTTGTAATTTATTTATTGATCAAATTCATATTTTTGTTCTTGTACTTTCACGTTTTCTTCATGTGGCCATCCGAATTTTTCATTGTTTCAATTACATCTCTAAACTTGATTTTTGAATCAATTTAACTTATGTACTTTGACATTTTTTTCATATGGTAATCTAAACTTTTCATTATTTCAATTACACCACTGAACCTACATTTTCGAGTCAATTTAACTCTTATACTTTCATGTGTAAAAAAAAGAAAAGAAAAGAAAATTGAGATGATAAAGTATATATCACACTCGCTTAACGTCAAAGTACATGGGTTAAATTGACTTGAAAATGTAGGCCCAGGATGTAATAAAAACAATAAAAAGTTTGGATTGCCACCCAACAAAAAAAAAAAAAAGTCAAAGTATAAAAATTAAATGAACTTAAAAATACATATTTAGGTGTATAATCGAAGCAATGAAAAGTTTAAGTGACTATATGAAAAAAAAAAAAAAATTAAAGTACAAGGACAAAAATATAGATTTGGATGTTATTTATTTTTAAGTTTGCATGCTTTGGTGAAGACAGATTTGGTTACTATATCTTGGAAGCTTTTTCTTTTCATCTAATACTTTGTTTGAACTGCCCGTGTTACTTATGCAAGTCCAGCCCTGATATCTTGAACAGTATATATATGTATGACAACATAACAACAACAACAACAATCACAGGCCTTTGATCAAACTAGCTGGGGTTAACCATGTGTGGATTGCCATGCTAGGTATTGCTAGGACAAGGGGTTGGGGAGAAAAGTGGGGGTTTTATTGTCGAGTGATTTGTTGCTTTTAACTTCGGAAGTTGAAACTGGAAACTTCAAATATACTTTCAAAATCACTTTCCTAAATTTATGACATTCTGTTCGCACTTCTTTTCCCAATGTATAACATGATGTCTCAGTATTGTGATATTACAAAATATAAATTTCTTTAGTTATATTTTCAAGAATACATCTGCACATATAGAGACATTGTTTGTTCATTTCCCAATTTGTCATCTTTGCACCATAGTGTGTGTATTACCCATTTTCAATGTCAGGATGTGTATTTATGAGAGAGAAGAAAGGCAAGGCAATTACTCTCTCTCATATCACAACTAACTGCAAAGTTGTAATTTTCACTAGCTTTAGATGAGATTGCTCTAGCCTGTTTCAGATGCTCTAAAAACCTAAAAGAATAGTAAATCAAGCTAATTTTTAACACTTGTATCAACTAACATTCCATTAGATATAGAGCCCATTTTCTTGGTTTAAGCTTTCTGGACGCAACGTGTCTTCTTCACCAACTAGCACCTGTTAACCATTTCTGCATTCAGAAACTCATTAAGCACCGTAACTAGGGGGTTAAAAAAAGACTCATTAAGCACCATTATTATAATTGCTGTCCTTCACTGCGCAATGAAATGTAAAACCTAGGGAACATGGGGGGCATATACTGAGTATCATTGACAGAGCACTTAAATAAGCCAGCCCAACTGGAAAGTCTTGGACTTTCTTTTTCAAAGATAGTCCTCCAGCCAAACTTGATGTGATGATCTGTCTAAATCAGGTGGATGGAAATACTGTCTGTTTAGGGCTTAAATGCTAGAACTTGCTTGTAGATGTGTATGTGCATTTGTCTAGCCCTCTGACTCGAGGTCACTCACGGTAATATGTTTGGCATGCACTTGATCTTGTGTCTTCATCTTGTTCTACTTGACTACATGGTATTAAAGTGTAGAAATTTTGATGTAAATAACCCCCATGCAGTTGCTTGATGCCCTGGAGCTTAGTAGACTGACCATGAAGACTGTGAAGCAAAATCTCTGGTGGGCCTTTGGGTATAACATGGTAAGTTCAAAACTTGTTTGGTGCTTTAGGTTATTTTATCTTGTTGTGGAGTTGCTTTATATTTATATCAAATGAAAGATAAACAAATATTCGCAAGACCTCCTGAATCTGAACTAATTAAGTGATTTTGATTGTTCATTACTTTTTACAACATGGTTTGTCTTGAATTGAGTAATCCCCCCCCCCCCCCGATCATGGTGTCTAAACATACAGGCTACTACTCCTTTATTATAGTAAAGATTTTGGCCCCTTTTCCTAGAACCATAACTTTTTCCTTTTATCATGTCTCACAGTTTTAAGGATTTTAGTATGAAGTTTATGGCGTTTTGGGCCTCAAGAACCTCAGTTAGTTCTTAACTACCATGGTTGCAAGAAACTGGTTATAAGACCTAAATCCATTTTAAAATTCATCAAATTATGTCTGTTGGAGAGGAAATTAGGGGCTATGTTTTCTTCCTAGTCATCTTCTCTGTTCTCTCTTTTCCTAACAGGTTGGAATTCCAATAGCTGCCGGAATGATGCTACCAGTGACAGGAACCATGTTGACTCCATCAATTGCTGGAGCCCTTATGGGTTTGAGCTCCATTGGTGTGATGACAAATTCATTGCTTCTGAGGCTCAAATTTACATCAAAACAGACAACAAAATCCAAGGACATGCTAAAGGTCGTCAACACTCTCAGACCCTGATCTTGTTGCAGACCAAAAGGACAAAGTTTAGGACCCATTCTCTTAATTGATAAAAGGGAACCCTTATATGGAGATTAGAAAGCCCTTGCCTGGCTCTTGGTTGGTCTCACTGTTTTCTTTAGAGTTTAAATCAGGGGAATATATCTGGAAGACAGTAGATCCTAACACGGATGGATTAGAATGCTTATATCTGCCCAGAGGCTCTATTATTGTTCATTCAATCAAAGACAGCATGAAATTATACTCATCTTCCCTCTGTTAAGAAAATATATAAAATGACAATGGCAACTTGTGTCATTTTTGCAACGGAAAAGGAGTACTCTACTGATATCAACACTCAACAATGCTTGGTGAATTCTTCTACCCTAGAACTAGACAGAAGAAATGACAAGACAACAAGATGGTAACCAAACAATTGAATGCACAATCCCACCAAAACTGTAAACGTCATTAGCAGCAAGAAGCCAACCAAAATGGTGAAACTACAAAATTGTGCATGGGATAGGCTTCAGTACCGGCAATGAAGAGATGCAACCACTGGTCGGAATTCATGGTTTAAAATGCATCGACGTGAGCACATTCCGTTTTGCTTCAAACCATGTAAGTCATGCCAACCTGCATCAGATTCGAGGGTGGCACACTCAAATTTGTAATCCCTCTTCTGCAGTTCTTTCTCAAGAAAGCATAGAAGTAGTTTATGACCAGTTTCTTTATAAACCAGGAACTTTTCTTTGCCCTAATATCTCCATGACCCAGAAGATAAACCACTCCTGATTCCTTGGCCTTTCTAATGAACGAGAGCTCTTTTTCAAGACTCTGCTCGTTATCAAAGCTAGTTCCGGCCATGGAGTGCTCTGGTTTCACCTGTCCCGATGTGCTAGATTCTGCAAAAGAGTTGTGTGCGTCATTGAAATTGGCCAACAGAGGGGCACCAAGTGAGTAAGGGCTGCCATTGGGAGTTATGAGTGATCTGGAGGAAGGGTATTCGTCTTCAGAATCTGAATCATAGTCTCCACCACTTTCCAACAACAGTTCCTGAGCTTCTCTACGGATGAATTTTTCAAGGCTCTCAATCAATAGCTGCTCAAACATCTGATGATTCTCTTTGCGAACGTCCTTGTAGCCATACCTGGAAATGAAAATGGAGGGGCAAATTGCTAGCCGCAGATGTTATGCTAAAAGGAGAATAAATTAGTGGATATATGAACATATCATATAGCTGTCACGGTAATATCACAGTTGGCATCATGCCTATCTGCATAAATGGGAACCATTAACAAGTAATGTGAAGCCCAAAGAACAAAACACAGAAGAAAACGGAAGTGGTTATGCATACATGCACCTGCATAGAAGAGCTATTACAAAACTAATGGAGTCTCAAGCAGATGACCAACTAGATAGTACAATTTAAAGGCTTGCACCATGTTGTGGCCATCGTGATCTCAAAATACATGGGCAGTTTGATATTTTTTTACACATACTAGCATTACAGTAGTCGTAACGAGGGTGTGATGATCGCAGCAAATAATTTTCTATAACCAAAATCTCAGGATGAGTAGGTGTATCAAAATCATGGTACATATAGGACAAAGGAACTCGAGAATCCAAAAAAGTAGGACTTAATACCTGGCAATGCAACGAAATATGTGATAGCTTTTTGGGCAGGCACGACGAAATAGAAACCTTTCAGTCTGAGGCACCACAGGAACTGGGACATACTTTATGCACACAAAAATGATCATGGAATGGACAGCAGGAAGAGTGGTGAGGAAATGTCCAAATATAGCTGGAATGCCCTTTACCAACTCATTGTAAAGCAAGCCAATGCCAGGCACTCTGATTGTTCCAAGATTACAACCAAGTTCCCGCATCAAATCCATTGACAACTTTTGCTGGACCTCAGTTTCATACTTCAGCTTGCTGCCATAATTCCAGATGTACATTATAATAAACATAACGATGGCAAAAACCAATACGATCCAACTTCCATCCCCCACACTTAATAACACCGATGAGGAGAATGTCAATTCCAATCCCAGGAAAATAAAAACAAAACTCAGCACCAAAATGATGTTTATCTGCCATATAAGAAGCATGACAAGGGTTACTAAGATAGTAGTCATCATCATAACTCCAAGCTCAGCAATACCTGTGAAGGAAGAGACAAGACATTAACCATATAGAAATGAAACTTCCAACCAATTCCAACTTTAACCATCATGACAACTCACATATTGTGGCTTAAAAAATATTATTAAACAAATAAAGAAAAATAAAAACAAAAAATAGTTATCCAGCTGACCGACAACTTACTGTTAAGTGGATACCTCAAAAATAGGTCTTCCCAATGCCTAAAAGTTTAGAGGGTTATATTGGTCTAGTGGTGGCTAAATTGAAATTTTGAAAGCCAATCACAAATGGTTGCTTTCAATATGATGTTTGTCCAATAGCAGAAAAAAAAAAGTGCATTGTATATCTTGTTCTAAAAGGCTTACTAAGAGATTGTTAAAGATTACACCATCCTAACAAAATAAGGCATAAAAACATTATCCATTTCACACAATATAAGTGTGTGGGAAACAATTTGTGAGTAACAAATAGGGTGACAGTTTTACTAGATAATCCTACACCACCACAAATGGGATCATTGGGATAAAGCAAATTACTAGAGAGGTGTAACGAAAAATAGGCCCGAGGAAGGGACAGTATAGTTCAGCCAGCCCAAATATACTACTCAACCAACTTCAACAAGTCTTTTCCTAACTATTCAAGGTCAAAAATATTAATCTTTTTCCTTTCCTCTATATTTAAAGTTGACAATTTAATTTTTTCCTTGCACAGTCCTTGATATTCCTCTCATTTCATCTTCCGTAGATATGGCCATAGATTTGCTTTATTTCATCGTCGTATTTTTTCTACTGCTTCCATATGTCTATATCAACATTCTCATCTCAACTACATTTTATTTTTCCAACAAAAAGGACTTATTTGCCTAACACTCCTTTCCACGAATTATAGCAAGTCTTATAGCTACCTTATCAAATTTTTCATTACACTCCATTTGCTTAAACCTAAAATATTTTGTTTTTTGTAAAATATTTTACTTCTTTTTTGGTCTTTGGTTGGACAAAAGTAGTTAACATATCTTTTGACGAATTATTTTCCATTAAAGAGTCAAATGCAATTTATGTTCTAAAACTCTATAATGTTTTTTGGGAGTTACTAGACATGAAAAGGGGATATAGAGACACTTGGTCCTGTTTCTCTCACACCAAGTCGTGCGTCCCTCTCTTCTACAACATCTTCTCTATTTGCGCTTCTCAATCTACCACCACTATAGGTTTTCTCATCAGCTTAGTCTTTGTCATCTCCACGTAGCAAAATTATCAATTCAAGGTTGTTGATTGATAGAATATGCCACTGCTGATGTGAGATATAGATAACATTCCACTACCATGAAAGAAAGAAGTTGAAGAAAGAGATAAGAGAGAATGGTGCTACTAAGTAAACACATTTAAGTTGGTTCCATATAGTGAGGGAATAATTGTAATTAGGGTACTTAGTATAGTCTTGTATATATAAACTTGTCTATACAT
This sequence comes from Diospyros kaki, assembly GCA_036245055.1. Taxonomy (NCBI): domain Eukaryota; kingdom Viridiplantae; phylum Streptophyta; class Magnoliopsida; order Ericales; family Ebenaceae; genus Diospyros; species Diospyros kaki. Next base: position 41,277,097 of record BSEG01000012.1, read on the forward strand.
TTTAGAAAAACATACAGATTATTTTATTTCTCTACATGGTATCAGAGCCAAACCCTAATCCTAACTAGTACCGCTGCCTTTGACCTCGTCGGCATTGCTCACAGACCGCCGTCATCTTCACCAGGCTGCTCTCCTCACTGGCACTTCTCACTACCGCTGCTAGCTGCAATTACCAGTGCTTTGCGCCTGCAGATCTGCTTTGCTGCTCACCAATGCTGTCAACTTCGCCGGCACTTCTCTCCTCAACGGCATTGCTCGTCATGCCTTCCAGTGCTTCCTGCTTGTTTTTAGTGGTCTGCAGTGCAGATCTACTTGGCAACTGCAGATCTGGTAGCAAGTTTGCAACCACTTGATTTCTTGCTCTCTCGTTGATTATCAAATTAGGTTTGTAATCATCGTCATGTCATCATCAACTCCACAGTCTTAATCCACAACTATCTCATCAACATCAATTGTTACCATTCCCCAGTTCTCAGGCACGCCAGTTATTACCACAGAAAAATTGAATGGGAACAATCATTCTGCATGATCTGCAGCAGTGGAAATCAGGTTTCTTGGGCATGGACTTGAAGATCATTTAACATATACCATCTCAACCATTCTTGAGAACAATTGATCTCTTTGGCCAAAGGTGGATGCGCAGTTTCTGTGGAGCCCACTTTGATGCCTATTTTTCAACCTCTTTGCGAATGTAGTGCCCTATTGACTCATGCTAGTGAGTTATATATGAGTGACACCACTCGTATATATGATGTGATTGGTGCTCTATTTTGTTTTCAACAGCATTATTTAGACCCCTACCTCGGTAAGCTCCAAGTTTCCATTACTGATTTTAATGGACTAATATCGTTTGATGTCGATGTGAAAAAGTAACAAAGAGGAATGAGATCAAATGTATAGCGTTCTTTGTCCCCATGGGGTTCAGCCAAAACTTGAGTCTATTAAAACACAAATTCTAGGTAGTGCCTCTCTTCCACCTTTGACAAAGGTATTTGTCTAGTTACTTCAAGCCTCTTCAGTTACTAAACCAATTTCCCTCCCAATTGTGGGGATAACTCAGGTGGACATTGGGGTGGACGTACTCGGTCCCAGTGTGTCATGTTAGCAGGCTGTAGTCTTTATGTAATAGACTGATTAGGCCTTGTTAAATAAGCCACATATTTGGCATAGCTGGAGGAATGTTCCAGCACACCTAAGGAAAGTTGTAAGGCCAAGTGGACAAGTGGGCTAACCGCTTTTGGCACTCAATTTGGGCTGGTCCGCGCCAAGTTACACATGATGAATGAATTTGGAAATCAGTTTCCTTCTCAATTCTCATTTCTCTCTCTCTCTCTCTCTCTCTCTCTCTCTCTCTCTTCTCTCAATTCTCCCCCCTAAATTCCCAATTTCCCTCGTCTCAATCCTTCTCAAATGATTGGGAATTTTACTTGTCAAATCAGGGATCTAACAAATTGGTATCACAGCTACATCCTGGTCGGAGATTGATAAGGGTGATCAAACATGGTTGACGGCACTTGGATGAAGTATATGGAAACGCAGCTACAGAAGATGATGGTGTCAATGTCAGAGATGCAAAACAGGGTGGAGTCAATAGAAGAAAGGCTGAAATTGACAGTATATCAGAAGTTGGAGACAATGATAGAGAGGTTGTGCATGGATTTACGCACGGACATGCGTGAACAGATCAGAGAGGAGATGCAGGAGCAAGGGAGTTTGTTGCGAGATCAATTGCAGCAATTCATGCTCATGTTCTCTAGCCAAAATCAGGTAAGAATTTCTCCCAATTTTCCCTCTAGAGTCGGGATGGAGCCAATTCTACTGGGTTATGGAAACAACCACAGTGCTGTTGGATCATCAAATTGGAGGGAGATCTAACAGTGGTTGGAAAGAATCTGATGGATAAGAGGCGGGAGATTCAAATTCTTCCGCACCAAGCTGGTTTTCCAATACCAAAACTAGAATTACCAATGCTTGAGGGATAGAAGCCTCGTTGGTGGATACGGAGATGTGAGAAGCTGTTTAGTGTCCACCAGATCCCGAGTGATCAGAAGGTGACCTTGGCATCCGCTTACCCCAATGACGTGGGGGATGTGTGGTTTCAAGGATGTTCCAAGGTAAGGGAGACTTATACGTGGGATGACTTCACCAAGGGATTGTGTGGAAGGTTTGGTGAAAGGGGGATGATGGATAGTGTGGAGGAGCTCAATAGGCTGAAGCAAGATGGTACTGTGCAAGAGTACCAGCTGTGATTTGAAGAACTGAAATCCCTCGTGTTGAGTAGAAACCCCTTCATAAAGGAAGAATATTTTGTATCTAGCTTTGTGGGAGGGTTGAATGATGAGATCAGATCAACGGTTAAGATGTTGAAGCCGCATAATGTATAGGAAGCAGTTGAGGGGGCCTCCTTATAGGAGTTGATTGTGGAGACCTTAATGAAGAAGCAGAGGAGTCAGAATAGAGGAAATAATCTAGGACTAGTGTTGTCTGGAGGAAGAATGCAGAGTAAGGAAAACTTGAGGGGACACTAGTCCTAGATTATTTCCTCTATTCTAACAAGGGTGAGATATTTGACAACTGCACCTCCTAACCCGAGTTTACAGCAGAGGGATAAGCTCATTAAGCAAAGGAGAGCTATTGGGTTATGTTTTAGGTGTGGGGACAGATACTCCCTAGGACATCAATGCAAGAAACAATTACTCCTACTAGAAGGAGAGGAAGAATTGGATGTGATTGAAGATGAGGAAGAAGAAGGCAATGGAGCTATCTCCTTGCATGCAATCAAGGAAATGGCCGGTAGTAAGGTTATTAAAGTGGAGGGAAAGGTGCAAGCTAGCACCCTCATGGTCTTAATAGATAGTGGGAGTACCCACAATTTTATTGATAAGGGAATAGCCAAGAGGATGAAGTGGCCACTGGCCAGTACACAACCCCTGTCAGTAATAGTAGCGAATGGGAGTAAAGTCATCAACAAATCTGTTTGTTTGGGATTTTGTTGGGAAATGCAAGGAGAAGATTATCAGGCTGATTTAAGATTACTTAAGCTGGGGGGATGCCATATTGTTCTCGGGGTTGATTGGATGAGAGGGGTGAGTCCAATCAGTTTTGACTTTAACAAGATGGAGGTGACCCTCGACAAGGATGGAAGAAGGGTGGTGTTGCAAGGAAACATTGAAGTGGGAAAGTGGAAACTGATCAAGGGGAAGAAATTGCAATAGTTGTTTAAGAAGATGTCCCAAGTAGCACAATTGTTCTCAATAGCAGCTGCAGATTGGGGATGAAGGACATCCTAAAACTAGAAGCCAATCATCTGCAACCTCTTGGCAGATACACGAATTGGCCCTACTTGATGTACTTTTAATTGAATACTAAGATCTTTTTATAGAACCTAAGGTAGTGTTCTCTTTGTGTTTCAGTTTTGTATTTTGAGCTTTGAATTCATTTTAAGTTTTGTGTTTTGAGATTTTTGAAAACGCGTTCTTTTTGTTATTCTGAAAAACTATTTCTCAAAACAAAAAACTAGAAAACATGTTTGCTTTGAAATTTTAAAAACGGTTTCTTTTTTCTTATTATGATATTTTATTTAATGAATTTAATTTAAAATAAATTATAAACATTTATTAGTAAATTATAAATTTAATTCAAATATTTTAAATTATAAAATAAAATTTAAATAAAATAAAATAAAAAAATTAACAATCTTAAAAATATCATTAAAAAAATTAATACAAACAAAACATATCACATATTCAATTTAATATTTAAATAAAATAAAACAAAAAAAATAAATAACAAAAAATAAAAATAAAAAAACCAAATAAGAGAAGTGCGCAACCCATCTTCTTTCTTCTTCCATCTAGGGTTACGCGCTACCCATCTTCCATCTTCTTCTGCCGCTGCTGCCTCTTCCTTTCACCACCGGCCGCCTCTGTTTCTTCTCCTCATCATCGTCGATCGCCCCATCTCCTTCCTCACCCATCATCGCGACGGCCGACTTTCTCATCATCATTGATCGCCCCATCTCCTTCCTCAACCAGTCGGCCATGGCAGTCAGTGGCGAGCGAGGAGTCGACGACAGTGGTGGTAGGCGAGGAGGAGTCGGCGATAGTGGTGGCGGGCGATGAGGAGTCGATGACAGTGGTGGCGAGCGAGGAAAAGTCGGCGATAATGGTGGAGGATGAAGGAGAGAGAGCGTTGCTTTGCGAGTGCGAGAATGGGTTTGGGGTCGGGAGGGGGGGGGGGTTCCGTGTTTTGGGATTGTTTTCTGTTTTCAGTGAGTTTTCACTAAAAACTCCCAAAACAACATTTTTGTTGTTTTGGGTTTCCTTTATAAAAATTTTATTTGTTTTTGAAAATACGTTTTTGAAAATAACAAAGAAAACACATTTTCAGTGTTTTGAAAAATTAAAAACAGAAGACGGCCCGAAAACGCCAAAGAGAACAGGCCCTAAGTTACTGCCCCCTAAAAGATCCTTGGACCACACAATACCCCTTCAACCTAATGTTGAACCAGTGAACATTAGGTCTTATAGATACCCCCCTAAACTCAAATCTGAGATTGAAAAACTTGTCAAAGAGATGTTGAACCAATCTATAATTTGACCGAATCACAACCCATTTGTCTCACCTGTCCTATTGGTTAAGAAAAAAGATGGGACATAGCGTTTCTGTATTGACTATAGACAACTTGTTAACAAGGGAGCATTGGAATTCAGTTCTTTAGATGGATTAAACCTCTCACAACCGCACACACTCACGTGTGTATTGACAGAACAGAAATTACAGAACAATAATAGAGATTGAAAACAACAAGAACATAAAGCAAACCACACGAAAAGCACCAATCTTTATCCTGGTTCAGATCGTTCTTGGAACAATGCTACATCTAGTCTTAGAACCTCTCCAGAAGTAGCCTTGCTTTATTTAGAAATTGATCAGAACAAACAACCGTGAACCACGAGTACAACTTGACCGCCCCAAGATTACAAAGAACTATCAGAATCTAGCTTTTCCTCTCATACAATATTGCACTCACTCATAACATGCACTAGCCAACGACTACCCACTACCCTTTATTTATAGAATTAAGGAGCGGACAACCCAAGACAACTTAACCAGGTTTGACATTATTGGTTTTAGCCCTCCCCAATTAATTGAATTACCATTGAGGAATAAAAACAGTCTATCTATACTTAGTCGCTTGACTTGATTGCCTTCAGTGATCCTAGGCTTGACTCAAGGCAAACTTCTAAAACAACTCAATACCATTACCATTAAAGACAAATTCCCTATCCCAATCATTGAGGACCTGTTGGATGAACTCAAACACACCTCTGTATTCTCTAAATTGAACCTAAAATCAAGATACCATCCAATTAGGATGGATCCAAATGTCATACCCAAAACAGCCTTCAAGACACACCACAGCCATTTTGAATTTACTATCATGCCTTTCAGCCTAACCAACGCACCAACCACATTCCAAGCCCTCATAAACCAAATTTTTGAACCTTACCTCAGAAAATTTGTGTTGGTTTTCTTTGATGACATCCTAGTTTATAGCCCCTCTTTTGATCAACACCTAGACCACCTTAGAGCTACATTTGAGATCTTGAGATTCAACCAATTGTATATCAAGCGGTCAAAGTGTGTTTTTGCACAAAAACAAGTGGAATACCTGGGGCATATAATTTCAGGGGCTGGTGTGGGCACAAACCCCAAGAAAATTGAGGCTATTGTGGCATGGCCTAAACCTACCAGCATCAAGGCATTGAGAGGGTTCCTAGGGCTCACCGAGTATTACAAAAGATTTATCAAGAATTATGGGATGATCAGCAAGCCATTAATTGAATTGTTGAAGAAAGATGGCTTTAAGTGGAATCCTAAGGCTAATGAGGCCTTTGAAAAGTTGAAGAAAGCACTAAGTGAAGTACCAGTGCTTAGATTGCCTAATTTTAGTAAGTCATTCGTGCTGGAAACCGATACTAGCAACCATAGTGTAGGGGCAATCCTTTCACAAGATGGCAGGCCCCTAACCTTCCTCAGCCAACCCTTAGCCCCCAGACACCAAGGACTCAACATTTATGAGGAGCTGATGGCAATCCTTATGGCAGTAGAGAAGTGACAACACTATCTAGAGGGAGGAAGATTTATTGTTAAAACGGATCATGAAAGTTTCAAGTTCCTATTATAGTAGAGGTTGCATACCCAATTGCAGAAAAAGGGCATGACAAAACTCATGGGGGATTGGATTATGTGATCCAATTCAGGAAGAGGAAGGAGAATATAACAGCAAATGCCTTGTCTTGCTGCCAAGAGGAAGGTATGAACGCAGCCATTTCAGCCGTGATACCGGATTGGCTCCAAGAAGTTATGGACGGCTATCAACAAGGAGAATGGACCAAGGGGTTGTTGGAATAGCTGACCCTGGATGCCAATAGCAGGCCGAATTATTCACGTAACAATGGAGTGATAAGGTACAAGGGCAAGCTGGTGATAGGAGAAAGTGAGGAGTTGAAAATTAGGATACTACAAACATTATATGAGTCTCTTATAGGAGGTCATTCAGGCGTTAAAAACACTTACCGTAAGGTGCAACAGGTATTCTTTTGGCCTTAGCTTAAAAAATGTGGTACAATGTGTTAAGATGTGATGTATGTAAGAGATGCAAACATGAAACAGTAACCCATTCGGGTCTTCTTCAAACCTTAGCCATTCCAGACCAGGCATGGACAAATATAACTATGGATTTTATAAAAGGACTTCCAAGGTCAGAAGGGAAGGATTGCATAATGGTAGTGGTTGACCAATTCTCAAAGTTCAGTCATTTCATGGGTCTATCCCACCCATTTACAGCACAAGATGTGGCGAGAATATTCATGGACAATGTGGTAAAGATGCATGGAATTCCTCAGTCTATAGTTTCAGACAAAGACAAGATATTCACCAGTCTATTTTGGAAGGAATTGATGAAATTCCTAGGCACTAAGCTACTAATGTCTACTACATACCACCCAAAGACGGATGGTCAATCAGAAAAGGTAAACCAGTGTCTGGAATCTTATTTAAGGTGCTTTAGTTTTTTACAGCCAACGGGGTGGCATAAGCGGCTGGCAATTGCTCAATGGTGATACAATCCGAGCTCCACAGCTCAATCAAAATGACTCCCTTTGAGGCTCTTTATGGATATAAGCCAAGGTTGTTACCAACCATTGGGGGACACTCTAAGGTGGAGGTAGCAGAAGCATATTTGCAGCAAAGACAAGATACAATCAGGGTGGTTAAGTTGAAGCTAGCTAGAGCACAAAATCGAATAAAACAGATGGCTAACAGGTAGAGAAGTGATATTTTCAGTAAGGGAGGATGTCTATTTGAAGCTTAGCAAACAGCACCTCAAGTCACTGAGCCACTAGCCCATATCCAAATTGAGTCCTAAATACTATGGGCCATTCACTATATTAGAGAAGATACGTGCAATGGTCTACAAGTTGCAATTTCCCGAAGGAACACATATTCATCCTATGTTCCACGTTTCCCTCCTCAAGAAAGCTATCAGAACACAGAGATCATCGTCAAGTGATCGACAATACACGAAGACAACAATACATGGGAGTATTTACCGTATCTTCTCTAGCAATCCCCCAACTCAACCAGTTTGCTACACATTTCTTGAGGATAAGAAATGCCTTAAGGCGAGGGGATTGTCACGTTAGCGGGCTTTAGTCTTTATGTAATAGACTAGTTAGGCCTTGTTAAATAAGCCACATATTTGGCATAGCTAGTGGAATGTTCTAGCACGCCCAAGGCAAGTTGTAAGGCCAAGTGGCTAAGTGGGCTAACCACTTTTGGCGCCCAATTTGGGCTACGAATCAGTATACATACCGCTGATCCGCGCCAAGTTTCACATGATGAATGAATTTGGAAATTAGTTTCCCTCTCAATTCTCATTTCTCTCTATATATATATTCTCTCAATTCTCCCCCCTTAATTCCCAATTTCCCTCATCTCATCATTTTCAAGTGATTGGGAATTCTACTTATCAGATTGGGGATCCAACACAGTGTTCCAATTGCAATTGTATTGGTCATCTTATCAAGACTTGCTATTGCTATCATATTCACATCTTCAAAAGGGGTATCAGTGCTACTCCCTTGAGTTGGCTCGCTACTTTGTTTCTGCTCGTGTTATCTTTTTCGAGTATTCTCCTTATTTTCCTCCCTCTTCTATGTTGCCCTAGTTAATGTCGCCTAACCTACCTTAGTATGCTCCCTTTCTTCATCAGCCTCATCTTCATCTCACCTTGATCGCCCTGATCTTTACGCTTATCAGTGTCATCCTCAACATGTGGACCCACCAATAAAGCCCGTAGTTGAATAACCTATTCACCTAACTCATCCTTCATGTCAATTGCCCCCTTCCACCTCTGATCCACCTCCCATTGTTCCTGCTCGTAACTCGTCTATTGCTCTTCATAAAGGTACTCGTCATTGCAATACTGAACATCCAATTTCCAGTTTTGTTAGTTATTACTCTTTATCTCCTGGGTATTCTGCTTTTATCTCTTCTTCGTTTTCTGTCTCTCTTCCTAAAGACTATTACATAAGCCCTATCCCATCTAAGATAATGTGATACTATGGTTGAAGAAATGTTTACTTTACATTCTAATGGAACTTGGGACTTGGTACCTCTTCCAAAGGGTAAGTCTACTACTAGATGTCGCTAGATTTTTACTCAAGTTGGCCCTAATGGTCACATTAATTGCCTCAAGGCTCACCTTGTGGCCACAAGGTATACTCAAATTTTTTACCTTCATTATTTTAGGACACCTTTTCTCTTACAGCCAAGATATCCTTTTTGCGTCTCTTTTTGTCGCTTGTTGCTATGTTTCAATGGCCTTTCCATCTACTTGACATCTAGAATGCTTTCCTTCATGGTGATTTAAAAGAGGAGATGTATATAGAGCAACCTCCTATGTTTGTTGCTCACAGGGAGGTTAGGCCTAGTGTGTCACTTGTGGAAATGGAAATCCTCATACGGCTTAAAGCAGTCTCCTCAAGCTAGGTTGGTAGATTCAGTTTAGTTATCTTAGAGTTTGGGTCAGTTCAAAGTGGAGTTGATCATTCTGTCTTTTATTGCTCTTAGTCTAGTCCCCATATTTTCCTAGTGTGTCACCTGTGGAAATTCTTATATGGCTTAAAGCAATATCCTCAAGTTAGATTTGGTAGATTCAGTTCAGTTATCTTAGAGTTTGGGTCAGCTCAAAGTGCAGTTGATCATTTTGTCTTTTATTGCTCTTAGTCTAGTCCCCATATTCGCCTAGTGATATATATTGATGATACAACTATTATAGGGAATGATGAAGTTGGTATCACTAAGTTGGAAGCTCACCTTCAAGGAGAGTTTCAATTGAGAATTTGGGTCCCTTAAAATATTTCCTCGGTATTAAGGTGGCTCGATTAAAGCAAGGAATTGATATTTCTCAAAGGAAGTACGTCTTGGATATGCATAACAAGACAGGAACACTTGGACGTAAACCTATACAAACTCTTGTGGACCTAAAATATCAAGCTGCTTACAAGGGAAAGGGAGCTTATTTCTAACCCTTGGCACTATCGATAATTAGTTGGCAAGCTTAATAAGCTTAATTACATCAGAGTCGCTTGTCCTAATATTTCATTTATTGTAAGTGTGGTAAGTTAGTTTCTAGATTCAACTTGCGATAGTCACTATGATGTAGTGATTTATATTCTTCAATATATTAAAGGTGCCCCTAGTTGTGGTGTGATGTATCGAGATCACAAACAATGCCAAATTGTGGGATATATATATGCTAATTGGTGTATCTCCTACAGATAGACAATCCACATCTGGATATAGCGTATTTGCTAGTAGCAATTTAGTCTCTTGGAAGAGCAAGAAACAACGTGTTGTCGCTAGGTCTAGTGCAAAAGCTAAATATAGGACAATGGCCCTAACAACTCGTGAGTTTCTGTGGCTAAAACAATTAATTGAGGAGTCAAAAGTCGTTAAGGTCAAATCTATGAAGTTGAAATGTGGCAATCAGGCTACTATGGACATTGCTTCTAATCCTGTATTCCATGCGAGAACCAAGCACATTGAGATTGATTACCATTTTATTAAAAAAAAAAGTGATTTTAAGGGATGTTGTTACAGGCTGATTTACTCACTAAGTCACTTAGAGGTCCTCTATAATCCTTATTGATCAACTTTTGTGTAACATTTGTACCAAGCTGGGTGTGCCTAATATATATGCTCCAACTTAAGGGGGGAATGTTGAAGTGTATAAGTATATAGTAAGGGTATTATTGTAATGAGGGGTACTTAATATACTCTTGTATATATACCTTGTCCATACATTAAAATATACAGATTATTTATTCCTCTACAATCCTTATTGATCAACTTCCAAGTGAACAGTTGCTCCCAAAAGAATACCTATAGTTCAAAGGATACATGCTATATTAACAACACGCTATCGAATGGGACTCTTGCAAAAACTCCTCTAGATTAGTATGCCACATGTACATCCATGTCTAAGCATATCCCCAGGACCAACCGAATCTCCTGTTCTTTTGAGATAGAAGCTTGGTTGCCATGAATGACTTAGGAGAAAAAGAACAATTAATTTGTTAGGACAAACTCGAGGCTGCAAAAAAGTATGAAAAACACACAGAAAAATGGAGAATAAGTCTACCATATGCATTTCCCATCTCATTAGTGCTTGAGATAGAGCAGACGAACACTAGGGAAAATACCAGCAGAAACCAGTTCATGACTGGTATATAAATCTGACCCATGAACTTCCGAGATGTATGAACGATTTTCAGGCGAGGGAAACAACCAAGTGCTGTTGATTGCTTAATACAAGAAAATGTTGCTGTTGTCATTGTTCGACTAGCAATTAATGCTGCAATATTACCAATGAGGAAGACTGGCCAGAAAGCACCACCTGCAGACAGAATATATTATCTGTTAATAGTTCAACTCATTAAATAGACAAGCAAACAGCTTACTCGTGAATGCAAAAGCAACTCCTCCAGTATGTTTATATTCAGTTGTCTTTTTATTTGGATAGCAAGTTTTTTTGTTAGCCTTTTACATAACAATGTACAGAAACTGCATCTTGGAATTGGAGAATCTTTATGATATGCAGATCTTTACAGAGAGAGAGAGAGAGAGAGAGACATGTTGACCTTCCAACTGAAAGTGCCATATATGAAACTTACTGGGAACAGAAGAAAAGAAAAGGTGTGGGGTATCAGTAACACTGTGGTTTTCCATAAGATAAGCAGCTTGGCCAATGTATCCCAAAAGAAGGCAAGGCAGCACAAGCAACACAAAGGTGAGCTGCAACCAACCAGTATCATACGATGAGTCAAATGGGAGATAAATAGTGAAAGGGAGAAGATAAATGACAAGCTTAGGAGAAATGCCTCATATCTTTTGAAATGCGGCATATAGGATCTAGTAAATTTTCTTCATTTCCATTTTACCTGAATAGATCTCACAGAAAAGTAGCAAAGATCTGCAAACATTGCCTCAGAACCTGAATTAGAATCATGTATCAGCAGTTCAAAAACCAAAAATATAAAAATAATAATAAAGAAAGCAGTCAAACTAATGATGATTATGTCTCACAAGCCAACTTAGGATGATAACACAGAGTTTGTATACTACTCATTAACAAAGTCATGATACAGATGCTGCATAGGTACAGATCTATACAGATCCATTAGTTAGTTGCAATAACATATAACTCATAAAATAAAATAAAAAAATGTCATTGTTCTTCTATGTTTTTCTATTCAAAAGAGTAGTTCAATAAATTAAATGAGTTATAGAATAAAAGAGCTAACTATACTTGTATAAGAGAGAATTGAACTGGCTCAACTAATTATGGAGTCAAATTCACCTTAGTTTCCCCTCTTAACTGTCACAATTATCTTTTCTTTCAAAGCAAGAACCACTAACCATTCCCTTGACAACATAAGACCCTCAAATGGTTAGTTTACATTTTAGAAATGTGCAATCCTGTTACATCCTTGGCTCCATGGATGGAATAATAATTTAATGCGTCTTTTTCATATGCATGGTGCCCTCCATACACATACAAAGAGCCACTCAAGATTTGATACACTTTTGTCTACATATTTTTAGTGTATATATAATAGAAGTACATGTTCGTGTAGTTATGCTACACTCCCAAAAAAAAAAAAGGCAAAAAGAATCTCAAAAGCCCTTTCAGACAGAACAAATAAATAAATTTAAGATAAAAACCTGTGAACCTACCAGTTATTAACACAGCAAGTTTTTTTTCTCATCGTAAACAAGAACCTGAGAACAGAGGAAAAAGAAGTACATTTTAATGACAAATACTGATCATGTCTGGACATATTTAGGAAAACATCTCGTGGTCAATATCTATTTAAGAAATGGTTAAATATTGATATTAATTGTACACAATCTAACTGGAAAATTTAGGAAATAAATATTTGAGGAACAATATATTTCCAAGACAACATTTCAAACCACAAAACCAAGGGGAGCAAAGAGTGTATATTCATCATTGATGGCAGTCAAACATCGAGTTTTGATTGCTGGTAAGATGAGTAAGATTAAAAAAGCAAATAATGGAGCCGTAACTTGAAACAACGTGATTAACATATGTCTACTAAATAATAAGGACAAATTATAAGAAACAATTCCAAGAAGACTGGTTAAAAAATATGTGAAACAAATCCCAGAAGAACAGTCAGTGTTAGATGAAAGGGAGATTAAACATGCACTCAAGTGGAGCGTATCTACAAGTCAAATTCACCTAACCAGAAAAATACAAGACATGATGCAGGCTCTCTTATGTAGTCTGGATGAAAGAGAGATTAAACATGCGCTCAAATACAGTTCCAGTAATTTTCAAATGATGACAAGGTCAAACAATTTTAATTAGCTATAATTTTATCATGACTTTATTGAATAGATATAATGGCTAATTTTGTACTCATCATACATGTTATGCCAATTATCAAGTCATATGTATTAATCCTCCATAACAACAATCATACCACCTTCCCAAGAATAAGACTTGCTCCAAATTAAAATCAACATCTAACTTCACATAATTTACAACATAAATGATGCCTATAAATGATTTTTCTCCATGTCTCTCAATATCACAAGTTTTTTTTTATGCCATAAGACATCTAAGAACATGGACTAATTCCTCTTTTTCAGTCTTCCTTGTTTTAAAAATTTTACACCAAAATATCCAATCTTTTATGAATAAATCTTTTCAAAATAGATAGATAATTTTTCAAATCATGCTTCTTTTCAACAAGTGAAAAATTGATTATTTTTTATAATATTAATATATTATAATGCAAATTCTGAATGTTTCTATGTATGCTTATAAAATATATGTTTATTAGATGCTATGTCGACAATGTGTCACATGCAGATTTTTCTTAAAATTACCATGCTGATGCATGTGCCATTATAAGACTCAGACATCAAGTTATTCAAACAAAAGATCAAATTAGGTAACTGGATCAATTGTTAAAAAAGAAGGCAAGATTATTGAGGATGTCTCACAAAATCAAGGCCAGATGGTGAATATGGTAGAAAACTCTTAAGACATGACATGGAATAAAATACTCTTATAGAAGATATGGGATAGAGATGATTAGAAAGCTAGTCATGTAGCCAACCTACCTAGTGGGGTTAAGCCTTGTGATAATGATAAAGATGACTATGTTGATGCATGTATGGCGTGTCATATGTGTGTTGAGTGTACTTTCCAAAGCATATAAGTATTCAAAATCTTACTTGAACCGAAACAGTGCTCTCTCCCAATAATCCAGAATAAAGAAAAAGGCAGAAAAGAAAAGGACAAGACAGATTAAGACACAAATCAAATGACAACAATAACAAAAATAATTTAAACTCAGCAAAAGGAAAACCCAAATAAAAAATTTCCTCTATATTTCTTATTTATCCACAAAGATAAGTATATTTCTTATTTTCTTGTTTACCTGTTGCACAAAGAAGACAACCCCCAAGAGCATACCAAGCCTGTGTTGAGTTTCTCTTGAAAAAGTAATAGATGTGAACAGGATTAAATGCCCTCAACACACTGCTATCATATTTTACAAGGTTAAATATGCCAATACCCCCAAGACAACAAAACCATATGAACAAGGCAGGGCCAACAGCCAGCCCAACTTTGCTCGTTCCATACTTCTGAACACTGAACAAAATTACAAGACAAGCAACTGAAATCATCATCACTTGATCTGCAATAAAAATAAAAATAAAATAAAACAAAAAACTCATTAATATAAGAATTACAAGTATCTGGAAAAATATGGCATCATAGATGGAAGATGAATTAGCATATTAAACATAGCAGGAAAACAGAAGCATAGCCTGCATCCCATCTTAAGTGAAGCCAAAACCGTAATCCCAGATCCAGGTTTAGGTAGTCCTCTAGGAACAATCATTTTTGCTTCTGTTGAAACAGCCAAAATATTTCCAATTCCTTAGAGAAAATGAAACCTTACCGCAAATTTGAAATTCCAATATTTGCAAAGAATGGTTCCAAAACATTACAAAGCTCTCGGAAACAATGACTTGTTTACATGATACGAGGAGAGAGAAAATTCATTGTTAAATTCATTTGAAAATAGGAAAAAATTCTTAAGACATATACTAGAAAGCTAAACAAAATGTAAAGAGAGGAAGGATATAAAATAGAAAGGAAATTGGGCATTATTTATTCTCACTATTTTTTGCTACAATTAGTTTCTTTTTTATACAAATGTTATCATCAAAATTTTTCTTCTTTTTTATAACTTCATCCTACCATTACTTAAATTTAACTTTTTTACTAAACTATCAAATGCAATTTATAATTCCAAATTGTTGTATTCATTATCTTCCATTGAATTTTATTCTTAATCGTGTTATTGAAAGAAAATAACCATAAAGGCCATCCCCAATGCACGAGGTTCCCCAGTTTGCGAGGGTTGAGAAAAGATCATTTTTGTATGCAGCTTTAGAAATACTTCTGCAAAGAGGTTGTTCCCACAATTCAAACCTGTGACCGTCCAATTACAAAAGAGCAACATAATGTAGATACCAGGGTTCGCCATCAGAAAAATAAAAAATAGCCATGTTCTACTAAAAGCCTCCCAAAATTTTAAATATTTTAGCATTTATATAACAATATTGTTGTAATTATTGTTATCTTTATAATTTTTTAATTGAAATCCTATTCATATTTAAAAATCCAGGTACTTGCAGTGTATACAATTAATTTGATGCAGTTGAATTTACTTTCAAACTATTTGATTGCAACCTTTATACATAAAAAGATCTACTTTAATAATATTCAACTCCTCAATTATTAGACCTACAAAACCATTCATACAAATACCAAGTTTTTTTCTCAAAATATTTTTACACTTTTCTAATTCTATTACTGTTTTTCTCATGTTCTTAAAATGTTCTAAAAACATTTCCATTTCAAGTTAACCATAACAACATGTCGAAATAATATTTTGACCATTGATTATAAAGTGTATTTACCATATAACATACTATATGAACACAGCATATCTTTTATTGCAAGTGAAGCACATGAAGCTTCCCCACCTATAGGATGGCAATGGGTCAATAAATGGGTCCTATTTACCCATTTAAAGTTAAAGTGATTATTAAAAAATCATATTTTGAGTCATAGAGATAGAATTTAATTGAACATTTTGTTAAAAAGGAACTTTGAAGAGAATAGAACTCCTTAACTTTATTCCGTGTGTAAACTAATCTATATATACAAGAGAGCTCCTACTAATTCTCCTAAAAACTAGGAATAGATTGCAATCCTATTTAGCAGGATTAGATTACAACAATAGCTTTATAATTTACAGATTTACATAGGAGATTAAAAAACTTAAAATAAAGCTTTAGTTCTTATCTTCTTGGCTCCTTATCCTCTTCTATTCAATCGCCAACTATTCAAACTTTAAACTTCAATGTTGACACATTTTACTAAAATAAGCCCTAATTACCCATAGCTATCCCTACCCACCTAGACGGAATAAGGTTTTGTGTTGTCATCGTCTTGTCGATGCAAAAATCTTGGATACTCATTTAGTTGGGTGGGACAGGGGGGCGGTAATGCAATAAACAACATACGGACCAAAAATCAGATTAAGAACCAAGTTGCCTTCACATGGTTAACAAGTAAAACTCAAAAAAGAGATCTTGCAAATTCAAAAATCTAAAATTGTTGATATAGAAGTTTTTGTATATATTAACAAGTTATGAACTCCTCTGATTAAGTAATATACTAGTTACACAAACAATCCTCAAGCGAACTTATGATGCACTATGTTAAAACCCTAGGATTTGGCTAGGGTTTAGGAAGGAATTTGGTAAGAATGCGGGAAAGGAATAGCAAAAAGGGAGGGAGAGATAGAACAAGAACAGAGATAATTGAGGGAGAAGAGAAGAAGAACTGTGGGAGAGTTAGGAGAATTAAGAAAAAGAGAGAACAGAATTTCCAATTCATTCATTCAACAACATAATCCCTATCCTCCTACAAGTAGCCTTTTATAGGCATCACTAGCAACTAACTAAAAGCATATTCTAGAAATAGCACCCATGTGCAGTTTAACAGAATTGATAGCATATCTTACAAACAATTGTAACTAATTACAGTATTGCCCCTCTAATTCCCCTTGGGTCGTGACACATTATTTATTCAAAAACCTAATACAAATTAAAATGATTCTTCTTTGTCCTTTTTGCATAGAAGTTAAGTACTGCATCACCTATCATGATGTAGCACAATTCCAAATATATCATTTAACAGAACTAAATATGTTTTTTACAGATATATCTTCAGTATAAATATGGAGCAGATCATTAGTTCCCATTAAGGTCAAAAGGGGCTATGACAAATGACAGCTTACAAGAATGACAAAAACATCCCAAGCCAGGAGTTTTCATCAGGGAGTATTCTTCTATAGTTAACTACATGCAAATATTTACATTTCTCTCTATGTTTCAATAATCTTAATTGTATGACCTGGAACTGGTGGTTACTTTCCAGTTTCTATTGCTCTCTGAACTAGCGGGATTCCAAGAACCACTTCAGAAACTTTCCAGTTCAATTCCTTAAGGAAACTCATTCTGTTATTCCTTAAAAATTCACCACTGTAACAGCCTCTTGATCAGCTTTCAAGAACCACTTCAGAAACTTATTCTGGTATTCAAATTCAGCAACCTTAAATTCACAAAAGTCTAGATCTAAATCAGCCTTTGGCTGCTGCTAAACCACCTCCAAATCAATTTCCAAGTCACCCTCCAACAACCTGCTGGCTCTTAACAATTTCAGAAGATAACTTGGTATAAACAGTTTCGGAAACCTACCACGCAACTTCTGAACCCAACACTTTCACTTTGCAATTACTTCCGCAGCATAACTGTCATGACCCAAGATTTCATAGAAGGGCATTATAGTAATAGATTTAGCAAGTTGTTAGGAGATATTTTGTAATCTCTTACAGCACATGAATGCTGTTATTTTTGTTAGAGGAAGCCTATATAAGGCTGTTGGTAGGAGAAGGGAAAGGGGATTATGGAATGAATGAAAATCTGATTTCTATCACTCTCTTAATTCTTCTTTCCCTCTTTCGTCTCTCCCTCTCGTTCTTCTGTTCTTCTGTTTCTTCCCCCTTCTTCTTCTGATTGTCCCCCTAATACATTCTGCCCTTGACTTTAATTCAATCGGATCTTTCCGATTGTCCATTTCAGCCGTCATGAACCCTAGGTTCGTGACAATTGGTATCAGAGAAGTCCATCCTTGGCTATGGTTTTGATTCGAGTTCCAACAGTGATTATCGGTGAGTTCTGACGGTGATTATAGGCTGCTAATTTCCGATCGAAGGAGAGCAAGCAGTTTCGACTCGAAACTATACGCGGATTCCGTTCGAAGAGACGGATTCCTCTGACTTCTTTGCTAGTGAGTTCCATCACCCTAGGCTGCTATTTTCCAAGTCGGAAGGTGTTTGAGGCGAGAATATGAGGCCTGGCAGCAGGCGAGCCAGGAAGTCGCGACTGTTGTAGGAGTTCCAAGAGATCGCAGTTGTGTAGTGGGGTTCGGCTGGAAGGCAACGAAGGAAGGGTGGTCTACGACCACTGAAGTGTGACTGTTGAGGCGAGCGTGAGTCCGTTGAGGTGAAGCGGATGACCGAGAGAGTTGCTACCAGATCGATAAGGTTCCTATAGGCGCGGCTGGGTGTTGCGGTTATGATCTAGAAATTCCGACGGGAGTTCTGTGGGGTACTGCCGCTTTGATTGGTCAGTGATTTCGACCCAGACGGTAAGAAGGGATCTGAGCAACTTCTTGAACCCATTGTAGTTGCTACCAGATTTCGGAAATACTAGAGGCGAGCACAATTGGGCTGGGAGCCTATGGACGGTGATTGGGTGGGTTATCACCAGCAAGAGGTTCGCGACTGTTGCAAGTCGAATACAGCAAGGGGACAGGTTCCGTAATCCACTGCGACTTGAATATTGGAGGCAACGCTCCTCGAGGAAGAAGCAACGACTGAAGTCAGAATCGAACTTGGATTTGGAAGGCGTAGCCAAGTGGAGCAAACTCGAATTTGAAAAGCAAAACCGAGCAAAGTCACTTCGACTCGAAATTGAAGACGAGGTAGGCTAGGAGAGGTTTGCAGTAATACCAAGTTGAATTTGGAGGCGTTCAGAGTGGTGCATCAGTAGTTTCGTGGCTGGAAACGTTGCTAACCTCAGCCTATATTTGAAGACGTGTGAAGGTGAAGCATACCTCGGCGCTGGCTGTTTGATCTTCAAGAGAACTAACCAGAGCAAGGTCCTTGGCCGTGATTTATGACAAGCTAGACGAACTCTCTAACCGCGACCGCTCTCTGCTATGTTCCCGTGATCAAATTCCTACTGGATTTCAGAATTAGATTCAGACGCACTAGGAGTTCCGGTTGATCAGAACTTGTAGGCAAAATCAACCTCCTTGATTCCGACGGAGGGATTCTTGGCTAATTGGCCTTGAGGCAGTTGATTATCCAACTGCCATGATGCCGATTGTAATTTTCGGCTGAGAGTTGGATGCTTTAGAAGGCTGATCAAGTTGCTGTAAGTGTGCAATTTTTTCTGCTGTTACAATAGATTTGATACAGTGGCTGCAATTTGCCACTTATTGGATCAATTTTAGAGGTGATTGGGTGAGGCAGTTACAGAAGGTAATTAGGATGGAAAGAACTGTTGTTTCTTGGCCTATTGCTTTTCCAGCCAGCGAGATTTTGGCCAGGAGGAGTAGTGCTTGAAGGAGTCCCATGGAGTCTCAATTGCAACTCAAGAATGCTTCATTTTCAGCTGAAAGGGAGCCTCAATGGCAGCCAAAGAAGGCTGCATTTTCAGTGGGCAGCAACAGGGACAAACGAACAAGCAATGGGATTCATGAAGAGTGCAAGGAATTTGGTCGAATGTTTCGCGAGAAGTTGCAAGAGTTTGCAATGATACCATCTAAGGAGTATCATTACAGTTTTCCCGCTGAATACTTTAATGACTATCATGGAAGTTTCAACAAAGAGGAGTTTCTTAAAATGGAGAAGCCGAAGGAAGAAAAAAGTGAGGAAAAGGAATTGGAGGAAGGCAATCAATCAATTGACAGCCTCTCAAGTACTCTTACTAGTGCTAAGACACTTGGCCAGGTGTCAATCATTGAACAATCATTGGCTGGAAGTGAAGTTGCAGCATCTCCTGATGTTAATGCTCACAAACAGCCTTGGTATGAGTATTCAAGGAAAGAATATAAACCTCCATTGCTGCATTTTGAGGCTGCTGTTGATATTTCTGCAGCAAAACATGGCTGTAGGATGAATGGATCGACTTCAAATATTCCAAAGAGTACTGGGACGTCTTTTGCCACATCATTCTCTACTCAATCTGGTGTTGCATTACCTGTTTTTCATCATGCAGGAACCATTCAAGGAGTTCAACAGCCTGCTGGGAGTTTTTCTAGTGGATGTTTAGCCTCAAACAATCTCCCTATTGCTCTTTCTCAGATATCTAATGGCAGCTCACATGATCATTCAAGGGGGCAGGACACATTCACTGAAGAAAGAGATGCTGATTTCTCTTTCAGCCAAGGGAATTTTCTATGAGTTATGATCATGAAAGTAGTCCTCTCGACCAGCAGCAAATTCAAAGGGGTGAGGAATTTTGGAGGCCGGTTGTAGCTGGAAAAAAACTAAGGGAGGTAGCTGAAGAAGTTGTAGGTTTTGCCAAAGGGGTTATAGCTGGAAAAAAAACTAAGGAAGGTAGCTGAAGGAGTTGTAGGTTTTGCTGAAGAGAACAAAATTCCAGCTGTTGTATTGGTTCCTCCTCCAGTTGGAGAATTCAAATGCTGGTCTATTGCATTGACTGATGAACAGATGGTTGAAGTCGATGTGGCAGCAAGTCATGATGTTGTTACAGTTGAGGAAAAAGAAAAGAGGAAAAAGTCTAGAAGGATAAAGAAGGAAAGAAGCATTAAACTGATTTGGATGAATATGAACGGCTCAACGTAATAAGTTTCTTGGGGACAAGAAACTTTTCAAGGAGAGGGAATTGTCATGACCCAAGATTCCATAGAAGGGCATTATAGTAATAGATTTAGCAAGTTGTTAGGAGATATTTTGTAATCTCTTACAGCACATGAATGCTGTTATTTTTGTTAGAGGAAGCCTATATAAGGCTGTTGGTAGGAGAAGGGAAAGGGGATTATGGAATGAATGAAAATCTGATTTCTATCACTCTCTTAATTCTCCTTTCCCTCTTTCGTCTCTCCCTCTCGTTCTTCTGTTCTTCTGTTTCTTCCCCCTTCTTCTTCTGATTTCCCCCTAATACATTCTGCCCTTGACTTTAAT
Organism: Diospyros kaki; assembly: GCA_036245055.1. NCBI lineage: Eukaryota > Viridiplantae > Streptophyta > Magnoliopsida > Ericales > Ebenaceae > Diospyros > Diospyros kaki. The sequence goes on from BSEG01000012.1 coordinate 41,298,063, forward strand.
TCAATCGGATCTTTCCGATTGTCCATTTCAGCCATCATGAACCCTAGGTTCGTGACAATAACACTGAAACCAAAATTTCTGCTATGCAATTACTTCCGAAAATCGCTTATCTGAACAGCTTCTATCAGCTTTCCAAAAATGGTAGGCTTCTGCAGTTCCCAAAAATCGCCTCGCTCTGGTATTTCTGAAATCTGATAGCAACTGCAATGGGCTCCAATCGCTCAGATTCACTTCTCATCGATGTCACGCTCTCTGCAAAGACTCACCTCCTCTCAAGTCTACTTCAAACTTAGCTCCAAAACATCCAGCCTTGCCTCAATAGGAAATGATTGTGATCAGCAATCTCCCATGATCGCCTATATCCGAATCACAAACTGCAGCAGCTTTGAAAACTGAGGTTCGATTAATAGCCTCTAGGAAACAGAAAATCGATTACTGCTCTCAATTACAGCCGAGAATCAACTGGCTTCCTGAATCAATTGGTTTGGTTTGCCTTCAAATTCTAATCAAACTTGGATCTAATTTTCAGTAAACCTAATCCGCTTTTTGAATTGGCTTCTAGGAATTGCTTATTAGATCTAACTTTAGCAATCCAGAATTAGCTACTAAAATTACCAGAATCGCTGCTGCGAGTCAGCCGACTATTGAATTTGCAAGAATTACAAGAATCACTGCCCAATCAAAGTCATCACCTATTGAGGTTTGACAATCCACAATTTTGAGTTGCAACCTAAGTCACGATGCAATAGCCGAGAATCAGCCGCTATGAATCCACCTTTTAAGAATCTGCTTCACTTGCTACTTCACTTGCTAGATCCAATTCGCCTTCCTCAAAATCAAAATTCAGTAGTCCTCAATTCGCCTCACTCAACTGCACATGACTGCCTATGTCTGCAGTCACCGTCGGAATCACCTTCCGATCAAAACTGCAGCACACAACAGCATACCGATCGGAGACTTCACTGGTTTGGGTCAGAATTGCCTTCCAGTCAAGGCGAGCAGCACCCCACGGAGCATCGATCGGAATCGTCTTTCGCTCTGACTGCTTCAGTCCTATGCCTCCCCGATCTAGGTTGGAATCACCTTCAAATCAAAGTGAGTAGCACCTCACCGAGCACCATGTAACAAAACCCTAGGGCACAAACAAAGAACATGATAGAAGGAAGAAGAAATACCTCTCAAGAATTTTACTAAATCAGAGAACAAAAAATGAATATAATAATCGAACTCAAAAGAAGAGACATTGCTATTTATATAACAGGCTTCTTATTGAAGGCACCTTATACCAAGGCACCTTATAACCGCCTAACTATAATAAAAACAATAGTAGCAGCAACACAACATAGCAACATAACATTAAAGATACAATAAGAAGCATGCTATGCTTTCACATTCCCCCTCAAATTAGACTCCATAGAAGAAGAACTTGTGATCCTTGAGCTGCTTGTAGAATCATCAGACCTGCCACGCGCTGGAGACATCTTAAGACCAAATTTATCACACAAAAACTGAAACCAATCTCTTCCCAGCCCTTTGGAAAAAATGTCAACCACCTAATAAGTTGTAGGAATATATCTAATTTCAACTTCATCACTTTCAACCTTTTCACGCACAAAATGAGCATCAATCTCGATATGTTTTGTTCGAGAATGAAAAACAGAATTCTCAACCATACTTTTTGCAGTCAAGTTATCACTCCAAAAGTACAGGGATAACCCAACTCTAAAAACAATGATCTTAGCCATAAAAGTTCTGTAGCTCCATGTGCAACAGCCTGGTATTCAACTTCTCCAACAAATCTGGCTACCACTAATTGTTTCTTTGACCCCCATACAATTAGATTCCTGCCAAGAAATTCACAAAGACCACTGATAGATCTCCTAGTATCCTTGCAGCTAGCATGGTCTGCATCCGTATAGACAACTAGGGACATATCATCATGTGAGGGAGAGAACCACAAACCCAAGCCAATTGTCCCTTTAATGTACCTAAGGAGTCTTTTGCAAGCTAACCAATGTTATACATTAGGTTGAGATAAAAATTGGCTTAATTTGTTAACCACAAAAGCAATGTCTAGGCATGTATAGGTCAGATATTGCAGTGACCCAATGATAGTCCTATACAAGGACAGATTAGTAAATGGATCTCCCTTATTAGTTAAAGATACTCCTGAAGTTATAGGTGTATCACACAATTTGCAATCTTGCATTTCAACTTTCCTCAACAAGTCCAAAGCCTACTTAGATTGGGTCAAGTATAAACCATTTGTATCTCGATAAGCCTCAAACCCTACAAAATAATTGACGGATCCTATAGTCTTCAGAGCAAAGTATTTATCCAGGTTATAAATGCATGACTTAAGAGCTGTTGGGTCTGAACTAATGAACAAGATATCATCAACATAAACCAAGATGAACAAAACATAAGCTGAAGTACGTTTAATGAACAACAAAGCATCAAAAGTAGCTCTAGAGAAACCCCAACTCTATAAAGCAGTCCTCAGTTTAGTATACCAAGCTCGAGGAGCTTGCTTGAGACCATATAAAGATTTTCTCAACTTACAAATATGTGAGGGAAACTTAGAGTTTACAAACCTTTCAGGTTGAGTCATAAAGACTACTTCTTGCAGATCACCATTTAGAAAAGCGTTATTTACATCCACTTGTTGAATATCCCATCCAAAGGTCACTGCTAAAGGGAATAACACCTGAATAGTGGGAGCCTTAACAACTGGAATGAAGGTTTCAACATAATCCACTCCTGGATTTTGAAGAAAACCCTTGGCCACCAACTTGGCATTGTGTTTAAGAATAGACCTATCAGGCTTATACTTGACCCAAAACACCCATTTACACCCAATTAAGTTCATATCCTTAGAGAATGGAACAAGATCCCAAGCATGATTTTGGTGCAAAGTTGAAACTTCCTCCTCCATGGTTTTAACCCATTGTGAGTCTAAAAGAGCCTCATGAACCGAATCAGGTTCAAGAGAGCTCACTAAAGCATGAGGAGAGGTAGGTACAAGATGCTTGGCTTTTGATCTAGTGACCATAGGATGAATAGAAGGTGCAAGTGCAGCTTTAAGTCTAGGCAAATGAGGGTTAATAACAGGTGACTGAATCTCAAGACTCACAGTCACGGGTGGGGTAGAAGAATTTCTGGAATCTGATGGAGAAGATATATAGGGTAGGAGTTGAGGGTTGTGCTACTTGAGGAGAAGAAGAAAATGAGGTGAAAGAAGGAAGAGATTGAAATACTGAAGTAGATACCCCATTAGACACCCCATTGGAAGCTGACCTAGAAAAAGAAGACAATGCAGTGACGAAGCACAAACTAGGAAAAGGAAATTCATTCGGATTGAACTGAACATGTCTTGAAACATATATCTTCCTTGATAGATGCAGACACTTATAACCGACTTGGGTGTGACTATATCCAAAGAAAATATATTTGGTAGTATGAAAATCAAATTTGTGCTTGTTATAGGTTTTAAGATAAGGAAAACAAGCACAACCAAATGATTGCAACAAAAGATAATTTGGTGGTTTATGGTAGAGCAATTCAAAGGAGTGTTAAATCTAAGGGGAGAGGCTGGTAACAGATTGATTGTATGCACAACAGTTTGGAAGGCTTCTAGCCAATACTTTAAGGCCATATGGGCATGAGCTAATAAAGCAAGGCCCATTTTTGCTATGTGTCTATGTTTCTTTTCAGCCACACCATTTTGTTGGTGTGTATAGGGACAAGTAAATCTAGGTTGAATGCCATGACTTTGAAGGTAGGGAAAAAAGGCCCTGAATTCCCCCCCATTATCAGTTTGTAATGCCCTAAGTTTGGTTTGATACTGCAGCTCAGCAAATTTGTGAAAAATGATATAGACAGATAGAGCATCAAACTTAAGTTTCAAAGGATATAGCCAGGTATACCTAGTGTATGCATCCACAAAGATAATGTAATATCGATGGCCTTCCATGGACAAAACAAGTGAAGGAGCCCACAAATCAGAATACACCAATTCCAATGGTCTAGTAGATTTGATTTCACAATCAGCAAAAGGAAGCTTATGTAATTTGCCAAGTTTAAATGAATCACAAAAGGAAAGATCAGATTGCGAAAAAGGAATATGAATTTTATTCAATATTGATCTCAATACACTAGAAGATGGATGCCCTAATTTGGCATGCCATTGTTGACAAATAGTATTACATTGGGCTACATTTGCATCGTGAGACAACTCACAAGAGAATGAGCTTTGTCTATTACATTTATTCAAAGGAAAAATAGTATTACTAGACAACGAGGACTTGTTGGAGTGGGCTGGAGTGTTATACGCAGCATGACCAAATGCTAGAAGCAACTGATATAGCCCATCTTTAAGGTGTCCCCAAAGTAGCACCTGCCCGGAATCCTTGTTCTTAATCAAACAAGAATTAGCATGAAATTCAACAACAACATTGTGATTGTTGTGTCATTTGTATTAGATTAGAATAGATGTAATCGGTATCATTGTATTGCTGCATGTTTCTTTTTTGTTGTAGAGTTAGAATTAATATCACTTCTAAAAGGTATGTTTCTAGAAGGGCAGCTGATCAATTTAGTTAGTTTCGGTCAATTGGGCAATTAGTTAAAATCTTGTAACTCACGCCCCTTATAGCTTATAAATAGGGATCGTGGGATAGGAGTATGATAATAAAGGATTAGCGCGCTTCATCTTGTGAAGGTTGATTCTAGTTTTCTATCTTGTGTTTGGGATTGAGTGAGAGAGATACGGAGAGGTTGGGGATAGCTTGTACTCTCTACGTTCTACTAAGCTTTCAGGATATATGGGTTGGGTAGAATTAAGGTTCTCTTTGTAATCATCCTAAAGGAGTTTCAAGATAGTGGATTGTGAGGCACCAAGCAGTCTGGATGTAGGTCTTAATTCAAGACCGAACCAGGATAAATCTCCTTGTGTTCTTACTGTTTTTCTTTCTTCTTGATTGTGGTATCTATATATTGTTTGTGTTCTCGGGTGTGTCTAGGGTGAGCTATTTGAGTTGAGAGAATCTGTGGAGTGTTGTGATCTACTCTAACAGTGATCACAAGTAAATTGTGATACACTAATCAAATTCTTCTTCATACTAGGTACATGAAGAATATTAGGCAATGAAATAATAGAAGCATGTTGTGTTTGAGTATATAATTTGCCATAACCAACATTAGAAATAGGCAGAGTCTTACCATTTCCTATGGCCACTTTGTCTCCACCATTATAGGGAGCATGAAGGGATAGATTGTTGAGGTTGGATATAATGTGATTTGTTGCTCCAGAGTCACCAAACCATGAAGAATCTGACAAAGAAGAAGGTTGAGATAGGTTCTCAGGTTGTTGAGAAAAATGACTATAGTGAGCACCTTGGACTGATCCTATCTCATTCATTTAGACTCCATTAGAATCACTAAGAGCAGCCAAATATGCTTTAGAATTTGTCTAAACACCATTGTTAAACCATCCAAATCCTTGATTAGAAGTTCTCTGAAAATTTCTATCAAACCGATGATAGCATTTATCAGCAAAGTGCTCAGGTTTACCACACAATTGACAGTATATTTTTCTATTGGAAGCTCTACCTCGGCCTCGTCCTCCTTTATTAACATAACTACCTCCTCATGACATATAACCAACTATATTATTAACAAAATCACCATTTCGTGACGAGTGTGAAGCCACATTTACAGTCATTGAAGAAGACATAGTTGAGTCAAAATTAGTTGAAAGTGATGACAAATTCTTGGATGTTAGTCTCTGTTCATGCATTAATAATAGATATTGCACCTTCTCTAAGTCAATTTCATCTATTTGATATGTAATCAGACTCACTGCTGTCTCATAGTCATGATCAAGACCATTTAAAATAGCAAGTAACAATTCCTTATCATTTAGAGACTCTCAGATAGCTGCTAGAGAATGACATATCATTTTAATCTTTAGAATGTAATCATTCACAGACAAGGAATCTTTCTTTATAGACCGTAGTTGATGTTTTAACTGAAATGATTTAGCAATCGTTTGACACGAGTAAAGGCTTTCCAAAGAAATCCATACCTCGACAGAGGATTCACAGTGAATCACCTACGCTAGAACCTTTTTATCAATAGTGGAGAACAGCAATCCAAGCAGCAATTGGTCTGATATAATCCAATTCAAGTACTCTGCATTGATCGAAGATCCAGTGGCAGTTTCACCGATTGTTGGATTTGACAAGTACTTCGATGGAGGTTGTGATTTATTTAGAAAAGACACCAAATCAAAAGCACAAAGAGTTGCAAGAATCTGTGCTTTCTAGAAAATATAGTTGCTCAAAAATCGAGCTTTATCGAAAAAAAGCTAAACGCCTTAACCACCGCAAAAAAGTCTGATTGCGATGCTAGAGAGAAAGAAGAGGTGCGAGGTCATAAGAAGGAAGGACTACAATCTAAATTGAATGCCATTAAGATAGAGCTATGGCTCTGATACCATGTAACAAAACCCTAGGATACAAATAGAGAACACGATAGAAGGAAGAAGAAATACCTCTCAAGAATTTTACTAAATCAGAGAACAAAAAAGGAATACAATAATCGAACTCAAAAGAAGAGATCCTGTTATTTATATAGCAGGCTTCTTATTAAAGGCACCTTATAACCGCCTAACTATAATAAAAACAATAGTAGCAGCAACAAAACATAGCAACATAACATTAAAGATACAATAAGAAGCCTACTATGCTTTCACAAGATGGATTCGCCTTCAAATCTGAGCCGCAATAGAAACACAACTGAGGATGGTTCAGCTCTGATACCAAATGTTACAACCCTAGGGTTTGGCTAGGGTTTAGGAAGGAATTTGGCAAGAATGCGGGAAAGAAAGAGCAAAAAGGGAGGGAGAGATAGAACAAGAACAAAGATAATGGAGGGAGAAGAGAATAATCGTGGGAGAGTTAAGAGAATTAAGAGAGAGAGAGAACAGAATTTCCAATTCATTCATTCAACAACATAATCCCCATCCTGCTACAAGCAGCCTTTTATAGGCATCACTAGCAACTAACTAAAAGCATATTCTAGAAACAACACCCATGTGCACTTCAACAGAATTGATAGCATCTCCTACAAACAATTGTAACTAATTATAGTATTGCCCCTCTAATTCCCCTTGGGTCATGACACATTATTTATTCAAAAACCTAATACAAATTAAAATGATTCTTCTTTGTCCTTTTTGCATAGAAGTTAAGGACTGCATCACCTATCATGATGTAGCACACTTCCAAATATATCATTTAACAGAACTAAATATGTTTTTTTACAGATATATCTTCAGTATAAATATGGAGCAGATCATTAGTTCCCATTAAGGTCAAAAGGGGCTATGACAAATGACAGCTTACAAGAATAACAAAAGCATCCCAAGCTAGGAGTTTTCATCAGGGAGTATTCTTCTATAGTTAACTACATGCAAATATTTACATTTCTCTCTATGTTTCAATTATCTTAATTGTATGACCTGGAACTGGTGGTTACTTTCCAGTTTCTATTGCTCTCTGAACTAGCGGGATTCCAAATTTCCCGTTTGCAAACTAAAAATTGTCAGTTGCATAAGGTATAATATATTGGTCAGTAAAACCATAATTTGTTGCTGGTGACTGCAAAGTTCTACTTCCAGTGTCCCATTGCCAATCCAAGTATCCCACCACTCCAGGCAGGTAAAAGGCAGAAGTTCATTTGGGACCACAAAAATTGTTTAAGGAGAACTACTGCATTATTACTCACTACAATGGCTACCTTCTATTATAGGGCCTCAGATGACAAATTAGACGTGTACGAAATCCTCCTTTCTTGTAAGAGAGGTTATTTACCAGGTTATCATTTGGTTATGACAATATAGAGTACTAGAAAATAGAACTAATTTCAATCAAAGATTATTCTAAATAACAATACTTTCATATATTAAGCAGCATTAATAAATTAAATAAATAAATGAACTAAAATTAACTATTATTCTATGTTTACTTATTCAATGATTGATCATATCATGTCACCTTGCTCTATTCCAGATACTCCAACTTTTAAGCCACCAACTGCAGACATCACTGCATCAAGAAAAAACAAGAATATCTAAAAATCTAATAACACTTCCATACTGGCACATAAATCAAATTTTCTCAATTAAAATTGTAACAAGACATAAAATCTTTTTTTTCTTTTTTTCCTTTGGTTTTGTAACTTTGTTTCTATATCTTTCAACATCAGACAAATACAATGGGTAAGAGTTCATAAAATAACCTGACATTGCTGGTGTAACAACCCCATCTGCTATTACCATAGAAGTACCAGCAAGCACCAATACCAGGAGCATCTTTTTAAGTGTCAGAGAAGCTTCAAGTCTCTCTTTTATTTTTAATGATCGTTCAAGTTCAGCAGACGGCACTTTTAATCTGAAGCTTGAAATGCGTGCATCAGACGGGCGTTGATTTGGTAGAAGACTGACCTTAGCATGCCGACAAATTAATGAGTATAGAGCAAACGTACCACCTGCAGCAATCAGAGGACAAGAAAGTGGTACTTGTTTATATGCACCAGCAAGAGAAGCATAAATCAAAATAAGTGTGGACTTGAACCTATTTAAACTCCCACAAAATGAAAAGCTCAATTTCCAGCATCCAGCATACCTTCACCATCGTCATTGGCCCACAGAACTATCAGCACATATTTGACCAGTGGAATCAGAATTAAGGTATACAAAACTAGTGATAGTGCTCCAAGAACATCTTCACTTCCACTAATAGGAGCCTTGCTGAACATCACGCCAAAGGTATATAATGGACTTGTTCCAACATCGCCAAAAACAACCCCAAGTGTCTGAAAAGCCAGTATGATTCTTCTTCCCACACTGACATCCTGCAATCATATTCTAGAATTCAGTCACCCTCCTACTTGTTAATGCTGCACTACATTTTCTAAAATTTTCTAACTATCAGGTCTACACACGTTATCTCATTCAAGCAAAGGCAACTGGATGGAGAATAGGTTCCCAAACCAACTAGTTTTGCTAGAATAACTCTGATGCTGCAAATGTTCCAAGCAATCAAACCGCAATAAACACGCAAGAATAGCGCATAACAGATTTCTGCAAACTGTGTGTCAACAATAATCTGAAAATACTAGAACCTCACAATTCAGAGCTAGATCAGTCCGCTTGAAGCTAAACTAGACAGATAAGTCGGTAAATGCACCTCGAAATCATCCCTTTGCGCGCCGGGGACCTCAAGCGCCTCCACGTCGAAGGAATCGAGCCGAGGCCCTGTCCTGACCAATCTCTGCGCGGGAGTCGCATCGTCATCGTCGGAATCGATGCCAGTCCGCCGCCGCCGCCGCGGCAAATCCCCGTCGTCCTCGATGTCGTCGTCCTCGACCTCCGACTCGTCCCTGTCCTGAAACACCCACCGCAACTCCGACGAATCCATGGACACCAGACCGCGACTCTCTATCTCCGATCCCTGCTCTCCCATTGTTTTCTCAGTCAGGAACTAACGCAGTTGATTGAGATCACGCAAGTCCGGAACTATATGTAATTCGAAGACTCTACAGCAATCGATTCGGCATTCTCTCTAGAATCATGCGTTCGAGTGAGTATAATACATGCATATAATGAAGTAGTCAAATGGAACCCTAGAAACCTCGAACGGTTGATTGCAAGCGGCGTCGAGGTCTCTTGCTGGATATGACGGAGAAGGAGGCGGAGGCGTGCTTTGCGTGCGCACACGGAGAGGTGCGTCGTTGTCTGTCCTTATGCAGACTCTCTGGCCCAGAGAGAAAACTGAACGCGCGTGTGTTTGGTTGGAAAAAGATGAAAAAGGGAAATATTTTTTAATTTTATAAAAAATAATCCTCAACTCCTCTAATTATAATTTTTTTTATAAAAAATGTATCAAAACATGTTTTATTGTGTTATACTATAAAAATTATCATAGAAAATCTTTAAGCAATTAAACATGTAAATATGAAAAAATTTTAATTGATGTGACATTTTTCTATAAAAATAATTTAATGTATTTGAAAAAAGATAAGAAAAATATTTTTTAATTCCACAAAAAATAATTTTCTCCTCTCCCTAGTTGTAATTCTTTTTCTTTTATGAAAATTTGATCAAAACAAGAGTCAATGTGTTATACCATAATTTTTTTTAAAAAAAATTAAGCAATCAAACATGCAAGTATAAAAAATTTTCAATTGATGTGATATTTTCTATGAAAAATAATTATAATCAAACACATCAAAAACTTCAATAAATATAGTGAAAATGTTGCCCTCACAGATATAACCCAACAATTGAGACCGTACATGTTCCAAAGAGTTCTGAATTCTAACCGCTATACAACTAGTTATAGGTCCCATATTTGATTACTACTGCTAAATTTCATGAATTACCTTTTCTACAAAAATCATAGGGCTAAGCTGTAAGAAGCCCTTAAGGTGAAGGATTTCACTTTTAGATCCCAAAATATACTGAAAATGCTAAAAAACTCATATAACACTTTATATAAATAAATAAATACAATACATTCTGTATATTATTATTATTAAAAATATTATAATTAAGTACTTAAATAACATTTACAATATAAAGATCCTACTAATTCGGGGCAAATTAATCTGTTACACAAGTTTAAATTCGCGACTAAATTCATTTTAATTTTGATGATATTGGGTTGATCTATTTCGACCCCATTACTAGCCTAATAGAAAATTTCTAAATTTTGATGTGAAATTGTTTAAGAAAAGCTCGTTATTTTTGATACATCACAAAAAGAAAAAAAGTACCAAATTTATAATTTTTACCCCTAATCTTTCATTATTTTTTCTTCCTACGATCATTCAAATTTTTTATTATTTTAATTATACATTTATATCTATATTTTTAAATTAATTTAACTTCTATATTTTAACTTTTTATTTCATATGACAATTAAAACTTTTTATTATTTCAATTACACTACTTATTTTTTTATTTTTAAATTAATTTAACTTATATGATGTGTAAAAAAAATAAAATAAATCAATTTAACTCATTATTTCACATCAAAGTACAGAAATTAAATCAAACTAAAAAATACAAACACAAAAATATATTTAAAATAATAAAAAGTTTGAATTGACACACAAAAAAAAATTAAGTACGAAAATTAAATTGACTAAAAAATATAAATATAACAACAAAAAAATTGAGTAATCAAATAAAAAAAAATACGTAAGAAAACAAGACAAAAATATAAATTTTTGCTTACGGAGTCAAATAAAACAAGTCTACAAATTGCAAAATCCTCACTACTCTACTTGCTAACAAAAAAACCTTACTAACGATTTGAGATTGCAAGAATATAGAATAACATCAAAACCAAATTAAACTGAGAACTCTACCTTTAATTTAGGGGGTCACTAGATGAATTTGATCATAGGGGAATTGATGACACTAAATAGAATCGATCCTAACAAAAGTTTTTCAAGTTTTCTTCCCATATTTCATGCCAAGGAGTTGGCTGAATTACACGTTGAAAATTTCAAAAGATGGCCAATATTCCATTCACAGGCATCTAACAAGCAACCTATTATACTCGTAGTCTCTGAAGGATGAGAACCAGCTATATATAGCATCCACATCAAGAATTCAAGTATTGTATATTCCGTGTAGCACAAGCATCTAGCACGGTTTTTCTCCCAATTCTACCCAATAAGGAAGGAAGAAAGAAGGAGGAGGAGGAGGAGGGTGGAGGAGGACAAGGGTTTTCTGACTACTTAGGCTAGAAGTCAAGCCTACAAAGAAGAGGAAAGAGTGGTGCCACTAACGTATGGAACAACATTGTTTCTAAACATTAGCCTGTATTTGATGCAGCCTCCTGAACTTCATCATATTCACCAGTAGCCTCATTATATGAGTACCTGACAAGAAAATTCGCATCAATTAGGAATACTAGAATGAAGGCACAATATTTATACGTCAACCTACTTTATAAAAGACCAAGAGGCACTAAGAGACTAAAGGAACAGCATTGGACAACCATCCTGAATACAACTTATGTGACAGTATCCAAATTTGTTTCAGATACTGCAAAAACAATAGTAAAAAGAAGGCCTGATTCAGGTAACTCCCAGCAAAAGATTATTGCCACCAAACAACATTTTCCAATCCAGCCTGGGGATAATCACAAGTCTTGTTAGTCTCAGTTGCTCTGAAGTCACATGGAAAGAGTTCCGATAGGCACTTAATCCGAGCCCAAGTCAAAGTGCCATGTCACACATAACAGTTCCAAGCTTAGGATTTATTTATGGTGTTAGCATACGTCATGCATGGATTGAACTGTTATGCCATTAGCCTCTACAGAGACACCCTTTGAGAGGATTATATTGCTGATGATTGATTACTATCATTAATGTTATCCTTGGATATTTGTGTTCTATTCACTAGAATGATTTAATGCCACATCAGATTTGCTACACCATGTGATATGAGAATTAGAACCAAGTTTTATGATATATATAGAAAATGCTATATTTTGGATATGACCAACTTATGCAAATTACCTATCACTGAGTTGTAAGCTCACTCACTTCTCTACCTAACATTTAGGTGACCGTCAAGATGATTACTGATTAGAGTCAGACTTGGACCAGGGGAAATGATAGTCGACTACTAGGTTTATGTTATGGCATTTCATGATTTTGTTCAGTTGACTTGTAACTTTGAGGAGTTTGAACTTTTGATAGTTCAGCATTATAAATGTCATTGGTTTTTCCAAAGATTATGATGATGATTGGATTTTAGGCTTCGTGTAAAGTCTTGGGTTGCAGAGCATGGCCAGCCATACTACCAGTAGAGGGAGTATGACACTCTTAGATATGATATAAGGGTCTTACAAAAGATAAGACCATAGATACGATTAGCAAACTAGAATTTGTGAAGTTGATAACAGATTAAATAAAAGAGATACCTAGCAAAATAAAATAGCTATATCTATAGCTTTGACATTTGATCTATGAACATACATCCATGTATGAATAGCTCCATCAAAGAGCGTGGGGATTAAACATCAGAAAACACCTCTACAGTTAGTTCAATAATTGTGTCTCCATCTAAGAGGAAGCAAATTAAATCATGTGAAATCGAACCTCTGATAATTTGAGCTCATGAACTCAAGCCTTTTGGCCATCAATTCACAACTTTGAGATACGTCAAAACAGGAAGTGCAATCCTTTGCATGAGAACTAGGTTATTTAGGTGGACACATAAAGATAACCTGATGATGTTATGTTGCTACAAGAAAAATGTCACCATTAATAATCATAGACAGTCAACTTTCATGGGTTAAAAGGCTGAATAATCATAAATAGCCTGTCACAGACAAGGGCAAAGGGCCTACTAGTCGAGGGGGGTAACATTGTAATAAAGGAGGTAGGTGGTTAGAAGTATAGAAGTGTGTAGAAGCTGGGTAGTTAGCAGCATGTAATTCAAATGTTGGCGCCACTCCTTGACAAGGGTATATAAGCCAGCTCATATCGCTGAAGCGGATCATCTTGGAATAGAATTGGATAACATTTTCCCCCTTATTCCTTTGATTCTCTCTCTCTCTCTATCTCTATCTCTATCTCTCTCTCTTTTCCTAAATTTCGTTCTCTCGAGTTCATCATTCCCGCGCAATTCACTCTGAATCACAGGAAGGGCAATTGTCAGATTAGAGATCTGACATAGCCATGCCCATAAAATACTACTACATGTGTGAGATTTATATTTATGTCATGCTTATGTCATGACCTATTTAGTATTAGTATATATAAGTGTACAATCTCTTTGTTTGTTAAGAAATTTATTTCCTCCAACTAGAGTTTCTATCAAGTTCTCTAATTCAACATGATATCAGAGCCACCATACAAACTCTAGTTGTCTCCACCTCCGGTGTGCGTCCTCTCCTTCCAACAGCGGTCGCCTTCTCCCTTAGCCTGCAACCGTTGTCTGCCTCAGCTTCGGCGTGCATCCCTTGCAGATCTAGCCGCTGCCACCTCCGACTGCCATCGCGACTGTTGATCAACAGATCCACCTTTAGCCATCGCTGTCACCAGACACTGCCACTGACCGTTGTTGCCCTCAACCACACCACCACCACCATTGGTCAGTTCTCCTCCAATTGGCTCTTCCCTGGTTGCCATCACCATCATCAATCGCAGCCACTTAGAGATCTCACGTACGTTGTTGTTGGATGTTTCTCAGATCTCGTCGTGTAGCTGTCCAATTCTCATATCTGGTTTGTTGCATTGCAGATCTCATCGTTGTTTCCGCCTTGTGTCGTCGTCATCCGCAACTGTCCTACTCAAATCTGTTGCCTCCGCCTCACCCTTCCATCACGGTTGTGCTCTGATCGCTGTCACAGCCTCCAAATCCGGTCATGCCTCTCTCATCACCCAAATCCACTCCCGTCACCGTTGTTGTCACCCAGCTCCAGCCACTGCTGCCTCCTGATCTAACCACAACTCGTTTACCCAGATTCGACAACGCCTCTCTACAATGTACAAATCCGGCCATGCTAGCTCCTGCCCAAATCTAGTCATGTTAGCTCCTACCTAGATCAGCGCCTGCGACTTCCATTGCTACTACCTGTTTCCGTTGTCGCCTCCCACCGACACCATCTCCATCAATTTGTCTTTTTAAATCTCGCCGGATCTACCTCTTCATTCTTTCACCAGTCTCTCGTCGAATTTGTCTCTCTAGTCTCTCGTCAAATCTGCTCCATCGATCTCTCGCCAAATTTGCCTCCTCGGCGGTTGTCCCTCCAGCCATCATATCTCATATCTGGCCATCAATCCCTTAGACCTAGTCAGATCTGGCTATCAGACCTCAGATCTAGCTATCGTTCTTCAAATCCAGCCACCCTTTGCTCAGATTGGGCCATCGTTCTTCAGATCCGATCGCTCCCGTCCAAATCCGCATCGTTCCCGTCTCAAATCTCGCAACTGCTTATCAGATCTCATGATTGGTTTCTCATATCTCATCTCCTTCCAATGCGACTCCCAGATCGGCGTGCCTTCAGATCTTGCGCATGTTTCTCCTTCCAACACGTCTCTCAAATCTCGTGGCCTCTTCTTTGGATCTTGTGCATCGCACAGATCTCATGTTGTCGCTACATAGCTGATCTGCCATCATTGTCGTTGTTACTAAGATTTGCCTTCAGTCATCGCCTCCACAAGCTCCAATCGTCGACTACCTCTGTTACTCATTTGCGACCAACCCAAAGCAGTAATCATCTACAACAATATCTCCACGCACTCTTGGATAAATTACATTTGTAACAAACTTGAAACATATAATATATATGTTCCAGCTTGAGGGGGAGTGTGAGATTTATATTTATGTCATGCTTATGTCATGACCTATTTAGTATTAGTATATATAGGTGTACAATCTCTTTGTTTGTTGAGGAATTTATTTCCTCCAACTAGGGTTTCTCTCTATCAAGTGCTCTGATTAAACAACATGCAAGTATTTTTTAATGGCATTCCATATGATTATGTATTAACATAACATGATAAGATCCTCCTTTCTTTAATCAATTTCCCTTCTATTATCACGTATCCATTTTGTGCAAGTTCATTCTTTGGCATCACGAACAAAAAGGCTAATAAAGAAAATCAAACCCCTTTGACTGGTACCCATCCCACCCCCTACCCCCAAAAAAAGAAGAAGAAGAAGACAAAACCCAAAATATAATAATAATAAACAAACACGCATTATGGTTAAAATCCAATATCATGAACTCATACAAGATGGAAGCAAGCAAGTTACCACTGTCCTGATGCTGCACAACAATACAATCCTGAAGATGGGTCATAATAGTATCCCAAACTACTGCTGTAGTAATACCTGGACAGGACAAAAAAAAGGACAGAAGAAACTAATTTTAGACATTATTTCATTGTGCAGCTCACAACATCACAATGATATTGAATTTTCTTAAACTTGTACATTGAGATCTGAACTATCACTTAAGAGAAACAGATGCCCAGCACATTCAGGCATCTCAAAATTCACTTTTATGGGAAAAAGATAAGCTGAATCTGAACCTCAGCATGCAAAAAAGTAAAAATCATTATAAGCACTTTTTCCATATTAGCTCCTTCACCTATTTTACATTCATTAATTCTCTCTCAAGGAAGAGCTTATGTGCTTTTAAGTCCAAAAGGTAATGTAGGAATGAAAGAAGAAAAGGAAAACCAATTAACAGAGATGAAGAAAAATGCGTCCAGATAATCAGAAGAGAACATTTACACCTGCTTGTCTGCCAATGCTTAGAAAGATAAAATCTACCCCAAGTCCATGTAAAAAGTGGTCATAATTTCTTTGAATTTATTGTTCAGAAAGAGAGAGAGGTTTTTGCCAGAAGAAACTGTATCAATCAAGTCATTACCAGTAGAATCCATTTGAGAACTAATTATAATTGGTCTCACCAATAGATAATCATGCAACCATGCCAACTTGAATAATTTTTTTGAGATATAAAAGTTACTGGATGTGTGGGGCAATATCTATCTGTAAGGATGTATACAAAGACAACTAACCAAAACTATGCCTCTTTGACAACAATCATAATCCTTACATATGTCCAAAGAAAGGTAGAAAAAACTCATACAGGAGCAAACTTTACACTTTCTCCTCTTCCTCCTGAGTGGATGACATTGAAGATGACTGACTCCCAGAGGAAACTCCTAAACATCCATAAGCTAGCAAACCTGCCTGTACACTCAGAGAAGTTTATGGTACTGGCAATTTACTAGTCCTCATTAGACAAAGCAAAATCTTTCTAACAGGATTCAAGCTATGAACTTATACTTTCTCTCATTTTTCTAGATTGAAAAATGTTACTATAAACCTACTGCAAAAAATACCCTGGCAGTTGTAGAGTTCAACAAAACAAATCTCCTCATACAATATCCAATGCTTTGTAGTGGCTCTAAAGAAGAGCAAACGGGTGGTAGAACACGCCAAGGATTAGAAATTGAAAAAGGATGGGATATAATGTGAAACAATCATATCTACTGCACATTGGGAATGGAAAGAAAGGCGTACATACCCAGAAGCCTCATCATATACATAGTCATTTAGTGAGTCTCCACCTGCAGAAAAGAAGTTATAATAACAAACCCATAAAAAGAGAGAGAAAATAGTATCTCCATTGCAGTAGTAAAACTTGCAGAAGACTTACTTTCAGAAGGCTGACCAGTTCTATCATGGTTAGCACCAGAAACCAAATCACTTCCATCTGAGGTTGGATTTGTGGTAGTGGTATCATCATCTTCTGCAAACATATCAAGTGCATCCTCACCATTGGATATGTTGTCATTGGCCACATCCATTGAGGTACCTTCCCCTCTTACTCGTGCTAACCTCTCATATCCCTCTGCAGAGAATGAAGGCTATGAAAATAGGTCCAGATATATTACAGAACTAATGGTAACAGAAAATCATCATGCAAGTAAAACTGTAGAAAAAGAAAAAAAAAATATTGTTTTTAAAGACAATATCAGTACAAAACATAAGGGTCATTACTTTCACTGTGTTTGAACAGTTAAAAATGTAACAAGAAATTCTCGGGTAACAAAAAGGTAGGTACTTTTGAAATATTTGTACAGAACACACATGCTCAAAGAAATAATTACCTGCAATGGCATTTAGATGTCAAGTGCTTATACAGGTTGGCCATTCAGCTACAGATTATGAAGAAGCAATGGAAGCAGCATTCTAATTAAAAAAATGACAAATGCGCATGCACAGACAAATAACCCTAAATGTTGCTTCATTGGCCAAATGTTTATTTTCTTTCTTCCTTTTATTTTTTTACCCAAACCATTGGCCAAGATGTTTCAATGCAAGCATTATAGATATCCTCTTAATAGATAATTAAGTAAAAAGGAAACCTAACTCAACAACCTCAAAGAATATGTTTCCTGTAAAGAAACAACTACACTAATTCAACTCCAATAAACCTGCATGATCAACTGAATACCTTCCATTCAATTAAAAAAAAAAATCTAGTTCTAAAGCCAAAGAAGAAACTTTTATGACCAAATAAATAAGATATAATTGGCAAAGGAAACATTTTTTTTCTGTCCTTGCTCCCTCTTAGTCTTAACCATTAAGAATATATTTAGCAAGGAAAAAAGAGGGAGAAGAACCCACTATAATACTAACCTGCCTCACGCTCAAACACTTCCTGCTTTTCATCATACACATCTGAAAGCAAATGTTCAACCAATTAGCATAGCAGACCTGAATTGAATCAATCACACCATGCAGTTTCAACATCTCATAGTAAAATTAGTCACTTACTGTAATCACCATTCTCCATCAGCTTCATAGCATCTTCGGTCAGCTGGTCAAAGAGAAGTTTTGTTTCTGAAGACATTTTTTCCTTTTTGTTACTTGAAGTTCCTTTCAGCCTTCTCAATGCTTGTAAAACCTGTGAAGATAATGATATCAAACTCTATCCACGCTACAGAAATCAAAGTGAGAACTAATGGGCAATGGATAAATCAAAGTAAGAACTAATGGACAATGGATACAACCACCCAAATCCAATGGAGAAAATTAACATTGAAATAAATGCCCAGATGGTAATTATCATTCTTCTGCACAATGAGAAATTTCAATTCGAAAAATACGGCATGAATGTTCACAATCACCTCAACAATATGCTTACAAGCATACACATTGTTCATTTAGAGGGTAAGGTTGATGGTAACAGTAGGGTTACTCCTTTGTAACTAGAAGTTCATGAGATTGAGTTGTGAAACTGCATACACAAAACAACCCTCCCCCAACCCTTGCAAGGTGGGGATCCTGGGAACGCCCTTATACACATTATACATTTAAACTTGTACTCTTCTTCAAACTTTTTCTTTCTTTTTCAATTTCTTAGTAGCGAGAAAGAACCCTTCAATGTACTATAAGAATTTGCTCTTAACACTTGATATCGCATCACCAAATCATGTTTTACAAAAATTACATTAGAAAGAACTGACAAATAATCTATATCAACTGTAGGATTGAAATGAAAAATAACATCCATTAATTTCATGCAGATTTAGGAACAAAGTTAATGTTACAGACAAGCTCACATCTAAAAAGAAACAACAACAACAATATATCAAGCCCTAATCCCACTTTGGGGTCAGCCACACAAATTCTAGGTCATTATTTCTATCTCCGTCTTATAATCTTATTTTCTGTCAGACCCTTGTAGCTTATATCATACTAAGAGTCTCCCACCAAGTTTTTCTTGGTCTTTCTCTTACCTCTTTTGCTAAAGACTTGCTAAATTCCATACACTCTCCTTATATGAGCCTCTATTGGTCGTCTTCTTACATAACCAAACTGTCAAAATTGTGTTTCATGCATTTTATCTTCAATAAGAGCCAGTCCAATCTTGTTACAAATAACCTCATTTCTAATTTTATCTATCTTGTTTGGCCACACATCTAACATAACACCCCCATCCCCATTATGTTCATATTTTGCACATGTTTGTAATTTATTATCCAACATTGTGTGTCATATAACACGGTTGGTCTTACAAAAATTTTTCATTTTAGATGTAACAAAATCTTACCATCACATAGGAAATCGGATGCATGCTTTCATTTTAACCATCATGTGTTAATTCTGCAAGTAACATCCTCATTATTCTCCCATCTTTTTCAATGATTGATCAAATGTATCTCAACTAATCTTTCCTTATGTTGATTTGATCTTAAGTTTTACCATAACATCATCTATACTTGTATGTTTACTAAAGCTACATTCCATATATTGGATTTTCAATATGCTTAACATAAAACCTCCATATTCTAAAGTTTTCCTCCATATATGATATATCAAGTCTAGCATCCATGTCTTCTTTTGTTTCATCCACCAAGACCTGCAAATGGCATACAACAAAGCACCTTTGCCTAAATATGTTTAGGCAAGTTCACTCATTTCTAGGGCAAGTAGACAAGGGTTTAAGCAAATCATTGATATTATTGTAATTAACAAAATCTCAGTATCTGTTCCAGATTTTCTGACATGTTTCTACTCCATGATATATGTCTATAACCTATATATAACCAATTCGAACTCCTTAGGGAAGTTTATATATGCTCTCCTAAATGTGTATCAGTATTGTCCTCTTGACTTAAGAATACTCAATGTCAATAGTTCCCTACTTGGCACTTTTGCCCAACATTGAATTGCAATATAGAAATAAGTCCCCTACATTGGCCCTAGTACATTTACTAGGTTTAAGAACAGGCAAACGGATCTTATATTGTTGATTAGTTATTATTTTGGTATAATTCAATCCTTTTGTCCAATCTCAATGTAAACTATGAACTACTTGTATTATTAAAGTCAATAGGATTTTATTTTTAACTGATTGAATTCAATTGATTAATTCTTCCTACTGCCTACTATTTTTAGAACAGAATAGTTACCAAATTAAATAGCTAAATACATTCATCAAGGCAAAAAAAACAGAGAGAGAGAGAGAGAGAGAGAGAGACTTAGGGGAAGACATGACATATGTTTTAAGTGAAAATTAAAATCCACTTACATTATATATATATTATGTATGAGTAATAAATATAATAGCTTAAGAGACAGACATAAGATATGTTTGAAATAAGAATTAAAACCCACTTACATTTTATAGATTATATATGAGTAATAAATACATAATAGAATAAACAACTACAACAAGCACATTAAGTTTTAATCCCACTGGGTGAGGTAGCCCATGTAGATTCTTGCTAGCCAATCATCTTTATCCATGATCATCATATCTTTTACAAAGTCATTATTTTACATATCATGCTTAGTTTCTCATCAAATGTTCTTTGGCCTTCCCCTTCTACCTTCTTTAGTAAAAACTTCTTCCATTTCATGCAATCCCCTTATAGGAGTGTTTATTAGTCTTATTTTTATGTGTCCAAACTTCTTAAATTATGTCCACTTATCTTGATACCACTCTCACCTTATTACTAATAACTCATTTCTAGTTCTATCTTTTCATGTATGCCCACACAACAATGGTAATATCGCCGACACTTACATTTCACATGTATTAGTGTTTAATTACCCACCCACACAACAATGGTAATATCGCCGACACTTACATTTCACATGTATTAGTGTTTAATTACCCAACATACCATGCCATACAACAAACCTAGCCTTTCTCTAGATTTTCCCTCAGACGCCACAAGAAGTATATATAGCTTTTATTAGTAGCCTACCAGACATGAAACTAAATTGGTTTTTAGAGATTTTAGTTTATCTTCTTAGTTGTGCTCAATCACCTTCTCCCAAGGTAGACAAAAACAAATTTTTCCATGTAACTTGTTTGGTCAATTTATGAGACAATTAAAAAAGAAAATAATAAGAATGCTAGACTTAAAAGGGTATCATCCAGAAAGATGATAATAAGATTTATGGGCAAGTGCAGCGGAAAACAGTATTTTTTTTAAGTATCCTCAAATTACAAGGTTCCTTCAAATTAGAAAGATTAATATGTTGAAGAAAATTTACAATGGAATATGCACATCATACATAGAACTGCAAGAAAACTAACTGGTGGATCTTCATGATTGCTTAACCAAAATGTTAAGTTTAGTAACATAATCAAGTTATTTGTTTTAACTTTTAAGCTGATGTCAAAAGAATTTTTTAGTGAATAAAGCTTAAGTAATTTAGGTAGTTTAGAACTAGCTCTGATCAAGCAGAATTTGAGAAACTGGAAATCATATTAAG
The DNA here is from genome assembly GCA_036245055.1 of Diospyros kaki. Taxonomy (NCBI): domain Eukaryota; kingdom Viridiplantae; phylum Streptophyta; class Magnoliopsida; order Ericales; family Ebenaceae; genus Diospyros; species Diospyros kaki. The sequence goes on from BSEG01000012.1 coordinate 41,319,907, forward strand.
CTTAACTTAGAATTAAAGAAACTCATAAATGTGTTGAAGCCTGGTTTGTTTAGGTAACAAGCAGCTTAGAGGAGCTTTTAAATCCAACAGAAAAACGCAGCACCAAGCCACATGCCAACTTGAAATTAACATACTTCAGTTTTCTAGCAATTTCATACCCAGAATTGATAACATGAATGGTTGAGTCATGGAGAATTGTTTGACAGAAACAGATCATGTGAAAGAGAATACCATCTGCATGACGTTTCATACAGAACTAGGAGGGTATGGAAATTACTGTTTCTCCAGGCTCAAGCACATCAGCAATACGCCTCTTCATTTTCCCAACATCTTGGGATGAAAGCTCCTGGATATCTTCCTCTGTACTCATCATCATAGGGCCTTTCTCAGCAAGTTTAGGATCAAACTCAACGCTGTCAAGCCATGCATCCTGATATGCTTACACAAGATGACAAGAGTTACAAACAAGTCCAAAAAAAAACAAAGAACATGTATCCATAAATTGGTTAGATAATTGTAGGCAACTGAATACAGTACCTTAATTTCATTTTCATTAACATATTCAACAAAATTTCCTTGTTCATCAAAATATCCTTCTTCCCGCTCTTTTTCCAGGTTAAAAGGTTCTATCTGAATCCCATCATCAACAAAAGTGTCGCCATCCTGCCAAAAGTAACTTGCAATCATTGGCTATCCCTTGTCTTGTCCCAGTAATAATAAACTGAAAGCAATTACCTTGACTGAAAAAAGAGCTGCCATTTAGAAAATAATTATACATCATTATACAAATTTTTAATTAGCATAAATCAATATATTTTATCCAACTAGAAGAACAAAATTCTTAGGGGCATATATGATCATTAAGTCATTAATAAATAAGAATAAAACTAAAAGGCAGAAAAGGCCAATTCCTATACTTTGAGCAAAGTATTAAACTAACTAAACTGTAGATTGTGTTGCAGTCCAAAATATTTCTGAAAAGATCAAGTAAAACGGAAAGGCACGGACCCTTAGTTTTTTCAGACAAGCTAAGTACGTGTTGAAATGTTGTCTCGAGTATATGGTATAAGAAAAAGATCATTGAAAGCAGTGAATGATGGCAGTATGCTAGAAGGCCATTGAAGAATTAAATAAAAGTTTATATCTCAAACTGTAATTAATGAAAATTGGGGGGTTAAACTATAAGTATTTAATGTCTTCTCTAGGGATATTTGTCCACTCTATAAATAGAGTGTTAGGGGTGTGCGTGGCCATTCCATTCTATTCTTTTCTATTGTAACGAGTGCATTGTATTCTCTGAGAGGAAGGCTAGCGTTCTAAGATAGCTTTGTAATCTTGGGAGAGAAGTTATTGTTTGTACTCAAGAATAAGGGGGGAGATCTTGCTACTGTACTAGTCGGATTTCTTTGGTTTAATAAGACTGCTCAGGGTGCTCTCTGAAGGCTGGATGTAGGTTTCCTCAAAGGGAACTGAACCAAGATAAATCTTGGCGTTTGTGTGGTTTGCTTTCTGTTTCTTGTCCTTATTTTCATTCTGTTTTGATTACTTAAGTTTTCTATTTCAATTCCTATTAACACCGAGAGGGTTTGTGAGTGTTGAGAGAGGCCTATATCATCTAAAGGTAATTCCGCAATATCCTAGGTTAATAGTACGAAAACTATGACTTTTCATGCTTGCCATGCGACAAATATATGAAAAATGCTGGCCATATACATTATCTACATAAAAAAGGCATAGCATATTAGACTGTTGACCATTTATGATTTAGGATTCTAAACACTTTCTTTTCTCCTTGCACTTCTAACATCATCATTCACCATCAACCATTAAATAGGTGTCAAACAAACACAAAACACCTAAATTTCTCATTTTTTTAATTTTTTTTAAGATCTAGACCTTTTGCCAAAATTTTGAAAATTACACCTTTCATCTCTTAATAAACATGAACGCCCACAAAACATGGATGTCACATCAATAATCTTGCTGGGTGCTTAAGGCCACAACAATCCTGTTGAAAGCTTCATGTGAACTTGCTGAATGCAAAAGGCCATTGTAAATGATCATTTGCATGGATTCCTAGGTCAACAGTGGTTTCAAACAACAATACAAACAAAGAGTGTGGGCCTTTTAAATAGGTTGACAGAAAGAATTTCAGAAGAACCAGAAAAGGGAGACTATTATGTGAAGAAGTGGGTAAACAAACCTCGTAATGTACTTCTGCAGCTGATATGTCACGAGCCATCCCTCTGTTTTCATCAACAAAGAGTTCAGCATTAAGTTGATACCGCCACATTGCACGCTCCTTTGCAGCAAGACGGCGATCAGTCCGCTCACTAGTTCCATCTTCAGATTTTTCCTTCTTAGCTTCTGCAGTGGAGGGTTCAGCAATAATCTGATTCCGTCGCAATGCACGCTCCTTTGCTGCATGACGGGGATCAGCCCGCTCGCTGGTACCATCTGCAGAAGGCTGCCAAACATCCACCTTTTCGCTTCCAGGCTTCACCTTCTTACCCTTTGGAAACCTTACTCTCTTTTGCCTGCATATATCGAAATAATCGCAGCCTGAGGAATTTCAAGTCCTAAAAAGACTAGTTCTATAACTTGGAAACTCCGAAACAGAAGTTCAGCAGGCTCTAATCACATGTCGCAAAGCACATGAAAGAGGAAACAAACAAAAGGATAAAAGCCATTCCCTGTTTCCATTGTTGGGCAGCAGGTATGCCGTGTATTTACTTCCACCGAACTGTGCCCACTAAAACTAATTAGCTGATTTAAAGCGAGACCATATTTTAACAAGAAGAACATGAACGGCCAGTATCCCTATCCGTGATTTAGTTATACTCATTCTGCTCCCCTTCCCTCAGTTTCGCATCATCCAAACAGAATATTCAAAAGAAATCAAGCATAACAACATATAAGGAATTAAGAGGTGAAAATTATAGGAGAACCAATTGAGCCCTAACAAAAACCCTAAGACCAAATCAAGTAGAGTGAATTCGAGAGAGAGAGAGTGAATTACGCGGGAGGTTTGCTTGAGTCGTCGTTATCATCGGGAAGGGGACGCTTGAGGTCGACTCGCGATGGCCTCTCTTCCATGGCGGCACCGATTTGCAATCGCTTTCGGCCAACGTCTTCTGGCACTGATTTCTTTCGAGGGTGTAATAAGCCTTCGAAATCCTTCCAGGAGGCGGCGAATGGACCGGATGGTCATACGACTCGAGCGGCTTTTTCCGGTTTTCTGCGCATCCTTTGACCGCCCGGTTCAGTTTGAATTTTATCCCCAAATTTAATTACGAATCTGTAAGAGTGAATTTGATTGTAATGGTAAAATTTAAGTTGAAAGATAATAAATTCCAGATAATTGAATTATTTATAGTTAAATTTCAAGTAAAATATTAATTAAAGGTATTTGATTAGTTTAATTGAATTTCAAGGAATTGTCTAAAAATAAATCAAAAATATTACATAAAATATTTAAAAAATCAAATATATATGCATATATATACATACAACTTGCTTTTGGTTGCCATGGTCCCACGCTGCCCCCATGGCAGTCGTCACTGGCTACCGTCGCTACTCTCATTGTAGCCTTCAATGCCATTGTCGTCGTTACTGGCCGCCACTGCCATTGCTCTCGCTTGCCCTCTTTCTCGCTCGCTCAGTCTGTCGTCGACTCGTCACTATTACCGTTGCCATCGTCGCCGCTACCGAGCTTCCCCTGTCGTCATTATCGTTGTCCCTTCGGCCACTGCCTCTTATTCGGCCACTCTTTTTCTCCTTTGCCTCTGCCAAATCACTCATCTCTCCTTGCCCAAAAAATCTATTCCAACCCCGCATGGGAAAATGAATTCCAATAAAATTGGAAAATGAGGGTCACATAAACCAAAGTAAGAAAATATTTTCCATGAAAAAGTTAGTTAATCAAACACTACAAAACCTATAATTTGGGTAGAAATTTGTCATTTTTCATGGAAAAATAGTGCAATTGAATACACCATAAGAGTGTGTTTGATTGCACACATTTACCATAGAAAATATATAATTATTACACATTTTCTATGGAAAGCAATCAAGCACTCTTAACTTTTCTATGAAAAAATATGTATGGTACAAGCATTTAAAGCTTATTTTCATGGGATTCATTTTCCAAGGGGGTGGGGTGATTTTTGTTTTCTAGGCAATATTACCTAGAATAAAATTCTAAGTAATGTAATCAAACACACCCTAAGGGTTTCATCTATTTCTTGTTTTCGGACTATTTTTTGTTTTCAGTTTTTCAAAATAATCAAAATGTATTTACTTGTCCATTTTCAAAAATATATTTTTCAAAACACAAAAGAAAATTACACGCAAAACTCAAAATGCTAAAAGTGTGTTTTGACTGTTTTTAGCCAAAACATACTATAAAACTCAAAACACGGGGAAACGCCTATTGCTTGTATTCTCTTATTTTTCTCTCTTTTGTGTTCTCTTTTCCTCTTTTAGAAAATATCATCGTCGACGAGCAACTAAGATCAGCCTTTCTGATCGTCGTCGTTCGTCCTTCTCCAACCACTATCGTTGTTCGTCCTCCAACCACCGTCGTCAGACAATCATTATCGTCCTTGAAAAACAACTCATATCCGACGCTACATCCTTCAACAACTGAGATCGACCCCCTCCGACGATCGTCGTTCGTCCTCAGCCGCTGTTGCCATTCGTCTTCCAGCCATCGCTGCTATTCGTCCTCAGCCACCACCGCTGAACTATCAGATCGGCCAATCTACCTCCTCCAACAACTTAGATAGACCCCCCTGCTGCTCTTCCTCCTCTAGCCGTATTCGTCACTAACTTTATTTATTTTTACCAAAGTTAATTTTTATTTCTCTATTTCCTATTTTTTTACCAAAGTTAATTTATTTATTGCTTGTATTTTTTTTGTAACGGGGAAAAAAATATTTCAACATTCACTAACTTCAAAATGTATATATTATTTAATAGTATAATAACATTAAACTATTTCAATTTAAATAATAATAAGATTTTTTGAATAAAATATCATAAAATAATTTGCATTTTCCAGTTTTTAGTTTTGAGAAACAGTTTCTTAGAATGATAAAAAGAATGTGTTTTTAGAAATCTCAAAACAAACACTCAAATACACAAAAGTCAAAATGAATTCAAAACTCAAAACTAAAATACAAATAAAATATCAACTAAACTTTCCATCTTTTTTAACAAATTGGGGTTTTTTTTTTTTTTAATGACGCTCTATCATGGATGCCCCTGCTGCTATGCCTCACGATTATAGCAGGGGATGCAAATCAGGAAACCGCAACAATCAAAGTTCGAACACTAACAAACCACAAATATGAGAGCGAAAAGTTTTTTTTCATACTCGGCCTGACCATTGGACAATTGGTTAATATTTTGTTCAATATACTCTAACAAAACTGAATACATTCAGAGAAAAAAGTTGGATGATTGTTGGTCAAATAGCCAACTTAGCTAATAAATTGTGCTTGTGAATTGACAGCAACACTAATCAATTAGAGTTATGAGTCGATCTGTGTTACATATTGTTGAAGGAAAAAATAAGATGGGAAAAAATACAAGATGATCAAATCACACACAAACATAAGGGATTTTTATGTATAAAATCTTAAAAAGGAAAAACCACAGTCGTAGAGATGATAGATAAAAATATCACTATGTAGTAAATTTTATAACTACAAAGTCCAATATTCTATCTCTAAACTCAAGCCTCAATTACACCAAATTCCTAACTCTCACTGGTATTTCACAAGTTATTTGCTCCCCTTTAATAACAAGTCAAGTATCCTATTTATAGAATAGTTTATTTGTTCGTCAAGGCTAAGGTTTCATTGCCTAGCAACAATTAACAACTGATTATAAAATAAGATTACAAATTAAACAAAAAATCAATATTATGAATAATAAATAATTTTCAATAGTAATTAATTGGGATTTCTCGTTGAAAATCCTAACAAACCACCACCTCAGCGATAATTCCTAAAAACATGCATCAATTATCCGACGACAACCATGACTATCTATTATCAATAATCATCATGATCTATATCATCAAGATCATTGTACTCCACCATAAAAGGTACAACCACTTAAGCATATATCGTTTAAGATTTTCATGGCACAATGTCGAAAAATACCTCGTTGAAAAACTATAGTGCAACCCCTATGCTTGGTTTCTTTGGGAGCTTTTCAGCTATCGACATCTTTTCCACCACACATCTTGCATCACTGCCAAACCAATGCCCATATGCAAATTTTGTGGACTCGCTAGAAGTATCACATCATTTTTCAATAGCTTTGGTGATCTAACAACATGCTATGAGGATACAACAACAACAACAACAACATATCCAGCCTTTATCCCACTATGTGGGGTCGGCTACATAAATTCTAGACTTCCATGTATTTTTATCGTTTGTCATATCTTCATTTAGATCCATATACTTCATATCGAACTTTAATGTCTCTCCCAAAGTCTTCTTGGGTCTACCTCTACCTCTTTTTGTGACTAATTGTTTCATTTCATCAACTCTTCTCACAGGAGCGTCTCTTAGTCTCCTTCTCACATGACCAAACCATCTTAGTCTAGTCTCTCTCATCTTCTCCTCGATTGGCACTACTCCTACCTTATTACGAATAACTTCATTTCTAATTTTATCCTTTCTTGTATGTCCGCACATCCATCTTAACATCCTCATCTCCGCTACACTCGTCTTTTGCTCATGCTGGTATTTGACTGCCCAACATTCTGAACCATACAACAAAACTGGTCTTATAGCTCTCCTATAAAATTTTCCTTTCAATTTTAATGGGATTTTACCATCACATAACACTCCCGATGCATTTCTCCATTTTAGCCAACCTGCCTTAACTCTATGTGCGACATCCTCGTGAATTTCTCCATCTTTTTGAAACACTGATCCCAAATATCGAAAATGGTCTTTTCTTTGTAAGATTTGGTCTTCTAATTTTATTATAACATCATCCACTCTTGCATTTTTACTAAATTTGTATTCCATATATTATGTTTTATTTCTACTTAATTTAAATCCCTTAGATTCTAAATTGTTTCTCCACAACTCAAGTTTAGTGTTCACTCCTTCTTTTGTTTCATCCACCAACACTATGTCGTCTGCAAATAGCATACACCATGGCACATCTGTCTGAATATCTTTAGTGAGTTCATCTATTACTAAGGCAAATAAGTATGGACTTAGTGCAGAACCTTGATGCAGTCCTATTGTAGTTGTAAATGGTTCAGTATCCCCTCCGCATGTTCTGACCCTTGTCTCTACACCATGATATATGTCCTTAAGGGCTTGTATATAGGCTATTTTGACTCCTTTCTTCTCTAAAACCCTCCATAATACTTCTCTAGGGACCCTATCATAGGCATTTTCTAGATCTATAAACACCATATGTAGGTCCTTTTGATGATCCCGATACCTTTCCATTAGGCGCCTCAGTAAATATATAGCTTCCATTGTTGACCTGTCAGGCATGAAACCAAACTGATTTTCTGATACATTTGTTTCTTTTCTAAGCCTCTGCTTTATTACTCTCTCTCAGAGTTTCATGGTATGACTCATTAACTTAATTCCTCTATAATTTTCACAGTTTTGAACATCTCCTTTGTTCTTGTATATAGGAACCAAAGTACTCTTCCTCCACTCATCTGGCATCTTTTTTTATTTAAGGATCACGTTAAATAGTTGTGTTAGCCAGGAGATTCCCTCTTCTCCCATGCATTTTCATACTTCTATTGGTATATTATCTGGTCCCACTGCCTTATGATTTTTCATCTTTTTTAAATCTTGCCTTATTTCATTTGAACTTATGCGTCGATAGAATGTGTAGCTCACATTCCCTTCGGAGTTACTAAGATGTCCCAACCTAACTCTTGTGTCACCACCATCATTGAATAATTTTGTGAAATACTCCTTTCATTTCTCCTTAATCGCTCCCTCATTTACTAAAACATTTTGATTGTCATCTTTTATGCATTTCACTTGATTTAAATCCCGTGCTTTTCTTTCTCTTACTTTAGCTAATTTATATATATCCCTTTCTCCATCTTTTGTATCAAGTCGTTTATATAGATTCTCATATGCTTTTGACCTTGCTTCACTAACAGCTCTTTTTGCTGCCTTTTTTGCTTCTTTATAATTTTTTTGATTTTCTTCATTGTTGCATTGATATATCGTCTTATAGCAAGTTTTCTTATTTTTAATTTTCAATTGTACATCTTCATTCCACCACCAAGACTCCTTAAGGTTAGGGGCTCTACCATTTGTCTCTCCAAGGACTACCTTTGCCGTGTTTCTCAGAGCATTAGCCATTTCTTTCCACATTTGGTTTGTTTGTCTTTCTCCATTCCATTCCCTTCTACCCCTTAATTTTTCTTTGAAGATTAGTTGTTTCTCCCCTTTTAAATTCCACCACCTAATTCTTGGATTTTGTTTTATATGGTTTTTTCTCTTCCAATTTCTTACTTGGACGTCAAGTACTAGAAGTCTATGTTGAGTAGTCAAATACTCTCCAGGTATTACCTTACAATCCCTACAACATAACCGATCCTCTTGTCTCATGAGGAAGTAATCTATTTGGGTGCTTGAGCTGATATTTTTATATGTGATTAAGTGTTCGTCCCGTTTTTTGAACCTCGTATTGATTATAATGAGCCCATATGCCATAGCAAAATCTAGGATAGATTTACCTTCATTATTAATTTCCCCGAATCCATATCCTCCATGTACCTCTCTATATCCGTTTCCGTCTCTACCCACGTGCCCATTTAAGTCACCTCCTATAATCACTTTCTCTCCTCTTGGTATCATTTGTATAAGTCCCTCTAGGTCCTCCCAGAATTTTGCTTTTATCTCATCACCTAACCCCGCTTGTGGTGCATATGTATTAAAGATATTCATAGTTATTCTTCCTAGACTAATCTTCACCATAATAATCCTATCCCCTATTCTCTTTACATCCACTACCTCATCTATTAAGCTTTTATCCATAATAATCCCTACTTCATTTTTCGCTTGATCAGTTCCTGTGTACCATAGTTTATATCCAGCTTCTGATAAAGTTTTTTGTTTTTTTCCCTACCCATCTCGTCTCTTGAAGGCACATAATATTAATTTTTCTCCTAATCATCACATCCACCACTTCCATAGCTTTGCTTGTTAATGTTCCTATGTTCCATGACCCAATCCTTAATTTATGATTTTGTTTTTGACCTTGAGTTTGGATTTGATTTTGTTTTTGGCCTTGACTTTGAATTTGATTTTGATTTTGATTTTGATTTTGGTTTTGATGTTGATTTTGATTTTGGACTAACTTCTTTACCCACATCCGTCCAAGCAAATGCGGGAACCCTTGCTCATTTATCACTACATCCGGGCGCCGATGCAGCGGCCCTAGCTCACTTGTCACTACACGGGGGCAATGTAGCGCGTCGCTATGAAGGGTTACGCCCACGCCCAAACGTTTTTTCATAATTTGTCTAGAGTTCATGTTTTGGATTCGACTAAGTTTTACGTTGGCCGTCGGCTACCTAACACAACCCTCCTCCTTTATCCGTGCTTGGGACTGGCAGTGAATAACATCCCCATGCGGAGTTCAACATGCTATGAGGATGTATACATTTATTTAGAGAACATCTTCATCTCTTACAAAATTAAGAGACGAACTTTTAGCGTCACAATCTTTGGAGCCATTTGCCATACTTGTTCTACCAAAATTTTCAAAGCCTTTAGGAGTTGGTTTACTTTTCAACACTTTATGTAACTTGCATTAAATCAAGCTATCATTGACTTGTATTTGCCACAAGTTAAAATTGATCTTTCCATTGAACTTTTCAAAATTAATCTTCGTTGTGCTTGGCATATCCTTTGCGTACTAGGCGATTGATAACCAAAACTCCAATACCATTTGTTGAATGAAAAAAATAAGATGAGAAAAAACACAAGATGATATAATCACACACAAACACAAGGGATTTTTATGTAGAAAACCCTAAAAGAGAAAAACCACAGCTATTACGGTGATAGAGAAAAATATTACTATGTAGTAAAAATTACAACTACGAAATATAATATTCTCTCTCTAAACACAAGTTCCAATTACACCAAATTCTTAACTCTCACTGTTCTCTCACAAGTAATTTGCTCACCTTAAATAACAAGTAAAACATTATATTTATAGACTAGTTTCATTGCCTAGTAATAATTAATAACTAACTATAAAAAAAGATTACAAACTAAACAAAAAACCAATATTAAGAATAAGAAATAATTTTTAAGACTAATTAATCAAGATTTATCGCTAAAAATCCTAACACATATGAATGACGACTTAATCAATTTGTGTTTATGAATCATTAGTAGCACCAAGCAATGCTGTGAATCGATATCGACATCGAATAACCGAAGTTGTGAATCAATCTTTATGGCACAAAGACACTATTCCATTAGTTACTGACATTAAAAAATTATAATTAAGATAATTATATTCAAAATATTTTAATTAATACTTATATATAGTAAAATTAATAAATAAATATTTCAAATAACAAAGAATTTTGTCAACGTTAATTCTTAAGTTATTATTAGTTAATTATTAACTTATTATCAACAACTACATGTGAAAAGACATAGAATATCGAGGAGATGAATCTAATATTATTGTTGTTATTTCTAATCGTCACTGTCATATCACACGATTGTCACCGGTGAATATTATTACTAGTAGAGAAAGACGTCACTACTACCTCATTTATTAGATCATTACATTCTCATTGACATAATAATTTTTATATCTGACTCATCGTATATTTATTTAATTTGTACCTAAAAATATTAAACAAATTGTAATGGTTACAAAACTAAATTATTTATTTAAATTTTGAATACTTTTGTACACGTGGATAATAACGCCACCTCATTAATTATTATGAAATTAAGAGAAAGGTTCTGATCTAACTGAACATTAAAAAAATGGAAGAGTAATTGCTCAAGGGGCTTAAGCAAATAGAAATCCCAAGGCGAGGCCCAAGTGTTATTGTCAGGCGGGTCGTGGCCCACCACTGCTACGCGTCGAGCATCGGGGAGGGAAGGGGACACGTGGACCAATCAGATCGCGGAAACTGATCGTATCTCGACCCACCCTCTCGTCCACGAATTCTGATACCCATCTGCTCTCTTGCGTCTTCGTTTTGATCTCCACGCCACGTGTCGACTCGCCCGTGAGCCTTTAAAATATTCGAAAATTTTACCTAAATCTCCCACGCCAGCCCCTCACCCCTCCCACTCTCTCTCTCTCTAGTCTCTAGAACCTCCTCGATTTATTCCGGATTAGGGCTTTTTCTCTTGATCTGCAGTGGTGGAATATCGGCCAAGTTCGTGCTTCTCGGGCTAGGTATCGATTTTACTCTTGAGTTTTCCGGCGAGATCTTGCTAGAAATGATGTGGTTGTTGATTTTTTTAGGCTGTTATCTTGTATTTTAAGGTGTTGAATAATTTGTGCTTTGTTTGGCTGCTGGGAAACGTCGGGAAAGGGGAAAGAGGAAAGAAATCACTTGGTTTTGTTTTTTTGTCAGTTGATGTGCCGACTCTGATAGGACTGTTTTGCTTACTCGAGTGTGCTATTTGATTTTTGAAAAGTTTTAATGACCATAGAAGAGATCAGGTCCTTTGCTTTTTTGGAGAAAGAACTCGGTTCCGAGTTTTCTATTAATTGGGAATGTGGGGGACTGAAAACTTCGAAGAACTGAGCTCGATTGACTATTTGGTTTACCTGTGCGTGCAATCTGATTTTTGAGCAATTTCATATCCACGTATCTTCCCTGTTTCCACAGCTTCCAATCGAGGTTGTTGGGCAAGGAGGATTAAGAGTTAGGGTGTTTGAATTGATTACTGAAGAAGAGATTACCACTGTTGATTTCTAATTATTTTAGTTTCCTTGTTTCTAATACGGGTTTGACGAGTGTAGGCAAGAAGGGATTCGCGGTTTAAAATATGACATCCGATCAGGCAAGCGCATATGCTCTCAGTGCTGGATGAAGTGGAGTGCAGTAATGTCTGACCTGTGTATCTTTGAGGTAGGAATACCTTTTTGTTATTGGTATTGCTATTACATATTTCTAAATTCCTGCAAGAATCCCGAGTTCTTGTCACCTGTTCATGTTTTGCACTCACTTTAGCAAGCGATTGTTCTATTTATTCTTTCATTTTCTAATTGCGCACAGCATCTTCTCGTAATTTATTACTAGTTCCTAATTGTTAAGAAATATTACATGGAACTATAGTGGATGCAATATTACCCATTCTGTCTTTCTTCATGAGCTTTCCTGGATTTGTTTTAAAGAGTGAAGAATACAGTCTATGTTGATTTTTCTTGACCTATGAATGCAACAGGTTCTGGATCACAAACTATACTCATACCAAAAGAAAGACGACAATATAACTTGTTGACATTTATGCGTGCGAGAGATAAACCTATTATGGTAAAAAGTAAATTATGAATATGAGGCAATAACAAGACAATGAAGAACTAAGACCAAAACCTAAGTCCCCAAAATATCCTACTCCCCCTGCTCTCTAGTATCTACAAGTACTATTCTCTCTGGCTCCATTTTCCTCACTATTATCCTCACAATCTCGTTCTTGACTGGCATGCCACAGCGCATGATTGATACCTATTTTTTACATATTGTAGGAGTGCAAATGAAAAACCTATAACACATACACATCAAACTAGGTGATGTTGAGAAAACCTTTATACTACAAAAATCACATGCACTTTGTTATTTCTTTGTGACCAAAAAAAAAAAATTGTGTTCAGTGTGTGTTGCTTCTTTGTGGAAACTGGTTCGCAGTTCACTACCTATCCAGCAGTATATGGCAAATGGACATATAGCGCTGCTGCTGTAGCACTGTGTTGTAGTTAATTTACATTTTTTTTAAATTGAAAATATATTGTTGTCTACAATCTGTTGCATGTACAAAATTTACATTTTGTTTAACTTGAAAATATATTGTTGTTTACAATCTGTTGCATGTATAAAAGGCGGTCTTTAATCAGCCATACGAAAAGGGAAAGTGTTGACATGGCATTAATTCTGTCATCTAACAATTAGCAATTTAGCATCTTGCATAATAATAATGGTAACAAACAGTTAATAACCATGATCCGAAGTCATTTTAGCAGAGCAACATTTTAATTGGTTATATATACATGTTAAATTGCAAAAATTTGAATATGTATTTATTATTTGCGGGCCCAGGGAGGGATGTTATTGTACTATGTTAAGATCAAGAGTTTTACAGCAGATCATGGCATATTTTGTAGATGGTCCCTTATTTGGAAAGACGTATCTCACCTTATAGAAATTGGCAGATGTCCGTGCTTGTGCATGCTGCTTATTGATTTGGCAAATAGTTTCAGAAGGTTACAAAACTGAGGCTTCTTCACGCGAGACCGGTAACATCAGGGGTTTCCAGAAAGCACTTCAATATATCATGAATGACTGTAAATGCATGAAAATTTTAATTAGGAAAATAAGGTAGAAAAAGTATGTAGTCAAAATATTTCCAAATCTATTTTCTTTGCAGAAATTTTCTTACTAAATAATTAGGCAGGTATAAACTGCAAAATTTTGTCATGTTGAGCTATAAATCCTGCAGCACAGTGACATATTGGAGAACCAAGGTATCCTATTTATGTAATGGAATTTTCATTACTCTTGCAGATGGAACTTTTTATTAAGCAATATTACCATCCATTTTACTTTTAGGTTTAAAGTTAAAAAATGAGCTTTATTGGGATTTTTTTTTGGGTAGAAATGAAGAATGACAGGAAATAATTTATGAGTTTAATCTTGGAGAGGATTAGAGATGAAGAACCTTCCGCAATATTGTTATGGATAACCTGCCTCATAGTTTGCAATGTGTTTTTGATTATTCTATTGTTGTTTTCTCTCTTTCTTGAACTAAACAACTCATCATTGAAGTGTATGTTGTCCTTCAGTCCATGTAATATAACTCTACAACCTTCTTTTGTTTTCTCCTCAAGTGTTGCCTCTTATCTACTTCACATTTTTTAATTTTTTATTTTTAGATTTTAATTTATTATCTTTTGGACTACTTGAAAATTCATAAATTTTGTGCATACCTCTCTTTGTAATTGTTTTGTAAAATATTCATTTCATCTTAATTATTAGTCAATGACTACGAACATTCCCAGGAAACTTATTTCATTTCAGCCATTCATGTCAAGAATATTCCTAAACCTGCCTTAATGGATTAGTCTATGATGGATAAAATTGAGAATTTTGTGTTTACCGTTAATTGATCTTGATTGTTTTGATATGTTTATATTAATTTCCACAAAATTAATTAGAATCCCTATTAAATAAGCTTTATGCAGTTTTAAGTAGTAGCAACTTGTAATGTAACATAGACATTGCCACTAATTTACTTACTTATGCAATATTCATGAAAGTTTGCAGATGGCCTTGTCTTGGAAGGTGAGACAAAAAGAAGGCATAAGCGCTAAATGTGATATATGAAGGAACATTTTAGAATCTAGAGGTTTAAGATAATCAGATTGGAAACTAAATGTATAGAGTGTTAGTTTAATAAAAATGTAGAAAAACGTGTACAAGAAATATAGATAGACAAAATATAGATGTAGTTTTTCATTCATTATAAAGTTATTTATTTCCTAAGTGACAATTTTTTATGTGTAATTGCCTCCATATGTACAGTTATCGTTTGTGCATAAATGTGTTCAATTCGAATAATAAAGTGAGAAGTTTAAAAGTTCAAGCTTCTTCATGGTATTAGAGCGGTGAGACAGAGAATTCAGAGAGAGAGAGAGAGAGCGGTGAAGATGGTCACAAATCGGCCACCGTCACAGAGAAAACTCACTATCACAGATCAACCATTGCCCATCTTCTTCATCTTTGGTCATCTCCTTCATCTTCATCCGCCATCACTGCAACCATAGTTGCAACCGTTTCTCCAATCCCACAAAAGAAAAAGACACACATCAATCAAATCCTAATCAGCCTTTGAGGGGTTATTGTCAGTCATATCTCCAGAGGAACTGAATGATGATGTTGGTTGCGATACTAGTAAAATAAATCTATTGTCAATGAAGACACAAGAAGTCAAAGTAAATGTCATCCTCCACGAGACAACACAAGAAATCTAAGATATCGCAAAGGAGCAGTATTTTGATACTAAAGACACAACAGAGGTGTTGTGAAGGAAACCTCTCTAACTAAAATATTGTTAGCAACTCAACATGTTCAAAGTGACCTAAACAGACAGGCACTTCATAAAAAAAAAAAAAAAAAAAATTGAAGGTGGATTTCCTACATACCAAGAATTTACCAGAGGCTACCTATCAAAGATTCAGTTTAAAGATGTGAAGATCCAAGCTGAACTTCCTTAATATCTTGAGGGGGCGTGTAGAAAAATGTGTACAAGAAATATAAACAGTTAGGCAAAATATAGAGATAGTTTTCCATTCATTATACAATTATTTATTTCCTAAGTGACAGTTTTTTTGTGTGTAACTACCTCCATATGTGCATAAATGGGTCCAATCTGAATAATAAAGTGGGAAGTTTAAAAGTTAAAGCTTCTTCAAAAAATATAAGTGTATATTAGGTGTTGGTACAACTTGAAGTTCAAGTCATCCCAATAGAAGACTAGTTACGACATCTTGGATCAATCACCCAAAAGAATGGTGAGATTAATGAGGATGTTACCTGTATAATTAAGACAACATGGTTAAACTGAAAAAAATGCATTTGACATGTTATGTGATGGAAAGATTTCATTAAAGCTAAATAGAAAATTATAAGGCGACTGTAAGCCTAGTTTTCTTGTATAATGCCAAAATGTTGGGTAGCCTGGCACCACCATGTGCAAAATAACGGAGATAAGGATGTTGTAATGGGTGAGCGGGCATATAAGAAAAGATAAAATTAGAAATAAGGTGTGAAAACTGAATATATTTTTCATTACTTCATTCACACAAAATACAAGTCCTCTTATAGAGATGAGGAATGTTATAATGTATAACACTGGAAGGATTTACAAAGGTTAAACAATAGGAAAGATTAGACTATACACAAATAGGAAGTTTCCTAAACAATGTAGGAAAGTTTCCTAAATACTAATTTAGAAATTTCCAAAAGTTGAAGATATGATTGGCTTCTAAATTAAGGATAGTTTGATTAACAACTCTCTTTGAGATGCTAGCCAAGTTTCCTTATTTCTTTCTTCGGAAACCAACACTCCCCCTCAAGCTAGTGAATGGATATCCACCATTCCCAACTTACCTACCAACTCTACAAACCTTTTAATGGGTAGCCCTTTTGTCAAAGGATCAGCTAGCTTTTTTTCTGAGGGGACATATGGTACATAGATTAGGCTAGCTTCCAACTTCTCCTTTATGGAGTGTTTGTCTATCTCCACATGCTCAGTTCTATCGTGTTGCACAGCGTTATATGCAATACTTATAGCTGATTTGTTATCACAAAACAACTTGATTGGTCCACTGCTAGCAATGTTTAGGTCTTCCAGAATAATTCTTAGCCATAGCAATTCACACAGCCTTAGAGCCATGGCCCTGAATTCAGCCTTAACACTAGATCTAGCCACTATACTCAGCTTTTTACTTCTCCAGGACACCAAATTCCCCCCCTAAGAACACACAATATCCTATTGTGAAGCGTCTATCAAATAAAGAACCTGCATAATCTGCATTTGTATATTTTGTAATATCCAAGTTAGATAACATAGGATTCTCCTTACAGCCTGCATGTGTTCCTCTGTTGGACACAACATGAATTGATTCACCAAGCTAACAACAAATGCAATATTTGGTCGAGAGTGTGACAAATAGATCATTCGCCCCACCACTCTTTGATATCTTCCTTTGTCCATTGGTTGACAATTAGAACTTTCTCCCAACTTGATGTTGGGTTCTATTGGGGCACCTACTCCTTTACCTCCCAGCAATCCTGTTACCTTTAGCAAATCCAATATATACTTCCTCTGTGAAAGAAGAATTCTTTCTTTGGAGTAGGCCACCTCTATTCTTAAAAAATACTTCAGTGCGCGGTCTTTGATCTCAAATGTTCTAGCAAGATTCTCCTTTAATTGTTTCTGCTCTTCAAAATCATTCCCAATCACTATAATGTCATCTACATAGACCAGTACAACCGTCATTCTTCCCTCTATCGAATGTTTAATGAAGAGAGTATGATCTCCCCTATTTGGGTGATATCCCATCTGTTTCATAGCCTTAGAGAACCTATCAAACTATGCCCTCGGTGATTGTTTGAGCCCATAGAGTGCCTTCTTTAGTTTGCATACCTTTCTTGCAACTCCTTTGTCAAATCCTGGTGGTGGCTCCATAAATACTTCTTCTTCTAAGTCTCCATGCAAAAATGTATTCTTGACATCAAATTGCTATAACTGCCATCCATAACATGGTGTTAAGGCTAAGAGGATCCTTACTGTCATCATCTTTGCCACAGGTGCAAAAGTCTCTAGGTAATGCCATAGGTTTGGGTGTATCCTTTAGTAACTAACCGAGCCTTATACCTTTCTAAAGTGACATATGCATTATATTTTATATTAAAAACCCACCTATAGCGCACATGTTTGATTCCCTTGGGTTTAGACACCATTTCCCAAGTCTGATTCTTTTCCAAGGCTCTCATTTCCTCTTGCATTGCTTGTATCCAATTCTGATCCTTTAAAGCCTCATCAACTGTCTTGGGAATAAAAATGGTATCCAAAGAGGTCAAGAAACTTCTATGCTTTTGGGATAGACGATGATAAGAGAGATAATTAGCCATTGGATGCTGTTTACAACTTTTGATTTCTTTTTTAATAGCAATAGGTAGATCCAAGTCATTAGGAACAGGATTAGAAGGACTAGAGGGATGAGAGATTTTAGTACCTGAACTTAGAGGAGATGTTGGTCCAAGTTGACGATCTAGAATAGGTTGAGTTCTTCTCTTGAAGATGTAAGGGGAGCTTTTAAACCTAACTGGGGATGGTAGCATTGTCAGTGACTGTGCTTCTTGGGGTTATGGTCTGTCCTGTTCACTCGAGGGAGAAGTAGATGAGTCAGGTACAGTCGGGTGTAACTCAAGAAGCAAATCTAAGATAAGAAGACCGCCACCTTGATCACCAGTAGGAACATTCTCCCCTTGGTGTCCAAGACTAAAGGACCCAAAGAATGACTGAGTTATAACAAATGTAACATCCTTGGACACAGAGAATTTTCTAGTGAGAGGATAATAACACTTATAGCATTTTTGAGTAGGGGAATAACCAAGAAAGATGCATGTAAGTGCTCAAGGATCAAACTTATCCTTTTGATGCTTAGAAATATGGACAAAAGACACAACCAAAGATTTTTAAAGGGAAGTATGACTAACATCAAGGAAATAGGATGACAAACACCGGAATGGACTTTGATGATTTAGGAGCTTAGAAGGAACTCAATTGATCAAATATACAAACAAATAGTTAAGACTGCTTCTTCCCAAAAGAATTTAGGAACAAAATGATGATGGAGAAGAGCTCTAACAACATTAAGTAGATGTCGTATTTTTCTTTCGACCACCCTATTTTGTTGAGGAGTATCAGCACAAGATGACTCATGGACAATACCTTCCTACTAGAAAAACTAATGTAGGTAGTGATTAAAATAATCCCTTGCATTATCTGTATGGAATCTTTTAATGTGGGATTCGAACTGGGTAGAAATCATCTTATGGAATATAGGCAAAATAGTACTAATAGCAGTCTTATCCTTTAAGAGATATACCCAAGTCATTCTTGTACAATTATCAATGAAAGAGACGACCATCTAGACCCAAAATAATTATGGATTCTAGATGGCCCCCAAACATCAGAATGTATCAAAGAAAATGGAATAGAAGACAATTTTTTGCTAATGGGATAAGAGACTCTATGATGTTTAGAAAATTCACACATCACAATGAAGATTAGTGACTCTCAAGCTCTTAAATAATGTGGGGAAGATAAACTACAACAAACTAAAAGGAGAATGTCCTAAACGATAATGTTGAAGCCATATCTTAGTCATAGGAGTAGGCTATGATGAATAGGCAAGGATAGGCTGATCCCCTTTAGTGAGAGCATTGCTTTTCTTCAAGTAGTAAAGCCCATTTCGTTCCTCAGCAGCACCAATTATCTTCCCCGTGTCCAGTGCTTGAAACTCACATGTGTGAAGAGAGAAAATAACATGACAATTAAGGTCTTTGGTGAGCTGATGAAGAAAGATTAGGAACATGAAGAACCTGTTGAATAGGTAATGAGGAATTGAGAATGACATTACCTTGACCTACTATAGGAATGGTATTACCATTGGCTACTGTTATTTTCTTGGAAACACTCATTGGTTTATAGGATTCAAACACATTTAGTTCATATGACATATAATCAGTAGCTCCTGAATCTAGGATCCATAAATCATTCCTAGTAGTTTTCGAGGCAGTAAAAGGTTCAGAATGAGAACACTGAAAGCAAGGACCTGGTTGTGCCAGTGAGCATGTGCCATCTTGGATGGTTTTTAGAAAGCTTTTTAGCTTACTAATTTCATCAGCATTTAGTTGGCTTAAGTCAAAAGTTGTAACCGAATCTACCTTCTCAGTGGTGGTTACCTCCACCTTGTTTATATTATAGGCCTGTGCTTGATTTTTGGATTGTAGGTTCCTAAAACCTCCCATCTTACTTAGAACAACCTCTTTTCTATGTAACTTGAAACATGTTTTCCTAGTACGCTTAGACTTTTTGCAAAAGGAACACCACAAACCCTCCCGGTTCTCTAGTCTAGGTTGTGGATCATTCCTTCCCTGCTAAGACTTGAACTGAGAGCCATTCATCTTGTTAGTTACCATTGTTGATCCCTCAGGATTAGCCTCATTGAACATGGCTATCCTTCTATGTTCCTCACTACGGATTATAGAAAACACTTCATTAAGTGATGGAAGTTTTTCACTTCTAAGAACCTGCACTCTTACTTGATCATACTCAACATTAAGACCAGCAAAAAATTCAACAATTTTGTCCCTCTCGTCTAGGGTAGCCGTATCTTCACTACACACCATCTTAATATCTTGATAGTGATCTAATTCCAACCAATAGCCATTCGTCTTATTACAATAATCAGTTACTGTCAAAGACCCTTGTTTTGTACTACCTATCTTTGTTTTAATTTCAAAGATAATTAAAACATCTTGCACCTTAGAATAAGTATGTTTCACAATGTCCCAAATCTTTTTAGCAGAAGATAAGAACATATAGTTCTTGCTTATCTCAGGCTGCATTGAACCCCAAAGCCAAGACATGATCATTGAATCCTCAATATCCCATGCAAGAAAAACCGGATCCGAGGTCTTGGGGGCAGGCTCAGTTAGATGAGCTATCTTTCCTAGGCATTTCAAGAACTTCCACACAAGCTGAGACCACTGTAGATAGTTTCTACCATCGAGGTGGTGGGAATGATGGATTCTCAGCAATTCACTAGTTGCGATGTTTCTCGTAGGTGGATCAAACAGAACAACATCTCCTGTTGCTGTAGGAGGAGGTGTTGTTTTTGAAATTTCTGACATGGTAGAGGAGATTAATGGCTGATAAACTGGAATAAAACCAAAAACAATATCGTGGCAATTTAAGGCAGATCACTATGACTCTGATACCATGTGAAAATTGAATATATTTTTCATTATTTCATTCGTATAAAATACAAGTCCTCTTATAGAGATGAGGAATGTACAACGTAGGAAGGATTTACAAAGGCTAAACAATAGGAAATATTTGACTATACACAAATAGAAAGTTTCTTAAACAATATAGGAAAGTTTCCTAAATACTGATTTAGAAATTTTCAAAAGCTGAAAATATGATTGGCTTCTAAATTAAGGATAGTTTGACTAACAACTCTCTTTGAGATGCTAGCCAAGTTATCTTATTTCTTTCTTTGGGAACCAACATAAGGTTATTCCTAATAAGGTCAAAGTAATAAGAGGCATGAGACGTGATTAAGATGATTTGGTTGTATGAAAAGAAGAAAGGTTCCTATGAGGAGAGTCAACGGAATGAAACAAGCCTTTAGCAAAAGGGGTAGAGGAATAGCAAGAAAAATTTGGTAGGACACTCATAGGTATGATACAAGTTGTATGGACTTTACAAAATATATCATAGATAGAAATGATTGGAGAGCTAGAATTTATGTAGCCAACCCCACATAGTTGGATTAATGCTTCATATCTTGTTGTGCAATATTCATGAAATCCAATCATCATCAAGCCCACATATGCTTCAGTGTGGCCGTGGTGCCATGTGTAGATTTTGGGATCTTTATTCAAGTATGTTGATGTATGTTGGCCCCAAAATTTTGGAGGAAATAACTGGATAATTGGTTTTGTCAAGGGCCTCTATAGTCCAGCAAGAGGGAAATTCATAAATAATCCACTCCTTTAGGAGGTTTAAGGTAAGCTCTCTACCTATTGAGCTGTGTGTTGGGATGCTTCGGCTATGGGTTTGATGGGTTAGAAGATAAGAAACCATAAATTAAGGCACCAAGGGAGTGTTGCCCATGCCCAAAAAGAATAAAGAGTTGACAAAAGGCCCAAGTCCCATACATGGTTACTACTTAGCCACCCTAGTGTTCTTATACTTGGCACATTCATGTTCTTACTATGTTTATTGATTGGTTAATAACTGTCTCAAAGCTTCATTGCTAAAGATATCTTCCATTACTTCTTTATATTGATGTATAATTGATGGCCTGATGTCTGCTGTAACTTGCACAAGATGTTATTTATTCTATAGATAGATATTGAAACATCTGTAGAAAATGACCTGTTATTTTAGTCATATTGATGCTTGAAACAATATGATATTCTCCACGCTATTCCTTAAAACCGTCCTGGTCTATTATATGAGCAACTCTTGGTGTAATTCTGTAACTATCTCTATCAACCATGACAGATGTATCTGCCAAGAATTTCTGAGCCTCAATACTCAATAGGACGTCTAAGTTATTATTTTCATCTTCCCTCGTGTTATACTTACTTTATCTAGGGGGAAAACTGCCATCTAATTATCCTATTAATATTGTTTCTTCAAAAACTAGCTTTCTCATAAAGTTACTGTAATGTTCTTCAAAGCTTATCCTTTTTCCATCTGCTCTCTCATGTTAAACTCATGGTATCTTTCTTTTTGGTAGATTTTACATATGCTAATCTTTTGGCTTCCTTCATTGTACATTTATACAATCTGAAATTTTACTCTTTTTTCTCTGCTCAAAGGTTTTGTAACAAGTCCATTTGTATTTAGGACATTTTGAACATTCTCATTTCCTTATCAGATATTCTTGGTCTTTTCCCCTTGATTCTCTAAGAATACCTTTTCTTATTCAAACATACTCACTGTCTTAATGAATAATTACAATATCTAAACTATCTTGCAAATTTTTGTTGTCTTATTTTTAACTCTACAATATTTGCATGTCAGCTTACATTTAGAAAAAGGAAATTAAAAGAGTGAATCATATTTATTTTGATCTACTTTTAGCTGTCAATGGGTCTTCATCTATCTTTTAATAAGTGTTCAACATTATCAACTCATGCTAAAAAATTAACAATGAATGATATTGGCTTACTTTTAAAGGTTACTTGGCCTTCATGTCTCTTTCAATAGGCGGTTGATGCTATAAGCTCATGGATCCTCCAAAATATCATTCCTTGTTGAGGTCCTTGTAAGACCTCGTATCCTAACCCAAAATTAGTAGCAGAAGCTCACTTTTGGGTTCATGGGGACCTAGTAATATAACTAAAACCTCTCCAACAAATTATCAATGTGGGATTGAATTGTGACAAACTTACTTCTAATTCTTGGTGTCTTTGCCGTGCCAGAAATCTCATATCTCAATTTGACCTATGTCTTGGAAAAAACTTTCTTGGCCTGCACCCACTTGGTAGCGGCCTTGGGTTGGCTCTGATACCACAACTCTTCACCCAAAAGTGTTATCTGAATGTGACTTTTGGTTGATGGGGACTAATTAATATGTCTAAAGACTTCTCCTAAAGACCATTGATTGGGGATTAGATCATGACATCTTGGTTCTGTTTGTATGCCCAAATTAAAGTCTATGATGTACCATCTCATACTTGCTGTAAATTTTTGTACTCTGAAATACGCAGCCATTATAACCCATGTCTTTCTACTTGACGAAAACATTTATGATAACTTATTGGAGAACACAAAAAAATGATAAAAACATAATATAAGGGCATCATCATGCTATCCACGTGGGGAAGTTAAAATTTCTTTGTACTGAGCTTTTTTTTGCTTTATCTCATGTGCTTGTGTACTATTCTGTGAAGATGCTTACCTTTGTGGGAACATGAATTTATCTAACATTATATCAGGACTGCATCTAAAGAAAGCACTGCTTGCTCAAATTTCACGTTTATTGTTAGGGAAATTATTCTGGCCCCAAGGTCTTTTGTTTCCAATCTTGTTACTTCTCTCCAAAAATTTCTTTGGGCTTATAGTTTGGCAGAGAACACACACCTCACTGGAATTTTTCTTTCCACTTAGAATACCCCTTAGAATCTTTATTTTCTCGTATCTCTTATTTTCTCAGGCATCACCTTTCTTCGCTCATCTTTCTCTCTACTTGGTACAGAAAATTTCAAGCATTTACCAAGCCAATGATTGCCACTTGGAAGTGTTTGAGGATGACTAAAACTTATGTTCTCTACTTGTCTCTCCCTTGAGTTTTAAAAGTCTGAGAGAATGGAGTAAATCTTTAGACTGAAGACGTTATATTAGCCTCTTTTTTTTTTTTTTTTTTTTTTATGGATGGCACTTTGAATCCTTCTCAAAGTAGCCCAAGCAAATGTTTTTGGATAAAGTTTATGGCACCAACTTTTTTGTCATGTAGATTTTGTCTTCATCTTCATTCCTGTTTGAGAATTTACCTGACCTGAAGCACTGAATTGTTTCTTGTATACTTAATTCTTGTTTAGTTTCATTAAATTCTCTATTCCATTGTTGTTTTTTGTTTGTGAGTTTCCACTATGGACTTTTAAGTTAAGCCTGTGTTCTGTAAAATGATGATTGCAGTCTTAAATCCTTTTATAATTGGCACAGACTGATCATTCACTGGTTGCCACAATCTAATATAGTCTCTTACTTTCCTTCATTTAGCTTAAAGTATTTTTAAGACATTATTTTAATTCATTAGTCATTACAGCTAAAACTATGCAACTTGTGCTGCAGCTTGGAGATATTGTTTGGGATGAATTTGGTCAAACTGATGACCATATTGTACCTCAACCTGGTAACAAGCATGGGATTGACCCTGTGTTTCAGAGTGGTAGCTGTAAGAAACCTCGACATGAAGTAATTGGTGGTTCAAGTAATTCAAGTGAGTGTTATACTGCTAATTATGTCAGTCAGGGTAGGGAAGGTGGACTTAAAGCTCTGAAGAACACAAGGGATACAATGTTGGAAAAGGATCCATGGTCTTACACACCCGAAGGTGTGGTCAATGCTTCACATGATGGTCACACAAACAAAGAAACAACCAGCTTATCATCTGATAATACAAGTACGCCCAGCCATTACCTAAAAAGTAGTGACATAGATGCAATCAATACAGATCTTGGTGCTGAAGATCCTGTTGAAGGAAGGTGTGCTGATATTGATAATGACTCATATCGTTATCCTCTTGGTGAAATTTCTCAGACAGGAAATGAACTCAGTTTTTTACATAATGATTATGAGGACAAAGAGCCTAATGATCTCCTATATTATGAGTGGCCTGATATTGAAAACTTTGAGGATGTTGACCAGATATTTAGGTACTCTTTGATCCTGCACTTGTTTGATATTTGTTTCCTAATCCTCTTGCCATGATACATGTACACTTAATTTTGTTGGCAGAAGTTGTGATTCAACATTTGGGCTCGGAAGCGTTGCTAATGAAGACAAGTTGAGTTGGTTTTCACCATCACATACTATTGAAGGATCTGAAGATGTATTGAAGTCAGACTTCAAGTTCTGTTTCCCCCAGTCAAGTCCACTTAAAAGTATGCTAGACCAACATGAGCATGGTAAACTAAATGATGGAAGTTTTTCAAACAATGGTTCTAATGTGGACAGTGCATCTGTTAGCTACAAATCTCGTTTTCAGGCATCAGAATGTGGTGAGCCTGATGCTATTGGTCACTTGACTTTGATGAATGAGTCTGATGCTCTCTCTCAAAGCAAGGATCATTTTGCACCTAAAGGGCAGGTCAGCAGAAGCTATTGCACTTTCAAAAGCATTTTATTTTTCTGGGCTATGTTTTTGTCTACTTAGGAACTCCAAGTTTCTTGCCTGATTATGAACCTGTTATGTTTATGCTATTTTTACAGGGAGTTGATGTTAAAGGCGCCTTCTCAACTGTCAAGCAGTCTAAAAATGAGAAGAGTGAGATGGTATGCTGCTTAATGCCAGATTTTACTACTAGAGACTAATTTCCTTTTTATTTTTTAATTTTTCTTGTCTCTACAGAAGAATGAGGTGTTAACAAAATCTTTTTACTGTTGGGAAAAAAAAAACTTCTTGTCCTTCCCTAGATGAGTCTTCACTTGAACTTTTTATGCCTTGATTTGGTTTATTCTTAAAACATCTTGTACATAAATGATGCCTCCCCACCCTCCCCAAAAAAAAAAAATGAGAGGTGATTTGGTATGACTCTTACCATGTACAGTCTTACAGATTGGTGTATCTGAAATTATGTCTCAGAAATATAAGCTTTTATAATTGGTAAATTTACTATTGTGTGGCAGATCAATTTTCAGAAAGAAAAGCACTACTTCCTGTCAGAAGGAAAAAGAAAAGAAAGATGCTTTGAAAATGGTGGTTCCTTTCACCATAGTAGCCAACCGAGACTAAAAGAGATAAAGTCTCCTTCTGCAGACTCATCTCATCAAGCTTACACTTCTTCGAATGTTCAGAAACAAAAGAAAAACATAGTACCAGATTCGTTTGGTTACATGCAGACCCATATTCCATACATGAATTTGGATTATGGTCATCCTTCAGATCAAATTCCTGTCAGCTCAACGCCCTCTACTATCAAGTCTGAGAGTAATGGGATCACGTCTCTTTCTCCAAAGGAGTCTTCTGATGCATCAAATCAGGTTAAATCCACAGAGAGCTCTCGTGATCGTTCATTTGGGGTTCCTGTCGTAACAGTGGATGACAAAAGGGAAAAGCTACAGCACCGACAAGCACTTTGTCCCACGTATATGAGCAATCTTAAACACGGGGATTTGGTTCAAACAACAGCAGGCAATTCACTTTCAGTCCAAAAGAAAACCCACTGTACTCAACCCGAAGTCGAAAATCAAAGTGAAGGTGAAGAATTTAGCATAAGAATTCCCGTAGATTTAGATTCTTCAAATGTACAGGAAAGCTCTTGCATGAGTACTGGGTTGGATGAGATCTCACTGGATGCATCTAGTTTTTGCCAGCTTCAACAAGTCATGGAACAGGTAAGGTGGTTTCCAGACTGCGGATTATATTGTTGCAAACACGAGCATCTACTGCTATGGTGGTATAGTAAAAATGTATTGCGAATGCTCTGTGTGTTGGTAACATGCTCACTGATATCTCTTATCCTGTCTGCGCATCAAACATGATGAAATTATCCCAGATTGCTGAAAATATCAAGTTTCTGTGTGCTGTTCACCTTGAATTAAGGCGGGTAGATGTCTGGGGTGGGTTATAATTTTATGATTTGAGTTCTGATTTTCTTACCGGTAGTATGCTTGCACTGGAATTCGAACATACATTAGAATGAAGCTTCCAAATGTGGCATTCACAGTTGATAATTGGTTGAACCAAAAAAAATTAGTTTCATCTTCTGTTTGTCAGTCTACACATATGCACTTCAGAATGGAATAATTTTCCAGTTAGGTTAAATGAATAATTCTACGGTCAGAAGGTTTTTGTATCTACAAGAATTCTGTTCTGCTAATTGGTTGGAGTGATAGAATAATTGTACAGTTAGAAGTTTTCTTTGCATTTTTAAGAAGTCTGTGGGCAGTATAGCTGCAATATTTATGATATCATATTATTTTGTCTTTTTTTTTTTTTTTAGAAGTTTCCTAAGCTTAACCTGCTTTGTTTCAGCTGGACATAAGGACAAAGGTATGCATAAGGGATAGTCTATATCGCTTGGCTAGGAGTGCTGAGCAAAGACATCACTATGCAAACTTGAACAGTGGCAGCATAGATGACAGAGACACTGGAGGAGCATTAACAAATGAAGGAACAAACAAGTATGCATTGAAGTACTTTCTGCAATTCAATTACAATATTCTGTTTTAATATAAATGGTCCTACTGGCAGGCTTCTTTTACTTCTATTTTTTGTGCCTATGAATTCCATGGGCTCCAGAAATATGGTGTAGGTGTACTATACTCTTTAGCATGGTAATGGTGAATATTGATTTTCCTGAGCTGCTTGACTGACTTGAACTAGCCCCAGAAAATAATGTTCAAATATATTGAGTTTGCTGTTGGACACTGTTTCACACCATGATAGGCTATTGACAAAAGTATGCTGGCACATGCTAATTGGTGTTCTTATCAACTTCTAATTTTGAAGGTGGTCAGATTTCCCCTTCCATGTCTAGTCAGATTGACTAAATTTGATTTGTACCAACCTGGTTGTGATAATTGAGGGGTTTGGTAAAGGGAGTAACGGTAATGTTGAAGAGTTTTGGTAGAGAGAGATAAAGGAAGTTGGTGGGAAATGTTGCTGGTTTTTCGTGGAGCGAGAAAGTATAAGATTGGTGACTGTTAGTGGTGGATATCATGAGCAACGTGACAATGGTAAGTGCATAGAGAGGTGGGAAGGTAGTGGTGATTGTCAGTGGTTCTGGCTAGTGTCATGACAGGTGATAGAGAGTGTTAGCAACGTGGAGACTAATGATGGGTTGAGGAATGAGAAGAGTATATGGTTGTGCAAAATAGAAAGCAAATGACATTCTAAATATGTCTAATAGAAAGTAGAAAGACAAGATCAAAATTTGACTTGTGGCAAGTGACGTCTCTCCATCAGTGCCAGATGAATTAATTGAAATTATAGTGGTATCAGTGTCAAAATCGAACTTTGTGGGGGGTCTTTTAAAAATGGTACAAACCATACGGGAAAATGTAACTTACCCTATTGTTGCAGGTGAGGACATGGAAGAATTGAGAACCCACCCATCCATTCCAATGCCCCTCAAGGGAAATGAAAAATAAAATCATTTTGTTGCTCCCGGACTACCAGAAGGTAAAAATCATAGATAACTATGAAGGGCCAACAGATTGGAACTTGTCCCTTTTTAAGTACTCATATTAGCTCTCCTAAAATGATATGATTTTATGTCATTTGTTTGAATAGCTTGTATGGCTAAATAAGTTTGATTGATATTTGGCCACCCTTGTCTGAGGTTTACTTTTATTTTCCGCTTAATTATATTATTATTTTTCAGGTCCAATGGATTTATGGATATGGAAACTGATACAAATCCTATAGATCGATCTGTGGCGCACTTGCTGTTTCACCGGCCTTCAGACTCGTCTTCAATCCCAGCTCATGATGGGTTGTCTCTCAAGTCATGTAATATGGTAAGCTCTAAGAAGTGTTTCCGTGAATTTGTAATTAACGTTTGAGCTTATATAACTTATGCCAGAAAGCAACTTTATGGTTGTAAATTCATTCCGTGGATTTGAATGAACAGATTCATGGGTCTGCCAATGTTCCACCTGTGATGGTTGAGAAACTAGTTTGTCAGGAAGAAGCTGCCAGTGAAGCAGACAAAAAAGTGACAGATCAATGATTATGACTTGTGAAACCATTGGCTTCAGCACGTTGACAAATGAAATGTGTATATTAGATTTCTATGCATGGTCTTTGTATGATACATCAGGGAGGTTCCCATGGAAATGCCAGGTTTGGTACCATGCTCTAGATTTCAATATGCTTATACTAGTTTTTACAATAAGCTCCCCCCCCCCCTTCTTTCTCTTTTTCCAGTGGTGCTGCATCCAAATGTCAGGATGCTAGTTATGCTAGCCATTTACGATCATGAATTATATCTAATAAGATAGTTATCAAGGCTCTAAGTGCATCATTATGGAATTAAGTATTATATGTGTTCCTGGCTTCCACACTCATACATGCATTGAACTTGCATGGGTTATCCTTAGCTTATAGAGGTGTATATATGTTGGCAATGTAGTGTACCCAGGTTAGGTTGGATTGGATTTGGTACCTGAAAGTTCCATGCTTACAATCTCTTGGATAAGCTGTGCACTTACACGCATGGTCGTGAATACATTTAACATATTTGTAGGGCAGGTTTCATTGCATTTCCTTCTTATTTTCCGCACAGAACTGCAAGACACATGCAACTTGGTCAATTTAATTGGTTTTGCTGGAAAATTTCATCAAAATTTCATAATCTGATACTTGTTAGTAGTTCATCAAAGCCCCGCAGCCCTTAATTTCTTTATGTTGCGTGTGCATGCAGATATACATGAATTTGTTATCTTTCGTAACGTATAATTCCTTTGCCTGTACCCATAATTCCATCTAATTGCATCATTTAGACTACTGTAAGGTGAAGGTTGTGCATACGACTGTTAAACCTTGAACTTGGCAGTTTAATCTATTTTGTAACAATTACAGGAAATCATATTTGTTTTGGAGTTGTAAAAGTGCGAGGGACATGACCAGTATGCTACCAACAAACTCGTCGTCCATCTCTGATTTCATTTTCATGGTTTCTTACCCGGACAATGCATGCTATATATATGGTGATAGCAGGAAGCCAAGCATTTTTAACTTTACACGGTCAGCTGTGTCGTTAAATCTGCCATTGCTCGACATCCTGGCCATGGTCGCGAATTTAACCACATCCATGGCTAGTTTATGGCTCTGATCAGCCTCTCTCAAGTGCACAATGTGTAGGATTGTTTTCAGAGTGCTTGTTGGGGGCAATTTTTAGTTTTCATCTCATGCATCAATGTTTTCTCACTGTTACATGGTTCCCACTCACCATATCCTAGTTTCTTACCTTTCTCTTAAAGGTCCGGTGTGACAGCAGGAACAATCACCCAGATGTGATAAATGCATATAGATAAATGATTAGAAATACATAAACTGAACAGTGAACATTCCAGTTGATAATGTTATTGATGAAACACTCATTTGATGATTAAATGTATAAATGATATATTGACAAAATAAAAAAAAATCCATGGATTAACGGCTGGAGATTAAATTGATGAAATAACAATATGAATATAGAAGTGTCAAGATGTCCAGCTGAATTGGCAGGTCTCTCTTCTTCTGCCTAGAGCCGGACCCACTTAGTTACCCAAGGCTAAATAGCATAAGCTGACCCTTATTAAATTTTATTTATAGTTAAAAGTTTATTAAATTTTAATTTAATATATAATTTCATAACACAATCAACCGTAAAAGATTAATAAAATACTAATATTTTTATATAAAATTCATTGATCGTTCGTATTGTTCAACTTGTTAACCGTGTTAACAATTTATTAATCTCACGACAATTGATAATAATTATAAAATTAAATAATTAAATTAAAATTCAGTAGTTTTTTTTATATCTTACAAACTACAAACTGCTCACCACCTACCTGAGCAGTCGTTTATTGTGCCGTTATTATTGACAATCGCAGCTTAATTCCAGTTAACTCAAGCACTTTCGACAGAATCACTGAACAGGAACTGATAAGCTACCGTGTCAACACACATCTTTAGAATAACAGTGTAGTCAGTGGAGTGGACTACATTGCATAGAACATGCTGAACTAGATAGATAGCATAACAACAACATTTCTGTCCCCCAAAGAAGAGCTGTCAGACGCCTTAACAACAACATTTCTGTAGTTGCACTCGCACAACCTCAGCCCTTTTAAGTTAGAATAAAAAATTGCTCTTCTTCTGATCATGCGGCTAATCGAACTGCTGACGGAGCTGCATCTCTGTCTCGCTTTTCCACGTGGCATGTGACGACTGGCCTCTCATTCTCTTACTCTTCTCCTTTTCCTTAATAGCGGATCCCTTCTTCTTTGTGTGCTCCGCGTTTGGGTCCGCAGGAGGACGATCGCTACACTGTGGACAGACCATTCCCTTGGCAGTAGAGAAGGTCTTCGGTATTCCACATTGGAGGCACATCCTATAAACAGAAGTTTAGTTAAAAGTAGAAACAAAAAGAGGCATGCCATGTCCAATAGTAGCTTGTACATTTTCTTCCTTGCAAAAACAACCAAACCCTGATTCCAAACAGCCCCAGGAAATTTTTTTTTTCTTTTTTTAAAAAAAGGACCCAGGGCCCAAGAATTGGAGAATACCAACAGCAGATCAACCACAAGTTAAAATTCTACAATTCTTCCATATTCAAAATAAGAGATCTGAAAATTAGTATATGTTTTTTTTTTTTTTGGCTAGGCTAATACAATACCATGAAGTAGAAGAAGGCAACAAGCAACCAGCCTAACCGGGATCTACTTAAAATGGAGTGCCTAAGCAGCAGGTCTCTCTCAAATCAGGAGGAAGAGAGGACAGCATAGAAGATGAACTTCTGCCATGACCAGCGCGGATGTGGGCTGCTTTGATTTATTAAACTTTCATAACAGAAGAGCGCAGTTTTTTTATGGGTAGAAAAATAATAAATGATAATGGCACGTGAATATTCGTTTTCATCTTAAAGCCACGAAAAGTTTTTTAAACAAACAATTGTACAATAAGTACCTAGTAGATCATATATGCACATTTGCATTTGCAGGTCAATGTGAGAGGGAGAGGGAGAGGGATTTGTTTGAACTTGTGTTGATATTCAAAAACAAGAAATACCTCAGAAGCTCTGCTGCATCTTCTGCATTTGGATTGGCTGCAGTTGCCACACGCTTGCCTCCTTGTGCTGCACTCAATTGACTGTTTGGTTGAGCAGATGATGCTGGAGTAGTTTTACCCTCAATATCACTTCTTACTCTCTCATGGATCCCAGTGAGTTGGGCTTTTGCCTCCAATACAGCACCTACAAGGAACAGAACAGCAAACATCAACCACAATCAAATGAAAAGGAGACATCAGGATCCATGTATCTTTGTGCTTGGTTCGGATAGCAAGCAGTTAAGAAACTTATATAATTCATGTAATCTCAAGAGATGAAAGTCCTTTATCCAATTGAATCTCTTATTTGTCTTCGTATATAATTCCTCCTAGACAACCACCTTGACACATCACAGACTGAAGTACGCACCAGAAGGATCTCCAGCAGGAAGCCTTTAAGTTCTACATAGGCCCCATCTTTTACCATTTCCAGCAGGTCAAAAACAATTAATCCAGGACCAAGTTAGGTTGTTTATAACCATTTTTTTTGTTCTCAAAGAACAATAACAATAAGAACAACAATTATAGTGGTTATGACGGCATCACATTAATAAAAATAATTTCCT
This sequence comes from Diospyros kaki, assembly GCA_036245055.1. NCBI lineage: Eukaryota > Viridiplantae > Streptophyta > Magnoliopsida > Ericales > Ebenaceae > Diospyros > Diospyros kaki. The sequence continues at coordinate 41,352,549 of BSEG01000012.1, forward strand.
TTAGCAATTCTATTGGCAAACCATGAAAGCTTTCTGTCATTTTTTTGCCTGAGGTAAGAGGGGGAGGGGGTTGGTATGGTAGTTTTCCCTGTTGTGTTAACTGTAAGCACTTTAAAAGATTTCATACGAGAATAAACAATAAAAGACTATAATCCCAAAAAAATATTTGGTGGTTTATAAACATATAATTTTTCTTCAATGGATGTTGGATGTTAACAGGAGGATGAAGGAGCTGGTTATTACAACAAAAAGATTATTCAATACATTTTCTTGTGCTGAACTACTAGTGCAAATTGAAAGCTGGAGAGTGACTTTCTCAAACAAGATTATAATTTGAAATTATTTTCCACTATGTGCATTCAGCATTAGCGATAACCGAAATTTCTTTTAGCATAAGATTATGGAATACAAATTTTTCTGCTGAACTGCAAGTGGTAATTGAAGGCTCAAAAGTAACTTTCTCAAGCAAAGGCACATTAGACAATTACCTTCCACTATTGTTGTAGCATTACCTCTAGGAGAAGAAGTTGTTCTCCCAGAGAAGGCAATGTTAGCATGTAAGTAGTTTAAAGGGATCGAGCAAAACATTCCCCCAGTTAAGTCCTTCTCCTGAAGGACTCCAAGGGAGATGTTCTCTCGGACGAGTCACACGTAGCAAAATGGGAGATGTCCTCCTGGACAAATCACATATAATAAATGAATAGTAAATGACCTGTTATGGTCCTGAGCAATAGCAACCCACCTTAAGGCATTCCTTCTCCTGAAAGACTCACCAGGACTATACTCCTCCATGAGGTTTTTGGGGGGGTCCTCCTAGGCCTAATCCATGCTTAACCCGGGACAACTTCGCACACACTTTGTGCATGTGTGCCACGTGTCCCACCATTGACATCCTAGTGGTATAAATACCCCCTACCCCTCATATTCTTTAAGGGGGGAACAGTAGAAGAACACAGTAACGTCTCACTTAAGCCTAAAATCATCATTAACCTGCCTGTTTATCCGGAGGAGTGTCTACTTCTTCCCCTGGACAACGTTAACCTGCTTGTTCATCATCATAATGACCTCTGCTGACTTAAGCATTGGAGGGCACGCATAGGGGGAATCCCCACGTGCCTTCTAACTGCGCTTGGCCTTGCAGCCACTCATTCTCCCGGACAACAGAGACTTCTCCAAGACAACTTCCTGCTTCTCTCCTGTGGATAACCAGCTGCTTGTCCTAGCCTACAGCTGCTTCTTAAAGCATATCAGCTTGCAGAGCTCTCTCCCGGACAGCAGTGTCTTCCTCTCTTGGGCTGGTGGTCACCTGTCTGCTATGTGTCCTGCTCTATATTGGTCTGATCATTCCCACATTATAAATTTTAATTGTTGTATTTCGACAACAACTATGCACATTGTGCACTGGTGATAATTGAAATCTCTTTAGCTTTAGAATCATCTATGGGAGGATTTTGTTGATGCATAACTACGTGTCACAATACAAACAGAGCACAAATCCTCAGGCAACTGCTATAAGGCAGCTGAGGTATCATTACAAAGTTTTAACTGCAGCCTACTTGCTAAATCCTGCCCACCTAAACGAATAGCGGCACATGCTACCAACCCTCACTAAAGAAGCAGAGTTCCAAGTTTGAATGATCTCCTTCTGGGACCAAACAAATGGGGGAGAACAGTATACAGCAGCCACTTAATTCTTAAATCTTACTAAGTATATTTCCGCCCCCCTCCAACGCTCCAAAACTTCAACCAGTTGTTAATCAGTCTTGGAGGCCAAAAAAAAAATCCAAATTTCAGTCCTTCGATTGAAGTCCGAATCTTGTTGTCTTTATATAATACCATCAAAGACAATTTACCTCAATAAAATCAATATAATCAAGGGAAAAAGAGGGAGTGAATCGTTGACAACATCCACAAAAGTGAACCCTAAAAAATAGACCAGGTTCAAATGTAAAAATCACGATGGCAAGAAACTAGTTACCCGCCGGTAAATCTTTCTTCTCTTTGCGGTTTCTCCGGCGACCATGGCGCCACCGCTGAACATCATCCCCGATGACCGGCTCCGGTTCCTCAACGCAGTTGTTCAGAAATCTCGGCGGCCCTGACACCTCCGGTAATTACAAGGAACCCGAAGAAGAATTAGTTCAACTTGGGGTAGGTCTAACCAACCAACATATGAATGAATCAAAACAGATAACGAAGCGCCATAAGTTTACCTCGGAGAAAGCGTCGAAAGCGGAGGGCAGAGAGGAGCCGCCGCGGGAGGAGGGTTTGGGCAGGTCGAACAAGGGTTTGGTGGCGTAATCGGACACGATGCCGTTTCTTTGGCCGTCGTCGTCGCCTGAAGAATCCTGGAAATCGTAGTTCTCGGCTTCTCCTTCTTCTTCTTCTGCCGACGAATAGCCCTGTAGCAACGCCAAGCTCATTGCGACGAGACAGAGAGAGAGAGACCTGAGGAGCGAGAGAGCGATAAGAGAGCTTGGCTCTTGGCTTTGCTGGGAAGAAAGCGTTTTAATAACGGGCCTGGGCCTGGGCCTGGGAGTGGGGCCACTTTGAGAGGGAACTACATATCGGGCTTGGCCCTGGCATGGCCCAAACTTTTCTATTCAAAATCATTTCTTTCTTTATAATTATAATATATTTGGACAAAATGGTAAATTGGATTTTTAACCATTAATTCACACTAATGCCTCGTTCACAACTTGGTATAATTATAGATTATAAGTTTTTACCAAACATAGGGTAAACAAATTTTGATAAACCTTTAAAAATAATATAAGTTTATAAATTAATTATAATAAACTATTACAAATTATTCATACCAACATTTTATGCTATAAATAGAATTTTCACGTGAAATTCATCTGATTGAACTTCTTATTATCATTAGCAAGTTTTAAGGTTATTTTTATTAATAAAAATATACAAATAACTAATTAATAAGAATAACGAGTTAAAAAGTAATTAAAAATTTTATGAATATAGAGGTTACTTAAAGATAATATGTTAAAAAAAATAGTAATACTTGTGACGTAAATGATTTTGTAATTATGTTACATGATAGATTGTGATGTGAATGATTTTGTAATTAAGGATGAGCGAATAGTTGGTTTGGTTATTAAATTGATCAAATTTTTTTAATTAAATAAAATTAATATGTATTATAAATCAGAGAAAATTGATTGAATAACTTTTTAAATTGAATAAATTAAAAAAAATAAACTAACAAAAAAATTAGAAAAAACCAACAAAAACCCAAAAATAAAAATAACAACATTGCAAAATAAAATTATTTTTGAGATTTTAGTTGGTTCAATTATTTTAATATAAATATTAAATTGAATAGAAATAATCAAAATTATAAATTTTTAAAATCAAATTAAACTAAGTTACAACAAGTGAATCGATAATTTTAATCAGTTGAATTCAATTATTTTAATTTAATTGAATTATTGCTCATCCTTATTTATAATAATAACTTGTTAAATTATTTAAAAGGTGCATCATCATGTAAAATAATTTCGAAATTTATACTATTTTTAAAAATTTGATATTCCCCAATATTATCGGTTCTCCGAATTTCTTTCAAAATCTCGAATTCAGATAGAGAGGAGAAGACGGCGGCGATGATTGTCGTACGACGGGCGAGGAAGCCGACAATTGACCGGTTTGACCCATCCACCGTTGCCCACATATATAGCTCTCGCTATTCTCGCTCGACTTGTCCACCGGATCCAAACCCCAAACCATTCAGAGCAACCCACCAACGTTGAAATCTTCGAAGCCGTCTCTTTGTCTCCAACCCAGATCACGAGCCGGCGACCGGCGGCAGCCTGTTTTTTGTTGAGCGCCGGTCGCGTTCTTCTTTCAACTCAACGATAAGAGAGGCAACAGAGAGAGAGAGAGGCGGGCGACGAGTGTATGAGAATTTGAGGTGCCAGAAAGCTTCGATTTTTGTGGGTTTTGGTGGGTGGGTGGGTATGGATAGAGTATGCAGCAAGCTTCGGAACCTGGATGCTTACCCTAAGATCAATGAGGATTTCTACAGCCGTACATTCTCCGGCGGGGTCATCACCCTTGTTTCCTCCTTCCTCATTCTCTTGCTCTTCTTCTCCGAGCTAAGTACGTCGCTCTAAGAAAATAGCTTTCTTTTTATTCTGGAAATTTGGGGTTTTTATTGTTCAATTGTTCTGTGTGATGTGAAGTTCTTCTGATTTGATGGCTAATTGTTTGCTAGATTTGTGTATCTACTGGTAATACAGTTTCGGGTTTGGCAATTTCTTTAGTGGGTTGTGTATATAATCGCCGATATCGACACATTACTACATCTCTATGGAATTCCTTAAGTTTAACTATGTGGTGGAATGATATTACGTGTTTCTGATTGCTTTATCATTGTGATTCAACTTGTAAATTTGGAAATTATGAGGCTCCTGATCAGAACTAAACAGACAAGGAGGTTGACACAAGGAACATAGATGGTGACAAAGTGAAATTGCGAAAAATATGAATAATTGAAAGCGGGGAAGTTGGAAAACATATATCTTGTATGCTGAAGTTCGGGTCATGTTGTTTGAGTTGTCTACTTGTCTGTGCCTTCATTAATGATAGTTCCCTCTATAGAGAATTCTTGTTGCAAGGTGAACATATAACCAACTTATTGGTTATTATGTACTCCCTGAGAACTTAGTCCTTTGTCTTGAAGAAGAAGAATTAACCGGCAAGCCATTAAAAACCCTAGCAGCAAGAATTATTGTATTAAACCACCCTATCTGATATGATAACAACTTAAGGCCATACATAAAAATGCATCATATCTAAAATTAAGAAAATAATTTAATGGAATTTTGTTTTTGAAAGATAAAAGATACAACATTATGAGTGGAAAAAATGAAAAATAAAATTCAAACACGCCATTGACAATCTGCCTTTCAGACTTTCATCAATTGTATTAGGCTCTTCTCATTTCACTCATTAAGAAAAATAACTGATAAGGGGCCATGGGTATAGAAATGACATGTGATTGGCATCAGCGTTTTTAAAGGCTCTAACTGCACTCAAGAGCAAAGGCCTTCTAGAACTTTAGAGCAAAGTGCGCACTCAATCAAAGCAAAGCACAAATGTTAGAGAAAAATAAAGAGAATCAAGAGATATATAATAACTGCAAGTAAATTACTAGAGAATCAAGAGATATATACTGTCAAGACAAAAATTAATGCTAAAAGAGAACAAGATTAGGAAAGTTATCTTCATCATTAGAGTTATAGTTCTCATCATCTTCCTCACCGGTGCCATCTAATTGACTTCTACTAAAACTGGCTGCAAAGTAGAAGTTGAATTAAAGCTGGTGTTCCAGTTGTTGTGTTGCCTCCTTTATTTATTATACTGAATCATTCTTTTCTACAGCACTCCAAGATATTTATATAATAGATGGGTGTGTGTTGGTGCATTAGGGTGCATAGTAACAATTTTTTTTTTAATAATTATAAAACAATAAAAAGCACAAAAATAAATAACCATGCCTTGTGCTTAAGAAAAAAAGTGCTCTTTAGCATTTGTGCTTTGCTTTGACAAGAAAAGGCAAAATAACTATGCTTTGTGCCTAAACTTGCTTAAGCGTGCTTGTAACAACCTTGATTGGCATGATAATTTCTAAATTAATTAGAATATGACATTGTAAAGGTGTGACAAAAAAATGTTATCAAAAGGGAAAAAATCAGCAATTTATTTATATATTTTTATTATAGCAAACTCATAAAAACATTTGTTGTAGTCTATATATTTAAAAAATAAGTGTAAATAAAAATTGTGATTTTTATATTTAAAACCTATATTCATAAAAAGGTTATAAGTTTGTGGAGTTTCGGTTTTGATGATTTCAGTGTCTAAATGAGGATTAGTTGTTGGAACATAAGTTATTACTCCGTAAACTTGGACTTTATTGTATGTTTGCACAAGTCACGGGCATTTGTTCCACAAGTGCTCAAAATCTGATGCTTTTGAAGTGTTCACGTCATAACATGACCAGACTAAATGCTCCACTAAGTTAAAACTCTTAATGGACCATTTGGATGTTTGTTTCTGTTCTTGATTTCACTCTTCAATCCAGAGGGCACCTTTCATAATACTATCTTCATATGCGCCTCATGTACTGTTCTTTCATACTTACTTTTGCCATGTGAGAATCTGGGATATCAGTGAAGCATGAGCAGGCGTAAAGAAAATAATTTAGGCAGTGTCACTCATTTGTTATGATAGTTGTGGTAAAAAATTGTGTGATATAGAGCAACAAGAATGCAGAAACAGTAATTTGCCATCATCATAACCATAGCTAAATATTTCTTAAAGAGCACAGAAAGTTTAAGAATGGCACAATTATGTAGAGTAACAGGAATGCAGAAATGGTAATTTGCCATTATCACAACTATAGCTAAATATTTCTTAAAGAGCACAGAAAGTTTAAGAGTGAGCTTTAGAATTTTCAGGGGCAAAGGAAGTGTCATGTAGAATTAGAAAGTGAAACCTAGAAAAAAAAACTAGGAAATGAGGAGTGCTAATGTGTGTGTGTATAACTAAGGATGCTAATGTGTGTGTCTATATTTGTATGATTTACATTCAAATATCATTCAATTACATATCAATCCAACCAATGAAGCATCAAATTACAGATCAGTCAGCAAATAAAAATCAAACTACAAAGAAAGCCAACAAGAAGTTGGACAAAATCCTTCTAAAGGCAGGAATCGAACCATGAACCTCGGTTTCAGGGCCTCTGCCTTGCCAATGAGCCAAGGCATCATTGGCAAGGATGCAGATGCATATTGAAAGCAAGAATATGAAAAATATGTGTTTGATTAGGTATGGCACCTTAGAACATAATGATGCGGACACTGATCAAGACTCGGCTCAAGCCAAGGCCGAGCCGACCATGCTAGAACAATATTACCAGAACAGTATTTTAATACTTCTTAAGTTTTAGAATTCTACTTTATTTAGAATTTTACTTCATGTTTTTACTTGATTTAAGATTCTATTTCATGTTTAATTAGGATTTTATTTTTATTAGGATTCTAGTTGGATTTTATTTAGGATTTATTTCTATTAGGATTCTAGTTGGATTTTGTTTACAAATATTAGATGGATTTGGATTAGCTAAATACTATAAATATGCCTAGAATCTAGAGTTTATAATCAAGTTTTTCTCAATACAAATTTCAGCAACCTATTTGGGTTTTCTTAGCAAAACAATCTTGTTTTGCATCTTCTTGAAAGTCAAGTTTCGGCCATTGAAGTTTGTTTTTTCAAGGGTTTATTTTAGTGTGTTTTCTTCGCACACCCGCTACGCTACACGCTGCGTCACATAATCATTATATATATTGGAGGAGCTTAACTGGGGCAGATCAGATTTGGCAATTGATGAGCTGGATGATAATTGCTGATGGCTGCAATAATCACTGAACTGATACCTTGTGGTCAGTTTAGAGAAATAAACTGTGCTGTTTTTTATTTTTCTGTTTCTATTTGTTTTATGCCTGTATGATGAACAATGATTGAGAATAAAAGGAAAATAAGAGATAAGATAAGAAGGCTAAATGAGAGTTTTAAGCTTTTTTTTGTTTTTGTTTTTGCATGATAAAAAGTTAAAACTTAAACATTGCATCTGAGCATGTTTTAGAAACCGCCTCTTCGCAAAAATGCAAAGGGAAGGCTGTGTATGAATCTGACCCTCCCCTGATCCTCATGAAGTGGGGAGCATTGTGTACTGGAGACACCCTTTATTACATAAATGATATTTGTACTTCTAAGCCATTTGTTCTCAACAGAACACAAGGCAAAAAAATAGGAGAAAATAGCTGGAAGATGCTGAAGAGCAAGTGATGCAAGAGTGTAGTTGAGAGAAAGCAGATATTTTTAAATTGGATATGAAATTTAGTCATATCAGGCAATATGAACTTGGTAAACACTTAGAGAGAAGAAACTATGTGGTATGGACTGGGACTTGTGGTCCCTACCTAAACCCTCAAAATTGTCCAAGATAAATGAATATAAAATATTACCCCTGAAAATAGTGCAAAACTTTAGTTCCAGTGATAGTAAGAATTATTTGCGGTATTAGTAATGTGTGAGCACCCTTTGGTGGAATATAACTTGATCAAATTATAATGTCCACACATCAAGGGTGTATCTTTTAAGTGTAGATGAGTGAGGTGGATCTGAATTACTCTGGCTGACTAAAGTTCTTGGCTAGTTGCTCATATGATGGTAATGATGATAAGGTGCATCAGGAGATAAGTTTGAGCAATTGAAGTAAGTACTGCAGCTAATTAAAGATCTTACATAGTTGCTTGTGATGATTATATTCATTTTCCAGTGATTTGATATGACATTCTACTCGTAAATCAGATGAATAGTTGTATGTTTTATTCATGAGCACAGCTGGATTTTTTTCATATAAAGCATGCCATGGAGGTGACATAGACTATGAATGGTCTTCTTAGTTTCCTTGATATTAAATGTCTTTATCATATTTGGGATTATAAACACTAAAATTGGATGCATACAGTAATGAAGCCAGACATCAACCATGCCACTGTATCCTGACTTATTTTCTATAGTTGCCTGCAGTAATGGAATTTTTGACATCATGCAGTTTTGAATGCATTTTTTAGTAAAACCATTCTTTGTTTCTCATTCTACGAGTGATTGTTTCCCCAGATGTTAATTGTAGGACCTAAGACCTTATGGAAAAAATTCAGCTCCCCTTCTTGTTGTTCTTATTCATATTGTTCTTATTCATAAATACTGATGCATTGTTCTGTTTCAGGGTTATACCTCCATACTGTTACTGAGACTAAGCTTGTAGTGGATACTTCAAGGGGAGAATCCTTACATATCAATGTAAGTATCATTGTGTTTTCTTGGAAATACCAGTTACGTTCTATTTCATTACTATTATCATTAATATTTATTATGACAGTCCCTGCTTCTATATTTATGATCTCAAATATGTACTGGAAGTTGTTCTTAATGAACTAACTTTCAATGGTGGATTATCGATTGGAGGTTTTGGTAAATTTTCAACCCTTTTCCCATGAAAGGATCTTTTTATGCACACAACAGGAACTTGTGAGATTTATAAAAAATAACTACTTAAGATATTGCTTTTCACTTCTAATTGTGTGAATCCTCTCTCTCTCCCCCCCCCCCCCAAAAAACAAAACCAAAAAAAAAAAAAAAACACTAACGACCCTGTTTTTCAATGAAAACGCAGTTTGATGTTACCTTTCCAGCCGTTCCATGTTCATTACTCAGTCTAGATGCAATGGATATCAGTGGAGAGCAACATCTGGATATTGTATGTTATGTTACTCAAAGTTGCTTCTAGCCAATTGATTTAAAGTTTTCACTAGCCATCATGCATGCTGAGCAATGGCAGTTAGCTCAACCAATTATTTTACTCCATTTTTATTTTTTCCGATTTAATTCTCCATAGTATCTGTTTCCAGTTCCTGTTTCTGATTTATTGTGTATGCATGTCTTTAACTTGCAGAGACACAATATATTCAAGAAGAGAATTGATTCCCATGGCAATGAAATAGAAGTTAGAAAGGATGGGATTGGTGCCCCTAAGGTTAGCATAAATACAAATTTGTGCTTACATTTCTGAAGAAACTGTGTTCAACATAAGTTGCTTAAGTTGAACCTATTTTTTTTAAGAATTGTCCTCTAGTGATATCCATTAGGGCCATGCACGTTGCCATCCCACTAGGTGGGTTGACTATATGAATTCTGGATCTCCAGCCATCTCTATTCATAGCCATATACTTTAAAAGGTCATTATATCTTATGTCATGTCTATGAGTTTCCCGCCAAGTTGTCTTGGTCTTCCTCTCCTTTTTCCACAAATTTCCTTCATTTTATCCACTTTTACATGTCTATGATCTAAAAAATTTTGAGGTAGGGCTCGAATTGTTCAATCTTATTATTTAACCCAGAAGTTTGAAGTTTGGTCTTCCTCTCCTCCTTTTGCTACAAATGTTTTATTTACAAATATGCACTCATCATGCTGAAATGATCCTGTTCAAATGTCCCTTTTGGTACATATACCTATTTGTGTTCATTTTCTATAAAAATTGAGACTCGAGTTTCAAAGTATGTATATATTTCTGGCTGGAGTTGTCAAATGTGTATATATGTATGACTTACGTAGTATTCAGATTATGACTATTGATATCAACAATTTTGCAAAATGTATGGCATTGCTCTAGTAGTATATTATTCATTGTTGGTTGTAGTTGAGTGATTTCGAGGGTACTAGAGCTAAAACATCTAGATTTGGTTTAAAAACATTACTTGGCATTATGGGTGGAACTGGAGACTGGCACTATGGCTGTTTGAAGAAAGGTAGGATGGTTGTTCTTATCGGGAAAAAGGAGGGAAAAGTAAAACAAGAATAAAGAAGGAAGGAGGACAATTTTTAAGGTTCTTGTTTATTATTACTGAATTATTATAGCCAAAAAAAAAAATGATTTTAATAAAGTTATAGGAGGACCTGATATTCCGCTAGTATTTGTTGGAGTAAGTGAAATTTTTAGGTCTTTAGTGGTGGCTTGGATGCTGCTTGGTGTATTCTTTGCTTTTCAAGGTGCATAAAACCCTATGAATGGTTGTAGCAAACCAATATACCACAGTTGTCTAAAATGCTATATGGATTATGCAGTTGGTTGTGCCTGTAAAGGGGATCTGTCTTGCATGTGTTGCCAAGAGCCAAAGCCTGGTTGGATAGCTCTTCATGGCATAAATATTTGTTCCCTTATTTGGAACTTTTGGTGGTGTTGGTGATAACAACAAAACATAGAAAGGCTGGAACAACATAACATTGCATTTTTACCATACTGTAAAATAGATGACATTGTATATTAACACACCAGCGCTTAACTAACAATTGATTTCTACTAAGTGGTTGATGGACTTACATCTTGTTTAACTTAAATACTTCTTGTTTTTCTACTGGTATTTTTTTCTTTAGGTCTCTTTGTCTGATTCTGTAATAGGCCATTAATATCAAATGGTCTAACTAAATATGGAAATATATGCTAGGTTTTATATGGTAACATAAAGCTGCATTTAAGTTAATGTTCCATAGCATATAGGAGAATACAGTCTCAAGTTTCAATTAATGTACACTTGACTTAGGTATAAAAATTGATGGACTGGTTCATCATAGTTCCAAATTTTTCTTTCCATCTAATATCAGGTTTGGCGTTGAGGCTTTCTAAATGATCTTATGATGAAATCTTTGGGATGTGGAGGCCAGCCTTTCCTTCTTCCTTTTAATGTTCTTACCTTAATGGTAGATTAAAAAAGCATCAAAGGTCCTTAACCAAAAAAAATAAATAAAAGCATAAAAAATGACGTGGGGTGACCTTTCTTCAGGTAGTGTTCACACGAAAGCACTAGAACCTATAACACGTTTTCTGTGGGGGGGGAATTTAGGGATTGGTGGACCTAATATTAGGATTTGGCATTGAACCATTCTAGATGGTTTTTATGATGAATCATTTGGAGTGGATGGCCCCCTCTCCCTCTTAGATTTCATGTTCTTAATCTGTCAGTACGGTCAAAAAGCATTGAACATTTACACAAAAGTACAATATCTTGTACACAAGTGAAAGAATCTAAAATTTTAATCGGAGGAAAAAGAAATCCAATGGGAGAGGGATGCTGAGAGCATGGTTCTGTAGCCTCTTACGATAGAGGTCTAATTTTGATTCTTAATTATCAGGCAATTTGGTATTATTTGTTGTGCAGAAGTTAAAAACAACGTGATGCCTGGGATGGGGTTTCTCACCATTTACTTGCATCTTGATTGTGGTTTCATTTTGGCTTATGTTTTGTCCTCTATTGCAGTATTCAAATACTTAATTTTTTATTCTGAAAGAGTTCTTGGGAAATTTCATGTTTTCTCCCTTCAAGGCTATGTTGAAGGCACTTTACTTTGGAAGTTCATTCCTTTCAGCAAAGTTCCACAATTATGGTCTCTTGCACCTTATTTCTATCAACTTAAATAATGCATTGTCTTGGGGTAAGATTTTCTGTCATAACTGTTGAATGGTAAAATATTTTGTCTCAAAACTCAAATAGGTATTCGCACATGACAACGAAATGATATTATTATTACTATTTTTTTGGTTTACCTTCACTGATTTATTTAGGAATGCTCCCCCTTCACATTCTCTCAAACTTGTCTTCTTTTCTTTATTCTTTAAAAATTTAATACATTTTGTTGAAAATGCAGATTGAGAAGCCTCTGCAGAGACATGGTGGCAGGCTTGAGCAGAACGAAAAATACTGTGGTTCGTGTTATGGTGCAGAGATGGTAGATTAGCCTATCTTCTTTCTCCTCAAAACTTTTGTAAATACATAGATATTTCTATTAAAGTGGCTAATTGGAAAAGTGTATTGGAATATCTCTTTTGAGGGTTTGTAGCAAGTGCAGTGCTCCTGCAGTTGGAAGGGTCTCATTTGTTTTGAACTTACAGTAGCAAAACTTACCTTGTTTCAAGCATCTCATTGATTAATTGAAACTTTTGTCAAATTTTTCTTCTTTGCACCATTCACTGATCACATTAAGTGAGCATACACCACCCATAAGTTTTGATTTTCTATCCTCAGACTCCAGTTTCCTAAGTGAGCCAATTAATGTATGAATTACCAAATCCCAAATCAGGCATGAAATTTGCAGCATAAAGTATTTGAACTGATGGATGCAGAGTTCCAATGGATCGTATGTATAGTAAACCCTTTTGATAACTTCAGTGCTTTAATATTAGTATGATAGAAGATAGGTGATCTCCCATACACCTATTTCTGAGATAATTTGATTTATAGGTGTGTATGTTTCTGTATATCTCAAAATTTCTGCTATGAATTCTCACAAGTCTCTTATATCAGGATTTGTTTATAAGATTCTTTGTTCTCTTTTGCAGTCAGATGATGATTGTTGTAATTCATGTGAAGAAGTTCGTGAAGCTTATCGAAAGAAAGGTTGGGGGATGACAAATCCAGATTTGATTGACCAGGTTATCTTGTATGCAGCATCTTTTTTTCTGAATGCATCTTGATGCAAGCAACCGTACAAAGCAAGCTACAAATGTATTCGTGTTGGTGTTTGTTCTGGTTATGGAATGTTTCTATTATATGATTAACATGCTTGTTGGAGGAAGACATCTCTAAGGTCTATAAATTGGAGAGGCGAGTTTTGACTTTGTTTGAAGTTGTGTGTGTCTAGGACTCTCAGGAATCAGTGTTTAGGGGTGATATGGAATTAAAGCAAAGGTATACTGGAAAAAATGAGTTGATTTATGCTTAATTTTGGTTTTTCAAGGATAGGATAGGATAATTTTTGAAGAAAAAGAAGAGTAGGAGAAATAAGACTATAAATTTTACTTAGATTACTATGAGATTAATCCTTGAGGGATGGCTGCATACAACTCACAGAACCTTCACAAATTTCATGCTAACTTCAAAATTTAACTCTCTATCAAGTGAAACCAAAGCAGTTGGAAGCAGGCAGGTTTCTTCTATGCTCCACTAGGTCCATTATTGCACTTTGAAAATTGAGAAATAACTGATTAGAATATTATAGACCTGATAACAACCCGATCCTTAAGAAAATGATGAGTGCCTCTTATTGCCTTTGGGAAACAGACTATAACATTGCCTAAATATCCTTTTTCTGTTACGAAAATCACATTTTCTTGACTACTCAACCCTAATAAAATATAAATAAGTCTTTCTGACAGCATTTCAGCTTACAAATTATTTGCAACTAAATTTAACTCTCCTTATGAACTATTATCATAACTTGCCCCTTCAATTCATCTTTTTTGTTGTAAAGAAAAGAGGCTACAAATGGCTTCACACATAGTAAACACGATAACAACAGTTGCTTTATCCTGCCATGATATGTATACACATATGACCTGGGTGCAACATTATGCTGTACCTTCCAGTCTGTTTTATGGTTCATTGAACATTTGACTGTTAAAGTGAAACAGTCAGACAGTAAACAGATACAAACATTGAACAAGTATGGTTGCTTCATGCTTTTATGCACGTGACTGTATCACAACCTTCAGAAAATCATTGCATATGTTCATTTCTTTACTTTTATTTTTAATTCTGAGAAATATGACCAATGACACCAGTGCACAAGAGAAGGTTTCGTCCAAAAGGTTAAAGATGAAGAAGGTGAAGGATGCAACATTCATGGATCATTGGAAGTTAGTAAAGTGGCTGGGAACTTTCATTTTGCCACTGGGAAAAGCTTTCATCAGAATGTTCATTTGCATGAGTTGCTGACTTTTGAAAAAGATATATACAATGTAAGATGCCAGCTCAATCTATTATCCTTTTTTAATACATAGAAGTGAATTTTCATATATAGCACTTGTGTTAAGACTCTCCTCAGGCAGCAATTATTTTTTTTTCACTGTCCTTTATTATCAGCGTTGTTGTGTGTGTGTGTGTGTGTGTTTTGGGTGTCAAATCTAACATTTTTATCAATGTGATGGTGCTTATACAGATAAGCCACAAGATTAACAAGTTAGCTTTTGGCCACTACTTTCCAGGAGTTGTAAATCCACTTGATGGGTAAGTTTGCTTTCTCAATTTATTGGACTGCTTAATTTGATGGACATGATTGATTACACATCCTGCATTGGTCTGGATGCCTAAAATCCATAACAAGTTAGAAGCTTTAACTTGGTTTGTACAATATGTAAGGTATTACAGGGTTTAGGGGAGGTGGAAGCCTTTTTAGTACAATGGTTGACATGATCATGAATTATAATAGTATGGGTACACAAGCACACCACTTGGGAAGAGTGTTTTAGAGGTACTGCATGCTGATGGAGGAGTATGGTTGCAAGCTTGGCACATGATGACTTATTTTCAAGTTTCTCTGAGATAGAGCCATAGAAGGACCGTGCATTTGCTGGTGGTGTGCCAATTTTACTGTCGACTGTCATTATCCTAGGGAGGGTTCGAGAAAATCTCTCCTGGCCTATTCACATGTCACTGCAGAAGCCAATAGTATGATTATCTTACTTGTTTGCTTGTGCCAGGCCCATTTACCACACATTTGGTGACTGAGAGTGTGACTTGAGAATTCCTTCAAAATCTGGGCCTAAGTATTAGTGCATATGAGTACCTTGTAATGAAAAAATTCAGTTCATGCATAAAAGCTGTGAGAGCATATTAATTCTTTATCCTCTCCCCTTTTATGCTTTATCAGGATTTATTGCTGCGGTTATTCATGTCTTTGAAAACCAAGTTTTCATATCAACATATATGAGGCTGTAATTTAAGTAAAATCTTGAATGTTCTGTAAATTTGCAGTTCTGAGTTCAAGAAAACCTGCTGCCATATTGTTGCTTTAGTGGTATAATAGTTGTGCATTTATACAGGGTGCAATGGGTTCAAGAAACACCAAATGGAATATACCAGTATTTTATAAAGGTCAGTATTCGTAAGGGTTCTTATATGTTTTCTTGTCATTCTTTTCTTTGTTGAACATCCTAAAAGCTAAGACAATCAGTAATATAATTAATTTTCTTTATGAATATTGAGTTTGCTTTATTTTTGAGTTCACAATGGAAGAGCTGGACATCTTCCTTTAACCTGAGTTGGAAGCCTACTTTGTAATGTAAGGCATATTGTGTCTTAGAAGGCGAATGTTCCAAAATTTGTGCCACTGTTCAAACTTTCAGTTGGGTTCATCTGTTTTCATGCTTTTGCAAATTTTCACTATTTCTCATTGATTTCCTTTTCATATTTCACAAAACATAGTAAACTGCATTACTAAAAGAAGTGCAAGCCTACACATGCAGATTTTAAAAGCCAAATGGAAATCCTCATTGCTAGAAAAACTGTCTTGTGAGATAAAAGATTCAAACATTTGTAAATGGATTACGACACTTGATTGTTGTTACCAGGAATCAGATATTTCAAGTAACATGGACAGCACCATTTCTACATTACCTGGAATATGCATCCTTTGAATCAGAGATGTACTACAGTGAATCCTATATCAGCCACAAGTTGGAATATTTTAACATATTTCTAAATCTGAATGATTTGCTTTTGGAAGTTGGATTATTAATGAATGAGGAACAAAATTTGTTCTCTTATGTCCTTATATTGAACTTGGAAATAGAAATGCAAGATTCAAGAAAATGCTAAAAAAGGGAAGAAAACTCTTGACTTCCGAAAATCTGTGGGAATACCAAGTAAAATCTATTGATGAAGGTCAGGTGTTACCTTGTTTGGCACCTTTCTAACACAATCTTGTTTATAAGGCAGAAAGAAAAATGAATTTATTAATTTATGCACCGCATAGAAGCAAATCTATCCGGTGCATAATAGGTGTGGACCTAGTTAACATGCAGTCATATTGGCTACAAACTTTTTTGTTTTATATGTAAATCAGGCAAATAAAGAAGAATGCCATTAGGGGGAAAACCACTCACAAAAGAAGTGCACATATAAAAGAGAAAACATGAAATACCTATATGGTGACAGGCAGAAAAGCCCTTCTATAGTTTGCAAAAAAGACAGAAATCTCATTGACTCCCTCAGCCGCAGAAATTGGAAGGTGAGTAAGATTTCCTTCAAAGAATGAATGGGGACTCTGGTCCATCAAAAGCTCCCTTGTTCCTCTTGCACCAAATGCTTCACATCATGCAAAAAAGGAATTGAGATGTTTCACAATACACAAGTTCAAGCCAGGAGTTCAAAAAACCTGTCAGTGAGGTCTGACATCATTCATTGAACCAGATGACCTTTTAGCTCTAATTTATAATCCTTAAGGTAAGTTTCAAAATTGGAACTTCAAATAGATTCCCTTTAGCAATAGTGCCATCTGTCCATCACAGTGGATGGTTCTTTGGTCAACACAGTATTCTGCATGCATTACCTTCCTAAAGCGTTTGGTAATGTACTCTTTATATAGACCATCAATGATGCTTGATAACCTTATTTATTCTATAAGACAAAATTGTTTGATTGTCTCTTCTATAATCACCATTATCGTGTCCATTCTGGCACCTGAGGAGAAATTCAAAATTCATACTGTACCCCAATGACTACCAAGAACCTATGAGCTTGCCACTGCAGGGTCTAAGGAGGGCCAGACTATGTAGCTTTGACCCCTTTGAGAGGCTGTTCTCTTGTATGCTAGGATATAGGGGTCAAGCATGTTGGACTAATGCCTCTGCTTCCGTCTTGTTTCCATTTTCGTTTGTCTCCTTATGTTTGCTTAGTTACAGATACAATGCTTTGAAAATTCAACATCAAAATCAAGGCCATTTACTTGAATTTTCCGTTTTACTTCCAGGTGGTTCCTACAATTTACACTGATATAAGAGGTCGCACTATTCAGTCAAATCAGGTATTTCTTCATGTACTAGAGATGGAACTTTCTGATTATTATCTTCCCGTTGGATCATGCCTTAAAATGAATGGCATTGGTATATACAGTTCTCTGTGACAGAGCACTATAAGAGTTTTGAACTGGGTCGGCTTCAGTCAGCGGCAGGAGTTTACTTCTTTTATGACCTTTCTCCTATTAAGGTAGGTTTCTTTTCCGCTTTGAGAAGCTAATAGACAACTAGACTTCATTCTGCAGCCGACCAGTCTTTCACTGGTATAGTTTTGATGGCAGAAGAATCATTTACACACTTGTTTATGCTTTGATATCTAATAAATTCGTACCCTAGTGTACCCGAAGCATGTCCTTCTTAGATTACTTCAGTATCAAATGGAGTTCTAATCTGGATGCAGCACATGCGAATTTGTAGTAACAAAATTTTGCTAGAAAATTTTCGGCCCTATGCATATGGTATGAAAGTGATGGGAGTCATAGCGAAACATCCAAGAAATCAGCACATTAATCTGTACATTACATTTGTTTGGCACAGGTGACTGTCACAGAGGGACACGCACCATTCTTGCACTTCGTTACATATCTCTGTGCAATCATTGGAGGTAAGCACCCAGTTTATTAATTTTCCATATCCCTTTCCTTTCATTGATACTTGAATAAATGCTGGTTGACTTCCAATTAGTATTTTCTGATTCCAAAAGCTCATTGTAAGCAAAGTGCATACATACCAGTTGAGTAAATTGAATTGGTCATAATTCAATTGAAAATTTTGCCAAGTCAACATATGGTAAATTGGTAATATTTAGATTTGAATATCTAGAGAATTGGCTCTTAATGATTCAAAAGAATCTGTTGTTTATGAAAACTAGACTGTTTCCACAAAATCTGTTGTAATTATTCCCTATTTTTTCTTTGTTGGTATATGTTTATTTTGAGGTACTGGTAAACTGCAGTGGTGAATGCTTGTAAATTCAAGGCATTATGACAATACATGGTGTGGTAGTCTAAGCATGCCTCACAGGAAGAAGAGATCGACATGGAGCTACTAATTTTAGGACCCAGGAAAATTGTATAGGAAAGCTTGGATTTCATTAGCAGGGCCCATTTCTTAGTGGCTTGAACTTTTTGGAACAGTCCAAATGTTAACTAACTATTAAATGGTATTGTATTATGTATCTGGGACGATACTCAGGGTGATCTCTCCAAATTGAACAATATATTAGACGATTGCGGGCTGACAAAGTGGAATAGGACCTTATAATTTATTGGGTACCAAACCATAGAAGCATTAGGCGATATCCTTCCCAATGCTTTGCATGATGCTACAAACAAGTCTTGATGGTAACACTTCGATCTGAATTCTGAAATGAATTCATGTTCTTTTGGCCATGATGTATTTGGTTTAGTGTTTACGACAAACAAAGGTTAGGTTTTTGTATTAGCTTGACCCCAGCTCTGTCTGTATTCCTTTTGAACTTTTGTATTTGTTTGTGCAGGTATCTTCACAGTGGCAGGCATTGTAGATTCATTCATATACCATGGGAAAAGGGCTGTAAAGAAGAAAATAGAAATTGGCAAATACAGATGATGTTGGAGCTGGCCATTGTGGACTTGACTTGCCGGTTGGCTTGAGATGAATTTTGGGGTGTTTATTTTATTTGTTTACAGGAGGTTACAACGAATCTACAGCTCTGGTTTGCTAATGTGCTGCCTGTAGTTTTAACTAACTTCTTATTCGCGCCTCAGCTTTTTGATCCTAAAATTATGGATTTTGTTCAAGTGTAGATGGAAGTTTGATCTCTCACTTCATGATGATATCTTCCAACTCTAGTTGATGTCATAAACCCCAAATATGGAAAGATGCCAATTAAGGGGAAAATGCATTTAATCTGAAAAGGCAAAAGAAAGATGTTCCCATGAATCTGTTGCTTTGAAAAGGTTGGAGAAGAAAAGTAAGGATGTGTGCATCTTGGTTTGATCATGATTTTTAGGATAATTGTATGATTGTGGTTTTTTGTCTGTAATCGTGTTGGTTACAAACAGTTATAGATTATTGTATACTAATACTATATTATAAAAATTAAGATTATATGCATAACAATGGGTGATCATGGTAGGCAATTTTTCTGTTTTTTTTTTTTTTGTTATCATAATCGTGATTATATTCATTTTATTTAATTGTTAATCACGTCTGCCAAATACGGTTAGATATTAACTAAATCTAATTGATGCCCATATCCAAAAAAAAAAAAGGAAAAAAGAAAAGTCCTTGTTCATGGCTTTACCCCCCTTTTATCTGTTTGTATAAATAGACAGAACTAGAAGCTGTTGCTTCGGGGTGGGAGAGCTATGTTCCAGCTTCTAGTTCTAGGTAAATGCTATCATTTTTCCTTGGATACAGGCAAATCTATTTGGAAAATAAAAAGGAAAAGAACGTCCTTAGTGCACGAATCTACTTAAAAAAACACGCAATTTCGAAGAGGAATGTATCGATACACCTCAACAAGTAAAGATATGCCACAAAAATTGGCCTTAAGATGAAGAAGAAATTGAATATCATCACACCACCTGACCTGACCTCACCTGACCTTGGCTACAAATAAGATACAAAGAATTAACTCTGCATAAGACCTACTTGTCCGCTGCTACCTCCTCACTGATTGAAATCTGGGAGAGCTTCACCTTAATTTCCTCGAACATTGAATCCTGCATTTCTTCATTTGTCAACCATGAAGATAAGCAGAGATTAATGGAGTCATTATCGCTTTTAATAAGGGGGGAGCCGGCCTTAAAAGTTTTAGTCTTCCCAAACTTCATAATCCCCTCAAACTTTGGCCGAGAGGGCTCCTCAACATAGTTCTCTAGAATGCCTCTAATAGCACTGCACCAGATTGGTCTGGCTGTCCTCAGGAACTCGTGCACAGCCAAAACTGGGAGGCCAACACTGCCCAGATCAGACTCACGGGGCCCGCCTCGCCCATGAAAATCAGACCCTCCAAGCTTTACTAGATCATAGGCATCTGCTAGGTCACTGAATGCTGTTCACAGTTCAAAAGTACAATCGTTAAACACCTAAGTTTCTTAAAACAGATAATACAGAAATCTCTGGTGTTTGTCATAGACACCATCGGTTCTTAGGACACGGTCAGTGTTGTGAGCGTTCGGTGCAGACAAAAACAGATGACTCTGTCAAACAAATGCATATGCTTCTGGTCCTGTTAAAACATCTAGCATCTTTCTTGAGATTGCACAACTAATGTAATATCAAAACCACAAGTCCATTTCACGTAATGCCTAATCATGTATAGATCAACTTATATTCCCCAAATTCTATACAAATGCCTACGCACATAAAGTTTCAGCAAACAAGTGAAAACAAGTTTTTAATACAAATGAACTATTTCTTAATACATCTGACCTTCATTTGTAAATTAATTTAGAACCATTACGAGTAGCTTATAAGAGGTGTACACAAGTAGCGTAGTGCTTGTACGCAGAGTTAAGTCCTTCATATAACAACTAACTGGCTAGTAGATGAATTTTACCCTCTCTTCTGCTTCAAGAACTATTATCTATTAATGTAGCCATTTACAATGTACCAGTTTCAAATCCCAAAACATTGAAAATTTGGCATTCGTTACAATATATTTTATTTGGGTTAAATACATTTTGCACCCTTTAACTTGAATCTTATTTTCCCTCCTAATGAAGTTAACTCTCTGCAATAACATTCTCGCACCATATTAGTCCAGATGTGGATCTCCATTAAATACCCTAACGAAAAAAAATGTCATGTGCATCTCAGGAATTTTTTAAGGAAAATAAAATTTGGATCCCTACACTTTCATCTGAATCCCACATTGGGTCCTAATTTATTGTATGTTATACCCATGCAAGCTGCACGTACAATTTTTCATGAAGTTATTTAACAGAGTTTCATATCTGAACTAACGAGGTGCAAGAACACAAGTACAGTGCTTGACTAAATAAGGTAGCAAAGCACGATTTTGGACAAAAAGTGTAGGGGTGACAAAATGTATTTAACCCTTATATTATACCTTCCAGTTTTCCATCACTTCTATAAACTTCTATTCCATGAAGGCCCGAGTCTTTCAACTTCCTGACAATGGCAACAGGATTCTTTAACGCCCATGGATGAGCCAGTACTGCCACTCCCCCTGTTAGACAAATCAATTTCACTGCTTCCTCGGCAAGAGGCTCACTCCCTCTGCATCAGAACCAAACCAAAAGTAGCAAATATTGAACCATCTATTTTTAGATAGAAGTATATATCAATTGCCATTACAAAAATCAAAGTGATGGAGAACCTAGCATCATCCTACATCAAATAGGCTAGAGAATTCTCACGTGGAATAAGCAGGTCCGCCATCATAAAGATATTGGGCAAAAGCTTGTTTCAGAGTCTCTACATAACCTGCTTCAACCATTGCCCGAGCCACGTGCAGCCTCCCAGGAGCAACCCCCTTTCCAGCAATCTTCACAACATTCTCCCACTTAAGAGGAAATTTAAGTTTGTTCAATTTTAAAATCATGTTCTTTGCACGAAGGAAACGTCCATCCCTTATGTCAGCCAAGAACTTCTCCAGTTCCTCAGATCTTGTTGGCCCACAGCTGCTGTAATAGGCAAGGATGTGAACTGGTTCCTCTATGCCAGATTCTCCCCTGTTCAGTCCCAAAACATCAGGTCAAAATAGCACAAAAGAGAAGGAAAATCCTACAAGGTTAATAAATTTCCCCATCACTGCAGTGACCAATCTTGAATTTTTCAGAAAAGATGAATAAGTGCCCTAGCAATATGGACATTATTAGTACAGTGGTTTCCTATAAATCGAATTCCAGGATGATGATGATGATGAAGATCATAGTATACAGAAAGGAGGTTGGAAAAAGTGAATTCTTGTATCTGTTTCTAAAAATTTTTAGCATAAAAAATAAAACAATGCTAAGAGATAACCTTGGAGAGTAAATTGTACTAATTTCAACACCAGGGATAATCTTTATGCCAAATCTTCGAGCTGCATCCAGTGCTTCAGGAATGCCAGACATTGTGTCATGATCTGTCAGAGCAAGAACTTTTACCTGTTCTGAACATATTGTACTAGTTAACCACAGTATCCAGCGAATACTTACCTTGTAAGAAAAGCAGACTCAAGGCTAACAAGTAATTGTTTAGAAAAACACAATAATGAAATCTCTCAATCTCTCTATTAGTTCAATATGATGATTTCACTTCTTCTAGATCTAGAAGCACTTTGTGCACCTGAAGCAAATTAATCAATTTGGAGAATACAAAGCAATCTAATGAATTGTTCAGACTTTCATTTCTAGAAACTTCTTAAAATTCAAACATAAAGAATATGCACATTCATTTCAATAGGTTTGCACCTTTAATAAAAGGAAGACAGTAATACCCACTTAAGACTTAGATAGAAATGACTAGAGAGTTAGAATTCATATAGCTGACCACGTAGTGGGGATAAAGGCTTGGTATGTTGGGGGTTGTGTTGTGTAAAAAAAAATGAAATAGATATAACAGGATATCAAAGTAGGGGATTTTTTTTTTTTTTTTTTTGGGACTAAATCAACAGAGTGGATCTTCAGTGCATGGTAGTAGTACTAGAAGAAAACAAAACTATGTCAATAAAGAGGCGGAGGGATTTATTTTGCTTGAGGAGCAGCAAATTTTTGTCAGCATAACTAAACCAATCCACTAGTCAACTGTAAAAAAGAAAAAATAAATAAAATCAGCACCATAAACAGACAACTCTACAAAATTAAATACTGCTAATTACCAACAGAGATGAATTTCAAATAAGATTTTCGGAATATGGAAACCAAACAGTATTGCATTCACAGTGAACCACAAGGAAAATACTCTCAAATACTCAAAGCAATGAATAAGCAACAGAAACCCATTGATAGACCAGAAAAAACAGAGCTACCCATCCAAAGAAATCGCAGCCTGTTTCACACAGTTTTCCAGAGTCTCACACCAAAATTGCAAGACTATTATGCGCTGCTGTGAAACCCCAAAAACAGGCCTTCAATAATCAGAAGTCAAAACCTTATCCAATGTTCTAAAACCCATCAAAGCAAAGAGATATCTAACATCCGTCAGAATCATAAACGCATCCAAGCTTTTAAAATATCACAACATTTCACGACAAACAAAAACCCTACAATATATGAAGCAGAACCAGTTTCGCATACTCGAACAAGATTATCACTTTAAATTAAGCCAACCAACCAAACAACAGAGAGAAAAGCTAACCCCATTATGATGTGCCCTCTCGACCAGCTTGGTAGGCGACAAGAACCCATCGCTGCAAATCGAATGAGAATGGAACTCGAAGACCAACTTCTCCGAAAACCTGCCGTTGCTATTCACGAGCAAGCCAACCCCAAAGTCGTCATCAGCGGAAGCAGGACGGGCCATTGACGAAGACTGGTCCGAGAAAACCCATTCGCTCACGCATCTATGCGCCATGCTCTGCTCGACGGTCATCTTTCTCTTGCCTCCCCCACGCTTCTTCTTCTTCTTGGTCTTGGCATTCGTCGCTTTCTTTGGGTTCTCACCCATCATTTCTGGAGCGACAAATCGCGAAACTATTATCAAAAGGAAGAAGAGTCGGAGCGTATCTGGGGGATTTGGATTGTGGATAGAATATAGGAAATTGTGGGGTAGAGAAGCATCTAGGGTAGGGTACTCGTAGATGCGGAAGCTAGAGACTATCTAATCTAATATATATATAAGACTCCCCGAAGCCCCTGCTCTCTGTGACTACGGTGCTATAGCGTGCCCACCGCCTGCCGTCTGCGCCGATAAGGCTTTGCTTTACTTTTGTCCCTAATCAAATAAAAAGGATAATTCAACATCCAGGAGTGAGTTGTCGAGAGATTTACAACTCTTCAATTGTCCTTCAGATTCTCTCGTCTCGTCTACAAAGCCCATAATATCCATGGACGACTCGTCCTCGTACAAATGAATGATTTGTCAGTTATTTTCGATAAAATCTTTGTTCTTATAGTTTGACTGACTGTATTCATTCATTCATTCATTCTTGCCGACCTCTTATGTAGGAATAATTCGTCAACCGGGATTAGATAGATAATCCCATTCCTCCCATCATAAATCTTTATTAAATTCATATTTTTATATAATATAAAACTAACCACATCTCGGCACGAAATAGTGTGGCACTAAAAATGTTTATGAGTGACTGATCCATCGATCTTGATGTGGTTCATCATGAGTAAATAGATACCATTCACTTGAAATTCATTCACAAATTTTAAGGTTAAAAAATTTTCTCAACTTGATAAATGCGATTATTTTTTTCAACCTTAACTTATTGTTATAGCATATCTTTTATTGGGGCAATGTCATTTTTTCGGATAAAGGGATGCTCTCCTTAAAAAACAAGTTCTCTTATGAAAGATTGCATAAAGACATTCTTTAAAGAGATATATGTTATAATAGGTAATTTTTCTTCACAAATAAGCATTATATAACATAAACTTACTTAAGTAATTCTTTTAGATAGTGTTTGTTAAAATGAGCAAGATAAGAAAGTATCAAGATAAGGTCGGAATACTTTTCGGACCAAGATATAGAATAATCAAGATAAGGTTGGGAAGTATTCCAAGATTTTTATCAACCTGTTTGTTAAATTTTTTAAAATGCACTAGAGGACACAATCGTCATTTTTTTCTTATCTATAAAGACCAAGATAAGCTTATCTTGAGGGGGGGAGAGATAAGCTTATCTTGAACAATCAAGATAAGAAATCATTAATGACGTTTCCAAGAATTGTTAAATAAATTTAACAAACATGTTGGAAATAATAGAAGTCCGAAATGCATTCCATATCTTGACTTTTCCATCCCATATCTTGATTAACAAACGCCCCCTTAGAGAACAACAAGGGAGACTTTCTCCCTAACAATTAATGCCTTATCATTATCTTGCGCAATAACAATCTATCCCAAGGCACTCCTCTTCTCCAAGGAATAGAGGATTTCTCAGAGTCTAATTTACACTTAACCCAAAATAACTTCTTGCACCCTTTGTGCATATGTAATACATTTCTCATTATCAACATCTAAGAGGTATAAATATCCCCTATTCCTTCATTTTTTAGAGATTTTTAGATTTGACTTTTCATCTTCTCACATTATTCATGTTATTTGTTCGCTTACCAAGTAAATAAAATAACAAAATTTCGTTCATAAAACTTAAATTTAAAGATTT
The DNA here is from genome assembly GCA_036245055.1 of Diospyros kaki. Lineage (NCBI taxonomy): Eukaryota > Viridiplantae > Streptophyta > Magnoliopsida > Ericales > Ebenaceae > Diospyros > Diospyros kaki. The sequence goes on from BSEG01000012.1 coordinate 41,378,264, forward strand.
TTCTTGAATTGAAAACACGATTATTCTTTTTTACCATCCAAATATTGGCTTTCAAATGGAAGCTTTTTTTTTTTTTTTTCGTTTGGTAATGACTAGTGACTAGCTATTAAATGGTATGGAGGTAATAAAACAAACTGTGTTAATTATCGAAAATGTTATTTTTATGTATTAATATAAATATATAATATATTAATATTATTAAAAATAATATGAGTGAGTGTCTAAATAATATTTTTCGTAAAATGATTTACGATATTTCAAATTTTAGTATTAATTTAAAAAGTAGATATTATTTTTTAGTTCCAACTTAATTTTTATTATTAAGTTAAAAAATATCATAACAATTTATATAAAAATATTATAATTACATATTTATTAAATAGAAATGTTATAACAGAGAGAGAGAGAGAGAGTTTACAGAGCAGGAGATACAGAGCAGCAGGTGTGTTGATTCATCATAAGACAAGACGACGATGACGATGATAACGAAGATGAACCTGGTCTGCTGTCACGGATGGATGAATGAATGAAGTATTGTTATTTGTCATGCTCTACATCTGTCCTTCCATCTGGCTCCCGCTCGTTCGAGTTTCAAATCGACTGTGTCGATGTCGTCATCGTCGTCTCGTCTCGGCTTCTCCTTGGACCTACGATCCGATGATTCTGTTCTGATATGATCTGATCTGATCTGATCTGCGCCTAAACGTGAAGGTACTTTTCTTCTATGTCATATCGCTTATGCAGTTGCAGAAAGGAAGTACTCTCTCTCTCGTACTCTGCTGCTACCTGGCGTGGGGGTCTGAGTCCTGACCGCCATTGAATTGAATGCCCAACGAACAAACCCACGTCCTCCCTTGGATGCTTAATTGCCAAGGCCCAAGGAGTGTTCGTCATATCCCAACTCTTTGAATTTTTTTATATTTTATAATAAATTAATTATTATATTTTACTTTTTATCATTAAAATGATTAAATTTTAATTTTAGTTATTTTTTACTTTTTATTAAATTTGTTAGCGAAAACTAGTATGATATATATTAATATAAATCTAAAAATTATTTGATTGTTGAGTTTATATGTTAATTCTAATATTAAGTAATTTTTTAATTTATATTAATGTTTATTATGTTTTTTTTAACAAAATTTGATAAAAATAAAAATAATAATAATAACTAAATTATAACAAATTTCAAAGTTTAATGGTTGTACCAATAAAAATTAAAATACAATGACTAGTTTATTATAAAATACAATGTTCGAAAATTAATAGTGTAGTTAATCGAATTTTATCTTGCTTATATTTCTTTTAAATGTATTGTATCAAACATTTCTTTTATTGTAGAGTATTTATCCTTACCTAAAGGATATTATATCTATAAAACCTTATGAATTATTATGTAATAGAATAATACTTTAAACTCATACATCATATGCACCATAAAAATATTATTTAGATACTAAAAGTTTAATATTTTTATCAACACTTTATATATCTTGTATATTTATATTAATATGACACACGATATAATATAAGATATCTATATAGAATACCACTATAAAATATCAATACAAATTGTTAATATTAATATCTTATATTATATTAATGTCCTTCATATTTATATTAATCTGATACACATATACAAACATCAATGTAAAATATCATCACAAACTCGAGTGTCTAAATAACATTTCAGAAAACATATGACTACAAGATCTATTACACAATTTGGATTCCACAAGCATTGCAAACCCTAACTATAATAATTAAGATTCAAGACCCAATCACAAAACCCATCAACGATCAAAGAGTTTCATGAACCTCCCTTGAGCAGTCTAACCAAGATGTCAGCTACAACAGCATTGGCCTTGTCCTTGCTACTCTTGAACTCCTTCCTCACCAGAGCCTCCAGGGAGACGCCTGTTTTGGCAGTGTAAGCCCTGCTTATGTCCTTCAGGTCTATGCTGCACCGGGTGATCACAATTCGGATCAAAATCTCGCGAGCATCCCCGTTCTTCATCCTCAGTTGCTTCGCGAAGAACTTCTCTGGATGCTGTATGCATCGGATGACGAATCGAAGTTCCTTCCCGAACTGCCCACATTTGCTTCGCTTGAGCGAGCGAGCGAACTCGTGGCCATAGAGTTGTTTGTAGGAGACGAGGATCGATTTCACTTGACTAATGTTTCTCTGGCTTATGAGCGAAACCATGGTCTTCTGGTCGAGCATTTTCCCACTCTCCATTGCTTCATAGAGCGTCTTGGCATCGCACATGGCCATACTCGTGCTGACTTTGCCGCTGTAGTTTTGGCATGACCTCAGAACTGCCAGCAATATCTGGTGAGAGAGACCGGGAACAGAGTAAGGTATCACGTACTACAATCATGGAAACTCTTTGAATCCATAATAGCAGGAATGCATAATACATACCTCTTTGAATCCGCCATTAACCTTGAGTGCAACATCTTGGTCTATCTTAGAATTGTATAGGGAACTGTATGCCTGTTTAATCACTTGCAGTTCTGACGATGATCGGGTGCACGCAACCTCAACGAGGGTGCTGATATTCAAGCTTGCACCATATAGTGAATTCCTCATTATCTCTGCATCCCGAATTTGTGGCTCACTCATCCGAAGAAAGGCTGCCCTCTGTCAATCCAATTTAACTTAGCATCTATCCAGAAGATCAGTTCTTTCAACGCAACTTCCACTTATAAACAATGAAAATGTTTACCAAATATGGGTCACCCCTTTGTGCCTTTGAGGTGACATGAAGAAGATCTTGATTGTACAGAGCACCATACGTGTAGCAAAGAAGCTTTAATTCGTGTGGGCTCCTAAGAAGGATCTCTGAAAGATTTTCCTTGCTGCTAACAACATTGCCTGTTTAGTGATGAAATTAGCACCCAAAAATCGGCAATTGCAAAAATAACGAAAGGTGAAAAGAAGATTATTACCTCTATTACCTGAACAGTAGGAATTAATGAGCTGGCAATCTTGTTCATACTTTTTTGAGTTTTGGAAAGAATTGCTGCCCATCCCCTTTAACTCTTCCTTCAGAGAGAAGCGCACTCTTTGCTGGTTTTGTGCTTTGTATTGCCCAGACATGCAAATCTACGATACTTCATTTATAAACTAATGAAGGTGGTGGTTATGTACATCCATGGAATCTCTCCCTATGGTTTGGCCTTTCATGAACAGAGTGAGGTAAGCACAGAAGAAGCAGCAGCCACGTCCAAAGTGGAAGAATATTATGAAGGAACATATTCTTGTTTCCAACATCAACCATTACCTTCCCATCACATTTCACTTTCTCATGCCAGCTTAGATGAATACATAAAAAACAATGCTAAAGCATCTCTTCAAATGCATAGGATTAAAAATGATGTCCAACAAACAGTACAAAGTTTGTACCACCAGATGGCAGACAAACGATTTTTCATGTCTCAGTGCTTGTCAGTCATTAGAAAATTCTCGCTCACAAACATAGGAGAGACTCACCAATCATTGTCGCCACACCACTTGCATTAAGTTTGATCAGAGATATGACATCTAAGGACATCTCGCTCAGCAATTATTCCATTCCAAGCATAATGGTTTCCCTGTAGATCTATATAAGACTTCTAATCACCTACTCCACCATGTTGCACTGAGAAAATGATTGAAGGCTAACTGCACAACCTCAACAAATGACTGAAGTTGATAGATGGGCCTCAAAACTTACAAAACAGTAACCAAAGCTTCATAAAAGGATAGCAGAAGTAGCTTGCATGACATATTGCCTTCCAGATCCATACGCAATCTGTTTCGAACACAACTAAACAAGTCTCTGTCCCATTTACTTTGAGTAGCTCTATGCATCCATGCTACTGCAATCCAAGTCCTCCACAAGTCTGAAAAAGCAACAGAATCCACATTCATATATTATGATTATACTTTCATCTCAGCTAACAAACTACCACAGCCCTTCTCTCCTTGGCCTTGTGACCATCTGACACCAGGCATTACGATTCAGCCAACTGATAGTTCAAATAATATAAAATGAGGAAAAAAATTCAATACAAAGAGAGAGGAAAAGAAATCAGATATATTAACAATAGGTTCACAGGGCAGTGTTGATTTTAGACTAATTTAAAATCCACCCACTTTTTTAGAGGAACATGTAATTCCAATAGGTTAATGCATTGTTCTAACCTTTTCAGCATTGACTGTAGCTTGCTCCTTTTTTTTTCTTTTCTTTTTTTTTTTTTTTTTTGGGGGGGGGGGGGGACATTAAAAAGAAAATCTATTCCCATCCAAACAACAGCTTCAATAAAAGGTTGATTAGTTAGCACCTAATTTAAGTATTAGGTCTATATTAATATGAATAGCTGAAATAAATACTTGATACATTGTTGTCAGCTGTTATTGTATCTATATTAATATGAAATTTGGTTTTTTATACAAAATATTAGGAAATTTTAAGTTCGAAAGACTGAAAGAGAAATAATATGATATATTTCTTTTACGTCACCCAATTTTTATATAACCTTCTCATTCAACAATAATGTGATAATATATCTAAATTTAGCAGCAACTTTAAGAAAGAAGGGATGAAATATGTATTTCTCCCTTAGCCCTTGACAAGTCTCTGGTGACAAAAATAGTATATGGCCATACATCTAGTAAATTACACTTGGTTTGAATTGCCAAATAATGTTTATAATCCTCTAAATGCCTTTTGACTTTCACAATACAATATGCATTAAATAATCTCATTTACTTAGCATCTGTAATCATGACCATCAGGTAGAACTTTTAAAAGATTAAGACAATATTAATATTTTATGTAGGATTGTTAGTTGTTCCACAATAATCCTTGAGTGCCAAAACTCATATCTCAATATAAGTAAGTGCAGCAAATTTCTATACTCACTCCATATCAATTTAGCATATATATTTGAACACAATTTGTCCCATCTCAACCAATTTCTTGGATCATGAAATTTAGAGAGGTCTTGTACCACATTGATGGAGATTAGGGGCAAGCACTAACACCATTTTGTTGGAACTAAAAAGCAACCTCTAATACCAATTTGTGGGAAAGGGGAGGCAAGTGTTGTAAGATAGCTAGAAAATGGATACAAGTTCTAATACCACTTTGATGAAATGTAAAGATAAGCTCTAATGCACTTTGTAGGAAATAATAGGTAAGCTCTGATACTTGTTTGTTGGAAGAGGGAGACAAATGCTAGATACCATTTTGTCAAAAATTGGAGGCAAGCTTTGATACCACGCTGTATGAGTGTTAGAGAGTACTGATATCACCACCTTGAAAACTGAAGACGAACTTCGTTATCTCTTTGTAGGAAATAAAGCCAAGCTCTAATACCTTTTTGTTAGAAATAGGAGGCAAGTCCTTGTAGGAAGAGAAGGATATAGGATAGGAAGGTAAGAAAAGCTCTCGACTAATTCTTCTAACTTGGCTTATACAACATTCCCATGGTAAAAGTGTTCCTATGTCCACAACTAACCACAGAAAAATAGCTACAAAGCAAAAATATTATATAGTAAAATTAATAGTGAAATATTCATGATACTATGTAATGCAAAATGGGAAGCCTGAGGATCTACACTAGCAACTTTTAAATGGAAAAAACGTATTAAGTAGCAAGCACTAGCCTCTATAAATTTACTTTAACGAAATAGATCTGCACCTTTAAGTGTCAACCACTGAATCTTGAAACAGTGCATGCTCTTTCTCCTCCTCTTTTCTATACCGACCAAGGTGCTTATGATATTCTTCCAGCTCTTTCTCAAGTTTCTCAATGAATTGACTTGTATGCTCTAGGGACTGCTCATATCTATATTTTTCCAAGGCCTGTGGTTGGGAGTGGAGAAGTGAATCTTAACTAAAGCATGTGATCTTTGATAAGCAAAGCAAATATAACCACGTATGCAAACACACAACTCAAGTTTTGCAAGCAAGAAATAATGAAAGCATGAGTGGAAGGGAACAAATGACTTAAAATTGAGATTTGGAGGAGTGGATGGAGCACGGTCATTCTTCTTCTTTTCCTTTTCCTTCCTGCTTATTAGCAATTTGACAATTGGAGCAGGGAAACAGATTTAAACCTTAAAAAGCCATCCAAATGATGTGAAGCCCTTCACATTGTCTTCCTCTTGCCCAGACAATCCAGGACAAAGTTAGAACATTTTTTTTTTATTCCATTATGGATGATATGCGCCTAACAAGCCTGAGGCTGGATTGAGTCCAACTCAATCCAACATAGGCAGGTAGTCATATGACCAGTTGACCATAGTTCTTTGAATCTTAGGATACTCAACTTCTCAATCTTGTAATTCATAATTCAGAGTTGCCTTCCAAAAAAATAGGGATTCTCCATCATATACTACTTTTCAATCTGACGTAAACAGCCAAAACATGATCAAGAAGGAGTAAATTACCTTCGCTTTTGATAGGGTATTTGGGGGTGACATTATGTCTGGCTGGATATAATTCTTCCCACGATAGAATATTATAGTATTGTTAGGTTTTATGTCAATCACAATGCCTTTGCTTAGCCGTGCAAGCTCTTCAGCATACTCATGAACCTGTCCAGGCCTACAAGGCTTGCAGATAACCTTAACAGTCTCATGCCTTTTCCAGTGAAGATGCATGTTAAGGACGACACCTCCAAATACTCCCCTCCTCCCAACTGGAACATAATTCTTCTTTTTCTCACCAGTGCGCTTTAGGTAAAACCTCTCTTCCTCAGTTAGAATTTCAGGATCATATGTTTCAGCTGGGGCTTTAGGTAACTCAAATTTCCTTAATTTCTCTATTAACCATGCTTCCTTCCGTTTCGCCTGAAAATATCACAGGATACTGAGTAAATTAAGAGGTCATCAAGTTCAGAAACATCTATCACCCCATTGAAGCACAAAATCGCAAAAAAAGCCCCAGACAATCAGACAAACAAATAATTTCCTTTCTGAGTAAGTTCAGAAAGTTAGGTCGTCAAGAAGGTTCACATTTTCCCAAGTGATAGAAATTGCAGTCAAGTAAAAAAAAATTGACTAATTCTTCAAGAAAAATTCCAGCAACAGTAAGGTTGCTCCTTGTGAATAGAAGGTCACAGGTTCAAGTTCTACAAAAACCCTCTTTCCAAGAAGGGAGTCTTGTGCACTGGGGATTCCTTTTTAGATGAAAGATAACTTAAGTATTAATTGTCCAGACTCCATTTCCAAAATCTGGAACCCATTAACAAACAAAGAACCTTTATTGCTTCACCTTAAAGGTGAACCCAGTGCACAAGGCTCCTATATTGCAAACAATGGGGAAGGTCAACCGTACTTAGCCTTACCCTTGCTTGGCAAAGGGGCTGTTTCCTGACTTCAACCTGTGACCTCCAGGTCACAATAGAGAAATCTTAACATTGACCCACACTCACATTTTGTTGCTTTGTTTTGATCAATAAATTATGGGAAAGGGGATACCCTATCTCTTTGGAAGGTCAATTCAAAAACTAACCAACCTCCCTCCTTAAAGTGGCCTTCTTCAAACAGGAGGCAAGTTGTGAAACTATTTTGATGACGACAGTCTCGTAAAGCAGGGAAAAAAAAGGTATTGATTGATAATGCTACATGTATGAGTCAACTAGAGAGAAGATGACTAACCTCTTCCTGTATTGTCAGCAAGCTAAGGGCAATGATATCTAATAAGTTTCAATCAACTTTTGATTTTATAAATTTGTTACTGGGATCTAGAAGTATTTTTTTGATACAAGAAGACCCTGCCAAATGGGTGTCAAGTACCATCATTTCTATTTTTTGGGTAGCACGAATGAATGTGAGACCAGTTTTCTTTCACTTCTTGGAGGCATGGATGATACTCAAGTCACAACAGGTGGACGTGGGAGGAGCATATTTATGTTTGATGTGGAAGTTTGAGAAAAAGGAATAGGAAACCGAATCAATATGAAAAAATCCAATAACATAAAATAGTGGTGCTTTAACTCTTATCTTTAACACAGGGATAGAGTCCTGATTGTGCCCCTCCTTGGAATCTTCCTAATATATTAAATAAATTTACCTCAAAAACCAAAAATGAAGGAAATTAAATGAAAGGACAAGGCATAGGAAAAGCATCTACACATATAAGTTCTACTGTTTTCAAGCATGAATTCTGCTTATCAATTGGTTCCAGTCTTGCTTTTTTTTTTTTTTTTTAGGTAAGTTTGGAGTGGCTCCCATTGAAGATAACATGTGTGAGACATGATTAAGATGGTGTGGTCATGCAAGAGGAAGACAAATAGAGGCTCCTTTCAGAAGAGAGATGGAATAGAACAAATATTTAGCAAAAGGGGTAGAAGAAGACTAAGAAAAACTTAGTGGCTCACTCTTATGGATGATATGAATTATAAGGGTCTCACGGAAGATAAAGAGATAAGGCCATACATAGAACAGATTGGCAAACTAGAATTCATATAGTCAGCCCCAAATAATGGGATTAAGGCTTGATAGGTTGATGTCTTTGTTGTTATTGCAAACTTATATTTATATGTCTATAGCAATAATGCCCTTAAAATTCTCTAGGACATGCTGTATTTTTTCTAGATTTTTTGTTATTTACAACTTTCCTTTCACTTATATATTATTATACAATAATGGCATTCCTAGCATGAAACTCCCTTCTTTGCAAGAGTCGGGGGAAGGTCATCTTTCTACACAATCTTATCCTTGTTTTATAAAGTGGCTATTTTCATAACTTGAACTTGTGACATCCTAGTCACAAAGGAGCAACATTGCCTTTGCTATGAAGGCTTGCTCTCGTACATTAGTATATAAAATATCACAAATATAAAAATACAACACCGAGAATGGTGATTTTAAAATACAAACTGAAGTGGGGTTAGCAAGAAAATAGAGAAAGATCGAAGAAGAGAAGAATTAGGGAAAAACAAAGAGAAAAAACAAAAGTCGAAGAAGTTTGAGTGAGAGAGAGAGAGAGAGAGAGAGGGATAATCATTAATTTCTATATTCATCAAATTTATCACCTCTAATTACATAATAAGCCTATTTATAGACTGAAATCTTAACTAAAAGATAATTACTCTAACTTCAATTATCTCAACAAAATAAATAAAAGATAAAATCTAAAATTTTTAAACAAAATAGAATAAGATAAACATTTAAATATCCTATTATAATTACCCTAGCTACAATTGTCCTAACAAAATAAATAGAAGTCATAAAAATCTTAAATTTTAAATAAAACCTAAATCCTAACACCACACATTAAAATTTGATAATTCTAATTTCTTAACACAAATACAAACCAACCTCCCTGGAAAAAGGTGAAACACATGCAAGGGAATCTATTTTTAGCAGCCCCTATGTGGTTGACACTCCTGAGACCATATAAGGTGATGGCAGAATGTGCACTCCCATCTAAGAGCTCACATGTACAAAATATTTCAAGAGAAAATAAAGAAACAGTACACTAAAAGTGTAAGAAAATCTCACCTTTTCCATTTATATAAAAACTAGACCAAGTTCCATACCTTTTCAAGTTTGTATCTGATCCTAATTTCTGGATTTGGAGATTTTATCTTTTTCTTTGCCTTCAGACGGTAAAACTTCAGTTCATTTAACTTGGTCTTCTTTGACATTTTAATTCGTTTGGCTTTTTTCTTTCCTTGTGTCTGAGACCCATTTTTATCAAGCTGCTGGCCAATATTAAACCTAACAACATCATTCTCTGTTCTCAGCTCAATTGTTCCATTGCTCATACATCTAGCATGCAACCAATTTGCAAGAGTATTATGATGCCCAAACATCAATGATCTCTGCAATAGTAAAGTATTTAATGGAGAGGAAATATAAAATGCTCCTAGGTGAGGTCCCTTCAACTTGCTGCCTCTCTGATTTGCTTGCGTTAAGTAAGTAAGAAACTGCGTAAATCTGGCCTCGGGAAAAAGTGAGAGAGTTGATGTGCTTGGGCCTATATAAGAATACAATATTAGAGAATCCCTGCACACAAGATGCATAAATATCCATCATCAGAGACAATCTAACAGGATAACAGTACTTGAATTGAAATCTTCATAACCAAGACAAAATGAGTTTACCACTGTGAATGATTACAATAAGTGAAAGTGGAACAAACTCTGTAAAAGTTGAACTAGAACTAATCGCAATTTGCCTAAAAAAGGAATTTTCACTTGGGTAATAACGGAAATTGAGACACAAGCTTGCACACTATCTCCAATAAGGTAAACCAGATAGCTCGTTGAAGAATAGGGCATTAACTTGAAGAATGTCTCAGATAATATCATACAGATTCAGAGAAAAGCCAATTTTTTTGCATAATGAGTTCAGGCACCAAAGTTATTAATTTTCTTGCAGTTATCAAAAGTATTAACATTATATAGTAGAGCTTATGCAAAAATAATTACAATTTAATAATGCATAGGATACTTTGAACTCCAAAAAATAGATTTAGTTATTCAAAGTAAAATAAAATAAAATAAAAGCTGCACCAAATCCATTCGTGATATATGCTGCAGTACATGTCACAGTTACATTCACTTTCTCCCTTTTTGTTTCTAGCTTTGATGGAATAACTTTGTATTGAAACAGATAAAACTGTGTAATTTTAAATAATTCATTGTGCAATTGTCATAATGCAATCTTTTCTTAATAAGTTCAATGAGGTACAACTCATAAATCATCATTGGTGCTTCTAAGAATCTCCAACAAATGCTATTAATGACCGTGCAACTGAAATAGAAAAGCAGGAAGGATTGAGGTATGCAAATATATGGCAAATGTGCAAATAAGCAAAGAAGCAATGTGGTCTCTAGAAACATTTATATTCATGCTCAAATTACAGAAGAAACCCATTATCTGTGTGGCTAGTTAATATAAACCAGAGTGGCAGCAGAAAACAGATCATACATCTTCTTTGGTCACTTTATATCCATGATTACTCTTTGGTGGCTCCCCACTTCCATTGCAGGGATCAAGGCTTGCTTATTTTCAAGAGTTCGATTCTCTAGCTGTTATTCAATTTTAACCAGGTAACTAACAAACTTATATTCAAACTGATTCGTTGAATTCTTAGCGTTAACTGTCTGAATCCCATCCCGTGCATACCTAAAAAGAAACTGAGAAATACAGCATTCTGACGCAATGCAGTCTGCGCCTCCCACACTTGGGTCAGTAACAGAGAAATCGAGGATTCGAGATTGCTATTCCCTCTACATTTCTAACTTCCGAGTCACCCAGACGGTGAAAAGTGCGCAGTGATAAGGGGAACTGAAACCCTAGAACTTTGTCGTAAACTCGAAATGTATCAATGAAATTGGTGGAAGAAAATAAGAAATCACCTGTTGATAGCGGGGAGAAGACGATGAGATTCACCGCCGAGAATCGTTGAGAACACTCCGTCCAATCGTCTAACCAAAGCTCGCATCATCCTCTTCGGTTCCCAGCCCTCCCTCGCTCCTCTATCTCACACACACGCTACACCCAACGTTCTGCTCTGGCCCCCAAATCCTTAACAGTATATGATGTCACACTTATAAAAGAGTTATTTAGTATCAATTTGGGTTTGTAGCTATGATTTACATAAACGTCTCAAGCGTAGTACTTTTGAAACGTTTTTATTTTTAAAATATTAAAAATTATTTTTTTGAGTTATTTTTAAATTTTTTGAGCTGTTTTATAATATTAAAAATACATTTTTAACTTACAAACTTGTTTTCGTTTACAAAGAGATTAGATATAAAAAAAATTTATCTCTAATTTAAAATTTTTAATTTTATCCAAATTTTATTTGAATACATTATAAAATTTACATTTGCATTTTATATTAAATAATTGTTTTTTTATATTAAAATTATATTTGTAGAAAAGTTTTTATATTTTTTTTATTTATACATTTCTCTCATTCTGTTTTTTACTTTTTTAAAAAATGTCGATTATCTGTTTCGTATTATATCCATTTCCTATTTTTATTTCCTTACAATCTAGATATGTAGCGAGATCTACGTTGTAATGTCCCAACTAAAAAAAACGAATAAATATATAATTATTGCATATTTGGTGAAAATAATAGAATCTAAGAATATAGTTAAAGAGTTCTGAACAACCGAATCAATAGAAATGAGTAACCCGAGACGTTCATATTTTAAAAGAAAGAGATATCCATAGCAAACATCTTAAAATAAGATTTTTAGTGTTGAAAGAAATTAAATCAATAACTGTTTTCGGTACAGCTTTGGAGCAACTTAGAATACGGAATCATAATGAGAGGGTCTCGAAAAAGTCAACAGGGCCCTGAAAACAGTTAGGTTTTGCCAAAAATGACCCGGGAGAAGGTTTGGGGTAAAACAAAGGAATCCATAATCCAATATAATTTCGCGTAAGTTTCGAATCTAAGTATAATTTTTTAATTTTGGAAAAAAATTGGTGAAACAAAATTCAGATAGTGTAGCATAAAAAAGGAAGTTCTAAGGATTGTCAAGGAATTTTTGGGAATTCAACAGGCTTCAAGCTTGAAAAAGACTTAGAAAATTATGGGCGGTCAAAGTGCAAAAAACAGAAAATTGGAGAAGATGAAGCAGCCATGGCCGACGGCCAGCCACTGACCGGCACCGTTTCGACCATCTAAGGATGCTATCGTGGGCCTCATGGCATGAGGAATTGTTTGGGCAAGGAATGGGGTCGCGAATGACCCCGCACGATAGTGATTTGACAAATAACAGTGGTTATAGTCGAAAACATCCGGGTTTTGGGGTTGGGGTTTCGTGAAAGTTTATCGTGAATTGAAACATGGTAGGACCTCTTGAACACTAATAGCTTAGATTTGACTAGTTTTGGCGTGATTTAAGCTTCAAAATCAGGTATAAATAGAGGTTTTGGTGGTGGCCGATTTCATCAAAATTTAGTTTCAAATTTCTCTCGTTTGGTAGTAAATCAAGAGTCTTGGGTAAGGGGCTTTTGGTCTCTAGGGTGTGAGGGTTGTTTCTGGAGAATTTGGGAAAGTTTTGAAGTGTTTTTAAGGGTATTTGATGGTGGCCGGAGACGCGAGGCAGTGACTGTGGCCAGTCTGAGTTTTGGCATTTTGGGGCTCTTCTGATTGTTGTTTCAGGCTAAGAAAGGTTCTATTAGGATCGATTAGGTCTAGGCTATCGTCTGGTGTAAAAACATTCGGGTTTGGGTGATCGCCGACGACTGGACAAATGAGGAAGACTACCAACGCGTAGCAGTCACGTGCCAGCCAACCTTCTAGCTCACGCGCCAACGCATGGGGGTGCATGCCAGGTCAGAATTTTCTGAATTTTTTTAAAATTTTATAGAAAAATATTTTAGGAATTTTTATGTAAAAAGATTTTGAAAAATGATGATGTAAATATTTATTTTAGATTTTTCTTGGTGAAAAATAAGGAGAAATTAAAGAAAAATGTGAGGAAAAAATATGAAAAATTAGTGTTGGGATTTATTGATTTAATTTGGTGTTTAGGATTTCTTTGGGGCCAAGATTGGGTATAAGATATTTATTTTAGAATATTAAAATAGAGAAAATAAAAAAATGTGAGAAAATTATGGGAAAGTTTAGATTATGATGTGTGCTGGAATAAAATGATGATTAAGGTGCTTTGAGGCTTGAGGTGAAATGACATGTGTAAAATTTGAGATTGACACAAAAATTGAGACTGTGCACGCATACTAAGAAAGCCTGAAAGGCTAAGTTGAGGTGAATAAAATTTCCTAAAAAATTCTAAAAAATTATGAGAGTTATTTTATGAATTGTTATAGAGATATATTTGAAGAAATATTTCAAAAATATTTAGTTTGAATTTGTTGAGAAAAAATAAGAAGAAATAAAAGTAAATTATGAGAAATTTAGGAAAAAATAGGATATTGATATCTTTAAATAAATGTGATGGCAGGGTATCTTGAGGATTTGAATGTAGTACATTAAAAGCTTGGCACGCGAATCAAGATATTATGAGATACGCTCGAGGTAAGTGGTTTGACCCCAAAAGTCAATTTTATATAAATGATTTTATCATGTTGTCATGTCTTGATGTAAATATGTCATGTAGATTGCATATACATGTATTGATGATGAAATGTGCATATGTTTACGATGATATTATTGATCATGCATTAGCATAAAAGTTTGAGAGTACGGGTCAGTACCACTACTCTGCCAATGATGCATCCATACACCTCAGCCTAATAAGGAAGCTATCAAAATGGAGAGTAGTCTTAAGGTGCGATCGATTCAAATCAAAATGATATGAAAAATGACATTTTATATTTTGCATACATGCACGAAATATGTTTTATATCCTTACTTGTATGATTTTATCATCTAACTTGAACTTTATTTTGAAATATTCAAACGGTCCAGATGGAGATTATAACAGAAATGAGGATGAATAAGACATAAAATGACACTTAGTAAAGTACATGATGAAATGAATGATGAATTGAATGTATGTTATACAGTCCATTTATTTAAGTTATGCTACTTTGAATTCTGAACATTTTGAAAAATAATGATGTATAACTTTATTTATAGTTAATGAGTATATAAAAATTGATTTATGATTAATGTTAAGATATTAGGTCCGATTATAGTTTCTGCATTCGATGTTTATGATAATTCTCTTTTAAGATAGATGTATGAAAATTTTAAAATGAATATAAGGAATGATATAATTTAGCAATAATTTTTTTAAAAAAATTATTATTTTATAATTGTTCTAAATTATAACACGCTCGAAAAATGGAGTGTTACACACATGACTCTATATGTTATGTCTATAATGCTTCACTATATAATGGGATCTATGCAAACGATAATTTGTCACATTTCAACCTCTTGTCTAACTTATATAGATGAGATGGTTTGCATAAATTTATAGAAATTAGTCTGATAAAAAATCTATATATCCCACAATAAAAAAAGATCATCATATACATTTTAAATTTTTACCATTTAATTTTAGTATTTTTTAAAAAACTATTAAAATTCATATATTCAATTTTTAAATTCTCTTAAGTTACCTAGAATCCCTCAAATCTCTCATTTTAGTGAAACATTCGAAACCAGCTTATTAACAATCTTGATACCCATATGTGAGTTTGATTTTATCTTTTTTATGGCCATACTCATATTTTTGTTTTTATATTTTTATATTATTTTAATTATACCATTGAATTTATATTTTTAAATTAATTTAATCTCTATACTTTAATATTTTTTTAGGTGATAACTCTATTTTTTTATTATTTACACTCTTTTATTTATATTTTTAAATTAATTTAATTTTTGTATTTTAATATATAAAAAAATAAAATAAAATGAATCAATTTAATCTTTTTTGTACACATCAAAGTATAAATATTAAACGGACTCGAAAATATAAGTACATGACTAAAATCGAAATAACGAAAAATTTAAATTATTACATAAAAAAAAATCAGAAAATAAGAGATTAAATTGATTTAAAAATATAAATTTAAAGATATAATTAAAATAACAAAAAATTTAAATAATACACAATAAAAGTATATGAATATATAAATTTTTACTAAGTTATAATATCATGTCAATACGACATTATATTAAGATTTTCTTTTAATGGGCAATTTAAGAAGCAATTTATTAGAAGAACATTTCTTTTTTACATCTATTTTTCGTGCAACAACAGATCAAAAGCAAAATAATTTATCTTTCTCTCCTTGACTAAAAAGAAAAAAAAAAAAATCATCTCTCAATAGACTGACTAGCCGACAGCGACTCATCGGTCAACGATTGGTCCAACGACAGCTGATCATCTTCGTCTTCCGAGTCCGCCGCCACCGCTATGCTCTCCACTTCTCTTACCACCTCGCTCATCTCCGGCCTCTTCTCCGGCAACTTGTCGCAACATCGAATGGCCAGCTCCAGTAGCCTTATCATCGAGTGGTTAGGGCTTCTTCGCACCAATATCTCCAAGTCGAAGATCTCCGCTGTCCACTCCTCTCTCACCGCCCGGTGAACCCAGCTACAGAGGTCGACACCCGCGATCCCCGGCTGCTCTGCATGGGCGGAGACTCGCCCCGTCAGGAGCTCTAGGAGGAAGGATCCGTAGCACCAGACGTCCGATTTCCTGAACACCATTTTGTGGCTTTGGTACTCCGGCGACTTGTAGGCCGCCATGCGCTGGGCAGCGAGCTGAACGGCAACGATGGAGGTTAGGCCGTAGTCGGAGACGAGAACCGTGTCGGTCTCATCGAGAAGGACGTTGGTGGATTTCAAGTTGCCGTGAGGAATAACGTTAATTCCGGACGGCGAGTTGCTGTTGAGGTGGAGATACTCCAGCGCTAGAGCGGCCCCGTGAGCCACCGCTAATCTCGCCGGCCACCGGAATGGAATTCGATTGTTGGTCCCTCTTCCTCCTGCGTTCAATAAATATTCTTAATATGTAGTGTTTGTAATCATGCAGAGATATATATATATATATATATATATTAAATAACCGTTATACATAACGGCAACAGAAGGTTTCTAGAAAGTCGCATGAAACATTACCATGAATGCGGTTAAAGACGTTTCCGTTGGCTGCGAATTTCAAGATCAAAAGCTTCTCTTCCTTGGAATAGTAGTAAGCCAGCAGCGGCAACAAGTTGGGATGCTTCCAATCGGCCAGCGGCTGCAAAAGCTTCTTGAACTCCGCCCTGCTCAAAGGCTTCAAATCCCTCATCCGCTTCACCACCACGGCAGCCGCCGCCGCCCCTTCCTCGCCGCACAGCTTAGCCTTATAGCATGCCCCGAAATTCCCATTCCCCAAGGCCTGAGCCGACGCCTTCAGAAGATCTTTCAGCTCAAAGCTCCCCTCCTGCTCCATGAAAACCAGCCCCCCCTTCTCCTCTCCTTCCCCGGCGCCGGACCCTTCTCTCGTCTCCCCGCTCTTCTCAACATCTTCCACCTGATCTTCTGAAGATCCCGTCTCAGAAGTGTCCTGAAGGGATCTGCTACTGCTCTTCATCTGTTTCTTCAGCTTGCTGTATTTTCTGTAATAGACGACGAAAAGGAACAAGACGATGCACATGGCAATGGCGACTACTACGGTCAAAGTTTCAATGAAGTGGGATTTCTTGCTCGACGATGTGGAATTATAGCTGATGTTGCAGGCGGTGGAAGTCGGCGGCCCGCAGAGCCGGGGATTTCCCAGAAACGACGAAGAATTGAAGGATTGGAGAAGCGTATTATTGGGTACTTGCCCGGATAATCTGTTGTTCGAGACATTGAAATCTCTCAGGCTGGACTGGTTCAAGGCCGGGATTGAGCCGTCCAACTCGTTAACTTGAAGCCGCAACGATTCCAAGAAGTTCAGGCCGAGGAGAGAATCCGGGATCGGGCCGTGAAATCTGTTCATCGACAAGTCGATTTTGGTTAACCTGGGATTGTGGGAGAAGTCCATTACGGTGCCGGCGATCGAGTTGTTCTTGAAGCTGAGGAGAGATAGCAGCGTGAGGTTGGCGAGTGCGTCGGCCTTGATTTTCCCGGAAAGTGCCATGTTTTCCAGGAAAATGCCGGTGACTCGGCCGTCGCGGCACTGGATGCCGAGCCATCTCGGGGGATGGTTCAGATAGCACATGATGCTGGTCCAGTTTC
The DNA here is from genome assembly GCA_036245055.1 of Diospyros kaki. Taxonomy (NCBI): domain Eukaryota; kingdom Viridiplantae; phylum Streptophyta; class Magnoliopsida; order Ericales; family Ebenaceae; genus Diospyros; species Diospyros kaki. Next base: position 41,395,921 of record BSEG01000012.1, read on the forward strand.
GTTTGAGCAAGGAGCTGTTGAATCCGTTGCTGAGAGCCAAAAGGGCATCTCTTTCGGTTCCATTGAAGCCCGGTGATGGCACCTCTTCTTCCCCGGAAACAACTTTCCCGGAAAATGCGAGAAAAGCCTGAAGAAGAAGAAGAAGAAGATGGGTGGTCCAGAATTCTGGCGAACGATCCATATCCTCTGCAACCTTCAATCCGAAAACTTGCGCGGTTCAAGCAGCCAGCTGGGATGGATGGATGGATGATTGATTTGACCATAGAAATACAACGAAATTGGTGTAGATATTCCAAGAAGATGCCTCAGATTACAGCCATGCATGGCTCATTGTTTCAAGCTGGAAGAGATAAACAAGGAGAATGGATGAATGTTTCTATCAGCTGAGAATCCTAGGAAGCCGCTCTGTTACATTGTTGTTTCTGTGACAGCTAGAATGTTCCTGTCAAAGAGCAATGCCCAAACTTGAGGGCCTGTTTGGTGTTACCATACCATGGTTGCCGACTCGTGTTGTGTTGTGAAATTAGTATTAATAAAAAGGAAAATATTATTTATACAAATAAGTGGGTTATCAAAAGAATAGTCGAAGGTACCAAATTACAAAAATACCTTCACCCAATTTATAGATTCACCACCCTAACCTTGGTTGTCTCGTCTCTTATTAGCCATGGCCGCCTCCAGCAAGCTCCACCTCATCGTCGCCCCGCGTTGCCTCACGACGTGCCTTGCCGCCTTCACATCCCCTTTTTGACATGCCTCGTCGCCTTCATCTCACCTTGCATCGCCTCGCGATACACCTCGCCGACCATCCATGCATCCTGTCATTGCTCTGTTGCAGCGCCTCACGCAATCACTGTTGCATCCTATCGTTGCCTTGCCATAACGCCTCGCGTCGACCGTCACTATACCATATCGTCACCTCGTCGCTGTCGCCTCTGGATAAAATCCCAAACTTCAAACTTCATCTTGGATGAAGCCTGATTAGGCTTTATGAAGTAAGCCCGATCAGGCTTAATTCACTTATTAAGCTCGATTAGACTTTATGAATTAAGTCTGATCAAACTTAATTCGAGGATTAAGCTCGATCGGAGTTCATGATGAAGTCTGAATAGGATGAAGTCCGGGCAAAGAAGTCTAGACTTCATCATTGGATAAGTCCGAATCAGACTTCATCATCAGATAAAGTCCGATTTAGTCATTGAATTTGTACATATTCTTAGTACATGTAGTACGATCTTAATAAAAATAATGCACGATAAGTCTTGGTACTTAAATTTTTTTATTATTTTAATTATATTTTGTATTTTTGATTTAATTTAATTTTTTATTTTAATATTTTTTTCATATAGCAACTTAAATTTTTTATTATTTTGATCACACCTATAGATCTATATTTTCAAGTCAATTTAACAACTGTACTTTGATGTGAATAGAGTGTGACGTATATTTTATTATCTTATTTTATCTTTTTTTACATATAAAAATATATAGATTAAACTGATTCAAAAATATAGGTTTAAAGATGTAATTGAAATAACGAAAAGTTTGAATTATTATATAAAAAAATTAAATTATATAAATTAAATTAACTTTAAAATAGGTGTAATCAAGATAATAAAAAGTTTGAAAATGCAGAAGTATATGAGAAGAAAATAGATATAACCGACACTTTATCAAACGCTACGTTCTACAAAAAAAAATATTATATTTTAAAAGTACAACGATACTAAACTGACCGCTTATTAGATTAATATAAATTATGCAATTTGGGTTTCATGGTTGTGCCTTGGTGATTTTTGGCACTTGATTGTCCTATCTTTTTGTCTTTGATATTTTGATTGTTTTGATAGATTCGATCTTGTTAAGAATTTTAAATCTTAAATAATATAATAACAAAAATTCTCAATTATAAAAAAAACAAACCTTATTTCAAAATATATTCCAAAATGAGTACATAAAGAAACTTAAAAATTAAGTTTTAACTTATTTATTTAATTAAGCTAGTGTTTATTAATTAAAATATAGAGCGAAAAAAGTGAGATGTGAAAAGTATTACAGATAAAAGTGATTTTTATTATATTTGTTAAATTTATCTGATAACCTACTAAAAAGAAATCGCATGACTTTTTATCTGAGATTTTACAGATAAATTTATCTTTCTCCCTATAAATAAATTTATCTAGGACTTTACAAATAAGAAAAAATGAGTCGTATGCCCCCATCTCATAAAAGTGTAATTTTCAATGTATTTTAAAAAATTTAACAAATAATCTAATAAAAAATTTAAAATCTTTTCCAGTCTTATCTTAACTATTCTATTTATTGATATGAAAAACATTCTATCATTATCTTAATATAATCTTATTTTATTCATTTTATCAAACGCTATAACAATAAACAAATTTGAATAAGACATAATTGACTTTAATATAGTTTTAGTTTGCATATCATAAAAAAAAAAATTATTTTATTTTAATTTTTCTTATCGCAATCGCTAAACTTTATTTTTTTTTTTTACAATTCAATCACTCTTTGATTTTTCTTTAAATCATGTTAGGGATTTATGTTAGTTTTAATATTAAATAATTTTTAAATTTATATTATTATAGTAGGGTCGCATGTAAATAGAAATGAAAAACGGTTATAATATGAAATGAAAATATGGGAAAACACATAAATACAAAATATATAAGAATTTTTTTTCTAAATATAACTTTTAATATAAAAATTATAAAAAATAGTTATTCGATATAAAAACAAATATAAATTTTACTATTCATTCAAAAAAATTGGAAAAAATTTAAAATTTTGAGTTAGAGACGAAAACAAATTTATTCTCTAACATAGTTTTTTTTTTTTTTGTGTGGATAGAAATGCATTTATGATATTTTTCTAATATTATGAAATGATCTCAAAATATTTTTAAAATTGTAAAAATGACTCGAAAAATTTTTTGGGCATTTTTTTATGCTTCAAAAATGAAATTTTTTCAAAACTGTCGAAATAGTGGCCCAAGACATTTATGTGCATCATAGTTATTATATATAACTTTAGTTTTCATTAAAATAATTTGATAAAAAACTAAAAAATAAACTAAATTTGATAATAATTATGATTGATTATTAAGATCTTATATCGAGTAGTTATAAAAGGATACAAGATTAATTCTTCCAATTTAGCCTATGATATTCAAGTCAATAAAATCACACTAGTAAATAGTACTTAATAAACAGAGAGAGGCAATCAAGTATCTTAATGTTTCTTGTACATTGAGGGTCACACATTGGGTTACACCCATACGCACAAATAATCAAAGGAAAATTCTATTCACGACCAGCTTTTTACTTTTCGCAGTCATAATTAAAATAAATTTAATATTTACTCTTTGCAGCCATAATTATTACTTGTTGCAGCCAACTATATTTCAAATTTGCCCTCATATATACCCATCTAGTTCTCTGTCGCGCCTCACTGCCGTTCTCTACAACATTTTTGACTCATCTTCTCTGCAACCTCCACTCGCCTTTGAAACTTCCCTACAGTCGCACTCACAGCTGTAGCATTCTCTACACTGCGGGTCTCTTCTGAGGTAAGTTTTACTTACATCTTTTGATTGTTTGGGTTCGATCGGTGAGATAATTTCAAGACAAAAATTTGGGTTCGATCGGTGAGATTTCAAGACAAAAATTTAGGTTTGGGAGGCGAGGGAAACCTGGGTTTTGGAGGCATGTACTGCCTTCGAACTCTAGAGTTCGGAGGCAGCGCATGCCTCTGAACCCTAGGGTTCGGAGGGTTGGGCCGGGTTTCGGGAGCGGCCCAACCGTCCGAACCCTTTAATTTTTTATTTTATTTTTTTATACAAATATTTGAAGAAACTTAATTTTTTAATTAAATAGTGCTAATTAACATTTTTTTATACTTAATTTTTTATTTAGGTATTGGAGTTGAATAATTTAATTTTTAATACAAACAAATATATATTTTTTTACTTAATTTTTTAAATCTAATAATGGATTTCCCAACTCACTGGTTAGGTGAACATATTTTATATTTTATATAATTATATAAATAATTTTTTTATTAACATATTTATATTTTTTTATTCTTAACCAACTCCCTAACCATATTTTATATTTTATATAATTATATTGACATATTTTTTATTAACATATTTATATTTTTTTATACTTAACCAACTCCAGAGTCCGAAGTGAGTTCGGGGATTTTCCCGAGCACTATGGTTCATGTTTCATTGTAATGTTAATAATTTTTGTTTAATAATTTTTCATTGTAATGTTTTGTTTAATATTTTTTTTTTGGTGTTATTTTGTAGGTATGATAAGTGCAATTTTTTATTTTTGTGTTATTTTATAGTTAACTGCTATTTTTTTTTTGGTGTTATTTTGTAGTTACCTGCTATTTTTTTGTGTGTTATTTTGTAGATATAATACGTGGTAGAAGAGGTGAAGCTTCTTCATCTCGCCAACCTTTTTCTTCTTCTCGGGAGCGTCCTACTGCGTCAACTAGAAGAAGAAGGAGGATCGAGAGTTCTAGTGAACCGACTATTTTAGAGGTAGTAGAAGAGCCAGTAGCAGATTATGTGACACCAGTTGAGGAGCATCCCAACCCTAATCAAGGGGAAACAACTGATCAACCATCTTCCTCACAGTACGATGATATTTCTGAACCACTACCTGGGGGCCCTAGTGATAGATCTATTTTAAAAAGTTTTAAAAATCATGCTGCATTTGCAATATAGGCAGGAGATGTAAGTTATATTAATTTTTTTAATATTTATCTTTATAATTTAAATAATTACCTACTGCAAGTTTTTATAATTTAAATAATTAGGTATTTGAATTTTTTAACAGGAAATAGACATATTAAAATATAGAAATCATGGTCTTAAAATTCTTGAATGACCATTGGATAATTAGCCTCGTGTTTGTGATATTGTTATGGGTTCTAGTTTGTCACCATTGCTAGAGTATACTTATCGATATATAAATCATACTATAATCTCAGCATTTACAGAAAGATGACAGCTTGAGACTAATACATTTCATTTACCATTTGGAGAGATAAGTATAACATTATATAATGTTGCTGCTATTTTGAAGATTCCAGTAACAAGAAGATCTGTATCCGTGCCTCATCATTTGACACCTAGTGAAGCTAGTGATTTATTATATAGGTTACTTGAAGTTTCATTAGATGCAGCAGCACAACAAATTAGAGAAAATCGAGGACCATTTATAAAATTAGATTGGTTAAAAAAAACATTTATGCATCTACCAAATGAGGTTTCAAATGAAGAGATTGAACATATCAGTAGAGCATATATGTTATTTTTATTAGGATGTACCTTATTTGTAGACAAAAGTGGTACATTAGTTTTAATGGCATATTTGACATTATTATATGATTTAAGTATGATCGGTAATTATGCATGGGGAGTTGCTTGTCTTGCATATTTGTATTGACAGCTCAGCATTGCTACCAGACGAGAGGTAAAGAGCATCGCTGGATATCTTACCTTACTTGAGGTAATTATTTTAATTTTATAATTTTATATTATATATTTATATATATTTAACATAATTGTTTATATCAAATTTACAGGCATGGGTGTACGAATATTTTCCTTTTACTAGAATTAGATGTAACTTGTTATATAGTGACGAGCAACCATGAGCTCTCCGTTGATTAGAGAGTAGATTGATGCTTTATCACCAGATGAGGTATTTCTTATATACTATCATATGTAAGTTATTTAATATATTCTAAAATTAAATTTTAAAATAAATAATATTTACAGGTGATTTGGATGCCGTACTGGAGGGTTCGTTCACACCACCCATTATCAGATATTACATTTTTCTCAGGTTGTCTGAAATATTGAAGTATTATAGAACCATATCATTCTGAGAGAGTTTTACGACAGTTTGGGTATGTGCAGACTATTCTTCCACCCCCATTATCACCTGTTGAAGATAGGCGGGGTGCAGGTACCACATCATATAGGGTAATTTATACATTTATTGATGATATTTGGAATCGATGGGATATGTATTTATTGCCACCATATCGACGTGGTAGACCTGCTGCATTTCCATGACATTTTACACCTGAATATTTAACTTGGTATATACCTATTACACATCCATTTGTACAAAATCCGATACATCGATCAAGATTTGATAGAGGTGGGGAAGATATACTCAGTCTTTTTGAAGTAGTAAGTTTTTAAGTTATATTCAAGTTATTATTGAATTTAATTTATTTAAATAAAAAAATTGATATAATTATTTTTTTTCCAGCGTAATCGACTAGTATTATGTACTCTTGATCAAACTATATCAAGTACTGAGCCTGTTTCTGTTGATACATGGAAGGAGACGTGTATTCGGGTAAATACTATTCTAGGCTCTCAGTATAGCTTCAATCCTGATAATATTGATAATGTTGGAGTGTCAACATCTGGTACATCTCCCCCTGGATAATCAAGTTGAAGTTCACTTTGCCATCAAGATTTCAAATTCACTTATTAGTTGAGTTGTGTTAAATTCACTTACTAGCGAGTATGGATAATTAAGTTGTGTGTTATTGTATTGTAAATTATAATTTTGGATTGTGTATTACTTGTAATAATATTTTATTTTATAATTTTAATATGATTTACATGAAAATGAAAGAAATAAATTAATGAAAGAAAGAAATATAACTTTAGATCGTGGAATGTCGTGGCATGTAACCAAAAAAATATTATAAACAAATAATGTAAAATATACACAATTTATAATTGTGATAGTAAAATAAAAAACATACATACTGTGATCATTCATCAGTTAAATAAAAAATATCATTTGTAATAACATTTTTGTTAATAAGAGACATAAAAGCTTGAATTCGACTTATATATGGTATTTTTCATTCACGTATAATATCATATCGATATTTATACTAGTTTCGTGCAACAAGAGGAATTAGTGAGCATGATCTAAGAAATACCTGAAAAATCACAAAACAAAATTATTAATAGTATATTTATATTAACATAATTATATTAATATATAAATAAATTATTAAATAATAATACCTGCACAAAATGACAATCGTCTACAAAACCAATAGTAATAATCCTATGTTATATCACTGAAGGGGTGACTGATCTCAATGGAAGGTACGTAAGATATTGCATTCGAGATAAATGAACCAAGACAATATTATATTTTGAAGCAATCAAATGCCCCATGTCTGGTAAAGTTATCCAATGTTGGCGGGGTGCAACACACTCAAAACAAGAAAGTGTGTGTATTTACTCATCTACACGCATAGCAGATCCGTATAACTGTATATACTCATCACGAAAAGTATGCAACTCTTCAATTAAATTCATACGAACATCTCTCCAGTTGTGCTCACTCATTCCAAGTAACGCAGCAATAACACGAAATTCACAGTGTCCATCCGACTCCACATTAACAATATTATGTATAAAATGTTGTATATTTGATGGGAATGAAGCATCATAGCCTAACAATCTCTGTTTGACACTGCTACAATAAAATTTACTTTTGTTTGGTGTCTTCACTGAGCTCTGTGTTGTTGGAGATGTAGTGTCATGAATAGATTGTACTATTTCAAAATATGACAGATCACGTCGAGTGGATGTATCAATCTGAATTTTATTCTTTGATGATGGCTTACCTTTTGTCCGAACTTTCACACTTGGTGGTATCAATGAAATGGTAGCTGGATCTATTAATTCTCAATTTTTGTTTCAATACGAGTTTACCTCCTACTGGTTCTGACTAAAACATATTATATAGACTTTATAAATCTGGATAAATAGTTAGAACAGATGAATCAGCAGTCTGTACCAAATTTAATTTTGTCTAGTGAGGGTGCACAAGTGATAAAGGAATTGGTCGTCCCCCATCATCAATTCTGCAATTTCATGTGTACAAGGTAAACCATGTGTGCTTCTTATCACACATCCACATGCAACCTTATCCATCCCAATCTTTTGAGCTATCTGTATTTGCTTTAACACCATATTCATTGCATTTCTTGATATAATATCTCTCAATTCTCTAAAAATTTCTGGTCTGAAATTATGTTGTACCAATATTAAACTCTTATCAAAAGACCCATTGATCTCGGTATGTTACAACTCAATAAAAGAGTTGATAATTTTTCATGATGACTCAAAGTCACCTTGAGATGATCCCAAATATCTCTTCAGTTTCGCATGTGCACTCTCAGCCCTTGAATAAAAGATAAGCATATTAATGTATTAGATTAATTAGAGATTAATTAGATATATTATAATAAAAACAATAAGAATAACAGTTGAGTTTATTAAAGAATACCTGTTAGTAGTAAAATTTCTAAAATGTAATACTTTATTTGTGCACGCTGCAATAAATTTCTCTTTATAATCATTCAGTCATGTCTTTCTCACATAATCAACTGCGTTCTCATATTCATGGTACTCAACCATTAAGTCACAAAGCAGACGTTCATACTCAATTTCAGTAGAGGCAAAAACAAGAAGATTCCAACCTAACATAAACTTCTCCCATATCTCCTTTTTATCCAAAAATTTCTTACACTTAGCAAATACATTTTTTGATATATGCCACCTACATAATAAGGTGATCGTAGTTGGAAATACTTTACGTATTGCATTCATCAATACTAATTCTCTATCAGTGATAACTATTCCTGGAAATGTATTAGGTGACGTCACATTCTTTAATCTCTCCATAGCCCATGTGTAATTATCCTCATATTCATGATTCATAAATACAAATGCAACAAGAAAAGTTAACTCAGTGGATGTTACACCAGCAATTTCGAGGAGTGGATACCTATACCTATTAGTTTTGTATGTACAGTCCATTATTAAGACATGTGTAAATACTTTTAATAAATTTATAGACATCGGATGAGCCCAAAATAAGTCTGAAATACAATCTGTTGATCCATCACTTCTATGCCACTCCATATAATTATATTCTCTTAATTTCTTCATCAACTGTTGCATTTGTGATCTACTACATTTCTCTATAACTTTGTATCTTTGATGCGCATTATATATAGTTTTGATAATAGTCACATTATCCTCATCCTCTGCTTTTAGGGTCATCAAAATATTTTTAGGTTTCACAAGATTCTCAGACATTGTTTCTAAAATTACTTTCTCTTTTTCTGTAAGTCTCCCTGCATATGAATGACCCTTTAGTTGAGCTGATGGTGCATGATTGTGCAATTCACATACAACTTTCAACTCCCACTGCTCAAATTTCATAACAAGTAATTTAAACGGACAATCACACTTTTTTGAACCTATGTATTTCCATTTTAATTCTCCTATTGTTTCTTTTTTCATTTTGGACGGTCTATACTTCCCACTATGTTTACAAGCAAGACGAATTCTAGGTATTTTTTCAGGATTTCCACATTCTGAACTCTTGATCACAATCACAATTCCATTTTCTTTTCTAATTTTCTTAACCCATCTAATCAGTGCTTCTCTAGTATCAAATAACTAATACAAGAAAAAATAAGTATTTAGATATATTTTATGTGTAATTCAAATAATTATTTAAATAAATTATTAAAAATTTATCATACCTGATTAGTAGTAAACTATTGAATAACATCAAATTGTTGAATTTCATGATTGAATTCCCATAAAAAAAATTAATAAAATAAAACTAAGATTAAAAACCTAATTGAAAACCTATTTCGAAAGCTAATATTCGGGAAGCCATAACTTTCCCGAACACTGGAGTTCGGGGAAGGCCAACTTCCCCAAACTCCAGATACTTACTCCAGTATTTCAAAAAATTCTAAAATGTGGAAATATCACTGGATTCGGGGAGGAGAGTCAATGATTCCCGAATAGAACTTCCATTTTTACACATATTATAAATACAAACACATTATATTAACACAAACGCATATTATACTCTTATAAACATAAATTTACTTACCTCTGCGTGATATTCATTCTCTAGATAGTTGTTTTGTTCTTCCTCAAACTCTTCCCAATTATTCGTTAACATTTTAGTGTAGTAATCCACGATGAATCATAAAATGGATGACTCGCTGTTTTAGAGAAAATGGATTTCAGAGGATAAAATGGCTAAGTGCTTATTTTACCAGAGAAATAGATTTCACATGGATAAAAGATTTCAAGAGAAAATAAATTTGATTGGGATGTGGGTGGTTGAGTTTAGAAAGAATGGAGATTCGTCGGCGGAAAATATAGTGATATGTTAGTTGAGTGGTTGAGTATTGAAGATAAGAGTAATATTGAACTTTTATTCGAGAGCATTTTAGGTATATAAAAAATTGGTTGCGAAGAGTCAAATTCTCGTTGTGAATAGAATTTCCCATAATCAAAATGCCCTCATACAAATTGCAAGTTTACTTCCCATAATCAATTCTCTCTTCATTTCTTCCTACCACTGCCTTCTGCAATCGCTTGTTGTTGCCTTCTTCTCGTCACCTCGCATTGCGTTGATTGCTGCATTGCCTTGCCTCGAGCTGATCGTCGTGGATCTTCCCTCTCCGTTACGGTCGACACAAGGTGAGATAACGAGAGAAATGCAACGACCATCGATTGCAGCGGGAAACTGTGAGAAGAACGAGAGATGAGGCAACCAAGGGCATGGGAACACAAATTTACAATTTTTGTGAGGACATTTTGGCCATTTATACTCTTAGGTGTAACCTAAAGTGTAGGTTTGAGGGTACAAGTAACACGATCCTTTTGCCTTTTAGGTATCATTTGTTAAAATAAATAAGATAAGATTGTATAAAGATAAAGTTATAATACTTTTCAGATCAAAATATAGAGTTGTCAAGATAAGATTTAGAAATATTTTCAAGATTTTTATTAAACTATTTATTAAATTTTTTTTATATGCACTGAATGATACGTGCGTTATTTTTATTTTTATTTTTATTTTTAAGAATTAAAATAAATATATCTAAAAAAATTATATAAAAAGTCAAGTAATTTTTTTTTAAATTATCAAATAAATTTATCAAATATCATAAAAACATTTTTACATGAGGGGAACTTATCGAACCAACCCCACCGAAACAGCAACTCTCCTCTGAAGCTCTCAACGTCAGTCTCTCTCTCTCTCTCTCTGCCATGCGAGTATACCAACCAACGTTTTCCGCCCTTTGTCTCTTCGTTCAGCGCCAGAGCCCTAGTAGTAGCGTCTTCTCTCCTTCCTCCTCCCTCGCTGTCTCTTTCTCTCTGAGCTGTAAAAATGGCGTCGACGGCTCTCTCGCACGCTCTTCCCTCTCCTCTCACCAATTCCCACTCGTCACACTCTCGGCGATCACACGCCGTCTCTCTGGCTCTGCCTCCAGCCTCTGCTTCCATTTCCGGATCTCTCCTTCTTCCCGCCCGTTCCAATCAGAACCCCCGCCTTTCTTTAATCCGCTGTTCTGCAAATGACAATGAAGCTACAAGCAAAGACGTTCCCATCGAACTCAGTAAGCATCTCCTCCTCCATTATCTCCCTCTAATTTGCTCTACCTAATATTTGAATTCTTACTTATTTTTTTATTTTTGGTTTTTGAAGAGTTTCCAGCCTATCCCATCGTGTTGGATATCAATCAGATCCGCGAGATTTTGCCGCACCGGTATGTGCAATTTGTTTCTCCAGTTTAATGGAAATCGGTTTCAGTTTATGAAGTCTTTGCATTTTCTCCATTTTCCTCTTGATATTGATTGAATTTTTCGCTCTATGCATGTACCTGTTAGATTGTGTTCTTTTCTTTCAGATTTCCATTTCTGCTAGTAGATAGAGTGATTGAGTACAATCCAGGAGTTTCCGCTGTCGCTATTAAAAATGTGACTATTAACGATAACTTCTTTCCTGGACATTTTCCCGAGAGGCCTATTATGCCTGGTGTCCTCATGGTTGAGGTAATTTTCTGTTTAATTGCTTTATTGCTCACCCCCTTTATCTGAATCAGTATCCACAATTCACAGTTACACAACGGCAGTCTACTTTAAGAAATTGTGGGTTGAGACTTTTGTGATATATTTTCAAATTATGGCACTTCTCCTCATATACTTGTTATGTTGTTGAATTTGCAATTGTTGCTATCACTTTATCTTCAAAATTCTGCATTATGTGGTCTGTATGTTCTGGAAAGTTTTAAATTCATTCCCTCCTAAAAAATGATGGAATTTTGTGTTAGCTCACTCCTTCTTGGAATGCTGATTAGAGAGACCCTAGGAGGGATTTTCTTTTGTTTGCTTAGAATTGTTATATTTTTCTTTGAGCAACCTCGGTCTGGGAATTGAACTAAGAGAAGACTATCGATTTTCTTTTTCTTTTTGGGTTGTTGTTTATTGATAGTACAACTTATTAGCGTCTTGTGTGACTTCAGTTGAATAGGTTCATATAAGAGTTACAGAATCTTGATATCTAATGTAAGGTGATCAACAAAGTGCCAAGGGTGCTTGGAGGATAACAATAGATACAAAAATAATCATTACTTTGTTTTGTGAAGAATTTGCTTTTAGATACTTAGATTCTAGCTATGTCATGCGTTGGTGGCCCAAGTTTTTAACTTGGCACTTGGCAAGGCCTTATAATTGTTTGTGTCTCTTATTATAAAATGGATTACGCTGCCATTGGAAAGTCACGCTGATTGCAGGAATTGCTAAATCCTGGACAAAGTGGCCAGATAAGATGGACACCTATTACTAATTGCTATTTAACAATTCATGTATATTATTATTTTAACAAAATATATTTAAATACCATAGAAATATTTTGCTGGAGCATATTCTGCAATATGGGGTGGGGTTGAAAAGTTAAGACATTGCTGGATCAATGGTTTGTTTTGCAAATAATGTACATGACTTCAAGGGTAAGCCTTTTAAATTAGACATTCACATGGTAAGCCTACAGAGGTTAGTTGGCTAATATAAGGAAGCCAGCCTTGGCAGAGTTCCATGGTGGGCACTTGTTTTTGTTTTTAGCCATTGATCACATTGTACCCATTCATGTGCAATCACCAACTTTAATTTCAGACGTCGTTCACGTTCCTTTCTTTAGAGTTCAGATAATTTTGTTGGAAAAGGAAAACCATATGCTGACCAGTGAAATTTAGATCCCAAATAATTTGAAAAGTATCTATCAGTCTTTTAATTTGCTTGCAGTTTCTCTTGGAGCTTTAATGAGTTCAAATATTTTAGTGGCATGGATTAAACAATCTCAGCATATAGTTATGGACTGATAACTATTTCACCTGGTTGGAACTTATAATAGATTGGTAGAAGAGCTTTTAAAATGAACTATCTCAGTTAAGCTGTTTTTCGGCTACTTGGGGTTGCTCACATAATCTTTTCTCCATTTTTCTCGTGTTGTTCATCTCTTCTGATTTTCCTATCAATTTGAAGGTTTCATGTGCTTGATTTGCCTCACCTCTTTCAATTTCTCCTCTGGGTTGTTCCATCTGAACGTAACTCCTTTGATTTGTTTCACTCTGATCTGCTGTCCAAATTTACCTGGATTTCGTGGTTTAATTTTGCATTCAGATATTGTATTGCATATAATTCCACAACAATAGCAGAAACTCCTCAGGTTCTCATATTTGAAGCTTATATCCATGTCTTCCATATCATTTATTTTCAGTTTGAAGCTTGTTTTCACAGGAGAAATATGTTTGCTCACATTCTCCAGCAGCCACAAGAACTTGCCTCCTATATACAGCTTTTCATCTACTTTATAATTACGTAATTAGGATTGCAGCTTTTTGAGCATTAGCCATACTCAATTTGCCTGATGGCAGCCCCGAAACTTCAATCCAAATGGACAGATATTAAGGGTGTACTCAGTCATGGATAACAAGCTTGTTTGTGGAAATTTTTAACAAAAAATAGAAAATAGAAAATTATATTTGAATAAAAGATTCCAGAGTAAAAATGGAGAAACAGGAAAAACAGCCTCATTTTCATTTTTCTTTCTAATTTTTTTTGCAAATGGCCAAAAACATTGAAAACACTATATTTTAGCCTAACCAATATCAAAATTAATTATAATTTATTAACAATAAAAAATATGAATTTTAAAATTAACTAGTAATGTTATCATGTAATACATAAATGATTTAACTATAATAGTTCTATAATATTATTAGTGTCAAATGTCAATAGTATTTTTAGAGGCGGTTGGAGGTTTAGATTTTTTATATCCAACCTCACCTATTGTGATTGTTGTTATCAATAATATTTTTTATTGTGTCAATATATTAATCTTCTGAGGAACATTATGACATTAATTAATATGCACTATAAATGTTAATAACAATACAACTATAATCATTAACATGATAATATTTATGATGCCATAAATATTATTTTGATAGATTATGTGTAATATGATATTCATAACATTGCTAATCTTATAAAATCTCTAGCATTTTAATATTATGATGTTAGTAAATCAATATTATTATGTTGCTAATTTTAGCATCAAATTATAATATTAATAACAAGAATATTAGTATTATAAAAATTATAAATTTAGAAAAGAATTAAAATTTATCTATCAATATCCTTAATGATAACAATTAATATATAAATTTTGTATTGATAGTATTAATCCTATAATAATATAATTATTAAATAAAAATATTAATTAAAATGACACTCAAAAATGCCACGTGCAGAGTTTTTGTACACATATCTTACACACATTTTTCTAGTATTTTTATGATAAGAAAATAGGTTTTTCTATTAAATATTGGCACTTGTTTTTTTAGTTTTATTTTTTTGTGAAAAATTATAATTGGAGATTAAAAATTAGAAAACATGTTTTGACGCTTTGAGGGTTATTTCAACATTCTTCTTCTTAGAAAAGCATAAAATGGATATGTTTTGATCTTCTTCTTTAATCATTCTTATTCATTGGCTTAGAGTCATCACTCTTTCCAACGACCAATTTCCTGAGAATGTTTTGATACATTCTGAATTTGATTCCAGATCAATACCTCTACTTCTCCTCCTTGTTCTATGTTTGAATGGCTTATTTCTTTGATTCTCCAGTTTTTTGCTTCTCCTCCTTGCTCTATGTTTGAAATGGTATTCGACATCATCTGGTACCAGTATTGTACCATGCCAATGACAAATTAAGTACATTGGCAACTATGATCCATACCATAGAACATTAGGGGCTGTGTAGTTGTGAAAGTGCTTTCCGGTTTTCCATTCCAGTTGTCTAAAAAATCTCTCATTTTCATTTTGTCTAAAAAATTCAAAAAATACATTCAAATGTGAAGTGCAAAAAACTAATTTTTCAATTTAGAAAATTAGAACAGATGTTTGAAAAAGAGGGCAGAAGGTTTTCTTTTATGTAACTTGTGTTAGAGAAGAAGAAGCAGATGATCTAAGGAATTTTTTTTTATAGAAAACCATGTTTTTTCAAATCTCCAAATTATAGTAAGGAAAATTTGGAAAACTATTTTAGGAGTTTTCCATGTTCAGTTTAATTTTGGAGAATTGCGATTTCTAAATCTCCATTTTTTATTTAGAAAATTGTTGTATTTGAATAAGTTTTCTAATTTTTCATTTTCCGTGGAGTAATTTTTTGAAAAAACTAGAGCTGTTTTCAATAACTAAACAGCCCCTGAGATTCGTAACCAAATTGCTTTAGAGGCCTCCTAGACTTTCCATTCAATAAATAGGGTTGAAAACAGGTTGTTGCTCTAAATCTGAATATGTCCTTGGCTTGGTCATGGTTTATTCATATGTCTTGTAAACATTTTTGTCTTAAGAAGTTTTTTATTTTGTGGATAAAGATGATGGAATTTTCCATCTGATCCCTTTTCACAAATGCCTTGTAAACCCATTATATGAGGAAAAATATTTTTCATAATTGATGATATAAGTTTTTCTATACCATAACACCATATCAAGCCTTTTCTGACTAGATAACATTTTCTATAGCGATTCCTTTTTCGCCAAATAAAATATGACTAGAGAAATATGTTCATATCCTTATTTTTGAAGACCATTGTGTAGGTGAGTTTGGGTTGCATCCGCACTTAGTGTTATATCTGCAGTCGATTAATTCCTTGTAAACACACTCTTCTTTGACCTAGTGCTTACAATTTGGGCAAGTACTGATGATCTGATGCCTTGGGCACTCAGGCAATGGCACAGGTGGGTGGGATTGTTATGCTGCAGCCAGAAGTGGGGGGATCTCGCGAAAACTTCTTCTTTGCTGGAATTGACAATGTCAGATTCCGAAAGCCAGTCATTGCTGGTGACACATTGGTGATGAGAATGACGCTCGTCAAGCTGCAGAAACGCTTTGGAATAGCAAAAATGGAAGGGAAGGCATACGTTGGAAGCGATGTGGTATGTGAAGGTGATTTTTTGATGGCCATGGGAGGCTAACAATGCCTTCAACTGAGTTTCAATATTTTGCAGTCCCTTCTTATTGTCTTACCTCTCTCGGTGCCCTTTCTTTACATACCCTGGTGGAAATGGCAAAACTTATAGCATTAGTTCTTTGCTGTGTGTATCCTGGGGAGAAGATGGCCATGTATGTTCTTAATGGCCTCATTAAGGTGGTGGTGTTCACATAAAAGTATGGTAGTCTACTACTTGTCCTCATGCTTTGTCCTAGGATTGGGTCATTGGTGAAGTATGTAGTGGTAACCACTGTTCTCTTGGGATATGCTAACATCTCCAATTTGAATTATGTGATTCACTTTGACTTTGTTCGTTTGGAGGTACAACATTTTATATCAGATTTGACAATTGATTTGACTCAATAGCTAAATCTTTAAGAGGAACAGGAAAAGGGACAATTGCATTGCACCTAGGCTTCATAGTTCAGAGGAGAAGGTGGAAGCCACGGTAAAAGAGTGACAAATGTAACACAGTGTTTTCCTAAAGGTGTAACCTCTCTTATTGTGATATACTTGTAAGTACTCAACAGTGGCTTAGAACTGATTTTGATGCTACTTGTTACAACACTATTTGTAACATGCACAATTATTCATTCACAAATAATAATTAAACAAGATTTATGGTTCACAAAGTTAAATAAGTAAAATATCTAAAATTTCTTTAGTAAACTATTATAAAGTTGTACACAAAAAGTATGAAATATACTGAGGAGGGAGCACTTAAGAGATTTGAAATTGCCTATTTACCCTCAAAGATAGCCCATTTTTTGCTCCACATGTGTCTCCACTAACAATTAATTGAGAAGGAACATATGACCTTTATAAGACTTGTATTGAAGAAAGTTGATGGATTTAGATTTTGGGAAATTCGAAATCAATCAAATAAGATTTATCTTTATCTTATATAATAGGATGAAATTTATGAATCTCAATAAATATGAGTGAATAACTTTATATATCTTGCTCAACCAAATTTATATAAAGGTTTCAATCTTTCATAAATAAAGAAATATTCAACTTATCAAAACATTGTATATATCAGCCTTCTGATTTGAAAGTCAAAATTTAAACTAAGAGATGCAATCCCACCTTCTATTATAAGTACTCATCCGAGACTAACTCTTGATTGATGCATCCTCAACCACCATCAATACCTTTTTATGTCTAGTGTTCAAGGGTGGAAATGGAATTAACAAGGAACATGGTGTTATTATGATGGGGTATATATGTAAAGAGAGAGGTCATGGCCAGGCCATATATGCCACCGAAAAGATGAATCATGGTAATAATTAGATGGGTTTGTGTTTGGGGCCCTTTGGATGGGCACGCCCAATCATGCTCCCATCCCCTCACCATCATTCACTCTCACTCCCTACTACTATAATAGATCATGAACATCAAACTTTATGCATCATGTATACTTTGCACCCCTCTAATCATCTTGGATCATGCTTCGATTCCAATTAGGATGGGACTAAACCAACTAATTTAATTTAATTTAAGTAGGGTCAGGTCAAAATTAAATTTTATAATAATTCTAAACTAAAACCCAAATTAATTTGGTGAAACCGGATCAGTCTTAACTCTTGACTAATTTTTAATTATGTATCGATGTTAAATCGGAAATTAATAAATATTCTATAATACCAAGATCGAACATAATTTAATTAATCCTAAACAAGGCTAATTTGAACCGAAATTTAAGCCCTCTTGAAAAAGGCTGGGATAGTAATGAAAGGCCTCGTGCTTGCATTGCATGGTGGGGTCAAAGAACTTACGTAAAAGCCAACAGACATCTGCTGCCCCAATCATTCATTCAATTTCAATAAACACCTGGGTCAATTTTAGCTGCATGTTGTGACATTGTTGCACCGTTCAAGCAGTGGATTCCCAAACCTTTACATTTTTCATTTAAGTTTCAATAGAGATCAATAAATATATTGACTTAAAAATTTGTGCTAGAGGGGCAAAAAGATTAATGACATTATCATCAGGATAACTTAATAAGATTTGTATTTGATAGTTTGTTTAGATCAAATTTAAGTACATAGCGGATAAGGTAAGAGTTTTGGTGAATTAGATGCGTGTAAATTTTAGTTCGAACCGATAACATTCGTCCCGTTCAAGACCAACTATCTTTGTCGGGTCTTTAGCCTTGAAAAGGGCAATTTTCAGTTTCTAATTTGGTCCTGGTCCAATCCAATCCCAATTAGAAATCAGATATACATATTCATTTAATTAATTTTGTCATAACAAATATGCATAATTGTATGATATGAACAGAGAAAGTGCACGCAGCCTAAAGTGAGCGGCGGGGGACCAGCCTAAAGTTTTGAAATTGGGGCACGCCGGCAGGTGCGGCGCAGCTCAGTGTCAAAGTTGACTTGAATTTAACGAGAGGGTTTGCGTTATGTCTGTGTAAGTTGATGACATAAATTGAGTTATTGGGGGTTATGTGTGTTGTTAAAAAATATATTTAATAAATAAGATTATTTTTTTAAATATTATTAATATGAAAATGAACTTAATGTAATAATATAATTGTTGTTGTCAAAATATAACAATTAAAATTTATGATGTGGGGTCCACTCGAGCTTGATGTCGGGTGAAGTTAGGTTGTCGTGAGGGAAGCTGCCTCAAGGGAGTTCGCCGAAAGCATGCTCTTCGCAAGGATTTCGTCATAGGCTCTTTCGCTACAAGGTCTTTGCCATAAGTTTTTTTACCACAAACCTTCTTGTCATAAGGTCTTCGCCACAAGCTTTCTTGTCACAAGATCTTCGCCACAAGCTCCTTCACCACAAGTTTTCTTGCCACAAGGTTTTCGTCACGAGATTTTCGCCACAAGCCTTCTTGTCACAAGGTCTTCGCCACAAGCCTTCTTGCCACAAAGTCTTTGCCACAAGGTCTCGCCGCAAAATTGTGCCTTTGCTGCTAGGTCTCGTCATAAGGATTTTCCTTCACCACTAGGTCTCGCCGCAAGAATTTTACCTTCGCTACAAGGTTTTGCCGCAAGATTTTAACTCCATCACAAGGCCTCGTCGCAAGGATATTGTACTGTTGACACGCGAAAGTGGGTTAGAAGGCTCGCGAAAATTCTCGCTTGTGATGACTCTCTGATGTCAAAGTCAGTACCAAATCCCAATGATTATTCACCAAAACAGTAAAGATGCAATCGAAGTGTCTAAATTTTACCAAAATTAGAAGTCCTCGTTAATGTCCTGTAGCTGGGTATTTATAAGGCATGATTCTCAAGGATAGCCAGTGTTGACACGTGGTGATTGCTGAGTGGGGTTTAGGCTTGGTTGAGGAAAGGCTTTTCGCTGCCATCCTCTAACCGAGAGGCAGCCCGCGGCATGCTACCGCGAGGCTGACCCTTGCGGCCATCTTGCAAACAATTGCGAGGTTGGCACTTGCAGCTTACTCATGCCGCTAGGCTTGCCCTCACGGCCAACCCTTTCTACAAGACAGCTGGCAACAATCCCTTTGTCGCCAGCCTTTTCATTATTCACTCATTTTTTTTTCTGAAAATTCCTCATTTTTCTCTCCTTCTATTTTTTATGGCACAATAATAATAAATTTTATATTTATTGCCATTCAAACACAATAATAAATTTATTGACTGCAAACTTCGTCATCTGTTAGCTTGAATTCTACAAGAAAAGAAACAATTAGAGGGCATAGAGAAGTTTCTGTGCAAACAATGCAATGCTTAAGTTAGACACTGCAAATTTTAAGACTATATTGAAACTAATATCAGATACGTACTTTTAATAAATGAAAAGTCTCCCAGTTTTAGAAGGAAAGAGATTGACAAATAGAAGGGGAGTTGTACTTTTCGACTAGCATTTCAAACTCTTTTTTGAACTTGTAAGCAAGCATATTAAAGGCCCGCAAGAGTCATTTGAATAACAATGACTGAGTGACGCATGAATTCCTAAGAAAATTTCTCAAAAATCTTGAGAAATACTCTCAGTGAGGTCCTTAAAGGGTATCTCAAAGATCTTGAAATAGACTCTTTAGTAAGTCACTTAACTGTCTCTTAATCTCAGCCATTCAATCTTGTTCACTCAATTAATATCTTTCAATTTTTTTAATCATCCGATTACTTTCTACACATATGACTTATTTCTATAAATTTTTTCCTTCGATAAATCTTTTGGCACCTTTCTTCAAGCTTAGCCCCTCATTCTTGTATACAACAACACAACAATATTAAATATAAAAAATTATAAATTCAAATGATGGTGACAATAAATCTTGGCCAAAAGTGGGCTGGAAGCATCCATTTTGGGCTGTTAATAAATTTTATTATACATTTATTAATACAATAATATTAATATATGATCCCTTCTAAATGTTAAAAATAAACCCCTCACAATAACGTAGATAATCCACTATATATGTTTAAAAATTTAAATTATTATAAAATTGTGTGTTTGATTTTATTTTTGTACGACCTTAATAATCTATATTTATTCAAGAGATTATATCGTGAATTTCGACTTGCAACTCTTCGGCTTGCTTAGATTTTTTTAGATAATCGACAGAAAATTGTACATGAGTTGGAGACTTCTCCTGTTTTATATAAAAAAAAGTAAATTATATGAAATATCTCGTAATTTAGGATCATATATAACTTATTCCGTGTGCTTTTGATTATATAAAAAATTTTTCTTACACTTTCAAAATGTTATAATCAGTCACAATTTATTGTTATTTTACATAATTTTATGTAATTTATTAGTTAATTAATACAAAATTATGTATTCTTTTTATATATTAAAATTCTTTATATAAAATTATATATTTTATATGTAAATTATTATACAAAATTATGTAAAATAATAACAGATTATGACCGTACTATTTTAAAAATATAAATAATTTTTTTAATGAAATAAAAAACACATGAATAAATTGCACGTGACTCTAAGTTAAGTGCTGTTGGTTTCATAAAATTTACCCCCAAAAAAAATCGGAAATAGTATTTTGGTAATTGTAAAGATACGCTTTTGAAGTTGAGAAGATGAAAATGTGTAAGGGGCAGCGACAGAGAGAGCAAATTACGAGTTTTGACATTTGAGACATTTTAACTGGGTTAATAACTGAGAAAGACGAGAAGGGTAAGGATGTGATTGGGTCATGTACGAGGGCTAATTTTGGAATTTCGTAGAAGCTACTGGGAACGGCATCTCTCTCTCTCTCTCGTAGCGGCAAAGCAATTGGAAACTGGAAAGGAAGGAAGCAACTGATGCGCGCATGGCGCATTCTAGCGGCCCCCTCTACCCCCTATTCAGCAACTCTCTCTCTCTATAAAGCTCTCTGCCTTCTCCGGTACTCTTCGCCTTATTCAGCAACTCTCTCTCTTTCTCTCTACGAGTTAAGATCGTCGATCACAATGTCGGTAGCTAAGATGATGACGACAGTTTTCTTCGCCGTTGTGGCGATTTGGACGGCCGGAACCGAGGCTGCTGCTGCTGCGGCGGACTGCTCGAGCCTGGTGATGAACATGGCGGACTGTTTGTCGTTCGTGACGAGCGGCAGCACGGTGAATACGCCGGAGGGGACGTGCTGTTCGGGGCTGAAGACGGTTCTCAAGTCCGACGCGCAGTGCCTCTGTGACGCCTTCAAGAACAGCGCTCAGTTAGGCGTCACTTTGAACGTCTCCAAGGCCTTGTCTCTCCCCTCCGCCTGCCACGTTGCCGCTCCTTCTGTCAACAACTGTGGATGTCAGTGCCTTCTCCTTCTCCTCCTTAGCTTTCCTCTTTTTTTTTTTTTTTTCCCGGAGAAAAACTCTTTGAGAAAATTTTCTCGTGCAACCGGAAAATCCTCTGTTCCGATCCCGCCTCTAATCTATGATCGTTTGGCAACCTAATTTTCTTTGAAGATTAATCTTCTTGTGTAGATTCATGCATGTACTGATCTGCTTACTTGGATCAATGTTTAGAAAGGCTCTTTATTGATTTTAATTGTTCTTATGATCTACAAACTTAATTTACTTTTATGTTTTGTTTTTGCAGTGAGCCTTGTCAGTGGTGCTGCTCCCGGTATGTTTCCATCTGGACTTCCGGCTTCCGCTTCTAGTTATATACTGTCCCTATTTGTCATTTCTTTGTCATTTTTGATATTGGCCCAAAACTCATTCTCGACAGGAAGAGGCCAATCCATCAACCAAATTTTAAGGGTTTAATTTTATTGCATTGAGAGTGTAATAATTATTTTATAGGAAAAAAAAAGAAAAAAAAAGTGATTAAATTTTGAGATAAATGAAGTTATTTACTTTTAATATAGCTAAGGTGCTTTAACTTTTTAAAATGTCATCAATCTAGTATAACTATCAACACCTTTTATAGATCTTATGGCGTGCCACTTCAACATCATCTATATGATCTTCTGGGCTGGAATAATTGCTATATTACCCTGAAATTAATTGAAAATAACTCAAAAATGTCGTGTCTTTAAAATGGTGTATATATTGGTGAGTGAAAAAAAATATTAATCTTTAATCTATTAATATATTAATTATTTAAGGGTAACATTGTAAAAAAAATTATGGCATGGCTTTACAAGTGGAAATAGCAATTCAGTTTTTCCCCTTCATATGATAATGTTGATGATCTTCTGACATGTGGGTAACTGCCGTGGCAATGAGATATGGTATATAATCTCATGATTAATTGTGTAGATTTTAGGATATTTGGCGAGCCGATTTGTTAACGTCTTAATGCCTCCTTATGGGTCTTTGTTACTTTCTACAACTGCCCTTCGATACACTTTGGATTTTTGTGGCCACAAACAACGGGCCACTGAGTGAAATATCCAGTCTGCCGCTTGTTCTGCCCACAAAATTCAGAAAATAAATCATTTCAGATGTTACCAGCGTTTGTAGTCCAACATAAATGGATTTTCAGGGAAACAAGTTACCATGCGTGCGTCCAAATTCAGAATCCATTTTGAAGTAATTGAGTCGTTAATTTTTAGGACAATAATATTCTAAACGAGCAATATACTCTTGTATTGATTTTTAACTGTCATTATCACACTATTCTTGTCTTTAACGATGGTGCAGCCATCTCCCCGGTGGCAGGTGCCGCCGCCTCCCCCAGCACGAGTGCAGCAGCAGCAGCCGTGCCGGCATCAGTAACAGGAGGGAATGAGGTTGCAGCTCCAGCACCATCTCCAGGGGTCACCGGTTCAGCTGCAGGGCTGGCCCTCTCTGTATCTCTTCTCATGGCAGTAGTAGCTGCATCATCATTCTCTGTTGTTTGAATGAGTGACTCCATTTTTAATATTCTAGCTTTGTTGAGAGGAGGGAGGGAGGGGGGAGGAGAAGGGGGCCTCTTTGAGGCCTTTTTGTTTCTTCTAGTGTTGTTGTTACTGCTGAGCACTACATACATATAGCAAGGATTATTATTTAGGCTATTTTTCTGTGTGAGAGAGCAGATAATTTATTCATTTTGGTGGTGAGTTGCTTCTTGTTTGCTTATGCTAAACTAAGCTATTTCTGACATTTGGATTACACACACACACACACACACGTGTCACCTATATTTGTCCCTGTTTTATATGTGCTTTTATGATTATAATAATTTATTTCTGTGAGCATGATTGTGAGAATAAACCAAACCACCCACAGACAGTGCATGGGCATTCCCCATTAAGCCATTAAAGGATCTATTGTTGATGAGATGCCATGTGTGTGTTCAAAAGATATAGGACCAATGCCTGTGTCTTATTCTATTCTCTTTATTTGAATTAAAAATAAATAGATAAAGATGCCATGAAAGTATCAGAACCCAATGAATATGTTGCTGAATTCTGAAAAATAATAAATAAGTAAACATTTGAGGTCCATTGAAGATCAATTCTTTGAGTCCTCAAAGAGCTTAATAAGAATCAAAAGCTGAGTGGGGTGGGGGGACTAGGGAGGAGGAATTTCAGCCATATATATGCCGCAATGCCTCTGGACCCATCTAGTCTATCTTGTCCTCTACTCACTAGCAGCCCACAGCAAAACTCGTCTTTCACTTTTGAAGTCAATATATAGCACAACTTCAACATTAAGATTCAACTCCAATAGCAGGTTTAAATCAGGTTTAGGTCAATCCAAAACTGGAACTAGAATATGACAGTATGACACGAACCTTTGAAGAAAACAAAAGAACATGTTAATCGCAACTTAGCTTCAATCTTCTTGGACTACAACAACTTGCAAAAACAATCAAAACATGTTAGAACACGCTATGTTCAATCCATAAAATTCGTTCCTCTTTGTGAAGCTAGCTACTGGATTTTATCGTAATTGGGAAGTAGATTAGATGTGTGGAGATGTCAAGGTTCTTCCGTCTTTGGACCACAGGTTAGGACTGCATCTGCTACTGTGAGGAAGATGTTGTCTTCCCCAATCAAGTTGGTGAAATTAGATGCGTGGAGCTTGTCAATCACAACTGGCCCTGGATTTGCTAGAACGAGCTGTTGAACAACAAAGTACAACTAACTTGACTAACTCAACGAGATCGTATCATATATATTGTTGGTTGATCTTCACTTTGCTTGAGTATATATGGTTTAGGAAGAATCTATGGACTGTCAAGAAATTCTATCAAGTAGCCAGAAATAATACGTCTTTTTGCTGGCTTACCTGAACATCCTTCTTTTGGAGACTTTTGTGTAATTCTTCCAAGGCATGGATGCCACTGGTGTCGATGTCAGTAACAGCTGCAAGACAACATTAGATACCAGTTGACCGTTAGTTATATCTATTATCTCCTTTAGGCTATAAATAGGCCCTGCATCATGCTTATATATTCACCCAAGTGCGTAGAGAGTTATTCTCTTCCGTCCCTGTCTATTCTAACATGGCCTGACTTATCTTGATTATCTTGACAATATCAATGTGTTCTGATCGGATGTAGGAGAATGAGAGGCATAGAAGACTGCTTACGTGACATTTCAACTATTAGAAACCGAATTCTGGGTTGGTTTTTTGGCTTCAGTTGCTCTTCCTCATCAACTAGCCATCTCAGAATCCTGCCAAATGAGAAAGGTTAAGTCTAGATCTTTAGGTTTCTAGATTTCAATGAACAGGATCTGTTTTATACGATAGGTTAGTTGTTTGTACCTCTCCTTGACATAGTTGGAGTTTGAAAAGTAGATTGCAGAATCAACTCTCACGACGAGAATACCGGGAACCTTGGTTGCCTCTGGATATTGCTGAATATTCCTGTAAACCCTAGTTCTAGGGAGCTTTCCCAGTATGGCAGTCCGTGGCCTTGTCACTTGCAGCAGGACTTTAGCAAAGGATATAGCAACCTGTTTCTCATGTTAAGTACCATGTTGAAATTTAGTACCATAGATAGGCAAAGGGGAAATGGGAAGGAGCAGGACACTGTTTTCCTTACAGAAATCAGGAGGCCAATCTCAACCGAAGCGAAAATCACACCAAAGAAAGCTCCCATACAAGCAACAAAGTCGAATTTATCGATCTTCCATATGAGGATCGCAGCTTCAAAGTCGATTCGTCCTATCACCGCAGATATGATGATAGAAGCAAGAATGGCATTTGGGGTGTACTTAAACAATGGTGTGATCAGTTCCAAAGTTAAGAAGACAACACAGGACATCACAATGTTGGAGACTGTTGTGTTGCATCCAGCCATGAAATTAACCGCTGAGCGAGAGAAAGATCCTGCAAAGTTCACAGACTCATAAGATTCAGCATAAGGGGGATAAAGAAAAAAAAAAGAAAAGGAAAAAGCCATCTGACGATATTGGATTCATCGTTGATGGTGCCCCTCAAACCTGTGGCCACATAACAGGATGTCATCGACCCGATGACATTCATCATTCCTAGAGCTACCATTTCTTTGTTTCCATCAATCTGATAGTCCTTCATGGCTGCAAATGTTCTCCCAATTGCTATGGCTTCCTGCATATCCAAAATGTTTGGCATTAGAAACTCTATCCAATCGGCTTTGAAGCCTACTCTAGAAACAAATTTTGGCTGGTAGTCTCTAGGATTTGCTTACTGTCAGTGCTATCATTCCTGCCACAACACCAATCCTTAAGCCTTTGGCTACATACTTGCCTCTGAAAAAGATTTCATCCACAGAGGATGGATTGATACCCTTCTTAATATTGTTTACCTACAAATTTTAGAAAGATTACATTAGTATACAGATAACTCTGTATTTAGGAGAAATTTATTATCGGGTATTTACAGTTTGAACACCATGCTTGTCTGCATGGGTGATATACACGAAAAATGTTGAGACGATAACAGAGATCAGCGGAGCAATTGCAGGTACCCAAAACAATCTCCTGCTCTTCTTTGCCTGTTCCAATCAAACAAAGAAATAAGAAGCAAGTTTGCACCAGCAAATCAGAGTATGGTAAACTTTAGGAAGAAGGGATGCAGCAAGAAGTCAAACTCTTACGATGTATTTGGCAAACAGAAGAAAGATCAGGAATGAAACTCCTAGGATTATCGTCCGCCAGTTCCACTGTAACACAAATTATGAGGGGATTGAACTGAAACTATTGATGGTGAACCAAAAGGGTACAGAAACAAGAACATGAATCTATTAGGCTGCAGCAAATTTGCTATCTTTTTCCTTCCACAAATGTTGTTACTTCTGAATATCGTGTTAGTGAAACAAGAAGGATGTATAGACGTACTCCATGATGTGCTGAGCTAAAGACTGAGCGCATTACAGACACAATGTCAGTCTTCCTTGTGAAGTTTCTGATGCCTAATAGACCTTTGAGCTGCTGAAGAGCTATAGTTATGGCAGCTCCACCCATAAACCCAACAATTGCAGCATGAGAAAGAAAGTCTACCAGGAAACCTAATCTGAAAACAAAGATACATTGGAGCTGGGAATATCATTTTTAGTGCATGTAGTAAAAAGCAATCAAGATACCTAAGAAAACCCAGAGTTGCCTGAGTGATGCCGGCAAAGAAGGTAGCTGTGAAGGCAAGATGACGATACTCAACGTTAGAGGGGTCGATCTCATCCTGCAGTAGGGTTCCAAGCAGAAGGGACACCACAGCCACTGGTCCTATGGCGATGTCTCTTGAGCTACCCATGAAGGCATACACCAGAGGTGGAACAAAGCTACTGTCTGTAATAAAATGGCCATACATGAGCCGGAGAGATGGTTAAGGCAGTTCGGGATTGTGACAAGGAACAAGAGAGCTTACACAGCCCATACTGGGGATCAAGGTTTGCAAGCTTTGCGTATCCAATATCCTGTGTCAATGAAATGTTAAGAACTGAACTGCTGAAAGTGAAAACTAGCTAGATGCTGGAAACCGATAGGTTGAAGTTTAAGTGAGCTCTCTACCTGGGGAATGCAAAGGCTGGCAATGGTAAGTCCAGCAATGAGATCACCTTTGAACTTGGAGAGATTGTATTCCCTTCCCCATTCAAGAATGGGAAAAAGAGCTTGGAGGCCGAGGGCTAGCTTTTTTGATCTCGGCTGGTCCCTGAAAGGGCGCAAGGGGTCGTCATGGAAGAAGGTTTCCTTCACAGTAGCCTTGAATTCCCTCAGAAGGTTCTGCTTTGGAGGCAACCCCACCTTGTGAACATATGGCAAGTTCTCATCAGGATGGTGACTCAGTGGAGGTGTTGCCCCTGTGAAGTCCATCTCTCCTGCTCCTAGCTTCTTGTCACCAAGATGAAGGTACGAATTCCACTGAAACTACTTCCATCAGTAATCTACCCTATAAGTTGTCAAGAATTTTGCTTTTTATCCTGAACATGATCATGTTACAGAGCTAACATGAAACATGATGCCATTATCTACAAGATTAAAGAAAGCTGTAGTGACCGTAAACAATGGGAAAGTACAAAACAAGAACTAAGCAATATATGAATAGTGTTTAAATGGAAGGAGAAATGCAAGTAACTGGTATCATCTTATCATCCAATACATAATGAAACCTAAGTTGTTAACATAATACAGTTCCCAGAAGAGAAGATTGGAATATAAGTCAATTTAAACCACAGTTATGCTATATGCCTTTATCGATAATTTCTCGTTGGAAACACTGGAAAAGATAGAAACAAAAGAAACACAAATCAAATGAAGAACCCTATATGCCCTTATTTTCCTTCCCCTTCCCCTAGTAACCTCAACAAACCACTTAAACCACAGTTATACAAGTATGTTAAAGACTAAAGAATTGGAGATATTTAAGTCTCACCTTTTCCAAATCTGCGAGTTGGGTTTGAAGAGGAGAAAGAAGGGATGCCCTCCAGGTTCCATGGATCCGAAGTCTGTGGGGTGGTGGGGTGGTTTTACTTTTTTTTTTATTTATATTTTTTCTGATATTTGGGATTCACATTGACATTGATGAAGAGGAGAGGAGATTGTTCTTGGAGCAGGACAAGCAGAGGAAGATAATAGCTGATTTGAATATGCAAAACGTCTCCTTCAATGTTGTAGAACCCTAGGTCCCTAGCTGTGACTGCCATGGCATGTTGCATTGTTGCTTGGTGCAAGTTTGCAACAACTAAGTTATAATCATTCATTTATAATGATTGCATTCACACAAGCTGCATTACATTAGTGTGCTTCTATGTTTGGCTGGTTGTCTGATGGTCACCCACAATTTATAGGTTTAATTAGCACAGTTAAATACATATTTTAACCCCCCCCCCCTCTTTTTTTTATTTACACATTCTAAATTTTTGTTATTTCAATTACAATACCTTTAAATTATGTAATTTCGAGTTAATTGCATACCTCGACAAATTTATTGAAGGCAATAAATTTAGAAGTGTAATTGAAATAACAAAAAATTTAGAGATATAATTGACTTGAAATTACAAGTTTAAGGGTGTAATTAAAATAACAAAAAGTTTGAGTGTTTAAATAAAAAAAATGTGCAGGTATAAAGGTTAAAAATATGTATTTTGTCAAGTAAAATTGCATTGAATGTTTTTTGCTAATGGACTACCTAGACTGAATACTAATCTTGCTACTCTATTTTAGATAATTAGTATGTTGTGTTATTTATTAGCTCACATCGACATAAAAGACAAATCAATATGATTTTAGTAATTCGGAATAATTATCTTCGAGCATAACACAATTTATAATTAATCAGGCTCCATGATAACGAAATAAATTGGTACCATTTTGTTGTATTTTATTTCTACAATTTTAAACATTTCAATATGGCTAATGAGTCAGCCAAATCTTTGGCATTGCTCATGGAAGGGGCGATAAATTCAAAACCTAGAGAACAAATTAAATCAAATAATTGAATGATTTTTTAACAATAATAATACTATTAGTTTTAATCTAATCCTTATAGATCTTCTTTGTCTGGCCTCTCAATTGTTGGCAAAGGCCGGTCGAGTTAAGACAAAATTTTCAATGGGAATGCCATATATAAAATAAAATAATTATTTACAAATAAATAAATAAAAGTTGTTGACCTGTCATTCTAATTATATAAATCCTACTAAAATAATAATATCATAATTTTATTCATTTCTTGTTGTAAATGTTCACTTATAGCATACCATATTTCAATGAATCAACGTAATTTTTCTAATAAAGAGCAAAATGAGAAATTTGTCCAAAGAAAGGGGTTGCGTCTGATTAATTAGTTGGTAAGATAATAGTTTATCAAAGTGATAATCAGTAACTGATTCAAGAGGGCGATCAACCGTATTTACTTAAATATTTTACATAGTTTCTTTTATTTCATACAAAATGATGAGAATAGGTTACTAGATGGAAAGAAAGATACTTATATATTATTAAAATGACTTATAATCGTAAATTATTACTAGGATATATTATTGTAGCAAGAGTCTAGTGGGGTGTTGTTATTTTTAGTTAAAAAAAATTGGTAGTCACACTCCATATTCTTTGTGATCAAGATACAAAAAAAGCGATGTGCAAAAAATTAATTAAGTTATTAAATTAATTAAAATTTATTAACTAATTAAAATTAAATTCAAACCGTATAAATTAAATCGTATAGTAATTGATTTTTTTTGTTATCATGAAGAACTCGAGGGGATGTCAAATCACAACCACCTTAGATCTAATTTATTTTACTTTATGTAAAACTCACGAGTTGAATAAATTATAAATTGCATCATTATCAATAAACCAAAAATAAAAACCGTAAGAGAAAAATAGTAAGTAAAGATGCCCCTAGAGGCATAGTCAAGTGGTAAGGGAGTAGGCTGAAAGTTTGTCTAGAGGTTCTTAACGTGGGTTTGATTTCTGAGAGAATCAGAATATTTTCTTCTGGGGAGAGGATTTTAGGGGTGATATTAGTGGTGCTAAGATCTATCATACTGATCATTTGAGTATATTTCTTGATTTATCTTCTCAGTATAATTTTAGAGATATGGTGGCTGAAAATGTCTGTAATGAGGTGTAATAAAAAAAAAAAAATAGTAAGTAAAGATAAAAGGGGGTGTTGGATGGGTAGTAATGAAGCAGCGCCCCCATCACCATCAATGCTGCTCCAACGCATGTGATCAGAGTTAAATTATTTTTATTCCTGAGATGGGGGGGGGCCCGCTAATAAATTAAATTTTGGTTACCCAAACAGTACAGAGTCAGTAGAAACGGGCAGAGAGGGGGGTTGGTTTGATAATGATAATTTGGGAAATGCTGGCGTGCGAAGCCCGCCTACCATAAGTAAGGTGAGCCCTAGCTCGACCACAACTCTGCTCTCTTCACCTTCGATACGCTCTCCAGCACTCCCGCTGCCGACACGTGTCCCATCACGGTCACCCTCTTGCTCTCCAAATCTATGCTGAATGACGTCACCCCTGATGCATAATTAATTAATTAATTAATTGACATGGACAATGAGAATGACATTATTTCATATTTTTTTTTATAAATTATTAATTAACATTTCAAGCTTTTAGAGCTAAAAAAAATGCCAATGGTCTTGATAAGGACATGCTTGGATCAATCCATATGAAAGATAATTTTATAAATTAATTTTCATTTATATACCTAAAAATTTACATAATTATGAGTGTTACTTGATAGAAAAGTTATGTTTAGTTTTTCTAGCAACCCAAACAGACCCCAAAAAAAA
The DNA here is from genome assembly GCA_036245055.1 of Diospyros kaki. NCBI lineage: Eukaryota > Viridiplantae > Streptophyta > Magnoliopsida > Ericales > Ebenaceae > Diospyros > Diospyros kaki. The sequence continues at coordinate 41,427,473 of BSEG01000012.1, forward strand.
GGGTAATATTGAGCCTTTGATTTATTTTCCCTTTCTTCTCCCTTTTTCTCTCTTTTGATTGCCTTCTTTGTGACACCCAAAAATAGTGCAAAATATTACTATATTTGGGGGCTATATCCAAATGGTTTGTGCACATATATCCAGACATTGGCTCAATATTGATGTCAACAACATACATACACCAGTATAAGAATATCAACCCATATTTTACCCTTTGACCCTTACATAAAAGTCTTATCACCTATTGAATTTTAAATTTAATATATTAAATACTTAATTTTTATAATTTATACCTATTTACTATCTAATTATTTAGTTAGTATTAAACGTGTGATTAAACACGTATACAATGATCAAATATTTAACCGAAATATATATATATACACAGATTATAAATTGTTAGTCGAAATAAAAAAAACAAGGAAGGGTGAGTCGATTGTGAGTCGTCGGTCAAAAATAAGAGAAAAATGATAGGTGGGTTGATCACAAGTCACCAATCGAAGAAGAGGAATGGTGGGTCGATCGTGACTCGTAGATCTCCAGTCGAAGTAAAAATGAAAGGTTGAAATTAGTCAAGATGACAACAATTGATGAGAGACTCAGTTCTTTAAATACTTATTCAATGAGTCAGATTTTTATTCAATGAGTCAAATTTAAAGTTCAGAAGGTGATAAACTTTTTGTGTAAAAGTAGAGAAAAAAATATGACTTTGACCAATATTATTTTGATATTTAGATACTCTCATTTGTAATATTTTCAATAACACTCTTTGCAAGAGCATGAATTAATAAATATAATGAGTGGGCATTTTTCATAAGAAGAATATTGTGTTTTTAATGTAAATGTGTAGGGTAATTAAGGAACACTTCCTTCCTAATTTAGGCAACAAGATCAGCATGAAGTACCTTCCATTTTGGAGATGTGCTTCTTCACCTTCCCAGCACAGCCTTGACAGTGCAAAGACACTCTCATCACCACTACCTGCAACCACACATTTCACAGACACACACACACACACCCATCTCATCAAAGTCCCTCTTAATCCTCCCTCTACACTCCAGTAAGCATGTTATAGATCAGATTCAGCTGACCTGAAACACTTGCTCCGTCGACGTCGAGGAAGCCATTGGAGGCGGCGGTTTCTGAATGGCTTTTACATCACTTCTCGCAGGGGTTGATGATCTCATCTTGTCATGATCGGCCGAACTAAATCTGCGAGAGTGGTGATGATGATGACGACGACGATGATCAACCAGGCGAGCGTACCTGACGACGCTGCTGTTGATCAACTTGGCGTGCTCCGCCTTGGGCAGCTGCGGCGCTATCACCGAGCGTGGATCGGCGGGGACGCATACTGCCGTGGCTGCCTGGGACTGGCACATCAAACCCCCCATCTTCATCTTCATCCTGGTAGACTTGGTATTCATCTTCGCCTTTCACATGCGCGCGCACACACACACACAATCGCAAGCAGAGAGTATGGATAGAATGACAGATAGAAAGGAAAGCTAATGGGCAGAGCGATGATGAGCAAAGTGAAGTAGTACTGATCAGAATGGAAATGCTGTATTAAATGGCGTAGCTAACAAAAGGTTGGCAAGAAAGTGACACCATGAACAGTACTATCAGTGTACTAGCCATCTTTCTTCTATATATCCATATATATATGATGCATATATCGCAACCCTCTCAAGAGTAAATGATTTGGACCAATGGGAGAGTAAAGATGGGATCGAGTAGGCTGACGAGTAGAGTGATCCTTTTGAAGGGCTTCAAGAAAGAACTGCCCCTGCCCCTGCCATTTTCAAGATGAGTTCTCTAATGCCTAAATTAGCCATTGCCATATGTGGGCTCTAAAACAATATATAGTTGCAAATTGAGAGTGATCAGTACGACGTCCGTTTATAATTGGAGAATGCAATCCAGATAAGTTTGTCTACCTGGTCTTCTTGATTCTCAAAAGAGAATCTTAATTTTCTAAAGAGATTGTATCCATTTTTAATCTCTCTTAAGATAGTTCCAAAGATTTATTCAATAATGGGGGTTATTAGGAGCGTCGTCCCCATGTGGGACACTGCGTCCAAGCCCTAGCTAGCTCAATGACGGGCTAATAAGGTTAAAGGTTCATATATCCTTAAAGCCCCCATGGAATGAGATGTCAATGGCGTGAGAAGTACGTCATGGAAGAGGCGATGGCCGTGAATGCTACAGATAACTACTTTTGGCATGGTCCTGGTACCACCCTTTTAATTCTCTTGCAAGCTTTATTCACCAAGGGGACCAGAATATATCAATTTGGTCTCCACTGCATTCTTCCTCAATAAATGAATGTTTCATTACTAGCTAGTCTACTACTACTGCACTCATCCCTCAGCCCTTCAACGCCCAGCACCACCATGTTAAAGCAAACCCATAAATCCATCAACCCATCTTTTCTCTTTAACTCATTAATTAATACGTCAACTGCATGTCCCAAAGTTTAGTTTTGGTAATAAAAAAGGTTACAGTTACAGTGGTCACTTTTATAACCAGAATTCAAATCTCTCAATTCCACGCACAAATTCTGTATATTTATCTAATACACGTGCAAATACTTGATAGACTACTAATTGCATGTGTACACGTGTGTGATGAATCTGTGTACCCAATGCACGTCCTAACTAGAGGGCCTATATATGCAACTCGAGTTGTTGTTCTTTAAGGCAAAAGCTAAGAAGAAAGATAGCATTTTCTTTTATTATAAAGTAGGTTAAAAAAGAATCCAACATGTATAATGCTAGGTGACTTCGAGGGAAACCACCATGTTTAATTATTTGTGAATGTCATGCGTATTTGACCAACAGCTAGAAATTGGTAAAGGGAAACAACATCAGACAGCTCCACAGTTGATCTGTTCTTATACGGCATATATAATTAGATCGGTAATATTTTTCATGAAAAATAATTATGTTTTATTTAAATTCTAAATTTTGATGTGTCTGATTACTCAAAATTTTTATAAAAAATAATTTTTCATCTTTTGGTCACTTGATGGCTAATTCTCACTTTTGTTGGAAAACAAATTCTAGATGGAGAGGAGTTGGAAAAACTTTTTCTGGGAATTGAAGGGAAGTGTGTAGGAGAAGCTGAAAATTGTTCGCAAAGCTGAGGGGAAGCGCGAAGGAGAAAAAGAGTGGTCGGCGGTCAACGAAGCTAGGGAAAGATCGGCCAGTGGCCACAAAGAACGAGAGGCAGTGGCAAACTGAGTGAGAAAGAGGGTGAGCAAGAGGTAGCGAGAGAGAACAACGATGAGCTGCCAAGGAGTGAACGACGATGGTAGTCGTGGCCAGTGATGGCAGAGATAGACTGAGCGAGAGAGGGCGAGCGAACAAGAGGCAGCGAGCGAGAGCGACAGTGATTAGCGGCGGCGATGGTAGCAGCTCCTCATCCTCTGTGTGTATATATATTTGTGTATGTATATTTATTTTATTTTTTAAATATTTTGTGTATGTATATTTGATTTATTTTTAGGCAATTTCCTACAATTCAATGGCAATCAAACATCAAAAGTTAAAAAATATTACAATTTTTAGATAAAAAATTAAGCCAATTAATCGTTTTCAATTAACATTTTTCTTGAAATTTAATTCTAAGCAATTCAATTGTCAAGAAAATATTTTCTTTCTATACAAATTCTATGCTTGCAATGAAACACACTCTTAGAGTAATGTTATTCGACCACCCTCAATGCCACTCTCGAGATATCATGATATCTCGACTCCAAAATATCGCAATATATTACAATATAAAGAGTGGTCCAAAAGCAAATATTTCAAATTTCTATTCTCTTTCTCTCACTTTCGCCCACTCGAAACGACCATCTTCCTCTCTTTCCCTGCCAGTAGTCGCTCTCTCTCTTTCTCTCTTTCGATCGTCACTCCCTCTCCTTTCCAGCCATCTCTCTCTCTTTCTCTCACATTATAGCCTGCGCTCAAACTCTATCTCTTTCTCTCACAGTACTCTCGCTTGCGTTCCACGATCTCATTCCTCCCTTCTGCTCATCCCGTGCCACAACATCTTCGACATCCTCGTTTCGACCCCGATCTACAACGAGGTAAATCTCTCTCTCTCTTATACGTATATATTTACGATTTGGGTTTAACCGAAAGTTTAAACTTAGATCTATGGAGATTTAGCTATTGGATCTTACTAGTTTTTGGATATGTGGGTCAATAGGGATAAGGGTGTCGGGTGGTTGCCTCGGATCGCTAAAAACCACCGACCACAATAGTCGGTGGCAACTGACAATGTGTTTACTATTTGGGTTTGGCCGAAAGTTTAGACTTAGATATGGAGATTCGATAGTTGGAGCTTGTTGGTTTTTGGGTATATTAGTTGATGGGGATAAAGGTCTCGGGTGGTTGTCTCTGATTGCCAGAAACAACCAGCCATGATGGCTAGTGATGACTAGCAGTGCGTTTTTAAGTTAGTGGGTGAAAATTAAAAATTAGATTTACAAAAATTCAACTATTAAATTTGCTCAATTTTTGTGTATTTTAACCTCTTTGACTTGGTGTTTCTAAAGGTAGGCTTTGATCGAAGGAATCTTCAACCGATGATGGTCGCCGACAACCACTCGTGGCGACAATTTGACTTGTTTGGGCTTTTTGCGTATACATACATATATACATATATATATATTTGTATCTTTCTTCTACATTATTTTATTTATTTTTTATCTGTTGATGTTGTTTTTTGATGGGGTGTGTTGATTTGGTGTTGTTGAAGTGAAGATTAAAAAAATTAATTTATTTTTTTATTGTGATTTTTTGAATATTATGAAAGTTAAAATGAAATAATTGATTGAAATTTGAGTGTTAATAAATTTAATTGGTTTATATTTGTTCTGTGAATTTTTGAAGTGAAATTGAATGGTAAATAGTTAATGTTAATTTTATTTGAATTTATATATTTATTACCGTCTATATATATTTTAAATTTATATTAAATAAAATTAAAAACATTAACTAAATGGGATTACAACTTTTACATGTTAGGTCCGGAGAATACAAATGATATATCTAAGTGATTATTGTTATATAAGGTCTCCCAATTCAAGTGTAAGTAATTATTATAATTTTATTTTATTTCTTCTTGATCATGTTTTATATATATGAGTATGTTTAGCATTAATTTGTGCTTTAATTTCAGGTTCATTGCCAAATTGAAGTTTCCTTGCCATTGGGATGAGTCACCGCCTAGGATTGAGTTGCTGAGATGTGTATTTATTTTATATTATTTTAATGAAGAGATTATATATTACAAATAAATTAGTATAAATTTTATTAATCTTAGTCGATAATGTATAGCACTAAATAAATACACATATTTACACACGATATTCTGATACAAGTTAGAAGTGTTGATTGCAACTTTATCAATAATTCCTAAGAGATTAAAATTTGATGTAGTTAAATTCAAAATTGAAATATTATCAATATCTTCTAATTTATACACTATACAATAAGTAAAATACATTACTAACAAGTGTATAATACATAATAATTTTATATATTTCAAATGTTTGAATATTTAACTGAATTTTTTTCAAATATTTTTTTTACAACAAATGTTTGATTAAAACAAATTACTAACAAGGTTCTTGAAGTCTAATTTAAAACAAAAATGTTATAAATTTAATTAATATTTTTTAATTTTATTTAATATAAATTTAATATATATACACACACATTAAAAAAATATCTAAATTTAAATAAAATTAACAAAAACTATTTACAATTCAATTCTTAAGTAAACTTAATAATTTCACTTCAAAAATTCACAAAATAAATACAAACCAATTCAATTTATTAAAAATTAAATTTCAACCAATTCAATTTAATTTTAACCTTCACAATATTCAAATATCACAAATTCAATATTAACTTCAACATCTTCAATACACATTCATAATTATATATCAACATTTAAATTATAAATTAAAATAATTACAAAAAAAAATATATAAATATATATAAATATATGTATGTATGTATGAACGGAAGCCACAACAGCTGCCATAAGCACTGTCGGTGACCACTTTCAGTTGAAACTTCTTACAATCAGAGCCTACCATTAGAAACACCAAGTCAAGAGAGTTAACATACAAAAAAAATGAGACAGATTTAAGAGTTAGATTTTAATAGATTTAATTTTTAATTTTTTGCCAAACTTAAAAATGCACTGCTAGCCACCACTGGCCACCGTGACCGGTGGTTTTTGACGATCAGAGGCAATCACCCGACACCCAAGGGCTCATCGACCAACATACCCAAAAACCAGCAAGATCAACGGCCAAATCTCCGTAGATCTAAATTTAAAGTTTTGATCAAACTTAAATAGTGCATATATACGCACTGCCAGTCATCACCAACCACTGAGCCTGTGGTTTCCGACGATCAGAGACAACCACCCGACACCCAATGACTCATCGACCAACATACCCAAAAACCAACAAGATCCAACGGTCGAATCTCTGTAGATCTAAGCTGAAAGTATAAGCCAAACCCAAATAAGTTTAGAAGACTTACCTCTTTCTAGATTGGGGCCAATGAAAATGTGTAACAGACAAAAAAGAGAAAAATATAGGGCCAGAGCTACTACAATGGAGAAAGCTTGGTCACACGGGCAGGAGAGAGAGAGATGAGAGAAAGAGAGAGGTAGGGGGGAAGAAGTATGAACAAAAAAGAAGCATGGAAGAGAGTGAAAGAGAGAAATATGAGTTAACGGTATATTTCTAATTATAATAGTGGCTAAATTTATAATTTTCTCTAGAGGTGGCCGAATAACATTATTCATATAATTAAGTAGCTCTCTTATAAAAGGGATAAAAAAAAGGGGGGGCTATATTTTGGAAGTAAAACACTAACTTGTGATTTTAAATGCTAAAAACCTTGTTGAATAACACTATTATTGTTGTCAAAATACAACAATGAATTTAGTTACTAGAAAACATTATCGTCAAGCCGCTTAAGTTTGCAAGGAAGAAAACAATCAGAGAGTGTAAGAGAGTCCCCGCGCAAAAACTCTGATGCTTAAGTCAGACATTAAGAATGATAAAAGTCTAAGAGCAGTATTTACATTAGTATCAGAGATGTATCTTTTCTAGAATGAGTGTATGCTTATTTATTAAGGAATATGGAGTAATCCAAAGTGTCCCATAATTATAATTCTTGCAGATAATATTTATCTTGATTATTTCTAGTCTGACTGGAACTAAGATTGTTGTGGATAATATCTATCTTTTATAGATGATGCTTATTTTGCCTTTTTTAGGGATAAAATTCATTGTGGATGATTGTTTATTCTATTTTTGGAAGGATTTTCAACTGTCGAAGTTATTAAGTTTATATGTTATGTGGGACCCCCTGTATTCGAGAAAATATTTCGATGGGGCACCGAATCTTCTTGCATACTTTGATTGATAAAGGGGTCACGAGCCCCTGGTGTCGCAGACCGTGGTCTTGGTCGGGGCTTTTTGAGGCAATTTGGGTTGTAAGGATTTAGCACATCTTCTTCTTGTTTGTCTCTTTGGGTTGATTTAATTTTTTTTTATTTTATCTTTTTGTATTATAACATATCAATTGCTCACCACTCTATGGGCTCTTTCAGAGATTTTTTTTTAAAAAATTTTGATCAGATTAAGTGTTGCCCAGAAAAATACCCAAGAGATAAGTGAATTTGGTTTTTCAAAAATTAATAATTTTATCTCTTTTGAAAATTCTTAAATTTGTGATCTTAATATGTGGTGATTGCAGTATGATTAAAATCAATAAAATCATAATTACACAGAACAAGAGAAATTTATAGAAGTTCGACTCTAAAGAGTCTAATCCTCTCTCTCAAGACTTAGCTTGAGGCTTTCAAGACTTACCTTGAGGTTTTATTAGAAAGAATCAACACTAGCTTTTAATTGAAGCTAGAACCAACATATAATCTATTGTCTAAGCAAGAACCACTAGCACACTACTAGCAAATACAATCCCCTCACACAACAAATGAGTAAAAATAACAAACTTACAAGCAGAGACAATTACAAACAAGTTACAAACGGTTGAGAATTCCACTAGCCAGCACACTTTCAGCACTTCAAACATTCTCACTCTTATTAGAATGCTCTATCAAGTTTGTTCTATCTTGAGTCTCCATACTTAGCTTATACATCTACATCTTCCAAACACACTAGCCATTAAAGAAAAAGTTAATATGAAATTTGAAATTCAAAAAATGTTTAAACTTTCTCAAACAATAAATTTACTTTTTGCATGAAATTTAAAAATTCAAATATAAGCTTTTCAGATATAAATGATTAAAACAATAAAACATGTATAAAAATAATTATCTTTTAATTTAAAATAAATTTACTTTTTGCATGAGTAAAAAAAGTATGTCTAAAAACAATTTTCCTTTAATTCAAGATTTGAAAATTCAAGTATAAACTTTTGAGACATAAATGATTAAAACAAGAAAATATGTCTCAAAATAAATTTACTTTTTTACATGACTAAGAGAAAATATGTTTAAAAACAATTCTTCTTTAATTCAAGATTTGAAAATTCAAATATAACCTTTTTGTCATGTGTGTTGAGGTGAGTCTTGTTCATCTACTGACCCCCATACATCTTAACAATTTTTTTTTATCGTGTGTGTCCAAAGTGAGTCTTTTCATTTACTAATGCTATTGACTCTTGAGCATCTTAACCATGTGTTTTTACCACGTGTCTGAGGTGAGTCTTGTTCATTTACTGACCCCCAGACATCTTAACAATCTTTTATCGTCACGTGTCAAACGCGAGTCTTTTCATTTACTGACGCTATTGACACTCGGACATCTTTAACAGTGTGTTTTTATTGCGTGTGTCTAAGGCGAGTCTTGTTCATCTACTAACCCTTAGACATCTTAACGGTCTTTTATCGTCACATGTGTCCAAGACGAGTCTTTTCATCTAGTGACCCTATGACCCTTGGACATCTTAACGATACGTTTTTATTGCGTGTGTCTAAGGTGCGTCTTGTTCATTTACTGACCCCCAGACATCTTAACGATCTTTTGTTGCTGCATGTGTTAGAGGTGAGTCTTTTCGTTTACTGAAGCTATTGACCCTCAAACATCTTAATGATATGTTTTTGTCACATGTGTTTGAAGCGAGTCTTATTCATCTACTAACCCCCATACATCTCAGTGGTATTTTGTCTCCACGTGTGTTCGCCACGAGTCTTTTCGGCTACTGACGCTATTGACCCTTAGACATCTTAACAGACTTTATTGATCCATGCCTTTTGCGGATGACCTGCATCATAAAGAAATGAAATTCATGAGAAAATTTATTGATACGTCCTCTGCCAAGTTTGGGGATTTATTTATTACACTAATAATCAATATTAAAAAAACTAATCTCATAAGTCATAAGAATGATATAATTTGAGATGGTTTTGTCAAGATCGTCTCCCTGTGGTGGTTGTAAGATTCACGTATTTTGGTTAAATCATCTTTGTCATCAGGATGTTTTGGCAATGGTGAGGGTTTTCTCTTTGTGGATGTGATATAACAGTTCTGTGCTTTCTTCTAATCGCCTCGAACTTCCCCTATTTTGTGGGTCGTTGGGAACTTCATTAAGAATGATATAATTTGATATGGTTTTGTCGGGATCACCTCCCTATGGTGGCTATAAGATTCACGTATTTTGGTTCAATCATCTTTGTCATTAGGCTGTTTTGGCAATGGTGAGGGTTTCCTCTTTATCTTTTCTCTTTGTGGATGTGATATAACGTCTCTTTGTGTTTTCTTCTGATTGCCTCGAACTTCCCTTATTTTGTGGGTTGTTGGGAACTTCATTAATAGATATTACTGCCCTTATTTCATTGAGAAGTGGTTATCCTAAGATAGCATTGTAGGCTGACGGGGGTGCATTGACCACCATGACGTTGGCTTGCCTAGTAAGGCTCAAAGGCTTTGTTCCCAAGGTGATTGCAAGCTACATCGCCCCAATTGTGGGGATAGATTCCCCAGTAAAGATGAACACGGGGGATTGTACTAGTTTTAGGCAATCCTTAGAAATATTCATCTTTTCAAAACAATTATGATATATCAATTTGACTGAGGTTCCACTATCTACTAGTATTGTTTTAATCGGATGTTTAGCAATTATTAACGAAATGACCAAGGGGTCATCATCTGGCATTGCGACCTCTCCCTAGTCGATAGGTGTAAAGGTAATGTCTTCCTCATTAGTATGTACTAGTATCACTGAATTAACTTGATATGCTTGTCGAACATAAGCGATGAGGTATGGTGTGCCATAGTCTCTCCCCCTAATATCACGTAGATCGTTGGATTGGTCGATTGGTTGTCTATTGGGGGATTTAGTCGTTCTTCTCCTCCCTAGTCGTCCTTTTGCCTTTCATTTACACGTTGGTCCCTTCTTCCTATCTCCTCTTCATGTCTCCTCCAATTTCTTTCTTTTGTTTGAACATACCTTTGCAATTGTCCTTTTCTGATTAAAGATTCGATTTGGTTCATCAATTCTCGACATTGGTCCATGTAGTGCCCATATGTTTTATGAAATCAACAATAGACATCCCTGTCTTTTCCTATTAGTCAATCTATTTTCTTAGGAAACTTCAATAGATCAGTCATCTCAATGGCTACTAAGATATGAGAACGGAAATCGGAGAACGGGGTGTAGTTTTTGTACTGTAACTTTGGAGCGCTATCATTTCTTCTTACCCTGTCTTCTCTTTTGTTGTCATGGCCTTCAAAGTCTCACCCATTCTGTTTTTTGTCCTTTTCTTCATTTGTCCCCACGGTCCTCATGACCTCTGTTTGTTGAATATACTTGTTTGCTCTTACAAACAAATTTGCCAGAAAAGTTGGTGACTCTTTAGCCAAGGATTTTTGCAATCATGTAGATCGTACGTGTTTCATGTAATAGAGTTGCAATAGCTACTCCCATTTGTAAATCTCGCACCTCTAGTGTAGCATTTCAAAATCTATTAATGTATTAGGGCAACGTTTCCTTACTACTTTGTTTGATACTAAAGAGGTACGTAACGTCTTTCTTCCGTTAATTATTGATGATGAAAGCTTTTGTGAACTCGTATTTCAACTGCTCAAAAGTGGATATGGAATGCTCTGGTAAACAATTGTACCAAACTTGAGCATGTTCTGTTAGAGTTAAGGGAAATCGGCATATGATTTCATCTCTCCATCCATGTAATACCATAAGGGATTCATAATTTTGGATGTAGTTATGAGGATCGCCTTTGTCTCAATACACACTCATTTGAGGCATCTTAAATTTCCTTGGTAGAGACATATTCGTAATAACTGGCGTGAAGGCGATGTTTTTTCTATACCCTTTATCAAGTGTAGGCAATAACTTTTTTTGTTCAAGGAGCCTCTCAATCTCCTTTTCCATGTTCAGTGTTTCACGATCACTAATTGCCGACGATTCTTTTATTTTGTTAATCCTTTGTACCAAACCTCCGGGATGAGGTTGTTTTTTGAGTATTTATTATTTCGAGAACTCCTTTATGCACCCTTGTGTCTCTTCGGTGTTTTTTCCCCTTTCTTCCCCGTGTACTCGAGAAAGAGAAAGATCTCGAGTACGAGTACGAGTTCTTCGGGAGATGATACGATGGGATTGGGCCTTATGCAATTCAAGTGTAGTCTCTAAACTTTCTTCTTGCCCTTCTATGGGGTGGCTCAGACTGACTATAAACTTCTCGAGAGTCGATGGTAGAACTATTTATAAGACTATATTTTTCAGTAGATCAGTGACTTCTTGCAATATCTATATCCCCTTCTTGTGTTGGCTTTGTAAAGCTTCATACTCTGCTCGTGGGACCATGAAAAAAGTACGCCCCGAGGGATCGATGAATTCAGTAGGACAAGGAGCTTGTTGGTTCTAGAAGTAGAGTTTTGACTAACCCTAGGAGTGAAATTCTAAATGATTTTGAGGCGGCATCACATACTGGCCTTGGGGATAAACCCCTAGCGGTACTAGAGGGTAAAAACCATGTTGAATGCCCATTTGCAGAACTTCTAGTGAAGCCTGAGGATAAATACTTGGTTGGTTTTGAAGATGAGTCTCAAGTTTTTCCTAAGAAGAAACCATTTGATGCCTCAGGGGATGAGTCATTTGATGCCTTTAAGGGGGAGTCGTTTGGTGCCCTGGGAGAGGAGTTGTTTGATACCCCTAAGGAGGGGCTATCAGATGCCCCAAGGGATGAGTCGTATGGTACTCCGAGAGAGGAGCCATCTAGTTCCCCAAGGGAGGAGTCATTTGATGCCTATTGGGGATGAGCTATCTGGTGCCCTAGGGGAAGAGCCGTCTTGTGCCTCTGGGAAAGAGTCGTCTAGTGCCCAAGGGGAAGAGTCGTTTGATGCCCTTATGCTCCCATGATTGCACCTCTATTCCATCTTGTCCTTCATGTTAATTAATGGTACTTCCGATTTGGGCAATTGCAAACAGACTAATTAGCTTTTTGTATGAATTCTCACAAATAGCGTCAATTGTTGTTGCTAAAATACAACAAATTTTGTTGCCGGGAAACATCGTCGTCAAACCGCCTAAGTTTACAAGGAAGAAATAGTCAAAATGTGCGAGAGAGTCTCCGTGCAAACACTCCAATGCTTAAGTTAGACATAAAAGCCTGATAATAACATTTACACTAGTATTAGAGATGTACCTTTTTTAGAATGAATGACTACTTATTTATAGAGAAATATAAAATAGTTTGAAGTATCCCATAATTAGAATTCTTGAAGATAATATTTATTTTGATTATTTTTATTTTGACTGAAATTAGAATTATTATAAATAACATCTATCTTTTATAGATGATACTTATCTTGTCTTTTTTGGAATGAAATTCTTTGTACATGATTGTCTATTATTATTTTGAAAAAAATTTCAACTGTCAAGAGTTATCAAATTTATAGTTGTGTGGAACACAGCCCTCAACCACACCACAACCCCCCCCCCCCCCAAGTGAAATATTCGAAAAAATATTTTGGCGGACTCGATGGACAGAGGGCTGCGAGCCCTTAGCGCTGTGAGTCTTTGGCGGCCATAGGCCGTGGTCTTGCTCGGGGGCCTTTCGGTGCTGTTTGGGCCAAAATGTTTGAGTCCACAAAAAATATTCAAAAAGTAATAATAAATAATAAAACATCAGTCTGAGATAAGTTCGTTTCTCCTCGTACCAGAGCAAAAACAATAAAAAAAAAATAGAAAATTAAAGCAGTCCATTCAACTAGGTTGTATATTTTTATTTCTTAATTAAAGAACTTCCTTCCATTGGTGCCCCGTGCAAAAATTGAATTGGTCAAGCAGTCAATGGCAAGGCGGCAGGTCATCTGGGATTTTTACATATAAAGTAATTAATGCCAGAGAATTGCTAGACAAGATGGCACTTACAGTATCATGGATGTGTTTGTTTGGTGACACTGACAGACTCGGTCTACATTAGTCTTGTGGTATATATCTCAAAAGAGCTTCCTTCCACTGAAAGCTAGTGCTACAGCTGGAGGTCTTTGATTTGTTCTATAAACTCCACCTGTCAAACATGTTCAAGAACACTCAAGCAGCCTAATCCCAAACACAATATCCAAACACCAAAACCGCTTGCCTTGAGCCATGTTCTCCTTACCAAACATGCCTTCATCATCATCACTTCTATCAGCATACACCACTTTTGCAGCAGCATCCATGCTTGTTCGGACCATGCTGAGTGAAGTCCAGAATGTTACCAATCACCTCATACCCCAACCACTCCAAGAGAGAATCCTATCCAAATTTCATGGCCTCATGGGAAACATTTGGTGCCAGGTGACTCTTGTGATTGATGAATACAATGGACTCTCTCTCAATGAAATGTTTGAGGCCTCTGAAATCTACCTGAGGACGAAGATCAGCCCAACGGTTGCACGGCTTAAGGTATCCAAAGCACCAGGAGAAAAGAGCCTCAGTGTCACTATCAACAAGGGGGAGAAGATTATCGATACTTTTGAAGGTATTGAGCTCGTTTGGCAAATGATATGTACCGAGACACAAAAGACAAGCACTGACTATGAAGGTGGCTTCACTGCAGAAAAGGTTGAGCAGAGATCAATTGAGCTTAGCTACCATAAGAAATACAAGGACAAGGTACTGAGTTCTTACTTGCCTCATGTGTTGGAACGATCAAATTGCATAAAAGAAAGAAACAAGGTGGTGAAGCTCTACTCATTGTCAGGGTTATGGAGTTCAGTCAATCTGGACAATCCATCCACTTTTGAGACCTTGGCTATGGATCCAAAACTCAAGAAGGAACTAATTGAGGACTTGGACAGGTTCACGAGGAGAAGAAAATTTTACCGGAGAGTTGGCAAGGCATGGAAGCGCGGGTACTTGTTGTATGGGCCTCCTGGCACAGGCAAGTCGAGCTTGATTGCAGCCATGGCCAACTACCTAAAATTCCATGTCTACGACATGGAGCTCACAAGTATCCATTACGATTCAGGCCTTAGAAGGGCTTTGCTCTCTACTTCAAATCGATCAATTCTTGTGATAGAGGACATTGATTGCAGCACCGATTTTCAAAACCGACAAGACGCAGGATACAATCAAGGTGACAACCAGGTAAATTTGCAGGATCATTCTTCATTTCACTATAACAAGTAACAACAATAGCAACATACTAAGCCTTTATCCCACGATGGGACTAAATGAATTTTAGCTTTCCATTCATTTCTATCTGTGACCTTATCTACCTAAGTGTCTCCATCAAGTTCTTATTTTTTTCATTATCTTCCTCTATCTCTTTGCTACTCCTCTTTTCGCTAACTACACTAAATTTAGATGAATCATATAGCTTTAACTACACTAAATTTACCATACTGATGATGATCATTCTCATTGATAGTTGACACTATCGGGCCTTCTTAATTTTGTTGACGGACTCTGGTCAAGTTGTGGTGATGAGAGGATACTCATATTCACGACAAATCACAAAGACAGATTAGACCCTGCATTGCTGAGACCAGGCCGAATGGACATGCATATCCACATGTCCTACTGCACTCCTGATGGGTTCAAGATCCTTGCTTCCAACTACCTTGGCATTACCAGTCACTTTATGTTCCCTGAAATCGAGAAGCTCATAACAGAAGTGGAGGCAACCCCAGCAGAAATTGCAGAAGAGCTCATGAAAAGCGAACAAGCAGATATAGCACTTGCCGGACTCATCAAGTTCCTGCAAGCAAAGAAAATTGATCATGAAAAAGCCAACGCTGAAGGAGAAAAAGTAGTGACGAAAAGCCAGGAAGTGAAGGTGGAAGCTGAAAGCAAAATTGAGAAGAATAAGAGGAAGGCACGAAAGAGATGTGGAAGAAACAGAAGATAATGGATTCAACAATGTGCATGCAATAAATGTATGGCCTGTAGAACTCAAATAAGAACTTGCATGCTAATTCCAAAAAGAAACTATAATAATCACAGGCTTTTCTATGATTAGTACACTCCTTGGTCACCATGTAGCTTGCTCTGCTTCTAAGTATGAATCTCAAATCCATTTTTTTTTAAAAGTAACTACATTTCAAAACTTATTTTAAAAATGCTACAAGTTTTAAACCACTTATAAAAATGCCACAATCTCTCCCCAGTCAGCCATCCCTGGTGGATAAATGCAACGATGGCCAATAGTGAGTTTCAGATGGCTAAATGCAGAGGAGCAAGTTTTGTGCAGTTAGCTGGCGCGAATTCACTACAGATATTAACTTGGAAGAATTTGCAGCATTTTTATAAATGGCTTGAAAGCTAAGTTTTAAAAATTGTAGCATTTACAAAGGATTCTATCAAATCCAACTCGAGGGTGATGGTCCAAGGCTCAATCAATTTTTCCCAAAAATACTATAATTTCAAAACTCATTTAAAAAATACTACAACATTTTCAACATTTACAAATTTTCCATCTCAATCACATGGTCAATTTAATCGAATGGACCTCCTGTTTGTGTCCTACGAGCAACAAAAGCCAGGTAAATTCCATATAATGGAAAAATTAGGCGTATGAACGCAGGCCATGTTTTGGGAAGCATGTGGATGTGTACTACTTGCAGAGTCACTTGGACATTTCGTCGAATAGGTGGCAGGCTACCCACACAAAACTATTACTAGAACTGCACATGGGACTCTGCTTCTGCCACCACAAATTATGAAGCAGGTTCCCGGCAGCTTGGCAGACCTTAGGCAAAGAATGAATTCCAATCCTAGCCTTGACTTATGGCTATTGGTAGGTTTATCCAATATGTACAGTCTATGATACTGCCATATAGACAGACAATGAACAAAAGCTCCACTCAGAGCTCATAAAGGAAGACAATGGCGAGCCCGTGCCCTACTTACCTCCATTGCAGCAAAAATGGAGGAGAAGCTTTCAGGTGACGATCCAGATTGCAGACGCAGCAGCATTAGCGCGATCCGACAACAGTCAACAAGCTTCCAAGGCCGTATATACAGATAGTAGTGGCCCCAATTGGAAAAGGGCTGCTCCAATTTCATGGGCCAGCGGCAGTTACTCGGGACGCCTAATCTTTTTCAACTGAATATAACTGCAGCCCCAAATTACCCAATTAGAGTTTAGGAGCACTTATTCAGCTTACAGGACACCCAATCTTTTTGTATTTATTGGTCTTCTTCAACTTGTAGTACTTTTTTCTATTTTGCAATTACTAAACATGCTTCGGGACAGAATAGACGATCCGTCGGATGTGTTCAGAAACTTAGAATACAGTGAGATTGTGACTTCAATTCTGCCTCCGTGCAGAATTATGCAATCACCTATGTATACTCCAAAGACCAAGTCCCGAGCTTCGGCTCTCGACAAACATGTCGGTACACATAGAACGGTTCCAGCGCAGAGCATAGGTTTAAGAGAAAATGGAATAGTTCGTACCAAAGATCATCTGTATTGAGAATCCCTCGAATTTTATATGTTACAAAAAAAAAAAAAAATTATAACACATAATCTTTATTTACCTAATGAATATCGCTATTATCTAACGGAGATGAAGATAGAGATAAAAAAATTAAGTATATTATCAAGATAAAAAAATTAAGTATATTATCAAATCGGGGTGTAGAAAAAGTAGATATCTAAAAATGTACCCGATAAATATCCCTTTACATAATGAATCTCATGTAGAAAAGGCAGGACCTATCAAGCCCATTTGAATCAGAAGTAATTACCAATTGGATCAGCTGGACTTGAGCCCCCAATGTAGATTCATACATAATATATAGAAATTTAGTTTGAGCATAAGAACATTTATATTTCTTTTAAAATAGCACATCACCATGTGACAGACAGAAACACAAGTAAAACTCGAATTATTCTACAGACCTCAGTTGGCAAAAGTGAACAGTCACAGATGCAAGGCATGATGGTAAGGTAAGTAGGATGAAACCTTAATTTGACTATGGAAAAAGGCTCTTAAGCCTCGCCGATGCTTCTTGCATCCAAAAGTTGTAGCCCGTATGAATTCTTCACCTCCGGGGCCAAACCCACTTCTTGGAACTGTGATTATGTGTCATCCCAAGAATCTCATTGAACACATCCCAAGACCTTGAACCAAGAAAATGAACCCAAACATATGGCGCAATTACGTCGCCATATACCTCTAAGCCAAGGAAAGCAAAATAGTCGACCAAGATTCTAGTATTCTCCTTGTAGTAGTCTACCAGAGATAGTGTTGCTCGAAAGAAACTTTTTTTAAGTATGACAATTAAGAAAAGAAGTATGCCTACAAAGTTGGAACAGGAGGTCGTGTTTAACATGGTTAGATCATTACGAGTACAGTTAATAGAATCTAAGAAAAGAGCTTTGTATGAAATTATGCATGAAACACAACCTCCCCCTTCATGCCTTTTGAATGAGAATCAACCAAGTCCTGCACTTGTTAACATATATCCGTACTAAATACTCATCCAAGTTCATATAGCACAAGACTGAGTGATATGTAGCTTCAAGTGTGATTCTGCAGCCTATCCAAATGCATCTGTACTTCATACAAAAATATCCTTGAAAAGAAGCAGGCATCACAGCCTTTGGGTAGGGTCCTACGGGACAAGTAGGAGGTCCAATAGGGTTGCTCTCTTTGAGCTATTAATTTCTCATTTCAGCTAACCTGTGGATGCCTGAATGTACTTTCTAGTGGATAATTCCTTTATACTAAGTTCGCTAGAGTTGTGCAATATGCCAAAACCACAAGAGTAAGCTGAAATGGAACACTCGATACAGGAAAATTGCAAAATTGTTGGGAGTTTTTTATTTATTTTTGAAAGGCATATTCATAGTTGTAAATCAAGGTTAAAGGGTCAGTTCTCAAAAGATATTGATAGAACTACTGTTATGGTTTCGATTTCTTGTTAGGTTTCATCCGATTACCAACAATGTTATTGAAACCAGTTTGGTGGCACCAACTCTGTCTTTTTTTCCCCCTTTTGCTTTCTAAACCATCTCAAACTTCGCACTTTTTATTCTAGCTACATGAGGTAAACAAGCAAAATAAAATCTGTTGTTAATTGTTCTTCCTTGAGGTTGCCTCCAATCATGATGCTGCTGTTAAGAGAAACTTACCTTGACACCCTCTGGGGAAAGGCATGCTAACCCACCAGCTTGAGCTATGATGGAAGCACCATTAAAGCAAGTGCAAACGATGCGGTTGAAATCATTTCTCACAGGGAATCCATTTGAAAATAAGAGCTCCTCCGGTACCACTGTCCAACCAAGTCGGACACCAGTGAACCCAGCAAGCTTGGAGAATGAAGAAACTTCAATGGCAACCAATAAAGCACTCAAAGCTAAGTTAGATGAGATTATCCTTATGTGTGATTGGCTATGATGCAACCATATGAACTATGATATATTTCAGCAACAGCAACAAACTTTTGTGGCATTCATTTGGAGGGGGTTTAGGGTCAGGGAGAGTAGTGCGCATATGCTTTTTGATGGACAGTGGAATGCACTCCATAAGTGATAATTAACTTATGGCAATGTTAAGCAAGCTTTGACATTTTCAAGATTGTTTCAGGCAATGTTATGCAGAACAACAACATTACTCTGTGGAAAGTGTTGCCAATTGCAGTAGAGATCATATGCCCACAAGATGGTTAATTGCTAGTGGCAGTGAAGATATTAACCACTGAATGAGAAAACCACCATATAAATAATTGTAGATGTTCAAAAGTTGGTTCTTCAACATTTTAGTTGCTCTTTGCTGAATAACCAAAAACTACGAACATGAGCATCTAATGAAACAGGGGCAAAAAGAAAACATTTAAAACTACATGGCACATCTACCTCTCTGGCTCCGGGAATTTCATATATCGATCGAGGATTCTCATCTGTGATCAGGAAAGAAATTATTTTGAGGCCCAGACTTCATGTACACAATGTTTGTATACTTCCCTGTTTCATATTGAAAATCACCTGCCTGACCAATTATGACACTTGAATCTATATAAGCCTGTTATAAAGCACAATTTCATCATATATCCATCGGTGCTAAAACAGTGATTTTATTAATAGAGGAAAAGAATAAAAAGGAAATAAATATCTTCAATAAAGAGATAATGAAACTCTTAAAAGTTCTATTAAAAACATGAACTGGATATCTACAGGCAGGGTACAAACAAAGTGCAAGTGCTGTTATTTTGCATTAAGTTCAAAGAAACATAAAATAGAAAAACAATTATGGTAACAAAATGAAAGAATGATAAATTATGGCAAAGCGAATTAATTAAGAACTCAGATGAAGAGATGGAACTAAAGTTCTATGTCATAATTGTTTCAAATTTATATTTTCTCTCTCCCCTTCCTTCTTCTTCTCCAACAAGCCGTTCGCCGCCGTCGCCTCGCCGCCTCCTCTCTCCTTTATCCTCTTCCTTCTTCTTCTCCAGCAACCCTCTCACCACCGCCTCGCCTCGGAGAGGGAGGATGCAGCGGCAGGCCGACTCGAGGAGGCTAGGATGCAGTGGCAGCGGCGAGGCGGCGGTGAGAGCAAGGGAAGGGGAGAGAGCAGGAGGAAGGCGGGAGAGAGAGGGGGTGGGTCGGGGAGGGGGGAGACCCCAAAATGACTTTTTTACCCCCCCCCAGACTAACGAGGGGGTAAAGTTACCCCGCGTTGGTCGTAAAATCGCACTCTTTTTCGTGACATTGGTGCAAGACCAAAAAATAGTGCAAAATATTACTATATTTGGGGGCTATATTCAAATGGTCTGTGCACACATATATCCACACATTGCCTCAATATTGATTTCAAAATTTTATTGAGTGAAACTCATATTTTACGCATTGAGAGCTTTAGATGAAATGTTTATCACTTTCTGATTTTCAAATATAATATATTAAATATTTAATTTTTATAATTTATATTTATTTAATTATTTAATCAATTTTAAATATGTAATACACAATTGTCATTAAACACGTGAATAATAACTAAATATATTATCGAAATATATATATAGACTGACATGTACGTGTATATATATATTTGTATATATAAATTGTGAGTCTTCAATCAAAATAAAGAAGAAAGGGATGGGTGAGTCGATCTCGAATCGCTAATCAGAAAAGGAGAAGGGTGGATCAATCGTGACTTATAGGTCGCTGGTCAGAATAAAGATGAAGGGTCTTGATCAGCCAAGATGACGATGATCGATGGGAGACTCGATTGTTTCGTTTAAATTGACTAGAGACATGAAATGAGAGCAAAGACAATAACCAAAGGGATGAGGAGTGGGCATTCTTCATAGGAAGAATATTGTGCTTTTAATGTGTAGGGTAATTAAGGAACATTTCCTTCCTAATTTGGGCAACAAGCATGAAGTACCTTCCATTTTGGAGATGTGCTTCTTCACCTTCCCAGCACAGCCTTGACAGTGCAAAGCAACTCTCATCACCACTACCTTCAACTACACATTTCACACACACACACACACACCCATCCCATCAAAGTTCCTCTTAATCCTCCCCCTAAAGTACAGTAAACATGTTATAGTTAGGGGCAGATTCAAAAATTTATGTAGGAAAATGTTAAATTTTTTTTTTAACATGTAAAATTATACATTACAGATTTTGGGATGGGTTATAATTTTTTTTAAAGTTAATTTATTATTAAAAATTATTTTTTTATATTAAAAAATTAATTTTAATTGTGAGTTACCTGATCTAGCGTAAATCTGTCCCTGGTTATAGCTCAGATTAAGCTGACCTGAAACACTAGGTCCGTCGACTTCGAGGAAGCCATTGGATGCGGCAGTTTGTGAATGGCTTTTACATCACTTCTCGCAAGGGTTGATGATCTCATCTTGTCATGATCGGCCGAACTAAATCTACGAGAATGGTGATGATGATGATGGCGACGACGATGATCAACCAGGCGAGCGTACCTGACGACACTACTGTTGATCAACTTGGTGTGCTCCGCCTTGGGCCGCTGTGGCGCTATCACCGAGCGAGGATCGGCGGGGATGCACATTGTCGTGGCTGCCTGGGACTGGCACATCAAACCCCCCATCTTCATCTTCATCTTCATATTCATCTTCATCCTGGTAGACTTGGCATTCATCTTCGCCTTTCACATGCGCACACACACACACACACAATCGCAAGCAGAGAGTATGGATAGAATGACAGAAAGAAAGGAAAGCTAATGAGTAGAGCGATGATGAGCAAAGTGAAGTAGTACTGAGAATGGAAATGCTGTATTAAATGGCGTAGCTAACAAAAGGTTGGCAAGAAAGTGACACCACGAACAGTACTATCAGTGTACTAGCCATCTTTCTTCTATATATCCATATATATATGACGCATATATCGCAACCCTCTCAAGAGTAAATGATTTGGAGCGATGGCAGAGTAAAGATGGGATCGAGTAGGCTGATGAGTAAAGTGATCCTTTTGATGGGCTTCAAGAAAGAACTGCCCCTGACCCGGGCATTTTCGAGATGAGTTCTCCAATGCCTAAATTAGCCATTGCTATATGTGGGCTCTAAAACAATATAGAGTTGCAAATTGAGAGTAAATCTGACGTCCCTTTATAATTGGAGAATGAAATCCAAATAAGTTCGTCTGCCTCGTCATCCTTCACTCTCAAAAGAGAGTCTTAATTTTCTAAAGAGATTGTCTCTAATTTTAATTTCTCTTAAGATAACTCCAAAAAATTTATTCAATAGTGGGGGTTGTTAGGAGCGTCGTCCCCATGTGGGACAGCACTACCACGTTAGAGGAATCTGTGTACCCAATGCCCATCCAAAAGATAGACTAACTAGAGGGCCTGCCTATATACGCAACTCCATTAGGCAAAAGCTAAGAAGAAAGATAGCATTTTCTTTTATTACAAAGGGGGTTCAAAAAAGAGTCCAACATGTATCAATGCTAGATGACTTCAAGGGAAACTTTTTCAATTTGTTGAAAAATAACACAAGATTAGGGCAAATTTGCAGTTAATAATTTAAAAAATAATAATAATAAAAATAAGACACTCAAATTTTAAGTAAAAATTCTCTAAATAAATCAGGATAAAAATTACATATAAACATAAAAAGATTCACTACAAAAAAATAATAAGAGTTACAATATTTTCACTAAATTATAAAGAAATAACAATAATAATATCATTTTAAAAATAAAAAATATATATTTAAAATATTTCTAACTCTTTATTTTTCTCTCTCCAAACTACTTACTTAGTATGGATGAATACAATTTGGAGAAATCAATTTATAGGCCTCCCCAATACGGGTAAAAGACATTAATTATATATGTCGCGTTTCGACACCCTCTCCTTCCTTTGTTTTTTTTTTATTTAATTTTGTGAGTGGCCACCTCTTCACTTAAATGTTGCAGCGGCCACATCTTCGGCTTTTCTTTCAATTTCAAAAGTGGCGGACCCAACTTTCGACTGGTGTACCACCCACCATGTACATTTGAGAAACTCATCTGTGCATGGGAACCCATAACTCATCAGTTTTTTTATTTTTTATTTTTGGGAAATTTATTCGCCCAAAATGTTTTGAGTTCGCAAAAAATATTCAAAAAGTAATAAAAAATAATAAAACTTCAGTCTGATATAAAACTTCAGTCTACATTAGTCTTGTGGTCCATGCCTCAAAAGAGCTTCCTTCCACAGCAAGCTCGTGCTATAGCTTGCAGGTCTTTGATTTGTTCTATAAATTCCACACAAGCAACCGAATCCTAAATACAATATCCAAACACCAAGACCGCTTGCATTAAGCCATGTTCTCCTTACCAAACATGCCTTCATCATCATCACTTCTATCAGCATACACCACTTTTGCAGCAGCATCCATGCTGGTTCGGACCATGCTGAGTGAAGTCCAGAATGTCATCAATCACCTCATACCCCAACCACTCCAAGAGAGAATCCTATCCAAATTTCATGACCTCATGGGAAACATTTCGCGCCAGGGGATTATTGTCATTGATGAATACAATGGACTCTCTCTCAATGAAATGTTTGAGGCCTCTGAAATCTACCTGCGGACGAAGATCAGCCCAACGGTTGCACGGCTTAAGGTATCCAAAGCACCAGGAGAAAAGAGCCTCAGTGTCACTATCAACAAGGGGGAGAAGATTATCGATACTTTTGAAGGTATTGAGCTCGTTTGGCAAATGATATGTACCGAGACACAAAAGACAAGCACTAACGATGAAGGTGGCTTCACTGCAGAAAAGGTTGAGCAGAGATCAATTAAACTTAGCTACCATAAGAAATACATGGACAAGGTACTGAGTTCTTACTTGCCTCATGTGTTGGAACGATCAAATTGCATAAAAGAAGAAAACAAGGTAGTGAAGCTCTCCTCATTGTCAGGGTTAAGGAGTTCAGTCAATCTGGACCACCCATCCACTTTTGAGACGTTGGCTATGGACCCAAAACTCAAGAAGGAACTAATTGAGGACTTGGACAGGTTCATGAGGAGGAGAAAATTTTACCGGAGAGTTGGCAAGGCATGGAAGCGCGGGTACTTGTTGTATGGGCCTCCTGGCACAGGCAAGTCGAGCTTGATTGCAGCCATGGCCAACTACCTAAAATTCCATGTCTACGACTTGGACCTCACAAGTATCCATCACGATTCCGAACTTAGAAGGGTTTTGCTCTGTACTTCAAATCGATCAATTCTTGTGATAGAGGACATTGATTGCAGCACCGATTTTCAAAACCGACGAGACGCAGGATACAACCGAGGTGACAAGAAGGTAAATTTGCAGGATCATTCTTCATTTCACTATAACGAGTAAAAACAATAGCAACATACTAAGCCTTTATCCCACTATGGGACTACATAAATTTTAGCTTTCCATTCATTTCTATCCGTGACCTTAATATCAAACCCAAGTGTCTCCACCAAGTTCTTATTTTTTTCATTATCTTCCTCTATCTCTTTGCTATTCCTCTTTTCACTGACTACACTAAATTTAGTTGAATCATATAGCTTTAATCCTTGTACAATTATCCAAGTTGAGGAATTACCATACTGATGATGATCATTCTCATTGATAGGTGACACTATCGGGCCTTCTTAATTTTGTCGATGGACTCTGGTCAAGTTGTGGTGATGAGAGGATATTCATATTCACGACAAATCACAAAGACAGATTAGACCCAGCATTGCTGAGACCAGGCCGAATGGACATGCACATCCACATGTCCTACTGCACTCCTGATGGGTTCAAGATCCTTGCTTCCAACTACCTTGGCATTACCAGTCACTTTATGTTCCCTGAAATCGAGAAGCTCATAACAGAAGTGGAGGCAACCCCAGCAGAAATTGCAGAAGAGCTCATGAAAAGTGAACAAGCAGATATAGCTCTTGCCGAACTCATCAAGTTCCTGCAAACAAAGAAAATTGATCATGACAAAGCCAACGCTGAAGAAGAAAAAGAAGTAGTGATGAAAAGCCAGGAAGTGAAGGTGGAAGCTGAAAGCAAAATTGAGAAGAATAAGAGGAAGGCACGAAAGAGACGTGGAAGAAACAGAAGATAATGGCTTCAACAATGTGCATGAAATAAATGTATGGCCTGTAGAACTCAAATAAGAACTTGCATGCTATTCCAAAAAGAAACTAGAATAATCACAGGCTTTTCTATGATTAGTATACTCCTTGGTCAGCACGTAGCTTGCTCTGCTTCTAATTATGAATCTCAAATCCAATTTTTTTTTAAAGTACCAACATTTCAAAACTTATTTTAAAAATGCTACAAGTTTTAAACCACTTACAAAAATGCCACACAATCTCTCCCCAGTCAGCCATCCTTGGTGGATAAATGCAACGATCGCCAATAGTGAGTTTCAGATGGCTAAATGCAGAGGAGCGAGTTTTGTGCCGTTAGCTGGCGTGAATTCACTACAGATGTTAACTTGGAAGAATTTGTAACATTATTATAAATGGCTTGAAAGCTTAGTTTTAAAAATTGTAGCATTTACAAAAGATTCTATCAAATCCAACTCGAGGGTAATGGTCCAAGGTTCCATCAATTTTTCATAAAAATACTATAATTTCAAAATTCATTTAAAAAATACAACAACATTTTCAAACTAGTTATAGAACTGCTACAAATTTTCCATCGCAATCACATGGTGAATTTAATCGAATGGACCTCTGGTTTGTGTCCTAAGAGCAACAAAAGCCAGGTAAATTCCATATAATGGAAAAATTAGGGGTATGAACGCAGGACATGTTTTGGGAAGCATGTGAATGTGTACTACTTGCAGAGTCACTTGGACCTTTCGTTGAATAGGTGGCAGGCTACCCACACAAAACTATTACTAAAACTGCAGACAGGACTCTGCTTCTGCTACCACAAATTATGAAGCAGGCTCCCTGCAGCTTGGCAGACCTGAGGCAAAGAATGAATTCCAATCCTAGCCTTGACTTATGGTTATTGGTAGGTTTATCCAATATGTACAGTCTATGATACTGCCATATAGACAGGTAATGACAACAGCTCCACTCAGAGCTCATAAAGAAAGAAAATGGCGAGCCCGTGCCCTACTTACCTCCATTGCAGCAAAAATGGAGGAGAAGCTTTCAGGTGACCATCCAGATTGCAGATGCAGTAGCATTAGCGTGACTCAACTGTTGAGATTACGTAGATCTTATATATATAATAAAATTAAAATTTAATTTACAGATATTTTATTTTTCAAAAATTATGATTTATCAAATTGAAGATAAAAATAAAGATTAGCTCTTTAATGAAATCTGATTTCATCGTTAGATTTTCTGCCGTTTAATCTTTCAAGAATAGGATGTCGAGTCAGTCTACCCGAAATCACTTCTGTTCAAAAATATCAAAGAGAGAGATAAGTGAAAGAAATTTTTCACAAAAATTTCTAACTTACCTTTTGAATTTAAAACACTTCTCCAAAAACTCTCTCAACATTCAAGTGAATCAAGAAAACTCAAGTGTAGTGAATGCAAAGATTGAGAGCTTTTATACATACATTATATGGGTTGGGCTTCTCAAGTTCATTCCATTTAATGTAATTGGGTCAAACCCAATCCAATGGTGTTAAATTAAATCCAATAGTGCCATTGGGCCAAGTCTAATGTGCTAGCAAAAAGCCCAACCCAATTAATGATCAAATAATTATATTATTTAATTATTCTTATTTATCTAATAAATAATGCACTATTATTATTAATTATAAAATTACTAATTTATCTATTTTCTCTTTGAAAGTGATTTCTTTGGGGTAGGACTTTCTAGGTTGATAAATAAATTAGCAATGAGAATAATCAACAATTAATTCTCGTAAATCATGAGTGACATTTAGCAATATGTCATGATTACCCAATTTATTGTGAAACGGACATTATTAACCTTTTACTACGTTACCATGCAATATGGTCATTCTATCATCCTATATCCCGACAAGATATAAGATCATGGTCAGTATGTCGAATCTTTTAATCTCGTCATATGACCAAATCCAAAATCAATCTTGACTAATTATGACACAACCTTTATAGAACAAATTCTATCGTCATATTAACTTGGCCAAGAATTTATCGTCAAGTGATTACTAGATCGTATAGGATATCTTCTTCATAAATCTCAAGGTGATAAATTTCATGTCTGATGCACACATACCTCATATATCACTGAATCAGACACATAGATATGTATGATTATCCTTGATTAGAATAACCACATAATATCATTGATATCCTAATCCACCAATACATAGATATCCATGTCATCTCAGGTCTAAAAACTAGTTACACAATCGCAGCTAACATTAAATCATTGACTAGTGAGAAATAACCCATGTGATTTAATATTAACAGTCTCGTACAGTGAACTCATTCTTGTAACGAGCACCCACTCATCTTCCTTTTATATCTCATACAAAATGACACGAACCTCACCAACCTTATCTTTCAGTATCTCATACTAAATAAAGAAGAAGACGATGTACTGACATTTACAAGTTGCAATCAAAACTTACATTTCAAAACTTATTTTAAAAATGCTACAAGTTTTAAACCACTTATAAAAATGCCACAATCTCTCCCCAATCAGCCATCCCTGGTGGATAAATGCAACGATGGCCAATAGTGAGTTTCAGATAGCTAAATGCAGAGGAGCAAGTTTTCTGCAGTTAGCTGGCGCGAATTCACTACAGATATTAACTTGGAAGAATTTGTGCATTTTTATAAATGGCTTGAAAGCTAAGTTTTAAAAATTGTAGCATTTACAAAGGATTCTATCAAATCCAACTCGAGGGTAATGGTCCAAGGTTCCATCAATTTTTCATAAAAATACTATAATTTCAAAATTCATTTAAAAAATACTACAACCTTTTCAACATTTACAAATTTTCCATCTCAATCACATGGTGAATTTAATCGAATGGACCTCTTGTTTGTGTCCTACGAGCAACAAACGCCAGGTAAATTCCATATAATGGAAAAATTAGGCGTATGAACGCAGGCCATGTTTTCGGAAGCATGTGAATGTGTACTACTTGCAGAGTCACTTGGAAATTTCATCGAATAGGTGGTAGGCTACCCACACAAAACTATTACTAGAACTGCAGACGGGACTCTGCTTCTGCTACCACAAATTATGAAGCAGGCTCCCTGCAGCTTGGCAGACCTTAGGCAAAGAATGAATTCCAATCCTAGCCCTGACTTATGGTTATTGGTAGGTTTATCCAATATGTAGAGTCTATGATACTGCCATATAGACAGATAATGAACAAGAGCTCCACTCAGAGCTCATAAAGGAAGACAATGGCGAGCCCGTGCCCAACTTACCTCCATTACAGCAAAAATGGAGGAGAAGCTTTCAGGTGACGATCCAGATTGCAGACGCAGCAGCATTAGCGCGATCCGACAACAGCCAACAAGCTTCCAAGGCCGTATATACAGAAAGTAGTGGCCCCAATTGGAAAACGGCTGCTCCAATTTCATGCACTCAATGTTTGTACACTTCCCTGTTTCAAATTGAAAATCACCAGCCTGACCAATCATGACACTTGAATCTATATAAGCCTGTTATAAAGCACAATTTCATCACATAGCCATCCGTGCTAAAACAGTGATTTCATTAATAGAGGAAAACAATAAAAAGGAAATAAATATCTTCAATAAAGAGATAATGAAACTCTTAAAAGTTCTATTAAAAACATGAACTGGATATCTACAGGCGGGGTACAAACAAAGTGCAAGTGCTGTTATTTTGCATTAAGTTCAAAGAAACATAAAATAGAAAAACAATTATGGTAACAAAATGAAAGAATGATAAATTATGGCAAAGCGAATTAATTAAGAATTCAGATGAAGAGATGGAACTAAAGTTCTATGTCATAATTGTTTCAAATTTATATTTTCCCTCTCCCCTTCCTTCTTCTTCTCCAACAAGCCGTTCGCCGCCGCCGCCACCTCCTTTCCCCTCACCTCTCGCTGCCACGCCGCTGCACGCAACCCTCCTTTCTTCTCCTCTCTTTTCTCCTCTCCTCTCTCCTTTATCCTCTTCCCTCTTCTTCTCCAGCAACCCTCTCACCACCGCCTCGCCTCGCCTCGCCGACTGCCTCGGAGAGGGAGGATACAGCGGCAAGGCGAGCGCAAGGGAAGGGGAGAGAGGAGAAGGAAGGCGGGGAGAGAGAGAGAGAGAGGGGGAGAGGGGGGGGGGAGACCCCGAAATGACTTTTTTACCCCCCAAACTAGCGAGGGGTAAAGTTACCCCGCGTTGTGCACAAAATCGCACTCTTTTTTGTGACATTGATGCAAGACCCAAAAATAGTGCAAAATATTACCATATTTGGGGGCTATATTCAAAGGGTCTGTGCACACATATATCCACAATTTGGCTGAATATTGATTTCTTCAAATGGTTTGTGCACATATATACAGACATTGGCTGAATATTGATTTCAAAATGTTATTAAGCAAAACTCATATTTTACGCGTTAAGAATTTTAGATTAAATATTTATCACTTTCTGAACTTTAAATATAATATATTAAATACTTAATTTTTATAATTTATACCTATTAATTATTTAATCAATCTTAAACGTGTAACAAATGTCATTAAAAACATAAATAATGACTAAATATCTTATCGAAAGATATATATACATAGACTGATATGCATATACATATATACACTTATATATATAGATTGTGAATTGTCAATCAAAATAAAAAGAATAAAGAATGATGGATCAATCGTGAATCGTCAATCAAAATAAAGAGAAAAATGATGAGTGAGCCAATATCAAGTCACCAATCAAAGAAGAAGAAGAAGAATGATGGGTAAATCGTGACTCATAAGTTGTCGATCGGAGCAAAGATGAAAGATCTTGATCATTGAAGACAGCAACAATCGATGAGAGAATCCATTATTCCGTTCAAGTTGACAAGAGACAAGAAATGAGAGGAAAGACAATAACCAAAGAGGAAGGAGCGGGCATTTTTCATAAGAAGAATATTGTGTTTTTAATGTGTTGGGTAATTAAGGAACATTTCCTTCCTAATTTGGGCAACAAGCATGAAGTACCTTCCATTTTGGAGATGTGCTTCTCCACCTTCCCAGCACAGCCTTGACAGCGCAAAGAAACTCTCATCACCACTACCTGCAACCACACATTTCACACACACGCACATCTCATCAAAGTCCCTCTTAATCCTCCCTCTACACTGCAGTAAGCATGTTATAGCTCAGATTCAGCTCACCTGAAACACTTGCTCCGTCGACTTCGAGGAAGCCATTGGAGGCGGCGGTTTCGGAATGGCTTTTACATCACTTCTCGCAGGGGTTGATGATCTGATCTTGTCATGATCGGCCGAACTAAATCTACAAGAGTGGTGGTGGTGGTGATGATGATGATGACGACGACGACGATCAACCAGGCGAGCGTACCTGACGACGCTGCTGTTGATCAACTTGTCGTGCTCTGCCTGCGGCGCTATCACCGAGCGAGGATCGGCGGGGACGCACACTGCCGTGGCTGCCTGGGACTGGCACATCAAACCCCCCATCTTCATATTCATCCTGGTAGACTTGGTATTCATCTTCGCCTTTCACATGCACACACACACACACACACACACACACACACATATATAAATATATATGCACACACGCGCACACACACAATCGCAAGCAGAGAGTATGGATAGAATGACAGAGAGAAAGGAAAGCTAATGGGTAGAGCGATGATGAGCAAAGTGAAGTAGTACTGAGAATGGAAATGCTGTATTAAATGGCGTAGCTAACAAAAGGTTGGCAAGAAAGTGACACCATGAACACTACTATCAGTGTACTAGCCATCTTTCTTCTATATAGATATATATATATATATATGACGCATATATCGCAACCCTCTCGAGAGTAAATGATTTGGACCAATGGGAGAGTAAAGATGGGATCGAGTAGGCTGATGAGTAAAGTGATCCTTTTGATGGGCTTCAAGAACGAACTGCCCCTGCCCCTGCCACTTTCAAGATGAGTTCTCTAATGCCTAAATTAGCCATTGCTATATGTGGGCTCTAAAACAATATAGAGTTGCAAATTGAGAGTGATCAGTACGACGTCCGTTTATAACTGGAGAATGCAATCCAGATAAGTTTGTCTACCTGGTCTTCTTGATTCTCAAAAGAGAATCTTAATTTTCTAAAGAGATTGTATCTATTTTTAATCTCTCTTAAGATAGTTCCAAAGATTTATTCAATAATGGGGGTTGTTAGGAGTGTCGTCCCCATGTGGGACACTGCGTCCAAGCCCTAGCTAGCTCAATGAAGGGCTAATAAGGTTAAAGGTTCATATATCCTTAAAGCCCCCATGGAATGAGATGTCAATGGCGTGAGAAGTACGTCATGGAAGAGGCGATGGCTGTGAATGCTACAGATAACTACTTTTGGCATGGTCCTGGTACCACCCTTTTAATTCTCTTGCAAGCTTTATTCACCAAGGGGACCAGAATAGATCAATTTGGTCTCCACTGCATTCTTCCTCAATAAATGAATATTTCATTACTAGTCTACTACTACTGCACTCATCCCTCAGCCCTTCAACGCCCAGCACAGCACTACCATGTTAAAGGAAACCCATAAATCCATCAACCCATCTTTTCTCTTAACTCATTAATTAATACGTCAACTGCATATCCCAAAGTTTAGTTTTGGTAATAAAAAAAGGTTACAGTGGTCACTTTTATGACACAGAATTCAAATCTCTCGATTTCACACACAAATTCTGTATATTTATCTAATACACGTGCAAATACTTCATAGACTGCTAATTGCATATGTACACGTGTGTGATGAATCTGTGTACCCAATGCACATCCAAAAGATAGACTAACTAGAGGGCCTATATACGCAACTCAAGTTGTTCTTTAAGGCAAAAGCTAAGAAGAAAGAAAGCATTTTCTTTCATTATAAAGGAGGTTCAAAAAGAATCCAACATGTATCAATGCTGGATGACTTCAATTTGTTGAAAAATAACACAAGATCAGAACAAGTTCACAACCAATAATTTGAGAAAAATAATAAGAATGAAGAAAATGGAACACACAGATTTTACATAAAAAAAAATCTCCCAAAATAAATTAAGATAAAATTCACAAACAAAGATAAAAAAATAATCACAGTTGCAGCGGCCCACTTCTTCGGCTTTTCTTTCTTTCAATTTCAAAAGTGGCGGCCACAACTTTTTACTTTCCAACACAATTGGTGTGCCCACTATGTTTATTTGTGAAAGTCATGTGTGAATGGGAACCCATGACTCATTTGACAAACAGCTAGAAATTGGAGAAGGGAAACAACATCGGACAGGTCCACAGTTGATCTGTTCCTCTACGCTATATATAATTAAGCAGCTCACTTGTATAAGGGATAAACAAAGGGCTATATTTTGGAAGTGAAACACTTAATTTGTGATTCCAAATGCAAAAAACCTTATTGAATATCAATATCACTTTAATTTAAATACAATTAATTATTTAAAGAGTCAAAAGCAATATAATATTCTACAATACACTGAAAAATGAAGAATTACAATTGAGTTATTTATTATTATTAATTTTCAATCCATTCACACATCTCAGACACCCGTACAACTGCAGCAGTTCAGCAAACTTAGCCCATAAAAGAACCTACAGCAATAAATACAAAGACTTACCAATACTTGTCCCACGACATAAGTCAGAGTGATTGAATGAACAATCTATTGATATCAATTCAATAGATTGTGAGTTCAATTATTGTCTTACGCAAGAATTAAAAGTCTAACTTATGATTTATCTCTTCTAACGTTATAAAAAATATAAATATTGAAAATTACACAAAGACAATCATTCTAAGACTTAACAATGGATATAGCCTATGTTACACGAAAATGGATACGGAAAATATTTTCGATAGGAAACAAAAACGTAGAAAGAGACATTTTTTTAAAAAAATAGACATAAATAGAATCTGAAACGAAAATATGAAATACTTCGAAAACGAAAAAATGACTCCTATGAGGTGTTTCCATACAACATAAGGTA
Organism: Diospyros kaki; assembly: GCA_036245055.1. Lineage (NCBI taxonomy): Eukaryota > Viridiplantae > Streptophyta > Magnoliopsida > Ericales > Ebenaceae > Diospyros > Diospyros kaki. The sequence continues at coordinate 41,460,587 of BSEG01000012.1, forward strand.
CAACAGCAATACCCTAAGGTCCACAACTGCAGCAACAATTTTTTATTTTTTATTTTTGGAAAATTTTATTCGCCCAAAATGTTTTGAGTCCACAAAAAATATTCATAATAAATAATAAAACTTCAGTCAGAGATAAATTTGTTATGCTCGTACCAGAGCCAAAACAAAAAAAATTCAGAAAATTTAAGCAGTCAATTCAACTAGGTTGTATATTTTTATTTCTTAATTAAAGAACTTCCTTCCACAGGAAGATTGATTATTAGGTTGTACAGAATTCAATTGGTGCCCCATGCAAAAATTGAATTGGTCAAGCAGTCAATGGCAAGGATGCAGGTCAACTGCGATTTTCATATAAAGTAATCAATGCCTGAGAATTGAAAGAGAAGATGGCACTTAACAGTATCATGGATGTGTTTGTTTGGTGACAGTGACAGACACGGTCTGCATTAGTCTTGTAGTCTATGCCTCAAAAGAGCTTCCTTCCACAGCAAGCTAGTGCTATGGCTTGCAGGTCTTTGATTTGTTCTATATATTCCACCTGTCAAACATGGGCAAGAACACCCAAGCAACCCAATCCTAAATACAATATCCAAACACCAAAACCGCTTGCCTTGGGCCATGTTCTCCTTAACAAACATGCCTTCATCATCATCACTTCTATCAGCATACACCACTTTTGCAGCAGCATCCATGCTGGTTCGGACCATGCTGAGTGAAGTCCAGAATGTCACCAATCACCTCATACCCCAACCACTCCAAGAGAGAATCCTATCCAAATTTCAGGGCCTCATGGGAAACATTTCGTGCCAGGGGACTGTTGTAATTGATGAATACAATGGACTCTCTCTCAATGAAATGTTTGAGGCCTCTGAAATCTACCTGCGGACGAAGATCAGCCCAACGGTTGCACGGCTTAAGGTATCCAAAGCACCAGGAGAAAAGAGCCTCAGTGTCACATTCAACAAGGGGGAGAAGATTATCGATACTTTTGAAGGTATTGAGCTCGTTTGGCAAATGATATGTACCGAGACACGAAGGACAAGCAATGACTATGAAGGTGGCTTCACTACAGAAAAGGTTGAGCAGAGATCAATTGAGCTTACCTACCATAAGAAATACAAGGACAAGGTACTGAGTTCTTACTTGCCTCATGTGTTGGAACGATCAAATGGCATAAAAGAAAGAAACAAGGTGGTGAAGCTCTACTCATTGTCAGGGTTATGGAGTTCAGTCAATCTGGACCATCCATCCACTTTTGAGACCTTGGCTATGGATCCAAAACTCAAGAAGGAACTAATTGAGGACTTGGACAGGTTCACGAGGAGAAGAGAATTTTACCGGAGAGTTGGCAAGGCATGGAAGCGCGGGTACTTGTTGTATGGGCCTCCTGGCACAGGCAAGTCGAGCTTGATTGCAGCCATGGCCAACTACCTAAAATTCCATGTCTACGACATGGAGCTCACAAGTATCCATTACGATGAAGACCTTAGAAGGGCTTTGCTCTCTACTTCAAATCGATCAATTCTTGTGATAGAGGACATTGATTGCAGCACCGATTTTCAAAACCGACAAGACGCAGGATACAACCAAGGTGACAACCAGGTAAATTTGCAGGATCATTCTTCATTTCACTATAACAAGTAACAACAATAGCAACATACTAAGCCTTTATCCCACTATGGGGCTACATGAATTTTAGCTTTCCATTGATTTCTATCCGTGACTTTTATCTTTTCTTTTGTAAGGCTCATATAATTAATATCAAACCTAAGTGTCTCCACCAAATTCTTATTTTTTTCATTATCTTCCTCTATCTCTTTACTATTCCTCTTTTACTAACTACACTAAATTTAGTTGAATCATATAGCTTTAATCCTTGTACAATTATCCAAGTTGAGGAATTACCGTACTGATGATGATCATTCTCATTGATAGGTGACACTATCGGGCCTTCTTAATTTTATCGACGGACTCTGGTCAAGTTGTGGTGATGAGAGGATTTTCATATTCACGACAAATCACAAAGACAGATTAGACCCTGCATTGCTGAGACCAGGCCGAATGGACATGCACATCCACATGTCCTACTGCACTCCTGATGGGTTCAAGATCCTTGCTTCCAACTACCTTGGCATTACCAGTCACTCTATGTTCCCTGAAATCGTGAAGCTCATAACAGAAGTGGAGGCAACCCCAGCAGAAATTGCAGAAGAGCTCATGAAAAGTGAACAAGCAGATATAGCTCTTGCCGGACTCATCAAGTTCCTGCTAGCAAAGAAAATTGATCATGACAAAGCCAACGCTGAAGGAGAAAAAGTAGTGATGAAAAGCCAGGAAGTAAAGGTGGAAGCTGAAAGCAAAACTGAGAAGAATAAGAGGAAGGCACGAAAGAGATGTGGAAGACACAGAAGATAATGGCTTCAACAATGTGCATGCAATAAATGTATGGCCTGTAGAACTCAAATAAGAACTTGCATGCTAATTCCAAAAAGAAACTATAATAATCACAGGCTTTTCTATGATTTGTACACTCCTTGGTCACCATGTAGCTTGCTCTGCTTCTAAGTATGAATCTCAAATCCAATTTTTTTTTTAAAGTACCTATCAAAACTTATTTTAAAAACGCTACAAGTTTTAAACCACTTATAAAAATGCCACAATCTCTCCCCAGTCAGCCATCCCTGGAGGATAAATGCAACGATGGCCAATAGTGAGTTTCAAATGGCTAAATGCAGAGGAGCCAGTTTTGTACAGTTAGCTGGCGTGAATTCACTACAGATGTTAACTTGGAAGAATTTGTAGCATTATTATAAATGGCTTGACAGCCAAATTTTAAAAATTGTAGCATTTACAAAAGATTCTATCAAATCCAACTCGAGGGTGATGGTCCAAGGCTCAATCAATTTTTCCTAAAAATACTATAATTTTAAAACTCATTTAAAAAATACTACAACATTTTCAACATTTACAAATTTTCCATCTCAATCACATGGTGAATTTGTTGAGAACCGATAACCAAAACCTTAGGTTTTTTTCTATCTTCAATCACAGACTATCGATGGACAGTATAGGAAGCAAATCATTCATACACAGAACTGAAATCAAAACAAAAACAGAAAACGAAAAAAAAAAAACGAAAGAAGGCACGAGAGTTTTACCGTGGTTCACCTCAAACTGAGGCTACGTCCACGTTGAGCAAGAGAGAGAAGAGCTCACTGCACTATGAAATGAATAACCCAGATTACACCCGCATAAGCCCTCACAAAACCCTCGATACAACAATGGTTCGAAAAAAACAAAACTGCAATGAATCACTTAATACAGATTAAAGGCAACCCTATTGAACCATAAAATATAATCTATACAATCATTTACAGAAAGAGAAAACAGAGAGCAAACCAGAGAAGAAACCCTAGCCAAAGGCGAGAGACTCCAAACCCAAAAAATAACCCGATCTCTTTTTCTTTCTTTCTTATCGCCTTTTTTGAATTTTTCCATCTCTTCTGCTCACATCTCGATGCAAGGTTAAAAGCAATGAAGAGCGGCTGAGATTGCGCCTCATAAAGCATAGATGGATGGATGAGATCACATCGTGCAAGCACGATTGATGATTCCAACAGAAAATGGCAGACGAGCAGGAGATGATCGGGCAAAGGAGTGGGCAAAATCAGGCGTCAGCTGAAGAGAGCTGATGGTTGCCACGTGCAGCCATCCAGCAGCTGCCAAATGGCAGCGTGCGGTTGCTGCACGTGTCCTTCCAACCAGCTAAAGGCAATGACGCCGTTTGGAGCTTCAGAGCCAACAGAATTTAATCGAATGGACTCTTGTTTGTGTCCTACGAGCAACAAAAGCCAGGTAAATTCCATATAATTGAAAAATTAGGCGTATGAACACAGGCCATGTTTTGGGAAGCATGTGAATGTGTACTACTTGCAGAGTCACTTGGACATTTCGTCGAATAGGTGGCAGGCTACCCACACAAAACTATTACTAGAACTGAAGACGGGACTCTGCTTCTGCTGCCACAAATTATCAAGCAGGCTCCCTGCAGCTTGGCAGACCTTAGGCAAAGAATGAATTCCAATCATAGCCCTGGCTTATGGTTATTGGTAGGTTTATCCAATATGTACAGTCTACGATACTGCCATATAGACAGATAATGAACAAGAGCTCCACTCAGAACTCATAAAGGAAGACAATGGCAAGCCCGTGCCCTACCTACCTCCATTGCAGCAAAAATGGAGGAGAAGCTTTCAGGTGACGATCCACATTGCAGACGCAGCAGCATTAGCGCGACCCGACAACAGTCAACAAGCTTCCAAGGCCGTATATACAGATAGTATTGAGCCCAATTGGAAAAGGGCTGTTCCAATTTCATGGGCCAGCGGCAGTTACTGGGGACGCCTAGCCTTGTTCAACTGAATATAACTGCAGCCCTAAATTACCTAATTAGGGTTTAGGAGTACTTACTCAGCTTACAGGACACCTAATCTTTTTTGTATTTATTGGTCTTCTTCAACTGATAGTATTTTTTTCTATTATGCAATTACTAAATACAATGTAAGATAGGATCGATGGTTCGTTGCACGCATTCGAAAACTTAGATTATTGCAAGATTGTGAGTTCAATTATGTCTCTATGCAGGATTATGCAATCGTCTATATATATTTGGAAGATCATGTCCCAAGGTTGAACTTGTCTGCACACGGAGAACAGTTCCAACACGGACCATGGATTAGAGAGAGAAAAGAATAGTCCAGATCAAAGACTGTCTATGTACTAAAAATCTCTTGAGTTTTTCATGTTACAAAAAGAAAAAATATTGTAACAAGTAATTTTTTTTTAAGTGATGAATATACCTATTATTTAACGGAGATAAAGTTAGAGATAAAAAAAATAACAATATTATTGTGGGGGGGGGGGGGGGAGGGGAGGGATGGGATGAATATCATGTAGAAGAGGCAGGGCCTATCAAGCCCATTTGAATCAGATGCAATTGCTAACCGGATCAGCTGGATTTGAGCCCCCAATGTAGATTCATGCATAATACATACAAATTTTAGTTTGAGCATAAGAACATCTATATTTCTTTTATAATAGCACATCAACATTTGACAGAGAGAAACATAAGTAAAACTCGAATTATTCTACAGACCTCAGTTTGCTAAATTCAACAGTCACAGCTGCAAGGGATGATGGTAAGGTAAGCAGGATGAAACCCTAATTTGTCTATGGAAAAAGGCTCTTTAGCCTTGCTGATGCTTCTAGTATGGTTTCTCTGCGTCCAAAAGTAGTAGCCCTTATGAATTCTTCACCTCCGGGGCCAAACCCACTTCCTGGAACCGTGATTATGTGTGTCTTCTCAAGAATCTCATTGAACACATCCCAAGACCTTGAACCAGGAAAATGAACCCAAACATATGGTGCATTTACACCGCCATATACCTCTAAGCCAAGTGAAGTGAAAGAGTCGACCAAGATTCGAGCATTCTCCTTGTAGTAGTCTACTAGAGATAGCGTTGCCTGAAATAAAACTTTTTTAAGTATGACAATTAAGAAGTATGCCTACAAAGTTGGAACAGGAGGTTGTGTTTAACATGGTTTGATCATTACGAGTACAGTTAATAGAATCCAAGAAAAGAGCTTTGTATGAAATTATGCATAAAACACAACCACCCCCTTCATGCCTTTTGAATGAGAATCAACCAAGTCCTACACTTGTTAACATATATCCGTACTAAATACTCATCCAAGTTCATATAGCACAAGATTGAGTGATATGTAGCTTCAAGTGTGATTCTGCAGCTTATACAAATGCATATGTACTTCATACAAAAATATCCTTGAAAAGAAGCAGGCATCACAACCTTTGGGTAGGGTCCTACGGGACAAGTAGGACGTCCAATAGGGTTGCTCTCTTTGAGCTATTAATTTCTCATTTCAGCTAACCTGTGGATGCCTGAATGTACTTTCTAGTGGATAATTCCTTTATACTAAATTCGCTAGAGTTGTGCAATATGCCAAAACCACAAGCGTAAGCTGAAATGGAACACTCCATACGGGAAAACTGCAAAATTGTTGGGAGTTCTTTATTTATTTTTGAAAGGCATATTCATAGTTGTAAATCAAGGTTAAAGGTCAAGTTCTCCAAAAGATATTGATAGAACTACTTCTATGGTTTTGATTTCTTGTTAGGTTTCATCTGATTACCAACAATGTTACTGAAACCAGTTTGGTGGCACCAACTGTGTCTTTTTTTTTCCCCCTTTTGCTTTCTAAACCACCTCAAACTTCACACTTTTTATTTAGCTACATCAGGTAAACAAGCAAAATAAAATCTGTTGTTAATTGTTCTTCCTTGAGGTTGCCTCCAATCATGATGCTGCTGTTAAGAGAAACTTACCTTGACACCCTCTGGGGAAAGGCATGCTAACCCACCAGCTTGAGCTATGATGGAGGCACTATTAAAGCAAGTGCAAACGATGCGGTTGAAATCATTTCTCACAGGGAATCCATTTGAAAATGAGAGCTCCTCCGGTACCACTGTCCAACCAAGTCGGACACCAGTGAACCCAGCAAGCTTGGAGAATGAAGAAACTTCAATGGCAGCCTATAAAGCACTCAAAGCTATGTTAGATGAGATTATCCTTATGTGTGATTGGCTATGATGCAACCATATGAACTATGATATATCTCAGCAACAGCATCAAACGTTTGTGTGCATTCATTTGGAGGGGGTTTAGGGTCAGGGAGAGTAGTGCGCATATGGTTTTTGATGGACAATGGAATGCACTCCATAAGTGAGAATTACTTATGGCAATGTTAAGCAAGCTTTGACATTTTCAAGATTGTTTCAGGGAATGTTATGCAGAACAACAACATTATTTTGTGGAAAGTGTTGCCAATTGCAGTAGAGATCATATGCTGGTTAATTGCTTTTGGCAATGAAGATATTAACCACTGAATGAGAAAATCACCATATAAATAATTGTACATGTTCAAAAGTTGGCTCTTCAACATTTTAGCTGCTTTTTGCTGAATAACCAAAAACTACGAACATGAGCATCTAATGAAACAGGGGCAAAAAGAAAACATTTAAAACTACATGGCACATCTACCTCTCTGGCTCCGGAAATTTCATATATCGATCGAGGACTCTCATCTGTGATGTAAGCAGCATAGGCAGAGTCATACACGATGATTGATCCATTTTCCCTGGCAAATTCCACAAGTTGCTCTAATTGCTCCCTGGATGCTGCGTAGCCAGTCGGATTATTCGGAGAGCAGAAGAAGATGATGTCTGTCCTTGAAGTATTTGACAAATCAGGAAAGAAATTATTCTGAGGCCCACATTTAATGTACTCAATGTTTGTATACTTCCCTGTTTCATATTGAAAATCACCTGCCTGACCAATTATGACACTTGAATCTAAGCCTGTTATAAAGCACAATTTCATCACATAGCCATCGGTGCTAAAACACTGATTTCATTAACAGAGGAAAACAAAAAAAAGGAAATAGATATCTTCAATAAAGAGATAATGAAACTCTTAAAAGTTCAATTAAAAACATGAACTGGATATCTTCAGGCAGAGTATAAACAAAGTGCAAGAACTGTTATTTTGCATTAAGTTCAAAGAAACATAAAATAGAAAAACAATTTTGGTAACAAAATGAAAGAATGATAAATTATGGCAAAGCGAATTAATTAAGAACTCAGATGAAGAGATGGAACTAAAGTTCTATGTCATAATTGTTTCAAATTTATATTTTCTCTCTCCCCTTCCTTCTTCTTCTCCAACAAGCCGCTCGCCGCCGTCGCCTCGCCGTCACCGCCGCCTCCTTTCTCCTCTGCTCTCCCTGCCACGCCGCCTCTCGCACGCTGGCCGCCGCTGCACGCAACCCTCCTTTCTTCTCCTCTCCTCCCTCCTTAATCCTCTTCCCTCTTCTTCTCCAGCAACCCTCTCACCACCGCCTCGGAGAGGGAGGATGCAGCGGCAAGGCGACGTGAGGCGGCAAGGATGCAGTGGCAGCGGCGAGGCGGCGGTGAGAGCAAGAGAAGGGGAGAGAGGAGGAAGGCGGGAGAGAGGGGGTGGGTCGGGGAGGGGGAGACCCCAAAATGACTTTTTTATCCCCCAAACTGACGTGGGTAAAGTTTTCCCGCGTTAAATGGGGTGCACAAAATCGTACTCTTTCTCGTGACATTGGTGCGAGACCCAAAAAATAGTGCAAAATATTACTATATTTGGGGGCTATATTCAAATGGTCTGTGCACATATATCCACACATTGGCTCAATATTGATTTCAAAATTTTATTGAGTGAAACTCGTATTTTACGCATTGAGAGCTTTAGATGAAATGTTTATCACTTTCTGATTTTCAAATATAATATATTAAATATTTAATTTTTATAATTTATATTTATTTAATTATTTAATCAATTTTAAATATGTAATACACAATTGTCATTAAACACGTGAATAATAACTAAATATATTATCGAAATATATATATACACAGATTGTGAATTATTAATCAAAACAAAAAGAATAAGAGATAATAGATCGATCATGAGTCGTCAATCAAAACAAAGAGGAAAATGATGAGTGACTCAATCCCAAATCTTCAATTGAAGAAAAAGAATGATGGGTCGATCGTGATTCATAAGTCGTCAATCAGAGTAAAGATAAAGCGTTTTGATCAGTCAAAAGGGGGTTTGATTATTCCATTTAAGTTAAACGATGATCAACCAGGCGAGGGTACCTGACGACGCTGCTGTTGATCAACTTGGCGTGCTCCGCCTTGGGCAGCTGCGGCGCTATCACCGAGCGTAGATCGGATTCGGCGGGGACGCACACTGTCGTGGCTGCCTGGGACTGGCACATCAAACCCCCCATTTTCATCTTCATCCTGGTAGACTTGGTATTCATCTTCGCCTTTCACATGCGCACGCACACGCACACACAATCGCAAGCAGAGTATGGATAGAATGACAGAGAGAAAGGAAAGCTAATGGGTAGAGTGATGATGAGCAGAGTGAAGTAGTACTGAGAATGGAAATGCTGTATTAAATGGCGTAGCTAACAAAAGATTGGCAAGAAAGTGACACCATGAACAGTACTTTTATACGATGCATATATCGCAACTAGAGATGGGAAATGGGCCGGCCGGGCCGGGCCGGCCCACATCCCGCTTGGCCCACCTATTTGGTGGGCCGGGCCGAATTTGGCCCATGAGAGACACGGGCCGGGCCGAGCCAAGAAAATGAAAACTTGGGCCCGGCACGGCCCTATGGCCCTTAATAAATGGGCTGAAATGGGCCGGGCCGGGCCATAAGCCTGCTGGGCCGGCCCATGGGCCTGGCTATTTGGGCCGGCCCATGACTCATTTATTTTTAATTTTTTTATATATAATTTTTTAAATATACTTTTTATTTTTTTCCAAATGTAACTAATATTTTTTAAAATATGTTTATTAATGTTTACTTATAATTTTGATGTTTGTAAAATTATGATATTTATAATAAACATTATGTTTACAAAAATTACACTAAAATTATGTTTACAAACATAATAAACATTATGTTTACAAACATAATTATGTTTACAAACATTACAATAAAATTATGTTTACAAGAAATATAATTTTTAATTATTATGTTTATAATTATTAAATGTAAACATAGTTTTTAAATTTTTTTTTATTTTTTGGTGGGCCGGGCCGGGCCATTTTAGCAGGCCAATTAGTGGGCCGGCCCACGGGCCATTCTAGTGGGCCGGGCCGGGCCGCGGGCCACAGATTGCTGGCCCGGCACGGCCCGCGTTTGGTTAAACGGGCCAGCCCGGCCCGTTTGCTATAGTAACGGGCCGGGCTGGGCCAGGCTATGGGCCGGGCCGGCCCATGGGCCGCCCGGCCCAATTCCCATCTCTAATCGCAACCCTCTCAAGAGTAAATGATTTGGACGGATGGGAGAGTAAAGATGGGGTCGAGTAGGCTGATGAGTAGAGTGATCCTTTTGATGGGCTTCAAGAAAGAACTGCCCCTGCCCCTGCCATTTTCAAGATGAGTTCTCTAATGCCTAAATTAGCCATTGCTATGGGCTCTAAAACAATATATAGTTGCAAATTGAGAGTGAGCATGACGTCCCTTTATAATTGGAGAATGCAATCCAGCTAAGTTTGTTTACCTCGTCGTCCTTGACTCTCAAAAGAGAGTCCTAATTTTCTAAAAAGATTCTCTCTATTTTTAATTTCTCTTAAAGATAACGCCGAAAATTTATTCAATAGTGGGGGTTGTTAGGAGCGTCGTCCCCATGTGGGACACTGCGTCCAAGCCCTGGCTAGCTCAACGAAGGGCTAAGGTTAAAGGTTCATATATCCTTAAAGCCCCATGGAATGAGATGTCAATGGCGTGAGAAGTACGTAATGGAATTAGAGGCAATGGCCGTGAATATTATGCAACAGATAACTACTTTTGGCATGGTCCTGGTACCACCCTTTTAATTCTCTTGCAAGCTTTATTCACCAAGTGGACCAGAACAGATCAATTTGATCTCCACTGCATTCTTCCTCAATAAATGAACGTTTCATTACTAGTCTACTACTACTGCACTCATCCCTCCGCCCTTCAACGCCCAGCACAGCACTACCATGTTAAAGGAAACCCATAAATCCATCAACCCATCTTTTCTCTTAACTACTCATTAATTAATACGTCAACTGCATGTCCCAAAGTTTAGTTTTGGTAATAAAAAAGGTTACAGTTACAGTGGTCACTTTTATGACCAGTATTCAAATCTCTCAATTCCACACAAATTCTGTATATTTATCTAATACACGTGCAAATACTTCATAGACTACTAATTGCATGTGTACACGTGTGTGATGAATCTGTGTACCCAATGCACATCCAAAAGATACACTAACTAGAGGGCCTATAAACGCAACTCAAGTTGTTCTTTTAAGGCAAAAGCTAAGAAGAAAGATAGCATTTTCTTTTATTATAAAGGGGGTTCAAAAAGGGCTTTTTTAAGCCCTTTTTGAACCCCCTTTATAATAAAAGAAAATGCTATCTTTCTTCCACAGCAAGTTTGGTGATAGTGACATACACGGTCTACATTAGTCTTGTGCTCTATGCCTCAAAAGAGCTTCCTTCCACAGCAAGCTTGTGCTATAGCTTGCAGGTCTTCGATTTGTTCTATAAATTCCACCTGTCAAACATGGGCAAGAACACCCAAGCAACCCAATCCTAAATACAATATCCAAACACCAAAACCGCTTGCCTTGAGCCATGTTCTCCTTACCAAACATGCCTTCATCATCATCACTTCTATCAGCATACACCACTTTTGCAACAGCATCCATGCTGGTTCGGACCATGCTGAGTGAAGTCCAGAATGTCACCAATCACCTCATACCCCAACCACTCCAAGAGAGAATCCTATCCAAATTTCATGACCTCGTGGGAAACATTTCGCGCCAGGGGATTATTGTGATTGATGAATATAATGGACTCTCTCTCAATGAAATGTTTGAGGCCTCTGAAATCTACCTGCGGACGAAGATCAGCCCAACGGTTGCACGGCTTAAGGTATCCAAAGCACCAGGAGAAAAGAGCCTCAGTGTCACTATCAACAAGGGGGAGAAGATTATCGATACTTTTGAAGGTATTGAGCTCGTTTGGCAAATGATATGTACCGAGACACAAAAGACAAGCACTAACGATGAAGGTGGCTTCACTGCAGAAAAGGTTGAGCGGAGATCAATTAAGCTTAGCTACCATAAGAAATACATGGACAAGGTACTGAGTTCTTACTTGCCTCGTGTGTTGGAACGATCAAACGGCATAAAAGAAGGAAACAAGGTGGTGAAGCTCTACTCATTGTCAGGGTTATGGGATTCAGTCAATCTGGACCATCCATCCACTTTTGAGACGTTGGCTATGGACCCAAAACTCAAGAAGGAACTAATTGAGGACTTGGACAGGTTCGTGAGGAGGAGAAAATTTTACCGGAGAGTTGGCAAGGCATGGAAGCGCGGGTACTTGTTGTATGGGCCTCCCGGCACAGGCAAGTCGAGCTTGATTGCAGCCATGGCCAACTACCTAAAATTCCATGTCTACGACTTGGATCTCACAAGTATCCATCACGATTCAGAACTTAGAAGGGTTTTGCTCTCTACTTCAAATCGATCAATTCTTGTGATAGAAGACATTGATTGCAGCAGCGATTTTCAAAACCGACGAGACGCAGGATACAACCGAGGTGACAAGAAGGTAAATTTGCAGGATCATACTTCATTTCACTATAACGAGTAACAACAATAGCAAGATACTAAGCCTTTATCCCACTATGGAACTACATGAATTTTAGCCTTCCATTCATTTCTATCCGTGACGTTATCTTTTCTTTTGTAAGGCTCATATAATTAATATCAAACCCAAGTGTCTCCACCAAGTTCTTATTTTTTTCATTATCTTCCTCTACCTCTTTGCCATTCCTCTTTTCACTAACTACACTAAATTTAGTTGAATCATATAGCTTTAATCCTTGTACAATTATCCAAGTTGAGGAATTACCATACTGATGATGATCATTCTCATTGATAGGTGACACTATCGGGCCTTTTTAATTTTGTCGATGGACTCTGGTCAAGTTGTGGTGATGAGAGGATATTCATATTCACGACAAATCACAAAGACAGATTAGACCCTGCATTGCTGAGACCAGGCCGAATGGACATGCACATCCACATGTCCTACTGCACTCCTGATGGGTTCAAGATCCTTGCTTCCAACTACCTTGGCATTACCAGTCACTCTATGTTCCCTGAAATCGAGAAGCTCATAACAGAAGTGGAGACAACCCCAGCAGAAATTGCAGAAGAGCTCATGAAAAGTGAACAAGCAGATATAGCTCTTGCCGGACTCATCAAGTTCCTGCAAGCAAAGAAAATTGATCATGACAAAGCCAACGCTGAAGGAGAAAAAGTAGTGATGAAAAGCCAGGAAGTGAAGGTGGAAGCTGAAAGCAAAATTGAGAAGAATAAGAGGAAGGCACGAAAGAGATGTGGAAGACACAGAAGATAATGGCTTCAACAACGTGCATGCAATAAATGTAAGGCCTGTAGAACTCAAATAATTCCGAAAGAAACTATAATAATCACAGGCTTTTCTATGATTAGTACGCTCCTTGGTCAGCATGTAGCTTGCTCTGCTTCTAAGTATGAATCTCAAATCCAATTTTTTTTAAAAGTACCTACATTTCCAAACTTATTTTAAAAATGCTACAAGTTTTAAACCACTTATAAAAATGCCACAATCTCTCCCCAGTCAGCCATCCCTGGTGGATAAATGCAACGATGGCCAATAGTGAGTTTCAGATGGCTAAATGCAGAGGAGCAAGTTTTGTGCAGTTAGCTGGCGTGAATTCACTACAGATATTAACTTGGAAGAATTTGTAGCATTTTTATAAATGGCTTGAAAGCTAAGTTTTAAAAATTGTAGCATTTACAAAGGATTCACGCAGGACATGTTTTGAGAAGCATGTGCATGTGTACTACTTGCAGAGTCACTTGGACCTTTCGTCGAATAGGTGGCAGGCTACCCATACAAAACTATTACTAGAACTGCAGACAGGACTCTGCTTCTGCTACCACAAATTATGAAGCGGGCCCCCTGCAGCTTGGGCAGACCTTAGGCAAGAATGAATTCCAATCCTAGCCTTGACTGATGGTTATTGGTAGGTTTATCCAATATGTACAGTCTATGATACTGCCATATAGACAGATGATAAACAAGAGCTCCACTCAGAGCTCATAAAGGAAGACAATGCCGAGCCCGTGCCCTACTTACCTCCATTGCAGCAAAAATGGAGGAGAAGCTTTCAGGTGACTATCCAGACCGCAGATGCAGCAGCATTAGCGCGACCCGACAACAGTCAACAAGCTTCCAAGGCCGTACATATATGTAGTAGTGAGCCTAATTGGAAAAGGGCTGCTCCAATTTCATGGGCCAGCGGCAGTTACTCGGGATTAGGGGTGTGCAGAGTCATACTTTTGACATTTTCAGTGCATCAAATTATTTGTGTAGTTTTTTTATCAAAATAGACCATATAATCTGGTTTGATGTGCAAAAATCGCATCAAATCATATCATAAAATGTGATGCGGTTTGGTGCAGTTTCTACGATTTGTCCAAAATATTAATCTACTCATTTTCGTAGTATAGTTTACATGGTTTCATAAATTATTTCATTAATTATTTAGTCCATAAATCAAAATAAATAAAAGATCATATATAAACAATTTATTTATATATAAATATCATAAATATATAAATTATTTTATAATTATTAAAATAAATTATTATTATAAAAAAGATTATATAAATAAATTATTATTTTATAATTTTTTTATTATTACATTATACCTGAGCAATTCGATTTAAATTGAATTGAAAAATCTTCAAATTGTAAACCAACGATTTGAGGATTTCTCAAACCATGCTGAACCACCCCTTACAAAAACCGCACAGTGCGATGCAATGTGATTTGGTTCGATCAATTTTCACCATTTGTCGATTTTTTTGAACATCCCTATTTAAGATGCCTAATCTTGTTCAACTAAATATAATTGCAGCTCTAAATTATCTCATTAGGGTTTATGAGTATTTATTCAGCTTACAAGACACCTAATCTTTTTGTTTTAATTGATCTTCACTAAGTCCATACTTATTTGCTTTAGTAATGGATGAACTAACTAAACACATTCAAACAGAGGTGACATGGTGTATGCTATTTGCAGATGACATAATGTTGGTGGATGAAACAAAAGAGAGAGTGAACACTAAACTTGAGTTATAGAGAAACAATTTAGAATCTAAGGGCTTTTTCTCTTTCCCATTTTCGGGTCGTTTACTGTTTTTAGTTTTCGAAAATACTGAAAACGCGTTCTTTTTGTTATTTTCCAAAACGCATTTTCAAAAACAACTAAAAATTTTGTTAAAGAAACCCAAGGCGTTTTCAGTGAAAATACACTGAAAACACAAAACAAATGCAAAACGTAGAAAATAGCCCCCACCGCGCACACGCACAGACCCACTCCCCCCATCTCTCTCCCTCTATCTCTCTCCCCTATCTTCTTTCTATTCTCCTCTCCTCTTCTAGCCATCGCCACTGCCACCACCGTCGACCTTCAACTCTACCGCCACCCCGACCAGCGCCCCTCAACGCCACTGCGACCAGTACCACAACCACCGTCATCAACCTTCAACCCCACAGCCACCGCCACTGCGACCAGCACCCCCCTCCTCCACCGTGACCAGCGCCCCCCACTGCAATCGCCACCGCGACCAGCGTCCCTCCCAAACAAAAAACCCCAGATGAAGAAGATGGGTTGCGACTGATTTGATTTTTTTTTTTTGTGTTATTTAATTTTTTTTATTTTTTTTTTATTAAACTGAATATGTGATATATTTTGTTTGTATTAACTTTTTTAAATGATATTTCTAAGGTTGTTGATTTTTTTATTTTATTTTATTTGAATTTTATTTTATAGTTTAAAGTATTTGAATCAAATTTATAATTTATTAATAAATATTTATTTTTTATTTTAAATTAAATTTATTAAATAAAATATCATAATAAAAAAAACATTTTTAAAATTTCAAAGCAAACGCGTTTTCTAATTTTTTGTTTTGAGAAATAATTTTTAGAATGACAAAAATAACGCATTTTTAAAAATTTCAAAACAGACACTTAAAACACAAAAGTCAAAATAAATTCAAAACTCAAAACACAAAACTAAAATACAAAGAGAACACCACCTAAGGGATTTAAATTAAATAGAAGAAAAACAGAATATATGGAATGTAAATTTAGTAAAAATGCAAGAGTGAAAGATGTTATAATAAAATTGGAAGACTAAATCTTACAAAGAAAAGACTATTTTCAATATTTGGGATCAATGATTCAAAAAGATAGAGAAATTCACGAGGATGTCACGCATAGAATTAAAGCAAGTTGGCTAAAATGGAGAAATACATCGGAGGTGTTATGTGATGGTAAAATCCCATTGAAACTGAAAGAAAAATTCTATCGGACAGTTATAAGACCAGCCCTATTGTATGGCTCAAAATGTTGAGCAGTCAAATTCCAACACGAACAAAAGACGAGCGTAGCAGAGATGAGGATGATAAAATGGATGTGCAGCCATACAAGAAAATATAAAATTAGAAATGAAGTTATTCGCAATAAGATAGAAGTAGTGTCAATCGAGGAGAAGACGAGATAAACTAGATTAAGATTGTTTGATCATATGAGAAGGAGATCAAGAGACGCTCTTGTGAGGAGAGTTAATGAAATGGAACAATTAGTCAAAAAAAGAGATAGAGACAGACCCAAGAAAATTTTGAGAGAGACATTAAAGTTTGATATGAAGTATATGGGTCTAAATGAAGATATGACAAAAAACAAAAATACATAGAAGTCTATAATTCATGTAGCCGACCCCACATAGTGAGATAAATGCTGGATATGTTGTTATTTGTTGTAGATCTTCTTCAGCTTATAGTACTTTTCTCTATTATGCAATTACTAAATACACTTTAGGATAACATCGATGGTCCGCCATACGCATTCGAAAACCTGCAATACCGTAAGATTGTGAGTTCAATTCTAACTCCGTGTAGGATTATGCAATCGTTTATGTATATTCGAAGAACCATGTCCCAAGGTTTGGCTCGCGACAAACCTGTCTACACACGTAGAACTGTTACAACATGAACCGTGGCTTTTAGAAAGAAAAGAATAGTTCGAACCAAAAATCATCTGTGTATTAAGAACCCCTCGAGTTTTTCATGTTACCAAAAAAAAAAAATTGTAACAAGTAATCCTTACTTAGCTGATAAATATCCCTATCATGTAATGGAGATAAAGATAGAGAGAAAAAATTAAGTATATTATCAAACAGGGTGTAAAAAAGACAAATACCCAACAGGGTACCCGATAAATATCCCTTTACATAATGAATCTAATGCAGAAAAGGCAGGACCTATCAAACCCATTTGAATCAGATGCAATTACTAACCGGATCAGCTGGATTTGAGCCCCCAATGTAGATTCATACATACTATATACAAATTTTAGTTTGAGCATAAGAACATCTATATTTCTTTTATAATAGCACATCAACATTTGACAGACAGAAACATAGGTAAAACTCGAATTATTCTTCAGACCTCAGTTTGATAAATTGAACAGTCACAGCTGCAAGGGATGATGGTAAGGTAAGCAGGATGAAACCCTAATTTGTCTATGGAAAAAGGCTCTTTAGCCTTGCCGATGCTTCTAGTATGGTTTCTCTGCGTCCAAAAGTAGTAGCCCTTATGAATTCTTCACCTCCGGGGCCAAACCCACCTCCTGGAACCGTGATTATGTGTGTCTTCTCAAGAATCTCATTGAACACATCCCAAGACCTTGAACCAGGAAAATGAACCCAAACATATGGTGCATTTACACCGCCATATACCTCTAAGCCAAGTGAAGTGAAAGAGTCAACCAAGATTCGAGCATTCTCCTTGTAGTAGTCTACCAGAGATAGCGTTGCCTGAAATAAAACTTTTTTAAGTTTGACAATTAAGAAGTATGCCTACAAAGTTGGAACAGGAGGTTGTGTTTAACATGGTTTGATCATTACGAGTACAGTTAATAGAATCCAAGAAAAGAGCTTTGTATTAAATTATGCATGAAACACAACCTCCCCCTTCATGCCTTTTGAATGAGAATCAACCAAGTCCTGCACTTGGTTAACATATATCCGTACTAAATACTCATCCAAGTTCGTATAGCACAAGACTGAGTGATATGTAACTTCAAGTGTGATTCTGCAGCCTATCCAAATGCATATGTACTTCATACAAAAATATCCTTGAAAAGAAGCAGGCATCACAACCTTTGGGTAGGGTCCTACGGGACAAGTAGGACGTCCAATAGGGTTGCTCTCTTTGAGCTATTAATTTCTCATTTCAGCTAACCTGTGGATGCCTGAATGTACTTTCTAGTGGATAATTCCTTTATACTAAGTTTGCTCGAGTTGTGCAATATGCCAAAACCACAAGAGTAAGCTGAAATGGAACACTCGATACAGGAAAATTGCAAAATTGTTGGGAGTTTTTTATTTATTTTTGAAAGGCATATTCATAGTTGTAAATCAAGGTTAAAGGTTCAGTTCTCCAAAAGATATTGATAGAACTACTTTTGTGGTTTCGATTTCTTGTTAGGTTTAATCTGATTACCAACAATGTTACTGAAACCAGTTTGGTGGCACCAACTGTGTCTTTTTTCTCCCCCTTTTGCTTTCTAAACCACCTCAAACTTCACACTTTTTATTCTAGCTACATCAGGTAAACAAGCAAAATAAAATCTGTTGCTAATTGTTTTTCCCTGAGGTTGCCTCCAATCATGATGCTGCTGTTAAGAGAAACTTACCTTGACACCCTCTGGGGAAAGGCATGCTAACCCACCAGCTTGAGCTATGATGGAAGCACCATTAAAGCAAGTGCAAACGATGCGGTTGAAATCATTTCTCACAGGGAATCCATTTGAAAATGAGAGCTCCTCCGGTACCACTGTCCAACCAAGTCGGACACCAGTGAACCCAGCAAGCTTGGAGAATGAAGAAACTTCAATGGCAACCTATAAAGCACTCAAAGCTATGTTAGATGAGATTATCCTTATGTGTGATTGGCTATGATGCAACCATATGAACTATGATATTTCTCAGCAACAGCAACAAACTTTTGTGTGCATTTATTTGGAGGGGGTTTAGAGTCAGGGAGAGTAGTGCGTATATGCTTTTTGATGGACAGTGGAATGCACACCATAAGTGATAATTAACTTATGGCAATGTTAAGCAAGCTTTGACATTTTCAAGATTGTTTCAGGGAATGTTATGCAGAACAACAGCATTACTTTGTGAAAGTGTTGCCAATTGCAGTAGAGATCATATGCCCACAAGATGGTTAATTGCTTGTGGCAGTGAAGATAGTAACCACTGAATGAGAAAATCACCATATAAATAATTGTAGATGTTCAAAAGTTGGTTCTTCAAAATTTTAGCTGCTTTTTGCTGAATAACCAAAAACTACGAACATGAGCATCTAATGAAACAGGGGCAAAAAGAAAACATTTAAAACTACATGGCACATCTACCTCTCTGGCTCCGGGAATTTCATATATCGATCGAGGACTCTCATCTGTGATGTAAGCAGCATAGGCAGAGTCATACATGATAATTGATCCATTTTCCCTAGCAAATTCCACAAGTTGCTCTAATTGCTCCCTGGATGCTGCGTAGCCAGTTGGATTATTCGGAGAGCAGAAGAAGATGATGTCTGTCCTTGAAGTATTTGACAAATCAGGAAAGAAATTATTCTGAGGCCCACATTTCATGTACTCAATGTTCGTATACTTCCCTGTTTCATATTGAAAATCACCTGCCTGACCAATTATGACACTTGAATCTATATAAGCCTGTTATAAAGCACAATTTCATCACATAACCATCCATGCTAAAACAGTGATTTCATTAATAGAGGAAAACAATAAAAAGGAAATAGATATCTTCAATAAAGAGATAATGAAACTCTTAAAAGTTCTATTAAAAACATGAACTGGATATCTTCAGGCGGGGTACAAACAAAGTGCAAGTGCTGTTATTTTGCATTAAGTTCAAAGAAACATAAAATAGAAAAACAATTTTGGTAACAAAATGAAAGAATGATAAATTATGGCAAAACAAATTAATTGAGAACTCAGATGAAGAGATGGAACTAAAGTTCTATGTCATAATTGTTTCAAATTTATATTTTCAAGGATATTCCACCAGCGATTGCCATGAGAAATTTACACTTCGAAGAGTTTTCACAAATGGGATAGAGAACTCATTTGACAGGTGTACCTAAGTGTCGGGAGCAGTTTCCAAGTATTTCTGGAGAAGTGGTTTCTTGAAGAAGACATGCATACACCAGGAAACTTATGGTACGTATGCTACATAAATGCTGGTATAAGGCAACTGTGTCTCACATTATTCTTCTGAGGTAACAATCTAGTCAGATTAAAGCTTAGTGTTTGTTTTTAGGTATAGAGTTTAGTTTGGAACAGGAAACAAAATCACTGAATTATGAATAATGGTAGAATTGTGCTCGGCTTGGACATATCAATTAACATGTAATGCTTTTGCTGACTTCCCAGGATACGTATGCATTGCCTTTTTTGCCACCAAACACAGAGATAATGAGGAAATCCAATAAATGGAAATAGGTTAGACACAGAATGGGAGTAAAATAATGGGTGATAGAGGCTGTTACAACCAATTCTGCATCAATACTTAGAAAATAATTGTATTATAACCACATGTAAAATCGCATGAATATATAAAGTTAAAAAAAAAGTATAATGTTAAGCATGTAATATTACTGGAAAGGATGGATCCTGTACAGCAATTGTCACATTGGAACCGAGAAGCAGCTGTGAAACAGTAAAACAGCAATCATCAGCCCTACTTCTTAACACCATCAGAAGCAAAGCTACAAAAAAAAGTGACTATCGAGAGAGAGAGATTCAAACAAGTTTTGAACATGAATGGTTGATCACCTGAAGGCGAGAAATATCACACTGAGAACCATCTGATACAAAAACTTCCGTATCTTTTATAGGTAGATTGCCATAGAATGTTTGTGCAATTGCTTTCCTTAGTTCCTGGATAGAGAAAACATATGAAATGGATATTAACTAATTCAAAAATCCATATTGTCACTTACAAGTTGTAGAAGTGCTAAACTAAAATAATACAAAGGAAGGGAAGAGAATTATTGCAACTTGAAAATTATTCAAGTACTTTGGTCTCAAGATGGAGATAACCTCACAAACAGAAGCTGGACAGAAATCAGATCATGGGCCAAAGATAAAATATAACTGCTAACATAAGCACCAAATTACCATGTTGCCTTGCTCAGCTCCATACCCTCTATAACCTTCAATTGTTGAAAGTGAAAGTGCACACTGCAAGATAACACAGCAGCAGTTTAAAATAAAATTCATATGACACTCTTAAATTTGAGCCAATGAATCCTTGCCCATAACCAGCTCCTCCATTTCCCCATCTCATATGTCCACAGAGTTGAAAAGGTAGGAACTAGAAATGGATTGGGGATTGGAAGATAGGAATATGACTCATTAGGAATAGGTAAACTATTATTATTGCTCAGATAAGTTAACCTTGTGCTTGTCCTATGCAATTTCAAGGTTGATCAGATTTGGAAACATTGTGTGCATGTTCGTGCACGTATTCCTGACTAGCGCTTATATATTTGCCCCATGTTACATGGATTTGGATACATTTATCAAGTGTAGGTAGGAAATGGCTAGATTTTATACTTGAAAATACTTTATTTTCTTCTAATTTACAAACTAAAAAAAATTGTTAAGAATAAAGCTGAAGTCTAATGCAAATTTATGTAGAAAACTGACCAGTCTGTCATGCATGTCTTTTATACTTTAAAATACTTAATATTCTTTTAAACTGATGTTTACAAAATAAAAATAACGTTATGCTTAAAGCAGGAATCAAGTGCAAATTTATATGAAAAACTTGACTAATGAATGCTTGACAAGCACATGTTCGAGACAGTTACCAAAATCCAGGCATTCAACACAAGTATTTCACAAACTTAGAAGAGTCTATACAATATAATATATGTCAAAATCCAACTGAATTAAAAGGAGCATGACAAGGGCTCAATTAATTTAGTCCTACTCTCCATAGTTTCAGAGGCCATTGTACTTTAAATTTCTCAAATGGGGGACAAAACTGGCCTTGTTACTGCCAAGAAAGTTCTATGGCTCTTTCTGTATGGTGTGGAGCAACCTATTTTCTCTGAAATATACCTGATTAGAGGAATCTCTGATTTATTTGAATAGTAGTTTATGGTCAGCCTTACTTGGAGGAAAAAATAAGCATTCAACAATTACCATTTACCAAGCAACTCAGCTTCTTCGTTGCTCACTCAAACATATAATTTTGCTAACCTTTCCTCCAATCCTTTTCACTTTATTTCCCTCAAAACAAAACACCAATATTTCATGCACAGCAAGCTCAATTATGTAGTTGGATGATTCCATCACCTGAAACCTATAAAATTTTGAGCATCAAATTGTTCTGAACACTTTTCTTTTTCATCCAACTTTATTAGGATAAGCATTTGATATTCACCTATCAGACTTGAACTATAATGCCACAAAGGAATGCATACCACCTACCAGCTAGATAAAATACCAAAGAAAGGGAACACAAATTATGAGATCATCTTTCAAAGATTTATCCAAACATATGTAACTAAAAAGATTTCAAGCAGATTAGAGGGTAGAGGTTCACATTTTTCTATCTCTTAACAAACCAACTTTCAAGTGCAAAGATACAACTAAATCAATAAGCAATACTTACATCAGACATGGCTGAAGTTATTAATTCTGGTATTGGTTCTGTAGTGTCACCTATCCCAAGGCTGATCACCTCTGCATTTGGGTATTTCTTAATATGTTCAAGTTCACGTGCTGATATCTGTAATGCAATGAGTGCCATCAGTACAATAAGATAGTAGAGGTTATCAAAGAATCCAAGTAGTAACCATGTAGGATACCCACTGTAATTACTGGAAAACAAGCTACACAACTATATTGTGGAACTTTAGGACTTTGAATGAGTAGACTTGCAAAGGCAAGAAAGCCATGCACTTTGAACTCAAAAGGGGATAAATTCATCAGATGATTGTGAAAAATTTGTACAGGAATAATACTTTTTCGGCATTCAACTTTCTAAATTAAACCAGACCATGATGAATGAAAGAGAAAATTAGAGAAAAATAATACATTCATGAAGGGGGATTAGAGAAACACAATATGTTCATGAAGAGGAAACAAAAGAGTAAACAAGCTAGTGAAAACAAAATGCATGACATACGGGCATAAGAGATTTTTAGAAGCACCAACCTCAGGAAACAAATAGTTACTTTGCAACCTTTCCATGTTTAAATTGCGGGCTACCATTGTGCAATGGCCAGTAGCTGCATCCATTATTTTGGCAATAACTAACAAAATCTGGAATTAAAATAAAGAACTAATAACTTGTAGCTAGGAAATGAAAGATGTTCAAGTACCAATTCCATCCTTTTGGTCCTTCAAACTGCATAGCAATCAACAAACAAGAACAGATACCGTTAGGGCAATGCTTACTTATCAATGGCGTTGGCAACTTGAAACAAGAGAGCAAACTCATTAAAGTTTCATAGAATCAAATCATTTACCCAGCCCCGGGCAACAAGAAATTTGGATGAGCCATAAAACTGCAATTTGAAGCCAGAAACATATTTTGAGTAAATTTCTTTCTCCAATGACACTCCTCCAAAGGGTTGTCTTTTTTATTTAGATAAGTAATAATAAGGAAGTGGGATAAAGGCTGGATATGTTGTTGTGGTTGTAAGTAATAATACGGACACCGCTGCATCTACAAATATATAGCCTCGTAGTATGGGGCAATAATATAAAACCATGTGTCAACCTCAACCAAATGTTAAAGTTCATGCTATTTTTCTATAGTAGTCAATCCTTGATGAAAACGTGTCTAAATTCCATTTGTTCACACCACCCTTTCAATATCATTCAAAGCACAGCACAAGTCACCGGATCAACCCGTCCACAAAACCAACCGGTTCAGGTTAATAATTTCAGGTCCATTTTCCACAAAATCAATCAACCTCATTGCTCTGTTACGTTCTCATTTTCTATGTCTGATTCTTGACTTTTGCAATGCATGGGAAGTTAAATGAAATTTCAACCTCATTGCAAAAATGCACCCAGGCCCTTCAGTAACATCTTATTATATACCCTGATTGCCATTCAATCAGGACGTTCAAAAGTGTTTTTAATTTGCAAGCAAGCTACAGGGTTTTAACAATATTTTCTCTTTTTTTATCATGTTTGAACCCCCACCTTGCCTTGTTTAAACCAAATGCATAAACAACTGCATGAAGCAAATGCTTCAATCCTGCCAAATCCTCAAGCAGAGAGGCATATTGAAACCTCTAAGCAGCAAACTACATTAATCAAAAGTGTATACAGCATAAAGGCAAAAATGCCTCTGTGAGAAATTGACCCATCAACTAATCAGACAGTACTACTACCTTTCCCTCTGGTTGATGAATAAAATGTTCTCTTCTTTCAGGCTTAACATCAAACATAAAAAAGAAAATATCAAGGAGAAAATGTGTCCCCGTTACCATTCAATAGTGGATGGTCAGGACAGAAATAGCTTTTGTGACCGCAGGACAAAGTGGATCTTCCACGTGTAAGGGGACAATATTTACCATATATTCTCGTCTACAACAACAACAACAACATATCCAGCCGTTATCCCACTATGTGGGGTTGGCTACATGAATTCTAGAGTTCTATGTGGGTTACATCCCAACAGATAGTTTGTCTAGAATTCATATTTGGATCCGACTAGGTTTTACGCTGGTTGTCGGCTACCTAACACAACCCTCCTCCTTTATCCGGGCTTGGGACCGACAGTGGATAATATCCCCTGGCGGAGTAATGATGAAATGAAGTTTGAACACCATCTTCACATGGAGAAATTTCATGAGATGGTGGTGAATGAAGATAATTGATATAGTTGTGTTCCATAACTTAGTTGATATAGTGAAACCAACAAGTACAATATGGTGTTCAAACTTCATGTGCCTGGACCAATTTTCTCGTCTAAGTTGGCAAAAAAGTAGTCAAATGTGCACCACATTTGTCCATGAACCTGGAAGGGGTTACCAAGAAAATTCAAACTCGCTACCCTTTCTCCAACATAGCCTTACCAAGAAACACACAATGAAAAAAGATGAAAATGCAATGAAATTGAGCTTATATGCTAAGCTATAATGTAGTCAAATTTTCATACATGCTGCCAAACCCTGCAGGAGGTGTAGTCAAATTCATGTATTGTGAACATAACCAATTCATTTAATGGTATAAATCCATTTGAATCGTACACAAAGTCTACCAAGACAATTGAGAGATGAATAAACATCAAACTGGGTGCATTGTGGATGATGCCCTTCTTCATCACCAAAAACCACAATAAGAGACTACAGCCGAAAGACTCGGTTCTCACAGTCTAGGTAAACACCTAATCTTGATAAATAAACAAGACTCTTACAGGCAAAAAGGAGTCAATAAAGACAAAGGACGAAGAACAATATTTTTGGGCTGACCTATTTCTTGAAATCTACCAATTTCTCGCGTCAATCATTATTTAAAACTACAAACAACTGGAAGAAAAGTTGCAGAGACCAAAACTACGGACTAAGAACGCAGTTTAACAAGCAAACCATTGTAATTCGCCATTTTCATGTGCTTAATCGGCTCATATATTACTAATCAACGTATCCAATACACTTATTACTATTCAAACCTGCCTTGAGAACGGTGGAGGGTCTAGGCACTGAATTTCCTGATGCCTTCCGGAAACTCATGAGGTTTCGAGTCAAGATTGTGCAGTTGCCGCGAAATTTTGTCGGACTTTCTTCCTTTCCTCCTCCTCCTCCTCCTCCTCCTTCTTCTTTACCTTTTTCCACCATTTTTCCACATAAGCATGCTCGAGAACTTGCCATGGCATCTCGCCGGTGGGTGAAACCAACGCAAGGACAATTAAGAAAGCATCAACTGGATCTCCAGGCACAACTGAACTGGTTGTAAATATGATAAGCTAGATTAGTTTGATTTTTTTACTTTTATCTGTGATTTATTTTATTTATTAAAATTAATAATACGAGCGATAAAAACTGTATAATAATAATAATCCTAATAAAACATCAATTAGAATACTAACATAAATGTTTTGAAATTAATATATTATATTTTATTTACTATATATATACATAAATGTTATAATTTGTTTAAATTTTTGTCTATGCTTTCATCTTTTTTTTTTTGCCTTCGCTCAAATTATTCGTTATTTTGATTTATTTAAAAATATAAATTTATAGGTATAATTAAAATAAAAAAATTAAATTATTATACAAAAAAAATATTAAAGTACAAAAATTAAATTGACTCAAAAATATACGTCTATGAATATAATTAAAATAACAAAAAATACAAATTATCACACAAAAAAAAAAACATAAAAATATGAGGAAAAAAATAAGTTTGACCTAATTCTATTAATTGATTAAATTGTTTAAAATCATTTAAATTTTAAAATTAATTAATGAATTGAATTAGACCAATTCTTAAGTCAAACGATTCTCTTTTCCTTATTCAATTTTTGTTTTTATTATTATCAAAGTATAATAATAAATTTATAACCATAAAATAGTGTTTGTTTTGAGATTATAGTCTCCAAGAAACTTATAAAACATCAGACAATCATAAACATACATGTGGAGGATAATCAGTGTCTTCTGATGTTGTTTGGTCTTAATATCTAAGCAAAAATTTTGAATGTGAGTTGACACATTCTTGATGGTCACTAATCCGAAAGGTTCTCTTAAATTGTATCTCTGAGACTCAGGAAAGCCTTCCCATAAAGTCTCCTAAAGTGTCCGAGAAAGTCTCTCATGAAGATTTCTTAGGAACTTGTTTAGCAATTTTTTAGTTTCTTCATTTCAATCTACCTTAAGCTTAAATTCACTTTTCTAAACACATCAATTTTTAACTAAATAAATTCATCCATGGACTTCTATTATAAGTTAAATATAATCATATAATATAAACTATTGTTCTATCATATAATGAATTTAAAATGGCTCTGCATATAATTGTCACTATTAACATTAAATCACATTTGAAGTCAACATTTCAATTTAGTTGTCACATTAATATCTTAATAATCTTTCATACCATGTTTGGTGTAACTTAATATTACACTTAATTAATTATGAGATCAAATAATTTAATGG
Organism: Diospyros kaki; assembly: GCA_036245055.1. NCBI lineage: Eukaryota > Viridiplantae > Streptophyta > Magnoliopsida > Ericales > Ebenaceae > Diospyros > Diospyros kaki. The sequence continues at coordinate 41,487,593 of BSEG01000012.1, forward strand.
GAGTGGGAAGGTGTGATTCACGATTGAGACCATACAACTGTTACCAAAGAATTCTTGATAACAGTCAAAATATGATAGAATTAAATCTATTTAAAGATTATTGTTGTTTTTCATATACTTAATATAAATTACTGCTATATTTATATTAGACGATGGAATAAGAGACCGATCACTGTGACTCTGCTTTGATATGAGCACGTGCAATAATATATTGAACTTATTTTTTGGTATAACTTTCGATGCTCTAATTAGTAATAACACTTAAAAAAAATGTCATAATCAATATTATATAATAATATCATTTTACTTGTATGGGTTCATCTTTTATCTAAATTGAATGGGACAAGATATTTTGAGTTATTCCCAATATTTGTTGGGATTCTTTATTTTTTTTTCAAGATTAATGATTTTGATTGTTATCAGATAATGAGATATTTGATTTAAATTTAAATTTAGACAGAATCTATCAAAATTTGACTCGAGTTTTTCTAGATCGAGATTCAAGAGTTAGATTTAACTTATTTCTGTAGACATAGATTTAGGTTAAATAAGAGCCACTTATTACTTTTATATGATCTCGCAATAATAACACGTAACTAGTTGCAACTCGCTACTCTTCACGGATAACTTGATAATATAATATGCCAAACACAATTTAGCATTGTTTAGTATTGTTGCTAATTTATCTTATTATTTATTTAATCTCATTACAAAAATTATCCTTCAACATGTTTACGTATAATTATTAAGAAATTTTTTTTTTTTTTAACTTTTCTTACAATGTTTGGCCAACAAGAAATGAAATGGAAGAGTTGTAGAAAATTTGAAGAAATTGACAGGGAATTTTACAAAAATTACTTTCAAACTTAATTGTAATTTAAAATTCAAACACATTTGTGGACTTTTTTAAGAATATAAACGTGACTTTGAACAAATGTTTAAGGATGTTGGATGCTATTGTCAGTAAATTTTGAGACAAATTCCTTCCAATAAATATCAGGAAGACAATTTTCAAGTATAAGATTAATCTCTCTAAATTTACATAGTATAATTATTCTTAAATATTGTCTAGCAATGATATTTAAATCGTAAGTAAGGAATTATCTCTAAACAACTATAATTAGAGGATGATTTTGCATTTGAAGTAGACATTATCATTGCATTTTTTTATCTCATTTGTCTTATCTTTGCTATAAGGGGTGTGCAAATTGTCGGTTTGATTATTAAACTGACTGAAATTCACTAATTGATTAAGTCGAATCAAGAAACAAAATCGAACTGAGCCTATCGATTAATCTGAAAAACTGAACTAATCATAAATCGAAAAAATCAAATGCAAACCGCATAAATCGAACCAAATCAATTAAACTGAATAAATGAAAATAATAATAATAATAAAACTAAAGTAATTGATTAAAAAACATACAAAATCGAATAAAATATCATCATTTTATAAATATCAAAATGATATTATTTTAAACTTTATTCAGTTTGATTAGTTCTATTATTCCAATAAAAAAATTGAACTGAAAATCAAAAATCAAACTTTAGAGAACAATTAATCGAACTGAATCGATGCAATAAAAAAAAAAAATCGAATTGAATCAAATTGAATTGACAAGTTTGATCAGTTCGATTAAATCAAACTTTTGCTGTCCTTTATTTGCTAATGCTCCACATGTGACTAGTCTTGAGGCAATTTTTGTGATATTTGTTTAGTAAATTTGTTAACATGAAGTTCTACTTGTTAAATGATGGCCTTTGAATTAGAGTTATTTAGAAGCGGTGTTATAAAATACTTAAATTTATGCTAAGATATAGGTTCTTAAGATTAAAGATTTAGTTCAATATTTAACCTAAAAGTAGATTTAGGTAGAAGACATTGCCCAAATGAATAAATCAACTATAGTTTGAGTTTGGATCTCCACGTGTCAATATCAATCAATGGGTTATGATCTAATCATATAATATAATCAAAACTCTCCACTATCTTCGTATTATATTTATATAAAGACACAAATTTTAAGAGATATGTATGTTTATTATTACATATTATTTTTTAATTCTATTTATAATATTGAGATTGGTTTGATCGTTCGAATGATATACTAAAAAAATGAAAACGAATTTCTTACAAGTTATGTAGGTCTTAGACAAGCTCAGGATCAAGAGAAATAATTAGACACACTCAACTTTGGATAAACTTGATAACATCTCAATGAAAAATTAACACTAAACAAATTTTAGATAACGACGACACTTGAATTTTGTTTTAAGTTAGTTAACATCTTATTCAATATTTGTTTTGTATAGTTATACATTTTTTAGAGAATTATAATTTTTATGAGAATAATCTGATTAATATAAAAATAGTTTATTTTTTTAATTATTGCTTAATTATCCTTTTTTCTTTCACATAATTATATTAATATAAAAAATATAATAACTAATTTACTAAAACTCCAAATTCTATAATCCAAAATAATTGGAATTACCATACCAAACAAGCCATCGGCCCAAACTGGGGCCCGAGTAAAAGTGGGTCCCGGCCTGAGGGGTCCAATCCAAAAAAGAAAAGGAAAAAGCAGTTAGGGTCGGCCCAAACTGCCTACCCAGGTCGTGCCGGGCATTCGAGCTAGCGTCTACTTCCATGGGCCAAACCGACCCGGATCTGGAAACCCATCGCTGCCCCAACGGTTGCGTCGCTGCAACGCTATAAAGACAGCCCCGCCTCTTCTGCTGCTTCTTCTTCTTCTCTCTCCCTTCTCTTCCCTCTTCTTCGTTTCAAACGCGCTCGTTCCACAGGTGCGCTTCTGTCTCGCTATTTACGTGCATATTGTGCAGCTTTTTTGCGACTCTGGCTTTGCCAAATTAGGGTTTGATTGTCCATTACTGACAACGAGTATCGTTTGGAGCCTTCAAGCGGCTGCTGTCCTAATATGCGTTTATTCCGCTTTCCAATCCTTAGTTTGCTTTATTCTTTTTGTTTTCTATTTCTAATTGTTTTTTTCCGAAATTTGTATTGTAGGCAGCTTCAATGGCTACTTTCGGAGCTGCTTCAACGGCCAATCACAACCCCAACAAGTCGGTTGAGGTCATTATTTAGGCTCCCTGAAACTGCGTCAATGCACATTCTTAAACTGATTGAAGTTTGAATATGATTTTGAATTATTAGGGTTGTGGGCGAGCCAAAACTATTTAGGTTGTTGCTTTGGCGACTTTCCAGGTTTCAAATTGGTATTCAGGCTTGAGGCTTGGTGTTCAGGTTTCAGTAGATTTTTTTTTTTTTGGTTTCCTGAACTATGATTTTGGAAACAGATCTTAACGTGTTAGACACCATTTGGCATTGATTTGCTTGGTTGGTCTTTATACTGGTGTGAATGCATCTGTTTGGATGAAAATGATTCATCTTTCTCCATATATTTATGAACAATTGTGATTATGTTTGAGTATGGTTGCTACTTTATCGTGTTCTAACACAGGTTAGTTGTTGTGTATATGAAGGTGACACAACCTCCCAATGATTCTGTATCAAGTCTTATCTTCAGTCCTAAGGCCAATTTCCTCGTGGCAACTTCATGGGATAACCAGGTTTGTTTGTTTTCTTCAATTGCTTTTCTATTTTTTTATTTCCTCAGCACAACATGCTAAGCTTTTTGAATAAATTAAAAAATTACGACTCCTGATTCACACCTGTCCGTAGCTGCATTGTGTGGTTACTTTTAAGATGTCCTAATGGAAGCCAGATTAATCTATCTCTTTATATTATTTACTTGTTACCACAAAGAAAAAAACCTTGATCTAGCTGAGCCAAAATCATTTATTAGCCACTGTTTGACAAAAGAAACTTAAATTGGATGAAAATGGGAGACATGAGATTTCTCAAGTATCAAATGGGATGCAACCCCCTCCCTCCCAACACACACACACACACTGCCTCACTGCCTTTTTCCTATGAATTGTTTATTCTATCACGTGTGTTTCTCTCCTTATCTGCATGTTGTCTTATATTCATCAGTTTTGGTATGCTAATTATGTCTTACGTATTTACACAGGTGCGGTGTTGGGAGATAATGCGGACTGGGGCCACTGTTGGCAGTGTGGCCAAGGCATCAATATCACACGACCAGCCAGTACTATAGCAAATCTCTGTTTTCTTTACAAGTTATTTTTCTGACTGTTAGTGTGAAAGTATAGCAGTTGGTTTTTTCATCTTTTGAAGGTTCTTTGTTCAAGTTGGAAGGATGACGGGACTACTGTTTTTTCTGGGGGATGTGACAAACAAGTTAAGATGTGGCCATTACTCTCTGGTGGTCAACCAGTGACTGTCGCTATGCATGATGCACCTGTCAAGGAAATTGCATGGATCCCAGAGATGAACCTACTAGTCAGTGGAAGTTGGGACAAGACTCTAAGGTTAAACATTTGATTTTTCTTTTCATCTTTTTAGGGAAACACGTATCTCCATTTTGAATGCTTTCTTGTTGCGTATATATATTTTTTAATTTGACACCATATGTCGCTATACGAAGCTCATACTCGATTCAAATATAATAAGTTGATGTGGAAAAGATCAAGGAATCTTTTCTTTTTCCCTTTTTTAATGCATGCAGTATGAATATTTGGGACAAAAATATTTTTCCTAATTTCCTTTTCATCAAGGTTTGGGTTTGTCAACATAGTTTACATTGTCTGAGCCTGAGCCAGAGCCAGTTGGTAGAAAACCAAATATGAAAATTCCCAACCCAAGGAGTCATCCATGTGCATTTCAACCATAACCCTTAAAGTTGCGCTTAGCTAGTCGAAATGTAGAATGAGAGTGGCAAAGATCCATCTTGGACATGAATTAATGTCTTGAGTATGACAACCACTGCTGAACGTGAAAAGTTAAAAAAGAAATTGATGATGCTCATGAAAGATGGAAGAGATGTCAATAATTATATGGAAACAACTTTTGAATAAGATTACATTGTCATATGAGCAGTACCATTAAGGTGAAACTGAGCAAACACAACTTATGATTGATTGGCTACTGAGAATAGATCAGAAGTGATGTAACTCTTATAGAGCTTGTGGCGGTTAATCTACAGGATACTGCCTTATGTTATTCTAGAAAGATTGGTTGAATTTTCTAACCAGAAATGCATATTCTATTGACTTTATCAATGTGGAAATGCATCTTGTATTGACTTTATCAATGTGGAAATTTTCAGTACACTTGAAGAGAGTGTTTCTATTCTTGTACTGACATATCATCTTGTGGGATTTGCTAGTTTATTTGGAGAAACTGATGTTTCTGTTCTTGCCACTGATGAATAGAGTGCAATTCTATTTGAAGATTCATATGGAAGGTTTATATACTAATGTTAAACTCATACCTCAGTGTCCCATAACAAACATAAAAAAAAGGGTGTCACCAGTGCACATGAGGCTCCCCACTTTTGCAAGGGTTGAGGGAGGGTTGTTTTTGTACACAACATTACTATTACACAGTGTCATTACTAAAATGGTTTGGATATGTAATAAGGAGATCAATAGCTGCACTTTCCAGACAAGTGGATGGAATGGAGGAAATTTTGTAGCAAAAGAGGGAGAAGAAGAGTAAAGAGAACTTTGTGAGCAACCCTTAGACATAAAGTAGGATATCATATCATTATGTAGGATATGGCCAAGGATAGAGATGCATGGAGATCTAGAATTTATGTACCCAATCTCACCTAGTGGGATTAAATCTTTTAATTGTTGTATACATGTACCTGACCTCACCTAGTGGGATTCAATTGATTTCCTATTTTAGTTTTATGTGATATTCTGACTTTTGTTAAGTTGCTGTATTAACAAAGCTTTACCTATTTTCAGGTATTGGGATCTGAGACAGTCAAATCCAGTTCACACTCAACAACTTCCTGAGCGCTGCTATGCATTTACTGTCAAACATCCACTCATGGTAGTTGGGACTGCAGATAGAAATCTTATAGTTTTCAACTTGCAGAACCCTCAGGTATATTATTTGTTACCTTAAAAATGATAAACATCATTGATCTTGTTTTAAAGCAGTTCTTGAGCTTCCCTTGCAGTACCCTCACGACAATTTGTTGTGATTGGTTATGGTAAAATGATAAGAAGTTTGCTGTCACAATGAAATATGGTTTCTGATATTGAAGTCATAATGTTCCATCCCAAGTCCCAAAAGGCCAAATGTATGTGCTGGATACTATTTGAAGTTGAATTTAGTGTTCCCCTTTTACTGGTAACTATCAAATCTTGCTGAAGTTATAAAATTATGTGTGAATTAGAGAAGGAAATCAATTGTGTTCTGGTGAGCATTTCATTGATTTGGAGTGTTTGGGGGGAGCAGAGTTGGGGAACTTTTGATGGTGTTGAAGCTTCTATTTTTTAGATTGCAGAGTAGATCTTTTTGTCTATATTGTATATTTATCCCCTGCTATAGTTAGTTCATCCTCCAGTTAATCAATTTTTGGATTTTGGATTCCTTTAAGTTGTTGTGGTTGTATAGTGATCCCCCTTTTTGACGCTTTTCCTATTCTGTTTGTTGGTTGTTCTGCCTTTGGGACTGTTCATAATTATTGATACTCTTTCCTTGTCAAAGTAAGAAGAATGTGTAACTAGACACGTAGAATATGTCAGTCTGTAAATATTGAATTATGTCAGTGTAAATATTGAATTATGCTTTGAACTTCTTGTGCTGTTCAAATAGACCACCATAATTGAGGTGTCACCATATATCTTTTTTGTGAAGGCATTGCAAATCTGTAAAATTGATGCTTTTATTGGTGGACTGGAATTTCTCCCTGTTAGTTTCAGAAGTTGGTATCAAATTGACAATTGCATCCATAAAAAATATTTGATTTTCAATCAGTTTGCACAAGAAGCTCTCAATTTGATTTGATTACTTGTCTAGTTGGTTTGTTTACACAATCATAGAATTCTTGTTTGTAACACCCTATTTTGATTGATTGTGTTAGCTGAATTCAATCAATTGAAATAAACTGGAAACGAATTTTAATGCATGAAAAGAAAACAAAATTTCAAAAATCAATTAAGAAAGGAAAAAAATGAATAAAATAAAAGGTGGATAGAAAACATTTCAGATACTATTAAATTGGGTGTCTGGTAAGTTATTTCTACGAATGCCCAGGGGTGCAAGATAACATCCTCTAAGGAACTTGGACAAAATAGGCTTATAACTTGGGAGGGGGTATTTTCTTGCAAACGGGGTGAATGACAAGCTCGGCAACTGTCTACCTGAAGATAGGTTCTTGCTGTAATACCCGAGAAATTCTAAAGGACTCAAGAGTAATTTATTTTGGGGCAAAAATAGAATTTAAGGATAAATAGAGGGTATGACGGTAATTTATTACCGTATAGAAGACCGAATCAACTGTCAGGAGTGCCCTGGAGCCGAGATGCCAAAGAAAAATGGCGGGGCATTAACGAACACCCCGAGATAGGATTTATGGTGTTGAAAGAAATAGGATCGGGAATGGTTTTCGGTACAATTAAAATGCAGCTGTCAATTAGGCTGCAATACCGAATTATTATAGACGATTTTCGGGAAGTCAACGGAAGCTTGAGGGGGCTTCGGTTTTTCATAAGGAACGACTCTTCAGTGGTTTCAGGAAGAAACGAAAGGGTTTAAGGCCAAAACGGAGATTTGGGCCTAAGTGTAGTTTTCTGAAATTACCAGAAGGAGGTCAAAACGATAATTTCTTGGAATTTTCGGGGGTCAAATGAATTTTTTAAGACTTGAGGGTCTTAATGGCAACTATGAAAAGTTGAGGGGCTTTATAAAATGGGCCAAATGAAGAAAGTCAAAATTTTAGGGGTCAAAGTGTAATTTCAAGAAAAGCTCCAAAGCATCCATGGCTGACCAACCTTCCAATCGTTGAAATCAGCTATGGGAGAGCCAAGACAGTGGCTGGGGGGCCTCTGGGAAAGGCCAAGACAAACTTCTTGGCCAACAAATGGCCAAAATGGCGTCAAAATCGGGCCAACTTTCGGCCGAAAGTGGCTGAAAGTTTGGCCATTGAAATGGCAAGATTGGAGCTCTTTCGGTAGATTTTGGACTTGTTAAGGGCAAGAGAGAACATTAGAGACCTTGAATGAAGCGAGATCCGTCGTTTAGGGGCCTGAAATCGCCTATAAATAGAGGTATTTAGAGATGCCGAAATATAGAAGAAATTTAAACTCTTAGATTCAAGAGTTTGTGAATAAATTGGGAGAATCGGATAAGGGGTTTTTGTTGCCCATATTCTAAGCTTCATTTTTGTGCAATTTGAGCCATTTTGGTTGAGAGATGAGTGAGATTCGAAGCCTCGTTGGAAAAACGAGCTTTGCTGGAAAACGTGCTTGAGCAGTTTGAAAATGACTCCATTTATGGGATTTTTTGGTATCATCTTGTAGAGGGCGAAAAGACAAAGCCATAGGTTCAAATGGGGGGGGGGGTCAATCGGAGGTTGGATGAAGGAGATATGACCATTAAACCAGAATGCGTCGGAGCTGGTCGAAATCTGGAGGTTGAAGACGACCAGCGTGTGCAGCACACTCTCCAACTGGGCCCCGCAAGTGGGCGCGCGTGAGCTAACTTGTATGGGCGAGTGAAGGCGCGTCCAGACTCCAAAAATTTTGAAAAAAATTGCTAAATTCCTCTAAAATCGAGATCTAGATCCTGTAAAAAAAAGATTTGGATTTGGAGTTCTCGGTGTCTCGATTTTAGCACCAAAGAGCCTCGTTTTGTGTGAAAATGCACCATCCAGGTAAGTCCAATATTTTTTCCTTGATTTTCATAGCCTATAATGAATTTTTGTGAAATTAGAATTGAGAAAATAGTCTCGAGGTATTTATTGGGATTTTTGGAAAGGAAAAATGAGAGAAAATGAAATAAATGGAATATTGAGGATATTTAGTGATGAAATATCATTTTGATGATTGAGGTGATCGAGATGATGTGATTGGTGCAACTTTTAAGAGTTGGCACGAAAATCGAAGTCGGTCACACATATTGAGCTGATGCACGCTTTTTGAGGAAATGCAAGTTTATCTCAAAAATATGAGTTTTCCTATCCTACATGATATTTATGAAAGATATGATTGCTTATATATGCATAATATTTACGGAAGCTATGATTCATTTTTGTCATATTGCATGGAAAGTCGTGATAATTGCATGACACGATATTATTGTCACGTTGATATTTGTGCATGAGAATGGGATGTCGTCCCCAGAATGTAGCCGTAATTCTTCTAGGGCAATGATGGAATAACGTTAGACTTATCCTGCAGAGGTTTGGGATTTGCCTAGGATTCTGTGTCGGTTTAGTGGGCCTGAGAAGTTACATTAAGGGCAAATGTTGTTCATGTTATTACATCATGCATTCGTATATATATGTTTTGGACCCTCACTAGAAGTTTCATCTTCTAATGGGTTATGCCCCTGGAACATTCTACGTTCTAGTTTAGACTTGCAGCTTAGGCAAGGAGCAGGTTGCAGCACGTGGTGGCATGGCCGATGGATTCAACGAGCTGACTCGGATATGTTTTAACTGATGCTTTATTGATGATTAGCCTTGTTAGAATATTTTGGAATCTCCATGTATTTATGTATTTCAATATTGAGGATATGATATTAATGTATGGTACGGATTCTTATACGGTTATAAAGTGAAATTGATTATGTACCATATCAGGTTTCGATTTTAAGCTTCCGCATTTATGATGATTACCTGTCTTAGCTTATTGATTCTTATTTAGTTAGTTGAGAAGGTAAAACGGGATTGTCGAGAGATGGTTTAAAAAAAAATATATATATTCTTGAAATTCCTAAGTTATTTAACGCTCGGAAAAGCGGGGCGTTACACTTGCAAAGTTGTAAGATCATGTATGGGAGATGCTTGCACTATGTCAGAAGTTGGTGACCTAATCATAATGGAGCCAGTGACCGAGGCTAGTGAATGGTGGCCATAACTATGATGGTTCTAACATACTGATATTCATTTGTAAGTTGAGTTCTGACACACATCACAGGTGTGTGCTTAGTGAAATGAATAGGCGTGTGAAATTGAGGGGCTTTCCTGTGCATGTGGGGTGTGGGGCAAATTGAGGGGTCAAGCTACCAGTGAAATGCTACTCTGGAAGAGCTAAAATTGTAATCTTTAATGAATAGCTCCAGGCGATGGGACAGTCCAAAGCAAGTTTGGGTGATCATAGTTGACGTATTTCTGTGATAGCCTGATTTTCCTCCAAGTTTTCTACTTTAAAGGTGCTGAGGTCATGATAATCTAACACCCCCCCCCTCCCCCCCCCCCAAAAAAAAAAAAATAATAAATAAATAAATAAGTAAATAAAATTGTGAAAGAGGTATATGGTTAAAGTATCATTTGATCATGAGGGAATTTTGCCATTCTATAGAGAGCAGTTGGTCTTAAAATTGTACCGCATCACATTTCTCAACAAACTGCTTCATTAGTTCATTTTCCACAGTTTGTTACAATAGAAAGAACTGTATATTGAAATCATTTAATATAAGAAGTAACAAAACTGGATATTTGAAATGAGAATCATACTGCATCCACATTCTTATCCTGTTAAAATCTGATTGATTTGTCTCAGTAGTTGGGTTTCTTTGAGGTCATCTTAATTTCTGATGAGTAACAATTTCTTCTTAGTTGCTACAATTTTCGTGGGTGGCTTTGGCATGATTGAAGATGACCTAGAAGGAGTATCACACCTTTAAAAGAGAAATTTTTTAAATCCTTGGTCAATTCTACCATCTTTTGTTGAAGCTTCACCTCCTTTACAGTCATACTTTAGTGATAGTTCTATTTATGAAAAAGAAAAACTTGTCAAGTCTAAAGTGGAGATTCTTTGAGATGATCATATGTTTATCAAATGCTTTCTGTTCTCATCATAATTGGTCTTTTTGAAGCTTCTCTGCCATGTAGTTTATTCATCATAATGTAACTTGCAAGTTGATTGCATACTTGGTAGTTTCCTTTCATTATGAGACTATCAACTTTATATTGTGGCTAAATTTTTATTACTATGAGAGGCCAGATCTCTACGTCTTTCTTTCTGTTTTATTTTGGCATCTTAACTTCCGCATCTTGATTTTGAGCTATCCAGTTTAGATTTGATACTTTGGCTACACTTACTATATTCTTGTTTTCTTTGCAATGTTGTCTTGGAAAACTTTCCTTTCCTCCTTGTTGCATTTGAAGGGCTTGTGTTTTACATCATCATTTTACCTTAACTATGAATAGTGCTGGAGATTTGACAAAGGAGAAAGAAATCAGTAGATGATGATACCTAAATGACATCAAAATACTTGTGTTGCTGAATTTTTATTCTGCTACTTTTTCAAATTTTGTGTTCCATTCTTGCAAATTGACTGCCAATACCTGTTCTTTGTTTTTATGCTTTGCCCTTGGATTACATTAATAATATCATTCGTCTTTGAATACCACAGACTGAGTTTAAAAGGATCACTTCACCCCTGAAGTATCAGACAAGGTGTGTTGCTGCCTTTCCCGATCAGCAAGGTTTCTTGGTAAGATCTCCCTTTTATTTTGTTTCTTCTTCCCCTTGAACTTCTTATTTATTTCTGCTCCAACCTTTCCTAGTTTTCCAGCATGCTTGGCTCAAAAATGCCTGCAATTTACTGGGCTAGATTTTGCTTCTTGCAAGAAGATGAACTTACTGTCATGATGTGTCTCTGAGTATAAAGATTTTGGTTTTATACAATATCTTTGTCTGGTGCTGTGTGCCAAAGTAATTTCTGTGCTTCAGCTTTCTTTTGTTTGCATGTCAGATTAAGCCACAATTGGGAATGCACCTTAAAAATAATAATAAATCCATATTCTAAAGGGGAGCTATGAATATATGTGGACTTCTTTGTAAAAACACTATAATTTGAAAACATTTAAAAAATAACTTTAAAACTCATAAAAATGCTACATATTCTTCCAATTAACATCTGCAGTGAATCAGTGCCAGCTAGACGGATGGAACTCACTCCTCTAGTTTAAAAGTTGCAGTATTTTTTAAAAATGAGCTTTTAGGTTATAGTATTTTTTTTAAAAGAAATTCAACATAATATGGGTTAATTCTTGAAAATTAAACCTCTGGTTTTATCTTTGATGCAATATATGTGAGATGTGGTCCTTATGTTCTCTTTATCTTTTTCATTTTACTTTGATTGTGCAATAAAGTTGTCAAAGTCCATGTGCTCAAATGATTTAGACAAACATAGGGGAAAAAGTCTGAAGAGTATAGAAATAAAGCCACCAAAAAAAAGCATAAAGGGAAAAAGGTTAGGTGGAAACTAGGACTAGGATTCCCACTGATAGTAACATGAATGTACTGGTAGCGCTGCTTGCTTTACTACTATTATTATAAACAATTGTGAGAAAATAGAGATTCTTATTTTTGGAATACGAGTGTCCTTTGAGGCATGGTCTGTTAACTTTAGTGTATCCGTTAGTTGTGCATAAACACTAGAGAATACTGCTAAACCATGTTACATGTTTTTCTAAATTTGTTTAGATACCTGGTTTAGCCATTTAGGTTTGGGGTTATGTGATTGTTAACATGGCTATTTGACTGCAATGTTTTTTAATTGGTGGAGTTTATTACATATTTAGACATAAGAGTCCCACTATCTGTATAAATACCATGCTAATTTTCAAACACCATTATGCCCTAAATAAATGGAAAAAGCATTTGGTAAGCATGAAATCCTCTTTGAGAATGAGAATTAGATAAATCCATAGATATATATATATATATATATATGCATCTGACACCATTATCTGAATCCACGTACATAGTTTGCTATGTCAGGATGATGTGTTGTGCAATTGCACAGAACATGCTCTTAATCACCTCTTAAATAGGGTTTAAGGAGGAAATTCTGAAGCTAGAACTGTAGATATATTGAGGCACAACTTATGGATGTGCAAAATTAATGCACATTTTCAAATTAGAATAAGTTGAAGAAGGGGTGTGAAAACGTAAGAAATTTGGTGAAGACTATATGATTAGAGGTCCTCTATTCAGTTCTTTTTTTGTTTGTTCGTTTATTTGTTTTTATTATTATTATTATTGTTATGAAATGGAAAGAAAAACTTATCTTTATTCCAGCCTATAACTCAATATATATACAGATTAGGGGAAGCACTCCCCACTTCCTTAAATTAAGGATCCACTACCCCACTACTAATCTGAACACAAAACACAACTTGAAGGCCACAACTTCAGCCCACTAACAGATAATTCAACAGAAAAACAAACCAAATAACTGTACAAAATAACAGCAAATCATAAATTTCATAAATCTGTAAATATTCTCCTTATTTCCCGACACTTCCTCTCAAGCTGGAGAATGGATGTCATCCATTCCTAGCTTGCTTGTTAGTCTTTGAAAGGCAGTTCCAGGAAGGCCTTTGGTAAGTAGATTGTCACGGCTGGGATACTTCTACATTTAATTTCAGTATTATTTCCATTTCTTGCTTAGATATATTTTGCTGTATTTCCTTTATTGCATTTACATTCCAGCTGTTAGGTATATTTTAGCTAACAGATTCTGTTAGCTTAAGAGGCCACGTGTAAAGGCTGAAGAAAAGACAAAACATTCTGTTGTAACCGCTTGGGAAGGAAGGATCTGCTGCATCTCTCCTACCTTGAGCGCCTATATGTAATACTCCCATTCCATGGGAGACGATATCCAAAAAGATTGAATACACAAACTATTCTGTTTCTCCCTATCTCTCTCTCTCTCGTATTTCCCAATTCTCTCTAACCTTCTCATCACTCTCCTCTCTTACTCAACTTCCTACTCACCTCCCCTTTCTGAATCACCGAACCTTGGTTAGTTCATTGTCACGGTGACTTAGGACTGTGACAATTTGGTATTAGAGACACGATTCTTGCCAAGATTGGTAGAAGCTATGGCGGACGGAACCCGCATGAAGAATATGGAATCACAGTTGCAACAAGCCAACTCGTCCATGACCGAGGTCCAGCGACGCGTCGACTAGCTGGAGCTGGGAAACGGTCGCAACCATGAGGCGATCATGGCATTGGACCACAAATTGGAAGGAGCAATAAACGGCTTGGAGAGAAGGCTGGATGGAACGCTAGTCCAGATGCGAGAAGAAATGGCACAGATGCGAGAGGAACTCGGGATGCAACTTCAGCAGTTCATGCTGATGTTCACTCGCCAAAATTCGGTAAGCATGGCCCCGGAATTTCCCCCAAGAGATAGAACTAAACCCCTCTTAAGGAATAATAGAACAGTACATCGTCCAATGACTCCCGATATCGGAGGAGGACAAGATGAAGAGGGGGAGACGATGTTGCACAGAGGTCGCATGGAGCAGGCACCTTGGCAACAGCCAGGGTTTCCCTTGCCTCAAATGGAGATACCTATCTTTGAAGGGGATAACCCGCGCTGGTGGGTAAGGAGATGCGAAAGAATGTTCGAATGGTATGATATCCCGGAGGGTAGAAGGGTGTCCTTAGCTGCCGCTTACTTTAATGATGTAGTAGATGCATGGTATCAAGGGTGGACTAGTGTGAGGAACCATCCTACATGGTGGGAGTTCACTGAGAAATTATGTGAGAGATTCGGGGAAAGAAGTATGTCTGATATTGTTGAAGAATTCAACAAGCTCAGACAGGTGGGGGAGTTGACAGCCTACTTAAAAAGGTTTGAAGAGCTTAGATCTATTATGAGCAGCCATGACCAGCATCTTTTGGAGGCCTACTTCGTGTCCAGTTTCTTGAGTGGACTGAGTGAGGACCTAAGGCATGTGGTCAAGATGATTAGACCCCGAACGGTGGAGCAAGCGGTAGAGTGCACGAGATTGCAAGAGATGGTGGTGGAGGCCTTGATGAAAAAGCAGAGGCAGCAAAGTAAGGCTCTGGCAGCAGGGACCTCTCATTAGGGAGGCAGAGGATTTAATCGGGAATGGACAGTTGGTAATTTCGGAGCTAAACAATCGAGTGTACCACCGGCAGTGGGGAGGTTTAACGAACAAATGCGACAACCAGGTATGTGTTACAAGTGCGGGGATAAGTACTTCCCAGGGCACCAATGTAGGAGGCAGATTCTCTTACTAGAAGGAGATCCAGAAGAAACAATAGAAGAAGTGGAGGGTATTGATGAGTGTGAAGAAACGGGGAAGGAAGACAATGGGGAAATATCACTCCACGCATTAAAGGGGATGACTAACAAAAAGATCATTAAAGTCGAGGGAAAGGTGAAGGATAAGAACCTGATGATCTTGATAGATAGTGGAAGCACCCATAGCTTCCTTGATGAGGGCACTGCAAGAAGACTGAGAAGCCCACTTTCGGATACTCCACCCCTCAGCGTGACAGTAGCTAACGGGGGTAGAGTGATTAGCAACTCGGCCTGCCCAAGGTTTAGTTGGGAGATGCAGGGGGAAGAATTCGAAGCTGACCTCAGGCTTATGCAACTTGAGGGCTGTGATGTGGTCCTAGGAGCGGGCTGTGATGTGGTCCTAGGAGCTGACTGGATGAAGGAAGTCAGCCCCATCAGCTTCGATTTCAATCGTATGGAAGTATCTTTTGAAAAAAGAGGGAGAAAAATGACACTTAAGGGTGAGCTCACCTTGTCCTTCAGCAACCATCACAAAGAAGTTGACCAGGTACACTCTAGCCACCTTATTAATGAACTGTTGGTAGAATTTGGGGACTTATTTGTCGAGCCTAATACCTTACCACCCAACCGAGACTTAGACCACTCCATCAACCTCAAACCAGGATCCGAACCAGTAAATATCAGGGCTTACCGGTATTCACCCATACAAAAAACGGAGATTGAAAAGATGGTTAAAGAAATGCTAAATCAATCTTTCATACGGCCTAGCCACAGCCCCTTTGCCTCACCGGTTCTTCTAGTAAAGAAGAAGGACGGATCTTGGCGTTTTTGTGTAGACTACCGCCAATTGAATGCCCTCACCATAAAAGACAAGTTTCCCATACCCCTGATAGAAGACCTAATGGATGAACTACATAATGCCACCATTTTCTCCAAACTAGACCTCCGGTCGGGCTATCACCAAATCAAAATGAAAGCTGAAGATGTCCACAAAACTGCCTTTAGAACTCACCATGAGCATTTCGAATTTAGGGTGATGCCTTTTGGGCTCACCAATGCACCAGCTACCTTCCAATCCCTCATGAACCGAATATTTGAACCCTATTTGAGAAAATTTGTATTAGTCTTCTTTGATGACATCCTTGTTTACAGTCCAAACCTTGAACAGCACCTATCCCATCTCAGAACCACTTTAGAAGTCCTCAAATCTCACCAACTTTTCATAAAAAGGTCTAAGTGTTGCTTCGGCCAAGATCAGTTTGAATACTTGGGCCATATAATATCAGGGGAGGGAGTGAGGACAAACCCAAAGAAAGTGGAAGCCATGATCAGCTGGTCCAAACCGGCGAATTTGAAGGCTCTAAGAGGGTTCCTCGGCCTCACAGGATAGTATAGACGGTTTGTTAAGGGGTATGGCATCATCAGCTGGCCCCTAACTGATTTGCTGAAGAAGGGAAATTTCAAATGGAGTGAGGAGGCCGAAGCAGCCTTCGAGAAGCTTAAGGAGGCAGTGAGTACAGTGTCGACTTTAGGGTTACCCGATTTTAATGAACCCTTTGTTCTAGAGACAGATGCTTGTGGAGTGGGCGTAGGGGCAGTCCTAATGCAGAAGGGGAGACCTCTGGCATTCTTGAGCCAGGCTTTGAGCACCAGGCACTTGGGTTTGAGCATATATGAGAAGGAATTTCTAGCAGTGTTGACGGCAGTTGAAAGGTGGAGACATTACTTAGAAGGGGGTAGATTTATCATCAAAACAGACCATGAAAGCCTCAAATTTTTACTACAACAGAAGTTGCAAACTCAACTACAAAAGAGAGGCATGGCCAAGCTCATGGGACTCGATTATTCCATACAGTACAGGCGGGGCAAGGAAAACAAAGCTGCCGATGCATTATCAAGGTGTCAAGAGGAAGGCAGTTTGACAGCTATTACAACAATAGTGCCCGAGTGGTTTTAGGAAGTGGTAGACAGTTATGCCGACGATGAGCAGACTGGGGAGCTAATGGAGAAGCTGGTTATGGAACCGAATGGGGCTGGGAACTATACTCTAAAGGAAGGTATGTTGAGGTTTAAAGGCAGGCTTTTCATAGGGAGCAAGGGGGACCTTAAGCAAAAAATTTTACATTCATTACATAGCTCACCCGTGGGAGGGCACTCGGGGATCCAAAATATCTACCACCGAGTTAAGCAGTTGTTTTATTGGCCCAAGATGAAGGCGGAGGTGAAGAACTTTGTGTTGGCTTGCGATATATGCAAGGGGTGTAAACTGGAGAATGTGGCGTATTCGGGTCTCTAACAGCCTCTACCAGTACCGGATCGAGCTTGGGTTAGTGTATCAATGGATTTCATCGAAGGGCTACCTAAATCAGAGGGGAAGGATAGTATCTTGGTTGTAGTGGATCGGTTCACAAAGTTCGCACAATTTATAGGGTTGGCTCACCCTTACACAGCCAAGGAAGTGGCTAGAATGTTTATGAACAGAATAGTATCGCAGCATGGGGTGCCAAGCACCCTCATATCTGACCGTGATAAGGGATTCACAAGCCACTTTTGGCAATAATTGATGAGTTCTATAGGGATTAAGCTCAATATGTTAACAGCATATCATCCCCAATCAGATGGGCAAACTGAGAGAGTCAATCAAGTGTTGGAAACCTACCTAAGATGCATGTGCATACAGCAGCCCAAACATTGGCATAGGTGGTTGGCATTGGCTCAGTGGTGGTATAATACCACCAGCCATACATCCTTAAAAATGTCCCCTTTTGAGGCACTGTATGGATGCCCGCCGCCATTATTACCTGCTACTGGAGGGCATGCAATAGAGATATCGGTGGAAGAATACCTACAACAAAGAAGGAGGGTCCTGCAACAACTAAAGCAAGATCTGGCATTGGCTGGAATAGGATGAAACAGTATGCGGACAAAAGAAGGAGTGACCGGGAATTTGAAGTGGGAGAAAGGGTGTATCTCAAGCTAAGATATCCTCACCTAAAGGCCTTCAGCCAATGGGCAGTATCTAAGTTGAGCCCTCGGTCTTTTGGACCATTCAACATAACAGAGAAAATAGGTAAGGTAGCCTACCGACTCCAATTGCCCGAAGGCACTCACATACACCCTGTCTTCCATGTATCCTTGCTCAAGCGATCAACTGGGACGGAGTTAGTAGACATGGCCTTACCAGCACCGTGTAGGGGTACAGAAGGTCCTATGGAACCAGAGGCGATTATAGACAGAAGGGTGGTCCACCACCAAGGGGCTCCTTTAATTGAATTGTTGGTAAAATGGACGCAAGGAAGTAACAAGGAGAACTCGTGGGAATACCTGCTAGGCCTACTCCAGCATTTTCCCCGGACAACAAGCCTACTTAGTATTTCTTGAGGACAAGAAATTTTCCAAGGGGAGAAAATTGTCACGGCTGGGATACTGCTACATTTAATTTCAGTATTATTTCCATTTCTTGCTTAGATATATTTTGCTGTATTTCCTTTATTGCATTTACATTCCAGCTGTTAGGTATATTTTAGCTAACAGATTCTGTTAGCTTAAGAGGTCACGTGTAAAGGTTGAAGAAAAGACAAAACATTCTGTTGTAACCGCTTGGGAAGGAAGGATCTGCTGCATCTCTCCTACCTTGAGCGCCTATATGTAATACTCCCATTCCATGGGAGACGATATCCAAAAAGATTGAATACACAAACTATTCTGTTTCTCCCTATCTCTCTCTCTCTCGTATTTCCCAATTCTCTCTAACCTTCTCATCACTCTTCCTCTCTTACTCAACTTCCTACTCACCTCCCCTTTCTAAATCACCGAACCTTGGTTAGTTCATTGTCACGGTGACTTAGGACTGTGACATAGATCTTCTAGTTGACTTCCTGTAGGCACAAATGGAGTACAAATTAGACTACTTTCTAGCTTTTCTTTTATAAAGTGCCTGTCAACTTCCATATGTTTAGTATGATCATGTTGCATCGGATTGTGTACAATATTAATCGTTGATTTGTTATCACAATACAGTTTCATAGGATCCTTCTATTTGATGTTCAGATCTTTTAGAACTATTTTAATCCATAGTAATTCACAAATCCTAAGTGCCATAGATCTGAATTTAGTCTCTGCACTTGATCTTAATAACACATTATGTTTCTTACTTCTCTAGGTAACAATATTTCCCCTTAGAAAAGTACAATATCCGGATGTTGATCTCTTATTAACCATTGATCTTGCATAATCAACATCCTTATAGGCTTCAAGGGTCAATTCTTGTCCTTTTTTGAATAGGATTCCTTTACCTAGCGTGCCCTTTAGATAATGCAGAATTTTGTGTACAATGTTTAGGTGAATTTCCTTAGGATTGTGCATAAATTAGTTAACCACTCCCACAACATAAGCTATGTCCAACCTTGTATGTACTAGATAAATGAGTCTCCCAACTAATCTTTGGTAGAGACCTTTATCTATTGCTGCATTTTCTAGACTATTACCTAGCTTATAGTTAAGACTCAATAGGAGTCTTAGCTGGTCTACATCCTAGCATACCAGTTTTTGTTAATAGATCTAGGATATATTTCTGTTGTGATAAAAAAATACCCGGCTGAGAGTGAGCCACTTCAATACCCAAGAAGTACTTTAGCCTACCCAACTCCTTAATTTCGAATTCCTTTAATAAACATTGCTTTAGGCTTTCCATTCCCTCCAAATCATCTCATGTCATGATGATATCATCCACATAAACCAACAAAACAATAATTCTTCTAGCAACTGAATGCCTTATAAATAATGTATGATCTCTTTGCTTTGTTTGTATCCCAATTTGAGCATGGCTTTGGTAAATTATCCAAACCATGCCCTTGGAGATTGCTTCAACCCATATAGGGATTTATTTAACTTACACACGACATCTTTGTCCTTTGTTTGACTCACTCCTGATGGAACCTCCATATAAATTTCTTCCTCTAAATCTCCGTGTAGAAATGCATTTTTTATAATAAATTGTTGTAATTTCCAACTAAGATTAGCAGCTAGAGATAGCAATATTCTTATGGTATTCATTTTTGCAACGGGAACAAAAGTTTCAAGGTAATCAACACCATAGGTTTGAGTATAACTCTTGGCAACCAACATTGCCTTGTACCTTTCTAATGACCCATTTGAGTGGTATTTAACAGTGAATATTCATCTACGCCCCACTGGTTTCTTTCTTTTAGGCAATGTCACTATATCCCATGTCTTATCCTTTTCAAGTGCCTGCATCTCTACCCTTATGGCTTCTCTCCAATTCTCATTACTTAATGCCTCAGATACTGTTTTTGGAATAGGAATTGTGCTAATGTTGGTGAGAAAGGTTTTGTGATCTGGAGACAAGTGTTTATAAGATATGAATGCATGGGGTGTTGTGTACATGTTCTGGTCCCTTTGCGAGCGGCAATAGATAGGTCAATATCAATTGAATTAGGCAAATCAAAAACACGCTCAACTGCATTAGGGTAGATGGTAGTAGAAGTAGTTACCTCAGCTTGCTCAATGTCAAGTTTAGGAGCTAATTTAGATACTTGGACAGGTGTTGAATGAGCAGTAGGTTTCTTTCTTCTTGAGAAAAGTGGACGAGGTTCAACTTCTTGAATTAACATTTCTGTCTATTCTTGAGGCTTGGACTGAGAATTAGATGTTGATTGTGGGGATGAAACAATTGGTTGTAAGTGTTGTAAAGGAGTAGGCAATAAAGAAGGGAACCAGGGAAAAACAAATTCCTATCCTCTTCCTCACTAATTGAGATCTCCCCCTGAACAAAATACTTAGTTTGTTCAGCAAATGTAACATCCATTGATACAAAAAAAAAAAAAAAAATTGGTTGGAGGATGAAAAAACTTATACCCTTTTTGAGTAGATGAATACTCCATAAAAATACTGATAAGATCCTAGTTAGAAAATCCAAACTGTAATCAATTAACAATGGCTATTAGAGTTTTTGGTCAAGAACAAGAACAACCTAGGGCATTCGAGAGGCCTTATCTCTCCCGAATTCTCTTACAAAAACCAGTGCACACCTCTCTCTCTCTCTCTCTCTCTTTTTCCCTTATTTATACCCTGTCCTACTCAGCATAATTGCCTTTGGCACATGCTGGTTTGTTACACACAAACCAGCGATTTTCCCCTACTACCCTCAGCCCTCGCTTGTTGTTACGCAAGCCCCACTCCTTTTACCCCCTACCCCTTAGGTTGCCTCTGGTTGGTCCAATGGACGGCCTATCATTATCTTCCCCTCTAACTTTCACCTTATCCTCAAGCTGGAAATATGGAAACTGTTGTTGAATGAGGTCAAACGGTTCCCATGTCGCTTTTAAAGGGGGCAGTCCCTTCCATTGAATTAAAACATCCCTGCCTTGTAGATTGCTTCCTGTTCCAAATCGAACCCCCATGATTGCCTCGGGCTCTACCAATAGCTCTAAATATGCACTCAGCTGGCTGGGGAGTTCCACACTTGCCTTCAATGCCCCTCTTGCCTCACGTAATTGGGACACATGGAAGACAGGGTGGATGTTGCAATGGGAGGGCAATGTCAATTTGTAAGCGACCGGTCCTACCTCCTTCCCAACTTCAAAAGGACCATAAAATCTAGGAGCTAACTTCTCATTGGAGCGGCCAGCCAACGATTTTTGGCGATATGGCCTCAATTTCAGGTGAACCAAATTCCTCGCCTTGAATTTTACCTCTCTTCTCTTCCTGTCAGCTCCTCTTTTCATCACAGATTGGGCCCTCAGCAATTGTGTCTTCAAGTCAGATCCAAAATCTTATCTCTTTCAACCAATTGCTGCTCCACCATTGACATTGACGTGGTCCCTCTTTCAAACCTCACCAAGGCTGGAGGTTCTCTACCATACACCACCTAAAATGGGGTCTTCCTCGAAGCTGTATGGTAGGACGTGTTATACCATAGTTCAACCCAAGGCAACTGGCAACCACATGGACCACGATTTCGGTTGAGAGGAAGCAAAACAACGCAAGTATGCTTCCAAAGTCCGATTCAGTACCTCTGTTTGCCCATCGGTTTGTGGGTGATAGGCAGTGTTTTGATTTAGTTTCGTATCTTGGAGGCGGAACAATTCCTCCTGAAATTTGCTCATGAAAATTTTGTCCCTATCCGATACAATGGACCTTGGGAGGCCATGTAACCTTACGATTTTCTTAACAAAAGTTCCAGCCACTTCCCCTGCAGTAAATGGATGTTTCAGTTCGATAAAGTGCCCATATTTACTTAGCCGGTCTACTGCAACCAATATGGAGTCCATTTTGCCCGATCTTGGTAACCCCTCAATGAAGTCCATAGCAATATCATCCCAAACTTGATTAGGGATAGGAAGAGGTTGCAGTAATCCTCCAGGTGTCAACGCTGAATATTTATTCTGTTGGCAAATAGAACAATCACTCACATACTTATAGATGTCCTTCTTCATCCCTTGCCAATAGACACTTGCCGCCAGTCTTCAAGAACCCTGAATGACCCCCGAGACTGCCATCATGTCCCTCATGTAGTACCAATGGAATGAGAGAGGACCCCTTTGGTAAATACAACCTCCCTTTATATAACAGTTGGTTGCCCACTCATTGGAAATTGGGTTGGGAAGCAGGATCTGTTTGCTGATCCTTGATAATTCGCTGCACCCTGTCATATGTTTCTACTTCTCGGGCTAATTGATCCAGTTGGATTACTTTTGGTAATGTCAAAGCCATGAAGGTTGTTGTGTGGTTGATGCGTGATAACCCATCAGCTGCCTTATTCTCCAATCCCGGCCTATAATGAATCTCAAATTGAAATCCCATTAGTTTTACCATCCATCTCTGATACTCGGGGCTCGCCAACCGCTATTCCATCAAGTATTTGAGGCTCTTTTGATCAGTCCAAACCTCAAATTTCCTCCCTAAAAGATAATGTCTCCATTTTTGCATCGCAAAGACTATGGCCTTCAATTCCCGCTCATAAACTGATTTCGTCCTTCCTAACTGACTGAAAGCTTGACTGAAATAAGCAATGGGTCGGTGATCCTACATTAAAACAGCCCCCATGCCTTCCCCCGAAGCCTCCGCCTCTACTACAAAAGGTTTTCCAAAATCCAGCTGTTAGAATGTTGTCTCAAGTAGATCCAGATTTTACAGTAGTTAAATGAGTTGGTTTAGTGGGTTTAGTCAGGCGGTTTCTCAGCTTTGTAATTAGTATTAAGTTTGAGGGTAAAACTGGGAATGTCTAATCCTATCATAAGCCTTAGAGATTATCGCCTATTATTCTATAAATAGAATAGGGGTCTAGGCTTATGTCATAGAGTTCATTCTCACGAGGAAGTTTAGAAGAGAAAATGTTGTGTACAGGAAATAGTCTTTGTAATCTTGGAGAGACTTGTAATTGTGAGGGCGAGGTTGTACTGCTATCATTCTGAATTAAAGAGGCTGCTATCGGGAGGCTTTAAGAGGCTGGATATAGGATTGTCCTAAGGGCAATCTGAACCAGGATAAACTGCTTGTGTTCTTCTTATGGTTTGATTTATTTTTTTGTCATTTACATTCTATTTTCATTATCATTCTCTTTTGTTTCTGTTATCATTGAAATATGAGAGTGTGCGCAAATGTGAGGCAGTGAAATCCGTTCAAGAAATGTAATTCTAAGTGCTCCTAAGTTAACATCAGCAAGGCTAGAACTGGCAGGGAAATCATCTTCGCCTTCAGCTGTTGGAAGGCTTGCTCGACTGCCACATCCCAATAAAAATTATTCTTCTTTAATCGTTTAGTTATGGGTCTTGCCATCTTGCCGTAGTCTTTCACGAAGCACCGATAATATCCCGTGAGCCCCAAGAAACCTCTCAATTCCTTCATTGTTGTAGGAATAGGCCAATCTACCATCGCTTGCACCTTAGCGTGATCAGCTGACACACCTTGTTGGGAAATGATGTGGCCTAAATATTCAACCTCCGGCTGCCCGAACAAGCACTTTTTCCTGTTAGCAAGCAACTGATTTTTTGCCAACACAACGTAAGTGCTTTATGTGTTGCTTTAAACTCCTACTATAAACCAATATATGATAAAAAAAACCAATAAAAATCGCCTTAAAATACTCCCTGAAGATATCATTCATTAGCGATTGAAAAGTTGCAGGTGCGTTTGTCAACCCGAACGGCATAACTAGGAACTCGTAGTGACCCTCATGTGTTCGGAAAGCTATTTTGGGAACATCTTCAGCTTTGACCCTAATTTGATGGTAGCCAGATTTTAGGTCCAGCTTGGAGAAGACCATAGCCCCATGTAGCTCATCAAGTAGCTTCTCAATCACCGGTATGGGGAATTTGTTGGGAATGGTTACCTTGTTCAAGGCCTTGTAATCGACACAAAAACTGCCACCCTCCATCCTTCTTCTTAACCAACAACACCAGGCTAGAAAGTAGACTGCAACTTGGTTGAACAATCCCAGTCCTCAACATCTCACCCACCAGTTTTTCAATCTCATTTTTTTGCAAGTAAGGGTAATGGTAGGGCCTCACATATACTGGTGCGGTTCCTAGAATCAGGTTAATAGCATGGTCTTTTTTTCTACATGGTGGCAGCCCCTCTGGATTAGAAAATACCCCTTCAAACTCTTCCAACACCCCTTGCAACATCATTGGGATTTCCCATTGTTTTTCTTCAAATTCTGTTGTAATGGTCCCCAATTCCAACAGCATCCCCTCACCACTTCCCTTAAGAGCTTTCATCTTGGCCTTCAAGGACACCATGGTTTTACTCAAGCTTGGGTCTCCCTGCAGTGTTACAACCATACCACCCACTTGAAACTTCATAGTTAAAGCCTTCCAATCCACATTCATTTTCCCCATGGCTGTTGACCACTTCATACCTAAGATCACATCCGAGCTACCCAACTCTAAGGGCAAAAAATCCTCCACAATTTGCAGGTTTTGTAGGTGCAGTTTCACCCCCTTGCAAATGGTGGCCCCTTGCACCGCCATTCCCATTCCCATAAT
Organism: Diospyros kaki; assembly: GCA_036245055.1. NCBI lineage: Eukaryota > Viridiplantae > Streptophyta > Magnoliopsida > Ericales > Ebenaceae > Diospyros > Diospyros kaki. Next base: position 41,512,742 of record BSEG01000012.1, read on the forward strand.
CACTCCATACTTGGCAGTTTCTGTTCTTAGCAACCCTAACTGTTGTACCAGCTCAGTTGCAATAAAATTATGTGTTGCTCCTCCCATCAATAAGCACTACAACTGGTTGTCCTTTGATATCCCCTTTCAGCTTCATTGTTTGTGGCGTTGTCAATCCAACTACCGAGTTCATGGATAGCTCAATCACTTCTCCCCCACACCCCAACTCTTCCTCGCCCCCCTACACTGCTTCCTTCTCTCCTACTGCCTCGCCTATTTCTTCATCATAGACCATCAAAACTTGGAGCTTCTTGTTTTTGCACCTATGTCCTATTGAATATTTTTCATCACAAGGGAAGCAAAGGCCTTCCACTCAGCCTCACTAAACTGCTTAAAAGGAAAGCTACCACCATTTATAGCAGTGTGAAACCGGGGTCCCGGTTGGGTCACAAACTTTTAGGAGGAACTCAAACCCTTCTTTGGTACCAAGGACATTCGATTAGTGACCGTTGGCGTTATAGAGTACCCACTCTTGGGTGGTTCGGTTGCCCTATGACAGTTCCGAAGGGCTGCGTTCTTTTCCTCAATATTTTGAGCCACCACCATGATTCAATCGAGCCCCCGTGGCTGCAGCGCCCTGATCTTTGCTCTTATCTCCTGGTTGAGGCCGTTTAGGAATTGGCCTTCCAAAAACACCTTAGGAACATCAGGCACAACCGCGACCAATGTCTCAAACAACAACCTATACTCCTTAACAGTCCCCTCTTGCCTAAGAGCCAAGAAACGCTCCTCCAACGACCCCTCTTGAGTGGGGTGAAACCTACCCGGAATACCTTGCTTCAAGCCTTCCCAACTCCGAATTCCTCTTCGCCTTGTCTCCCATTGGAACCAAGACAGAGCCACTGCTTCGAAACACAGTGCGGCGAACTCTATCTTCTCCTCGTCCGTTAGTTGATTGACTGCGAAATACCTCTCGACTCGGAAAATCCACTCATTGGGATTCTCTCCTTCGAAAATGGGCATCTCCAGTCTCCTTCCTCGTACGTCCGACCAATACCCACCCCCGACTCCTCCTTCCAAGTTGCGACCTCTCACAATCCAGAATCCATGGTGAATTCCGAAGGTCCTTTTCGCTCCTTGGACTTTCTCTTCCTCTCCTGCTCCTGCTCGTCCCCCTTCATTTGCATGAAAGCGAATTGCTCGAGCATCATCGCCACATTTCGTTCCATCGCCTGGATGTCACCTCTAATGGCTTCAACTCCCCTTTGCATGCCCTCCATCTGCGACTCCAATTCACCCACTCCTTCCGTTAGGTTCACCATGAGGATCGACATCGCTCTGATACCAAATTGATAAGATCCCAGCTAAAAAATCCAAACTGTAATCAATTAACAATGACTATCAAAGTTTTCGGTCAAGAACAAGAACAACCCAGGGCATTCGAGAGGCTTTCTCTCTCCCGAATTCTCTTACAAAAACTAGTGCACCTCTCTCTCTTTCTCTTTCCCTTATTTAGACCTTGTCCTACTCAACATAACTATCTCTGGCAGCACATGCTGGTTTTGTTACACACAAACCAACCGTTTTCCCCTACTACCCTCAGTCCCCACTTGCTGTTACGCGAGTCCCACTCCTTTTACCCCCTCGCCCCTACCCTTTAGGCCAACTCTGGTAGGTCCAATGGACCGGGGGCCTATCAAATACATCTAAGAGCCCTAGGATCCAATTTTCCCTTTTGCTGAGAGTGTTAATGAACAAATGCTACACACCCAAATACTCTAGGTATGAGACCACTAGAGATTGAAGCTTGTGAAAAGAATTGAGATAGCAGTTGAACATGACTTTTAGAACTCATGTTTCTTGATGGTAGTCGATTTATAAGATGAGTAGTACTCAATACAGCCCCCCCCCATATTGTCTTGGAACATTCCCTTGAATTAAGGGCTCTAGTGATATTTGAAATAAAGTTGTCCTTAGCATTTTCTAATTTAACTCTTTTGATAGCAACATTGAATTGAGTTTTGATATTATAGAAAATAAGGACTACAGAACTGACATCTGATTTGTTTTTTAAAAGATAGATCCAAGTGGTTCTAGTACAATCATCAATAAATGACACAAACCATCGAGCTCCAATGATATTAGAAATAGGAGATGGACTCCAAGTGTCACTGTGAGTAAGTGTAAATGGAGAAGGACTTCTTTTAACATTCATTGGAAATGTGGTCCTCCTATGTTTTGCAAATTCACACGTGTCGCGTTGGAAGTCTAATTCATTTAATCCTTTGAACAATAAAAGATACATAATTTTTAGAACATTAAAAGAAGGATGACCAAAACGAAAATGCTGTAACCAAATCTTCTCTCTGCGAGATTGAGAAAGATTATGTCATACATGTCATAGGAGATAGTTTGGCTAGCCTAGGTTCCTGTCCACTGCTTTGTTCCTTAAGAAAATAGAGACTTTCCTTCTCTTTAGCATGCTCAATCATCTTCCTTGTGTCCTACTCTTGAATTTCACAATGAGGGATGAAAAACAACTCTACAATTAGAGTCTGAAGTAAGTTTCTGGATTGAAACAAGGTGAGTGAAAAGTTTAGGTACATGTAGGGCATTTTTTAAGGTAAGATTTTCATTGATATAAACATCTTCTTGACTTCCTATTGTGGTAGTTTTACCATCAGCAATGGTAATTTTTCAGTTGCTAGGATAGGGATTATAGGACACAAATTTGTGAGAAGAACATGTCATATGATCAATGGCACTTGAGTCAATAATCCAGGCATTTGAGAGAGCGGTATCTATGGCATTTAGTGCATAAGAAAAGGAGGAAGTACTTGAAGAGATTAGGTTACAAGTACTTGAACAAGTAGATTTCTCCATGGATCCAATCAATTGCTTCAATTTAGAGATTTCTTCCTTGTTAAACTCAACAATCACTGGTTTTGAATGCTCCATTTCCCCCACCCGTTGTGTATTAGCCACATAGGCATGCTCCTGCCTCTTCTGCTTGCCTGGTGCTTTACCTTTAGCTTGTGGTTTCCCATGTAACTTCCAACACTTATTTATAGTGTGTCTAGACTTCTTATAATAGGTGCACCATGGGAGATCTTTGTTTGATTGTGACACATCTATAGATTTTTTAGTCTCACCTCCTTGATGTTCTGCACTAGAATGCTGGATCTTTCTTGTCATCAATGTTGAGTTTTCCATTGTATGACTCTCAAGCATGACACCTCTCCTTCCTTCCTTAGCTCGAACAATGACTATAGTCTCATTTAGAGATGGTAAATCCTCTTTTCCTAGTATTTGGACTCTCAATATTTAGGCCAGCAAGGAATTCATAAATCCTTTCTTTTTCAACAAATCTTTTAAGTAGGGCAGCATCCTCACTACATTTCATTTTGATACATTGGTAGTGATCCATTTTCTGCCATAGAGTTTGCAGGAGATTGGAATACTCAGTGATGGAAAGATTTCCTTGCTTGGTTGTTGAGATCTTTGTCTTGATCTCATAAATTTGGGCTGCATCTCGAACTTTGGAATAAATTTGTTTAATTGTATCCCAAATTTCTTCAGTTGTACCTAGAAACATAACAATATCACTTATCTCAAAAAGCATAGAATTCCATAGCCAAGACATTACCATATAATCCTCTTCATGCCAAACTTCGAAAGTAGAACCTCCTTCCTTCAGCCCAATACTGAGTAGATGGCTCAATTTGCCTCTCCCTTTCAAAAAAATCCTAAACAATTGAGACCACTTCAAATAGTTCTTACCATTCAACCTATAAGCTGCCTAGATGGATATTCTACAGTTCTCCATTTGATGGATTACTTATATTCTCCCCACAAACAGTGGCTGTAACTGGTGATTCAGAGGCACCACTAGCTTCGGTTGAGGTAGACATAGTTCCCAGATGAACTGCACTTGAACTTCTCGGGTCACAAGATAGCTAGGCTTAAGATCTCGGACTGAGTTGTTGCTTTCTTCGGAAATTGACCTTTATGGCTCTGATACCATGTTATAAAACAACAACATACCTAGCCTTTATCTCACTATGTGGGGTTAACTATATGAATTCTAGACTTCCATGTATTTCTGTCTTTTGTCATATCTTCATTTAGGTCCCATACACTTTATATCAAACTTTAATCTCTCTCCCAAAGTCTTCTTGGGTCTGCCTCTTACCTTTTTTTTTGACTAATTGTTTCATTTCATCAACTCTCCTCACATGAGCGTCTCTTGGTCTTCTTCTCACATGACCAAACCATCTTAGTCTAGTCTCTCTCATCTTTTCCTCGATATCGTGTTATAAAATGGCAAGATAAACTTATCTTTATTCTAGCCTATAACTCAATATATATACAGGTTAGGGGAACACTCCCCACTTCCACTACCCCACTATTAATCTGAACACAAAACACAACTTGAGGGCCACAACTTCAGCCCACTAACAGATAATACAACAGAGAAACAAACCAAATAACTGTACAAAATAGCAGCAAATCATAAATCTGTAAATATGCTCCTTATTTCCCTGACAATTAATATCATTTTTGGTTTTTTTTTTTTGGGGGGGGGGCGGGGCTGTGCGGATTCAATCTTGATTTCTTCATGTTATATCACATACACACATATCCAGCCGTTATCCCACTATGTGGGGTTGGCTACATGAATTCTAGACTTCTATGTGGGTTACATCCCAACAGATAGTTTGCCTAGAATTCATATTTGGATCCGACTAGGTTTTACGTTGGCTGTCGGCTACCTAACGCAACCCTCCTCCTTTATCCGGGCTTGGGACCGGCAGTGGATAATATCCCTTGGCGGAGTAATGATGAAATGAAGTTTGAACACCATCTTCACATGAAAAAATTTCATGAGATGGTAGTGAATGAAGATAATTGATATAGTTGTGTTCCATAACTTAGTTGACATGGTGAAACCAACAAGTACAATATGGAAACACAACATAATTTCTTCATGTTATATGATATCATATATTAGGACCGGATGGAACTTAAGAGCCTAAGTATGTATGTACAATCATGATTTCTTTGTACTATATGATGATTTGTACAAATGCTATTATTTATTGATAAAACACTGAATATGGTTGAAAACTTTGGACATATTGTTGCTAACTTGCTGTGTTAATTTGAATCCTGGCAGTGCTTGTTAATTTGAATCGTGGCGGTTATTCTGTTTTTTATGTTTCTTCATTTTTTTTAAATCTAAAGCTTTATATGCTAATCCCATTAACTTTGAGCTGAATGGGTTAGTTACAATAGTAAGCTGGTTGTATTTTGTTGAGGCTGGTAATAACTTCAACTTTTGTATGAGAGGGTACTTTAGAAACATGAAGAAAGTGATGCCTTCATAAGATAGGGTTAATGATTCATGTCTTCCATTGTTTCTTCTTCTGGGTACCCTCATTGTATCATGGGGTACATGAAAACTCAGATGAACTCAATATTTCTTAGTCTATTTTGCTACTTTCTTCTGCTACGTTGGGATAGCTTTCCTCTAGGAATCATTCCCGTTTGTTTGTTTAAGGTTTTCATGCTCATATATGTTTTCCTCTCTCTGGCTTGAAATCTGTAAACTAATGTGTTTTCTTATCCTAAATTTGTGGTGTTATGCACATTAGTATAGAATGCTAACATTCTTTCAATTTTTCTTTCCTGCTATCTGATGCTATCCATTTGTGGATAAACATTGCTATTTCAGTTATGGGGTATTGATATTGAAACACTTCTGAATTTGGAACCGATTTCTTTTCAGGTTGGTTCGATTGAGGGAAGGGTTGGTGTACATCATCTTGATGATTCACAGCAAAATAAAAACTTCACTTTCAAATGTCATAGAGAGGGCAATGAAATATACTCAGTCAACTCATTAAACTTCCATCCTGTAAGTCCCTATATTGCAACTCTAATTTTCCATTTCAAACTGGTGATTGTTGTTGCTTTTTATGTTATGCCAATCCCATTTCCTTACTTTGATTTATTAATGTACTCTCTTGACTGGTTGCAGTTGGGTTACATTAGTCTTTATGACATTGCATTTTTTAAAGATTGTAAAAATTCAACTTCAGACAAGCTTTATGGCTTCTTAAACTGGTCACAGTTCCTCGACAAGTTATTAGTTTATCACCTTTTGATACAAAGAACTAAAAATTTCAAACAAGGTAGCTGGGTTGAGATGGCCTATATATCCTATATATCTATCCATCTTTAATCCCCACTGGAATTGGTACCCCATGGGAGGATATTGTTTTGTAGCTCGACTGAAGTCTAAATTATGATAAATTTCATTCCTTGCACTTCAATCTATGAACACATGGCTTTTTTGAATCACTTCTAAGGGATCGAGGTACTTCTCAGATCTTGATATGTTATGAAAACCAACATAATTGCTAGGGTGTGGCTTTGACTGCCTGAGGCAAATGATTCAGAGGTTGCCTTGCTTGGTTCACATTTCTCTGTGAACAGTGGTCTTGTGGTAACTCGCTAACTCTTATTTCAACAAGCTGTTACAGCACAAGTCCTCATGAGCACATAGTCAACACACTTTCTCTCTCTCTGTGACTAGAATCTGTCATGAATTGTTTATGGCATCATTATTTGGCAGATGCTTGTAGATATTTTTGTTTATTTTTCCAGCAAGTGGCATGTATGCTAGGATGGCTCGTGAATGGATGGGTGGCTTCTTTAATGTATTAGTTATACAGGCAAGGACACTAAATGGTATTACTACAAAATATAGATGAAAGTAAATCATTGACAAAGTACTTCCTCCTATGTTACAACTCTCATTTGCAGCTGCTTTCTTTTCTATTGGCTAGTATGTCATCATATTTCTCCGAGTGTGTTATTGTCTATACCTATATGCTATTGAGGAAGTGCATGTGTTTGGGATATTTAATTTTGATCTTTCTGTTGTGTGTTTATTAACCATGCTAAATTGCTAATGCTTTGATGGTTTTTGACTTATAGAGAAGTATATCTTGCAGATATAGTTTGGGGTAAAAACCTTGTAGGATTTGACATTCCAAAATAGCCAAGTTTTTTCATGACCAATTCGTTACTGATCTAAATAATTGAGAGCTCTGATCTTTGGGTTAAGGGATTAGGGAATGTGCTTTGTTGGTTGACAAATACCAAACTCGTGACTATTCCTGGAGAAGACAAACCCATCAGGAAGTACTTTCAGAAATAGTTTGGACATTTGTGGAATTGCAAAAGTTCAAAATATTTTTTTTGATTCTTTTTGAAAGTTAAGAGAGTAAAAACTTTCACATATTTTTTATGTTATCTAAAATTTGTGTTAATTAAATTTCCATGATTGGTTAATATATGATTATTTTTTTGAAATGCATCACCTAGATTATTGGTGGTTATTTACAGTCTAAATTTAGATCCAAATAGGATGCACTGCTAAAGTTGTTTGATAGGATCCTTCCAAAATTTTCCAAGTGATGCAGAAAATGTTGTTTACAAGATTTGTTCGTTTTGAAATAAATATTGGATATAGCTATTTTTCTTTCTGTTATGCCATTGTTTGCAGCTTATTCAGAGAAACTCCCAGAGAATCTATTAGGATGCTGTTTTTGGTGCTGAACTGCGTTGTTCTTTTCTGTACTTCATTACTGTCACTCACTCAGCATTTTATTTTCCCTTGTCCCAGATACATCACACATTTGCAACTGCAGGATCTGATGGTGCTTTCAATTTTTGGGACAAGGACAGCAAACAGAGACTTAAGGTGTTTCAGATTTCTCATCTTGATATCTTATTATGGGATCTCATTACTTCATTTTATCATTACTCCGCCAGGGGATATTATCCACTGCCGGTCCCAAGCTCGGATAAAGGAGGAGGGTTGCGTTAGGTAGCCGACAGCCAACGTAAAACCTAGTCGGATCCAAATATGAATTCTAGACAAACTATCTGTTGGGATGTAATCCACATAGAAGTCTAGAATTCATGTAGCCAACCCCACATAGTGGGATAACGGCTGGATATGTTGTTTTTTTTTTTCTGAGAAGTATGGAAGTAGTGATTTGTTATTACCCTTTAACTGGCCCTGGTAGTGTTATGTTGATTTGTTGGGTTTACAACAATAAGCATCATCGAAACTCGTCTGAAGGCTGAACATTCTCATGCTTGATGATCTTTGTTCCTGAATATCTCATGGTTGTTTGTGATGGCTCTTGCTCGTGTGTTTGATTCATCGTTACCTGAGGCTGTTTTATCACTACATAAATATGCAATTTATTGCAATGGTGCAAGTTTTTCTTTCCTTGGGAAGGGATCAGACGTCCAACGGATTGGGATTTTCTCCAAAATGATGTCACTTCCTGATTCTGATCCGGTAGCAATTTTGCTCCATATCCAAATACATCCTGCAGTAGGCCACTGATAAATCTGCCAAGGTGGGCTGCAGGATTAACTGAGCCAGCCTAACCTTCTTGGCAGATGCTGTAGCTCATAAGCAGTTACCTCTGTTATTTAACATCTTGCAATGATATGCTGCTGCATTTGCTTTTTTTGTTTTTTGTTTGATACCTACCAAAATCATTTGGTGTAAGCTGACAAATTCCAATTCCAGTTGCGCCGGAATTTATGATAAATTTCACTTATCTTGATATTGTTGATATCCAGGCCTTTTCAAGGTGCAGTCAGCCTATACCGTGCAGTACATTCAACAATGATGGCTCAATATTCGCTTACTCGGTTTGTGTTCTCAAACTATGTTCTCTCTCTCTCTCTCTCTCTCTCTCTATGAGGCATGCATGGAGGCCTTCATGCACCATAGATGTTGGGGGTACTGAAAAATACAAGGTAGGATAAAGATTGAGATCAATTGAAGTAGTTAGCTATCCAATGGAATCACATTTGTTTGATTTAAGAGTGTGTTTGATAGCATGGAAAATACATGAAAAATGTCACATCCAAGGAATTAAATTTCATCTTTAGTGTTTGACACACAATATTTTTCATAGAATTAAATTTCATGGTACAATCATTAAAGTATGTTTTGCCTCTTTTTCCATGGAAAATTTCATCTAGGGGAGAGATGGTTTTTGTTTTCTATATAAGTTGGAAAATACTTTATTTTCCACCTAAATGCTATCAAACACACCTAAGAGAAATTGGCTTTCTTGATTCTTTGTCTGTGGAACACTAATGCCTAAAAACCTATTAGCAATTAGTTTGCACATAATCGAAAATGGAAAATGAATACGATACGAAATGGAAACGAAAAAATGATATTTTTAAAAAAAGTAGAAAACATAAATGTAGAGATATGTGTAAGTATAGGAGGTTTTTTGTAAATATAATTTTTAATATAGAAAATTATAAAAAATAGTTATTCAATTAAAAAATGAACATAAATTCATAATGCATTTAAATAAAATAAACTTAAGTTATATCGTCATGAACCATGAGTTACTAGTTAAAAATAAATAATAAATTTAAGAAAAAATCAAATATAATACAAATAATAAATTTAAAAAGTTTCGTCTCTAATCTCTTCATGGATAGAAATGTGTTTTCTAATATTATGAAATGGCTCCAAAACATTTTTAAAATTGTAGGAGTGGCTCATAAACTTTTTTTGGGGTTTCGGAAATGCCGAAACGGCATCCCTGAGATGTTTTCTTGAGTCATAGATTAACAATTGCTTTTTGTGATTTGTGATTCATCCTAGTCACTTTCTACCGATACATTTTAATGAGTCAATATCTCTCCAGAATTATTTGACACTAAAGCTCTTGATGCTGGACTGACTTTGGTAAACAGGTGTGTTATGATTGGAGCAAGGGTGCAGAAAATCATAATCCATCAACTGCAAAAACCCACATTTTACTGCACTTGCCACAGGTAGATATATTAACATTCACCTGTGACACGATTCCAGAAAGAATAATGGATAATTCCCATCTGGAAATACTTTGTAGAGGCCACATGTTCGTTCACCTGTACGGTGTACAGAAACTGAGGCTATTATGTTAACTCGCATGATGCAGGAAGTTGAGGTAAAAGGAAAACCACGAATTGGAACCAGCGGCAGAAAGTGAAGCAGCTCGCGGTGTCACAGACAGAGACTCGACGGGAGAGTATGTTCTTTCTTTTGTAAATGGAGGCTCCAATCCTTAATGAATTCTTATGATGTCAATGTACAAGTTTTCGGAGTTTAGAGTTTTTTTTTTTTTTTTTTCGAGGGTTTGGGTACATTTCAACCTTCTTATTGTAACAGTGCCTGAGGTTTTTTGGACTTCAACCTTGTTGTAGTGTCATAATAGTGCATTCCTTGGTTGGGAATTTTGTTAACTTCATTGCTGGTTGTGAGCACAGACCATAGCTTGCAATTTGTGCTCTTTGCTTACACTATCAAGAAAAAAAGAGCTTAGCGAAGGCCAAGAGTGAGTGCCAAACAAAAGGGATTGGTTTTGAGAACAAAAAAGAGGAATGTGTTTTATTGTTCCATCTATACTTTCTGATACACAAAAATAATGTGCAGTGGTGGCTTCCACGGCCTTTCATCAAGCCATGGCTTTAGCCTGCACCTAAAAATTCATAAAACCGTTGGTAGGCAGCAGCATCATCATAATCAAAACTCTTACACTTAGACACAAACGAGAGGGGCAACTAGAAAAGAATCAGAAAAGCAAAACATATCGAAGATCATATGCACAAAGAAGAAGAAGACACTAGAATACAGAGTGGGTTGGGGTGGGGGTTCACCCAGTAGTGATCCAACAACAAAATCATTTCTCGATCATATCCAATCTATATTATCATCTGGGGCCAGACAGTTCCTCTGGGCGGAGGTTCGGTGTGGAGTCGGGAAGCCGATTGGTGTCGGCGATTATCCAATCATTGTTTTGGTGGTGGGTATGGATAAACTCTTGACGGAACATCTCCTCTTTCTGCCATTCTTCCCATCTCTCTGCCAAGCCATCGCCTTCGAGCATTCTCACTACTTCCGACATCTTGGGGCGTTCCAACGGAGTGCTCTGTGTGCAGAGCAGGGCCACCTGGATTAACTGCTCCACCTCTTCATCAACATATTTACCCGTCAGGTCTGCATCCACAAGTGTCTCCAACTTCTTTTCTTTCAGAAGCCCTTTCACCTGCATTGTTCAGTTTGCACAAGCAAAAAAGGAAATAAAGGCACCCGTTAACAAGTTCTCATGCAAGTCAAGAGCCAACTCATAGTTCAAGACATCTCAGAACTAGAGAACTAATTTCTAAATTCTGAAGCACTTGAAAAGCATCACTGCAAGTTAAAAGGGGGGTACCCAAAAAGCAAGCAGATTCTGATCACAAACTTTATTCCACTCACTACGAAAATGCTCTATAAAAAAACCAACTTTTTTTTAAAAAAAAGTTGCCAAACACTTCTAGTTTTTCATGCCAGCGTTTCAGTATGGCAAGCTCATGGCAAACAAAAGGACCCCTCAATACAAAGGTATAAAGTGAGACACTATCATAAATACCATCTGAAGGTTAGGGGACTCTCTTCGGATCATGTAACAGTTTTCTTCTCATGTTCTTCACAAACCCTATAACCAACACATGCAGAGCACCTTCAGCAGACAGCTCTCTGAGATGACTTCTAAAATCATATGATGATGGCTAGGTAATCTACTAACATATTATGCAAACAGATCACACGAGTAAGTAATGAATGCTTTACCCAATCGAGCAGCATGACATCATCATCATTTGCAAGTCGAGCAAGATCAAAAGCTCTTTGTCCAGTAATGAGCTCTAGAAGCATGACCCCGTAGCCAAAAACATCAGTTTTCTCTGAAGACTTGCCAGTAGACAGGTACTCAGGGGCAATATGCCCAATTGTGCCACGTACAGCAGTGGTAACATGAGTGTCCTTGTAATCCATAAGTTTAGCCAAACCAAAGTCTCCAACAACTGCTTCAAACTCCTCATCCAACAATATATTGGCAGCTTTGACATCACGGTGAATTATCTTTGGGTCACAATGGTCATGCAAATATGCAAGGCCTCTTGCAGCTCCCAATGCAATCCGCCTCCTTATCGGCCAATCAAGTGGGGGTTGTGATTCAGGTCGATCTATGGAAAAGCATCAATAAAATAATAAAAATATTTTAGAGACTAAACAAGTTTGAACCAAAAAAAAAATGTCCTAGTCATGATTTCCTAATATCAAATCTGTACGTAACTTTGGGGCAAACTCTGATTTTCAAACTGTCCGTAAACTTGTAAGCTTGAATATACTTGTGCAATTTTCCAAAATAAACTGGAAGTATCTTTGATGATGAAATTGAAGTTTTAAGAATTCCCTTCACAGCAAATTGGCAATTGGAATGGACATAGAACAATTTGCGTCAAATGAATCATATTATAAAGTTCTATTTCCAGTAAGTACCATAACTTTCGTTTTTAGTGGGACAAGTCCCATACAAAAGGAATGGAGTAACAAAAAGAAAGCCCGTATATCTACTCATTTAAAAACTAGAAGAGAATAAACATGAAAGGACTGTCCTACCTAAACCATAGAAATTGGAAAATAAGAGCAACAACTATAACTCTCTATATAAGTTCATAATGTCTATTGTTTCTCTCCTCCCAAAAGTAGCCACACAACACAAAAACAGATTATAGTACTTCAGAGATAACGAAGAGAACCGTGAGCAGTACCTCTTAAGCATGATGCAACACTTCCATTAACCATAAAGGGATAGACAAGCAACCTTTCTGTTGGTGTCATGCAGAATCCACGTAAACGTAGAAGATTTCGATGGACGGCCATACTTATCATTTCTACTTCTGTTTGGAACTGTAGCTCACCACCCTGAGTGCGTTCCTCTTTTAGTCTTTTTACTGCAACGAGAGAGCCATCAGCTAAGCGTCCTTTGTAGACCTTGCCAAATCCACCTCTTCCTAGAATATTTCTGTTGCTAAAATAATCAGTTGCAACTTGTAGCTCACGAAGAGAAAACCTCTTGAGCTGTCCTAGGTGAACTTCTGGATCCTCTTCAGCTGGAAATAGGAGACAGAAGGCATTCAATAAAACACATCAATCAAATCCTTTTAATATGTAATGAGGTAATCCACAAGAGCACCATGAGATTTCCTACTTAGCCCACTAACCAGGTACATCAAAGAAATGATCCTGTGGTTTCCTTCTTCGCCACCAAGCAAGTGCAATTGCAGGGGCAGCAAACAACAGAGCAGCACCAGCAGCAACTCCTCCAGCAATGGCTCCGGTTGCACTATTTCCTACTGAATTAACGTTTGACAGTTACAGTTAGTGAGTTTATTATTTGCATGTCACATCACCACTGTAATTTTAAACAAATGCAATGGTTTGGACTATAAAGGAGAGGAGTTCCATAAAAATGTTTAGATTATTATTTCAGCAACAACTTACAACTCTTTTCATTTTTCTTTTTCCTTTTCTGGAATCATACCTAGTAAAGTTAAAAACTTCTGAAAATTTATACCAACAACTTGACACAAATGACAGAGAAAGAGAAATACATAATAAGACATGAGAAAGAGAAACAAGGGACTTGAGTCAAGTGAAATTCATAAAAGACAAAAACTAAAAAGTACTAGTAAATGAAAGGGCGATCAAAGAGAAATTGAAGGAATATTTCTTGAAGCTAGTCGATGAAAGTAGAAAAACAAGTTTTATTTTGGAGCATTTTAATAACTCTTAAGAAACGAGGAATTACATATTGAAGCCAAAATGATTGCTTTGATCACAAATTTGATGCAGAATGATCAAAGATTTGGAGAAGAAAGAGAAGACAGAAAGAAAAGTTGAGAGAGAGAAGAGAGAGACTCTGAAGGGGAAATGAATATTAATTGTATTCGCTAATCAGACAGTTAATTTCAGAATACATCATGTGCCTTATTTATAGGCAAAACAAGATAAATTCCTATCCAACTATAATCATCTCAATAAAAAGATAATACCCAACTAAGCAATAACAAGATAATACGATAAAATATTTAGCAAGTTGTTGAACAAACTCACGTCTCACATTCGCACTCAACCCTCAAGAAAGACACTGAACACTTAGTTTAAAGACAGAACAAGAATAAGAACAGAAAACAACACCACACACAAGGGACACCGGATTTATCCTAGTTCAGATCGCCTTTGAACTAGTGAATCCTACGTCCAGACTGATCAAAGGGCTTATGGCTTTCACTATCTTGAAACAATAGGAACGATACAATGCACTACACTCACAGCTCTATGACTAAGCTATCCTCACTGAGATTACAAAGACTAAGGTGGTGTTCTCTTTGTGTTTTGAGTTTTGAATTCATTTTGATTTTTGTGTTTTGAGTGTCTATTTTGAGATTTTTGAAAATGCGTTCTTTTTATTATTCTGAAAAACTGTTTCTTAAAACAGAAAACTAGAAAACGCGTTTGTTTTGAAATTTTGAGAAAAATTATTTTATAATATTTTAGTTAATAATTTTGATTTAAAATAAATTATAAACAATTATTAATAAATTATTAATCATTAAAAAAATTAATACAAAAAATCATATTACATTTCATATTACATATTTCAGTATTCAAATAAAAGAAAACAAAACAAAAAAAATCAAATCACAAAAGAAAATCAAAACATAGAAAGGGCACAGCAGAGAAGAGGAAGGGGAGGTCACGAGCAGTGGCAGATGCGAGCAGTGGGCAGTGAAGGGGAGGTCGCGAGTGGTGGCCGGGGTTGTCCGTCGACGACGATGGGCGGTGGCTGGGGTTATCGGTCAACGGCGATCATCAAGCCATCATCGCCTGCTTGCTCTGCCATAGCCATCGTCTGCTCGGCATCATCAAGCTATCATCGCTGGCTTCATGTGGCCATCAGCAATGGAGGATGAAGGAGAAAAGATGAGAGGTTGGCGACAGTGGTGGCGGGCGAGGAGTCGACGACAGTGGTGGCGGGCGAGGAGGAATTGGCGACAGTGGTGGGGGATGAAGGAGAAAAGAGGAGAAATGAGATGAGAGAGAGAGAGAGAGCGCGTGGGTTCTGTGAATCGAGAATGGGTTTTTTTTTTTTTTTTGGGGGGGGGGGAGGGGTGCTGTTTTCCGTGTTTTGAGATTGTTTTGTATTTTCAATGAGTTTTCACTGAAAACACCCAAAACAACATTTGTTGTTTTGGATTTTCTTTACAAAATTTTTAGTTGTTTTCGAAAATGCGTTTTTGAAAATAGTAAAGAAAACACGTTTTGGATGTTTTGAAAAACTGAAAACAGAAAACGGCCCTAAAACGACAAAGAGAATAGGCCCTAAGCCTTTTTTCTCTAGCACTGCACAATCACAAGATACAATGAAAAACAGGAGAGATAAAAGACTCACCTGGACCCTCTATTTATAGATCATAGAGACGTGAGTTACAAGGAGAAAAAATACCTAACTAACCGATAGTTATCTTATTTGGTAGTTACCGTTACAAATGCCTAACTACTCTTAGACACCGGTCTTTAACAGCTTATTCACTTCTGTCCTGTATATTCTTCCAAGCCATAAGACTAATCTTAGGCAAACTCTTAACACAAATATATCTCTAAAGTTTAAAGAAAAGATAAACAAAAGATAAATAAGATTAATCATCTAATATCTCCATTCACATGTTCTATAGATGTATATGCCCAAACAAAGTAACGCAAGCATTGGAAAAGATGAAAAATGGTAAGCAGTTGGATGAAAAAATATACCGATAGAAGCATGAAAATGCATGGCAAAAGAGAATTTTTTATCAAATGAAATTATTTAATGTGATCCTTAAATCAAAAAAAGACATCAAATAAGTGAAAGAAGAGCACTTTAGTGCCTATTTTTAAGAATAGATGAAATGCCCAAAGTTGCAAAAATTATAGGGGACCCAAGCCAATTAGCCGCATTATAGAATTTTGGGAGAGAACGATTAGTTTAGTTTAATTAAGAAAAAAAGCTCAAGGTGTGAAAAATTATGAGAAAATAATTAGAAGAGAAAAACCTAAGAGATTAGTCTCTGTCATGAACCTAGGGTTCATGATAGGTTTGAAAGGTAATTGGAAGGAATTGGGGAAGTTAGATTGGAAAAGATGGAAGGAAGTTAGGAAAGAACAAAACAGAGAGGGAAAGAAAGAGAGAGATTACAGAGAAATTGGAGGGAAATTGAGAGAATTCAAGAGAGGGAAATAAGATTTTTCATTCAACAATTCAAATATGATTCTCCTCCTACAACAGTGGTTTATTTATAGCCTCACAACTATTGCATCCATGTGCAATACAACTGTAATCCTAACAAGTGTTATATTTTTATTATAATATTGCCCTCTATTGCCCCTAGGAACATGACAATTCCCCCTGCCTTGAAACATTTCTTGTCCCCAAGAAATGCCAAACCTCCACAGCTCCTAGTATGCTTTTTCCTTCTCTTCCACAGCTTGGATGGAGAAGTTTTAAAAAACCTTTGTATGTATAAAAAATTTGCAGTGGTTCTCATGTCCTTGAATATTTCATCACCCTTCGCAATAATATCCGCAAACGCCTTTACATGCAGCAATGTAAAAGTGTCAGATCTAGGAGTTGTTGCAGCACAAACTCCAGTCCTCAATCCTCCCTTCAACAAAGGTGACAGAAATCCTAAGCGAATGGCTATAACAAGAATGGACAGAGCAACAGGAGCTTTGTTCTCCACCGCAAAACTCTTGGCTTCCTTAACCCTTTTTCTTAGCTGAAATCTTGTTAGGAATTTATTTGCTGAAGCCATGCTCTCTTGCACTTTCAAATCAGTATTTTGCTTTATCGATACAAAACACAGTAACCCGCCTTGAGAATTGGCATTGTCCAACTTATGCAAAATCTCATTTCCGACCATACAGCTTGAATCAATTATTTTCGGTATCTATCCTTCAATTACAAGCTGTCCCCATACTTCCTTATCAAATCCACGCACCGTCACAACATTAGAAGATATCTCAACTAAGGACATACCTCCAAACATATCATTTCCACCAATAGTAAGGGACTCAAATTTCCTTGCCCTTGCTGTCTAGACATACTAGTTGCATAGAAAGTGATGAGAAAGTCCCACAGGTTCCTCAATGGTTGAAACCAGGCCTCCATCACTACCTTCATCCCAAACATGATTTATATTCAGATTATCCAATGGAACAATATCCCTGACCGGCCTACCAGCTGCATGGAAGCCATCTTCACAGCAGTTCCCATTCCCAATCTGATTTATAGCCTGTTTTTCAACCGAGTCATTAGCCTCCTACCCTTGAAAAACGTGGTTCACACCAATCTTCTTATCCACCCTCCTTTCCTCTCCGACATCCTAAGTTATCAATGATAAGTTCCCTTCAGTTACAGCGCTAGCTTCCTTAATATTGACTGCAGTTTCAGTCGGAATCTCCTGATTCCATGCACACAATTCAGCAACTCTTTTTTCTTTGTGTTTGTCGGAGCATCCCTGTGACACCCGGATCTTAACCGAGAATCAAACTTTCATAAAATTTGCATAAAACTCCAAAAAGACATACTTTATACATAGTTTAGAGTTTAACAAAGAAATACTTTGTTCTAAAACAAAGAAATACTGAATTTAAACTTTTTTTCTTAATCCCTTTTGATATCACCACGATCCACGTTCATGCTCCAAATCTCCTTAATCACAGCCACCTAAAGGGAAAAGAAGAAAATAGGGAAAAGAAAACATAGAGGGAATGAGATAAATCTCAGTAAGCACGTATGATCTATTAGTTGTATTTAAGCTTGAAAAACTTGAACTTGCAACATGAGGAGACACGAAAGATTCCACCAACTTGAGGGGGTTAGAATCTTCGTGCGTAGCTACTAAACTCCGATCCCAAAATTTGCTTGTAAACATGACATGAGGGACCATAACTTGATTTAATAAAAAACACACAAATAGCTCATAACGTACTTACCTTCAACTTCACTCTTTAATCAAGGTTTTCACACTAGTTGTCTTGAATGGAGTAAGAAAAAGAGTAATGATATACTAGAGAGAGAGAAAAAGGGATTTAGCTAACAAAGAAGAAATGAAGTGAGGATTTGTGAAAGGGGAAAGGCCATATTTATAGAGTGGGAAAGGTGTTCTATTCTTATATTTCTTCTTGTTAATTACTTAAAGTAACTCAATTTCTATCTTTCTTCTTATTAATTAGTTAAAGTAATTCAATCCCTATCTTTCTTCTTATTAATTAGTTAAAGTAATTCAATCCCTATCTTTCTTCTTATTAATTAGTTAAAGTAATTCAATTTATTCATATCCATGTAAATAATCTTCAAAAGTATTCTAAAAATTCGTATGTCATGGTAGGGCTAAAATATAGACTATTCAAACTTTTCATTTTGGTTCCCAAACCATGAAACTAAATGACGTTTGGGTCCCTTAACTATCATAACTCAAAATTTCACCCTTAAAAATTATACATAGTTTATAACATTGATTTCGGGTGTTACAATCTACCCTCCTTAACAGAATTTTCGTCCTCGAAAATTTTACCTTAATTCTCATTATCAAATAGTTGGGGATACTTGGATCGCATCTCATCTTCGCGTTCCCAAGTTGCTTCTTGGACTGAGTGTTGTTGCCATAATATTTTGACCAATGGTATTTCCTTGTTGCGAAGTTTCTGCACTTTCTGAGCTATAATACATATTGGTGCCTCTTCGTATGTTAGGTCTTGTTGAATACCCAATGGTTGATGTTTTATTACATGGGTTGCGTCAGGAACATATTTTCGGAGCATTGATATGTGGAAAACATCATGTACTGCCGAAAGCTCTGGTGGTAAGGCTAACTGGTAAGCAACGTTTCCAACTCGCTTTAGGATCTCAAACGGCCCCACATATCGAGGTCTAAGCTTTCCTTTCTTCCCAAACCGTAAGACTCCTTTCATAGGTGTAACTTTTAAGAATACCTTATTACCAATGTTGAATTCCAAATCTTTTCTCCTTTTATCGGCATAGCTCTTTTGTCTATCTTGAGCCTTTTTCATACTTACCCTGATCTTTTCAATGGCCTGTACTGTTTGTTCTATAATCTCTGGACCCAAAATCTTTCGCTCGCCAATTTCATCCCAATGGACAGATGATCTACACTTCCTTCCATACAACGCTTCATAGGGTGCCATGCCAATGGAGGCATGGTAACTGTTGTTGTATGCGAATTCAATTAATGGTAGATGTTTCTCCCAATGTCCACCAAACTCTAGAGCACATATACAAAGCATATCCTCTAAAGTCTGAATCGTTCTTTCTGACTGTCCATCTGTTTGAGGATGAAAAGCTGTACTAAAACTTAATTTAGTTCCCATAGCTCGGTGTAAGCTCTTCCAAAAATTTGATGTAAACCTTGGGTCTCTATCTGATACAATGGAAGTTGGAACACCGTGCAGTCTTATTATTTCCTTAACATATAGTCGTGCAAACTGATCCATGGTAAATGTCATCCGAACAGGTAAGAAATGAGCTGATTTGGTAAGTCGATCCACGATTATCCAAATAGCCTCATGTCCTATTATTGACTTTGGAAAACCTACAACAAAATCCATCGTCACATGTTCCCATTTCCATTCTGGCACTTCCAATGATTGCAGCAACCCTGATGGTCGCTGGTATTCGGCTTTTACCTGCTGACAAATCAAGCACTTCTCAACAAATTTAGCTATATCTTCCTTCATATTCTTCCACCAAAACACCATCTTTAAATCACGATACATCTTTGTACTTCCAGGATGTACAGAATAAGGGGTGGAGTGGGCTTCTTCCAAAATTTCCTGTTTTAATTCCTCAAAATTCGGCACACACAGGCACCCTTGGTAGTAGAGTGTGTTATCATTGGTTATCGTGAAATCTTTCCATTTTTCTGTGTCAATCTCAGTTTTGATATACTCAAGGAATTGGTCTCCCCTCTGATGTTTCTTAATCCGATCACGGAGGGTCGGTCGAACTAAGAGTGCTGCCATTTGAGCATTAGTATCAGATGGAGTGGCAACAATCTCGAGATTTAAATTCTCAAATTCTTTCCATAAAAATTTTTGTGTTGTCAAAGCTGCTACTTGACCCGTTGTCTTTCTGCTCAAAGCGTCAGCTACCACGTTTGCCTTACCCGGGTGGTAGTGAATTTCACAGTCGTAATCCTTCACTAATTCCAACCATCTCCTCTGCCTCATATTCAACTCTTTTTGGGTGAAGATGTACTTGAGACTCTTATGGTCAGTATAAATGTCACATTTACCCCCATACAGATAATGTCTCCAAATTTTCAAAGCATGTACTACTGCTGCCAGTTCTAGATCATGTGTAGGATAGTTTTGCTCATAAGGCTTCAACTGTCTTGATGCATAGGCAACTACCTTCCTATGTTGCATTAATACACACCCAATTCCGTGCTTGGACGCATCACTGTAGATAACAAAACCTTCTTATCCGTCAGGGATAGTCAGTACTGGTGCGTTGACCAACCTCTTCTTCAATTCCCCAAAACTAGATTCACATTTCTCCGTCCATTCAAACTTAGTACCTTTACGAGTCAATTGCGTCAAAGGCCCTGATAATTTGGAGAATCCTTTAATGAACCTTTTGTAGTATCCAGCTAAACCTAAGAAGCTACGAATTTCACTTACATTAGTTGGTCTTGACCAATTCGTCACTGCTTCTACTTTGTTGGGATCCACTTCTATTCCTTGAGCCGTAATTACGTGTCCAAGGAATACTACCCGTTCCAACCAAAATTCACACTCTTTAAATTTTGCAAATAGCTTATTTTTCTTCAAAATTCCTAAAACCACTCTCAAATGCTTCTCGTGTTCTTCTTCACTTCGGGAGTATACCAAGATATCATCAATAAACACAATGACAAATTGATCCAAGTACTCATAGAAAACTCGGTTCATCAATTCCATAAAAACTCCAGGAGCATTAGTCAAACCAAAGGGCATGACTAAAAACTCATAGTGACCATACCGAGTTCTAAAAGCTGTCTTCGAGATGTCACTAGACCTAATTCTCAACTGGTGATATCCTGATCTCAAATCAATTTTTGAAAATACTCGTGCACCCCGTAATTGATCAAACAAATCATCAATCCTGGGAAGAGGATATTTGTTCTTAATAGTGATTCTGTTCAATTCCCTGTAGTCAATACACATCCTCATTGATCCATCTTTCTTCTTGACAAACAATACTGGTGCTCCCCATGGAGACACACTAGGTCTAATGAATCCTTTTTCCAATAATTCCTCTAATTGAGTCTTCAGCTCATGTAACTCTTTTGGTGCCATCCTATAAGGAGCTTTAGAAATTGGTGCAGAATCAAGAACTAGGTCAATGGTGAACTCTATTTCCCGTTCCGATGGCATATCTTTTAGGTCGTCAGGGAAAACTTCTAGAAAATCCTTCACTATCTTGACATCATTTATTGTTAATTCCTTTTCTCCCTTAGCCACTATTGACATTAAAAATCCAAAGCAACCTTCTGATTGCAAGAGTTTCCTAGCCTTCAAGGCCGAAATGACACGGGGAAGGGGTTTTGTTTTATCCACTAATAGATGAAGTTCTTCTTCTCCAGGCCACTTACAAACCACTTTCCTTTCGACACAAAAAATGGTCGCGTGATGTTTGGAAAGCCAGTCCATTCCCAAAATCACGTCGAACTCTTGTATATCTAGGACATGTAAGTTCGTTTCCAAAGACTTGTTACCGATCTCTATCATAACTGCATTTACTACATAATTTGTACTTAATACACCTCCTGAGGGAATAACCACTTCTAAAAGAGTACTTGCATGTTCCTTATGTGCATTGAGTTTACTCACAAATTTAAGGGATATAAAAGAATGAGTAGAACCAGAATCAATCAAAGTATAAGCAGGTATTCCAGAGATAAAGATGTTACCCGCCAGTACGTTGTGATCTTGATCCTCTTGTCCTGTAAGTGAATATACCCTAGCTTGACCTTTAGGTGGGTTCCCTGGCTTTTGCTGATATGGCTGTTGTTGCTGTTTCTTTTGCTGACCCTTGGGACAAAATTTAACCACATGACCTATTTCACCACAATTGTAACATGCGCCGGTTCCCATGAGACACTGTCCAGCATGGCGCTTCTGACATTTTTCACAGACTGGGTTCTGTTGGTAATTTTCTGATGTTGGATCTCCTTTACTTTTCTTCACATAGTCCTGCTTCCCTTTGCCCTTATCCTCCCACTTACGCTTTTCCGGTGGTCCAGGTTGCAGTGGCCTGTTATAGTTGTTGGAACTTTCTCTAAAATTAGCTAGCTGAGCCTTAGCTAGCACCTCATGATACGTACCTAACTCAAAGATTACAAATGCTTGCCGGAGATCGTCCCTCAAGCCTTGTTCAAAACGCCTCGCTCGTTTTGGTTCCGTATCCACAATCAATGGGTCAAAACGTGACAGTTCATCGAACTTTCTTTCATATTCCGTTAACGTTAAGTTACCTTGTTTCAAAACAAGAAACTCTGCTTCTTTCTGGCTACGGATATTGGTTGGGTAATACTTCTTAAGAAATAGCTCCTTAAATTGATCCCAACTCCACACATGTCCTTGGGGTCTAGATCTAGCAGTTGAATCCCACCAATGCCTTGCACCCTGATTTAACATGAAAGTGGCGCAAGTCACTTTCCTAATATTTGGACAATCGATTAGATTGAATATCCGCTCAATTGTTGCTATCCAATCCTCAGCCATGAGAGGGTTCAACCCACCCTCAAATGTTGGGGGTTGTAGTCTCCGAAACTGCTCAACTAAGGTTGCATTATTTCCTAAATTTACTTGAGGAGATGCAACTAATGGTGTGGCAAGTGGCACTATGTTACGAATGGCATCAAGGAACTGCATGAATTGATTGTTAACATTGTTGGTCTCATCAACCTCGTTCTGTGGTTGCCTTCCCCTATTATTGATACCTCTACCACGGGTCTCCATAACCTAATGTGAAATATAAAAAGAATAATTAATTTCTAAAAGTAGAGTCCTTAAGGATGAAAAGTACCTTTTATGGAAATATGTTGTAAATCCATTATCTTGTTTTATTAATTTGCATAACGTAAAACTAAAAGGCTTCCAGGTGAGGAGGGGGGTCACGTTGACCACTTAAGTCCCTTGCTCTCCTTAGACAGTTTAGGTCTTTGTGACAAAGCCCTTTAATCTTACAATTACACAAATTAATAAACTTAACAATAGATTAGTATTTAATTATGGTTTATTATGCAAACATTTCTTGAGTGACTTGATTCCTAATTGATTTTGCCCTAATAAGCTCTTTCTAACTTAAAAAGCTCTCCTTAAATTATTTAGAGCAATTTACTTGATAGAATAACGCATACTTGATTAATTATAAACAAGAATCATGCATTTCACATACCATTCTAATGTGAATGTCATATATATACATAATTGTAACAACATGTTCATAAATATATCTTAAAAGAATAACCATAATAAAATAAATAAACACAATAATTCTTATAACTTACTCGGAGATTGGAAACTTGAACGGGACGTGGTGATTTCTTCTTTTGTTTTTTGAACTTTTCCCATCGTGTACTGTTCACAGTGAACAGTACTGTCACTGTTCACGTGAATAGTAAAATCGATTTTTTTTTTTTTTAAATACAGGAAAGTCAAACCTTCGCTCTGATACCACTTTGTGACACCCGAATCTTAACCGAGAATCAAACTTTCATAAAATTTGCATAAAACTCCAAAAAGACATACTTTATACATAGTTTAGAGTTTAACAAAGAAATACTTTGTTCTAAAACAAAGAAATACTGAATTTAAACTTTTTTTCTTAATCCCTTTTGATATCACCACGATCCACGTTCATGCTCCAAATCTCCTTAATCACAGCCACCTAAAGGGAAAAGAAGAAAATAGGGAAAAGAAAACATAGAGGGAATGAGATAAATCTCAGTAAGCACGTATGATCTATTAGTTGTATTTAAGCTTGAAAAACTTGAACTTGCAACATGAGGAGACACGAAAGATTCCACCAACTTGAGGGGGTTAGAATCTTCGTGCGTAGCTACTAAACTCCGATCCCAAAATTTGCTTGTAAACATGACATGAGGGACCATAACTTGATTTAATAAAAAACACACAAATAGCTCATAACGTACTTACCTTCAACTTCACTCTTTAATCAAGGTAATTGGAACGATGGCTCTGATATCAATTGTCATGAACCTAGGGTTCATGATAGGTTTGAAAGGTAATTGAAAGGAATTGGGGAAGTTAGATTGGAAGAGATGGAAGGAAGTTAGGAAAGAACAGAACAGAGAGAGAAAGAAAGAGAGAAATTGGAGAGAGATTGAGAGAATTCAAGAGAGAGAAATGAGATATTTCATTCAACAATTCAAATATGATTCTCCTCCTATAGCGGTGGCTTATTTATAGACTCACAGCCATTGCACCCATGTGCAATACAACTGTAATCCTAACAAGTATTATATCTTTATTACAATATTGCCCTCTATTGCCCCTAGGAACATGACAGTTTTCTTAGTTTGTTATTTATAATACACATAACGGGTCTTAATCTATGGGCTTAACTTAATTACAAATAAAATACACAAACAATATGTACAATTATACTAATAATTCTAATACTCCCCCTCAAACTTAAGCATAGATATCATACGCACCGAGTTTATTACAAATATATTCTACCAGAGAACTCTTTAGAGACTTGGTGAAGACATCTGCAAGTTGATAATTGGAGTTAACAACTTTTCTCCAATAAAGTGACAGTCGATTTCAATATGCTTAGTCCGCTCATGGAACACTGGATTAAAAGCAATATGCAAGGTAGCTTAATTATCACAAACAAACTTCATAGGGGACACTTCACAAAACTTGAGTTCTTGCAGGAGTTGCTTAAGCCAGATAAACTCACAAGTTACACTAGCCATAGCCACCTCTGCACTGGATCTAGTTACTACATTTTGTTTCTCACTTTTTAAGGAAACCAGATTTCCTCCCACAAGAATACAATACCCAGAGGTTGATCGACAATCAGAAGGAGATCATGCCCAATCTACATCAGCATAACAACAAATATATGTGTTTCCCTTATCCTCATAGAGTAGCCCTTTACCCAGTGCTCTTTTGATAGATCTTAGAATCCAAATAACAGCATCCCAGTGAGAATTACATGGAGAACTAAGAAACAGACTAACTACACTCTCAGCAAAAGCAATATCGGGATGAGTGACTGTGAGATAGTTCAACTTGCCTACCAATCTTTTGATACCTTCTAGGAACTGAATAGAGCTCCCCCTATCCCGGCAAGAGTTTTACATTTGGATCCATTGGAGTGTCAATCAATTAGCAGTTCACCATACCAATTTCTTCTAAGATATCAAATGCATACTTCCTCTAAGAAATTGAGATATCATCTCTTGATTGAGCAACTTCAATACCCAAGAAATACCGGAGTCTGCCTAGGTCTTTGGTCTAAAAGTGCTGATGTAGATGTTCCTTCAACTTTTGTATATCAACTTCATCAATCCCTGTGATAACAATGTCATCTGCATAAACAACCAGGTAGATGCATAAAGAAGATGAGTGTCAATAGAAAACCGAATAATCAGCTTCACTCCGAGTGAGACCAAAGGCTTGAACTACAGTGTTGAACCACGTTTGTGGAGATTGTTTCAAACCATAGAGAGACTTCTTGAGTTTGTAGACTACATTGAACTCCCCATAAGCAACAAAACCAAATGGTTGCTCCATATAAACCTCCTCCTACAAATCACCATGGAAAAAGGCATTTTTAATATCCAGCTAATAAAGCGACCAATGACCCATGGCAGCCATAGAGAGAAAGAGACTAACAGAGACCATTTTAACAACAGGAGAGAAAGTATCACTGTAATCCAACCCATAGATCTATGTAAAACCTTTGTCAACCAAGTGAGCTTTAAGACGATCTACCTGTCCATCGGGGCCCACTTTAGGGGTGAACACCTACCAATAACCAATGGGAGTTTCTTGGTGGTAAAGGCACCAAATTCCAACTACCATCTGAATGTAAAACTTCAATCTCATCTAACATGGCTTGGCACCAACTAGGATGGGACATGGCTTCACCTATGGTTTTAGGAATAGAAACAAAGAAAAGACTCAAAACAAAGACACTATAAGTAGGTGACAAACGGTTATAGCACAAAAAGTTATAAAGAGGGTGTGAATTACGAGTAGTACCTTTGCAGAGAGTAACAAGAAGAATATCTGGCTCAGGATCCGTGACAGGAGAAACCACTAACAGAGAGAGTGAGTCAGGAGAGTCATGTTTTGGAGGAATGTTAGCGCTGGTAGCAAAATGAGGACGACGATGATATGTAAGAAGTGAAGGATCCGTGGAATATGGACCGAAAGATGGGAATGAAGGTTCCACGGAGGAGGAGACAGACAGACCCGATAAGGGCAGCGAAAGAGAAGAAAAAGAAATAGACAATACTTGGTCAAGACTCTATGAATCGAGTTGAGCAACCAAGAAGAATGACTAATGTTCAAATAATGTGACATCAGCAGACAGAAGATAGCGGTTCAACTCAAGAGATTAACACGTATAGTCTTTTTGCAATTAAAAGTAGCTGAAAAAGATACACTTGAGAGGTTTGGTAGCAAGTTTATCCTATTCAGGTGAAAAAGAATGCACAAAATAGATACATCTAAATACACGAATGTTGTGTACCTAGGGTTTGGATTGAAAATCGAAAGATTCCGATGGGTTTAGGACCAAGAACAGAATGATTGGAGGAGAAAATTAGACAGAAATAGGAAAGATAACAGATAGAAATGAGGGGGAGAGTTGAAGATCAGAACTAAGTGAGAGAGAAAATATCAGAACGGGAGGAAAAAATCAGAGATAATTTTAGAGAGAAAATAGGATTCAATTATCATTCAACATAATGATCCCATCCATTTACAGTAGCCCTTTTATAGGCATATCTGGCCCCTAACTGAATGTATAATAACACCCATGTGCTTCTAACCAATTGTTAAAATATCTCCTAACAACTATTATAAGCCTATTACCATATTACTCATTTATTACTCCTAGGATCATGACAATTCCGCCCTCCTTGAGAGAGTTCTTGTTCCCAAGAACTCGTAGCAAGTAGCCATTGCTCTTCATCCAATCCCAGCCTTCTCCATCTAGTTTATCCTTCTTTCTTTCTTTCTCCTTCTAGGCCACTTACTTTTCACTTTTATGTTATTTATGTTTCGCCTTTCCTGCCAATGTAGAGTGTATTCTTCGAGAGTCCTTATATAGAGATTATGCGAGTGAGTTGTAATAACAAGCAATCCAACAACAACCACCTCTTCCATCTCCTCCCAGACCTTGTGACAGTCCTTCTGTTCCGTCCACTTAAGTTGTTCCTTCCTTGCCAAAACCAACACTAGAGACTATTTGATACCTAATTTAACCCAAGTCAAGAACGGCTTAACCTACTTTGGAACCAAAGTCCCAGTGAAAGAATGTCTTTGCTCAACCTCCAGCTTCTTCCTTTGGTCCAAGTCCTTGATGAATGCTTGTATAAGTGCACCAGCCTTAGGATCAATTTTTGTAGAGCCAATACACGATTGTTCAGGTCCTAGTTGTTCAATTAGACCACCTTCAACTGCATGTGGACCATCACAATTGTGACCCCGCCTCGGATAGACGTTACATGCATTGCCATTCTTAGCCCCACTCTAATTTAGAGATTGATTGTCACCCGAATCATCAACTTCATGCTCTTGTAAAATGTAGCCTATACCAATCTCCTTATCCAATTTTATTTCATCTTCGAAATCCTCCTTATTCCATGCAAGTAATCCAACAACTCATTTTTCTTTGTGTTTGTTGGAATGCCCCTCTACATGAACTTCTTTTTCAAAAAGATTAGTGGGTTCCCTAGGATCTGCTGCCCAAGCAACCTATTCGTTACCGTTTCCTTCCTTGTCAATTCCACCTAAATCAAAATACTTCTTCTGCTCACAATCGGAGGTTAACAGTGAATTAGTTTCCCGCCATCTTGACTTCTCCTTCGGCTACTCCATTTTAAGGAATTTCTCTTGGTTAAAAATTCCACGATAATCATCGAAGAATTTAGCGGGCAAGCTATGGTGATACTTCTTAGTCAATATCATCACAAACTCCTACAACTACTTGTATAACATATGGCTGAATTCCTCGAACGTTTCATGTATCACACTGCTTGTTTCCTTGCGCCTTTGACTGAACTAATTATCAATTTTCTTTTCCCATGTCCCATGATTCTGGCTAAACTCCTCATGATTTCCGTTGAATTCAACTGGAAACGCAACATTCTTCTACAGCAATTGAGGTTCCAATTGCATATGTGTGCACTGCTCCCCATGGCTGATTTCTCACGAACGGGACATCCCACTAAAATGCAGCATTCTTCTACTGCAATTGAGTCTCCCATGGTCTCATGCATGCACTGCCCATCATGGCAAAAATCTCATAGGCGAGACAAGCCATAGGCCAAGAAACCAAAGCTCTTTCCACCCTGCTTCACCTCCCAAATTCAAATGTTCGAACCGAGGCCTGCTTTCTTGCTTGGAAATTAACCACGTTGGCCGGCAATAGCCTAAATGGATTGGAATTCACCTAGCTAGCTTGCCGACGAAGTCCACCTCCCGAACTCCAAACCTCAGTGCTACGATAGCCATCTATCACCCTAGGCATCGAAAACAATTTCTGAAAATCAACCATCTCTTGAACTACTTCAAGTCGCTTCGAAATTTAAGCGACTCTACCTGAATTCATCCAGATCTAATTTAGTAGCCGTAAACAGCTTTGCTCTAAGTTCACCTCTACTTACATGTATATGCTTCCACTATTAGTGTTAGTGTATATTCGCTGAAGTCAAAATCACAACTAAAGTGACTCAAGATCGCCCCAACTGACGCCTCCTTCTTGTGCAATCATCGTTCAACATCGTCACCTACTGTTAATCGTCAATCCACACTTCCCAGCCGATCGTTGTGGGTTACTTGTTGGAACTTCCAATCCCGTTGAGTTTGCAGGACTCTAGAATTCACTGCTCAATCAATTCACCGGAGTCGTCGTAAACACCGTCGGACCCGCTAGGCTAAGTCACCTTCATGCCTTCTCAATCTGGACCTTAACTACAAAAACTGATTTCCTCGCCTTCAACTCAAATCGAAACCGCAACCAAGTAACAGTTATCGCCCAATCACTGTCCAATAGCTTTGATGTTAAGCGGAGAAAACATTCCAGTTTAGGAGGAATTGCACCAGAAGAAGAAACCAAAGGCTAAGGAAGGGGTCGCCTCTGCCTTGTCTTCTTGTCTGCAGACTTTGATTATAGCCTAAAACTCATTTCACTGGAAATCACTGCAATCGGTCGCTATGGATTAGCACCATCCAGATCGGATGGCGATCACTGGTCGCAATTGCCTATCAACCCCGAGGCTAAGTGAAGTTGCCAAAACTCTTGAAGTTGGTAGAATCTCTTGAATCACCTCTCAATTGGCTCCGTACCAAGTTATCGAAATCCGCCAATCCTAACCTGGTGTTGAGATCGCAGGAGCTACTGTTACTATTTGCAGGAATCACAGCCAAGGAGCATTGGCTTGGCGACGCCTCCGCGAGCTGCCTCCTCTGACTCATTTTGTTCTGAGAATGGCTTGCTTTGTTTCGATTTGTCCTTCCTTCTTCAAATGAATCCAGAATTCACGCCAAGAACAGTCGAAAATTAACAGCCAAGGAACGACTGCTTTGATACTAATTGTCGTGTACCTAGGGTTTAGCCTAGGGTTTGGATTGGAAATCAGAAGATTCCGATGGGTTTAGGACCAAGAACAGAATGATTGGAAGGGGAAATTGGACGGAAATAGGAAAGATAACAAATAGAAATGAGGGGGAGAGTTGAAGATCAAAACAAAGTAAGAGAGAAATTATCAGAATGGGAGGAAGAAATCAAGGAGAATTTTAGAGAGAAAATAGGATTCAATTATCATTCAACATAATGATCCCATCAGTTTACAATAGCCCTTTTATAGGCATATCTGGCCCCTAACTGAATGCATAACAATACCCATGTGCTTCTAACCAATTGCTAAAATATCTCCTAATAACTATTATAACCTTATTACCATATTACCCTTTTATTGCTCCTAGGGTCATGACAACAAAGAGGAACAGAATAAAGTGGTTGTGTAGGGAACAAAAGAGAATGAGGAATTTTATCATGTAACATTGAAGATGGCATGCGATTTATCAAATAACACACAGTAAGAACATCTCCTCCTCAAAATTTGGTGGGAAGATTGACATGTAAAAGTAGCGTCCGTGCAATTTTAATAAGATGGCGATTTTTACGCTCAGCAACACCATTTTGTTGAAGTGTGTAAGAACAAGAAAATTGATGCAGAATGCCATTCGCAATCATGAAAGAATTAAATTGAGAGGAAAAAGACTCAGGAACATTATTGCTACGTAAAGCACGTATAAAAATTCCATACTGTGTTTTTATTTTAGCAGTAAATGTCTAAAAAATAGAAAACAATTTGGACACTCTTCATGAGAAACAACCAAGTGCAACAAGAAAAGTCATCAATAAAAGTAACGAAATATGAAAAACCTAGAGTAGAATTGACTCAACTGGGCCCCCAAACATTAGTGCACAAGGGAAAAAAGAGCCTCAACCCTATTATTGGCGTGACTAGAAAAAAAAAACTACAAGTTTATTTACCACGCTAACATGATGCACGATTAAAAGTGGATAATGACGACAAATTATGAACTAATTTCTTTAGTTTGGAGAGGTTGGGATGACCGAGACGAGAGTGGAGAAGGTCTGAGGAAGCAGCATGTGCAAGCTATCGGCGAACTAGGCACAACAAGATGATAGTGACCCCGTGACTCATGCCCGACGCCAACTGTCCGCCCCGTACCCCAGTCCTACACACAAACAAAAGTGGAAGTAAAGGTTACAGGACAATCTAGGTTTTTAGTAAGATGACTAACAGAAAGAAAATTAAAAAGACTATGGGGGACATAAAGGACAAAATTTAAAGAGAAAGAACAGGTAGGAAAGGTTGTCCCTATCCCTTTAACTGGCGTTTTGGTGCCTTCTGCAAGAGTGATTGTTGCTAAATATTCAGACAAAGTAAAGGTAGAGAAAATGTCTTTATTACCACACATGTGATCGGTGGCGCCAGAGTCCAAAATCCAAGGCCCAATAGAAGAGCTTTGAGGAACACAAGCCATGGGATTACCAATAGATTGCTAAGATGCCTAGAATTTCAAGAAAGCCTCTGTCAAGTCTCGAGTCTGAGACTTGGGTAATTCTAGGAGAACTGAGAAATTTAAGAGAAAGAGAGGGTGGGAGAATTTGGATTGGAGAGAAAAGATAAAAGAGGAAAAGATCCGAATGTATTCATTGATAAATCCTATCCTCGATATACACTATCTTTTATAGGATGACATCCTTGGTTGTTATTGTAACTGATTGCCTACAAGTGGCCTAGGCAGAACCGCCTATCACATGCTACTTTCTGTTATTACAGCTATAGCTATGTATCTGTAGGTTTATTACACTTATGCCATTAGGCATGTGACAGTCCCCTCCCCTTAAAATCTTCCTTGTCCCCAAGGAGGGAGAATAATTGAGCAGCTCGTGGGAATTGATTCAACAGCTGGGGTAGGTATTCCCACGTCGTATTCTCAGGGTGCCTGTGTGACCACTGGACCAACACTTGAATGAGGGGCAAGGGGCCCTGATGGACTATCCTTTTGTCGATGATAGCCAGAGGTTCCACTGCTCCTTCGACCTCTTCAGCGGTAGGTGGTGGTTCTGGGCTACCAGTAGCATTAGGCTCAATGTACTTCTTCAGGAGGGAGATATGAAAGACTGGATGACATTCCACGCTGGGAGGTAACTGTAGCTTGTAGGCGACTTTACCCACCCGTTCCAAAATGTGAAAGGGTCCGAAGTACTTTGGACTAAGCTTGGTGGGGGTGGTAGTAGAAAATGAGGGTTGTAGGAAGCGTCTAACCTTAAGAAAGACTTGATCATCCACCTCGAAATCTCTGTCACTTCGTTTACAGTCAGCAACCTGTTTCATCCTGTTAGCTGTAGCCAACTCTTGTTTGAGTATTGAAAGCATCTCTTGTCTGCTTTGTAAATATTCTGCTACGTTAGTTTGAGCCTCGTGGACACCAGTCATAGCAGGCAGTGTAGGTGTCTTGTATCCGAATAGAGCTTCGAAGGGAGTCTTCATGATCGAGTTGTGGTAACTTGTATTGTACCACCATTGTGCTAAAGATAGCCACTTGCCCCAACTTTTAGGCCTTGCAAAGCACATACATCGCAAATAGGATTCCAAGCACTGGTTAACCCGTTCGGTCTGCCCATCCGACTCAGGATGGTATGCTGATGACATATGCAAACTCACCCCTAAGTTTTTGAACAATTCTTGCCAAAAGTGACTGGTGAATATTTTGTCTCGATCCGAGACAATGGATTTAAGTAGTCCATGCAGTTTAGCCACTGTATCAATGAACACTCGGGCAATTTCCTAGGCCCTGGGCTGTGAATGGATGTGTGAGGCTAATGAAGTGAGCAAACTTGGTCAGCCTGTCAACTACCACTAAGATTGCGTTTCAACCTTCAGACTTTGGTAGGCCCTCAACAAAATCCATAGATATCTCCTCCCATGCCTGATCAGGTATCGCTAATGGCTGTAACAACCCTGGATAAGCCACTTGTTCATGCTTACAGCGTTGGCATGTCATGCAGGCTGCCACAAACTCCGTAACTTCTTTCTTGAGGCCTGGCTAAAAGAACATCTGTCGAACCCAATAGTACGTGGCTAGGACCCCTGAGTGCCCACCTAAGGGAGAGTTGTGTAGTGCTTGTAGGATCTTGGATTTTAGTTCTCTGTCATCCCCCACGACTAGTCTGCCTTTAAATCAGATTAGACCATTGGATATAGAGTACCCTTGTGCATTGACATGTCTTACTGCCAACTGAGTTTGTAGGGATTTTATCCACTCGGACTTCTCATAGCTCTCAGTAACTTCCTTGACCCAATCGGGAACCACTGTTGTGATGGCTTTACATGTCCCTTCTTCCTTTCTTCGCAACAGAGCATCGGCCACAATGTTCTCTTTCCCTTTTTTATATTGTATCACATAGTCCAAGCCCAATAATTTTGATACCCCCTTCCTTTGAAGATGTGTATGCAATCTTTGTTGCAGAAGGTGTTTCAGACTCTCGTGGCTTGTCCGTATTATGAAGGGGGCTCCCTCTAAGTAGTGCCCCCATTTGTCGATGGCTATGATCATGGCAAGCAATTCTTTTTCATGCACACTCAGCCCCTGATGCCGAGTAGCCAGTGCTTGGCTGATGTAGGCTAAGGGTCTTCCTTCTTGTATTAACACTGTTCCTACCCCAATGTCACATGCATCTGTCTCAATCACAAAGGGCTTAGAAAAATCAGGTAAGGCCAGAACCGAGGCTTGGGTCATTGCCCTTTTAAGTTTTCGGAAAGCATCTTCAGCCTGAGGGTTACATCCTAAATTGTCTTTCTTGAGTAACTCAGTCAATGGCTTACTGATCACCCCATAATTTTGTATAAACCTTCTATAATACCATGTTAACCCCAGAAATCCCCTCAACTCCCTTATAGTCGAAGGCTTAGACCACTCCAACATTGCTGCAATTTTACTGGGGTCAATGCTGACTCCTTGGCCCGAGATGATACGCCCTAAATAGTCCACCTCATTCTTTGCAAAGGAGCACTTGGAAGGCTTTACATATAGTTGGTTAACTTTCAGGACTTCAAATGTGGTTCTAAGGTGGGATAGGTGTTGTTTGAGGTTAGGGCTGTAAACTAAAATGTCATCAAAGAATACCAAAAAAAATTTCCTCAAATAGGGGGCAAATAGGTGGTTCATAAGTGCCTGGAAAGTGGCTGGGGCATTGGTGAGCCCAAAGAGCATCACTTGGAATTTATAGAGGCCTTGGTGTGTCCTGAAGGCTGTTTTCTGTATATCGGGAGGGTGCATTATGATTTGATGATACCCTGCCCCCCCTCAAGTCTAATTTAGTGAAGATGGCAGCCCCATTTAGTTCATCGAGTAGGTCTTCAATCAAAGGAATGGGGAATTTATTTTTCATGATAAGGTCATTGAGTTGTCTATAATCTATGCAAAAGCGCCAAGTGTCGTCCTTCTTTTTGACAAGAAGTACGGGAGATGCAAAGGGGCTTTGACTAGGTTAGATAATGGAGGCATGGAACATGCTTCTGACTTGTTTTTCAATTTCAGCCTTCTGGTAAGGGGGGTAACGATAGGCTTGGACATTCACTGACTCGGCATTAGGTTTCAAAGGTATGGAATGGTTGAACAGGTGGTTTGGGGGCAGTGTGTGTGGTTCCACAAATAATTCTTTGAATTCCATAAGCAATGGTTGTAATTCAGTAGGGAAGGTTACCTTTGCAAAGAGATCGGTCACTAGAGGGCCCTCCTGCTCTCCTTCATCCTTCTCCATGGCTTGAATGGAAAACATCTGAGATATCTGCCCTTTCCCTTTAAGTAACAGCCTCTGTAACCTTTTTCCTGTAATCACCTTACATTCCCCTGCCTCAAGGCTCCCTTTTAGTGTCAGCTTCCTTCCTTTCAAATCAAGTGTGACTTCTAATTTATTGAAGTCGAAAGTCAAAGGGTTGACTGTCCTCATCCAATCCACCCCAAGGACTATGTCACAGCCTCCTAATTTCAAAATTCTCAAATCCATAGAGAACTCCTCCCCTTGCATCAGCCATTTAAACCCCACACTCTTGTAATTGTTGTACATCTTGATGTCGTTGGCTACAATTACGGATAAAGGGGCAGTATCCACTAGTGTACACCCCAATTCAGTGGCAGTTGCTTCATTGAGGAAGTTGTGGGTGCTGCCACTGTCAATCAGCACCATTATCCTTCTCTTGCCCACTCTCCCTTCAATTTTGATGATTTGCCCTGCGTGTCCCCCTTTAAGTGCATGAAACGAAATTTCCCCCCCTTCATTGGTGGGGTCATGTTTGGGGGTCTCCTCCATCGTTTCCTCAATACCTTCTTACTCTTCTTCAGTCATTTTCTCCTCACCTCCTTCCATGTTCAATAGTTGTCTTCTACATTGGTGGCCAGGGCTGTAAGGGTCACCACATTTGTAACATAACCTCATCCGCCTCGTCTACTCCATAATGGGGTTTCTGATAGCTAGGGTCTCGCGGGGAGCCTGTACTCCCTATTGCTCCCACCTCCTTACCGTGTCCACTAGGAGGTAAATTAATTAATGGACCCATACGCGAGGAGACTCTATTCCGTTTGTAGATTGCTTCTAACGTCAATTCTTGTAACCTGGCATTCTCTGTGGTTGGCATCATCATCTTTACCATTGATCTCAATTCATCCTTAAGCCCACTTATAAAGTTAGACACAAAGTAT
Source organism: Diospyros kaki (assembly GCA_036245055.1). Classification (NCBI taxonomy): domain Eukaryota; kingdom Viridiplantae; phylum Streptophyta; class Magnoliopsida; order Ericales; family Ebenaceae; genus Diospyros; species Diospyros kaki. The sequence continues at coordinate 41,548,263 of BSEG01000012.1, forward strand.
TGCTCAGTGAGTGTTGGCTAAGCATTCCACATTAAGACTCCTAATTTCTCAAATTTTTCCAGATACTCTATTACAGCCCCCTTTTGTCTAAGTTTATTGAATTCTTCTATCACATCGACCATATTTTTTTCCCCAAATCTTCTTCACAATTCTTCGGCAAAGTCAATCCATCTCATCCCAAGTCCTCTATACCTGAACCATCCTTGAAACCAAGAATCAGCCGTATCATTAAGATAGGTTGTGGCCAATGTAATTCATTGTGACTCAACCACATTATAGTATTGGAAGAAACGTTCACACTGGCGGATCCACCACCTTGGCCTTGCGCCATCAAACAATGGTATCTCCAGCCTCGGCATTGGGTGTGAGTACCAGATTGTAAATGAAAATCTCTTACCTGAGGATCCGTCTCAATACCTTGCACTCCGTCTGACTCTGTTTCGCCTGGACACCTCGGAAGTATACCAGATCCATTTGAGTTCGGTCCCGCTCCAGATCGCGGGAGAAATTCCGGTGGTAAACGGAATTGTGGTAGGTACGACAGCATGTTAAACATGTTGTTGATCCTTTGACTGAACTAGTCCATCGTCTCTCTATGCCTCTCCAACTCGCGTTACATATCTTCATGAGAAGTCGCCAATTCCTCTCGCATTCCGTCTTGCATTGCAGCCACGTCTTCCCTGCTTTGAGTGATAGCTTCATGTGTCTACGACATTACGAACTCCAACACTTCCATTCTCGTCTCCATTTGCTTGAGTCTCGTTCCTTCCGTCATCGATTGCTGCACAATTCCTCCTGCAGATACTACCGAGGTTGCTAGCTCTAATACCAATTGTCAAGTCTCAAGTCTAAGACTTGGGAAATTCTATGAGAACTGAGAAATTTAAGAGAAAGAGAGGGAGGGAAAATTTGAATTGGAGAGAAAAGATAAAAGAGGGAAAAAATTCAGAGAGGGAAAGATCTGAAAATATTCATTGATAGATCCCATCCTCGGTATACACTGCCTGTTATAGGCTGACATCCTTGGTTGTTATTGTAACCGATTGCCTACAAGTGGTCTAGGCGGAACTGCCTATCACATGCTACTTTTTGTTATTATAGCTATAGCTATGTATCTGTAGGTTTATTACACTTATGCCATTAGGCGTGTGATAGCCTCATAGTCAGTAGTAGGCAGGGTTACCATCAAAGGGCCCGATGTTGGACTAGGGTCACTCTGTGCAACGTGAGCCGCCCGGGATGTCTAAGAGGCAAGAGGGGCAGCTGGTCTACCATGTTTCTTCCAACACTTGTCTTCCTCATCCCCCCCCCCCTTTCTTAGGGAGGGGGAAAAGTTACACTGAGAGTGAGAACGACTACTGGACCAACCCTGATTACTGCCTGAAGTCTGAGACAACAAGAGCAGAGGCCTCGAGAAGGGTACTTGTAAAAGCAACAGCATAGGAAGAACTATCAACCATAGTAAGCAACCTTTTGTATCTTTCATAGTGGGGTTAGTGGACCCAGTCAAGATTTGATGGTGGACAACCTTGAACTCAGGCTTGAGACCGAATAAAGTAAGGACCATAAACAATTTTTTCCATTGAGAATTATGAGTGGCTTTGGAATCAGAGTATGAAAGAAGAACTTCAAACTCCTACATGAGAGAATGCATCTAGCCCAGATAGGATTCCATAAATCGACCCTGTTGGATGTTCTTGATAGAGTGGACAACAATATAGAGACGTTGAATGTCGTCGTGTCACGGGACTATAATGTAAATAAGGAGATTACTAAGGTAGAAGGGTAAGGGGTACTACTGTAATAAGGAGTAGATAGGCAGTTACAACACATGGATTTTAATTCAAATGTAAACCAAATATTGACGCTAAGGTTTGGTAAGTATATAACCAACCCTCGCCACCAGGAGAAGCATCTTTTAGAAATTCAATTGAATCAATTTCCCTCTCATCTTCTTGATTTCTCTCTCTTTCTCTCCCTCTGTTCTTTCTATCTGTCCTTCTAATCTACCAGTTCCCACGCAATTCTCTCTGAATTGCGAGCGAACTCTTCTTGTCACAATCATATTTTGACACGTTGGTATAACATTAAGTGGCTTCCTTCCAAACCTCATAACAAGTTTCAAACGACCGAAAGAGCTACAAAATAGATCAGTTAATAGAATTCCATAAAATATTACACAATTGTACATCAACTTGTTCCCATTTAGCCTTGTTGTCTGCGTCGACATATTCTGCCTTCTTGGTGAGATGGTTTGCTTATCCCTGCCCCTTGAACCACATCTTGACAGAGGTTGCCCATGAGAGATAGTTAGCAAACCCTATCAACTTGTCAAAGGTGATAACAGGGGTCCCTATGTTGGAGAAGGTGAAGGGTTCAGATGCAGACGAGGCACCAAGAGCAGAGTTGCTCGTCTGCATCACTCAAGGACGACATGGTGGGATTCAGGTGAATAGACTAAAACTCCGATGTTTAAAAAGATTCTTGGGTAATTGATACACAGATCAAGATGGTTTTTGAGAAAACGAACACTGGGGATGGGTTCAGGAGGCTCAATCGAGGTTCCGGTGAGAAGACGACAAACTTCTGGTGATGCACGCGCTCCCACACACCGGTGCGTGGAAGCTGACTAGAAAAAATCGACGTCACATGACGGCTCCGATGGCGATGGGTCTCCGGTGGTCAGCCGATCTAACGATGGCAAACCCTATGGTGGAGGCGGCGCTAGCAAACAATGGTTGAACAGTGGAGTTTTGGCCAGCAAGGAGAGAGAAAAAAAGGGTTCATGGGGTTTGAAGACCGCTAGAAAAGGATACACAACGGCGGTTTAGGGTTTTTTCTCACTAGTGGCTCTGATATCATGTGAGAAAATAATTAGGAGAGGAAAATCTAAGAGATTAGCCTCTCTTAGCTCGTTATTTATATAGGCATAACGAACCTTAATCTATGGACTTAACCTACGAGCTTAACCTAATTACAAATAAAACACACATACAATATGTACAATTATACTAATAAATTCTAATAGAAACTATATACTTGTTGAGCTGCATAATGAAAGGATGTAGAGATAAAACAAAATTATTTATATATGATGTTTACAAATTTAGTAAGAGTATATGACAAAGTCCCTAGAGAAATTAGAAGGAGCTAGAAAAGAAAAGAGCCTGAATTACTTATATACAGGTTACTAAAGAGATGTCTCATGGAGAAGAACATCTAGAGGATAAACTGAGACTTTTCAATTACAATTGGACCACATCAAGGATTTTCCTTTAAGCCCTTGCTTATTTTCCTGACTAATTGATGAACTACTAAACATTCCAGGCAAAGGTGTCGTGGTGCATGCTATTTTCATACGACATTGTATTAGTGGATGAGACAAAAGCATATGTGAATACTAAGCTTAAGATATGGAGAAACACTTTAGAATCTAGAGGTTTCAAGTTGGGCAGATTGAAAATCGTACGTATATAATGTAAGTTTAGTAAAAATACAAGTGTGGATAATGTAATGGTAAAATTTGAAGATCAAGTCATCCCCAAAAGATATCAAATTAGATATCTTGGATCAATCATCCAAAAAAGATGGAGATATTAATAAGGGTATTGTCCATAGAATTAAAAAGAAAGATTCTATAAGATGGCTATAAGACTAACTTTGTTGTATAACATAGAATCCTTAGGAATGAAGCAAGAATATGTGCAGAATATTAAGGAATGGAGATGAGGATGCTAAGATGGATGTGCGGCCATACAAGCAAGGATAATGTTGAAACAATTCTTGCACTTACACACTCTAGGATATCCCTCAAGAACTGCTCGCTCATTCACACAAAAAATGACAGAATTTAGGAAACAAGAAACAACACATAATTCAATATACACACGAGACAAAGGAGATTTATCCTGGTTCAAATCTCGTTTTGGGAGAACCTACGTCCAAATTGATGAGGGTCTTTCTCTTCAATATCTTGAAAAAACACAAGAACAGATTTCATGTACTACACTCTCACACACAGCCCTATACACAAGCTGTCTAATCTTGGAGATTACAAAGCTATACACACTTTCCTCTTACATACATAGCACATACTCTTTCTCTCAAGATAGAATGAAAATCAGGGTATCAAATGAGACCCCCGACCCTCTATTTATAAACCATAGAGGGCAGAACTTACAAGGACATAACCGATAGCGGCCTTATACATGTGGCAGTTACCGTTACAATATGTAACTGATAATCTAACGGTCTTCTAGAAAGCTCTCTGATACTCATCCTTTTATGTTTCTTTTCTCTCCCGAGCCTCAAGACTAATCTAAGGCAAATGCTTGAACAGATAAATTAGATATGAGATTATTCGATAAGGTTGGAGTATCTCATACTGAAGATAAGATGCATGAAACACAGTTAAAATGGTTTGTTCATATGAGAAGAAAACCAATAGAGGTTCATGTGAGGAGAGTGAATGAAACAAGTTTTTAGCAAAAGAGATAGAGAAAGACCAAGAAAAACTTGGTATGACCTAATAGGATTAAGGCTTGATATGTTGTTACTATTTCTAGAATCATACCTAAATCTTTAAATATAGAGACTACTAAAACTGAAATAAACTACAACATACATCACATTTACATCATATAAGAATTGAGACCAATAATTTACATAAAAATAAGTATGGAGGTTTCTAAAGTAAAATAGAGGTGGTGTTGCTTATGCATCATAGGTAGGTGAGGCAATTAGAAAACCAGATATGAACTATTTACATGGCTGCCTTCAAAAACATTGATACATTGATGCATATGAAGTTAACAAACATTAGAAAGACAGACAAGTTACACAGGCAACATGGGAATAAGATTCTAATTTCACTTTCCAGGGTTGAAATCTTGAACAAAGAGCTTAAGTCGAATCTCTGTGACCACTTAGTGATAATAGAGAACATTTTAGTAAATGTAACAAACCTGGAGAAGAAGATGGGTTTGATGGAAGGTTGGAAGGTGGAGGAGCCGGAAGAGTATCCAACTTATTACCAGCAAAACTGAGAGGAATAACATCAGTGAGCAAAACGTCTAGATGAGTCACTGAACTCCACTTGCATAGAACAAAGTACAGCCAGAGACACACCTGATGGGAGTGAAAAGTGAAAAGGATCCATTTACTGGGATTGGTCCTGTTAACTGGTTGCTTGATAGATCACTGTGTAACACAAGACAAGAAGCTATGATATCACATTCATGTAGTAAACTTTATGCCAATTAAAGCTTATCAAGAAGAGGAAAAAATAAAAGGAAACAACTTAGTTATTAATAAAAGAGAAAAAAAGCTTGGTACTCACAGTACTTGAAGTGCTTTAATGGTAGTCAACAACATAGGAATTCGTCCAGTTAGAGTATTGTTGTTAAGCCGGCTATCCTTGCAAAGAAGTATGTGCCAGAGATCAGTAAAGGCCAAAACAATCACAATGGTGATTCTTCAATAGAACTCCACAGGACACAACTGATCAATCATAGTGGATACACAGTATATGATTAAACAGAACCCTCTAAGCACCATAAAATGACTTGAATATCTAGAAATAGGTATTATATGCATGTAATAACGGCAATACACATATGAATAACTCTGTTTTCATTATCAGAACAGTTGAATCTTGGGTAAGATCCTTGTCCAAACAACTTCCTGATCTTACTAGGGGAACACTGTAATTTGTACATTATATCACAATAGAATTCTGAATTCCTGCACTGTTCCTTAAATTTTCACACCATGAATATCATGACCAAAATGAGGCATTTTGTCCTGAAAAAGTTTGTAACTTAGTATTAACCTCTCTTCGAAAGTATATTAATCCCATTGTTTCTGACTTTCTTTTACAGCAAAAAGAAAGGTACTGGGAAATTTATGGGGAGGGCACAAATTGGAGTCGGCTTCCACGTATATGTTGCCAATAAATTTATGTAGTCAGAAGCTAGAAGTTCAAATATTTCATAAATACCATTCATAGCCACAATAAACAGTTTTTGTAACTTATGAAAGAGTCAGTTTTCAGCATGTGAAAAGACAACACTTCTTTCCCAGTACAAAAGTTCTGCTCCCTTCAACAGTTAACGATTTTGCTCTCCTTTTTTCATCTTTAACTATAACAAATTAAAGATCTATGTTTCAATTAAATAATCTTAATTTTCTAATTTCTCCAACAAATTTAGGTCAGCCAACAACTTGACTTATTCATCTTGCATAATTAACACATCATAATTTTTTTAAAATCATTCTACTCAAATTCAATATTTTTCACAAACTAGACATATAACTGATGACATTCATTAGAGATCTGATATCTAGACCAATTTACAGTTCAATTAGGTAGCTCTTGTAGTATGTGGGGTCCAAAAATAAAGTGACCAAATAATCTTGGTACACTTGATCAAATTTTCAGGAAAAAAGTACATTTCTTTACTGTTCATTTAGTCTAAAATGACAAATTCAGACTTGAATCCTGTAAAGGCCCCAGCTCATGCTGAAATTTGTTAAGTCCATTATCATTAGTCAGCAGATGAATCTTGTATACATAAGTGAAAGTAATGAAGCCTAATGGATGATTACAGTATGGTCCCAGCCAGTACCTCTATATGTAGATAAGTATTCAAGTACAAGTTTACTATATCCTGAGGATCAGCACTGCCAGTGACGCTATGGCCCTAAAACTTTGGTTTTACCATTAATTTGAATGTCAGAGAAGAGGATATTATTTCTTAATTTTCACTAATGTGTGCTTGTATAACGATTTTACCAAGAGAACTTAGAAGTCCAGTGTACCTGCTACCAGATATACAGGCTTTAGGAATATTAACCTATAACTTTCCATCTTTGGGGTTGCTTTTAATCAACAAGCATATCTGGATTGGATGACTTTGAATAACTTGTTTCAATTTATAACATAAAAATAAGGAAGACAAGTAATTTTGAAGTACATTCTATAATAAATTACAGAGCTATACTAAGTCTACAATCCCATCTCTTCATGTAGAGCAACATGTGTTTGAGCAAACCACCAAGATATAAACTGAAATGTGATATAAAGAGCTCTAAAAAAATAAACATGAAATTTTAACAAATAAAAGGATGAAGGATGAAAAGGCAAAAAAAGGATGAAGGATGTGTAATTCATACAGGAAGCGCAATTTCTGAAGCCCGCCCAGCGTCTCAGGGATGGGACCGCTCAATACGTTCAAGTAAAGATCCAAGCTCACCAAATTTGTCAAATCTCCTAACTCGTTAGGAATTTTTCCACTTATGTTGTTACTGTAAAGTTCCCTGTAAGAAAAACATGTTACTAATAGCAGGCAGACAAAAGAGGCTGTACAAAAAGCCAATCAAAGGTATCTATTGTTTTAATATAAAGGGGACAATAAGAGTTAAAGAAGAAAACACAACAGAAACATCTAGAAGCAATACGAATACATACAACAAAAAATGAGGTAGATAGTATGTAGAAACTTCAACCCAGGAATATCAAGCTATAACAAAGTTTTGCACTTACATCCATATTCAAGTCTTGGAAAAATGTGACCAATGATATGAAGAACAATACCAAGGTGAATACAACAGCCAACAACCATGAACTACCAGCTTTTCAGAAATATACAGAAAGAGACTCAGAAAACTAGAGCTTCTTCCTAGAGTTCAGTTCCTTCATCAACTAAGAATGTGCACATTATTACAAAAGTATTTAGGATGCAATTCAAGACAAATGGCTCGAATTAAAACAGATATATTGTACACAAATTCAAATGTTAGCATTTCAACAAATTGCTAATTCCCTTCACTAATGTGTCCTCTCATACCCAGAAAAAGACAAAAAAATGTGAAGTATTCTCCATTATCATGTGGAACCAAATAGTGCATGTACATGTGAAAAAAGGCATGTTGATATGTTCAGATAGATGAATCAAAGAAATGAAACTAAGGTATCAAGCGTTTGAGTAGAGCAAACTGAAAAAGATATTCAAAATTAATGGCATTCCAACAAAGCAAAATTATTTTTCGTCATTGCACATCATCTCTTCATTAACATATGGTTGACAGTTGTCCCTGGATATAATCAACTATCAAGAGCATATAGAAAACTTGTAATCAAATGCAATCATCTATCAAGAGCTCAAAAGAACAAGACGTAAAAAACAAAGACAAAAAAAAAAAAAAAAGTAAAACTGAAAACTATCATTAGCTTAAAGTATGAGTTTGGGGTTTAGCCTTAATCAAAAGATGTCTTTTTTAAGCTGAATCCTGATATTCTTTTAAGTATATAATGCATCTACAGTTTATGAAACAAGTGGTGAACTTGGTGTGACACAGCACTTAACTACATATCCTGTGGTCCATTTACTAAAGAGAATCTAGCAAATTACAATTGGCGGATATCTTACAGGCTTACAGCTTGTTCCACATCCGTTTAAGGCAATTCATATAGTAATATGAAAAAGAAAATAAAATAGGAGCTCAGACACCAAAAGAATCAATGCTGAACGAAAGCACAAAAATAGAATCTCTGACAGACCAGGGTCTTGGAATTAAAAAGAATAAATTGGCTACCTTACAATCACACAGAGAGTGAGAGATGGAGGGGGGGGCTTTTCATGACCTGAACATCCCACTAAGAAGGAGAAACTGCTTTTCTAAAACTATCGTGGAATTAAAAGGTAGGATAAACTGGCTACACACACATTAAGAGAGAGACCGAGGGAGCTATTCTTGACATAAACATCCCACTAAAGAGGAGAATCTATCTTTCTAAAATAAAGTCATGGAAAGAACATTCCATTGAGAACAAAGGAGAAATTGTCTTCATAAAACAAAGTATGACTTACAAATACTGTAGATTTGGAAGCTGCCCAAGTTGAGTAACCAGTTGACCAGATAAGTTTGCATTTCCAAGATCGCTAAGGTGCACATAAAAGAAGAAAAAATTTGTCATACACCACTAAAAGACAGTCCAAGAGCAACAACAAATTTCAAGTGGTAAGTTACATCACAAAAATTGATATGGAGGTTAGCAGCTTACACTCTTGTAACACTGTTCTCACTGTTGCACGTTACATGAAACCAAGTACAGGGATTGACAAGAGTAGCATCCCAGCTTTGCAGGACATTGTTTGGATCAGCCAAGTTTGCTTTCAGCGCGCTCAGGGCATCACCTGCACTTTGTGCAGGAAACAATCATCAATTGCATATCAACGGAATCATCATCAACCAAAACAATCACCAAGAGGATGTTAGCTAGGGTTTAAAATGGGGCATAAACTTTATGAGTGTTCGTGATGGTAAGAAGCAAACTATTGGAGTCAATTCAGAACCATTAAGCTCGAAGCGCAGGTAATCTATTTGCTAATCAGCGAACTCTCAGCATCAAACGATAATTCCCGGGGCGAAAAGCCGTTGATCGCTGAATCTTTACCATGCAAAACCCGGCCGAACAACGAGGAATTGACTCGAAATTGGGTTGGAAACAGAAATCGTGAAAATAAACCTAGAAAATACGAGACAGAAAACGCACCCTCGGCATTGGCGGAGGCGTGCAAGAACCGAGAAACAACGAGAATGAGGAAGAGAAAACCCGAGGCCGAGATCGCCCGATCCATCGCCCCAGAATCCCGGTCCGTCCAGCTAAAAACCTAGCCCCGGCATCACCGAAACTTACCTACAAAAGAAAGAAACAACCAACCAAAAAACCAAAGTCGCCGAAGCAAAGCTACCCAAATCGAGCCCTAATCCGGCCAGATAGCCGGACCCAGGAAGGGGGGAAGGAAGTTCCGTCGGCCGGACGAGCTATGACACGACGGTGCAGGGCTGGAGCTAGATCCGTGGAGATTTCCCGTCACTTTGCTGGGAAAATTCTGGAGCGGAGAAAGGAGGGAGAGAGGGAGAGTCAAAGGTTCTCGCTGGAGAGCCTGCTGCTCTGTGCCCGACTGCTTCTTCTCTTCCCTCTTCTTCTTCTTCTTCTCTCGCTAATGATAATTAATTAACTATTAATCATTTGATTATTGATTATTGGGAATTTGCTTTTTGTTGGTGGCCTTTTACTTTACTTCGTTCAATTTTTTCTTTCTCCTTTATAATTAATTAATTAATTAATTATTATGGCCTGTTTAAATAATAATAATAGTTTGTTGCCTTTTATTATTATTATTATTATTTATTATCGTTTTCCTGTAAGATCAAGGGGCTGAGTCAAAGACGCACGCCCGCAACGGGCACTGGGCCCCGCCTCCCGCCGCCAATTAGGACGCGGGGGATGGATTGACGGGACTGCCCTCTGATTTCTTAGTCAAACATTCGGATTCCCTTCAAAAATCTTTTATTACATTCAACGCTTCCCCCCCAAACTCCACTGCTCCACTTTCATATTCTTCGTTCCAACCTCATTCAATGTATATTTATCGCTCAAATTTATATTTTTTCATGCAATGAGAGTAAAAAAAAAATACATAAAAAATAATCCATCTTTCCTTTTACCTTCTTATTCACCGTTGACTATCGTTTTTGTTTCTGTCGATCTAAACAGAAAAATTGAATCTTTCATTAGCTTCAACGATCTCAATTATTCTTCTTTACTCCCATCTCAATTATTCTTCTTTACTCCCATCATCTACCTAAGAGATTGGTTTACCTTTTCTCCTTGTCGATTGACTCATTATTTCTCGTTTCCCTTATTTCAACCGACGACTCATGATTGACGCACTATTTTTCTATTCTCTTTGTTCTGATTAATGATATGTGATTGACCTACTTTTTTCAATTTTTTTTACTTTTAATAGCAACTGACCCTTCTTTTTCTATCCTCATTGTTTCAATCAGCGACTCATAATTTATTTATTTGTGATTTTGTAATCTAACACCCGTTAACCGTGATGTTTTGCTGCTTCATTTTCATATAGTTAATAACACATCTATTACACACTTAATACTAAAAAAATATATTTTACTTAATATATATTTATACTAGTTATGTTAATAAAGTATTTTTTAAAAAATACCATTTATTTAATTGCTTACAAAAATCAAATTAATTTGGTTAACCAAATTTAAACTAGTAACTTTTAAATAATTTTGATATAATTTTTGTGTTTAATGTCAAATATAAATAATAACAACATTAATTTTAATTAATTATAAATTAATGAATGGAATTGGCATTCACTTAACTAATCTTACGGATGCAAAGCCTTAATTTTGTCTTAATTTGTCTATCACCAAACGAGTTAAGGGGGTGTCGTCTTGTTCATGTGGAACATGTGACAACTCAACCAGCTAATAGATATACTAATGTTTCGTGTTTCTTAATTTTGGGTTTGAGCCACCTTAATTAGGGGTTTGGGCCACTTCAATTGGGCCAAAACCTATTTCAGTAACAATTTAGGTTGGATTTAATTGGCCTAGCAAAGCTAAAGAGCTTATTTGACATCATTAGCATGCCCAATAGAAACGGGATTGGCCCTAATTGGCCCACTAGTACTCTATAAAACAAAATTTTAACACCGCAAATATTATATTATAAACAAATTAATTAATTGTAACATTTATTAAATTTTAATTATTTATTGGACACTTATTAAATTATAAAAATTACTTAATTAATTGTTTTAAATATTTTAAAATTAATCATGACATCCGCTAAACTTTGGCTATTTGAGGAAGCGTAATAGTTAATTTAAAAAAATAATAATAATAACTAGATCGGATAAGGCTATTCATAAATTAATTAAATATAAGTTACACAACAACGAAAATGAGAAACAAATATAATACTAAATGAAAACAAACAAATAACTTTTTTCTAAATAAATAAGAAATGAAAATACGTAAATAAAAGTAAGAGAATTGATATTCACTTAACCAACCTTAAGGATGCAAAACCTTAATTTTGGCTTGATTTGTCTATCATTACCAAACTAGTTAAGGGGGTATGGTCTTGCATATGTGTGACATGTGACAACTCAACCAGTTTGATATAAATACTGATGTTTCGTATTTTTTAGTTTGAGATTTGGACCACTGAGATTTGGACCACCTCAATTGGGGCGAAAACCTATTTTAGTAACGATATGGGTTAGGTTTAATTGGTCCAGAAAAATTAAAAGGTTTATCTAACATCATTGACAAGCCCAATAAAAATGGGATTAACCCTAATCGGCCTACTAGTACTCCATAAAACAAAATTTTAACATGGAAAATACTATATTATAAACAAATAAATTAATCGTGGCATTTATTAAATTTTAGTTGTTTATTGGATATTTTTTAAATTATAAAATTGCTTAATTATTTTAAATATTTAAAAATTAGTCACGACATTCACTAGACTTTGGCTATTTGAGGAAGCGTCGTAGTTATTTTTTTTTTAAAAAAATAATAACTAGATAGAACAAAGATATTCATAAATTAATTAAATATAAGTTACATAGAAACCAAAATGAAAAACATATATGATACAAAATGGAAACGGACAAACAACATTTTTAAAAAAAATAAGAAACAAAAATACCTAAATAAAACTAGGAGAATTGACATTTATTTAACCAACCTTAAAGGATGCAAAGCCTTAATTTAACTATCTTTACCAAACAAGCTGAGGAGGCATCGTCTTACATGTGCGTGACGTGTGACAACTCAACCAGTTTGATAGAAATACTGATGTTTCGTGTTTTTTAGTTTGGGGTTTCAGCCACCTTAATTGGGGCAAAAACCTATTTTAGTAACGGTGTGGGTTGGGTTTAATTAGCTTAGAAAAATTAAAAGGTTTATCTAATATCATTGACAAGTCCAATAAAAAGGGGATTGGCCTTAACTGGACTACTAGAACTCCATAAAACAAAATTTTAACATGGCAAATACTATATTATAAACAAATAAATTAAACATGACATTTATTAAATTTTAGTTATTTATTGGATATTTTTGAAATTATAAAATTATTTAATTATTTTAAATATTTTAAAATTAGTCACGACATTCACTAGACTTCGGCTATTTGAGGAAGCATTGTGGTTTCTCTTTTTTTTTTTTAAATAATAACTAGATAGGGCATGGTTATCCATAAATTAATTAAATATAAGTTACACAAAAACGAAAATGAGAAACATATATGATATAAAATGGAAACGGATAAACAACATTTTTAAAAAAAATAAGAAACAGAAATACATAAATAAAACTAAGAGAATTGACATTTACTTAACCAATCTTAAAGGATGCAAAGCCTTAACTTGTTTATCATTACCAAACGAGCTAAGGGGGTGTCGTTTTGCATGTGTGTGACATGTGACAACTCAACCACTTGATATAAACACTAATGTTTTGTATTTCTTAGTTTGGGGTTTGGGTCGAAACTTATTTCAGTAATGGTGTGGGTTGGGTTCAAGTGGTCCAAAAAAGTTAAAGAACTTATCTAACATGCTCTAATTGGCCCAATACTCTACAAAATAAAATTTTAACACATCAAATACTATATTATAAACAAATAAATTAATCGTGACATTTATTAAATTTTAGTTATTTATTGGACACTTATTAAATTATAAAATGTACTTTAATTAAATATTTTAAAATTAGTCACAACATTCACTAGACTTTGGTTATTTGAGGAAGTGTTATGGTTAATTTTTTAAAAAAATAATAACTAGATAGCGCAAGCGTGTTCATGAATAAATTAATTAAATATAAGTCATACAAAAACGAAAATGAGAAACGGATATGATACGAAATGGAAACGAACAAACGACATTTTTTAAAGAGGAAGGAAACGAAAATGCATAAATAAAACTAGGAATGGGGTTGACCTAGGAGAATAAAATGAAATATAAAAAAGCACACTAATTGTAATAGATTAACTTTTATGCTAGTTTTAATTGTAATAGATTAACTTTTATGCTAGTTTTTGCTCTAGCATGAAACTTGAGATGCCCTCCATTGTAGAGTTCCCACCACTCAATGCTCTAGCATGAAATTTTCATTTTAGGAAAGGCAACGAAGGAATGATTTGGCACAAAGAGATTTTTTTGACATACTAATTAGAGTTGACAAATGGACGAGTCGGCTTGTCTCTCACTTGGCCCACCCATTTGGTGGGCCGAGCAGAATTTGACCCGTGAGACAGGTGGGATAGGCTAGGCAATGGGAATTAGGAGCCTAACACGACCCTATGGCTCTTAATATACGGGCCAAGGCGGGCTAGGCCGTGAGCCATTATTTTTTAATTTTTTTAACATGTTGTTTTAAATATTTTTTCTTTTTTTTCTTAAATATAATAAATATTTTTTAAAATATATTTATAAAAAATTACAAGCCATTGTTGAATTTGTGTGTACGTACAATTTTATGTGTCGAATTTTTACAAGTGATTGTCGAATTTAGATTGAATTTAATTATCTTCTTAATTTTACATGATTATAAAATTAAAGCGGATATGAGTTATGATTTTTATTTTATTTTATTTTATGTGTAATATTTAATTTTTTTTTATATATGATTTTCATAAATGGGCGAAATGGCTAAACGAGCTGTGGGCCATGCCAAGTCAGTGTGGAGGGTCATGTTGAGCTAAGTTGTAGGCCACAAAACACTGGCTTGACATGACCCTACATTATTGGAGCAGGTCGGTCCAACCCGTTTGCTACAATATCGGGATAGAATGGGTTGGGTTGGGCTAGGTTAGGAGGCGAGTTAGTCCACCCGACCAATTTTTCAACTCCAATGCTAATCATCATATTCGACCAACTTTCATTCATTTGCTTTTTTGATAGAAGTTAATGTAAAATCATAAGATGAATTGAAGCAAGATTCACCAATTCTAATACTAATCATCATATTTGGCAAACTTTCATTCATTTACTTGTTTGGTAGAAGTTAACGTGAAATCATAAGACGAATTGAAGCTGGCCAGGTTTGGAAATATGTTTTAGATATTTTTTTAATATTTTATAATTCAAAAATGTTTTCAAATTTATAAAAACGATAAAAAGCGTTTCAATACATACAAATATTTTAAAAGCGGTGCATTGTAGAATTAAATTAGCTAAATTGGAGTATCGCTTTCAACTATATATAATAATATCTTAATTTAAAAGCTTTGTTATATGACTCTCTGACAAATATAACCCCCAATTATGATGGCAAAAGAGGCGGGAAACTCATGAACAAGCCACCGATCTCTTTCTTTCAATCACAGAGAGGAGGGGAAATGGAGGCTCGAGATCTGGAGGTGGAAAAGGCTCGATTGCTCAGCTTAGCCCTCGAATTCGGTTTCGATGAAGAATCTTCGAGGAAGTGCTTAGATCGTCTTGTTCATCTCTACGGTATTCTTTCATTCCCACTCGAGTCACAACTTAAACCCTAGCCAACTGACAAATGGGCATGCTGATACACGGGTGCATGCACATGCAATGTCGTATTTTAGTGAAAATGTGATGATCAGTTTTAGATTATCTGGTGTTCTGAAAATTTTGTGGAATCTTTGATTTGGGTGTCGGTCGTTCGTGTCGTATGTGCAAATTAGTCTGGAACTTCTCTTAAAAGGTAGATTCAATTTGTGTTCGCATTTGGGGTGTCTCCAGATTTTCCAACTGACAAGACGACTCGTAGTTCACGTTCCTGGCATTACTCGTTAATTTCTTTTGATGTTTTAATTGTTTGGCTGTCTTGGAATTTAGCGAAACAGAACTGTAGTTAAGTTGATATTTTCTGTATCTGTATGCATGCGCAGTGTTGGTTTCGATAGGCTCAAGAACTAACTGCATTGGAGCCCAGTAGTTAGCCTTGAGTGGTTGTTTTGTTGTCCGCAGCTACAAATTTAACGAGAACTGACAATATTCCCTAATTCAATACTGTTTTATTACCTTTATTTTCTGTTAGGGGTCCTTACGTTTGCTACAATAACATATCTATCCTGAGGTTGCATTATTTTCTCTGCGTAAGTATAAGGAGTAATTCAAGGGGCATGACACACATTCTATACAATACTAGAAGCAGCAGAGAGGGGCCAATGTCTAACAGAGGAGAGTTCCACTCAAGCGTGGGAGAGAGATAGAGTTGAAAGGTTACCATGAACGTTGACATGAACTTGAGGACATTCTGGGGGGTGGGGGTTGGATTGATAAGGATCAAAGAATGAAGATATGTTTTGGAAAAAAGGAAGAACAGAAAGATCCTAGGAATAAGTTCATTTTCTTCCAAAATGGACAAGTTCATGGCCTACAGTAAACTAAGATATTAACCCATTTCTACCCGTTAAAGAACTACTAATTGCATGGGTGATGATGCTTACTTATTTTATGCAGTCTTTTAATCGTGATTTTTTTTTTTCATCTAGTTGGAATATTTTCTCTCAAAGAAATATACTTTTCATTGAATCATATGTAAGGGGTTGAACTTTTTATGCCTATCAAATTACAAATATAAAGAAAAGGGAAATCAATGCAGGAAATCTTCTCTTTTAACTTCAGCTAGGCAATAAAGCTTCTTACTTTTCTGTGATATTGGATAGTCAAAGTTTGTGAACTAGTTGTGATGATTATTGTTATTTGTTGCCTTAAAACAAGGCAATGATGGACAAGATTTCATCCACTGCAGAGCAATTACTTAAATTTATAATATTGTTAAAGTTTCTGAATTGGTAGTAGTTGCAATAATTAATGTTATTTGTCACCTTCCTGTGAAGGCGATGATGGACAGGATTTCATCTCTGTGGAGCACTGTGGTGATGATTTTCTTGCCACTCTGGCTGAATCGATGCAAGACAGTGAGGAATGGGATGATTTACAAGCCATGGAATCAGAGGCTTGTGGAACTTTGTCTGGGATACTTGATGAGGATATTGTCAACAATTATAAGGAAGATAATAACAACAAATCAAGATGCAGTGTTCATGTTATAAAAGATTCTCCTCCCAAATATGAGAGAAACCAGAGTTTGGTGCAATTGGATTCAAGTGACAGTGAAGACCTAGAGGTCATAATTCCAAGTAAAAAGGATGTCGGATCTACCTCTTCCTCTTATACTAACAGGAGTTGCAATGCTCCAACTGAAAATTCACATAGACCATCATCAAAGTCCATGGTAGAAACCCTTATTACAAGAACATCTAACTTCTTAATCTTTTTTTTTTTTTTCAAATTTCCTCATGGACTAAGAAGACATGGTCTTTATCATGCACTTGGTTCAGATGGCCTACAAGTCTATTAATGGCTATTTTTTACCTAAAAGTCATCCTTCTGCAGATAAATAATCTGTTGCAATTTAACAGACGTTAAGAGAGTTTAGGACACATGCTAATACATGCAAATTTTGATGTTTAAGCTTAGAAATTTTGTCCTTCCCCAGTTTGAGCCTTGCATTATTCGACATATTAACTATCTTATTTTTCTCTCAGGATTCAATTCTCAATCCATCAAAAGTTGATCAGGGAACTCTCAGTTATGAAGAACTACAGTGTTTGGATGACATAGATTTGGCAAATGTTGTAATATTTGGTAACCGGACTTTTCGACCCTTACAGCATCAGGCTTGTTCTGCATTTCTGGCAAAGCAGGACACCTTTGTTCTCATGCCCACGGGTGGTGGTAAAAGTCTGTGTTATCAGGTCTGTGTTATTTATGCTAAATGGATGAACAACCACAATATGTAGTTTCAACTGTTGAACTTCACCTCTAACTTGATGAATACTGTAAATTTTGAAAACTGTTTCCCCCTTCTGGTCTGAGAATAAACAGTGAATATTTCTTCTCTTGATACTTAAAAATCATGGGCTGCTAGTGCACTAATTTATTGTCCGCAGTTTGTGCAGTTTGTTTCTTGCTCCTCCCGCTAACAATTATTGCAGATGACTGCATAATAACTTGTAGACCTCGTATAATCTGGTGAACCTGCTCAATTAGTATCTACAAAGGCTTCTTGATAAGTCTTGAATATGAGATTTATGCAGTTTTGGAAATTATTGTAGCCGTAGAATTCAAATTGGAGGGAGAGAGAGAGAGAGAGAGAGAGAGAGAATTTGAAAGGAGGGAGGATTGGGAGAGAAAAGAGAGAAAGAATTTGGAGGGACATATTTATGTTCTATTCATTTGCATAAATCCCATCCTCGACGCCTAGTATCCTTTAATAGGTAGCCTTTTAGTTGTAACTGAAATTGTACAAGCTGTTAGAGCTACAACCGTTTGGTACAGCTATGGCTTATTTCAACTACCAGGCTAATTATAGCGTTGCCCCTAGCTACTAATTACATTCATGCCCTTGCCCGTCCTTTGGGGTCGTTACATTTTCCCTCCCTTTGAGATCTTTCTTGTCCCCAAGAAAGGACAGAAGTTGGGTTGCTCGGGCATATTGCTTTAGCAAGTCCGGGTACTCCCAGGTTGCATTATGTGCAGGTGACTCCATTGGACTAGCACTTCAATTAGGGGCATAGTATCCTTGTAGGTGATCCTCCAGTCCACAATGGCTTGGGTTTCCATGGGCACCTCTCTGTCTTCGTCTACTAGGGGAAGATGGGGGTTGGTAGTGGCTGTAGGCTCCACTGCTTTCTTCAGCAGTGACACATGGAACACTGGATGAGTGGGTGTCCCTTCAGGCAATTGTAGCCTGTAAGTTACCTTGCCTACTTTAGCAAGCTTCGTGTATGGCTCAAAGTACTTAGGGCTCAACTTAGAAGCAAGAGTTGTTGAGAAAGAGTGCTAGAGGAACGTCGTGACTTTCAAATATACTCTATCACCCACATTGAATTCCCAATCACCCCTCCTTCTATCAGCCACTTGCTTCATCCAATTATGAGTTGTTGTTAGTTCCTTCTTCAACAGTTGTGTCACTTTTTGCCTTTGTTGTAGATAATCTTCCATGGTAGGCATTGTTGTTAGGGGATTCATTAGGGCAGGTAGGAGAGGGGCTGGGTACCCAAATAATGCCTCAAATGGGGACTTCTTGATGGCACTGTGGTAGCTTGAGTTGTACCACCACTGTGCCATAGATAATCATCGGCTCCAACTCTTGGGTTTGGCAAAACACATACACCTTAGGTAGGACTCCAAACATTGATTCACTCTCTCTATTTGCCCATCCGTTTCCGGATGGTAAGCCGTGACATATGCAGCCCTACTCCCAAGCCTTTAAACAGCTCCTGCCAAAAATGTCTTGTAAAAACTGTGAATGGGTGGGTGAGACTCATGAAGTATGCGAACTTAGTTAATCTGTCCACAATTACCAATATAACATCCCTGCCCTCTGATTTAGGTAGTCCTTCAATGAAGTCCATAGACACCCTTTCCCAAGCCTATTCTGGGATGGGCAATGGTTGGAGTAATCCCAATAAGGCCACATGCTCATGTTTGCACCTCTAACAAGTAGGGTAAG
Source organism: Diospyros kaki (assembly GCA_036245055.1). Lineage (NCBI taxonomy): Eukaryota > Viridiplantae > Streptophyta > Magnoliopsida > Ericales > Ebenaceae > Diospyros > Diospyros kaki. The sequence goes on from BSEG01000012.1 coordinate 41,567,658, forward strand.
ACAACACAAATTCCATTATGTCCCTCTTTAGCCTTGGCCAAAAGAACATCTGTCTTACCTTGCGGTAGGTAGCCCGGATTCCAGAATGGCCCCCCAAGGGAGAGTCATGTAAGGATTGCAGAATCCTTCTTTTAAGCCTATGATCATTCCCCACCACCATCCGGCCACGGTATCTAATCAACCCCTCTGCCATGGTATGCCCCTTGCTCCCAGTAAGCTCCACTGCTAGCTGGTCTTGCAGTTCTTTTAGTCACTTAGTATGTTCATAGCTCTCTATAATCTCCTTTACCCAATCAAGGACTACAGTTGTGATGGCATAATAGCTGGCATGTTCTTCTCTTCTGGAAAGTGCATCAGTCACTTTATTTTCTTTCCCTTGCTTGTAATGGATTGTATAATCCAAGCCCAACAGCTTAGATACCCCCTTCCTCTGGAGCTAGGTGTGTAGCTGCAACAAATGCCTCAGGCTGTCATGATTAGTCTTAATGATGAAGTGGCCTCCTTCCAGGTAGTGCCTCCACTTGTCCACTGCCACCAAGACTACTAGTAGCTCTTTCTTGTATACACTTAGTCCCAAGTGCCTTGGGGCTAAGGCCTGATTGAGGTATGCCAATGGTCTGCCCTCTTGCATGAGCATTGCGCCCACCCACATATCACTGGCATTTGTCTCCACCACAAAGGGTTTTGAGAAGTCAAGGAGAGCTACTACCAGGGCTCTTGTCATGGCCTCTTTAAGGGCTGTGAATGCCATTTCAGCGTTGGGGTTCAATTGGAACTTATCCTTCTTTAGCAACTCTGTTAAGGGCTTACTAATTATCCCATAGTGTGACACAAATCTCCGGTAGTACCCTGTTAGTCCCAAGAACCCTTTCAATTCCTTAATAGTGGTAGACTGCGGCCATTTAGTCATGGCAGAGATCTTCCTTGGATCAGTAATAACTCCATCCCCCGAGATCACATGCCCCAAGTATTCAACCTCTTTCTGTGCAAACAAACATTTGGACATCTTGACATACAATTGATTGTGTTTAAGGATTTTGAATGTTGTTCTTAGGTGGGTGAGGTGAAGTTCCAGGTTATGGCTATATATTAGTATGTCATCAAAGAATACTAATATGATTTTTCTTAGGTAAGGGGTGAATAGTTGGTTTATCAAGGCTTGAAAGGTAGCTGGGGCATTAGTGAGCCCAAATGGCATAGCAAGGAATTCATAAAGGCCTTGGTGGGTACGAAATGAGGTTTTTGGGATGTTGACAGGGTGTCTGATGGTATCCAGGTCTTAAGTCTAGTTTAGAAAAAATAGTTGTCCCATGTAATTCATCCATCAAGTCCAATGAGAATAGGGAATTTATTCTTAATGGCTAGGGTGGCGGTAGTCCACACAAAACTGCCAGATACCATATTTCTTTTTGACTAAGAAGATTGGTGATGCAAATTGGCTTTGGCTTGGTTGTATAATTGATGTTTAACTTGTTTTTCGATTTCAGATTTTTGTTTGGGTGGGTAATGATAAGGCCTGATGTTGATTGGCTCTGAATTGGGCTTCTGGGGAATAGTATGGTCTAAGGCTCGGGTAAGGGGGAGAGAGGTAGGTTCAACAAACCAATCCTTAAACTCAATCAGAAGTTCATTGAGTGTGTCCATAAGGGTTACCTTGTCTTGGGATTGTGTAGGTCTCAATCTCTGCTCCTCATTGCCCTTTTTCCTAGTGCTGCCTTCTTCCTTTATTTCCACATCTTGAATGGAGAATAGCTGGGAAATGTGGAACTTCCTCTTCTTAAGCAACTTTGTAATTTCTTCCCTATAATCACTTTACATTCCCCTGTCTCCAGACTTCCCACCAATGTTAGCTTCTCATCGGCTACATCTACTGTCACCTCCAATTTGTTAAAGTCAAACATCAGAGGACTAATGATCCTCATCCAGTCCACCTCCAATACTATGTCACAACCTCTTAATTCCAGCACCCTAAATCCATTGAGAACTCCTGCCCTTGCATGAGCCACTTGAAATTCGCGTATTTGTAGTGGCTAAACATGTGGTTCCCATTGGCGAGCCACTTGAAATTCGCGCATTTGTAGTGGCTAAACATGTGGTTCCCATTGGCCATCTTGACGGACAATGGTTTAGTGGCCACTAAATCACACTATAGATCAGTGATAGTAGCTTTACTGAGGAAGCTATGTGTACTGCCACTATCTATGAGGACCATCAGCTTCCTCTTATGAGCTTGTCCCTTGACTTTTATGATCTTCCCCGTAGGTCCCTCTTCAATGCGTGGAAGGAGATTTCTCCTCCTTCATCTTCCTCAATTGGATCGGTAATTTCCCCCGCGACGTCCTCTTCTTGCTCTTCCTTCCCCTCTTCCATTCCTTCCATCTTCAATAGCTATTTCTTGAATTGGTGACCCTATCTGTAACGATCACCGCACTTATAGCATAGTCTTAATTGTCTCCTTTGCTCCATTGTAGTCCCCTTAATTAGGATTGGTCTTAGGAGGCCCAATGGTAGCTCCATTATTGGGTCCCTTCAAGTTCACCCCCGTCACCTATTGTGGATTGGAATTGGTTTTAGGCCATGGCTTATTTCTTCCTAAGATGGCTTCTAATGTTAACTCCTGTAACCTAGCCTTCTCCGCGGCTTGCCTCATCGAAGTAGGCATCATCATCTTAACCATCGACCTTAGCTCTCCCCTTAGGCCACTCACAAAATTGGACACAAAATGCTGCTCAGTCAAGGATGGCTGAGCGTTCCACATTAGTGCCCTCAGTTCTTTGAATTTATCCAAGTACTCAGTCACCAATCCCACTTGTTTCAGCATCTTAAACTCTTCAATCACGTCGGACATGCTCTTCTCTCCAAATCTTACACACAATTCCTCTGCAAACTCATTCCGTCTAGCCTCCACCTCTCTCGCCTTGATCTATCCCTGATACCAGGAGTCGACAATATCATTGAGATATGCTGTTGCCATGGTTACCCTTTGCACCTCAAGTACATTATACAGTTGAAAAAACCTTTCACACCAACAGATCCACCACCTCGAGTTGGATCCATCAAATAAGGGAACCTCCAAATGAGACATGGTGGTGTGAGAATTTAGACCTCTTATCGGTGCTCCGATGTCCACCTCCAACGGCTCACTTGGGTCACCCAATCCGTCAGGTGGTGGAAGTATTTCTTGGTTGGAATGACTAGGATTCGTCATCGATCGGAGTGGGAATTCAAGCGGTAACCTGAATTGTGGAAGGGCAGAAAGCATATCGAATATGCTGTGAATTCTCTGTTCGTATTGATCAATGGTCTCCTGGTGCTTCTCTAACTCCTGTTACATTGCTTCTCTAGCAACGACTTGATCTACCCTTCCTTGAGCATTTGCCTCGTGAGTCTGGTTCATTCCAAACTCCAGCGCCTCCGTGTACGTCTCCAGCTGCTTCATATGCGTACCTTCCACCATTGTTTCTACTTGAACTGATATTACTTTCAATCTTCGAGGATGACCTGCTCTGATACCAAAATGATAAGTCTCAAATTTGAGACTTATGCAGTTCTGGAAATTATGGTAGCTGTAGAATTCAAATTGGAGGGAGAGAGAGAGAATTTGAAAGGAGGGAGAATTAGGAGAGAAAAGAGAGAGAATTTGGAGGGAAAGATTTATGTTCTATTCATTTGCATAAATCCCATCCTCGGGGGGCCTAGTATCCTTTTATAGGCAGCCCTTTAGTTGTAACCGAAATTGTACAAGCTATTAGAGCTACAACCGTTTGGTATTACTATGGCTTATTACAACTACCAGTCTAATTTCAGCCTTGCCCTCTAGCTACTAGTTACATTCATGCCCTTGCCCACCCTTTGGGGTTGTGACACTTCTATCTTCAAATGACCATGATTTGCATTCAACAAACCTTTTTTAGGAGCAGACTTCTAGTATCTGAAGATACGATAAATTGCTTTCAAGTGGGGTATGTGATAATTATGCATGTAAAGCCTTTTGAATGGGGTGTAGGAGAGATAAATCAACTTTCCCACTAATCTCTGATATCTTTTGGCATCAACCTTGTCTCCATCTCTGCATTTGATGCGATGATTTACCTAAATATGTCTTTGCAGGTTTACACCTTTAACATACTGGTCTCTTCTATGAGTCCAAAATATACTTTCTCTATGAAATGAATATGCCTTTATTGAATAGGCAACTTCAATTCCAAGGAAGTATTGCTATTTTCCCAAATCCTTGATTTCAAATTCCTTAGCTATATAATCTTTCAATTTTGTCATTTCTTCAAGATCATACTCTGTGAAGATAACATCATTCACATACACAATAATTGTAACCTTACCTTTATACTGTTCAATGAACACAATATGATCAACATTACTTTGATGAAATTCACAATTTATTACTACCTTGTTGAATCTATTAAATCATGCATTGGGTGATTGCTTAAGACCATTGTCTACACACCTTCCCTTATGTCTTTTACAAGAAAAACCTCGGGAGATCTTCACATACACCTCCCAACTCTATCTAGAAAACCATTGTTTACATTTAACTATTATTGATCCTTCTCGAGATTAGCAGCACGAGAGAGAAGAACCTGAATAGATTTTATCTTTGCTACAGGGGCAAATGTTTCTTGAATGTCCTAAGTTTGGGTGGCAGCAAAGGTATTGGAAGCTGGAATGGAGCTTGAGACTCTGAACAGAAATGAACTAAAGGAAAAAAAAAAATGAACACCATTTTTTCCAACAATTTCCTAAATTTTTTGACTATTTTGAAAATGAGAAAGAACAGACAATCAAAACACTATTTTTTTAATTTTGTTTTCAGAATTCTGAAAACAAAAACAAAAAACTGAACAAAATGCCTGTCACATGGCCCCCAATGCTGTTGTTTTATCAGTATGTGAATCTCAAAAGGCTTTACACTTGTTCGGATTGAGGTGAGCGAAAAGAAACAGAAGTATAAGTTATAGAAGGAAGTGAAGGAAAGGAAAGGCAAGTGAAGGCACATATGCTTCTGTCTTGTTTGGTTGGACAATATTACAGGAAGGAAATATTTTCTTCTTCATGTTTGGAGAGAAAAATAATATTAAAGAAAGTAAAATGATTAAATTAAAAGGTAAATTTTAAATGTATTTTGTATTTATCTTCTAAAAGTTAAAGGATGTTCTTGACATTTGGGAAAAAAAAAATTAAAATATCAAATATTGCAATTCTCCTCCATGTCCTCTAGAAATCAGAAGGAAAGTAAATGCATAAAATGCTTGTACTTCTCACCTTTGTGAATCTCTTTATTTTACTTCCCTTTTCCTCCTAATACACTAATCCAAACCACTAACCTTTTGCCATTCCCTGTCAAATCTTTCATGTCCTTTCCAAATCCTTCACTCCAAAGAAGATGTTACTCTTTTGTCAGTTTTGAATTTTTTGAATTTATAGTAACATCACCTTTTATGTGGTACTGTTTATTATACAGCTCCCAGCTACTCTGCAACCAGGTGTTACAATTGTTATATCACCACTGCTTGCCCTCATTCAGGATCAGATAATAACGCTTAACCTCAGGTTTGGAATACCAGCAACCTTCTTAAATTCTCAACAAACTTCATCCCAAGCAGCAGCAGTTCTTCAAGAGTTAAGGCAAGGTTCAGATCTTTGCTATATTTGGATCTATTACTCTTTGATGTTGTTCAACTAACAAGAAGCAGCAAACATGCAATTGTTTCTGGATAGTTCTTGCAACACTTCCATTGTTCTGGATGTCTGTTTTGTCGAATGTTACATATAATTTGTTTGGGAGAAAATTGTTTATGGACAATGCCTTTATCTGGAACAATTCATATGCAAATTTTTAGTGTTCTTTCAAAATTGTTACTTAACATATAAAATCTATGTTTACATTTGATTTTGTTATTAGGAAAGATAAACCTTCATGCAAGCTCTTGTATGTAACTCCTGAAAGGATTGCTGGACATGCATCATTTCATGAGACACTGAAATGTTTGCATCGGAAGGTTAGCCTTTTTAACTTCAAGTTCAGTATATCAAATCTTGTGGGTTTTATTATCAATCAGTAGTCTCAAAGACTCAGTACATAAACTGCAGGGACAACTAGCAGGATTTGTTGTTGATGAAGCACACTGTGTGAGGTAATGCTTTTTTTTCTTTTTCTTTTTTCCTTGGGTTTCTGTGGATTTTTGTTAAATTTGATAGGTGATGAAGGAATTGGAAGGACAGAAAAATCACCTTTCTCAAGCAACGCTTTGCTCATTCCATATGCACGACAATATTCTTTTGTTCATAAATATATATGCACAAGATAATCCAAGATCTGACATCAAAATCCTGACTGGCTAAGGGCCCGTTTGATTGTACTTCCATTTTCAGTCTGCATTTTCAAAATTTTGGAAACAACAACGGCAAACAGCATTTGATTGTTTGTTTTTACTTAAAAAAAAGAGTTAAAAAGTTTGAGGACTTATGGAAAAAATAAAAACATCAAAAATTTGTTTCCAAAATTTTTATTTCATTTTCATTTTGTTTCCTTCCCCTTCACTGTCTCCCTCCAATGACCAAGGAACATGCTGACCACCCCTCCCCCTCTCCCCTTCTCTTCTCATTGGTGACTTCCGAACGAGATATGGGGATAGCTGGAGTTTGGCTACTCTCACCAGTCACCAGCAATAGAGAGGAGGAAGGAGAATAGAGAAGAAAATATAAATAAAAAACAACAATATGCCAAGCCTTAATCCCATTAGGTGGGGTCAGGCACATAGAATTTAACTCATCATTCATCTCTATGTAGTATGCTATGTAGTCTGACTATATTGCCACATAGACTTTAACTCATCATTCATCTCTATGTAGTATGACTATATCTATTTTAAGGTCATTATAACTAATATCATGCCTAAGATTTTACCTAATCCTTTTGGTCTTTCTCTACCTAAAAACTTCTTCCATTCTAGCCATTCCCCGCCCGAGAGCATTCATTGTTCTTCTTCTCCCATAACTAAACCATCTTAATCATGTCTCCGTCGTCTTGTTCTCAATAGGAGCCACTTGAATCTTATTATGAACTATGAATAACAAAAAACAACATATGAAGGCTATGTAAATTTTAACTTGCTAGTCTTTTCTATGGCCTTATATTTTCAAAAGCCCTTACAATTCATATCATACCAGAGTCCCTAAGTTTTGTTGGTGTCTTTTGCTAAATACTTGTTCCATTTCATCCACTCCCCTCAGAAGGGCCTTTATTAGTTTTCTTCTCACATGGTCAAACCATCTTAATCGTGTCTTATATATCTTATCTTCTATAGGAGCCCCTCCAACTTTATTATGAACTAATTGCATAATTTATTTCAAAAAAACTAATTGTATAATAAGCTGGGTTGGTATAAATTGATTAAATAGTTTAAGATAAATAGTGTACAATAAAAATATAAGATAGCAATGACATTATGACATAATTACTTCTTTGTGACTAAAACGTTATGGGTTCAAGTCATGAAAGCAACTTATTTGAAAAACACATATGGATGATGAGGCCAAGTGTAAGAAACAGGGGAAAACCTCATTTTTAATTTTATCTTTTCTTATGTCACTACACATCCATCTTAATGTACTCATCTCCATTACGTCAATTGAAAATTGAAAATGGAAAACTAAAACCTATATCAAATGGCCCCCATGGTTTCTATAAACCATAAGTTATGCCCCATCTCAAAGGTGGAAGAATAGTCGAAAGATTGACTATAGTAACTCTTCTTACCTAATGGATAGCATGTAATAATCTAGTTATGATAAAAGTATGTTGAAGAGGGCAAGATCCTATGGTACCTAGAGTAAGCTTTACAATTAGGGATTAATTGAGGAAAGCACGACATTGATGTTAGGGTTGTTAATGGTTTCTTTTTCTTTTTGTATTGTTTGTTTACTTAAGCTGGGTAGTGGGTGGAGAGAGGCATTTAAAAATAATCTTCTGAAATGTTGTTGAATCCAAATGATAATATAATTATGGAATTTATCTTGAACTTGTTTGTAGTTGTTCACTAAATTCTTCAGTCATTGTTTACTTGCACCGTCCTGGTTCATGTTCTTAGTGGGTGGGAGAAAACTATTCATAATTTTGCAACGACTAATAGACCTGGACAAACCATGGTTGTAATTCTTGAGTATTTATCAATGTAACATCCATCTCATTCTCTAAGTTGTAGCTGTTCTTGTTTTTGCTTCTGCTCTGGTTTGTGCTTCCCAGCCAATGGGGGCATGATTTTCGCCCAGATTACAGGGGTTTAGGATGCCTCAAGCAGAACTTTCCATATGTGCCAGTGATGGCTTTAACTGCCACTGCAACAACATCAGTTCGCCAGGTAAGAAGACTCCAACTTATTGATTTTCCTTCAGGATATCAATATAGCAGGTTTTATTTTCTTGACTGTAGTGAATCCTTGCAGGATATCTTAAATTCTTTAGGAATTCCCCATGCTCTTGTCCTTGAGACAAGCTTTGACAGACACAACTTAAAATACGAAGTGATTGAGAAGACCCAAGAACCACTAAAGCAGCTCGGAGCCCTTCTGAATGGTCGTTTTAAGAATTTGTGTGGAATCGTGTATTGCCTTTCAAAAAACGAATGTGTGGAGGTCTCAGAATTTCTGAACAAGAAGTGTAAAGTGAAAACAGTGTATTATCATGCTGGTTTAGCAGCTCGGCAGAGGGTTGCTGTCCAAAAGAAATGGCACGGGGGAGAGGTCCATGTTGTGTGTGCCACCATTGCTTTTGGTATGGGTATAGACAAGCCTGATGTTGTAAGTCTAGATTTCTGCAATGACTTTGTTAGTGTGAACTGCTAGAGTAATACTGTGGTTATCTCTTTATTTGCTGAATTGAGCATATTGTGGATGATGCTATATCTTCTGTTCACTGCATGAACTAAAATGTCTCCTTCTAACTGTTCATTAATGTATTGAAAATTTGTGACATGACCTTGATTCTGGTATTTGTCCTTGTTTTGCTTAATGCTACCATTAAAATGGCTTCTATCTTTGTTGCTTTATTTTATTAATCTCTTCTTAGCAGAATAATTGTTAAAGAGATTCAATGAGAGAAAATATAACGCAAAACATTTTGCAGTCTAAGAGAAAAGGGGAAAAAGACTAATTTATACTGTTGTCAATAATAGAGATACCAATTACACTGGCAACTAATGTAGAACTACCCAGTATATGTTCTGCCTTAATTGAACTCCGCCTAATGGTAAACTGATGTATTGATAATTTTGACCTTGACTTTTTCCCCTTTGTGTGATTTTAACTTTCTCTCTAGAATCAATCATGCTTGCTACGTTCTGCTTCATTTTTTCAGAATGAACTACTAATATTATGATTTTCTCCCCTATTTCCAGCGTTTTGTTGTCCATAATACCATGTCAAAATCAATTGAAAGTTATTATCAAGAATCAGGCAGGGCAGGGCGAGACAACCTTTCTGCAGTGTGCATTGTTCTATATCGGAAGAAGGATTTCAGCCGAGTTGTGTGCATGTTACGAAGTGGGCAAGGGAGCAAAAGCCAAAGCTTCAAGACAGCATTGGCACAAGCTCGGAAAATGCAGCAGTACTGTGAACTTAAGGCAAGTCAATTCTCATACCTCAAATTGGAAATGTTTGCATATTCCAATGAGAGCTTCAAATCTTGTTATTTCTGGAACCGTAAGTGGTGTAACTTGCTCAATTTCTTTGATTCCACAGGGTGATTGCCGTAGACAAACCTTACTTGAACACTTTGGAGAGTCTTTCAACAGATATGCCTGCAAATACGGTTCCAATCCTTGTGATAACTGCATTAAAGCTTCCTTATGAACTTCGGCAGCTCTTCAACTGTGTCAAAGCTATGGTGAAACTCTGTTGGCATCTGGGGCTGTGCTTGTGCTTCGCACTCACCCTTCTGTGGACTCGTCAATTTTATTTACTTCCTGGATTCTTAGAGATAGCAGCAGCAGGTTGCTGCATTTCTTCGGTCAACTTCACCTGAAACCATCTCACCTTCCAAGGTATGTCTCAGTGAACAATTGCGGAAACTTTAGTTGGCTTTGATAGATGCCAACGTATGTATTTTGTTGGACATGTTCAACAGATTGAACCGAAATGTGAGGGTGCATTTAAGTTAGATCTCACTGTTTACCAGATATTCGAAGGAGAAGATTAGGCTTGACACATGGTATGGTGTTTGATTAAAAGTAAAACCTGGTTCAATACAGTGCACTTCTACCATCTGTTCTGATAAAATCCCAGTTATCTTTGACAAATTACTGTATTTGCCCCATGTTTTCATCCTTTGGTGCTTCTTTTTTCTCATTTGTGATGTCTGCGGAGTGATTAAAAGTTTCTTATTGCACTTAGACCATTAATTCTTGCCTGCTTGCCATTATCTACTTGGAAATTGATGTTAACAGCTGCATTCATATCCTAAATAGCTTTCACAATATTTCTCGTTGGCATGCCAGGATTGTCTTAACTGGTGAATTCTGATCCATATTCTATACATAAGAGTCCCTATAACCAAGTTCTACTTTCTATTTGTACTTTGTTCGATTGTTATCAAGTTAGTGGTGTGCTAATTGCTGGCTCGCAGTGGCAGTGAATAATAGGATCTGCAGAAAGCAGTTAGAGAGAGCTGATGAGAATAGGCAGTAGCCATGTAGTTTGGTTGTTGCTATGTTAAGGGAAGGCTTTGTGCGGAAAGAAACAAAACACGCAACATACAGATTTTACTCTTACAACCAAGCAAGTCCCTTTTCCCCATAGTTCACTATGTATATTACTAGGTTTACAGCAACAAACAGCATTGAAATCCTGCAGGTAGTGTGTGTTTGTCTTCCCACATTGTCTAGGCCGCAACAGTCTTTGGCTTTACACCTATTTTTCTCCACGAAACCCTGGGCATTATCTGTTTTGTGTCAATGCGATCCTTGTACTTGATTGCAAAGTTGAGTAGCGAGTCAAGAAGAGAGTCTGACAGAAGATGCGGTTGTAGCCCCAATTCCATCAGTTTGGTGTGCTTGGCGTTGTAATAGTGTTCCTCTGCCTCTACCCTTGGGTTTGGGACAGACACGGTTTGCACGTCAAGCCCGAGCTTCTGTCCTTCTTTCGTGACCAGGGCTGCAAGTTCATTCACCGAGAACTGCTCTGTGAATTGGTTGAAGACCCGAAACTCCCCACGCTGTGCAGGGTTTGCTATCGCTAGCTCGACACACTGGACTGTGTCTCTTATGTCCAGGTATCCTCTGGTCTGCATCACGTAAACAGCCATTGGTATTAATCGCTTGCAAAAGAAAGAAGGAAAATGCTGAGAAAGGACAACAAATCTTATGTATTTTTCATTATACATCCAAATATCTTACTCCATTGGATTCTTGCAACAGTACTGTAGGCGAGCAACGCAAGGTCCAAACAGGTTAACCTGCACCTATATGGGAATTTTTTCTGGACGACTTATAGGAGAAATTGTGTTAAGGGAATCTGATAGGTGACCGCAATGATGGCATTTCCATTTCTAGTCCAGGATGTCTAAGAAAGAAGTATCATGACAGAAGCAAGGTTTTAACTATAATGCAAATGGTAGGCATCCATATATAGGTTTGGAAGTAACTATGAAGACTCCATTTCAGTTTTGCAGATAAAAGCATAACAGAAGACAGTATCTTGTTTCAGTTTCCCATGGACAATCGCAACCCCTGTGATTTCCTAAACAACTAGCAGCTGTTTTCGGAAGAAACTACAAGAATTACTTGAACAAGTAGCAATGGAAACACTTGGCTAAAAATAGAGTGGTGCGGCACAACAATGTATGTCATGGTAATGTTGAGTGAAGAAATCATATATACCTGGCCTCCTTTGCCATAGACAGTAAGTGGATGACCCACAGCAGCCTGGACACAAAATCGATTCAACGCAGTTCCAAACACTCCATCATAATCAAACCTGTTGCAGAGCTCTTCATGCATCTCAGTCTCATCCGTCCTCACCCCATAGACCACTCCTTGATTTAGATCGGTGGCCCTGACCCCCCAAGCCTTGCAAGTGAATGCTATATTATTTGAATCATGTACTTTGCTCAGATGGTAGAATGAGCTTGCTTGCTTGGGATAAGGCAAGGTATCTGTTCTTCCATTGTGAGTAATTGTTATGTAACCCTCTTCAATATCTATGTTGGGGGTTCCATATTCTCCCATGGTTCCTAGTTTCACCAGATGACACTCTTCTCTCAACTCCTTAATTGCAAACAGAACATTAAGAGTTCCAATTACATTGTTGTGTTGAGTGAACACAGCTCTAGACCTATCGATCATGGAATAGGGAGCAGAGCGTTGCTCCCCAAAGTGGACAACAGCATCCGGTTCAAATGAGTTGAAGGAGTCCGACAAGAATTCGAAGTCACACACGTCACCAATGTAGAGTTGAATGGTTTTTCCTGTGAGAGATTTCCAACGCCGGATACGATTATGGATGGAGGCGATTGGGGTCATGGAATCAAGGCCAAGCTGGTGGTCAAAGAGACGACGGATGAGATTGTCAACTATTGCAACTTCATAATTTTTGTTGGATAAGTGAAGGGCGGTAGCCCAGCCACAGTAACCATCACCACCAATGACCATAACCCGCTTGGGATGTGATGGTCCATGGGAACTAGAGCTTGGCTGGGTTTTGGCATCTTGAGTTATGGGAAGAGTTGTTGCCTGGACGGTGAAAGATACTCGGGGGCTCTTTGCTTGCAGGGCATGTCTTTCAATAGGACACTTGGAAGTCTGTAACCTAATAGATGAGGGAAGTGCATGCAAGTGTCGGTGCGAGTGCTTGCAGTGAAGCCTGCTGCTGGAAGAGATATCTAAAGAACAAGAAGTTGAAAGTAAATGTGTCATATTGTTTGTCTTTTGCCTCCAACTTTATGTATATACTCTGCAAAAGAAATATCTAAATGATCAGACTTAATTTTAAGATCCCTACCACAAGTTATACAGATCTCAAAGTCAATTTCAAGATATAAAACATTTTAAATCAACTGTTGCACCATTCTTATTTTTTTGCAAAATTCAACTAACTCATACAATACAAGGGGGAAGGGAAAAACACGCACGGACACACATAAGGCTTTTAAGGAGGGCGAGCCTTGGTAACAACAACAAAACAGGGATTCTGAATTGTGAAAATACGACTTACCCTTAACCTTTACAAAATAAGGAGGGCGAACCTTGTCCACTAAAGACAACCTTTTGTCCACTTCGATTAATTGGCACATTTTGTTAAGGTGGTTGTAACCTCATTCATTTACTTGCATGTTGGTTGTGCAGAAGACCATTCCACAATCTCGTTAACTATGATAGAATTTAGAAGAGTGAGTTGAGCAGAAAAGCATAACTTTGAGCCACTCCCACAGTATCTCCGCCGTGACGGTGGCTGGTAGTTCGCGAAGAAAGGAGACAGATGGAGATGGCGGTGGAGGTGGTCGCCAGCGTCGCTATTGACGCCGGCGGTGAGAGAGAGAGAGAGAGAGAGAGAGAGAGAGAGAGAGAGAGAGAGAGAGAGAGAGAGAACTAATAACACAATTTGTTATCTTCACTAATGCTGCTGCTACTGCTGCTGCTACTACTACTACTAATCCTTGAAAATTAAGAACTGCAAAACGAGAACTAACAATACCATTCGTTACCTTCACTAATACTACTTCTAATTCGGGCAATGCTATGCAAATCCTTCACAAGGTTTTCCATTTCATCTAAGAACATTAGGATAATGAACGGATAATCAAAAAAAATGAAAATGAAGCACAACAACAACAACAAAGAGTTGATGACCTTACCTTTACGATCGTACACGAACTGCAAGCATCTATGAATTTTGGGAATACGATCGTATACGAACTGCAAATGAAGATGGCGTTGGCTGATAATTTGGGGTCAAAACAAACGAGATTAGGGTTTCTAATTTCCACCGGCGTTCTTGGAGCATCCGTGGCGATAATGCCGAGGATATTCCTTTCCTTCCTATTCTATCTTTTTAATAATAATAATAGGTTTTCCAGGTGAATTTACCATTCTATCCCCCAGATGTTGTATAAGGCCATCTCCAACGCTGTCGCCATTTGCGTTCGCCAAGCCAGAAGTAGCGATCGAAGCCCAAATCGCACCCTCCAACACTGCTCGCCATCGCCAAAAAATTGGCGAAGCTCAAATCCATCGCCAAGACTGGCGACCCTTTTGCCTTCGCCATCTCTCCCCGCCACAACGCCGGAAGAGGGGAACGGAGAAGACGCGGCGGTCGGCGGAAGAAGGGAACGGAAGTTGCAGAAGCGGAAGGGTTTGACGAGCAGATCGGCGGCGGTGTTGCGGGGACGGGTTATCGGCTTGCAGTGGGTTTGTAATTTTTTCCTTCTATTTAATTATTTGATTATTTTGTGGTTTTTTCTTCTTGTGGTTTGACGAGCAGATCGGTGCTTGATTTTTCCTTCTATTTTTTTTAATTTAATTTTGTATTGAATGATTGATATTATATATTTAGTTATTAATTTATGAATTTAATTTTTAATTTATGTATGTATATATTTAATTATTAATTTTATTTATGTTTATATTTGATTATTTTATGTATTTAGTTATTATTTTGTGTATTGATAAAAATTATAAATAAGGTAAAATAAATAAAATAGAGAGTGAAATAAAGAAAAAAATAGTGTGGTTGAAATATTTATAATTTTTTAAATAAAAAAAATAAAGAGTAAATTATTTATAATATAATAAAAATTGAGATAGAAAAATAAGTTGAAGATCATCTAACAATGAGTCATCTTAATAACAATCTTATAATTTTTTAAAATTTTATAATTATGTAATTTTAGAAGTTATATTAGTATATATTAGGTTAGTTTTTATTAATAAAAATTAAAAATTAATAATTATAATGATAAAAATTAAAATATGATGATTAATATATTATAAAATATAAAATTCAAGCATTAATAATGTAATTGTTAGAGATGTAAAACGATTTATGATACCTATAAAAAATTGACACGGGAATTTTGCTACCATCTAGGTAAAAAGTTAAATTGTAAGATTTATTTCTAAAGTCCTAAATATATTAGGAATTTTATTTATCTTAATTTTAATTTATAGATACATGGACATTTTTGTTCGATTTGTTGAGTTTAAACATTTGTCCTATTAATTTGGTTCATTTTGGACACAGATTTAATCTATTAAATTTGAACAATTAGGCCAATTTGGTTAGAATCCTCACCCTTATTTAATAATCAATTGAATTTTTAATTTAAAAATTTTAAAAATCTCGATTGTAATTTGGTCTCATCCAAAAGGGTTTTAAAAAATGTGGGCCAATTCAATAGGGCCCATGGTTGGTTGAAATACGCACAACTGGGCTGGCCCAACACCGGGGGAGCCCATCCACGTGTAGAGAGTCCATTGGGTGGCAGCCTCTGTAGTTTGCAGCTCTGTATCACTCAGGCAGGGGCAGGGGCAGGGGCAGGTTTTAATGTTCCAATGATTAATAATTATTAATTAATTATGCCTCGTATTAGGTGGCCCAAAAGCAATACACAGAAGATCCTAACACACCTGCTGCAGAATGAAGGGTCAGGATCAACCGGATTAGGTGAAGGTACAAGGAGAATCGTGGGGCCGCAGGACACCGGTTCAATTCAACCCGTAAGTCACATGTTTCATTTAAGTAGTAGTCTAGTTTCACAATTTCGATTATATTTATTTTTATTTTAGTTTGATTGAATATTTTTTATTCAAAAAAAATAATAAAATAATTGAATCAACTAATATATAAAATATTAATTAATTTATAAATATCATTCAAAACATTTGATTTGACCACCGACCCTCAACGTTGCAACTTTTGTGATAAACGTTGCAACACTTACCATTTGATTTAAAACACATGGTATTGCTTTGATCAATGCTTGATTTTGTGATAAAATGCAAAAGAATATATATATCTCAAGATAAAATTAATTTGTTAAACTCGATTAACTTGTGTTGATTTTATCAATTTAATCTCTACACTTTGATATGAATAGAATGTGACGTGTATTTTGTCATCTCATTTTATTTTTTATATGAAAATATCTTGATTAAATTAATTTAAAAATATAAATTTAATAGTGTAATTAAAATAATTTTTTTTTTTGAATCATACATGAAAAAAGGGTTAAAATATAAATATTAAATTAATTAAAAAATTTCCAATTTCACCAGAAGTCAAAAGGTTATCGCGTGGAGTTTTCCTATCAAACATAAACATAAATGACGTGAGAACGCAGTGTAGTGGTGGTGGTGGCACGGTTGATATAAATATGAACTTGGAGGTCATTTTTACAACTTCCATCGTATATATATATATGCATCACCATCAGCGTTGAGTGACTGCTTCCTCCAACGTTTTCCTCTCGCTCTCGCTCTCTCTCATGGAAGAAGAAGAGCTTCAAACCGCCAGCGCCACAAACTTCACGGAGGACCGTAAAACAATATCAACCGATGTCGAAAATAATGCGCTCTTTTACGAATCCAACATATACTCCTCCGAGATCGATAGCGCTTGCTCTACGCCATACGTCAGTGCACCGTCCAGCCCTGGCCGTGGCCTTGCAGGAGCAGGAGGAGGATTCTTTTACAGTGCACCGGCCAGTCCAATGCACTTCGTGCTGTCTTCGTCTTACTCGCACTCGCCTCCCGTGTCAACGGAGGCTTCCGTGCCTGCAGCTAATTATTCCTTCGAGTTTCAGTTCTCCGCTAGGTTTGGAACGGCTGAGTCGACGTCCACCGGAGTTATGAGCTCGGCCGACGAGCTGTTCCTGAACGGCCAGATCCGGCCGATGAAGCTCTCCACTCACCTCCAGCGCCCTCAGGTGCTCGCTCCGCTCCTGGATCTGGACGACGAAACCGAGTTAGGTGATTCTGAGACGACTCTGACTGAGAAGTTTCCGAGAGGCCGCGACGTGAAATGGAGGGACAGATCTCAGCGTCGAAGAACCAGATCTATGTCGCCGCTGCGAGTGCCTTCCTTTGACTGGAACGAAAGTGATGAAGAAGATGAAAAAGCCGAGAAAATTCACCACGCTTTAGGTGTCGAAGCTGTGGAGAGTAAGCAGAGTGATGTGGCATCGAGTGAAACGACGCCGTCTATATCGGCTTCGTCATCCAGGTCGTCATCGGCAAGCCGGAGCTCCAAGCGTTGGGTGTTCCTGAAAGAGTTCCTATACAGAAGCAAAAGCGAAGGCAGGAATAACGCTCACAAGTTTTGGAGCCACATTTCGTTCTCGCCGGTGAAGGACAGGAAGGTTGCGACCCCGCCGGTAACTGAACCCAAAGGTAAAACAGAGTGCAAGACTGGCAGCAACGCTGAGGAGAAGAAGGTGAAGAAAAGTGGGAAGGAACCGAGCAAGAAGGCTTCGAATGGAGTGGGGGCAAAGCGGAGGTCGGTGGTGATGCCGCCTTCTGCCCACGAGTTGCATTACAAGGCGAACAGGGCGCACGCGGAGGAGATGAGGAAGAGAACGTTCTTGCCGTACCGGCAAGGCTTGCTGGGGTGCTTAGGTTTCAGCTCAAAGAGTTACAGTGCAATGAATGGTTTTGCTAGAGCTCTCAACCCAGTCTCTTCAAGGTAAATCAACCAATATACAGCAGATTCCTCCGCCCCTTTTCAATTTATTGTGAAGTGTGATTATGTTCCTTCCTATTGGGAACTCAGGCCTCCTATTCAGATTGAGAAACGGAATGATTCTGACGGATCGTCACGAAAATTAATTTGGTAACTTTATTCTCGAAAACTAATGCTATATATATTATTTATTAATTCGGATCAACTCTTTTAACTATTAAACACCCAAGTCTTGTTGCCTTCAAATGTTTTATATAAGCAAGTTAAAATCACGATTTTCGCTTCACTAATTGAAAATAATTAAGTTAATAATATATACTTCGTATCTAATGGGTTAAGATTTGATGTTAAATCCCAAAAAATTATTTATATTCTGATTCCTGATACCGGGGGGAGCGTGCTTCTGGTGATTAATGAAATTAATTAGGGGGATGTGCTAATCCCCATTTTCCCTGTAATCCACAACATCTTGCCTCCACTCTCTCGATCTCTCCATGGAAGGAAAAATGATCTGGTTGGGAGGCTGGGCCAACTTGTAAAGGTCTGTATTTGTGCCTCGCACAGTTATGAAACGCTGCGCAAAACTTCCTGTTGTTTGATTAATAGCATGAGAGGGTTCACCTAAGTCCCCCAACAGAATTTGTTTCTCATAGATCTAATTTGGATTTGGCTTTTAATGAAAAATGCGATTCTTCAAATGTTTTCTTTTTCCTTTCAGGATTTCTTTAACGAGATATTTATTTTAGAGGGGTGGAATTAAAATTTGTATTATGGGTCTGGCCTAAAATTTTCTATATTTTCGGTTTATAACAACATATCTCATCATAACACTAATGATAATATTTTAACTTAGATGCTTGCAATAATGTAGCATTGAGATCTAACCATATCTAATGCATGTGCACTGGTACTAATCACACTTATAAGCTGGCTTTGTCATCATTATACTCCACAAGAAAAGAGGAGAATATGCCCGCCATATCAACCTTCAGTTCTTCTCTAATGAACGTGGTTAAGAACTCTCGGTATTATGCCATTTTGTTTCTGTGTTTTATGCGTGTCCTGTAATTATTTCAGCGCCATGCGGTACACAAAGGCAAGAGGCAGTGATAATCCATGGTACTTTTTAACTTCTAAGCTGCTCCCTTTTCATATTTCTCCTTTTCCAATAATAACTGCCTTATATTTTGTGTCATCTTGGAACATTTAGTCATTATTTGCCTCGCATGAGGCTTAGCCAACTTCAAAAAGTTTAATCATCGCTTATCTCAAATAGGGCATAGGGCATTCAGGTATGGTGTGTTTAGAACTAGGATTTGTATTATCTGTGATTAATGACTATATGGTCACTGTGACTCAGGCTAAGATTCTTTTCACTAATTAATTTAATGATTTGGGTCCACACGGCATAGGAAGTGGGAACAGAGCCATGTTAGGTATAGAAAGACGGACCCCCATAGTCTCACAGTTCCAAGAAGGGGGGGGGGCCCATTCCTGAAAAGCAACTGTCACTCAGGGGACCTTTAAATCTGTCTTTGGTTGCATCTTCTTGGCCCAATACTGTGAAGCACATGCAGGCAGTAGATAAAGATGGTAGTTGGGATTCTTCAGAGAAAATGTCGAGCGGGATCTAAACTCAATCCTTCTGCTTTCGCTTCCCTCTTATATTTTCACGCGGATATTACAAAGTCTATTAGGGGCCATAGGAAGCTGATAGTTGTCCTTATCTTTGCTGTCTCATTGGTTCAATATTGTTTTGGCTTTTCGCAGATGAACAAGCAAAGCACATCCACCACGTATCAGTTCTGGGTCATGCTCATGCTATCTCCTTGTCATTGACGTAAAATAAATCTGAGAAAATGACGTACAGTGTAGTTTGCATATATATATATATATATACACACATATATATCTATGTGTATTCATATACAATGAGTATAGTGAGTAATAAAAAAATACAGGGGGTAAAAGACTATAATGCTTTCATTTGATGAGAGCTGAAACATCTTTAAAAATGAATCCACATATAAATTTTTATATATTTACCTTATTACATGTAAATTGAGATATGAAAGTATTGAGCCAGCCAGCTCGATCGGCGAGTGTACCCAATCCCAGGACTACTAGAAAAATGGGGAACATGCTAAGGTGTAATCAGCCTTTATTATAGATATTGAGTGGGTATATATAGGCAGGAGCCACAGTGTTTATGGCATGAGTATGATTTTTTCTCTGCGGCTGCAAGAAAAAGGAGCCCACCAGATCCATACACGTGGGATGTAAATGCACCTTAATTAATTTTATTTAAATTAAAAAAATATATAGATATAAGATTTATTTAAAAAAAATTATTAAAAGAAAGATATAAATAAAGAGTTAATTGGATTTTTTTTTTTTTCATTCACCTGAGTGTTTGGCTTCGTTCGACTAATCTTTAAGGGCAAGTAATCTTTTCTCTTTATATATCTCCGAGTAAATTTGAATGTAGATATAATTTATATACACTCAGAATAGAATATTTGGTATAATCCATACAAAATTTATCTTTCAACATTACTATTATCGGCCTTCCAATAATATATTTATCTTTCAAATCGTTATACCAATTCAAATTCTTATACTCCATATAAAATTTTAAACAGTTTACCGGTGCGCACCATGTCCAGACGATTAATTGGATGATCATTTGGTTGGAAGATTTGTGGTTTTTTGGCTGAAAAGTTAAAACTATTCATGGGTAGTCATTCTGGGGTTGTCCCGTCCACATTTGTTCTGAGGAATTTCTAGGTGAGACTCCACATGCATGCAAGGTAGGGGTAGCCCCAGTGTATGATTGCGGGCCCATTCCCCTGCACATTATTCTCACATCGTTACCAATGCCCTCAACCCCACTCTCATCTGCATTTATTACTTTTTGGACTTAAAGTCTGCAATTTTGATGTCCCTTTTTTCGCACAAATTTATACTTTGCTTTTAGGTGATGACTTTACCATTCCTATTCCCTTTCATTTTTGGAAAGAAAAAAGAAAATCCATCTTGGTTACAGTGCAATTCTACACTTTCCATAATAATTATTTAAATTTAAAAAATTTTAGGAAAAATTTTAAATGAAATAAGTTTTAGTGTAATGATAAAAATACAAAAGCAACATGCTTAATTGTAAAAATTAGAATTGAAAGATTAAAAACTGTTTTTTTTTTCTTTAAACTAAACGGAGCTTATTAGGGTTCAAGGGGTTATGTTTTTACTGTTTTGACTATCAATAGGCTTGGCTTCAAAATAAGAAGCAACATTCGTCCAGAATTTGAATTTAGGGCTCTACCACTTGAATTCTCACGTATGTAAAACCTAACCTAGCATTGAGTATTGATGATTCAAAATAACAGCTTAAATAAGACATGCAAAGCTTAACAAAGCTTTTGGTCCAGCAACGCAAAGAAAGAGCCTCCTGTGTTGTGTTGCACTAAATAAGTCTAATTTAGTTGAAATTCGATAGCAAAAATGTACTTAGTAAAGGGCTCTAAAAGCATTACAAAAAAATAGTACATTCCCCAAGAAAGAAAACCTTTTGGCAGATGAAACCTAGCAGAAGGGATATAGCTGCTGCTGCAACTGATGCATTCACTCTATTCCTTGTCAAGGACAAAACTAGTCAGGATATTTCTCTTCACTGTGAACTCATCTGCCTTGGTTGCACTGATGGTCTGCACCAACAAAAATAACACAAATAATAATTATATAAAAAAAAAATGCAGATAAACACATTTTGCTCACAACTAACAGGTACAAACACTAGGGAGATGGCTATTTGGAGGGTAATCAGGTTAGGCTCAAGCTTTTGTATGAGGAGGAGGCCATCTAATGGGTCTATAATAAATCCTGGAGAAACAAAAAATAAATAAAATGATAGTAGTTTCTTGAAGTTGAACAATGGTTAAACAAAGCTACAACAGCCAGAGGAGTGGGAGTGGTGCAAAGGAGAATAAAAGAAATTTGGAACTCTTGAACATAGTGGAGTGTGGCACGACTACCCAAGCGATCAATGTAACAGAAAATTTGAGATGTGGGCTGTACAGCAAGTACAAAGCAACCCACTTGCCCGTAAAAGTTCCTCTCTTGGGTTTGGTTGGGACCATATGACCAAAATGGCCCTATAAAGAAGTTAATGAATTTTTAGTTCTACTTCAGAGAAAAAAGCCAAGAGAGGGAGCATGTCTATTGCAGCCTGGTGAGGCTGCCACTACAAAAGAAACACCTGGGAATAAAAAGTTCCAAATGGTGATTGCAATGGCATTTCTACAAGAAAGGTGGGGGAAAGGAAGATAGGGGCAGCCGCATGTTGTCAGATAAGGTTGCAGAGTTGTGAATGTTGAGCATACAAAAGGGGAAGTCTATAAAAACCTTGGTAGTTCCTTGTTCATACGATCCAATCTGGTCAGTCAACTGTCATATATCTTAAAACTAGCTGTCAGGACAACCAAATTTTACCTTCATCAGCATGCGTTCCAGACGCTCGATTTCATTCTTGGCATAATCACTACCCTTCTCCATACAGCTCTTGGCAGCTTTCACGTAGATCTTTCCATACCTGAAAAGAAAAGGCAACAGATAAATGCAAAAGGAACAGACATGGAATACAATAAATTCCAGTTTAGATCTGAAACTGGATTCTAGGAATACAAATTACTCAAGCAGTAACACGGTAATCTCGCTAAGTGTCCCTATCTTCTACACAAGATTCATGTTCCCTGTGCAGAATAGAACTATAAGAAATTTTAACCACCTTGCAGCAGAACCCTTGAGCTTGTTAACTTCCTCCTCCATACGGCCATAGACTGCTTTCTTCTCATCATTGCCAGCTTTAAGAAATTCCTTGACTAAGGTATCCACAGCCTCGATTTTACCAGCCTGGATAAAGTAACAGCAAAAAGGTCAAACTCAAAAAAAAAAATAAAAAAAAAGATAAATGAAATGACAGAATGAAATTGCAAATAATTAGTGCACGAACTTCAGCTGTAAGTTGCCCTTTTGCATCACGACTGGTACCGCATTTCTCA
Source organism: Diospyros kaki (assembly GCA_036245055.1). Classification (NCBI taxonomy): domain Eukaryota; kingdom Viridiplantae; phylum Streptophyta; class Magnoliopsida; order Ericales; family Ebenaceae; genus Diospyros; species Diospyros kaki. The sequence goes on from BSEG01000012.1 coordinate 41,590,399, forward strand.
TTGAGGAAAGTTACGAAATCATCTAAATCACGGCCACCGTCATAATCTTCACCAGCTTTGTTACTCTTAGGAAAGAATTTCAATGTAGGAAAACCACTCACGCTATATCTGAATAGGCAGCAGGTTTGCATTAGGAAAGAGTTTGCACTCAAAGAAGCCATCATTTACAGAACAGAATTCCATAAAATATCGCATCAATGATTATTTAATCCAGGTTATTTTCTAGGCTCTAGCACAAACTCCTAACTCAATAGTAATTTGAATATTTCAGTGGAATCCGACTTTCCAAGGACAGGGATAATTGAAAACTGTAGGTTAATAATAGAAGTTATTACTTGTTGAGGCATTTGAATAAAAATTTCTAGAGATAAACAAAAAGATTAACCTATGGTTTTTACAGACTTGAAAAAATTCTATGACCAAGGCTTTAGAAAAAAAAATTATGTAGGATTTTAATATAAAAGAGAGTTTAAGTTACTTATATACAGCTTATTAAATAAATGTAGTACTGATCAAAAACTTGTGTTACAAGACACTGAAAATTTTTCAATTACAGTTTACTTAAATCAAGGATTTTCACTAAGCCCTTAACTCGTCATTATAGTAGTGGACAAACATAAAGCTCATCCAAGAAGAGGTGCTTAGCATATGGTATTTGCAAATAATATTACTTTGATGAAATTAAATATCAATACTTAAAGTTATAAATTTCCTTTAAAGTATAAGAAAATTTTATCAAACAGGTACAAAACCAGCTCTATTGTATGTAATGGAATATTGGGTAGTCAGGTAGTAACATATGCAGAGTATGAACATAAAAAAATGAAGGTATTAAGGTCAATGTACAGGCACACACAACAGACAAGAAGACAGAATTAAAAATAAGATTATTTGAAATAAAATCAGAGTGGAACCTATAAAAAAAAATATGTAAGATGTGAGTAAGACGATATGGACATCTGGAAAGAGGTAGAAGGTAACCAGATAAAATTTAGTGGAAAATACTAGGTAGGATGACATGAGATACAACGACCTTATAAAAAATATTGTTATAGATACAAAAGATTGGCGAGCTAAACCGTGTAACTGATCCCACTTATAATAGGATTAAGGGTTTAGTGTGTGGTCAGTGGTTGTTGTTGCATAAAAATAAAATAAAATAAAAAGGAACTCCTTAACTCACTTTTCTGCAAGATCCTTGTGGGTGTCAGCTTCAAGATTAGCAATTACAACATCTTCATCGAGCTTAAATACTGTGGCAACCTTTTCATAAGTCTAAATAGCAAAAGGAATAATATATGAGGGAATCATTGTTGTTCAAATCCATAAAGTAAAGAGTAAAGGAAGGGGGAGAGAGACAGAAAGTGATAAATCAATCTACTTACAGGAGCAAGATTTTTACAGTGGCCGCACCTATAAAATATAAAAGTATGATCAGGGATGCAAAGCGTATAAATTTTGGTTTCACATTCAAATCAAGTGTCATCCCTAGCACCTCAAGTTGATTTAGAGGAAGCCACTGACCCCATTAAAAGAAACTGAAAGGAAATAAGGATAACACCTGAATTATCTGAGTGCAACAATAATATGCAAAGAAGTGCATGCAAACTCTTACCAAGGTGCATAAAACTCAACCAAGACATCCTTTGTTTCATCTAGAACAATCTCATCAAAGTTATCAGGTGTTAGAACCACCACATTTGAGGGGATCGCAGCTATCTTGACATTAGTCCCTGCAAATAAAGCAACATTATAATGTCAACTGATGCCTCATGCATAGATCTTTTAAGGTACCCTATTGGAGCAAGAATGGTAATAATCCCTGCAACTGGATCCTATTGCCTGCTTTAATCAACTAACAAATTTATTCTCTTTGCAGCATTTGCAATGCAGATCTCCGCAAAGCTTTAACCAGAGGGGGGGGGGGGGGGGGTTCATTCCTATCCAGTTATGTTCTGACATAGAAGTAAAAGCCTTCATTAAAGTGGAATTCCCCAACAATAATTACTTCTCCTACAAGTGATAGTGGACCAACGGGCAACCAGATATGCTAAGATGCCCTACTTTTAATGATAGAAATGGCGGGAGAGGGCTGATCTGATGAACACAAACATGCAAACAAAAAAATTACATGGCATTATGTACAGCCTTAAACATAAATCTCATTAACATCCTCGAAATGAATGCACAAGCTGTCTATAGATGACATAGTATAAACAATAATGTCCCAAAAATTTCTATTTGTCACCAAGTAAAGCAAATAAATCATATCTTTGAGGCATATGTTTGCTTATGAGAAACTTCCGTCACCAGTAAAGGCTTTATATACACCATCTCCAAATATAGGAGTCCAATAAAACCAATGTTTTAATATCTCACAAACACATCGCTTGTTTAGATTATTCTTGGGCAAATCTTATGAATCATTTATCATGCATGTTGGCCTCCAAGATGTGTCTTTCTTTGCCAACCCAAATTTTAGTAATTGAAGATATGCATGCCCAAAACCTGGTCTGCAGAATGTTATATTAATCATAGTGGGTGTTTGGCTTAGTTGGATATAGTTGTAACTAAATACCATTACTAGGTTTTATACATCTATATTTTTTAAGCCTTGGATTTAACAAATAAATTTGTGAATGATTAAGTGTTTTAAATTTTTAATAATTATATATTTAGTTATCAAATAAAATACATTCCCATTCAACCATTGGCCCTTGACCCACTCCCCTTTCCAGTTCAATACCTTGATCCAGTTTTCAAATCATTGCTTTGACCAGAAAATAAGCCACGCCAAAACCCTCATACATGACACCCAATAGGAGGCACACCTTTATTTATCGTATATGGGTTTCAAATGCACTTCCAAATTGCCACAACCTACATAACTGGAGATTAGGTGAATCAAATGCCTAGGCTTAGTAACCATTCCCAATCTTTATACCCAACACCACATACAGAAAAGGGCAATAAACCAAGCATACGTAAAAGTACATTGATATTGCAAAAGCATTAAGTTCAAAAGGTAAGAATATAACCTCCTTCACTGTTTACAAACTCGACAAGGGCCTCTGCAGTACGTGCACCTTCATACCTAACAAATAATGGATCCAGTTAAAAAAAGGTTCAGACTTCAGATAGAAATATATGAGAGAATTAGGATGGGGGGAAGTTTGAAGAGCATAAACATGTCTGAGAGAGTTGGATGCTTCAATAATCTACACAATAAAAGAAAGGGCAAATTGCACCCAAACCCCCTGTAGTTTGGGTCATTTGCAAGGAGACCCCCTATGGTTTAAAATTGTCTTTGGAGGTCCATGTGACTTACTTTTTTTTATTGAATACATCATCCAAGTTTAAAAATATCTTAGGAGGTCCTTGTGGCTTAATTTTTTTGCTTGAACACCTCATCTAGAAACATTTTTAAACTGACAGAGGGGCTGTCTTAGCAAAAAAGAGTAAACCACAAGGACCTCTGGAGACAATTTTAAACCACAGGAGGTCTCCTTGCAAATGGCCCAAGCTACAGGGGTCTAAGTGCAATATACCCTAAAAGAAATAAAATGTGCGGATGATGGCAGGAAAAGATCTACAGAATCTTATTAGAGTGGCATAAACTTACTTTTTTGGTTCTAAGGAACCTTTTGGAAACCATTTGATTGTAGGATAGCCAGAAACATCATATTTGCTACATAGGCTCTTATGCTCATCACAGTCCACCTGCAACAAATCACCCAATAAGTTGTAAAGAATATCCATGCTAACTCTTAACAATCAAAAAAGAAAACATCATCCTAGGGGAACCATTGTCATCTCTCTTTGTTTATGAAAAGGTCGATCCCTTCATCTTAGAGCCCTTATTGTCTTCCTTATATTATTTCTCCTCATAAATAGTTCATAAGTTTCTCTCCCATACAGATTTCACACTCTTCTGGCAGTTTCTTCTTTTCATATGGTTGTTTGTCACAACTGTAGAAAATAAATCAAAAGATGTAGGAGAAACAAAGAATAATACTTCTCTTGATACCTTGAACTGAATATTACATCCCCAATTAATAGGGAAGAAGAATACAACATAGGAAAGATAAACATTAAGGAAGGATAGGCTGTACACTATACAAAATTCAAAGATACAGAAAACAAGAATAGGAAATATCTAAATCAATCCAATTTCTTTCTAAATACCGAAGACAGAATCTGTGCTAGATTAGGAAGATTAGACTAAGAAATCATAATCCAATTTTCTCCATAATCCCATGAATCAATTAACAACAACAACAACAACAACAAAGCCTTACCCACTGAGTGGGGTTGGATACATGAATTCTAGACGCCTAGCCATCTCCATCGATGGTCATATCCTCTATAAGGCCCTAACATCCCATGCCATATTTAAGGGTTGCTCAAGAAGTTTTCTTTGTTCTTCCTCTCCCTGTGTTGCTACAAACTTCTTCCATTTCATTATGATATTCAAAGTGAAGTCTCATATGTTACTTAATTAGTTAACTCAATAAGACTGGACTCGAGTCTCCTTATAAATGGAATGCAGCCTAAGCCATCAAGATGCTCCTCTGGAGACCTATGCCCTAACATAATTAAGTGAATAATTAGGAAACGGTGACATCTAGCACATGCATGACGAAAAAGGTTAAAGTTGGAATATCCAATTGTTTTTCACCCTTTCAGGCTTGGACTACACTAGGACTCTTGCCCTTGCTCAGCACCATATTTAAAGTCATCGAATCAAGCATACTACCCCATAACATAAGTTATATAAAGGAACTCCTGTATTTACTGATTTATTGACAAGCCAACCCATAGAGATTCTAAAAGCAACATTTTAGAAATTATAGCAAGGTATGAATTCTTGCCAATCATAATGAGATAAGAGCCATTCTGTGAAGTCCATACACCAAGTAGTTCACTCTATCTGTATCTTGGCTACAAGTAAATAAAAGAGGCCAAAAAAATGAAGCCACTAAAATCCCAAAAGATGTCAGGAAATGCGATGAAATATAAAATACTAGAGATCTTAATTCTTTTGTCAAACCAATACAGTATAGATGCTTTAAGACTCCAACTTTAAAATCATAGGTTCTCCAGACTCCACAACATTTCAGCAAAATTTTTTACTCAGCCTCGTGGCCAGACTCATGCGTGTGCAAACATCTATAACGCTGTGTTTGGATGGAGGGTACAAGACAAGAGGGAAAGGAAGACTCTTTCCCTTGTTTGGGAGAGAGTTTCATAATGGAACGGATGGGGAGGGAAGGGTACCCTCCCATTCCCTTCCGTACCCTTACACTATGTTTGGGAGAGAGGTGGAGTAGAAAATGGCATGGTACATGATGGAACGTAAGGTAAGGTTAAGTAAAGAAACATAAAGTTTGTTGCCATGCATAATATAACTTTGCTTTGTGTGGACAGAGATTGGAAAGGAATGAATCAGTTAAAAAAGGAAAATGAAGTTACAATTATACCCTTTCACTTTCAAAATAAATAAACAAGCATAAAAATAACAAGGGTAAGATAGTAAAATTAATAACCATACTTATAAATATATTTCCTTCCCCCTCCTTACACCCCAAATTGGGGTGCAAGTAAAATAGGGGTACAAAAGGGGACAGAAGGGTTTCATGCATCTTCCCCTTCAATTATGAACCCACCATCCAAACAAAGGGTTGGGTCTCTCTTCCCCTTCCGCCCCCTCCCCCCACGGTACTCCTCAACCAAACATGGGTTGAGGAAGGGGGAGGAAATATATTTATAAATATTCTTATTGTTTTTACTATATTTCATCCCTTCCATTCTCCACCCAGACTAAGTTATATTATGATCATTTACATTTCATGCTCCCCAAATAATGGGAGGTAACAAACTTTTACCGTTACTTCCTTTATCCCTCCATTCTGTTCCATTATGTACCGTTCTGTCCTCTACTCACCTCTGTCCCAACCAATGATCACAATATCTTCTACTAATCAATGATTACAATATATTTTCATGCAACAAACTCACAAAAACTGATAATTCAAATGTGGGTGGGGGAGATGTTCTAAGGTTTTAGAAGTGACCTTTCCAATCAGAACAGACTTTGCTTTCTTGAAACTTGCACCAATCTTCTCATACTCTGGTGCAAGCTTCTTACAATGCCCACACCTGCCATAGAATATGAAGTCAGCATATAAAGTGTCATCATCAGATAAGCCAAACAACCAAACAAACAGACATTATATCAAAAGTCAGAGTTTAATAGATAGCAATAATGATATTTTCATTGCTGACATGCAGAGAAAAAGTTGTTCAATATTCTAGTAGTAGATAAATATAGAAATCAGAGGTTCAGAAAACCTGGTGAAACAACAAAGCATAACATCAAGGATCAGATCCCAAATCACATGTTCGTGATAAACTCTTATGAGTAAAAATTTACAATTAAAAAGAGAAAAAGATTATTGTGCATGATGACATGGTTTCCCATACTTTGGCCTGTACTGCAGAGCTGTCACCCCTAATCAAAATTAGATCATGATCTAAAATCAATAAGATATGCTAGTTGCAGCTGCAAGAATGATAAATGACGGTGAGGACTTAGCACCTAGCTACACCATACAAGCTTAAACTTTATTTAAGCTTGCACAAGAAAGTGAGGAATCTTATATCCCCTGCTCTTATCCAATACTTAAACAGCATTAAAAGTATGCATATCTGAGGCATGTAAAGTAGTATTTGATTAGCAACTTCAACTGCGATTTTGCCACTTCGCTAACCAAAAACCAAATTGCATATGCTTCCAAGGCCCAAATTAAATGTATGGTCTATCAATGTAAGGACAATAATAAATGAAATAATGGTATCATTGTCAGTAATCTTGTGTAAATTTGTGCCAAAACTTTAATTTGGCAAGACATTAACAGTGCGTTTGGGAGAGGGGGATGAAATGGAAATGGATAGAAGAGTGTTCTCACTTGCGAGACATGTTCGTAATGGAAATGAATGGAAACACTTTCCATCCAATGCTTTCTTTTTTTCTCCCCAAATTGGGCAAGAAATGATGAAATAAAAATAAATGGAAATACCACTTTTGTGTTTTGACAACATTAACCTTAATGCCCTTGACTTAATCACACTCTCTCTTTCCCTTAAAAGTGTATAATGATCATCTGTTCTCTAATATACTTTCATCCCATCCATTCCCTTGCAAAGCGTAAACTTAGAGCAAGGGAAGGGGGAACCACACGGCAAATGGAAGCCGAGTAGAGACCTACACCACCACCTCTCAGCGTTTGGGTAGGTAGAGACTTATGCGTAGATAAGTGGCCACTTGTTTCCCTTCTAGTCCCGTCCATTTCCATTCCATTGCTAAATCTCTTCGAAACAAAGCCTAAAAGAGCAATCCAATGTTCGGTCGTGTTTACAAAGAAAACCAACACATAGAAACTCAGTTTATCAGCATCGGCATGTTTGAACTGAACTTATCAATTTGCCTTAAAAATCAACAGCTACAGTTCCACTACCGGTCAGATCTATCACTACCAGATAACAATTATCAACTAACTAAACACAGATCCAAGTACCATGACCCACACAGTGAAGGGCAAAATAGAACCCCAGCAGATTGAAAAACATCCCTCCGAGCAACTACCAAGGTACCACTACACTACAAAAAAAAAAATACCATACAAAAGTGCATATGCAAAGTCGATGATTTAGTTTGATACCAAGGAGCGTAGAACTCGACGAGAGCGCCGCGATCTTGGCCGACGTGCTTCTCGAAGTTGTCCTCCGTCAAGACGACAACGTCGTCGGCCGTCGCCGAAGACACGAAGAGGAAGAGGAGGAGGGCTAGGGTTCCGACGACCCAAGCGATCTGCGACCTCGACATTTCCGGAAGCTCGACTCCGCAGTATCAGGACTTGTTATTGTTGATCGAAGGAGCTCCTACAAAACAAGGAGTCAAATGTTGTACCTCTTCACCCCACCCCCTATATATATATATATATATATATGTGACCCATCTATCCATCTATCTTATACAATATAATAATAATTAAAATACTATGTTTTATAATATATATTTTTTTGTGCATCTTTTTTACAAAATAAAAATTAATTACGTTAATAAAATTTGAATTCGGAGAGGTGTGCAAAAAAATAACTCAAATCATGATTTTTTAATCTCGGCAACCGATGATGGTTTGTATCGTTGGAAAAATCGATCATGAAGATCAGTTTTGACTTTATAATTCAATAAATTGACATATAAACACATCTAGCCATATCTTTTAATTAAAATTTATAAAACTCTTATATTCACTAAGAAACTAATTTCTTGATGATTGTGATTGTTTAGGTGTATTGACATATAGTTGTGTTTTTTAATTTTAAATTTTATATTTTATGTAATTTTTTAATATCTTGTGAGGTTGTTTTTTTAACTCTTAATGTGTACCAATTTTTTAATTTAGTTACTATGCTTTTATATTGTTCAAACTATCCAAATTGTTAAACTATAGTTTAATAGTTTGGTTATAGTTAGAGAAATAGTTAAACTATCATTCGTTGTTTGGTTTGAAAACCATTTCACAAATAAATCATTTTGCGTCTTTACTTGTGACTTATAAACAATGAATCAATAACTAATTTTTAAAATAATTTTATCACTACATTAAGATTTATTTCATTTTTTATTTGACTTACAAATTTTAAAATTTAAACAATTATTATCATATGTCACATAATAAACTTTTTGGTGCAGAAGCCAAATCAAAAAAATATGAATAATCCCGATTACTTAAAATTAATATCAATATTCGATATTATTTATAAAAGTATATTTTTTAATACATTACTAAATGATTATTTATAAATAACTAATAGATAAAACCTATTCTAATTCTGATTTATTAATATAATCTTATTAAGAGTATAATGAGAATCTCAATCTAATTAGGATTATAAAAAATAAAAGAATTTAAAAAAAATCAATTAATAAAATTAATATTTATTTATACTATTATATCTAAATTATTATTTCTCAAAATTTTTTGTTTATCCGTATTTACTAACCACAAAAAGAAATAATTAAACAGGGTTATTTTTGGCATTTCCATTAAAAAATGGTAAGGTTAATAATTGTTTTTAAATTGAAAATAATAAATATATAATATGTCTTATAAAACATCACAAAAACGATACAATTATTATCAATCAATAAGAGTAAAAATAGTCAAATTTGTTCTTTTTTTAATTTAAAAATAGTATTATGAGATTTTTTTACATATTAAGATATAAAACGATAATTTCTTTTAAAATTACACGATAAGAGAAAGAAAGATTTAAAAAGAGATAAGAGAATCGAAGATTAGGGCAAGATTAAGGGCAAACAACAATAGTTCACATTGTGTTGGTGAAAATCTACATTGATATATATATATATATATATATATGTATGAACGGATGCCAATGTAATTTCATCAAATATGCACAAAATACTTTTATATTTTTATAAAAAAAAAATGTGCACGAAGAACTCATCTGATTTGAGCATATTGACCAAAAGTGATCTCCACATAACCCACTATCTTTTTTTTATAGATATTTTCTATTATTTTTCATTCAGCGTCCATACAAACATAATAATAAAAAATAAAATTATATTAAAAAATAATTTCTTGTAAGAATGATTCTTAATAAGTGTTAGTAGACACAGTCTCAAAGTCTGATCACTTGTGCATATCTCTCGATTTATCTCTCTTATGATGACCAAAGATGAGTCCACAAAGACTGTAAGTGATGACACATAATCCAAAAAAAATACAATTATATTAGATTCCTTAATCTTTTTGTCATTAATTTTGTACGAAAATTACTCAAACAAACCACGACTCATTTCAAGTCGTAATGATTGCTTTAGGCTATAAACAGCAATAACTTCTATTTGAACCAACTTCTGGCACCTTCTAACACTATTTTCAACACTTTGGTTATTTTTGGTATTTCATTTTTCAGTTATATTTAAATTTATTTTTAATTTTACATTTTAAAAGTTTTGACTATAATAATTTGAATAACCATATTGTTGTTATAAAAAATATAATAATTAAAATTTATAATGCGAGATGCTAGAGTCGTAATAGAGTGAGATGAACAATCGACATGTATCTACTTCTAGAAATGCACGTCAGGTAGCTCTTGTATTCGATTATCTGGTTGGAGTCTTAAATAAATTTTCTGGTGCATATTCGGTAGGGAATTAATCTATCTGAAAGTATATTCCTTTACATTCGGGGTATAACTTTGTTCACAAGAATAAATTAAAAGACACGCGAATATTCCTTACACTGTATATGCCCACTAATACTTAAGTCAGTATGTGAAAGAAAGTAGTCATTTAGGAAAACTCATAGAAGTATTGCCAAGTGTGCCATAAATACGAAATGCAGTTAATGAATAGAAAAGATGTATATTTCTCAACGAGAAATGAGTTATTCATAGTATTCTTACTAGATGTTGGGATGAATATGTATGCTTTAGGCATGAAGACTGTAGTTCTTACGCTAATTTGAATGGGTTTAAGAGTAATCATTTCGGATGACTAAATGACCTAGAGAGTTCTTTAAAAAAAGATAGATCTTACGGTAAGTTGTTAGAATAAGTTTTTGACCTTTAAATAACTTGAATGAAACTCATGGTAATAAAAAATAATTTTAAAAATTATTCGTTATTTTAAAATTAATATAATACCTCCCACAAAGATGGCAGCCTGTTATAGAAGATAAGGATGAATTCCTCTTCCTCCAACAAATAATTAGTTATGTGTATAATATTCATTTAATTTAATTAATTAATCATGCACCTACAATATGCATGCGTGTGTGTGAGAATGCAATTAGAAGCCATAGAGTACAAGCTAATAATGCATGGGGGCCCCGCCCCGCGGGGCACCCTGGCTCGAGGAATTGGAATGTATGAGAGGCAATTGTGGCGGACAATGCGCCTGGCCGAATGAGAGGGGGCCTCAGACGTGGGGAAAATTAATTGGGAAATGCTACTTCCCCCCCCCCCCCCCCCCCCCACAACGCTACCTAAATATTTTATAAATTTTTTAATATTTGTTATCTTTTCAATCCACCCACTCTTCTTTTTTTTTTTTTTACCAGCCCATCGTTTTCCCTTCTCCCTCTCGACTCTACCTCTCACCACTCCCCCTTACTTGTGTCATTAATTAAATATATCTAATTAATTAAATATTTAAATCATAAAATTAAGTTATAAATGTGTTTGTAGTACATTTTTTAGTTATTGATATCAAATTTGTGTAACTTAATAAACCTTTATTTGATACTGTCTTTATGTTATTTAACATATATTTTACGCTACTATTTTAGAACAAACAAATTATATATTTGAAAGGAATAAGTTTTATGTTTTCATTAACATTTGTTTTCCTCTACTACCAGTTGAATTATAAACCCAAAGTGTAGTAATTCTCAAGGTTACAATCAATGAAGGAGAAGAAATTAATACCAACTCGATTCGCGAAGGAGAAGAAATCAATACCAACCCGATTCCATTGCGAACGACACTTGATCTTGTTGCATTAACACAAACAGTCGGTCTTCTCAAAATCATCCATTACAATTTGGTTCCATCCTTATGTTGCATATACAAAATGTAGTAATGGGTAGTAGGATCTCCTGCAAATTATTGACATTAATAAACATATGCATGACATAACCTTTTTGATGTTTTAAAAAATTGAACAATGAATTTATCGTGAAAATTAAATGTATCAACTGGTAGAGATGGATGTCTCAAGATGGAAAATGACAACGGATAAATGTATGGAACATGTTGCAAGATGCTTGCCAATTTATCGACTTGAAAATTTAGATGTGTAACTATCTGTGTTTTATATTGATCCTACACTCAAGTAGAATTTTTTAAAAAATAAAGTAGAAAAAAATGAAAATAAAAACGTTATAAAGTTATGTACTATTAAGTGTTATGGATACGAGAAGGGTGTCATGACAGGATATTGTGCTTTCAGTGTAGTTTGAACTATGGTTGCATCATCCTGTAGATTCTTTTACGTTACTTTCTTAACTTTTTTTTTTACTCGAATACACATGTGCATTATCAAATCCCCATTAATAGGTTACTTGAACACTATAAACTGGTGTTTACCTTAGTTATTTTTTATCTAATCTCCAACAGCCCTTTTTACAAAGTTTCTTAGGCTTTCCCTTAGTTCTCAAGCAGTTTGAGTCTAATATATTATTGCTCGAAGCATTCTATGTCACTCTACCATCGGAGCTTACATGAACAATGAACTGAGAAAGATGATTATTTTCACTACTTAACTTCGATGTGGAAAGTTTATTTTTTTTTTTAAATTAAATCAATTCCATAAGCTCTATGGTACGACTTTCATCATCTGCTGCGAGATTAGCTATCTCGGTAAAAGCTTTTCACAATTGGTCATATCTTAATTGTCCAAGACTATTGATCCACCCATCATAGTTGATTGCAACCCTCGTGTGGCATCTAGTCACATCTCTCCTTCATCTCCTCAATATATACCTATCAATAAGTGATTTTACTTTATTACTGATCAATATTGAGATAGCATGTCTGCAGATAATTCTCCTAAACTCGAATAGGTGGTAGCTATAAACAAATTCGCAGTTATCCCTCAGAAATAAAATAGTAAATGTTTTTCTCTTAACACCTTCACTGACTATAACATCCTCTTCAACCTTATACGTTGTTCTCGAACACATCTCGTCAGCAGATATGAGGTCACAATACACCTTTTTGCTGATTTCATCCTAAAATTTCCTGAATTTTGAAATGGTGTAAATCGATTGGAACTGCTTTTCAATTTCATATGGTGTAATGTATGGAACCATTTGAGAGAAGGACCAAAAATTTGCTTGGAACTCATTTTCAACCTTTTTATTCAGTGCTCGTTCATTGTTCAACAAATTGCTTCAACGATGTCTTGGAATGGACAAACCCATCGAATAATGCATTCATACTCTCACTGCGTTGAGTTGTTGACATGCCTACCCAAAACGATGTTTTTAATAAACAAGGAACCCAACGACCTCTATCAATGTAAAGTCCGACCAACCAGTCAATGTTATGCAATTCATTTTATTCAACCATCCTAATCCAACCTTGTTGGAATTCTTCTGGAGTTTGTGAATCATAGACTAGTCGGTGTATAGCCGAAAATAAGACATCTTTTTGAACATGGTTACCAATTTTTTCAAACAACTTCTTCAATATATGCCGCAAACACCATCTATGCTTGGTATTCGAAAATGCAATATGGATTGCATTTTGCATAGCCATGTATTGGTCCGTAATTATTCTATAAGGAGCCTGACCTTGCATACATTGAACCCATGTCTTAAATATCCAAACGAACGTCTCTGTATCCTTATTCGACACTAACTCACATCCGAGCAACATAGATTGTCCGTGATGATTCACCCCAACAAAACGAGCAAATAACATGTGATACTTATTTGTGAGGTACGTGGTGTCAAATGTCACAATATTACCAAACTTCTTATATGCTTGTCTGCACCTATTATATCCGCTCAAAACACATTTTTTAATTGAGATCCCTCATCCAAATCGACACTAAAGAAAAAATTAGGGTAATTTGCTTGCATTTTTTAAAAATAAGACTATATTGTAGCCACATCTCATTCTCTTAGTCATAACTATCTAATATTTTCAAATTTTCTACAATTTCTTTCGATACATGTCATATTCTCATATCCACCCGCTTCCACAACTGCTGATATAGCTTTTATGTAATGGAATTCCAACTATATCATTTACTTCAAGTTTCTGTTTTGCATGTGCACTCAATTGTTGGTTACATCGAAACAATTGGGATTTGGATGGACTTGTCCTATGATTATGCTCAAGATGGACTGAGTTAATTCCCCATGTTCCAAGAATATCAGAACTTGCAGTCAACCTAGCTTTACACGCTGTTTGCATGATTAGTCATGGCCTCAAAGTACTTGAAGCCCTAGTTTTTTGGCTTTATCGAGAATATGAAAATTTCATATATTTTACTATCTCATTCTTACCCTTGCTCGAATTTATTTTTATAACTGGAAAACCTACGTTATATGCATATCTCTTGTAAAACTCAAAGATTTTGTTAGCATCCTTAAAGTTTCTCCCAACCTCCGACACAATAATCTCACTGTATTCTCCTAAGATTTCATCATCCAACCATCCCAATTATCTCTTAAAATATCATCTTCATCATTTCCCGAACTTTCGTCATCCGCTCCTTGTACATTCATTTCTATTGTCTCATCGTCACCTTTTGTAATGTGAAAATACGAAACATTAACCAAACAGTATAAAAATGCTCAAAAACATAAATCAAGTGGTACATAAAATCTAGGAAATTATCAGAAAAATCAGTCATTTTGCTCCAAATAATTTTCTCCCAGTAAATGAGCGTTGGTCGGCGGTGATGGATGTAGTGGCCGGTGGGTTAGGGCAACAGTAGACGCAATTGCCAGCGGTGACGAGTGCAGCAATTGGTGGATGAGGATTTGTGGGTTTTTGGGTGATGCGACTACCGGTGGTGCAATTGGCAGGTTTCGTGTCCGGTGGGTAGGGGCAATGATCATGAGAGAGAGAGAGAGAGAGAGAGAGATGGTCGTGAGAAGGATGGGTTTTGTGGTTGGCAGTGGGGGGCGACGGTCGTGAGAGAGAGACAAGGGGTCATGAAAGGAAGAATTGTAACATTTCGATATTTTGAGAAAGAATAATTTCTTTAATTTAGATGCCTTATTTATGAATTATTGGTGATTGACGAATTTGAGAATTTAAGTGGAGAAATTAAAAATTTATTGTGAAAAGTAATTAATAGTGATTTGTGGAAATTTTGAAAATTAAGTATAATTTATAATAAAGTTGAAGCAAGTGGAATTGAGGAAGTGTATATACTATATAATATTATTAAAAATTTAAGGAGAAGGAATTAGAGGAGGCAACTATATGTGCACAATATTATATTAATTAATGTAGGGATTGACATGGAGATCAGGGATTGAAAATGTAAGCAATAAGCGCCCCTAGTGAGCCACTTGTCAGCAAATTAGAAGTTCTTACGCTAAACTCATGTGAAGGCTACGAAGCATTAAATACAAGTATGGGAGTATTAATTAAACATATCAGAACCAACCCTTGGTGAAGGCAGTTTGATGAGGGCGTGAAGTGGTGTCGGGTGTGAGAGCCTGAACAAGGAGCGACTCCTAACAGGTTTCTAAGATGGCAGCTCTCAAAGGAAAAAAGATTTGGGACCAATTGTAAGGTCGCATGACGAGGACGTCACCCTAAGAGCTCAGAGAAAGGTAGTATATATCGAGGATAAGTAAAGAAGAAAACAACATCAGATGGATACGTTTTAAGCTGAATGTAGACAAAGAATTCTCAGGTTAAGCATACTTGAATTGAGGAAGTTCAAGGATGGGTGACCCCTTAGGAAGTTCGCTTAGACCCATTAGAGTAAGTTATTCCGATCCTTCCTATTGCTCGATGCGGGATGTTACAAAATAGATAAGGCAACACATGGAAAATAGCATAATTAAGATAAAATTGTACGACAACTGAAGGTAAATTAGAACCACGCAACCAACAAATGGAATAAACTCTGAAAGAATGGAGAGATTAAGCAATTAATTGATTAAATGGAGTAAGTAGGATAAACGATGATAATACCTCAAATATTTGACCTAAGAGATCTAAGCGTGGGCACGAAGGAAGGAACGACTATAAATAGGATGATGTGTCCTAGGGGAGAGGCAATCAGTAAGTGTGATTAAAATTTGATGAAAATTAATTTTAATTTATTTATTTAAATATTTTTTTATTGAATTTATTATAGAAGAATTTTGGGGACGTGCTACCGGTGTTATTAACACTTTAAAGAAATACATTTGAAGAGGTCTATTAAGACATTAACAACAAACAATAAGGGTCAATATATATTTTATATGCAAATTTTGTAATTATACATTGCATGTGAAAATAAAGAAGTGCTAGGCATGATGTTATAAATTGTGAAGACTAAGCAGAGCTCGTGTTAGGGTCCATGGGAATAGGGCCACCAAGAGTACAAGATGGATGAGGTGGATGGACTTGCATGCATGCATCATTTTATTTATTTATTTTTTTTTCATGTGTTGTTATGAACTATAATTTCCTATTTTTTTATATATATATTGCATTTACTAAGTTTTAGGATTCACCTTCTTCCCCCAACCAACTATACAGATAGCTCGTAGTCTATCAAAGAAAAGACGATGTTGTGGAGGAATCACTATTGGGAACAAATGACGAGCCATGATGGGTCTTTTATTTATTTATAAATTATTTTAAATTACAAATTTTGTGTGATTGTATTAAAATTGTGGGACAAATGATATTTTGGGTATTTATTTATTTAGTCATTTGAATGTATGATTATATTTTCTTACAGTTGAAAAAAATGAGTTTATTTGAACCTTATCTAAATTAATTTTGAGCCCCAGATGAGGAGTGTCACAAGGGTTGAGAGGGAGAGACAATCGTGTGAGAGAGTATCGGGGAAGGGAAGCAAAGTAATGGGTTGGTAAGGACAAACAATGAATGGATTTCAAAGCTAAAAAATATTAAAAAAATTGTAAAATGTTTGGGTAGCCGAAAGGGTAACCCAGAGGGAACAAGTAGCATTTCCCAAATTAATTTGTGAATGGAAGTAGCTTGAGGGCATGACAAGCAAAGTGCTGGAGCGGCTTGCACGTGAAAAAAAAATCAGTAAGCTGCAACCAATGGGAAGCCTTGTCGAGAAAAGGCCTTGTTGAGAGACTTGTGAGTGCCAAGAGGTCTTAAGGCTATTGCAAGAGAATTGCGTTGCTGCAAGGTCCTTCTTTGTCGTAAGGATGTGATTGTCGCAAGATCCGTATTTGCCAAAAGACCTTATTCTTAGGAATTGTGTCCTTTCTCATTTTACTTTACTATTTATAGGGGAATGTGCCACCTTTTTCCTTAAACAATTTAACCCTCAAAATCATAATTATTTGAATTATTAACATTATTAATTGCTCTTACTATTTATTCATGATTTATTTTTGAAAAAAATATTTTTACTTAGAATTAGATATTAAAAATACGTTAACTTATATTTATTTATTAAAAACATCTCTCAATCGACCTTGTGTAAAACCTATGAGACAATACATGAAAACAAATATTTTCACTTAGAATTATTTTATTCATTATTTACTTTTTAAAAAAATATTTTTATTTAGAAATACTCATTAAAAATACATTCACGTATATTTATTTATTAAAAACATCTCTCGACGTTATGAAAAACCTATGAGACAACACACGAAAAAAAAAGGTGAAACTATAAGATAAAAATATAAGTCTCACCAACTTATTTATTAAGGCACATATTACTTCAAAACCGCTTAGGGGTGTTGCGAGAATCGAACTCGCGACCTCTCGCACCCGAAGCGAGAATCATACCACTAGACCAAACACCCGACCCTGCTCTTCCGGAATCTAAAATCTTAGAATCATTGTTGGCTTTCTCTCCGACCGATCACGATTAGGGTTCACTTGGGAAAGAAATCAAATCACGATTAGGGTTCCTATTGATGACAATTGTGCTGGTTGAGAAGGAAGAAGCAGAACAGAGAGAAGGAACACGGAGGATTCTTCTGCCATCAGCATAATTCCTCTCTAGGGTTTGATCAAATTCTTTGTTTCGATCGATTATTTCAAGTAAGGGTATAATTTGCTTGGGTTCCAATTCAATGGCTCAGTCTAGCAACCACGTAAGCTTTTTGTTTTCTTGAATTGCTTGTATGTATTATCTGCGAATGTTTACGTTGCTGCTGTTTCAAATGAAGTAGTTACATTCTTTGTTTCGAATACGTGTGTTTGTACGCAGGCGGTTGGAATCGACAATACTTTTCGGAGGAAATTTGATCCAGAAGAGTACATAGAACGCGCTAGAGAGCGCGAACAAAAGGTTTCTTCTCATAAAGTTGTTCTTACTACTTGTCCTTTTCAATTCTTCTAAATGGCTGTTTGTGCTGTTTGTGTTGTAGGAGGCGGAGGGCCGTTCAAAATCCAAATGTGAGTGAGTTTGTTTATGCAGTTCTACTGCATTCAACGCAATTTCTTTCCAAGTTTCCCTTAGTCGTGTGTCATCTATATTCACATTCTATGTATTGTGACCGAATAACTTTTGAATAATGAGTTCGCATATTTGCAGCAAAAGGTCCTCTAGTACAAAGGAAACCTTTGAAGCACAGGGATTATGAAGTGGACCTCGAATCCCGGTTAGGAAAGACTCAGGTTAGATTCTTCAGTTCTAAATTTTTTCACCGTTCTGTTTAATTCCCGGTGAATTGGGAAATATCAACTGGGGTGTCTAATATCATAGGGTGTTTTTAGGTGCTCAAAAACTTAAAACACTGTTTTCAATTCTTAGGACCATACAAGTTTGAATTTATCCTGCGTAATATTACTGGTCTTTTTTTCTTCTGTGCCTTAAGATAACTGAAAAACTGTAATATGTGCATATTGCAGCTTAGGTTTATTTAAAATTTTGAAAATGTAGCCTGTGAACTTTGCAGCAGTCAATTGAACCTAGCAATCAGTTAATCATGCATCAGAATTGAAAAGAAACAGCATATAAAACTGAAATCGAGCAAAGGGCAAACAAAATTCATAGTTATTGTTAACTGTAATTATTTGAAGCCTAGCAGACTTACAGTTGCAGATGAAGCTTCCATCTGTTCGAGATGGTAGTAAAGTTATGACCTTAATGTAGCATCATGAGAAACGAGTCAAGTTTTTTCAATTCAATTGCTTAAATAAATTGATAACTCGAGTAGACTTCTGATGAGATTTGGAATTTATTAAAACTACACAATTCTAGCTTTGCAATCAAGAGAAAAGTGTGGATGTATGGAGGAAATTACAGTTGAGATGTACATTTGAGAAAGAAGGTCCTGACAACATAATGTGTCAAGCAATAAAAGAGAAAAAAAGCCATTCCAAAAAGCTCACTGACAATCTGAAATTACTCCTAAGTGAAGCTGACAGCAGGAATGCAGAAAATAGGGAGAAAGTGGGGAGATAAGAACAAGACACAACTGAAGGATGATTAGAAGTGCAGTTATCACTTTCACAATTTCTTCCAATGATCGAAGTGACTTCCCTCCCTAGATAGAGATGATTGTCGAGCTGGAATTCATGCAGCTGGCCTCACTTAGTAGGATTAAGGTTTGATATTTCATCAAGGATAATGTATAGAAAAGAAAATTTCCTACGTCATTGTCCTTTCCTTTGGTTTGTCATAGCTAATGCTCGAAGATTCCGTGGAGTCTAAGAGAAGCATGCCTACTGCCTGTCATGTGCCTGATTTAATGGGTTCTGATTGTTATTCGTAACGCATCCGATGGCATAAGCACATCAATATGCTAAGAGTAATAAACAAAAGCTGAAAACATCATTAATTATCCAAATGAATCAAATACTCATAGGCTGCATTATCCAAATAAACTACCAATGAGAAAGTCTAAACATGCTGCATTATATAAACTACCAATGAGAAAGTCTAAACACAGATGTTGAATTGTAGGACTTGTTATAATTGTAAGATTTTCTAATAGAAACCATAGAAGTTAGTAGATGCCTAACTATAGTTTCTGTATGACAAATAAGGAATCTTGCAATTTAAGCATTTACTCATGTATGCACGGGGCATTTTTCTCTCCATTGATGATTTTTGAAAACACCTAAAAACTCGGATCTTTCAAAAACCATGCAGTAGTGCACATAGTCACTTTTGGGATCACACATATTTATTCTTTTCTCTATAGTTAAATGTTTTTCTCGTGTGTATCCGAATCCCTTGATTTTTTTTTTCTTGTCTTTTCTTTTTCTCTGTTTATTAGTGGCTTTGTTATGCTACTGTCTATTAAAACAAGGTGCTTTGTGTTTCTAGCATTTTGACTAATTGGTTAATGGTTATGGGTCCTTGATTTCTTGCTTTGCTCTGAAGATTGATTTATAAAATTGAAAAGAGTGCGAAAGAGGCACCACTCAAGTACACGCAAATGATCACAAAGCAGCTTACAATATGGAATGCCCCCCCCCCCCCCCCCCAAAAAAAAAAAAAAAATGCCGGAGACAGTATTAAGAATCATGGGCACTCACTAACTAGTCAACTCACCTTCATGCAAGGCTTCAAATTTGTGCAGACTTTTAAGCCTCCATGATTGACTTTGCTGGCCCATTCATGTTGCCCACTTTAGCCCCATCAACTACTAGTTATCTTCCTTCCCCCCCCCCCCCCCCCAATTATTTGTCCTCTATTCTCCTCTACTGCAGATGCTAAGGCTGTTTGATATGCCATCTGTCTCCCTCACATTACTGTCCTCATTCTGCACAGGACTTACCTCTCCACTGCCATACCTTGGTGCATTAGTGTTTCCATCTTACTATTTGAGCAGTACCTCATTGGAGTTTGAAGCCACATTATGCCCAAAAACTGAAGAAGAGCTGACTACTCCACTCTTAAGCTCTAACTGCTGCCAGCTTCCCTTCCTGAACAGCAGGCCCTTTCCTCTCTGTGTTTCTATGCCTAGCTTCTATCACCATATGTTGCTTGCCGCATAACAAAGGCTTAATACTTTCTAAGAGCCCAACCATCCCCACCCCAAGATCCCATTCTTTAATAAGATTCTCATCAGCCCTGTGCTCCTCAACCATGGATGCACCTCCACATCTCTCTCCATGACGGAAAGGCCTATATCCATGTCACCTTGAAGCATGCCGCTCATGCCTGAGCCACGAGATTTAGCATACTGGCCGCACTCTTTGGTGACTTGCTGTGGTGTTTTACTTTGCTCTTTATGTGTTGCACTTTTCACCTTCATGACAACAAAGAAGACCTTTCTTCCTCCATAAACTTGAAGTGATTGCTACTTATAAGTAGTGGAATTTATTCAGGCTCTGCGATAGTATGATAAGAATGCTTTTTATTTCTTCATTGACATTAAACTATGGAAAAATCTTTTGACTTCTTGTATTGAGTGAATTTGGATTCAGGTATTTGCTATTTTGTTGCATGCTTCACTAAGTCTTTGTAACTTTTTTAATATTATTTATTTATTTTCCTTGGCAGGTTGTCACCCCGATAGCACCACTAAGCCAACAGGTACTGTCAAACACATTCCTGTGGTAGTTATATATAAATTTCTATATATTTTTTTTTTCTTTTATATTACTCAACCTGATTTGCCGGTACACTGGTTTAGATTCTAGCAAATCCTTACTCTACACTCTAAAATTATCTGCCTGATCCTGCATGTAGCAAATGTTCTTAGTGCTTCAACTAAAGTCACATTTGGTTATTAACTCCCCTTCTAATTTCTGACTTCATGCATCTGCCTTACAAGTAGGTGCTCTAGAAATTTGTCCTGCACATTCCTAATGTTTACCATTGTTAACCATCTATCCTTGCACTGATAGCCAATAGCAATCTGGTCCAAAAAACTTCACTGTCCTTAGGACCCTTCAGATTTCTTTCCCAACTTGAACCAGACCGTCTCTTTGAGGTTGGGAACCAGGATAAGCAGACTCCATTGTTACAACCCTTATTCCTTTAGAGAAACCCTTCCTATTATTGTGCCATGGCCAAACATCACTACAGCAATCTAAGGTAAAGTGGAGGATGAACTCCTGCTTTAGATTCAGGTTTACAAGCCGGAGATAAGTCATTGACAACCTCTTCCACTGGGATCAACTTATTTTTATCCTGGTTTGCTTTTAAGATAAAAAAAAAGAGTTGTATATGCGTAAGAGATCACAATTTTTTGCCCAAGTGCTCTACCCATTTTAAGAGCCATTTATTTTTCTCATGGCTTTTGGAGAATCACAGAGTGAGGGAACACGTCTCTTTTGGAGAATTGCATGGAGATCTTACGCATCACCTTTGGAAAACCATATGGAGAGGGAGCACATCCCTTTTGGAACATTATACCGAGATGGAAATGTCCTTTTTGGATAATTGTATAAAAAGGAAGATCCTGAAACCAATAAATTCATCTTTTTAATTGGAGATCCACTAATTCAAAGTGACTTAAGAAAATACAACTCAAGGGAAGTGTACATTTAGCCATTTTTCATTCGTTGTTTCCCTGGGTGGATTCAATCCTTCACTTGACAATCTGTATTAGCCACTTCTGTTTGCTTTGCTGATTACAGAAGGACCTCCTGATTTGGAGTGTAAATTAGTGCAGCAATGAGCTGGATAGGTGAGAAGACCTCAAAGGAAACTCTTAAGTATGACCTGGGATATAATAACCAGCCTTACAAAAGATATTGTCATAGATGTGATAATGGGAAAGATAGAATCCATATAGCTGTGACCCCACCTAGCGAGATCGAGGGTTGTGATGATGACTATGAACTTATGATCATTTATTGTAAGTAGCCTCTTCTGTAAACCGTCCATCCCCCCAATAGGCTTCATTTATACATTGTTGCCTTTCAAGAGTTTATTCCAGGGGAGAAGGATGAAGTAGAGATAGAAAGTAAACATACACAAAAATGGAAATAGAAGGTAAACATACTCCAAAAATGGAAATAGAAAGTATATGGTGAAGGAATTGTAAGAGCATGTCAATGATTTAGTTTGTTATGAATTATGATAAAATGCAGGTTATTTTATCCTTAACTAGTAATGGAGACAAAAGGTTTGCATGCAGATATAGGGCACATGGTTTATAAGGTTAAAATATCTGTACCATTGTTGCAGCTGCTTCAATGGTGCCCCTCACCAGTGGCTGCAGTTGCCTATAGCTATGCCAGTTGAGATTTGGCTCTTCTCTTCCTCTTGTTCTATAATTACTTCTAAGATGGTGAAGGATAGCTGCATTGAAGACGTGTCCCATAGTGCATTTGAGGTCGTGATTCTAAGACAACGGCATTGGATAAATTGGCCACCAAGCTGTTTATCTTTATGTCATGATAGTTATCTGGACGTATGTATAAACATCTATACATTTTTTGGAATTCTATGGAACCATGTGTTCTGGACTATCTTGTATATCTTTTTTCCTGCCTGGCAGTGCCATTGTGGGACATGATTTTGGAAGGATGAAGAGATACACTTTCCTGCATTTGTAGTTTAGTAAGTTGGGCCGCTTAATCAAAAGCATTTTGGAGTCTAGTGCTTTTATTGGTAGTCTGAATTGCATGTAGCAATTATATAGTCTTTGTACTTTTAATTTTAATATTCATCTTTACAAGATATGACCATACATAGAGATGGGATGGGTGCAAGAATTCTTGTAGCCAACCAAGTGGGACAAAGGCTTGTTATTGTTGTTGTAGCATTGCATCTTTGTACTTCAGACCAGAAATGGAAACATTGCATCTTTACACTTAAAATCCTGAGGAGTTGGATATTTTTTTTATTTTCCTGTTTTTTCAGTTGAAGGCTTACATCTTGCAGCACAACTACATACATCAAATGTGTCAAAAGAATGATGATGGGGAATATTACATAAACTAATTTCTGCAAATTTGTTCGCATGAGCTTCCATTTGGTTTCAGACCGAGCAGATACTATCTCATCCTGCCTTATCTTTGAGGCTTTGAGCTATTCAGTTTGGATTGAGATTTGCACTCTTTCATGTGAATGCAAACATACATCAATGGAATCTGTTGACCAAGGAATGATTATGTCCTTTGATTTATAATGTTGCATATTATACTGTAATCTTTTTGCGTTGCAGGCAGGTTACTTCTGCTCAGTTTGTGAATGTGTAGTGAAGGATTCTGCTAATTATTTGGACCATATCAATGGAAAGAAACGTATGTTTGGTCCACTTTCAAACAGATTCCACGATATATATTTTTTAAAATTGTATTTCAGTGTTTTCACTCTTTCTTTTTTTGGTTCTTTTGATTTTTATTTCTCTAGATCAAAGAGCTCTGGGCATGTCTATGCGGGCAGAACGGGCCTCTCTTCAGCAGGTACATGTGTACAAGTATTTTCTTTATATTTCAGAAATGAAAATTTGCAGACTCATGCAGGGAATTGAGAGAAGAAATCACCATGGACCTCTAATTATACTGGCTCAGAATAATTTGTTGTTACACCCTGATTAGTTAAATTACCATTGGTAACATTTATAAGAAGTTTGTACTTGCCTACTGGGAGATAGATGAAGAATACCATTGGTGGCAGTCTTCTTGAAGGGACTGCCCATTTGTAAGAAGTAGCTGATGCCTTGCTGTTTTTGTACTATTACATGAGAATTCTAACATCAGGCAATAAGTTCTTTTGATATAGTACAAAGAACTTAATCCATTTGAATGATTGTAATTCACTACTAGGTGGTTACTATTGTGACTATGATTTTTTCCCTTTTGTTTTAATAATTTAAGAAGACAAAACAAGCGTGGATAAATGGAGAAGCAGAAGCCGCACTGAATTTAAGGGTGCTGATATTGGTTTGAGTAATGAAAATAGAGAAGCAGCTGTTACATCCTAGGGTTGGGCTAGGGTTTAGAAAGGAAATTGAGAAGATTAAGAGAGTGGAGAGCAGAATTAGGAGGGAGAACTCAGATGGAAGGAAGGAAACAACAAGAAGAGGGAGAATGTTCGAGAGACAGAGAGGAAGGTAACAGAAAGTGAGAGAGAGATAACAGAGTATATTCAATTCATTTCTCAACATGCCCTCCCATCCTTGGCTGTGGCTTATTTATAGCCTCATGGCCCATGCACCCATGTGCAACACAACCGTATAACCTCACGGCCCATGCACCCATGTGCAGTACAACCATGTAGCCTAACTGCCTATAGTTAAGGACAATTATCTATAACAGAAAAGAAAAAGAAAATTACAATAATTGCCCTTGGGAATGTGACAGCAGCATCAAACTTGAGGTCGTTATATTGGGTTGAAGGCATTTGTTATAATGCTTACTTAAAAAAGGGAAATTAAAAACATTTGTTACTCAGGCCTAGCAGTATAAAATTCAAATAAATAAATACATGATGGTTTTTTATTATTTCCATTGTCTGTTTGCGGCCTAACTAGAAGTAAGTTTGTGAAAAAAAGGAAACGTTGTGTGCGTTGTATTGGATGTTTTCCAATAATGAAATAATTTCCTTAAATAATTTCTGCAGTCATGTGGTCAGTTGTGGGATCAAGTGGCCTGGATGGTATAATAAACTTGGCCAACTATCTTTCAAACCCTAAATGTTTCGTTTAAAGATGCAAATTTTCATCTGGGGTCTTAGGGCGTGGGGTCTCATTTTTCACAAGGAGGTAAGAATGCAACCTTCTCTTCTCATGTTGTGCAGGTGCAGGAGAGATTTGAACTTCTCAAGAAGCGGAAAGATACCGTAGGCTTTACCGAACAAGGTAAGAGTTGCAAGACAAGAAAAGGTGGAATTATCGTAGCAGTAATAGTTCATGGCTACTACTTGAGTTCAGATATCATAATTTAAGTACTGTTAATAATATTGATTACTCACTTGTCAACCATAGCCCATCAGGTTTTTTATTTGTTGCTAGAGGACTTTATTTTCTTGTTTTTTTTTTGAAAAAGAATTCCACCTATTCTCATTGATAAAGAGGATGGAGAGTAAATTACTGATTTAATACTTTTGTTCGTAGACTTGGATGAGCGGATTTTGAAGCAGCAGCAAGAAGAGGAGGAAAGGAAGCGCCAACGAAGAGAGAGAAAGAAAGAGAAGAAGGTTAGTTGCACTTATATGCCACAGCCACTCATTTAGACTAAATATTTTGGGGGGTCTGATATAGATATGTAGATAAACTCTCTTGTAAGCAACAAACAACTATAATGAGGACATATCGTGTTCTCATATTGTGACAAATTTCACGTATTTTTCATATGTATTATTGTCTTTTGCACTATTTCACAAGTGATGGGTTGGTTGGTTTGTGAATCAGAAGGAAAAAGCGGCAGAGGAGGAAACTGAGATAGACCCCGATGTTGCAGCAATGATGGGATTTGGGGGTTTCCGTTCATCCAAAAAATGACTCACAAAACTTGCCTGCCATCTGCCTTGGGAAGCCGAGCCTTGTAATTAAATGAGATTGCTCAATCGCCAAAGGTTAACTGGTCTGAGTCGTAGCATGGACCTTGCAGTTTATTGCTTGTAACTGGCTCTGCTGTTGGCAAGTTTCAGTTTCAAATTGTATACATGTTCTTGTAATGGATTAGAGGTGCTATGGTTGCTTCCTATGTTTTGGATCTTAGATATAGAGTTTTTTTTTTAATTATTATAAGGAACAAACTTTTACCTGTCTATTTCATTTGGATATCTTATCTTCCAATTTTTGTTTAGGTAAAATTGGGTTTGGCCTATTTGTTGGTTTAGATTTATCCAATAATTCGTGTATGTTATATTGTAATTTACAAAAATCAAATTTATCCAATCCCTTAAAAGGTTGTTTAGGTTGGTCTTTGTTGTGATTTTGGGGTTGTCCAATCCATTTAATCAAATTTTTAGTTGAATTATTTGGGGGCTATAACCGCCACAATGGGTGCAGGGGCTACACATCATGTGTGATTGATGTATTGTTAGTGTCAATCGAGTTGTGTGGTGAGGTTTGTGTAGACATTATATGTCTTTTAGGCTTGGCCTATTACATAATAGAGTTTTGTCTGACTTGTGAAGAGATAATTGGATACTTGTGAAAATCAGTTTAATTGAGGGTTTGGAGATCGTATGTTATAATAAAAAAAATTATTCAACAACTTAGTTAGAAAAACAGTAAATTAATTAAATGGTGTAAATGTTTTTCGCATAGCAAATGGCCAATTTGAATTCTAATCTTGAAAACAGTGTTTAATGCTGGAGTTTGTGAAGTGTAATACTGAAATTTGTTTTTTTTTTTCATTAAAAATTAATGCTTATATTTTCAGTTTTTTTAAATACAATTTCATAAAATGTAGTGTGCAATTTGTGTATTGTCAATTCAAAGCCATTTAGTTATTAAGTTAATACTTAATGGTTGTCATTTCTGAATTAAAAAAAAAAAAAATCTCAGATTGGGGCTGAGATGGGTACTAAAATCTGGCAGACTTGGAAGTGTTTGGCATCCTTGTTTGTGGTAAGAAATTGGAACATGGAGTAGGAAAATATGTTGCTAATGCAATTGACTAGCCCTTGGTGTCTTTGGTCAGGCAAGACCACAGCAACATGGATGTTTTTCTTTCTGTAAAATTTGTGAAAAATGTTACAAAATGAAGGCATTGCAACCGTTTTAATTGGAGAAAGTTTGGGGAATGTGGTAGGTTCCCTTCTTCAATTTACTAACATACTATTTGTTAACTAAAATATAAATAAAAAAAAATAAAATATAAAAAATATTTCACATAAAAATATTTTTTATTGTATTTGTTAAATTTATCTGGTAATTCTAGAAAAAGAAGTCAATGACTTCTTATCTTGATTTTTTCATATAAATTTATCTCTCATCATTCCAAACAAATTTTTCTTGATTTTTATAAATAAGAAAAAATAACGCATTTTATTTTTAAAAATTTAATAAATAATTTAATAAAAATCTTGAAATATTTTTCAACTTTATTTTGATCATTTCATATTTTGGTTCGAAAAATATTATAATATTATTTTAATACAATCTTATCTTATTCATTTCAACAATCGCTATTTAAGAGTTTAATAATTTTTTTTGAATATTTTAATTAATCATCAAAAATTAACATTTAATAGTCTAACGAGGAATTGTCACGTCACATGAGATTGTATGTCTAATCAATTGATATAAACAATACGTACCCATTATTTATTTAGATTGGAGATGGATATCTAATCTAGATAAATAGTATTATTACTCTTATTTTAATTGTGTTTTTTTAAGTAAAGATAATTATGTATGTGTAACATTATAAACGCATTAGGGAAGAGGAAATGTGAAGGGTGCAAATGAAAGTGAGATATGTGCAGAGAATTTAAAGGGTTGCAATAAAGAACTATAACCCACTCACTAATTGTGAAAGAAATCTTAATTAAGTGATGATTTCTGGGGACCTGAAGTTTCGGGAAGGAGGGTTGCCCTTAATTAAATGGCTCATGGACGGGGTTCATGGAATTAGTTAAGAAGGCGTATGGAATGGAACCATGAATGAATTCAGTTACTGAAGAAGAAGAAGAAGAAGAAGATGATGATGATGATGATGAAGATGAGCAGTCGGCCTCATCAATTTGTATAAATAGGCAACCACAACCACCCCATTCTGCACATCAGCTCTCAGGGTACACTCTCCACCAGGCGGCTGATTTTGTTGTTTGTGGTGCCAA
Source organism: Diospyros kaki (assembly GCA_036245055.1). Lineage (NCBI taxonomy): Eukaryota > Viridiplantae > Streptophyta > Magnoliopsida > Ericales > Ebenaceae > Diospyros > Diospyros kaki. The sequence goes on from BSEG01000012.1 coordinate 41,618,825, forward strand.
CTGTGAGAAGAAATTAAGATCATGGACAGGAAGACCTCCTGCTGCTCTAGGACCTGTGGCTCTACTCTCTTGCAGACAACCCCAAAGAAGGAGCCTGAGCCTGCTGTTGTCTCTCCAAAGAAGGAAGATGTGAAGAGTAGTGGCAGCGGCTGCTGTTATACTGGGACTCCCTCGCTGACAATGACAATGACAATCCCAAAGATGGAGCCTGCTGTGGTCTCCCCCAAAAAAGAAGAACTGAACTCTGAAGCCAAAGATGTGGTGGAATGTACTGTGGGAGATGCCAAGGCTGAGGTAGCAGGTGTGGCTGCCGCTGAAGGGATGAAGAAGGAAGAAGAGCCTGCCAATGCTAATAGGGCTGGATGTGGTGGTGGTGGTTGTGCTTGAACATGAAGACACAACTACTGTTCTGGTTGGGGGAGATGAATGGATTTTAGTTGCACACAGTTGCTTTTGGTGCTATGGGTGTTTCTTTTTGGTTTTTGGGTATGTGTTTGCTCGTTTGTTTGGTAAGTAATGCCTAAGTTGGGTCTAGTCCCCCTGCTAGTTGTTCTGGCCCTACTCTATTAAATATATCTAGTTATTGTTTGCTGTTAATCTCTCTCTGTGCGTGTTCAATGAATAATTGACTAATTGGCTATAGACCAAGCAAAACAAATAAAGTTGCACTAGCTAATGCTATGGATCTTTTGTTCTAAAAGACAAGATGCATTGCATGGGCATGGCTGTGACAATACCAAAGATGGTTTTAGAAGAGGAAAATTAAGCATCCAGCAGTCAACAGAAAGGCATGTACTCTAGCTGCATTAGGAATCCGTGTTGAACTACTTGACTCACTTTGTATGTAATCCCCCACATTGAAGTTCCCTACAGAAACAAACAGAAACAGAAACATAAGCCATACCAAGAGAGGCCAAAGGGAAAGAGCCAAACACTGCCAAATATGTGTATGTATGGTGGTGGTGGTGGTGGTACCCCTTTTGTTTTGTGAAACTGCAAGCAGCTTGGATTGTGCCTCTTATGTCTGCCATTGTAGCCTTATTGTTGAATCTGAAGTTGGAAAATGTATTATCAATGCATTTGAGCAAGCCTTGTGTCTCAGCCAAGCAAGGCCCATTGCAAAACAGGTCTGTTGCTTGAGGTAGAACATTTAGATATCCTCTCTCATCCAATCTGTAAGCTTCATAACATTTACTGTAAATCTGTGTCATACGAACAGTTAAATAACCAGCGTATTAGAAACACCTCGAAACAAATAAACGAATAACAGATAGATAGAAGCCCATCTTCTTTTTCAAATCTATTTCCCTCCCAAAATTCCAAGATCCCAACATGGCATAAATCGTAATAAATTGGATTTTGTCCATGACTGCACAACGGTAATAACTGAAGACATAAGTAACATCCCACTCACAATCTTATTGTTGAAGCACAACAAGGCATTTGCAAGGATTTGGCCAGCACCTCCCTTTGTAACTGGAACAGCTGCCCCTACTACGCTTGCTTCCAAATGTAAGCAAAACTAAAACATCATGGAAACCACCAAAAGGAAAGACAAAAAAGAACCTATGCATGGCATGCAACGATAGAAACTGGTAAACTGACCTTGGTCGAAGGAAGAAGCAGCAGCCGCAGCAGTAATCAAAAGCAAGATGAGAACTTTGCTTCTTGATGAAACTGAGCCTGCCATTACTGTAACTACTGCCACCAAAAGAAGAGCCGTGACTGTGAAACTGTAATCAGAGGGCTGACTTTTATTAGAGTAGAAGTATTATGTTGTTCGATCTAAGTGCATTACTCCTCACAGTAGTAATGCCCTGACCTGATTACACAGTAAAGTGTGGCAGATTGGCTTACTCCTCGGACAATCACTAATCACTATGAAAAAAAGGTATTTGATTCTGTGATATAATGCATAGCTTCTCCATGTAGTTTAACAAAAATAAAGTACCAAGTTGAGGAGGTACTAGTTGGTGGGTAAGCCACCAAACTTCCTCCTTTGACCGTAAAAATAATCCAAAATATTTTCAGCCTTTTGTTTCTTAGACAAAGAACTGAAAGTAGCTGCCAAGACCATATGACTTTAAAACAAACAAGAAAATAAGACATCTTTTGGGGAAATTGGAGATGGGATATACTTGTTTTGGAGCTGAGGAGCTCTGTCACGACCCCAAGTATATATATTGGTAAAAATAATAGTAATAGTAGTGTAAAGCAATTACGACATTGTGCTTTACCTTTTATTTATAATTATACAGTCAAATTGTATTGTAACTGAAATGATAATAAATCTTATAAATAAAATAAATCAGTTAAAAAATAGAATCTGTTGAATGAATCAAACTTCAAGTCATCTTTTCTCTTTACAAATTCTCTATTCTCTCTGTTCTATTTCAGTTTTTTCTCCCTCGATTTCTTCCAACTTTCACTTAAAACCCTAGGTCAAACCGAGGTGCACGACACTCCCCACAAATGGAAAATAGCTTCTTAGTTCAAGATATATAATCAATAATCAGTGATTAAGAGAGAAAAACCAGTGATTTGCCTTAAAACAATTAATGCACCCTATATTGTTAGATTTTGGTTTATCAATTATGAATACCATGATTACACATAAAATCTTCTAGAGTCCCCCCACCACCACCCCCGTTAGGAGAAGGCTGCTTCTCATTGTAGTGGCAAAGTCAGAACAAAACCAGCTGATTGCCAACCAGAAACGTAAAGATTTGTAGTACCCGGAGCTGGACAAGCCAAAAAAAGAGCTTATTTCTAAGATCTCAATTAAGAAGGAAGTTAAAGAGAAGAAAAGGAAATAGGTAAGGGATATAATGTACCCTCAAGTGTACATACAAGGGCAGAAATATTATATATTATAGCAAAAATGTTTCAAATAAGAGATGCATTTTGAAGTACGTACCCCACCCTAGGACCAACGACTAGGTACCCATGAATTATTAGGACTTGGTAACAAAAAATTGCGGCACATGATGAAGTCTAGAGGTTAAAATACCCAGCCAATGAAATTACTCTCCTTCAAATACTCAAGGGGGGTCACATATTCCAAAATTTGGCACGACGTCATAAGAATGGTACTTTTTTTTTGGTTGTGAAGTTTTGTCATTTCACTAAAACATTGGAACAATGGAAATATATCCAACACTGATGACTTCAAACAGACAACAGGTGCAACTTAAATCCAGTACTGGAACACGATGTAAAATACCAAAAAGCTTAATCTGTATCCCACTGCCTCCTCCTACTTGATGTACTGAGAAACCCACTTGAAACCCTCTCCATATCCCATTTTGCGGACAATGCTGCACATGAACACCTCAAGCGGACGCACGCCCGAGTCTGCCAGGTTTACCTTCCCCTTGCCAGTGGTGACACCAGTCAGACCCATGTGGTGGCGTAACTCATCTTCTGAAGCAGCGTAAGGGATGTCAATCTTGTTGCCCAGAATTAGGAAAGGGACATTAGCCAAGGACTCATCAGAGAGGAGAGCATCCAGCTCCTTTTTTGACTCGGCAAATCTCTCCTTGTCATAAGCATCCACCAAGTACACCACAGCATCCACCTTCATACACAAGAACGACATAATTTAATCACATAGGATCGGGTGATTTCAAAGTTTAATGGCGTGTACTAGTGCCCACCCCATGGCAGTTGGTGGAAATCCAGCATACGAAACAACCACCAAATTGCATTGACCAATTTTAAAACACAACATACATCCCCATAAATGCAACAGAATCATGAATATAAACTGCCGGCAACTAAAAAAATACTCTCAAGAGAAGACAACCCCCAAGATTCACTTGCAACAGTGACTTGAGAGACAGAAACCAAAATATCAAGTAAAACCTTACACAAATATTTAGGCCCCACATAGAGTCTCCTGACCATAAGAATGGAGAACATATCATCGATGTTTTCCTGCTAGTAGTCTTCCCGTAACGGTTCAATTTTACATGTTGCCAGTATTAATGTCTCTAACAGCAGTAGGAGAGATGACTAACAGCTTGTAACAGATAAGAGAAACCTATTGAAGCACTGGAGGGAACAAAATAAACATGAAAATCTGGGGATCCACTTAGTTATGGCTCAAAAAACTCTTTGCTGACTCTGGTTCCGACACCGTGATGAACTGGTTTTGGAAACTGCTTTTTCCGACAGAAATAAATATCAAATTCCAAAATACCGTTTAAGTTAAAAGAACAATATGTTCTGTAGTACCCAAAAAGTATTTTATACAAAAATGAAAACGACACAAAATCAAAGTATTTTCAATATTTTTTAATCTGGAAACAAGGAAAACAAAGAAATTACACATAGAACATATATCAAACAGGCATTGAACGCTCATGATCATCTAAGATTCTACAAAGCGAACAAAATTGTGATGTTTTCCCTGTTTTCTACTGTCAAGACAAATGTATAATTAGAGTATTGTCAAATATCTCTATTTGGTGTATGGTCATAACTGACCTAGAATTGTACACAATCTTGAGAAAAACTTTCTTCCTCCAACAACTTTAAACTTTGGCCACTTGTAAGCATTTGACAGCCAAATGATTGCCTTTGTGTCAGTAGAAAATTCCAGTGTAATTTGATCATTTAAACAGAACAGAACAACATATAGCTTGAACCAACGATCAATTTGACAATAACCAAAATATTGGCACTATTGAACTCATCATCAACTGATTGCCTTAAACAGGTTTCCATTATTTTTGTTTAGGGACTTCAGTAATTTCTGAAACCCATACAAGTATGATATTCAAGAACTTGCTTGATTACTAACTGATCTCACAATTATAGACCGAGCAGCTCTGGCAATTACAAACTTGTTAGATTCAGATCAATGTAGATGTGTTTGGTGAGGTACTATCTAAATGCCTCCGTGAAACAGAAAGGTGTCACCAACAAACTACCAATGTTAATATCCGCCTCTCATGAATCAGGTAAACACAGAAATGTTCATCTGGGATTATGAAGGCTCAAAACATCCTAATATATCACCAACACAAACTCACAGCCATCCAGCTAAAATAGTTGTCAAGAGCAAGTGGGACATCAGATTGACAAAGGTCCTATTCTTGGATCAATTGCTTGAAAAGGATGAAAGATAATGAGGATGATACTCACAGAATCAAGACAAGATAATTGAAGTGCAAAAATTGCTTCCAATTCTAGCAATTTATGTGATTGTAAAATCCCTTCAAAGATAAAAGAAAATTTTAATAGGACAGTTATAAGACCGAATCTATTGTATGGCACAGAATGATAGTAATTTAAGTACCAACATACAAAATGAATATAACTAAAACAAGGATACTACAGTAGATGCGCCTTATACACTAAAGAAAAAGAAAGTAGAAATGAAATTATACATAGTAAGATTGAAGGGACATTATTAAAGATAAGATGCGCAAAATGAATTAAAATCATTTATACATGTGAGAAAAAGACCAATAGACATGCTTGCAAGGAGAGTGGACGGAATGGAAGAAATTCATAACAAAAGAATGAAGACAGGGAAAAAAAAAAGGCAAAAATCTCAGCCAGGACATGTAACATATTAATTTACAAAAATATCATCATAAATAAAGATGAATCTATAGCTAGAATCTTTATAGCTGATATCATCTATTGAAATTAAGGCTTGTGATGATTAATGTTGATGACAATATCCTTCCATATAGCGGAAAACAAGCAGGTACAACCAAAAAGGTAGATGTGGTAGCTGCAAGCTGCCAGTGTCTGTCATTTACCTCAGTTTGAGCATATTAAGGCTTATTAATTTAATTTCCGATGGTATCTTCCAAAGGCCCTTTTTACTTTTTTAAAATGCTACATGATCTCCATCTGGAACTTTAGCATTGTGTAGCCAATTCATAAACAAGAACTGCTGGATCCTCCAGTCCCAATTGATCTGGATAATTGATGTTATCCCAAAAATTTTAAGAAGGGGTGGAACAGGATGGGGGTCTACCAACATCAAAAGAAGAGAAGTCTATCACAACTACTTTCAAATTTTCTGTATGAAGGAAACGATGTATATAAGGAAAGAACAATCTCAGCTAATTAGATAAATAGCGTATCAATTTTCGAGATGCTAAGGAAGAAGGAGGTCCAGATGAGAGGCACAAATCCAGTTAACACATTACATCCAAATAAAGTTGTAAACCGATCACAAAGAAGCATATGAATAAGCAAGGGGAATATCAATAATACCATAGGCATCCATATAAACACAATGAATAGAATTTTTATAATGCATAACAAGTTACTGCCTGCAATAACCAAAACAAAATCTACATTATATGGACTCTGCTACTGGATGCCAGCATGTGCAAAGATAAAGGAATTCTATGTGTTAAACCTTCATAAATCTTTAATCTTAGGACGCTTAGCATGCATTCAGAAGTTAGAAGCAGATACATAGACATGTTGCGAACAACTATAAATAATGCATACAAACTATAATTTTGATAATGTCAAGACACATACCCTGTTATTTTATCTTTGTCGTATCTGGTGACTTCAATAAACAAAGGGGAAGAAAAGACAAATACGCCGTAGTGGAATGTAATTCATTGCAGCAGCTAATGAACAAAGACAATAATGTAACTGCCGTTCTGCCTTTACATCCATTATGACGTTAACTCAAAGAAACAGACAAGAACCATATAGTAAACAATCCACTGGCAATGAAATGACACCAAGACAAACATATCAATGGCAAAGTCATAAATAGTATTCCTGACTCAAATGTCAATATAATACCTACACAAAGCAACCAATTAACACAAATAGAACAACAATTATTGAAAAATGATAAGGGCAAATCAATTATCACAGAGAAATTTTTCTATCTCAGTTTAGAGCCTCAATCAAGTATTTGTCAGTGTCATATAGAAAAGCAATAATTCTTACCAGTCTAAGAATGAAGCAAAGAGAATTACACATTAAATCACAATAAGATCTACCTTAGCATAATAATCTTTCCAAACTCTGCGGGCAATCTGATGGCCACCCAAATCAAAGGCTTTAAACTTGATATTCCCAATACTCAGCTCCTCAGATGTTGGGTACTGGGTTGGCTGGTGCTGAACCAATCTCTGCAAAATTCACAGACCAACGGGAACACAAGTTCAAAACTTCAAAATGCTAATATTTAAGGAAGGGCATCCCTCTATTCAGAAATTGAAAAGGCCCGATGGCAAGCAGGTTATGAAATCCAACCCGTCCCAATGAGTAAGAAACTCATATACCGCAATCAAAACAAAACTTGAGTAATTTGTTCATTTGGCTTAGCTGACATAAGAACCGAAAATGAGTCTGTTTATGTAAAGAATAAAATTGAAAAAAATTTTGCCCACAATAAATGGTAGGAATAAAAACAAACATATATGTACATGAAATCTCCAAATCTTAATCACGTTGCCTGAGATTAACGTCCATGTCAACATTCTAACATTGATTCTTCATTACAGACAATGTTTAAATAATCAAGCCGACATAAAAGCAAAAGCGAAGGTCTTTGTGTTTCTCAGCAAGCAGGCAGGATAGAACATTAAGTAGAGACACACATACCAGACAAAAGTTTAAAAATGTCTATAAAATCAATAGAAATGAGTAAGTAAACAAAAGAAAGCAAGTGGATAGACAGAGAGGAGAGGAGAGGAGAGGAGCCGAGAGAAAACAAACCTCGTCTTTCAACATATGAAGCAAGGTGGTCTTGCCAGCATTATCAAGGCCCAAGAACAAGATCTTGGCCTCCTTCTGCCAGAGACCAAGCGATGCGAGGACTCCGTAGAACCAATCGACCAAAAACATGATTGTAATCTACTAATCAACGTCCGATCCAAACAATCAACAACAGAAAAAGACAAGAGCTCGAGATATGTTGAAAAGCAAAACCAGATCGACCGATCGATCCACGAACACAAAGGTTCGCAATCTCTCGATTGATTCAACAACACTCGGTACTTTTTCCCAGAGAAAAAAGGCGTGATCTGTATGTGTGTATTGTGTGTGTATATATATATATATATATATAGGTCTGTGTGTACACAAAACCTGTGTCTGTATAAATAGAGAACAAACCCTAGAGAGAGAAAGTTGTCTGAGGCATCAATGGATCTCTCTCTCTCTCTCTGTGTCTCTCTCTCTTGTGACACAGTGGGTAGATTGCCTAAATGTGGGGGCCTCTTCAGTAAATTCTTGTGATGAACTCACACCATTGACCGCCCGGACCGGTTCACAGTTTACTCTTTTTTTTATTATTTAAAAAAAATTAAATTTGATATTTTTATTACCATTTTATATTCTCATAATATATTAATATATAAATATAATAAAAAATATTAAATTTAAATATCTAAATAATATTTCTATTTCTTTAATATTGTTACTTTGCATTTATAAGGGAGTAAGCCGTAAAAATGTACATTTTTTTATGATAATAGAATTATAAATAAATATAATTTATTAAAATTAATAATAATTTCAATGCTAAAGAATAATTACGTAACAAAATCAATAATAAGTTAAATAAATAAGTAAATAAAAACACCAAACTCAAGACACAAATTTTGAGGTCTCTATTCTGTCGCATTTATTATAAATTTTTGCATGTAATATTTTTATTTTATTTTTATCATAATAAAACAATATAATAGAAGGTTTTATTTAGTTTTTTCCTAAGTATTTTATTTGAGTTTTTCAGTTAGCGTTTTTATTTTATGTTTTTAACAAAATTAGTGAAAGTTTGAGAATAAAATAGCTCAAATTATAAGGTAAATTAGTTAAGACAAATTCTAAAATTATAATAAAATTCATATAAACAAAAAGACGTTGCCACGTGAGAATCAAAATATTTCACCCAAATCCCTTAACTACATATACATCTCATTTTAACCCCTTCAATCTACAAAGGATACATTCCGAGTTTTTCATTCTAAAGGGTGATTTATTAGATTGAGTACTCTGATTGTTATTTTTGGTTTTCTTCCTCTGAAATTGAGAGTACCATCAATTATTATGAATGATGTATTTAAGGACAGTTAATCAATGCTGGCAAGAGTGTCCAAATAACATTTCATTTCTGCTAATTAAATAGCACATCAGACCCAACTGAATTCACCATTTTATAATTAAGGCTTCTATCTGCTGATCTTATTTCAACAATGGCAGTTATAGTTACAACCTCTATAAGAAGGAAAGTAAAACAACCCCCAAGACTAATGAAGACTAGTCCATTCATTATGCAAAAAAAATGACACAAAATTGAGGAAACAACAACTGCAGACAGACACTATCCCTTCTTCTCCCTTTTTGTGTGTTGTTTGTATCATCTTACTTGTCTTGCCACTCGGCCTTTGGAGAAAGACATGATGAGCAGCAGCGCAGCTTCGACATCAAAATCTTCGAGCCTCTTGCAAAATTATACCTTCCCGATAAGCTTAGACAGCAACTGGTTCGCTAACTGGACTAGAATGGTTAACCTGCAACAGAGGAGGAGATGAAACTATGAATGACAATTATACGAGTCAGCGTAGCTCGTCTGTATTTCTTCTAACAGTCAAAAGCAGATTGTGTAAGGCGGGGAGAAAAGAGGACAGAGGATGTTTTGTTCAATGTTCGTCTGTACAGGAACGGTGGATCAGATATACCAGTGTAAAATGATAGGGAATCTCAGTTCAGGACCTAAGGAGGCTTTCCTCCTTACCTGCAGCAATTCGTAGATGACAAGTGTAAGGGATTTACAAGTATTTGCCTGTGTCGCCTAAGTTTTCCAAACTCATCTAGAGAGTAGAGATCAAGAGAACCAGACGACGTTCATCATTTTTGATATGTTCTTTTAGTTTGCCAACCTAGGATAAGCACATCATATTGAGCTTCGGTGTTAAGAAAGCAAATGTTGACTACTTTCTGGGTCGGAAATACAGGTTTGTGATTGACAATTCTGACATTAGCAATGGGTGGCAAAGAAACTAGACTATATAGAATATGTTTCTTTTTTGCTGCCAATATGTTAACAACGGAATTTAGAGCTTACCTTGGCTGATTTGAAGAGTTCATCGAGTACTTCAGACAACGTTGGATGTGCATGAACAGCATATTTTATGTCCTGCAGAAAGCAAGAACCAGATTGTGGGTGTAGAAAGCAGAGGAATTGAATCCCTGGTGGTTTTAGATAATGCAGAGAACATACTGCTCATACAGCACTGAATTGTTTTCTATGTTTACATACACACACACATATATATATATGTATATGCAATAACTTATAAGATAGGAAGAAAAAAGCTGCCAGCTTGACATCCCCATAAAACTTTTGTGATTGACAAAGCATTTCCCGTTGTTTTATCTTTCAAACATGTCAAATTAATTAGTACAAATGTCATTCGATGCATTAAATGGGGCACATGCATATCATGTGCCAAATTGCGTGCATATTCAGATGTAAGAAAAAAATTGTTATCCAAACATGCTTCAATTTCCTACTGCATGTGTAACACGCCAGTTTATCAGGTTCTAGCCATATTTGAAATAGTGACTCCTTTTTCTTTCTTTCTTTTTTTTTTTTTTGTTTTCTTTTACTTTTGCAAAATAGGCTACATTGGCCCTCATTTTGTTTTCTCATTTCTAGTGGATAATGCTACATATTCATTAGCTGATATAAGATTTGAAAATTTTCTTTCCCAAGAGAATTTCAGTTTCTTCCCTAGTCATCATTATTCTTGTAATTAGATCACATGGCTTGGAAATTTGGTCTAGCTATTGCTATATAAAAGTTAAATATTGACTTTAAGAAGTCATAGACCTTCTTAAGCCATTTCTATATGATGATTTTCATACAGACTACTGGTTTATGGCTTTATGCACAAGCATGTGCAATTTAAAGTAAAAGTAAAAAATTTAAACCTGTATCCGTGTTCCCATAGCTATTGCATTAGATGCTTCATGGATGAGGTCAGCAGCGTGTAATCCAAAGATGTGTACTCCAAGAATCTCTCCACTGTCAGGTCTGTAAATCAACTGCAGAAAACCAATAGACCACCAAAAGACAATGAGAAAACATGCAACAGCTACCCAGGGAAGAAAAGAAAAAGCAGAATAGGCCAGGTTACAGAACAAAATCTGTGGGGATTATCCAATATCACCTTAGCAAGTCCTTCCCCTTCATTTTCAGCAAGGGCTTTTGTGTTAGCCTTGAAACTAGTCTTGGTAACACTGACTTCAAATCCCTCTTTTTCAGCTTTCTCTCTTGCTTGGGGCTGCAGTATTCCAGAATTATTCAACCCAAATTCAAAAGTTATAGCTGATCTTACTATTATTATCATTGTCTATTGTTATTGTCAAGTAAATAACTGCTCTTATACTACTTTCAAGATTATGATGACAAAACATTTTCATGTGATACCCTGCTAGGATTAAAATAATACTTCATGAAAACAAAAGTAGAGACCATTTCCAGGATTATACTGGCATGTTTAACATTAAAGACCTGATCTTAGGCCCTCCAAAGCTAGAACTATAGTTGAAGTTACCAATTAGAAACCAAACTGTTAGAGAATAGATTCAATGATGTATATCAGGCTAACTAACAGAAATAATTTTTTAGCCATCTTTTATTTGTATGAAAAACTATTTTTAAATATCCTTTTGCTACTGCCATCAGTATTCATGTCTGGACTAATCCGAATGCATGCTTAGCAAAAATCATTCTATATTCCTTGCCACATGCCAACTTAATGAGTGTCCCCCTTTTTTTTTTTTTGGGGGGGGGGGGGGGGGGGGGCGCGCAAACACAAATCTTGTTGAGGCCTTTATTGGATACAACATCAATAAAATTGTACTCACATCATTGTTCTCCCCCACACCCACATCACTTGTTTTTATCTAATCCTAGCAATCACTCATATAGACATGTATACATGCAAACACACACATCCACACATGGGAATTAATGACCACGAAGTCCTATGCTATAACAGTCACCAAATCAAGCTGACCATGTGGAATGTTTAAATATCAGATGCCCTAGAAGATAACATGTAAAAACAATACATGCATTTGCTAGTTACCAAAAAAAAACAGTCGGAAGGAAAAAAAATTCTTGAAGCGCAATTACCTCTGTCAATCCAACCATACTAATTTCAGGATGAGTGAAACATGCTGCTGGGATGCTCAAATGGTTCAGCACATGATCCTTCCCACAAACTTGCTCAACAACTATATGAAGGAAGCAATGGCAAAAGTCATATAAATCTAAATAACACAAAAAAAGAACTACATGTTTCACAAGGTAGAGAAGTAGGTTGTTACCAGAGATTCCTTGTGCACTTGCAGCATGAGCAAGCATCATTCTTCCATTTGCATCACCAATACAATACAAGTGAGGTACCTATTAGTCAAGGATCAGAATCAGTTGAACACAGGTAATAAGAACATAACACAAATGAAGGAAAGTCATGCTCACCAATTTTCCATTAGCATCTATTACATGCATGTGCTCATCAACTGGAACAAATCCACGTTGAGTTTGTACATTAATCTGCACATGAATATAATTTATTTAGCACCTGTGAAAGTTGATGTTCATTAGTAATTGAAACAAGCCAATATCATATTCAACTTACATTTTCCAGACCAAGTCCAGCTGTATATGGAGCCCTTCCAGTAGCAATAAGAGCAGCATCCACCTAGGAACACAACAAATTCAAGATTATCCTAGGGCAGCCAGTAGATGACAATCAGTCACCTGCATCTCACAGAGAACGAAATTTTGAAAAAGTAAATTGGGCAAACGACAACAACTTTAATGGGATTTTATTTTGCAATTCATTTCCTTCATTCAAATGTCAATACTTAAGCAGGACTAACAAGCAAGGTCTTACAAAGTTCACGGAATGGTTTGGAACAGTGCCCTAACAGAATCTGAAGCCAAAATTTATGACACAAGACTTAAATTGTAAGAGTATGGCCAGAAAGGAAATGCAAAACTAAACCAGAGAAACAGAGTTATATAGAACAGATCTCAAATGAATTTTTTTATTTTTTTCTTTTTACCGTATTTCATCAGCCTAGAGTGCCCAATGGTAAGATAAAGTCTCCATGCCACACCACCCGCCCCCCCCCCCCCCCCAAAAAAAAAAAAAAAAAAAAAAAAACAGAAAACAAAAAGGAAATCACAAAAAAAATAAAAAAAAGAAATTTGTTACAAGTTTAATGGTTAAGGACTGATGATGACAAATGCATGCAGTGTACCTCTAGAGTATCCTTTGGTTCCTTGGTCTTAGCATCAATGAGTTCAATTGTTACAGGCTTCCCATCCTTTGCAGGAGTAATCTGTTAACAGTGTCAAGCTAGAACTGAACATAAAGGGGGGAAAGAGAAATTTAAAAGAAAAATTACAAAGGAAAAAGAAAGAAAATTTTCCATATATCTGTGGTGATATTTCCTGGAAACTAAAACAAAGAAGCTGGTGGTGAGCCATAAAGCACCTTGCTTGCAAATACACCAGTATGATAATCAATCTTTCGAGTATTTATCAGAACCCGCTGGGCCAACTTTCCAATCTCAGGATCAAAGCCAGGCATAAGCTGATCTAGAGCTTCAACAAATGTTACCTGCATCAATAGTTTTATGGTCAGCTTGGTAATTTTTTTACAACTTACTGCATTTGTTACAGAACAAAAAAAAAAAAAAAGAATTGGGATGATATGCATTTTCCTTTATCATACAGAGGCCTGCAGGCTAATAAAGTGGTCACTGAAATTTGGTAGAATCTCATATTATGGAACAAAAATGAAAAATCTAGATGTAAGGTGGGAGACATCTCATATGCAAGCAGTTGGACCAGAAAAAAAATCAGACCTTATATGAACAACCTCATAAAATATGGAAAACTATAATTCAGAAATAACTCATTCTCTACTCAAAAATCCTAATGGGAGCTCTACTAAGATCCCTAAAGATGTAAGCCTTCTTACAAAGCTGTTCCTTCTGACAAGGAACTTTATTATATTTTATACTTGTTTAATATATTTTCCCAGAATGTGCACAATGCTATGTGCTTTTCACCACTCATTGAAATGAATAGAGAATTATCAAATTGAACATATATGGTACCCCTATTAACATAAAGTTGGTACAAAGACTGGTTAGATAAATTATCAAATGGATAAATTTCCATAATCAAAATATTAACATCCTGGTCCAGAGGCAGGGGCATAGGAAAACGACAAAGATGAATATCTTTCAAAGAGGAAACTTCTTTCATGTGTCTAGGCCAGAGGACAGTATAATTTAAAGATTTAGAAATCTCCAACTCAGTTTTTTGCAGGTCATCCTCTTAAAACTCCTGGTACAAAGAATCTCTAATTTTCTCTAGAAAATTTTTATTTTTGAGTTTTGAAGTAACTTTAAGATGCAAAAGACAGGATAGCCAAACTAAATCATCATATACAATGGCTTTCATCCACCAACTTCTCTTAGTACAGTTACAAAGTCATAGATGGGTTGAAAGGAGACTTCAGTTGCAGAAAACAACAACATGCCAAACCTTAATCCCACTAGGCAGGGTCAGTGAATGGAGTAGAAGATAATAACATAAATTTATTTTTCTTGCCCATCTCCAACTTTTGTATTTCTGATATGAGACATTATTTCAGGCCAGTTCCATAGGGCTTCCATAATAGTTATAGTGGTAGTCCTTCATAGCATTCTTACCATCCCCAATAATGGCATCTTTGCTGATTCATCAATTTTACTCAACTCCATGTCACATTTCTCAGAATGGATATCAGGTGTGGCCTCAGCCATTCATTTCTTTTCTTCCTTTTCCCAAATGTTTACAAACCTTTCATCTTTCTTCCCCAACTCATCTACACCCAACAGAAGCACCTTTTCCAAACTAAAATTTTAGAAGTTATGGCCACCCAAAGGATCATAATATTTTTATGAAGCCCGTGCCAGAATCCTTACTGCATTCTTCTCCATCAGACATAAGGTTTATTATAATCATTAAAACTTTTTTTTCACCAGATTCCGTACTTAAAAAAAACTAATCCATGCAGTATCATAATAGAACCACAAGAGACAGCAATTTAATCAGCAGAAATTGAAAAAGAGAAAGCAAGATGCTGGAACAATGAAGTTGGAACCCCAACTAAAGACTTACACTCACCCTGCCCGCCAATCACATAAACTGTCAAATAGCCAACTTCTTTTGACTAACCTACCGAATCCACATACCAAAATATCAAGAACAGTCCAGCAAGTCATGTCTCACAAAAGAGAGAACTTCAAAAGCATTTTTCTCATCATTTTTTTAAAAATAAGACATGCAGTAGTTTACAAACAAGCAACAAGGAAAGAGCATGCCATGTTTGTTGTCACAGAAATATGATTGTAGGAGATAAACAGTGAATTATCACTGGTATGGCGGAAGTAAAGAGCAATAAAGGCTATTATGCCGCCTTAATGTTGCCAACGTTGCTGTAGGGAGGGGGCTGCAGGTAATAAGGACTATGTATCCAGACTGATAGTTAACACAAACTTCCTAGGATCAAGTTGAGAAACACCTAATTACAGTTTCAGGAAAAATAATTAGATATTTCTTTAGTCCTCCAATGTAACTATTTGGCCTTCACATTAATAATCCATTCAAATAATCACCAGAACAAACTCCAAAGACAGTGCTGTTATAAATGAAACTAACTTGACAAGAAGTTCCTTTGAATTTATAATTTAGAAAACGTGCCAACCTCACTTCCAAGTGCTGTATACACATCACTGAACTCCAGACCAATATAACCGCTTCCCACAATAGCTATCCAGTCAGGAACAAATTCCAGTTTGAGTGCGTGATCACTAGTTATCACTGTCTTACCTGCAAGCCACTATCCTGTAGTACTTAGTCATCTCATAAACCAAGAAAGATGGAAGATTTCATACTAATAAGGGAAATTCCATAAAAAGATCCAGTAATTTTGTAAAAATGAAAAAAAAAAAAAAAAAAAACGAGAGATGAAATTAAATGAAGGAAAAAAAAAACCAAAAAGATCTAGATGTAGAGATTAATGCAGGATTATCCGAAGCTCAAGTAGAAAATAGTGATAATAGGATATGGTGAGGAAAAAGAACCTACCATCAACTTCAATTCCCTTAGGTACAGAGGGTACGGACCCAGTAGCAATGATTATGTCTTTTGCTGTAATTACATTGTTGGTTCCATACTTCACTTTTTGTGGGCCCTAGATGTATCCATGAATAACAGTACCATCATTCACAAACATTCATTTTATGCATGCCTAATCAAATGATAACCATACATTGAATAGCAGTACTTATACTAAATTTATAGCATCCTTTTACTGAATACTAATGAGCGAATGTTCTACATACCAAAATTGTACCAGCACCAGTCAATATATCAACACCAAGAGCTTTTAACGAATTAGTTAAGTTACTTCGGATTTTTGAGGCAAGGTTGCTCGCATGATCAGCAACTGCCTGTCTGTCATATCCAGCAGCTGCAACCTATCATCAGGTTCGAGACAGAAGCACCAAATTTAATAAAACAGTTATACATTATAGAAATATTATGAAAAACTAAACCTCACACATCCTTCTGAGATAAATGAGTAGTACACCCTTCAAAATCCTTTGCAATGACATCTTTAATTACCTCCGAAAAAATTTATGAGAGAGAGAGAGCTACATGATCTGCATGGAAATGCCAACTTGATCCAAGCCACTTTAGTTATAAAAGTATATGCTGTCTGGGCTAAGAATGTTCAAATCACATGCAGCATGGAAATTTAAACAAGTCTGAAAAGATATCTTCATGAAAACTTACTCAACATTTAAAAATCTGGGAAGTTCCTATTATTAGAAAACTTCGGTACTCTAAAAGTTGGAAGAGAATTATACATCTAGGCCAAAATCCACATATAGATTAACAATTCGCTACCAAGTCACATCACACCCTCAAGGAGAGAAACATTGCATCAGATACTTCCTTACAAAGAGAGAAGGGTCTAAAAGTAACATATATTCACTGAATTTAAGTGATAAAGTCTCTAAATAGATAACAAATAAAATATTGATACTCTCATTGATGCTAAGGACTTCCACAAAGGAGTACACTCCTATGAATAAAACACTGTTGGAGGAGTTTTCTGCTTGCCAGGAGGTAAGGTTAAACTTTAGAACTATCAAATACAGGAATTTTCCTATATCAAACTTGCATACTATTTTAAACTTAGATGTTCTGAGTATAAACCCAAGAGCAATAGGGGTTCTGCTTGGTGAGGAATCTGCCTACATCTAGTTGAGGAGAGAAAATGTATGATGCTTCATTCCTTTCTGCCTTGTAGTAGATCTGCTAATCAAATTTCAACAAGATACTAGGGATGCCAATTAACAGGCTCCATCTAAGTAACCAGATTAACAATGGCAATAGAGCAGTTTGCATTAGCACGTCAACAGCTAAAAGAGGACCTACATAACATAGACACAAATACGAAACATGGAAATGACACACTGTAAACAAGTGAACATAAAATGTTAAAAAAAGAAAGACAAGACATGAGAACGAAGAGGCATACATATCAATCAATTACTTATAAAAATACAGATTGTGAAAGATAAAGCTCCAAAAAATCATGTATATCTTGCTCTCTTCCATTTTCTTAATCTTAGACTAGATTTTTTTCCACTTGTTTACTACGAACACTAGAAAGTTAGGATGAGCTCACAATATTGCAAGAACATTAGAATAAAGGGATTTATTTACCTGTAAACCAAAAGCCTTCATGTGGTGTTCATTTTGAAGCTCCCGCATACGACCACTTACAGCAAGGAGGGCTTTGGAAGGAACACAACCCCGATTTACACATGTTCCTCCAACCACATCCCCTTCAATAATGGCAGTTTTTAAGCCCTACAAAGGTAGTGTGCATGATAAATTAACCTCAAGCAAGTTGGAATGGATGTACAAAGGAAGAAGCAAACTCATAATTATAGTTGTTCTAATCTCAGGCAGCTAGCAGCCTAGCACCACGCACTGCCATTTCTTTGAATGATAGCCAAGAACCATGTACAGAGTTATTGTCTGGATTACTGATAACCAGTAACCAATATATTCAAAGTTGTTTAATATACAAATTGACAGATATTAGTTGTGCGAATAAATAAGTGATTGGTTAAACACAATGCTGATGGACTGAAATAGACAAAAATGTGTGGAATGAGTAAATATCAGGTCTCCAACAGCGAAAAAAAATGAATCAGTAAATCAAAGAAATGGAGAGATGAAAAAAGCAACAATCACCATATCAGTCTTAGTTTACTTGAGTTTTAGAAGGAACAAGGAATATAGTCTGCTTATATTTAATGTTTAATTTGACTTGAAGCGAGCTATTAAGTTCAGACTCTGCAGAATGTGGTATTTTCACTGTTATCAGCTTCCGTGTAAACTTTTCATGTATGAAGAGAGCGAAAGAAATATAACAATAACCAACTTTCCGATAATGGTATATCTAATCCAAAACACCCTTTTGTTACACTCTGAGAAAGTGCTTCTCGAGGCGTGTATGTATTATTACTGGTTGCCAGAAAGCATTAAAGCAATCTTCCAGCCTCAAGTTCAAAAGGCACCACGACTTTAATTCCACTGTTCGTTTGATCTCATATTGAGCCAATTCAACTAATTTAGATCTAACAAATCAACAGATTTAATTGAATTCACCTCGTCAACTTTCAAACTACCAAAACCGAATCGAAAACAAATAAACACAACTACCTTCTCGACGGCGTGAAGTGCAGCACCGTGGCCGCCGACTCCAGCTCCGATTATCACCAAATCGTAGTCAAACCCCTTGGCCGGGGTGCCATTGCCCGACAATGCCGCGGACACCTTGCTGAAGCTTCGCTGCTTCTTGGTAAACTCCGCGACGAGCCGAGCCGAGCCGGAGGAGCGGAATCCGTACACCTCTCTCCTGAGACCGCAGAACCTGAGCGAGCGCGGCACGATCGAGGCGTTCGCAGCGAACAAGACATTTTCGCCGGCAACGGCGCGGCCGCATCTGGCGGCGGCGGGGGACGGCGAAGAGAGGGAAAGCGAGAGCGATGATTGCATTTTGGGAGAGAGACTTGCGGGGGCTTGAAATGGGGAATGGGAGATGAGAGGAGAGGAGGGCTTTTGAAGAGCGGTTGGCTTCGGGAGGTCCGTCCGTCCGGTGCGGCGGAAGGCGGCGGAGGAAACGAGGGAAGTAAGTTTATATTAATTTTAAGAAGTTGGTTTCGTTCTGGGTTTTGGTGTTGGTTAGATCAACCAACTGTGTTGACTGATAATGGGCCGTCAAATGCCGCTGGAGTGGGGATGGGCCAGCCGTCGGCCCAGCCTTCACACGAGGCCCACCAAGGGTAATTCCTTATAAAAAAAATAAATTCTTATTTTGGATTATATTTTTTAATTTTAGGATAAATTAAAAAATATTAAATTTTTTTGCACTTTTTTTAATTTTAGACTAAACCTTTAATTTTATTAATTAAGATACCTAATTTTTATTTAATTTCAATTTAAATTTTCATTTTTAGAGTTAGAAAATGATTGAAAATCGAAAATTATCATTTTTTGTTGGAATAATTCGGTCTTGAATTGACATCCATACTTTTAATTTAATCTAGTCCGGTTCTATTTAATGGTCATAACCTATTGTTACTCAGATATAATAATTAAAATTTATTTATTTTAGAGAAGTTTTAATAAGAAATTAATAGACGAGAGAACAAAATTGTTTGAAATAGTGCTAGAAAATGTTCAATATGCTTTCCAAGAGAGCTATCCTAGACAAGTCAATTGTCCAGCAGAAGATGATAAGGGAGAAGTAGTTTGCAAGACATAAACCAATCAGAAAATACGTATGAATTTCTTTCGTACAATTCTTTTGATGTTTAAGTTAAATGAAGTTACAGTGCTGTAAGGATGAGAGTGCACTGCAAGTGCAAAGATGCTGTAAGTTATTTGAGAAGAAAAGACTTATCCTCAAAATTGAATTTGTGTGGGTGCTTAAAGGATGAAATGAAAAAGAAAAGTCTTTGAATATGAAGGGTCGAGATCTATTTATAGCCATTGACCATGACGAGGACATGCAACACATGCGTATGAGGGTACGATATTTGGTGTTATTTTGGAATTAAATTTGGAAGAGAACTTTCATGGGAACTCTCACTTTTTCCTAAATGAAGGAGAATCTATTTCAAGTAAATCATATTATACAAGATAATGTGAGATAAAGTTATTCGATAAAAGTGTCTTCCTTATTATTTCCTAAAAATATGACTTGATCAAGTAGATTGCTACACATGCGAGATATTTTTTTAAGAAAAATGTTACTGATATACTTTTGTATATACTTTGAGATACATAAAAATGTATTAATGACAAAAAAGTTTCTCATGAGACGAGTAAGATGTATGGAGATGAGGGATATTTTGGTCATAATATTTTATTATATAATTTAAAATATACAAAAATAATGTACATCTAACGTGATTTATTTTCTTAAGGAGGATAAATTATTTGTGTTTTGAGAACTTCTCCTTTTCCCACGAATGATATCTTAGCTGGGAGAACCCTCCCCGGAGGTTAATGCTGTAAGAGAACCGATATTTGCGCACCTTCGCTCTCGTGTGGGGTTAAACGTCATCGTTTTGAAGGCACCATGATATTTTTTTATTTTTATTTTTTATTTTATTCCACCGTCCGCCATAAACCCTCTCCTCCTGGAAGAGAAAGAATCAATACTGGAAAAAATGTCATCTTTGATACTAGCGAGAAGATCGTCGCGAAACCCTATCCTTCGACGCCACTTCGCGACCTGCTTTTTATCGTCTGATTCTCACCATCTCTCCCCTTCAAATCACAGGCTCGCCGTTCTTGCTTCTGGGCACGCTTTATCGGGGAACAGTATCACTGGGTCTTCGTCGGTTCCATTTGAAGCCCTGAAGTTCCCATATGGGTCGGATTCGGGCATCCTCAGTTCAATCGGCTGCCGCCTGTTTGGTTCTCCGGCCGCAGCCTCCGCCGCCGAACCATCGACCTCCGACGGCCTCACTGTTGAAGGCATTATTGCCAACGAGTGGACGATTCTTGAGGAGAGTGAGAGTGATTGGAAGAGCCACGCCTCTGCCATTGCTCGGTCCATTCATCTAATAAAGAAACGGTTACAGGCATGCTTACTTACTGTACCAAAAATTTAACGTATTTGCTCAACGTTTTGTGCTTGGATTTGATCAATTTTATTATAAATGTAAAAAAGTGGTTGCTTTGAGTTGAAAATCTATATATTTCATCATATATGTTGGTATTAACTATTAAATTTTCATTTCATTCTATGGCTGTATTCACTTATAACTTCTCGTTGTTGTGACTTGGAGCAACTTTTTTTTGATTGTTTAACTGATTCCAGTGGAAGAAATTGAGAGTCAGGCTGGAATTGTTATCATCACAATTAGATAAGCCGGATCTATGGGATGATCCTGTCCATGCTGGGAAGATAAGCCGCGAGCACGGCTCACTCTCAAGCAAGATGAAAGACTTGAAGACATTTGAGGAAGAATTGCTCGAGCATATTGACATGATTAACCTTGCTCGTGAAGAGAATGATGCAGATCTGGAATTGGTGGGCCCTCAGTTCTTCTAGGCATGTATTCAATCTGTTTTGTGCTTCATTATATCTCATTTTATTTGGTGATGGCACATTCTGATATTTTATTTACTAATTTTGTCAAAACAGTTTATTACATTAATTTGAGCTATATTGAGCATTCAACTTATATGCATAGGCAACTATTCATTTAACTGAAATTATTGCCATTGATAGAGGAGGGTAGATTGAAGATTCATATAGCTGACACCAAGTAATTAGGAAAATGGTCAATTGATTTGATTTGTATCTAAGTAGGGACATTTATGAACTATGAGGAACTAATGAGGGAGCATTAATAAACATCTATATTTAGACAGGAACCAAAGTAACATCCCTGTTTAATCTTGTCTGGGTTTCTGTACTTTATTGCAAACCCACCCAACTTACATTTAGATTAAGTTCAGGCAGGGGCAGGTTGGCTTTTTCAAACAATTCAGTTGTCACCCCTCATCAAATAAGTGAAGTGATATGATTTTCTTGAACATTCTGTAAGCACCTGGTCAGTCACAGAAGCTATAAACTTTTCCATAAGGATATGGCTGGATAACTTAATTAAATTCTCTTGTTCACAATGTTGGATAAATACATTAGGATGATTATTTGAATTGCTAAAGTTGACGCTTAGTTTTCAATTATAGATTTCTTTTATTCCCTGGAGTGCATCAGGTATTGAGGAAACCATTTGTTCATTTATTTTAGTATCTAATGCACATGATACTTACTTATTAAGGGTGGCCTCGAAGCAGTCTTTCTGTATGTCAGGTAAGGCTAAGACTCATAGGTATAAACCTCCTGAAACCCCCCAAATGAAAGGAGTCTTATGCAATTGGTTACCCTTTTATTGTAAGCACAAGAAACAAAAGTGAATATGGTTGAATTCATCTGAATACCAGAAGAAACTAAAAATAAGTACATAAACATTTTGATAAACATCCTGTAATGGTTATCAGAGGCAACTTTGCATCCATTAGGCGCATATTATCTATCTTAGACAATTCATCCAGAACGACAACATACATAATTGGTTTGCATGCTAAGTATAGGATAATTAATCTGCTGATTTTTTTTATGTCATATACACCAATGATTCCTACTCGGTGGGAATCATTGGTGTATAGGACATAAAAAAGAAGCATGATTGTTGTTGTAGCATACACCATTTATGTATTTGTGTCTTTGCAGGAATCAGTGAAAGCTTTACTTGAGATGAGAAGAGGTGCAAAAGAGAAAGAGCTTGAGGCTTTGTTGGCTGGGGAGCATGATTGTTGCTCTTGTTTTATCGAGGTTGTTTCATGTTCTAACTGTTATGTAATCATAGGGCTCATCTTTACATTTTTCTACCAGAATCCTCTAATATTGGGTCCAGTAAATTTAGTGAAGTTGCTTCCATTTATGGATATCTTTTCTTTCCGGATCATAAACTATGAAAAATTTTTGAACTATGAAGTGGAGGAGATTGAACAATAAAATTGCTCATTTTACACCAGTCATGACATTAACCATATGCCATACAAATACAGGTTCAAGCTGGTGCTGGAGGTACAGAGAGCATGGATTGGGCTTCAATGGTGATGAAAATGTATAAAATGTGGGCTCAACGGCATGGATATGGAGTGACTGTTGTGGACGAGATGCCTGGTGAGATAGCTGGAATTAAGGTTCACTTCTTTTCCCTTTTTTTGCTCTTTTTTCAATTTTGTTGGAAGGATTGGTGTTTATAGTATCATGCACTGAAGGAGAAACCAATGGTCCAGATAAATAGAAAATAAAAAATAACTATAATAATAAATAATCAGAGGGTGAGCTTTGGTGGAAATGGTAAGGTTGCTCCTTCGTGACCAAAGGGTTATGAGTTTGAATTGTGACAGTCTCTTTGCCAAAAAATACAAATAAAAAAGCCGTAGGAAGGCTAATGTATAAATATGACCCTCCCTCGACCCTTGCAAGGTAAGGAGCCTGGTGCACTAAGATTGGTCTTTTCTAATAATACTATACCAGATCAAATCCTTGTAAAGAATAGAAACCTACTATTGTAGGGAAAACAGATTAACTTATGAAAAGAGTTACAAACACATATAAAGACTCCTGCACATCTCATGACAAAAATTGATGTAGAGCAGTCAAAAGTAAATCACTCTTCCTGCGTTTTTACTTTTTAGTTTCCTTGAGGCTAAAGGCAATGAAAACTTGAAATTTTAAGGTTTGGAAGGGTGTATACTTCGTCGTATACAATTTTTAGCATCCTTCAGTGAGCTGCTTTTCGATTACCAAGAGAGTAGTTGTGGGGGTTATTAAACAAGCAATAGGAGCTTTTATGTTTGCCTTCAGGTGGTAACCATCATCAATTAATGAACAAGGGATAATTACAGAAATATACCTCTGGTTTGTTGTAATATTCACTTTCCATTAAACTTACTATTAATCTTAGAAAAACTTACTTAAATCATTTTTAACTTAATAGCGAGCACTTAAATTTTCATGGAGGAAAATTCTGCAAAAATAATCAACATACTTCTGAAGGTAGAGAACAAGTGTTGGCAAAGTTGCATGCCTAAAAAAAATGTTCTTTTAAGGGGTTTTAGTTATATAAATATATCCTTCATAGTTGACTTTTTGATACCTAAAACCCCTCAAAGGATTTTTTTAGACTTACAACTTTGCTAGCACTTGTCTTTTCCCTTGGAAGTATATTGACTATTTTTGCGGAATTTTCCTTCATGAAGATCTAGACCTCTGGACTTAGGTAGGTCTCTTTTAGGTTTAAAATGAGTTGAGGTACGTTTCTGTAATGTTAACAGTAAGTTTAATAGAAAGTGAATGCTATGGTGGACCTCAGACGTGTTTCTAAATTATCCCAATTTAAAATAATGGCTAACTTAGCGGGGAAAAAAAAGAAAAGAGAAGAAGAAGATGATGATGAAGAAATTATGGCTAATTTGGGTTCCCTTGAGTGATTTAATTGGGTGATTGAAGATGCAGGATCAGGACCAGTCAATGAGGGATTTGAGGGTAGAAAAAATGTTGAATGGGGTTTAATTTTGGGCTTGGAGGCTTGAAAAGGGTATGGAACTTGAGATTAAAGGAAAAAGGTCTACCATCAGATCAAGATTTCTCTGGGTCAAATATTGGTGTTAGAATTGTATTTTACAACAGCAAGCAAACCTTCTGTAGATTTTCTTACAATGTGCTACCAACAGAATGATGATAATTATTGTAGCTATGTCTTATTCTAATGGGGCTTGATATTTTGAAGCTTCTCTGTTTGATCTAATAATGCACATCAACTTGCTAGGTACATAAATAAAGATCTAATAATGCATAACGAAAATATGCCCATGGGTTACCAGTGCCTTGGAAATTGAAAGCAAGCACTCAAATGGGCCTTGCATCATGCCATTTATCAAGAATTTTTGTTGTGTGGAATGTAGGATACCTACTATTTGTTTCCACGTTCACGTGTGCGTGTCAACATTGATTGTTGTGTTCATGCAATGGCAACGATGATGTGTAATGCATACTTTTCTTTGAGTTGTATATCACGCTTATTTACTCCTCTAAACATCAAATGCTACGTCTTCCTCAGTAGATTTCTTTTTGCTGACCTTGAATTGCTCTCTATCTTAGCGGGCTACAATCAAAGTTGACGGTGAGTATGCATTTGGATATGCCAAAGCAGAGGTAGGAGTCCACAGGTTGGTACGCATTTCACCGTTTGATAGTGCCAAACGCCGGCATACTTCATTTGCAGCTGTGGCTGTAATACCAATCTTGGGCAACACATCGACCCATGTTCAAATTAATGAATCCGATCTCAGAATTGAACGGTTCCGAGCTGGGGGAGCCGGAGGCCAGCACGTAAATACAACTGAAAGTGCTGTGAGAATAACCCACATTCCTACAGGGGTCACCGCAACCTGCCAAAATGAAAGGTTCAGTATCATCTGTGTGTGCTTGGAAGGTTTGGAGATGATGTAAGGAGGTAAAAAAGTTGGCGTATTCTTTAATGGTTGTGTGGTTTTGGTGTGAAAACAGGTCACAGCATCAAAACAAGGCTTCTGCAATGGCGGTTCTTCAAGCCCGCGTCGACCAGCTTGAGATGGCTCGCCAGGCTCAGATGAACGCGCAGCATACACAGTCGCTCACAGAAATCAGTTGGGGCAACCAGATTCGCACTTACGTGCTCCATGTATGGAGGCAAACAGTTTCGGTTTCCATTTTATTCTTGAATGGGTGGCTGGCTGGCTGGCTACACTCGGCTATATATGTATATTTTGCCATTAATTGATACATGTTTTGCAGCCTTACCGGATGGTGAAGGATCTTCGAACCAACCACGAAGTTTCAGATCCGGACTCTGTCCTGGAAGGGGAGATTGATAACTTCATCTTGAGCTTCCTGTCTGCAGCCTTGGATAGAGATGAAGAAGATGGTCGATGAGATGAGATGAGAAGCGCCGCCTAGTCTTGTGAGAATGAAACTCTCTTTTATCTATATTAACTGTCCGTCTTTTTGGCGGAAGTTGTTCATGCTGCTGGTGCGTGCTCGCTCCTCTTCTAATTCTACAAGCACAGGCAAAGGAGATGAAAGGAGGAGGAGGAGAAATATCAACATAATCTCTTCTTTGCCATAAATTCTAAAATCCTGTCTTTTGAGGAATTTCATTTGTATGATCAACCTACCTACCTACCTACCAACCTTTTTGACAGACAGTCTCTCTCTCGATCTCTCTCTCGTGTCTTTGTACAGGGGGGTGGTTTTAGGAAGAGGAGCCGGGTGGGTGTTGTCCATTACTACTAGAGGAGGTTGTTGTTTTTGTATGCAGTCTTGAATATGATTATATTTAATTAGTCAAGAATTGAATTGTTTGTGCTAATAGTATTATTATTATTATTATTATTATTATTTAGTTCAAATATGTATTTATTTATTTATTAGAATAACAATAACATAACAAATGGCATTTATCTATCGTTTTCTCTCTCTCGACTCCACTTTGGGTGGGTTTGTAATTTTTTAAATGGCCCCTAACCTAACAAATGTTAGATAATAATAATGTATACCCTATCATTCAAGTTACCAATAACATTTAACGATAGATAAGGAAGTTTAATGAATTATCATCATCATCATGTTATTATTCTACAATTTATTCTTTTTTTAAAAAAAATATTTTAAATTAATTTAAAACATGTTAAAATTTTAATAATAATTTATAATTATTTGTACTACAACATACATTCATGTACTTAAAATTTGTACCACATGTGCACTCACTCAACTCACTTTCAACAATGGTCTAGATTCTGCATTGTAGTATATGTATGTACTGCAAAAAATATTATTATTATTATTATTTGTACTATATATATGTACACTCGCTCTCAACAGCCTAGGTTAGGTTCAATGAACCTGGCATTGCATTGTTACGAACGAAGCCCCAAACTCAAATCTCTCTCTCTCTCTCTCTCTCTCTCTCTTCTTCATTTTCATTTTCCCAATCGGCACTCTTCTCCCATATCGCCTCCATCGCCGGGCTCGGCCCTCTTGTCTTGCCCTTCCTTCTCCCTCGGGTACACCGTCTACTCTAGACTCTGTCGCTTCTTCTCTGTTACTGAATTTCTTGTTCTGGTTTTGATTGCTTGCACAGATATTTTGGTTTTGTGAGATTCTTGGGAGCGTGATGAGTATTCTTCGCTATTAGTGGTGTAATCTGTGGGCAAACAGAAAAATTTTCACTTTGATGATTAATGAACACAGCTTTTGTTTGCCAAACTCATTTCTACAGCAAGAGGAACCTCAAGGCCCCCGACTAGACCTGATTTTCCAGATTTCCAAGCGTTTGAATGCTTATTAGTTGTTACTTATAGAGTATGTTGATTTCAGTTTTTGTCTTGGTTCATTGCCTAATTAACCAATGTTAATTTGTAGAGCATGAAAATTTCAGTTGTAGTCAAGTTCCTACTGAAAATTTCTCTATATTTCTGATTGGTAATGATATTAATTTTAGGACAGGATCATTGGTAATAATACCTGTTTGTTGTCTGCATTGTGACTTGTAAACCGGTATATTTTAAAATCTTGCAGCTGTTACTTTTTAGCTCTCTCTTTCTTGCATTATTATCATGTTCCTTTGTTTATTGTTGTTGATATTTTTCTTTTGACTTTTTACTGTGTATATGGGTATGGGGGTGGGTGGCTAAGAAAAATACCTCAAGGGGCTTTTAGGAATGGGAACGAGATGCGGGTGTGGGGATGGGGTCAGGAGTCCCTTACCCCTACCCTCCCCATTGTCATCTCTACCCAACCTTAACCTGGTATTGCTGGTCTGATTAACCAATCCCAACCTCTCGGTTCTTCTACTGATCAAAACCGATGATCCTCCAACTGACGTCATATTGAATCTTTAAATTGCAGCGTTGAAGAGTGAATCAAAATTTCATACGGGTATCTTTTTGGGTTGCAAATGAAATCATCTAACGTAATTACTCTGGAGGATGTTCTGGAGAGTTTGATGAATGACGGAACCATCGATGCCTTGAGACTGAAGATTATCAACCAGCTCAAAGGTAATGTATGTATTATATCAGCTTGAATTCATTTAGTTGTTGAGAAAGCTATTATTTGATGTTCGTTGGCTTTTAGATTTGTTGTAACTGTGCACTGGGAATATTAAATTTGATATCTCGATGAATTTGAATATGTTGTTGCTGTTTCAATTAACTTGCTTGGATTCCAAAGAAAAGTTGTGAAGCCAGTGTTAAATTTGTTTGTTTGGCTAACAGGTCCCATTTTTTTTTTCAACTTCTTGTTTTGGTTGACTTTCAATAGTAATTACTGAGATCTGTTCATAATGTTCATCTCTCTGTATATTATCTTCTCCTTTTCCTACTTCTCTCCTCATCTTTGGCTTGCCTCGTTTTCATCCTCCCCTCTTTTCTCCCGGACATACAGAATCAAGTTTCCTTCCTATTCAATCCAATGAAAAGAATGAAAACATAATCATTGCCTTTGGGATGTTCTTCCCTCCTCCCTTCCAAAATTTCCTCTTTTTTGGCCATATGTGGCATTGCGATATGTATGGGAGTTTGCATTGATCGAGTGGAAGGACATCCTACAATCTTGATAGATAACAAAGGGAGGAAAGGCAAGTAATATTGTTAAGAAAGCAGCAGAAAATAAGAGCAAGGCAGGTGGGTTTCATTATGTTGATGGATTAGAGCAAAGAGGAATTAATCTATGTTAACAATGCGTACAAAATTAGTAACTTATTCATTTTTTGCTGCTAATCTTGGGAAGAAGAAAAAGCTGGAATTACTGGCTTACACATTGCTTCTTAATCCTTTGATTTTGCTTCCACAAATATTTAAATAAGGGAAGTTGAGTTTTTTCCTTTTTGATCCATACTTTTTGTTTTCCTTTCCTGAAATTAATTCATACCGAATGAATTATCAAAATTCATATAAAATTATTTAAAGCAACAAAATTCTGAACAAGATGATGATTCGTTTGGGTCCTAATTCAGATTTTTTTAAAAAAATACTACAATTTAAAATTTATTTAAAAAATACAACTACTTTCGAATTATAAGAATACAACAACAATTTGCCAAGTTAGCATCAATGGTAGCATGAAAAACATCAGTGTAAACCTTGCTCTCATGAGGAGTGAGTTCTCAACAGACTGCTACTCGTGAGCGAGACCTCAAAAGTGCTTTGCACCTTTTGTATTGTAATGCAACAAAGAATGTGCTCCAAAGGTGCTTTGCTACAGTGTGCAAGTGCTTTGCGCCAGGTATTCACTCCCATGAGGAGCGAGTTCCTTACAGACTCGCTGTTCATGGAAGCGAGTTTTACACTGTTATATTTTTAATTGTGCCATTGATGTTGACTTGGAAAATGTTGTACCATTCTTATAAATAGTTTGAGTTGCAATATTTTTTAAATAAATTCTAAAATTGCAGTATTATTTTAATAAGTTCTCTAAATTCATACAAAACTTAACAACCTAACTCACGAGCACTCATAATAACTTTCTCTTTTGGTGAGTGGTGACATAGCAAACATCTTGGTGATTATCTCCCTCTCTTTTCACTCACCTTTGTTAACCTCCCAAACAGTCCCAACCCTACCCAGTATTGCTGGTATGCCTAACCAGTCAGACTCGTTAATTCTTCCTGGGATCAAAACCGACAATCATTAAACCAATGTTGTATTGAATCTTTTAAATTGTACTGTTAATCAAATTTTCAAAAAAATATCTTTCTGGGACACAAAGGGAATCATCTTCCAGAATCTACATGGATGATGCTTTGGAGAGTTTGATGAATGATGGCACTGTTGATGCCATGAGGATGGAGCTCAAGAACCAACTCAGAGCTAATGTATGTATCATCTCAGCTTAAATTTATTTAGTTGTTGAGAAAACCTATTATTTGTGTGTAGTAATTGCTTATGGATTTGTGGTACCTATGCTTCAGGAATGTTAATTTTGATATCTCGATGAAGTTGAATATGATGTTGGCTTTCAATTTAACTTGCCTGGATTCACATGCAAAGTTGTGAAGGCAGTGTTTCCATGGCTGTGGCTAATAGCTCCCATTCGGATTCAATTTAAAAGCTCCTGTTTATTTGAACTTCTTGTTTTTGGTTGCGCTTGAAAAATAATTATTGAGATTTGTTTATTAACATTTATCTCTCATACCATGTCTTCTCCTTTTCCCACTTTTCTTCTTGCTCTTTTCCCTTTCTTACTTTTGTCCTCTCTTCTTTTCTCCCAAACATACAGATCTAGTTTCCTTGCTATTCAATCAGATGATAAGAATGGAACATAATCCTTATCCCTGGGATTTTCCCCCTCTCCTCTCGTCTAGATTTTCTCCCTTTATGCCATAACAATATTACAATATGTTTGGGAGTTTAGACTGAATGGAAGGAGATATTACAGTCTTCTTAATCCTTTGATTCTGCTTCCTTAAATATTTAAATAAGGGAAGCTATTTTTTTTTTTTTTAACCTTTTTGATCCAAACCTCTTATCTTCTTTCATAAAATATGTATAAGCAAAGAGTGTTGAAATTTATTCAAACCAAATGAATTATCAAAATTTATGAAATTCATATAAAATGATTTAAAGCAACACTAAAACAAGTATAACCATGAGTTCTATACAATTTTTGGGGAAAAAATGATAAAACGATAATGAACAACTCTCAGTGATTACTTTTCAAAGACAACCAACACAAGAAGTTTAAATAAAAAAGTAGCTGTTAAATTGAATTCAAATGGGAGCTGTTAGCCAAAGCTATGGAAACATTGTCATCATAACTTTGCATGTGAATCCCAGAAGTTAAATTAAAAAGGCATCAATGTATTCAAATTCATCAAGGTATCAAAATTTAGCATTCCTGAAATTGTACTTACCACAAATCCATAAGCTAGCACTACACATCAAATAATAGGATTTCTCAACTAAATACATTCAATCTGAGATGATGCCTACATTAGCTTTGAGTTGGTTCTTGATCTTAAATCTCATGGCATTGCTAGTGCTGTCATTCACCAAATTCTCCGAAATATCCTATAGAGTGATTATGGAAGATGGTTCCATTTGTGTCCTAGAAACATAGTCATTTGAAATTGACCAACTCTTCAACATCGCAATTCATAGATTTAATATATATAGCATTGGTTGAAAGATTGTCGATTTTAATCATTGGAAGAATCTATGGGCCAAGACTAGTTAGTCATACCAACAATACTGAGTTTAGGGTTGGGACTCTTTGGAGGTCACGGAAGGTGAGTTGAGAGAGAGAGAGAATTGCTAAGATGCTTGCTATGTTACATCTCATCAAGGGAGAAAGTTATTATGGGTGCTCGTGGGTTGAGTTGTTTGGGGTTTGTATGAATTTGGACCTAAACCAATCATTGTCATGTTCTAGATTTGTTGCTTTAAATCATCATATATGAATTCTGAAAATGCATTTGGTATGAATTAGTTTAAAGACTTTTTGCTTATGCATATTGTATGAAAGAAAATGAAAGGTATGGATCAAAAATGAAAACGCTTAGGACCTGTTTAGTTATATAAAACATTTTCTAATTTTTAACTCCAATCTTACAACTAAAATGCTCCAACATTTTATGTTTAAAAAAGTAATAGCATTCATTTCTAGAAAATTTAGAAAACATCTTTTTAGATGTTTTCTAATTTATGGTATAAAGTTGAAAAATTAAAAAATTGAGTTTTCAATTTTCTAATTGGAGATTCAGCCATTCAATAGAAAGTTGGAGTTGAAAGATTAATTAGAAAATGTTTTCTATAACTGAATGTATAATGTATAGGTAGGTAGATAATTATATCAACATTTCACATAATTTAAAAATGTACTTTATAATTTAGTATATTATATAACGTTTTGAATATTGCATTTCTTATATGGCTGCATACCCATCTTAATGTTGCATTTCTATAACGTTTTCTATAACTGAATGTATAATGTATAGGTAGGTAGATAATTATATCAACATTTCACATAATTTAAAAATGTACTTTATAATTTAGTATATTATATAACGTTTTGAATATTGCATTTCTTATATGGCTGCATACCCATCTTAATGTTGTAGAAATGTAGAGATGCTTGAAGGGGTTATGGGACCTGGGACTTGTAGACTAGCTCTTTCAGCACAAGCCTTGTTAGTGTACATTGCATTATATTTCCTTCCTAATTTTATTTTGTGATGAGAAACCTTCAAAGGGAGGACTTTGTTGGACACATTACTAAAACAAGCTTTGTGAAAGATCTGCACAATTTAAAAATTAATTAAAACTTAGAAAATCCTCTGTGCAGTTCAGCAACTTATGTTGTATAAAACAGTGTTTCCATTTTAATTCTGTTTTACCTATTCTATGTAGATCTGCATATTTGGGAACGCTATTTGGGAACTGTTTGCAAGAATTTTATCAGATACTGGTACTGTTTGCATGAATTTTGGGAACTATAACACATTGTAATGCAATCATACTTTGTTTTCATGATTTAGAATTGCAGATTTATTTTTCATGACCAACCAGTTTCTCTTGCATCATATATACTGGCTGGCATTGATTTATTATCTTCTTGTTGTCTTGCAAGACTTTAGTGCTTGAGATGGCCTCCAAATCAGTTTAGGAGTGATTTTGGACAGCAGCGGGCTGGGTAAGGAGATAAATGAAACAGTTGAAGGGGTATTCTGCCGATTAAGTGGCGTTGAGCCTCCATAAAATGCTGAAACCTAACTGGAGAAACAACAAGAGAAAGAGAGCTCGAGAGGCAAGGGAAAAGAGATGGAGAAGGGAAAGGAGAATTCAGATTCCGCAGCAAAGAAAAGAGGATTTGAGGCAATGAAGTGCGAAGTGGAAGCAACTGAAGCTCCAAGTGGTTCTAGCTAGCCTGTCGATGTGCCAGATGATTCCAGTAAGGTGCCTCTTAATTAGCCAGGTGCAACAATCCCAGAGTTTTGCAGATGTAGAGTGAGTTAGTTGCATGCAACTGAGCTAGCTTGGTAGCCCAAAGATTATCAACTTCTGTATTTTGCTTTACTGTAAGTGACAACATAGTTTACCCCGCCGGCGGACTCAAGAGAGAGTAGGCGAAACCTCAAGCCTTGTGCTCTTGTCATAGCCAAGCTGATAAAGCAAGCTTTTTAACTCAATAAGTATTATATTAATTATGTATGCTGCTATTTGTTCTGACCAGCTTGTGATTCTCTTCTAAGGGTCACTTAACCCTACCCAATATTAGCTTAAATTAGAGTCCTATAATTACAAAGTTGTACAAGGGAGGGAGGGAGGGTTGGGTGTAAGAAAGAGAAATTGATTAGTTTGATCTGATCCTGCAACTGCTTTGGGATCCCATTAGATCAGAAAAAAGATTTAAGATTCAAGATGTCATTGCTTGACAGGGCAATGACAGAACATGCTGTATTTCCATTTACACAACATTCATGAATTTATGTACGATGGACGATCTTAGGCGGCGGCGGCGGCAGCCACAATAACAGCAACAGCAGAATATGGACTCAACTCAAAAACTTGTGCATTTACTAGTAAACTTCATACGTATTTATGCTCATTTAAAAGGCAAAGATTTTACAGTTGTTGCAGTAAAATTGAAAAAGCAAAAAAATAAAAACCCTTTTAAGTCTGAAAATTTCCACCACAAGGGAAATGGAAAACAAGTACTACTATTTTGTCCTTTTTGTTGTTGTACTTATGGTTAGATCCATACGAGCATGGAAGGCTACATAGTCTAATATTTCCTTTTTCGGAATATGTACCATAACCAGGTCCCCACCCACTTCAGCCCGTGCATTGGCCCCCCCTAATATTTTACTGTTGTGGCTGGGTCCCATTGCCACCGGAAGACGATGCATAATCAATATCATCAGCATCCGGAGGAGACGTCATTGCATTCTCGTCATCAAAAATATGTGGAGGGAAGCTATGGAGGGGCTGCGGGCAGAGTAGGCCACCATCCTCTCTGAAATTTTCACGACGAAAAAATTCGTTTGGTATATAGTGCTGTAGTAGCTGCTGCTGCTGCTGTAACTGGGCATTCAGTCCACTGTTACCTGGAGCATTAATTTCAGCCCCGAATGGCTCCGTGGATGAACTGATCATCATAGGCCTCAGTCCCTGGTTTAAGGATAGAGATCGCGAATCCCACCGTAAAAGGCGTCGAATGTCATTCAGTGTTTTCTCAGTGTTGGGAGCGGCTACGCCATAATTAGCTGCTGCAGTTGGGCTACCGGGAAAAACTTGCGGTGTCGCCACCAATGGATTAGGGAAAGGTGGCAGCCTTTGAATCTGATCTTGGCCTCTCGAGTAAAAGATATTACTGTTTTCAACAATACTGGGTGTTCCTCGATGCCAATGATGATTATCATTAACAAGATTCTCGTACGCGGCAGCCAGTTGACCATCCGAAAGTGGTGGGAAACCAGCAACAACGTCAGGAAGAGCTTGAAAGTTGCCTGAAAGTGGTAGTTGTGGAGGATTTGAGCCCAGAAGAGAATGATCAGGATTGGGATACTGAACCAGTTGATGGGGGGGAGAAACTAAGAATGAAGAAGGTGGGGCAGTAGGAGGGAGATGAGAAAAGAAGTGTTGGAGCATGTGGCTGTAAGAGGAATGGGCTTCTCCAGCTGACCCGGAATTGAAAGGGATAACATCATTGCATGTGGTGACATTGAAGGTACTTTCTGGGTAAAAGTAGGGAGACTCCATTCTCGGGAAAGCTCTCTGGCTGAGCTCCAACAGTCGGGGGTCGCATTGCAGGAGTTTCTCATAGGGTTTGTTAAGAACTCCTCCAGGAAACTTGATTAGGTGCCTCCTGCACAACAATTAATATTTAATTAATGACCAAATTAAGAAACCCATAACCAGCTTAATTAATTAGCAAGCATAATTAATTATTAAAAGATGATCATATAATTAATTAATATATAATTGCCATGACGCACACCTGCACATGGGAGCTTGCCCTCCGGTGAAATCTTCCGACTGTTTCCATTGAGTGTGCCTTCGCGGCAACGGATTATTCTCCCGGAGAAATTGGGGTGGCTGGTTTAACTGCGCATGCAAAAGGGAGATCAATTTCCTGATTAAGCTAAGAACTCAACTAACACCTTGATTGATAGAGGATTGAAAAGAAAATTTATTAATCAAAAGTAATTAATTAACCTCGAGTTCTAGTACTCCAGGTGCATGAAGGTCATCATGAAAGATGGTAGCTTTAATTCCCTCAATATCCGACCATTGCATTTCGATCTTGCTCTTCAAGGCCCCATCTAGAACTTCCCAAACAATCTTCTTCTTTGCGTAGTAAAATTTCGCCACCAGCTCTCCCTCATTCATGGCCATCCTCTGTAAAGCTCAAGTATCTATATAATCAATTCCTTCCAATTAATTAATTAATTAATTTCAGAATTTGCCATTCTAATGATCAATATATTAATATATAATTAATAATTTAAAAAAATTAGAAAACACATGACAGAATCTTAACAGAAGATTGTAGGCGTTGTTTGTTGGTTATGCGTATACCTGCCAAGAACCAATCTTGATGAACATGGCAGCGAAGTTTGAAGCCTTCAACTTATCGGGTATTGGCGGCCGCTGCTGATGATAATGATGATATTGAGGAGGAGGTTGAAACTGCAGTTGGTATGGGTGTGGTTGTGCTTCAATCAATCTTTGCCGAACGACGGAATTAACATTGTGATGTGTTGTCCCCGTCGTCGTCGCTGCAGCCATCACCGTCGCTATCTTGTTCAGAAACTGCTCCGTTTTCTCTAGCTTCAAACCCAACGGAGGCTTGTCGTCGGAAGAGACGACAATTTCACATCCCTAAGAACAAAGAATATTAATTATTAATTTCACCAATTGAAGATAATCGATTAACTAGCTAACTAAACATTGAATGCAGCGGTGAAGAAGAAGAAGAAGAACCTGCAAAGAAATCTTGACCCTCAGGGGTTGGGAATTGTTGTCAACGTCTGCCACTACTCCTGGAGGTGAAGAAGAAGAAGCACCATTAGTTTTTGGCGCTGGCAGCTTCTGATAATTTTTCTCCCCAAATCCAACCATGATTCTATTGATTATTATCTTGATTTCAAGAGACAATTTCACTGTACGCAAACCCCGGCCTCTCTGATCAATCAAGATTGATACTGCTGTCCGTAATCTCTTTCAAAGAAAGAATCGGGTGGCAGCCATACACATATGATACCATAAAGAAGAAGGTTTGTTGTTGACAGAAACAAGAGAGATAGAGAGAGAGAGATAAGAGAGAGAGAGAGAGAGAGAGAGAGAGAGGGAGAGTAAGTTCCTTCTTGAGAAAATAACTCTTGTTGACCTCTGCTTGCTAGGTCAGAAGCTCATTTGGCGGCTCTTGACTTTTTTTTATTTTATTATTTCTAATTTATTTTTTTAATAATTACACCTCCTAATGTTAATTAACCACATGAATTATTATTAATTCTATCCACTCATGAACCCTTTTTTTTTAGGGGGTTCTGTCTTTGGAGGAATAAATTTTTAAAATTAATTTTTAATAGAGATGAAAATGAAATTAATTTATTATCTCTATTTATTTTTTAAAAATAAAAAATATTCTTCATGAAAACTTAAGAAATATATCACAAAAAAAGATAAATTATGGTTTATTATCTAACGATTCGATCATACAATATAATTTTTTTTTTTGGTTAAAAGTTATCCAAATTTTTTTTGGTTAAAGGTTCGCACAATTATATTATTGAATAATTAATGTATTATATTTTAGCTAAGTACCATATATAAAACATAAAATTTATATAGCTAGGTTGTTATAGTAAAATTTCTTTATGATAAGTTATTATTTTTGTGTTGAATTAAATAAAAAAAAAACTTAAAATTAAAAATTAGGGATAGATATGAAGCTTAGAAATAGTGAAGTTGGGGTTTGTTTTCTAATATGATTTGATAATAGAATTTATAGACTAAATATATTAAATTTTAGAATGATTGACCTCGTGCTCGCATCGAACATGCTTATGTATGGGCTAAAGGCATAATCAGCCCCTTCACCTTTTACCATTTAACCATTTAGCCCATTTAACTTAAACAAGGACCTATTAGATCCCTCAACTTCCAATTTTAAATCTATTAGGTATCTTAACTACTAATTTTGTAACAGCTACATACCTTAATGCAGCAAGAATAGTGTGTGAGTTACACGCTCTGTGTGATGTGGGCCCCACACTGATCAAGCCAATGGGAGCATGCCACGCGTCCAGATCTGCAAGAGAGGAAGAGGCCGACGATCGGCGGCGGCGGATAGCCACCTGAAACAACAGAGAGAGAGCGAAAGCGAGAGAGGGGCAGAGAGAGGAAGAAGATGACCGCCCACCCACCGACTCCAATCGATGCCATCGCCGGCCCCCTGACCGTCTGCGCTGCCCCCTCGATGCCATAGGCGGCCACCAGCACGAGCGAGAGAGCGAGAGATACAGAGAAAGAGAGCGAGAGATACAGAGCGAGAGAGCGAGAGCGAGAGATACAGAGAGAACGAGAGAGCGAGAGCGAGAGATACAGAGAGAGAGAGCGAGAGATGCAGACAGAAAGAGAGCGAGAGATACAGAGAGATAGCGAGAGCGAGAGACCGACAGAGAGAGAGCGAGAGGTAGAAAGAGGAAGAAGACCACCGCGGAAGAGGAAGACGTCATCGCCGCCCCCCGACCCCAATCGACGCCCAACACCCAGATCTGCTTGCGACCCACCTCCCACGCCGCCTCTCGACCCCAATTGACGCCATCGCCCTCTGCCCGCCCACGCCTGGCCGCTGCTATCGACGGCCCCCCAACCTCGGACGCTGCTAGAGACCACCGACAGAGAGAGCAAGAGCGAGACAGAGGCAGCGAGCGACAGTGGGCGGGAGAAGGTCGCCAGAGACAACAAGAAAGAAAGAGGTGATGTGCTGCACGCGCCTCAATCGCGTGTGTAATACACGCGTTGACCCAGGTGTGTGTAAAATTCAAAATTGGAAGTTGAAGGGGCTAATAGGTCCTTATTTAAGTTAAGGGGACAAAATGGTTAAATGGTGAAAGGTGAGGGGGCTGGATATGCCTTTAGCCTATGTTATTTTATCTAAACTCTCTTCCTCCCATCATTCACGTACATGCCCTTTTTTTCACCCACTCTTCTATACCCCTAGACAAGCCATCCACCCCACCCCCTATGCATACATACACATAATTTTATACTTTTTAAATATTATTATAAATTATTATCTAAATAAATTATTAATTTTAATTTGTTTAGTTAATATTATAGTTACTTTAATAATTATAATTATAATTAATAATTATTTATTTTTTTAATTGTAATAGAATTTATATATATTTTATATATTTTTTAACTATATTTGTTCAATAAAAGTGTAATTGAATCGATCAAATTACTCAGAGGAGTTTGTTTGGAAAGGAGACAAAAATAGGGGATCTAATTAGAAGGAGATTTTAAATCTATTATTGGTTGGATTATATCAGTATCATGCAACATAAATGGTTCGATACTTTTAATTTTTTAATCTATTTGATTTGAGCATCTATTCGTTCGAATTGGTTCAGTTTTAAAAAAAAAATAGTCTATTCAATTTGAGTAATTTAATTTATTCAATCGAGTTAGATATGGATGTAATCGAATTACTCAAATTGAATAGACCAAATTTTTGTTAAAACTAAACCAACTCGATCAAATAAATACTCAAATCAAATAGATTGACAAATCAAAAAAATTAAAAATATCGAACCATTTATATTATCTAACACTGATGTAATCTAACCAATAATAGACTTAAAATCACTCTCTAATTAGATTCTTTATTTTGACCTCTCAAATTAAATTATATCAGACCCTCTAAATCATTTGATCAATTCAATAATAACTAAAGACACGCTAAACCAGTCAAACTTTTCCACTTAAATTTGAGGGGACCTATCAACCCCCTTTTTAGCTTTCAATTTGAGGCATATTAAACACCTAAAAATTCAAAATCACCTGCAGGCCGCACGTGTGTGACATGTGTGTTTATTTAGTATTAAATTTTATATAAATATAATATATATTAATAAATTATAAATTATTGATACAATGTAAACATATTAATGTCTAATAAAATTTATTTGTTAATAAATTATACACTTTTATTTATTAAAATTTTATATTAATAAAATATATATATATTGATGTCTAAATGATAAATTTTTATCATGAAATATTAATAAATTATATATAATTATTTATTAAAAATTTATATTAATATAAACATATAAACATACACAGTGAATTTATATATATATATATACACACATGCGCGCGCAGTGCTGCTCAGGGGCAAATGCCGACGATGGAGGAGCCAACGATGGAGGCCGCGGACGAAGCTGATGTCCAACGCAGGGATGGGTCAGGAACATAATATATATAGGAAACTGATATATATATATATATCTGTATGTATACAGACGGAGGAGGCGGCAGAGGCAATTGGAGGCAGTGGTGGATCTTGGTGGAAGAGAGGGGATTGAATCAGGGAAGAACAGAGAAGGGAATGAATGGGAGAAGAACTGATGGAGGAAGCAAAATCAGAGAAGAATCCAAGCCGCCGCAATTGAAGGCGCAGGGACACCAGCAGCAAAGAGGGGCGGTGACCCGAGGGAGGCGAACGACTGGAAGCGCGAAGGAGCGGAGAAGGCGGCGGCCGCAACAGCGATGTACAATTAATTTACACATAATAATACAGAAAACATAACTTTAAAAATACAAGTTTCATAAACGGAGACTCTGACACTAACATTACATGTAAAATAATAACATATAATTAAATATTATATTCATAAATCATAAGACCCATATAATTCATGTAATTTAATACTTAAATGCGTACCTGAATCCATAAAAAATTAAGTCGTAAAGAGAATTGTCGGTTGATGATGAAAATATCGGAATCTAATTTTTTCTCCTTCGCTTCAACCGTAATAATTGATATAAAATATGTTTCTAATTATTTTGATGATGTTGGGTAGATTGATCACCGAATCCTTTATTTATAATGATAAAAGTAGTCTCTTATCAAAATTTTTTAGGAATTATCATTCACATCTTCTAAATCAAATAGAATTTATAAGTAATCAATTATCTTATTAAATTCTTTAATTATCTCATCAAATTAATAAAATTATATTTGATATTGGATTTTATTATTTCATCGGATAAATATTATAATATTTGATAAAATATTTATATTAATTATATTGTAATATATTATATAATTATTATTGATTTATCTGATGAGATATTTCTTTTAATTATTATGTGAGTTATAAGATAATTTTTAAAAGTTTTTGAAAAAAGAATTTTGTTGACTTATGCTTACTAGATCAGCTGCTCTTGATTTTTTTTTCTTTTCTATTTTTAGTTTATTTTGATTTGATAATTACAACTTTTAATATTAACCAATCACATTAATTATTATTGATTCATCCACTCATCGACTCCTTTTTTTTGTAGGGCATTCTCTTCGATTGGTGTTTTAAGGAATAAATCCCTAAAATTAATCTCTAATAGAGATGAAGATAAAATTAATTCATTATCCCTATCTATTACTTAAAAATAAAGGATATTCTTCATTAAAAGTCATGAGATATATCAAAAAAAAAAATAAGGTTTATTATCTAATGATTCGATCATAAAATATAAACTTTTTTTTTTTTTGTTAAAAGTTATCCATATTTTTGGTTTCCACAATTATATTTTTGTATAAATAATATATTATTTTTAGCTAAGTACCATATATAAAACATAAAATTTATATAGCTAGGTTGTTATAGTAAAATTTGTTATGATAAGTTATTATTTTTGTGTTGAATAAAATAAAAAATAAGAATAATTTAAAAAAATCCTAAACTGAGAAATTAGGGGATATATATATATATAGAAGAG
This sequence comes from Diospyros kaki, assembly GCA_036245055.1. NCBI lineage: Eukaryota > Viridiplantae > Streptophyta > Magnoliopsida > Ericales > Ebenaceae > Diospyros > Diospyros kaki. The sequence continues at coordinate 41,660,079 of BSEG01000012.1, forward strand.
AAGCTTACAAGTAGTGAAGTTAGGGTTTGTTTTCTAATGATTTGATCATAGAATTTAGCTAAATATATTAACTTTTAGATACAATTATGTCCTATTTTTATGAAAATCATTTTGTTTCCTTTTTTCATAATTAAAAGAAGGCTCCCCATAATAGTTTAGGAAGGATGATATGTAAGAATACCATTGTAGATAAGAAATTGTGTGTGAAGGGCAACTTAACTTCTTATTTAGCTTTTTAATCTGATTGGTGCGTTTTGCATACTGAATTAGAGGATCAATGGAGAAAACCCCCATCAGTATTGCAACTCAACCAGCAGCTGAATTGACAGACAAAACTGTTGGAATTTGAAAAGATACTCAACCAGCAGCACCATCACCCAAACCAAAATACAGGTAGTGGCTACTTTCTGTTCCTTTCGTTTGCAGTTTTATGTGGGATGCTGGGAAGCCTTCATACTTCAAACTGCCAAACTGCGAGTTTCTCATTAAAAAATTGGATAGTTTCACAATATGATTTGTGATACAATTATGCTCTACAGGTTTGGATGGTGTTCATCCAGTGATATTCTTCCTGCAGGCATGAATTTTACCAGAAAAATGTTTCTGTGGACTATGGTGAACAAATAGTATGTTCACATTACTCAATATTTGTTTTATTATCTATTTATTCTGTATGGATCATAAAGTGTTTATTTGAACTTCTGGAAGAAATATGTGCCTAATTATATGCGTGCATTTCTTTTTCTTTGTTTGGATGCCCCACAGCTTAGTGTCGCCACCATTGATGTTCCTGGTCAAGATACCTACAATTTTCAGCCTCGTTTACTTGGAAAGATAACGCACAATTGGTTCATGTTGCTGTATATTTTTTCTTGCGTACGTAGATCCTGTGGGATCAGTTATGTATTCAATTGGACAGGTTGTAGAAAGATTGAGGACAGTATTATTCTTTTGCAGATTTAAAATCAGTGAAATGAGGAAGATGTCCATGTAGTTAGTTGTTTGCAATATTTCATTGTTTGGAATGCTGCTCTAACTGATCTGATCTTGAATATAGTTCTGTTTTATGCATTGGTTGGAGTTGACTGTTGATAGCAGCCTTTCCCTTTGTTTTGTCTGGTCTACAAAGATTGAAATTGGCCTAGCCAAAGCTGAGGCCATACACTGGACTTCTCTTGAATTCAACAGGGAAAATACTCTTGTACAGAGGGTAAATATATCATCAGGTAGGTTTTTGTACCTTACCAAATGAATCTTCATGGCTCCAAGTGGAGATTAACACAACTATTATTGATTAATCAACTGGTGCTGCTTGTTTTACATGGTTTATGACCTTAAGGGCAACTTGTATGTGGCATTGAAATGTAAATATTTGTTCTGGATGGACTAGAAGATTGGTTCCTGGAGTGTTAAAAGAGTACTAGAGCACTCCCTATTTGTGTTTAAAATCTGAGAATTTGGAGTCTAAGGAGAAACTGAGTGCAGTGCTTTAAGAGTCTCTGAGTAGTTGATTGCTTAAATTCTTAAGTGGTGGGTCCAAAGCAAATAGGAAAGCAGTTCTTATAAGCAATTCTTGAAATACTATAAATAAGTGGGAAAAAGAATTTCATAAATTTTGGGTCCTTGCTGCTTAATTCTGTTCTGCTACTGCATTTTACTGTTTGTCCTCCTGGTATAGGACAATACTGCTATTACTTGTATCATTTGGTTATGATTAGGTATTCTCAAATGGCTTGGGAGAAACACAGTTGATAGGTTGTTTCTAGAAACTATATATTTTGTGGATATTTATTTGAAACATCTCCCCCCCCCTCCCCCCCCAAGTTTAATTATAAACAAAAGATATGTTGTTTTTGCTAATTTAATTAAGAACATGTTTCATTGTTTTTGCTGCTTCTGCAACAGCCAAAACTAAAAACAGAGACCCCACAAGCAAAGATGCTATCATATCTCATGATACAATTTAAAAGTATTATTTAGCCTTTTTGCATTGCATACTTAAAACACAAACTGTAAAATGGATGGAGCTTTGGGTTTGTGTTAATCTGTTTCCACTGGACTTGAATGATGGGGTTAGCACATCTTAATCCTGCATATGAGGTGCAGCCTAGGCCTAGCCTTCCATGAGTGAATTCAACAAGGGAAGGGAATGACTTCTTTTAGTATGGTTATCTTGTACGTGGAGCCAGTGCTGTGCTGGTTTCATTTATGAAATCAAATGCTTGTACCCCCCTGATTATGTTTGTGGCTTAATAATAGACCCAGTAACGTTGTTCTTCATCTGATCTTCCTACAGGTTGAGTGGAATGGGACAGTGCTCTCAACAAACTGGAAAGAAGTGCCCTCCAGACGGCATGGAGTTGAAGAAATGAGAGGAATACTAGACTTTTGGCTCCTGTCTGGAAAGTTACCGTAATATTTGGGGGTGTGGAGTATCCTATTTCCTAGATGCTGTTTTCTAATGGGTCATTTGCTATTGACATACAAAGTTTTGTGCTTCCAAATTTTGATGGTTTACACTTTTTTAAGGTAGAGATTTAATTGGTAGGTTATAGTCTTAAGTTTGTGATTTTGAATTTAGGTCTTAGCCATTGTTCATCCTCAATATGATATTCTATATTGTTTTTTGAGTTTTCTTGTTGAATAATGCTACTTTGCCAGAATTGATTGACGTACAGGATGACTAAAAGTATTAAAAGACAAAAATATCCCCACTTTAAAATTGTTGTTCTAAATAAAAATCGGGCGGACTTCATCATCGATGAAGCCCGCCCAAACTGACTAGCGGACTTCAACATGGTTGAAGTCCGCCCGCCCAGCAGCTAGCGGGCTGCTGGGCGGATGAAATCCGCCCGCACAGCAGCGAGCGGACTTCATGTTAGATGAAGTCCGCCCGCTGCTATGCGGGCGGACTTAATACAAAATGAAGTCCGCTGCTATGCTGCGGACTTCATTTTGATTATATTTTATATTATAATTTTAATTTTAATTTAAGTTAATTTTATATTATAATTTTAATTATTTTTTATTCTAATTTTTATTTTAATTTTAATAACAGTGTGCTTAGCGGACTTTATCTTAGATGAAGTCCGCCAAACCTTGGCCGAGTGGATTTTATTCCGTTCGGTCATTCCGTGCGTCAACCGTTCGGGCACTGTAGCACGACCCTTTCTTGTTTGAATAATTTTTCAGAACGTTTACTTATTGTTTTTATGCGTTGAAATTTATATTAGAGATTGATAAATTCTGAGTACTAAAAATATTTTCATTAGGACTGTGGCATGGCATATGGGGGGGAGAGAAAATGACAGAAGAAATGTTTTTATGCTAGCGATAGTATTTCAGTCTCTGTATCATTTTCTTTTAGTGTTTTTCGACTTTTTGATAATACTAATATTTTGAAAATACCAAAATAGCACCTTCAAACGTTTTCATATATCATAAACTCTATAATTTGATTTTAAGAATGTGTTTTATTCAATACATTTTACTAATCAAAATAGTATCACTTGTTGAAAATTTAACCACAAATTTAGAAATATAGAATAATAATAATAAACAGGCTTTATATATCACCTTAACCTTAAAACATAAAATAATAATAATAAATAGTATAATATATTATTAAAAAAACAAATAAGTGATCATTTAAGCAACTCAAATGAATCTAGCAAACCCCTATCTTAGATTTTATGATGATTACATAAATTATTATCATATTTTAAAAATGTTATTTAAAAAATATTTTTGTATTATTCATGTAATAATATGTTATATTTTATATTATATTAATATAAACATAAGAATGTAAGTAAAATTTTCCTTCATTTTTTAGATTGGATCTAAAATACCACATAATCTAATAATTGACTTTCTTTTATTTTCTTTATATGAATTAGACTCCATACTAAATAAACTTGAAATTAAAATTTTAAAAAAAAATAAAAAATATATATACAAAACATATGATGTACAAAAAGTCTTAGAGATACTATTTTGATGTTTTTAAAATATTTTTTACGAAACGTCAAAACAAATCAAAAATATATTTTAAAGTTATTTTTACAATTTCATAAACATTTCGAAACTATTTTATGATATTAAAAAAATAACAAAACAAGTTATCGATTTAAAAATATATTTTCATCTCTAACTCAAAATTTATATTTATTTTTAAATTAAATAATTATTTTTAAAAATTATATTTCAAAAAATTTATATTTTTTTTATTTACACAATTCGTCTTGTTTCTATTCCCTACTTTTTAAAAAAAATCATTTCCTTATTTTCAATTTATATTGTATCTATTTTCTATTTTTTATTTTTGTGCAACCTAACAACAAACTCAAACTTACCCTAAAAGCTTGCAGTGTCCTATTAATCAAGGTCTACTTTAAAGCTACATATATATATATATAAACACACACACACACACACACACATATATATATATATATATATTGAGACTCTAACCCAGGCCACAAAAGAATTAGGAGCCAAATTTTATTTTGAATCACAAATGGGTTGTTATGTAATTTTCGTACAAATCACAAGGAATAACATTGTATTTGGCCATTACTACAACAAAGATAACTATTTCTTCTCCAGTCAGCCACCTCAGCTCAGCTCAGCTCACAAACAGTATTTGTTCCCTGTCAACTATATTATTTATGCCTTGAGAAGTAAGTCACTGTGATGTGCTCCCCACCACCATCAGGCCCAGACCATCCTCCCTTCAAATCAAAGTGAGCGAACCAAACAACCTTAACGTAACCTTTAGCTAATTAATACGCTATTTGAATACCATGTTTTGAGTGACTCTGATGCTCCCTACTTGCCTGAACATAGAAAAACAGAATGAGAGCAAGTGAATTCAAACCCCCCCCCCACCCCCCAACAAGAAGAAAAACAAATTTGTGCTGAACAACAGCTTACAAGTTGGTTTGAAGCATATATATATATCTATATATATATATATAAATAAATGTAGGCAGCCACTTGGAGAAGAAGATGGACGTCTGAATCCAGAAAATTGTAGATCATATTGCGGGAACAGATGGCAAAGTGTGCCTTATTTTTCGATATGCTGATCCTCACTAAAAGCCAAATCGAATATTTGACTGTAGTCATCTACAAAGTGAACCTCAAGCCCCTCCTTCACATTGGATGCAAGCTCATCAAAATCTCTTCTGTTAGCTGAAGGAAATATGATGGTCTTCACGCCACTGCGTTTTGCTGCTATAGTCTTCTCCTTAACCTGATTTCAATGCAAAATAAGGCACGGGGGCAGGGTTCAATGCTCAACTCAATAAAATGACACGTAAATTACTAAATCTTGTGAACATATATCATGTGCCAGTAGGAGACAGACGGCTCCAATGAAATTCACCATGAAGAGAGAAGTAAAGGACAGTTCAAATCCAGGCTTTTAACCACCTAAGCATTAAAGATGAAATTTATCAAGATGACAAAAAAAAAAAAAAGAGGAAGTTGTTGCAGTTGACTTGACTTACCCCGCCAATAGGAAGTATTCTCCCAGTTAACGTTACTTCCCCCGTCATTGCTAGGTCTTTCTTAACAGCTTTCCTCGTGGCAAGGGACAGCAACGATGTAATCATGGTGCAACCGGCACTGGGTCCATCCTTTGGAGTGGCTCCCGCAGGGACATGCAGGTGAAGCTTGGAATTAGCAAAGAACAGACTATCTGGCTGTTTCTCATGCAATATTGCCCTGGAAACTGTGTGAGCAATCTGGGCACTTTCTTTCATCACGTCTCCAAGTTGACCAGTGATATGCAAAGCCCCTTTCCCTTCACCTTCCTCAACCTGAGTGGTCTCTATGTAGAGGGTGGAACCACCCATTGCAGTCCAAGCAAGACCCGTTACAACACCAACTGGTGTTTGATCATATATGCGTTCGGCATGGAAAACAGGTTTGCCAACAAAATCAGACAAATTTGATGTCTCAACCAAAACTTTCTCATCTGTCTTACTCACTTCACTTTTTTGGTCAGTTTCCTTGTTGGCCTTCAAGATGAAAATTGTCAACAAAATAGGTATCACATGCTTAAATCAAAGGATTTCTAGACAGAAACCAACTGCTTCAGTATTTTCAAAAATTAAGGTTGCGTTCTCTTTATTGTTTTCAAGTCATTTTTAGTTTTCAATTTTCTAAAATAATGAAAATGCGTTCTCTTTACTGTTTTTGAAAATGCATTTTTAAAAACAAAAAAAAAATTTACAAAGAAAACTCAAAACAATAAAAAGTTGTTTTGAGTGTTTTCATCCAAAACAAACTCAAAACTCAAAACATATTTATTTATTTATTCATATTTTATTATTGTAATTGAAAAAAATCTTATAAAATTCATTAACTTTAAAATGTATATATTTTTTTAATAATATATTAACATTAGATATTTATAATTTACTTAATAATCAAACTTATTGAATAAAATATTATTAAAAAAATATTTTCAAATTTTCAAAGAGAACGCGTTTTCTAATTTTCTGTTTTGAAAAATAATTTTTCAAAATGACAAAGAGAACACGTTTTCAATTTTCTAAAAACAAACTGCCAAAATAGAAAACTGAAAATGAATTCAAAACTCAAAACTGAAAATTAAAAAGCAAAGAGAACGCACCCTAAACTTTTAAGGTAAAGTCCAAAAATGATAACCAAGTCTTATTTCTAAACAGAGCAAGAACACCAACTGTAAAATTCTTTCTACATTCTACAAAGAATCATGATTTAAATTAAGCATATCAAAATCAGTAAAAGGGAAAAGGAAAAAGGATGAATTTTCAAAAATAGAAGATAAATAACTTATATTAGTAGAAATGCCAAATCCATGTTAAGACAATATTTCTTCCTTCACTAGCATCTTATAGCTTTTCTTTTTCTTTTTCTCTTTTTTGGCCTTTCTGAAAGGTAGTATAAAATTCATTAATACCTCTGGACCAGTAAGTTGATCCGCCGAGCCTTGCTTTTCATTGGCTGAGAGATCCTTCTGCACACTCGCTGTTCCAATTGAGGCCTCAGACACCATTTCATTACTGCTACTATCTACTGGTTCAGTCAAGACCTCAGTCTGTGCTATAACCATTGTTTCACCAGATTCACTGACAGAGTCTGCTTTTACTTCATTAGGTCCCACATCTGGACCTCCAACTGGAGGTTCATTTTGTTCTCTTTCCCGTACAAGTTGCAGGGCAATCTGGAAATGACAAATATTATTGGCATTACGCAAAAGCTAAAATAACTCATTACTCAGGGTCATTTTCATCTCCCTCCCTACCCAAAAGTTTTAGTATTATAATAGGCAGGAATCTACACGACCGTTGTTCTCCAGTAGTTCCTGCTGATATCACAAAAACAATTGCTCAACTAAAGGAAGGGGAGGTCCCTGCCTTGGTCCTGTAAGCTTTGGGGCCTAGGTGCCCTTTCATCTAAGCAATAGGGAGGTAAGTCAAACAACCCCTTTGCGAACACCATAATTCATGCATATCTAACCAATTAGGGAAAGTATTAACCCAAAGAAGCATCAACAAATGCTCATAACAGTCCTCTATGTGGCTGCTCCAGATAATTCAAAACTTGTGAGAAATTAAAATAAACATTGCAGAAAACCTTGCGGTAAATCTTCTCAATCTGCTTCTGAAGATTCCGGACACCAGCTTCCCGGCAGTAATTTTCAATTAAAGCAAGGAGAGCCGCGTCAGTTACCTCAACCTGAAACAAGTTAGTTCTCAAGGGTCAATGGTCAAAATTATTAGAAATATGGAACTATTAGAACCAAGGAAGCTCCAAACAACATTTCTGAATTTAAGATTATCGAACTATCAAGATGTAATTGACAGAAAAATCAACGGCAAGTCACTGAAAACCATACTACCATATTTGCTAAAATTCAGCTTGGGAAAGATTAAAAATCACCATATTGTGCTAAAATTCAACTTGTTTTCTAGCAGGCCAGTATACTCAAACAAAGACAAACATTTGTCTCAACTAGTTAAACTTGTCCAACTCAAGTTCCAGAAAAACTGCAAGCTTGGCAATTTTTGCAGTATCCATAGAATTACTAATAATGAAAGAAATTTACAACAAAGACAAATGCAGTATCACCCGTTGATCACGCAAATTGTAACAGTATTAGTACACAAAATGTCTGGACCATGAGACAAAGTTAAAGTGGCAAGACTACCAGCTATATGGCTACCATGGTGGTAGCAATGATCATTGTGTCCACACTGGATAGAACTAACCACATGTGAATACAGCCCAATGAGCAATGTCACATGGACATGCATACACCAGAGAATAGCTATCCAACTTGCTGAATTCTTTTGAAGAACAATACAAGCAAAGAAATGATGACAAAGAACAGATGTCTACTCCACCAAGTATAAAAATGAAAATCCCAATTTCATTTGAACAATAATTGGACAAAACAAATTCAGCTGAAACCTCAAAATATTCAAATGCTTTTGAAGGTACTCATACTAAGAATTCTTGAAAGGAAGGCCCTTAAATATGATTTTGGTTTTAGTCAAAATTCAGTTCAACAAGTTGGTTGAAATTAAAGAGGAGACAAGTCGGTTTTGGTCAAAGATAAGAAAATATTCATAGTTCAAATTTTCTCAAATCAGGATCATACATACAACAAATCAAGATTATAGTTGTCTTATAAAATTTTCCTTTTATCTTTAATGAAATCTTACTATTAGATAAAACACTAGATGCAATTTTCCATGTAACCATCATGCCTTAATTCTAGAGGTAAAATCCTTCTTAATCTCTCAATCTTTTCCGATATGATCCAAGATACCTGCTGATCTTTTCTTAGCATGACTTGATCTTCTAGTTTCACTATAGCATCGTCCACACTAATATTTTTATTAAACTTAAATTCCATATACTCAGTTTTCACTCTGCTTAAAACCTTTAAATTCTAAAGTGTTCCTCCATATCTCAAGCTCGATATCCATGCCTTGTTTTGTCTCATCCACCAACACAATGCCATCTGCAAACAGCATACAGTACAACACCTCTGCTTGGATATGTTTAGTGAATTCATTCATTACTAGGACAAATAATGGCTTATGTAGATACTTGATGTAATCCCATTATAACTTGAAAAGCCTCAGCATCTCCTCTACATATTCTAGAGCATTTGTCTGCTTGATCAAATATGTCTTTAATAACCTGTATATAAGCAATTCAAACTACTTTTTTTCTCTAAAAACCCTCCATAAGACATATCTAGGAACCTTGTCATAAACTTTTTCTAGATCTAAAAAGCACCATACCTAAATCCTTTTGTTTATCTCTATATCTTTCCATTGGGCACCTCAACAAATATATAGCTTCCATTATTGACCTACTAGGCATGAAACCTAATTGGCTTTCCAACATCTTGGTTTCTTTATTCTTGTAAATAGGCACCAAAGTGTTCCTCCTCCACCCCTAATTAGTGTATGTCTATGTAAGTGGTCATATCAAATGTATGTGACTACCTATGCAGATGTAAATATGGCTTGAAAACAAAATAACCCAAAATTAGTAAAACCACTTTAACAATCCGAAGAAAAAAAAATCCCACAGAACTTTAGCTAAGTCAGGATTTTCTTTGACAGCCAGCAATATATCCCATGGTGCAGAATTAAAAAAAATTACTGAATAATTTATCAGGAATATATTTTCTTATAATGTATTGATATTCCAAGAATATACAGGAAATATTCAAAAACATGAATAGTTACACAATCTTGATCTCCCTGTTAGAAAGGTATACAAGTGTTCAATTATGTTACCTTCCAAAATGAGAGAGAGAGAGATACAAACATCAATTTTAAAGAGTGAAGATAGAAAAAGGCAGTAGTGAGCACCTGATCTGGCTTTATGCCACAAGCTTCTCGAGTAGATTTCTCCAAATAATCTCTAGCAATGTGCATTTTCTCATCAGTGATATAACCAGCAATAGCAATAACCTCCATTCTGTCCAAGAGAGGATTAGGAATCATTTCCACGACATTTGCAGTACAAACAAAAAGAACCTGCAAAGAGAAGTAAAGGCATGGTTTCATGATCACCCTATTTATATCACTTAATACAACTCATGATGCACCAGTAAAGTTGAAAAAGAAAAAGAGAAAATGGAGAAGAAATTTCAAAATCACTAACCCTATTCAAGACCTTATCATGCATATGAAGAAAAGTAAATTTGTATATCAACAGTGTACTTCACACAATTGAAGTACAAACTCTTCAAAATTTAAAATATACAGTCATTATGAGTATGTGGGCAGTTAATATAATAGGGGTGAAACTAAGTTATCTGTTAAGAGTAACTCACAGCTCTCCACTTATTTTCTCAACTCAACCAGCTCACTATTAAACCCAAGAACACACTGATAAAAGAAACGCATAATAGGAAAACCACAAAACAGAGACACACACACGAAACAACAAAGATTTATCCTGGTTCGGTCTTGAAATCCAAGACCTACATCCAGACTGCTAGGCACCAATGAAATCCACTATCTTGAAACACCCAAGGGATGATTACAACGAGAACTGAAACCCCTCCCTCCCATATACACTGAAAGCTATAGGGAAACTAGGGAATACAAGCTACAAACCAGCCACTCCCTACCTCTCGCACTCAATCCCAATATCAAGACAGGAAACCGGAAGCTATACTTCACAAATATAGGCGCACTAAAACTCTCTCTCTAATACTCCTATCCACGACCCCTATTTATAGGACATAGGGGAGGCGGAGTAAAAGATAGAAACAAAAACAACTAACTAACCAACTGCCTAACTGAATTATTAACCCACAAGACAGCTGCCTCCTTCTAGAAACAAACCTTCTAGAAGAGCAATTTATTCTAACGCTAAAACAGAAATGACTAAGCAGCAGAACAGAAATTACATTTAATCTAATCTAATACAAATGACACAACATTATCATTTCTGTCAGACATTTATATTCGATCTCTAACAAGTTTTTTTGATGGATCAGAACAGATATAGTAATACATAAGTACTGTGTGGTCTTATCTATGTATTACTTATCTGGAAAAGAAGCAAATCCAGAAGAAGAAAAATTCCTTCTTTTATTTGTTTTCTTTTCCATGAATAACTAAAATGTTGTACAGACAAAGATCACGGTTAATCATTTTCTTTGAACACATAAATTCATATAATTCCAGTCAACAGTAATCCTACAACACTCATTTCTTGGTAACTGAAACATTAAATTTATGCAACTTAACAGAATCCTAACTAAGAAACAGACGATCAAATTGATGAGACTTGTCAGATTCAGATAAGAATCCACCAAGGTTCATTATAAAATTGAACAAGCAGAATTCAAAGCAGCAAATTGGTAAACGTGCAGGCTGCCCAGTAAGAAAATCTGGAACTTCTGCTCATAAGCAGAATCTATGGATTGATACCACTATAAAATGACTAACCTTTGATAAGTCAATTGGAACATCAAGATAGTGATCTAAAAAGTTAGCATTTTGCTCTGGATCAAGGAGCTCCAACATTGCACTCGCTGGGTCCCCTGTATGTCCCCTCCCCAACTGCCATGAAAATAAGATTATACTTCAAATCATCATCATAAACATTCATAAGCTTCAACTTGTCAGAGACATTTTTGTACAACAAAGACAACCATTCTGAAGAGTACTGAAAAGAATCAAATCAGTTGTAGAGTTAATCAAGCCAGCCGTAAAATACCTTATCAATCTCATCAATTAGGACAAGAGGATTAGCTGTGCCAACATTTTTCAAGCACTGCACCATCTTTCCTGGCATTGCACCAATATAGGTTCGGCGATGCCCCTGCATGTGGTTTTGGAAGTCAACAGTATAGAATGATTTTGCACAATGCTAATGTACAGTCATTTATTAATTTGTATTGCAGTTCTTAAAGTTAATGGTTTACCTTTATTTCAGCAACATCAGACAATCCTCCAACAGAAAATCGGTAGAACTTACGGTTCAATGCACGTGCAATTGAACGACCAATGCTAGTTTTGCCCACTCCAGGAGGGCCAGAGAGACAAATAATCTTTCCTGAGAATGACTAGGGAAAAGAATCAGTAACCTTGTAGCCGATTTCTTTTAAATTGCAAAAAGGAAGCAAGCAGAAAAGGGGGCATGTTTTTTTCCCCCTTATTTATTAATGCTAAGTTTTTTTGGCTAAGTAAATAGTTTTTTGTTGAAAGTGCGTGTGAGAATGTGTTGTGGGCTGGAGTGAGCAGCATAGAGGATCATGTCTTGTGTATAGATGCATTTATGTTAGCATGCAGGAATTGCTGACAAAGAGAGTGCCAAGATAAGGGTCTTTATTACCTCTCTCAAGTTTAAGAAAATACAAGTAAACATCTTTTAAATTTCACGTATGTGACCTACATTACAAGATAACTATGTGGATACTACAATAGCAAGCTGCAACTAGGATCACTCTCGCCTTCACCCAACCCAACCCCTCTCTGCTCCATGCAGGGGGGGTGGGGAGAGAGGGAGTGAAAGAGTAAAGAAAACAAAAGTACAAAAAGCTAAAGGGAGAACACAGAGGAGATATGTTAACAAACCCCCCCCCCAAAAAAAAATAAATAAATAAATAATAAATAATAATAATAATAGCGATAACAACAACAATAATAGTATGTGCACGTCCATTCAGGTCAACTCAAATATTCCATATTCTTCTTATGAAAGGGTCGAAGGACTACAGAGTCAGAGTTTGTTCCTTAAGCCAAGGAAAAGAAACAAGAATTAAGATATAATTTCAATGATATACTCCCAAAGAGGATATTTATACCTATCCTCATCTTGTGGAAACAAATCATTATTTTGCAGTGTTTCGCAATGTTTTGATGAGCTTTGATGTGTTTCAGAATGTTAAAGTTGCAAATATTGGAATTTCAATTTTCCAGTAACAGCTCATGTCATTCTCTAAGGAAACAGAAGTGTTTTGGCCATCGAAACAAAGCAAAATGGAGTTCCTCGAAGAGTGAAGTTGCATATCTACCAAAGTGAAAAAGAAGAACAATGGGGAGCAATAAGATGATAATGATAACAAATTAAGTATGACAAAGGAGGCTGAGAGTTTTTTAACATTAATTGAATGTTAGCTATCTTGTTATTGTCGATCTTAAAATTGAATTCTTTCAAAGAATTATTCCGTTTGATTACAGATTATTCTTTTTAGAAACAGCATATTACCAAGTTCAATTTTCCTCATCTAAAAATGGAGCAGTTTCGAGGTTTCTTGAGGAAATTCCCGAGAGGGAAGAGTTGAGAGCAAAATAATGATGTTCTTTGCCAGAAAGATTGGAGAAAAACAATAAACACAAAAAAGAAATTAAACAACAGCTCACTCATAAGGCCCAACTGCAAAAATGAACTTGTTTTCAGAAAGCCCTTTCCAAAGTGCCCCCCCCCCCCAAAAAAAAAAAAATAATAATAATAATAATAAAAATAAAGAAAAATCCCAATTTTTCCATAGAACAATGGTACTTCCAATTTATAAACAATTTCATATGTGAATTGTAACTGGAACTATACTAGACTTGCATCAACACTACAAAATTTATAATATGATACATGAGATGTATAATCCTGAAATGAATTGGAAAATCAGGAACGATAAAAGAAGAAGAAGAATCAAATGGAGTGTTATTAAACCTTGTGAGATTCCTCGAAGTTTTCCCACTGCTATGAATTCCAATATCCTTTCCTTCACATCTGCCAACCCATAATGGTCTTCATCAAGAATTTTTTGTGCCCGAATGACTTCAAAATTCTCATCACTGCACTCAATTTGGAAATGTCAAAAAACATGTTTGAGGGCTTTAGAAGTCCACTTTGAAATGTACTGTCACTGTCCGCCACCAAAAGTTTAGGTGAAAACAACCCAAGAAATGGAAATTTGAGCTTATGACTGCAAGATTGGATTTAGGATAATGAAGTTTTATTCAAATTACTATGGACCAAGCATCTAAAACACAAACAGTGTTTACAAGAACTGTCATAAATAATAGTAGAAACAAATGTGACAGAATCAGGATGGTGAATGACATGATCAATGGCACAAGAACTCATCTGAGAATCTTCAATGTAAATAAGGGTGCACCCAATGCACAAAGTTTCCAGCTTTGCGAGGGTTAGGGAGGCTCCCTAGTGCATTCATTTATTACCAAACTCAACCACAAGTGAATTATTCAATCAGCGAAAACATGAGAGAAATGAAGTGAGGTCCATTACTTATTCATTGCAATTAATAATTGCACAGAACCAAAATGCCACAAAACCTTCTCACCCCAAAATCTCAATCACCATGAATCTAACTTCCCTTCTAGCTTGGCCTTGGACCTTAACCCATTATATGTTCATGCTTCAGGTAGCTAAAACATCTGCCACTACACCAGCTGAACAAGCCCAAGTCAAAATCTCATCCACCCAAATCAACAATCCTGAGGAACTCTCCTCTGGCTTGTACCTTTAAATTTTATAACTCTTTTAACAATTAAGTCTTAATCATACATGCCTGCCACAAGTATCCTCAAGACAAGGGCAAGCAAATCGAGAATACCAAAAAAGGTATATTATTTCATCAGACAGCCCTTGCCTCAATCAGTGTGGATCATATTTCCCATTTCGTTGGATACTGAAGGGTGAGTAGAGGAAGCACAAATATTTATCTTTGTGAATGTGCAATTGAAAGTTAAGGTTTTTCCCAGCAGAGCACAGGAGTGGTGGAACAGCTATCTAGCTTCAAGAAGTCATAGCCATATTTTACCTAAAATTGAAGATGTTGTAGGATGACCTAAAGAAATGGAACAGGCTTTAGTTTAATTTGAGATTCAGAAACCTTGGGCCTGTTTCCCACAACTGAACAGCCCTTATAACTTTATATAAACTCTTATTGAGGCAATTAGAAATACCTAGTTTTTAATCAAAATTTTCTATCACAATTTAAGACTGGTAAAAATTTAATTTGGATTTGAGAAATGTTAACTTCTTGAACACTCAAGTCAAATGGGAAAAGGATAATAGAAACAATAAGTGAAATGAATTTCAGAAAATAAAAATGTAAAGTAATAAAACAAAGATCCGTTGTTACATATTAGTATCAATTGATTAAGTCTTTTTGTGTTCACTTTTGAAAAGAAATGGTTGGAATGTGCTGGAATGTGCCATAACACCAATAACAAGAAACACGAGTGCCTCCAAAACTGAAGCCTTATTCCAAACGCACTACTAGTCCCAAAATCTTCACATATTTTTTAGCCAAAATCACACTGCTGCTCAGGCAATTCTGTGGAGTGACAGAAATAACACGATATCTTAAAAGCTAAAATATAGGAAATACCGTGCATAGTATTTTTCTCATACACAATTTGAAAGGACTTCAACTCAACTCTCTATTGGGACCACTTTTTTTTTGTTTGGGGGGGGGGGGGTGTTGCTGCAGGCTATGCTAAGGTGTTCCCCTAAGTGGCAAGAATTATTCTGCAATGAAAAAAACTAAAAATAAAGACAAAAACAAAATTAAAATCCTCAGGCATAAAAACAGGTACGCCAATTAATGAAGCAAGCAGAATGTGCAGTAATCTCATTAAGCTTAGCCACTAGGCATGATAAGAATGATTATATCTTAACAGATGAGTGCAAACCTGTAATCACCCCAGGGTAACGCAGTCAGCCAATCAAGATAATTACGTGTTACATTAAATTCGCTCGAACTGGCCTCTAGCAATTGAAGTTTTGTCAGTTCTTCCTCTATCACTTGCATTACATGAGGTGGACATCTCTCCCTTTTTGGCTCAATTCGCTCCCTAAATTTTGCTGCAGAAAGGTACAAAACAAGAATCATGTCCACCATCACATACAATTAGATCATTACTAAAATGCAAACATCAAACCAGGGGTTTTGAACAAGTCAATTCAAAGTTAAGGTTTCCAAGTTCAGCTTGCCAACCTCAGGCTACCTTTGCACCTGGCTCAAATCCAACCAAGTCCAGCAAATGCTCAAGCTCATTTACAAGTTTCATAATTTCAGGATTGAGTGAAAGAAATTTTGAAGACAGAAAAAGGAGGTTAAGGGTACTAGGGTAGTCGATATGCCATGTCCTATATGCCAAAGACCTGGCATAAAGAAAAGCAAGAATAGTTTCTTAAATCTCTTCCCCAATATACATCATACCAAGCCTTTATCCAACTATGTGGGGTCAACTAAAACCTCTTCCCCAACATATGGAACAAAACCCTAAGGCTGCATTCTTTTTACTGTTTTCAACCCGTTTTGAATTTTCAGTTTTTCAAAACACTGAAAAAGCATTTACTTTGCTATTTTCAAAAACACATTTTCAAAAATAAGAAAAAAAATTGTGAAGGAAACTCAAAACAACATTTGGGTGTTTTCAACCAAAACATGCTGAAAACACCCCAAACGCAGAAAACACACACGCCCCCCCCCCCCAATCTTGCACACCCAACATATCTCGTCTCTCTCCTCTCTTCTCTCCTTTCTCCTCTCTTCTCTTCCTTCGGCCGTCGACCACCACTGCCATCACCGCCATCAACGGGGCCCACCACTGGCGGTGCAGGCCACCCGTCGTTCTCCCCTCTCCTTTCTTCTCTCATCCCTTCTCTTCCTTCTCTTGATGGTTTTTGGGTATGCTGGTCGATGGGCCCTTGGGTGATAGGTGGTTGCCTCTAATTGCCAAAAACCACTAGCCACGATGGCCAGTGGCGACTGGCAATGCATATATAGGCAGGTCACGGGCGTTGGGTTTGGTCAAACATTTAAGCTTAGATCTAAGGAGATCTGGCTGTTGGATCTTGTTGGTTTTTGGGTTTGTTGGTCGTGGGCCCTTTGGTGTCGAGTGGTTGCCTCTGATCACCGGAAACCACAGGCCACAGTGGCCGGTGGCAACTGGCAGTGCGTTATTCACTTGTGGCCGAAAATTAAAAATTAGATCTACGAAAATCCAACCGTTAAATCTGACTTATTTTTGTGTATGTTAACCCCCTTGGCTTGGAGTTTCTAATGTTAGGCTCTGATCGTGTGAATCTCCGACCGGCGGTGGTTGACGGCAACGGAGAAGATGCAGGGCGTCGGAGAAGAAGAAAAGAGAAAAGAAAGAAAAGAAAAATAGAAGGAAAAAAAAAAAGAAAGAAGAAAAATGTATTATTAAATTTTGAAAATAAAATTATATATTTATTTAAAATTTAAAAAATGTAATATATATTATAATTAAAAATATAGGATAACATATAGTACATTATTAAGTGTATAATTTAATATAAATTATTGTTAAGATGTATGTCAGTAATTTATTAATCAAATTTATTGTTTTATTTTAATAGTAGAATTTCATTAAAACAATTTAATTTTATTATTTAATAATTAAATTCATTGAACAAAATATTATAAAATAAGTTTTTTCAAAATTCTAAAATAAACACATTTTCTAATTTTCTATTTTAAGAAACAATTTTTCAGAATGACAAGAAGAATGCGTTTTCAAAATTCTCAAAATAGACACTCAAAACATAAAACTAAAAATGAATTTAAAATTCAAAACTGAAACAAACACCACCTAATATTTTGGTCCAAAAAACCTATCATATGCTAGGAAAACATCCCTTTCCCTCCCTCCCTAAGCCCTTTTAAAATAACCTATATATCAATTATAAGTGAACACATGAAGAAGGAATTTATCAATCCCTTCATAGGCACTGCTGCTTCCCTCTTTTATCATTTATGTTAATGTCTATCCTCACATTTGGCCAAGCATGTGCAACTACTCTATGATCGAGTTGAGGTGAGATTTGAACACCTATACCTACTCCTTTACTATGTTCTACTCAACCATTAGTTCACCTTATTGAATTGTTAACCACCATCTTATCTAAAAGTTTAAGCTATTAGATAGAGAGCTAACTTTATCTTTTATATTATTATTTTTACTCTCATCACACCTAAAAGTTTAAACTAAGAGAGAGGAATCTTATTTTTTATTTATAATTTACTCAACGAACTCCTTTAAATCCTTGGGATCCAGGCTAAAAAAGTCTTGACAATCTCATAGAAAGTGTAACACAACCATTTCTAGGTCATTTTCTGATGTAATAAGTGTCCGCCTAAAAACTATACTCAAAGTACTCCAAGTTACAATGCCACAGGATTGACTTGTATAAACATTGGGGCACTAATATGGCTAGATACAAAATCCATTTTACATGTTCTACAAAAAGCAGTCACAAGTACAAATATTAAAGGATAGGAGTATTTAACAGTCATTGGATTTGAATAACACAGCCTTCAATTCAAATGCCTACAAGATATTGCTAGGAAAATGAAATACTGAGTACAGGAGCTGTCAGACACCTCTAGTATAAGTACCAAGAGAAAATGCGAAGAGACGAGAAATGTCCAACAGTGGCAAGTTCTAACATAAATGAATTGGAGAAATAACTAACCAGACAGTGCTGTTTTGTCATCAGTCTCCAATCCCAGTTCCTGCATCAAGGTACATCATTTTTTTCCACTAAACAAACTTTCAAGCATCTCAACAACTCAAAGTCACAGTGTTCAGTATTTTTCTTATTGGAAGTACAGGAACACAGTTCACATATATAAACAAATAAACAGAAACTGTAACCAAAAGACTATGATTCTAAGGCTTTCAGTCACCTTCTTGATAGCTTTCATCTGTTCGTTCAATAAATAACGGCGTTGTTCTCCACTTATTTTCTCTTCAATTGCTTTTGCAATTGATTCCTAACAATATCCAAAAAGATTACTGACCAGTGAGCACTAAAGAACCATGAAGTGCATCAGCATGAAAACACTACTGGATGTACCTGAATCTTACTGATCTCCATTTCCTTCTTCACTAATTCCAGAGTAAGTTTTAATCTTTTATAGACCTGATACAGAAAATATTACAAGTACATAATAAGTGAGCAATAGGATTGGGAAAACATTCTTCAAACATCTTACCACAGATTGGAAACAAGTTCCTGTTCAGAAATATTTGTTGAATATCTTCGCATGCAGGTGAATGAAAACAGAAAAAGAGATGTACCATTGTACTCATGTAATAATTTAGAAGTACACCACCTATCCTTTACTAGTGCCTAACCATGTTGCTTGGTTTAGATTCACTTCAGGTTACCTGAAATAATATGCTCTTTACATATTTCCAATATCTGGGCACAGTTAAATATGGTATCACTGTTCTCATGTGCTTAAGGATTGAAAAACAAACATTGCTGATTTGTTGAAACCTAATGACTGCTAGATATACCATTTGCTTTTGCAGCAAAATTATTAATTCAAAGGAACAGGACATAACTGAGTGGCACTGAAAGTGACTTGCAGAGAACCTCTCCACAGCCACAGGTATCTCATGTTGTAAGTGGGTGGCATCCACTTACACTTTTTTTTTTTTCACTAAAAAGAATACAAACAAAAAACTTCCATAAGCTAGTCCCCAGATCATGAATGTGAGAAAACAAAACCACACTGCTGAGTACCATAATGGCAACAAACTTCTCTATAAAATACGTACAGATGCTGGTATTCATATGTACGTATATATTTTATTACCAAGAAAAAGAAATGGAAGGAAAGATGGTGTAAATGAACTATATAAAGAACATAAAGAGAAACCCCAAATGTTGGCTTGGCTGGCATGGAATTGGAAAGAACGGGAGTTGATCCATGTTTGAATCATGTAAGTGCCAGCACGTATGCTAATTCTTGGGGCCATGACCACCACCCTTTGGGTGGAGACTTACCCAGTCCATGTTGTGCACAGGTTGGGGTGCATGGATCCATAAGGGGACTAGTCAGGCAAAACCTGGAACCCCCTTCGTTACCCCAAAAAACAAAAAAGAACATAAAGAGAAACTTTCGTTCACAAAAGCAAAATAATGAACAATCCAATAAATTTACCCCATCAGATAATCCAAATCCAACTACAAATACTTGAGGATTATTTCTTCAAATGTACCAAAAGTAAGTTTCCTATTAATATCATATATAACAGGTGGTGGAAATTTTCAATGCACTTTCAAAAGTAAAATGTAAGTTTCATTAATCATTATAGTGAAAATTAAAAAGAGCCAGACAATTAATATCATATTTCCTGATAAGCAAAATAGCCAGAACCTTATTCTTAAAAGAAACGGCATAAGGAGGCCAGCTCAAGGAGCAATGAAAATTAATAAATGGCACTCTTCTTACATCTAGCTCTTCAACCACTTCCTGGCATTGTAATTTGTTTGCACCAGATATTGCGGCTCCAAAATCTGCTAACCTTGAATAATTGAAATCGCCAATATGCTGCAGATATAATGGAGCAGAAAGACAAAAAAAAAAAATCACTACAGGATTCAAAGAATCAAATCACAATTAAATTTTAGTCCATTATGAACAGACTACATATATCTCTTAGTGTGAATTTAGAGAAGTAATAGAATTTATCATGGAAACCTTAACTTTTATAATCAAGACAAACAATCACTTTTTATAAAGAACCTTTGAGGATTAAAAATAATAAATTGCTTAGAGACAGGCATGACAGAATTGAATACATAAACCGGATTATGTAAGCATATTCCATCATAATAAGAAGAGACTGTCATCAAAGATAACACAAACTCATAAAAGGATTTGATCTAAAAATTAACTTGTTAATGTTATAGAATGAGGAAATACATATTAAGTCATTACCCAACAATTGGTTCATGGCTTAGAATTGGATATGACCATGGTCATTAAACACATTACTGTCATTACAACAATTTGATCAGGGTTTTGATCTATAACCCATTCTTTTAATTTACAATTAACAACACTTGTTCAAAACTTAACATCTCATTACTAGTTCTTAAGCATCATTTGTTCCTTCATTATGTGTTGCTTAACTGGAAGCACAATCACTACAGAGACAGAATAGTAGTAATTTGGGCCCGAGGAGAGCACAACCACAACTAATACAGATAGATTGTAGCCCAAGTAGCCAATTAAAATAATAGAATGGATCAAACGAACTACAAAGCTGCATGGCTACAATAAGTTTGCGAAATTTGAAAGCAAATGTTTGAAAATTCACAAAAAATAAAGTTTGAGAACTCCCTAAATCTAGAAGGACAAAAACCTTCACTAGATTGAGATATTGAGATGAGAATGTAGAAAAGAAAAGCTTTGAACAAGACCAGATTTTCAAGAAACATTCTTAATCATTACCCACCCAGCCCCTAGCCATGTGTGCCATTGAAAGATAGATAGGCATACAGGCGGGATAGCTAATATAAGCATGAAGAAGAACATTAAATCTAAAATTTTGGGAGAAGGGCCACACCTGCGTGTAGGTTTGGACATGATCTCTCCAAAGAGAGCTTGTCTTCAAAACATCCCTCAATGTTGATATAACCTCAAATGATGTTGCCTTTATAACATCATCATCTTTATTATATGGCTTATCCTGCAACATGAACAATGACTGAATAAGGAAGAAGCAAAGCAAAATGAACTTAGAAGTCATAGAATGCATCAAGTTCGAGATTAAAGCTAATCATTCAAATGAGGGGGGGAAATTTTTTCAGAAACTAAAAATAAAAAGGAAAGGCATGCCTTTAGATGATCAACTTTCACAGTAAGAGGATCCTCGCTGACCTGCACAGAAGTAACATACCTCAACCCCATGAAACTAGGCCTCAGTGAAAGGTTAAATATATCTCAAGCAGACGAACAAAATTATAATGGGGAAGGTAACAGAATATCATGCATATACTGAGACACAAGAAATGAGTGCTTTGAATAATACAAACACTTGGGATACCACAGTACTTCCACTCACCATTTCTGTGATTTTAAGTCGTCTATGACCAATAAGTACTACCTGGTCTCCTTGGATGCTTGTAATCTGGTAAATACGTTAGCATAAAATAGCATTAATCATTGATAGGCATCTTTTGTGATTGCATTCAGCTTAGTCAAAAATCTTAAGGAATACTACAGCAGACTTGAAATAACTGACATACCTGAGCTAGTGTACCAACTTCATGGAGGCGGTTAAACAAATCTTTTCCTTTGAGCTCATATATATTTTTGTCCGTATCCGCCGTTACAGTAGGATCATTACCAGGCTCATCCTTAAGAAGAAAAGCTCCAGCATAAGGGGCTTGTCTTTTTCGACTTTCCACTAAAGCTGCTAGTAATTTAGGATCCTGTCAGGTAAGAAATATGTGAGCAGACAATATACATAACCAAATAATTCCCATACCCTCCCAGAAAAATGGTAGCAGTGGTGCTCTTTTTCTTTTTCTTTTTCTTTTTTTTCCTTCCTTGTTCTCCTTCACTGGAATAACTAGTAAGGAGAAACCCCAAATAAACAAATTTCAGAATCCATCCACATAACACATGAGAGAATCTCATATTAATAAATTGTCAAAATTTTTCACATTTCAAATTGCTTTCTGTTAGTGTTTTCTCAAGTAATCTGATGATTGACAGTAAGAATGCATCGGAATTTAGAGGATATAGATAGGCGGTGACCATCTTGTATTTAGATTTAAGTAGGGGGTTAATACTGGAAATATCTATACCAGTTATAAGGTTCCTAGAAGTTAACACCCTATTTTCTATAAATCGATAGAGGTCTCAGCGTAGGCAATGTATCATTCTCACGAGAAAGTGAAAGAGGAAAGGTTGTGTAATAGAATAGTCCTATGTAATCTTGAAGGCTTGTAATCGTGAGGGACTGTACTGATCGCATTCTGATAATCAAAGGAAGGCTGCTCTCGGAAGGTTTTAGAGGCTGGATGTAGGATTGTCTTAACGGGCAATCCGAACCAAAATAAAGGCTTTGTGTTCTTCTGTGGTTTGATTTAATTTCTGTCAATTTTCATTCTGTTTTTTCTTTGTTATCGATTTGATCTTTGTGTTCGTTCAAACTGTGAGTGTGTGCACTTGTGAGGCAGTGAATTCCGTCTAAATAAACTAATTCTAAGTGCTCCCAAGATAACACTTTCAAACTGGATTACTAAGTGATTTAATTGCAGTTCTGGATTGTCACGAAGACTTGCAGTGTGAATCACCAGATGCTGGGGTATGAGACTGTACCCATGAGGCATTATAAGACAAACCAAACCAATATGACCTTTAATTTCAGTGTCTCGTAGAATGACTTGCAACTTAAGGCTTATGAAGATACTTCCAAACGTCTGTTATTAATCAAAGAACTAAACTTTCAACTGAGTGTCTCTAACAGCAGAACCATTTATTAGGAAAACCAAGAGAGCCCCTTCCCCCAGCCAGAATATTAGGAAAAAAGGGCCAAAAGTAGCATATAGAATTGTAGCACAAAGTCATCAACTACAAATAGCAGTGTTCAACGATAGTGTTGTTTCATAATATATAGTCTAAGGTAAGCAGCAAGACTTCACCTATATCATTACTATTCCACAACTTATACAACCAGAAAAAACAGCCAAACCTTCACATATATTGGCATGTAGAATCCTGGAAATAATGGCCTATGCGGCAATGGCAATGCCAAAACCTGTATGGAGAACCAAAAAAGAACACATATCAAATATAGAAAAACAAATACAAATTAAAATTAAAATAAAATAAAAGACAGAAAAAGTACATTCTGTTCACTAAATTAGGGTGTGATAGCACCGTGTTTTAAATTTTTTTTCTGTCTGTATATTAAAACATGCGCCCAACAATTCACCAGGAAGATTAATAGAGAAGTTTCCAAAGGCAAAGATAAAAACTAGTTTTTCAATCGAATGTTCTATTCAAGGGAGTGTCATCATCCAGACCTCATTGTTGGTTAAGAAGAAATCATTCTTAAAACACATGGGACACTTTCATAGAGACAAAAGACATGGCTTAAAGAATGCAAATATTTTACACCAAAGCCAAATAAATGGAAAACGTTTGGTGTATGACTAGCACATTTTCCAGCTGTGAAAGGGCGAGCTGCTAATGCTAGTTTATGATATCCATTACAGCCTCTCGTATGTGTCATGAAGTAATGTTAGCATGGCATTTCTGACTTTTTTCTCCCTACATTCACTTTTTTTTTTTTAGTCTACTTGTGGAATGACTACTCCCCCCAATCCAAATAAAGGAGAATTGCATTAGGTAACTGAGAACCAACATAGAAAATATTGAATCTTTCAACACCAATTCTAGACAAAATATTATTTTGTTTGAGCCTAACCCTCTTAACAATGCGTTGTATCTGTAGGGTGTAATGAAAAAAGAGTTTGATGCCCAAATTTTTTTGTTAAATATGCAAGTGTTCTCACATTTTTGTGATTGAATACAAGTAAAAAAGTTAGTCCAAAACAAATAGCTGGGGGTTGGATCATGAAATGTTAAACTTTGAAGTAAAAATCTGTGGAAGTGGTGTACATGATGATCAAGAGAAGAATTAATATTTTTTTATCTCCAAGAAATGAGATGAGTTGGTGAGAAGGCTAAAATGTTGGCTGAGTAAGAAAATAACTTTTGGTACTCGGGAAGGATTGTACAAGGAATAGAGTATGAATCATAGTTGTCAAATTGAGATGAGTATCGTGAATCAAAGGGCCTAATTTCTGTATCGTGAATCATATGCTGTATGATACAGTAACAATTTGATAAATAGCTTAAAAAGTAATATAAAAGATGCTTATATCTGCAACATGAAGAAAATACTCAAAAACAATAATTTTAACCAAGTTTAACAATATTGATATTGTGTATGGCACTACAAAAACTACCAGAAATCCAAAATTAATCATAAGTCTTACAAATAGGAAAGAGTGGAGAGAGTCGAGAGACTGTTCATTTGCTGGGCAGAGACCATTTGACAAAGACCAGAAGTAAACTTTCTTGGAGAGCAATAGTATTCGAGAGACCATTAATTTTAGCCTGGTTATTGATGTATATTTTTTAGCTCAGTTGCCAGCAATAATTTGCTCTGGAATCTGCTATGACTGTTCAGATTCCCATATGACTGTTCGTATTTGCAGTCTTGCATGATTTTTTTGAATATTAAAATGATTTGATTTTTATACTCAGCAGCATTTTTTAGGACTGTTCGCATTGACCAGGCTGCAAAATTCCACTTGAAGCACATATTTTTTTGTTGGCCATATCGTGTGAAACACACAAATTGTATTGTATCGTACAATACACGCAATATATGTTGCACTACAAGGCAAAAAATGTGATACACTCACTTTTAACATTGTTGGTGCATATTCACAAGTTAGATTGAGAGAAGAGTTAATGAAAAAAAGTAAAAATAAAAAAATTAAGAGGGGTGACTGCAAAGAATACCTAGATGAAAGAAGATCATCACAGGAGATGAGTTAAATAGTCATGTGAACAGAGAAGTAAATGAGTATGGAGATATACATGGAGTTGATGCTTTTGGAGAAAGAAATAATGAGGTCAAAGCTATCTTGAATTCTCCATGGCATATGATTTCATCATACCCACCTGTGAGTTTAAGTTTTGTGATTGTTGTTGTATATAAATTCATCATAGCTATACCATGTTCAAGAAATGGGGTGAACCTTTACTTGTGCATAAAAATGGCTTATGACCTACCTAAATAGACTAGTTTCTTATGAGACAAAAGGATCATTATGTTGTAAGGATTTTTATGTTATCTGAATAGAGTACCTAACTACTCAACACAAGCTTATGGTCCTTGACATCCATATTAAAAAATAGAGGAAGAATGGTGTAAAACAAAGCCCAACAATCAAATGGCATAATTTAAAAGGTGAAAAATAAGTTATTTAAAAAAATCTGTGGCAAAAAGATTAGGCCATGGAAGGCAAGGCTAATCCAATGTGAATTAAGATGGCTATTGTTGTTTGAAACACAACAAAAATAATTCTGACAAGTCCCAGGAAAAAGCCCCAAACCAAAAAATCATGAACCAATAAAGCTTGCTAAAAGACTCCACATACATGCTGCAATGAAGAAAATTAAATTTGACTAAATAAAAAAGGAAGCAAAGGCAATCAAAGAA
Organism: Diospyros kaki; assembly: GCA_036245055.1. NCBI lineage: Eukaryota > Viridiplantae > Streptophyta > Magnoliopsida > Ericales > Ebenaceae > Diospyros > Diospyros kaki. Next base: position 41,686,163 of record BSEG01000012.1, read on the forward strand.
GTAAGATCAAAAGCTTACAAAAATTAGTACCACCGATTTGACATAAAAACAACATACGAGCAGTGTTCGAAAAATCGGCCTAGGCGGCCGCCTAGGCGCCGCCTAGGCGCTGAGCGGCCACCAGCCGCGGCGAATTAGGGCTAGTCGGCAGCCCTGTGCGCCATGCCCGACTAATCGGGCTGTGGCGCCGCCTAGGCGGACCAGGCGGCGCCTAACCGCCTGGGTCGCGCGCGACCTGGACCGCTTAGGTCGTGCGCGACTTCTTCCAACCTTATTTCCCCCTCTCGTTCTCTATTTCCCCTCCTCTCTCTCTGGTTCATCGCGGCTCCTCTCTCTCTGGTTCATCGCGGCTCCTCTCTCTCTCTCTCTCGCCATCGATCTCCTCTTGGTCGTTCGCCACCGCCACCGATCTCCTCTTGGTCGTTCGCCCCACCACCATCGATCTCTTCTCTTGGTCCTGCTCTCTCGTTGCGGCTGACCTCACCTGTTGGTCGTTCTCTCTCTCGCTATCGATCTCTTCTCTTGGTATGTATCCAACTCCGCCAACGCAAACTTGCATAGCATTAGCAGCAACGCAAAGCTGCTCGTTGCTGCTGCTTGCTGCTGCTTGTTGAAGCAAGCAAGCAGCAACGCAGCAGCAAGCTTGCGTTGCTGCAGCAAGCAGCACAACAAGCTGCTTCTTTTAATCAATTTAGTTGAGTAAGCCTTTTCACAACAGTTTGTTTTTAAAGTTTTTTAATGTTTAAATTCATTATTTCACTTATTATTCCAACTTTGATTTACTTGATATCAAATTACATCAAAAAATTTAAAAAAAAAACACTATTTTCCAAGTCCCCGCCTAGGCCCCGCCTAGGCGCCCTAGGCGCTAGGCCCCAGTCGGGCGCCCGACTAGCGCCTAGCGCCTTTTAGAACACTGCATACGAGATACATATAAGTTAGCTAATGCAAGAGAAAAAGCCACAGGATCTGAGCCAAGTGAAGTTCATAAAAGACAAAAAATCAAAAGGTACTAGTAAAACAAGGGGCAATCAAGGAGAGACGAAATGAGTATTTTCAAAGCTATTGAATGAAACTGGAGGAACAAAAATGACATTGGAACATCTTGGTAATTCTAAAGAAGTAGGAATTATATATTCTATACATGTATCTATCTGAATGAAATGAAGCAAGCTATAAAATAGATGAAGCATGATAAAGCAATTACAGTAGATAATATCCCGACAAAAGCACAGAAATGCATGAGAGAGGAAAGCATCTATTAGCGTCCTAGTGCAAGAGTGGGTCATTTTTTAACACAACCTTACCCTTACTTTGCAAAGAGGCTGTTTCCACAACTCAAACCCATGAGCTTCCAATCAAAAAGGAGCAAATTTACCAATGCTACAACAACATGCTCTCAGAAGAAAGCATTTTATAGTTAACAAAATAATTTAATGTAATTCTTAAATTGAAGATGATGTCTACCAAGTAGAGGAGTACTCTAATGCCCATTTACAAGAATAAAGGAAAGGCTCAAAATTGTGAAAATTTTAGAGGAATCAAGCTAAAGAAATTTGATAGGGACAAAAAAAAAATTAGAAAAAGGCCATAAATAAGCACCCAACAATGTGCTTTAAATGGTTATTTAGAAGATATTAGATTACATTCATGAAATGCTTTTTGTTGGAAGAAACCGAGGCATAAGAAGCACGGCATGAGTCACGAACTAAACTCCTAAATGAAGGAGTTTAGATAAGATAACAGTCCCAGATGGGAAAGGAGTTTAAAAGGATCAACAGCAACTAATATATCAGCAGTTTTATAGATATATCTAATGTATATCTGTAAAATTAAATGTAGGTTATCTACAGCTATAAAGTAGGGAGTATTTTTAGGAGATTTTTTAGATTTCTCTTTGTATAAATATTCTCCCAAAGCTAATGAATTATTTACGGGTGAATGATTGATTTCTCCTAGTTATTGTTTCATGGTATCAGAGCCAGATTCCTGTTGGCCTGATTTTTTTTCCTTCTTAAAACCATCCCAAGTAGACGGATTGAGTCTCCAAGATGGTCGATGACTCCAGCAGTGAGGTAACAACCAGCCTTGGAAAGTCCTTCTCTTCAGATTACACAACATAAACTGAATGGAACCAATTTCCGAGAGTGGTTCCAATCAATCCTGTTGGTGGTTAGAGGCAAGGGCAAGGAAGGCCACTTAACTGGTGATGTGGCGAGATCAAATACAGAGTCTGCTGGTTCAAGTATATGGGAAGCTGAGAATGCCATTGTTATGGCTTGGTTAGTAAATTTAATGGAGCCTAAAATCGATAGGACATATCTCTTCTACAAAATAGCTTGTGAGATATGGAAGCTTGTTCAAGAAATATATTCTGATCTAGAGAATTCTGCCCAATGTTTTCAAGTTAGATCTCTTATTCGAACCACAAAACAAGGTACAAACTCAAACACTGAATAATACAATACTTTAATAGCTTTGTGGCAAGAGATGGATCTCTTTTATGAGATGAAATGGGAGTGCACAGCAGATAGTAGAAAATATGGTAAGATGATGGAGAAGGAGAGAGTTTTTTTATTTCCTTCATGGCTTAAATTCAGAGTTAGATGAAGTTAGGGGTCGGTTGCTAGGGATGAAACCCTTCCCAACCATCAGGGAAGCGTTTGTTGAAGTTAGGAGGGAAGAAAGTAGGAAGAAAGTTATGCTCCCAGAGTCCGGACATCCTATCAATGAAATCTATTCCCCTGCATCACCCTTAAACACTTTTACGAGCAAGACTCCTTTATCCTCTAAAAGAGAGGCTGTAAGAGAAAAACAATGGTGTGATCATTGTAACTGACCTTCTCATACTCGAGAGACTTGCTGGAAAATCCATGAAAAACCAGCAAATTGGAAGCCTAGAAATCAAAGAAAAGGAGGACATACAGCAGGCCAATCAGTCTATATGGTAGAAGCCAAGAAAGGGAATTCAACACCTTTTACTCTTACTGCAAATCAGCTGGAAGTTTTACAACAATTAATCAGTCAATCCCAGGTGGTCAAAACCAATAATGCAGATAATCCTACTCCTGTGGCTTCCTTAGTCACAAAAGGTAATATTGCACACTCTCTTGTATCTCAAAGAATTCCTACCAGCAGTTGGATCATAGATACGGGTGCCTCAAACCATATGATAGGTTCTCTATATTTGTTGTCCAGTTTTGAATTATGTGATAAACCTATGAATGTTTTTATGGTTGATGGTACTATATCCTTGGCAAAGGGAAAAGGAACAGTTGTGATAGGAGGTCTAATGCTTAAATCAGTTCTTTATGTCCCGAACTTGCAGTGTAACTTAATTTCAGCAGTAGATTGACTAATGACAGGGATTGTTGTGTAATATTCTCCAAATCATCTTGTGTTTTTCAGCATCTATCCTCGGGGAAAATGATTGGCAGTGCTGAGATGAGAGGAGGGCTTTATCAAACATCAAGGAATGATCATTCTATTGCATCTAGGTCTCAGTTTTTATATTCTTTAGCTCTTGTTTCAGATTCAAACATTATGTTATGGCATCAGCGGTTAGGACATTCAAGCTTTGAATATCTTCAATTCTTGTATCCCTCTTTATACTCCTTCCACACCTTTTCACTTAGTCCATAGTGATATTTGGGGGTCAGCTCATACCTCAAATCTCACTAATACACGATGGTTCATCACTTTTATTGATGACCATACAAGGGTGTGCTGGATTTTTTAATGAAAGAAAAATCTGAAACTTTTTCGATATTCAAAAAATTTCATCACATGGTCAAGAATGTGTTTCAAACCTCAATCCATGTCTTGAGAACCGATAATGGAAGAGAAAACTTCTCCAATGAGTTTAATTCATATTTAATTGAGCATGGTATCATTCACCAAAGCACATGTCCTTATAACCCCCAACAAAATGGAATTGCTAAAAGAAAAAATCGTCACCTACTTGAAACAGCAAGAGCCATGATGTTTACTACTTCTATTCCAAATTCATATTGGGGGGAAGCCATACTAACCTCAGCCTATATCACCAACCACCTACCATCCAAAGTCTTAAAGTTTAGGACTCCTTTGGCTGTTCTTCTTGACGTTTTCCCTCACCATGATAGAGTCCTAGACACCCTTACCCCTCGAGTGTTTGGATGTACTGTTTTTGTTCAGCAAAGTCCAATCTCTTCATCTAAACTAGACCCTAAGGCCATCAAGTGCATTTTTGTGGGATATTCTCCAACACAACAAGGATACAAATGCTACAATCCTAATACCCGCAAATTTGTTGTCTCCTATGATGTATCTTTCCTTGAAACTCAACCGTTTTTTCAGCCAACTTCTCACTCAGAAACAGTCACCCATTGGATTCCTCCGGTTCTGAACTCTTCTTCTTTGATTCCTCCCGCTAGTTCTAATCCGATAATTCCATCACATGTGCCTAAATTTGATCAAGGGCAAGACAATGAAAGAGACCAAATCTAGAAGAGTGATCAAATTCAAACTGAACCACCATTATTGGTGTATTCAAGGAGGCCTCGTAACACTCAGTATCAGCAGCAATCCATATCATCTGAATCGAGAGTGAGTCCGGAAAAATTACAGAAATAGGAGTTTGAAAGGGAGGTTGATATTCAGGGAAATAGAGAATAAGTGCAGCAACAACATGAGCAAGAGTATGATCTAGATGTTCCCATTGCTTGGAGGAAAGAAATCAGATCTTGCACTAAGTATCCTATTTCTAAATTTCTGGGATACTCAAAATTATCTTCTAAATTCAAGGCATTTACAGAAAGCATCAATAATGAGGTTGTCCCTAAGGATATTTACTGTGCACTACAAGAGGGAAAATGGAGGAAAGCAGTTATGAAAGAAATGCTAGCCCTCGAAAAGAATGGGACCTGGGAAATAGTGGATCTTCCATGTGGAAAGCACACAGTTGGCGCAAATGGGTTTTTACCATAAAGTACAACTCGAATGGGAGAGTGGATAGATACAAAGCAAGGCTTGTAGCTCAAGGTTTTACTCAAACACAAGGCCTTGACTATGAGGAAACATTTGCACCAGTGGCCAAACTTAACTCTATCCGGGTGTTATTGTCATTAGCAGTGAATTTGGACTGGAAACTCTATCAACTAGACATAAAAAATGTTTTCTTGAATGGTGAGGTAGAAGAAGAGATCCACATGAGAATTCCCCCCTGGTTTTTGAAAGGAAAGATACAAGAGGAAAGGTATGCAGATTGAAAAAATCCTTGTATGGTCTAAAGCAATCTCTTAGGGCATGGTTCAAAAGGTTTAGTGACACACTGAACCACCTAGGATACAAGCAAGGACAAGCAGATCACACTCTCTTTACAAAAGTTGATTGTGAAGGTAAAAAAACTATCCTGATAGTCTATGTAGATGATATGATCATCACAGGAGAAAATTCTCAAGAGATAGAAAGGTTGAAGCAGTAACCAAAGGAAGTTTTTGAAGTAAAATACTTGGGAGAGATGAGATATTTTTTGGGAATTGAAGTAGTAAGAAGCAGTGAAGGTATTTTTCTATCTCAAAGAAAATACATTCTAGATCCTCTAAAAGAGACGAGAAAGCTTGGTTGTAAGCCTGTGAGCACTCCATTGGAGCCTAACTAGAAAAATAAAAGGGAGAAAAATGAGAAACAGCTGGTAGATGTTGGAAGATTTCAACGTTTGGTGGGAAAATTAATTTATCTATCTCACACACAACCAGATATTGCGTATGCAGTGAGCATCATCAGCCAATTCATGCATTCCCCAACCAAAAGACACCTAGAAGCTGCATATCATATTCTTAGATATTTGAAAGGGACTCCCGAGAAAGGAATGCTATTCAAGAAAAGCGAGGAGAGAGGAATAAGGAGCTATGCAGATGCATATTGGGTCGGATTCGTTGAAAACAGTAAGTCTACGTCAGGATATTGCACTAAGCTTTGGGAAAATTTGGTCACATAGAGGAGCAAGAAACAAGAAGTTGTGTCAAGAAACAGTGTTGAGGCCGAGTATAGGGCTATTGCACAGAGTATTTGTGAGGTAATTTGGGTGGAAAGGCTCATGGAGGATTTATTTATTCCTATAGCTGGACCTAAAGTTCTCTACAGTGACAGCAAATCAGCTATAAGCATAGTAAATAATCCGATGCAACATGATTGGATGAAACATGTTTGAATTAACAGGCATTTTGTTAAGGGGGAGTTGAAAAGTGGAGATATAAATCTGACTTATATTCCAACAAAAGATAAAGAGGCAGACATCTTGACTAAAGCAATGCAAAAACAAGGTTTTGAAGAAATAAGAAGTAAACTGGGAATTATTGACATCTGTTCACCAGTTTGAGGAGGAGTGTTGGAAGAAACCGAGGTATAAGAAGCACGGCATGAGTCATGAACTAAACTCCTAGATGAAGTAAGGAGTTTAGATAAGATAACAGTCCTAGATGGGGAAGGAGTTTAAAAGGATCAACAGCAGCTAATATATCGGCAGTTTTATAGATATATCTAATGTATATTTGTAAAACTAAATGTAGGTTATCTACAGCTGTAAAGTAGGAGATTTTTTAGATTTCTCTTTGTATAAATATTCTCCTAAAGCTAATGAATTACTTGCGGGTGAATGATTGATTTCCCTTAGTTATTCTTTCACTTTTTACTTTATCTGATTCTCACAATAGCAAAGAGAATATTCATCACTTCCAAAATCTAAAATTTTGGAAGTCAAAAAGGAAATTAAAGTTGGTGGTACTTTGCTAGTTCAAATCTATAGGAAAAGAAAAGGAAGTGGAAAATTATGGTAACTACCATGAGTCATTCTACAGGGCCTAATGGGCTTACCGAGCGCCGTACAGAAAGGGGGCAAAAAGACGAAATTACCCCCGCCCACTTTGCAAATTTGCAAAGTGGGCCACTACTGCTCGCTCGTCTCCCTTCCATGGCCACCGCCTCGCCGTCGCACCTCGCTGCCATCACCTCCGTGAGAGGCGATGGCAGCGAGGCAGCAAATGTGAGGCGAGGGCAGCGAGGTGCAACGGCGCGGTGAGGCAGCGGCCATGGAAGGGAGACAAGTGAGCAAGGAGAGAGTAGCAATGGCCTCCTTTGCAAATTTGCAAAGTGGGCGGGGGCAATTTCGTCTTTTTGCCCCCTTTCAGTAACTAGGTCGGCAAGCCCATCAGGCTCTCTAGACTTTTCTAGCTACCATATCTTGACCACAACCTGAGTGTGGTCAGGATGATCTAGATTGGAATAATCTAGAGGGTTAAGATTAGAATCCAGAGGTCAGGTTAGGTCAACCTCAAAAAATAACAATCTTCTCAAGGAGGCATTCATGAGTGATTCATCAACCATCTTATAATTTCAACGTGTGCTCCAAGAAAAACAAGGCAAATTTCACCATTCATTGGTCAGCATTCTTAGCAATTGCTAGTTCCTGTCAGAGAACAATCCTTGGTGGTACAATATAAGCCTATGAATCTTTGACAAGTTACTAATGGATTCCAGAGGCTCTGTGAATTTAGGGCACAAATTTTCATTGAGAGTTGTGTTGTTGGGTTAGCTTGGTCAGTAGTGTTGAAGACATGCATGCAAGTTGTGATTTTCAACACTGGAGGTCCAGGGGTACATTGTCCAAGATAGGATAGTAAGTTAACTGTACTTAAATTATCATGTAGTAGATTGATTCCGCTGACAAGTTCTTTGATTTTCCCCATTTTGGATTTTTTGAATGTTTATTATGTTTATTATGTTATTTTGGTTCATAGACATTCAATCCAAAATCAAGGGCAATCAAACTTTCACCATCATCACGTACATGGTTTAAAATTTGCCACATTAGGGGAAAACGACATAAAACAGAAAGTTGGAACAGCAACCCCACATCCCCACCCCCCACCATCCCCTTTCCTAAATGCAGTCAGACACCAACTCCTACTCACTACAGACACATGTTGCAGGGAAATACAATCAAATGATCATATTCCTTCACAAGAAAGTAGCGCCACTTCTCAAGTCACAAGAAATGATAATTACCAAAAACAAAATAAAATAAAATTTGTATTGTTAGTGAAAAGGAAGAGAATAAACAAGCGAATTGAAGAAACAAAAATGCAATCGGACTTAATGCTTAATGCTTAAGCGGTTACAACAACTAAGCAAGAAAGGGAAAAGCGAACGGGTGAGAATATCACATTGTTCGTTGCTCTTCTTATCTCCCAAAACTTCGATAAAAATCATGACAGAGAAAATAACGTTTTCGAACATATGTTTGTGTGCGTATCTGAGAAGCTAACCGTGAGATAATCTTCGGGCCTGAACACTGTTGGCACAATGGCCGAAGAGGACTTATTAGACTCGGCTTCCTCGGCTTCGGCCTCAGCCCCCTTGGACTCGGCCGCGGCCTCGACTGGCTCGGACCCATCCTTCGAATCAGAACAGAAAAACAATCTGTGGCATAAATTATGGTTCCTCGGGTTACAACGTTTGAGAGAGGACAAGACGCGGAGCAATGGAGAGTTCGACTCGTTCGGGTGGCGGAGATGCGGCGATAAAGGGCTGGTTGTGGTTGAGGCGTGGATTCGACCTCGCAGACACGAGGACGATAAGGTCTTCAACATGACCGGCGGTAGGGATGGGGAGCTCTTGTTTGCTGAAAATCACAGCCGTGGACGGAGAGAAACCGCCATTGCTGGAGAGCTTGGGGAAGAAGAAAGAAATGGTTTTTGTGAGCAGAAGCCAAAGCCCTCCCTAAACCCTTCTATTGGGCGGGTTTCCAAGATTGTGCTTCTATTCTGTTGAAATTACGGATTTATCCCCATTCGACCCGACTTGGGACCGAATTTCGCGGACGAACCGGGTTTGCAATCTAATTTGAATTAAAATTTATTATTTAATAAAAATGTGGTGTTATTTAGGCACTTAAATCGTTATTTACACAGTAAACAAAAATATACAAATATTCTTTGGAATATTAAAAAATATTTATGTTGTGATTTTTGAAGAATATTTGTGTCTTTTTATTTATATTTAATATGTAATATGTAAATATTATCATCATTCTAAAAATATCTAATTTACGTATATTATTATATTTTGAACTTATTAAGGTGTAATAATTTTTTTTTCTTGTTAAATAAGATAAGCTTTAAGAATATGATATGTTTACATGTCGATTATACAATAACTGATTTTGAACACTTAATTATTCATTATTCTTTAATAAATCATTTGCAACAAATTTTCCTCATGACATCAAGAAAATTGTGATTTATATGATCATATACCACAAAAGCACAAAAGATGAAGTGAAAATCCTTTTGAAGACAATTGAATACACATCTTCTAGAGACAAAGAAAATTAGTATTTTGGTAAATCTTATGCAGTAAATAGCATGGGCTCCTAATTATGTCAAACTCATGATTCATGTGATTGGATTGTGATGCAAGGAAACGTATTAGAAGTGTCGGTTTTGTCTTTCAAAATGCTGAGAAACGTCGAAAAACGTTTTTGTAATTTTTTGAAAGTTTTAGGTCATTTCGTAATAAGTTAAAAATATTGAAATAAACATGTGTCCACAAAGCGGGTTAGAGATTGAAAGAAATTCGTTTATAACTAGCATATATTAATTATGATTCCAAGGCTACCATAGGGCTCTTTTATGTAATAGCACGAGAGCTACCATAGGGCTCTTTTACCTGGAAAGTTCGTGTAAACTTATCAGGGTAAGTTGATCTAATCATTCTTATAACTCGATATAGGATGTTACACTTTATCTCTAACCCTTATCGTAGTTCTTCATTGCTGCCCTAGTACTTGATGCTCGGTGCCATTATTGATTCACAGCTCTTATTACTTGGTGCCACTGTCGAATCGCAAACATAAATTGTGTTGAGTGGTATTCGATTCACAAACATGAATCGACGTTTTCAGTGCTTTGTGCCTCAATTTCCATGTAGTAAATTCAATTCAACTCCGATTATTTGGTGTCGGTGTCAATTCACAACTTTGATTGCTCAGTATCGCCATCAATTTGCAAACAATTTAGGTTGAATTGTTGTCAATTCACAAACACGAATTGACATTTTTGTGCTCGATGCCACTGTTTCCATACAACACAAATCAATTCACACTCTTATTGCTTTATATCGTCGTTGATTCACAAACACAAAACTCTTGGTTGGGTTGGCTCATTGATCAACAATCGGCGACAACCATCTTGCTTATTTCTATATGTATATTTATTAATTTATGTTATACGAATGTATTGTGTATGTATATATTATATGAATAAGTATTGTATCGTGTATGTATGTAATATTTATTTTTCTAATTCAATACAATACATGTAAATGTATTGTGTCTGTCTGTATATATTATGTGAATAAGTGAATATATTGTGTATGACTGTATGTAATATTTATTTTTCTAATTTAGTACCATGTATGTAATATATAATATGTAATACTTATAATTATACGTGTAATTTTTATTATGTAAATGTATATAATATTTATACAACCTATGTTTATGTTCGTTTGAATATATTATAGGATGTATGTTATTTTTAAATTAAATAACTATTTTATATAATTTTAATATTAAACATTATATTTATAAAAATATTACAATATTTTTTTTTTGTATTTATGCAATTCCCTACCTTACTTTTATGAAAAAGTCATTTTTTCTTTTTTCATTTTATATTGTATTTATTTCTGATTTATATTTCCACATAACTTAGTGATTAGATACTATCAAAATACATAAGGTGGAATAAGAATGCTCTTTAAAATTTACTTCCCCTGCTATAATTGAGGGTACGAGTAACGGGGGTCGCGCAAAGACGATCATATCAAGAATGTTCTTAGAATAATCTAACCCAACATTCAAATTTATCTTTTATAAGTAATTGAATCTAAATTTATCTAAAATTTATATTTGATATGAGATTTTGACCAATTTATTATTTATTTGGTTCATTGGGCCATATTTGCATTGGTTAGTTTTAAATCTTAAGGGGATGTTTGGCTAAACTTAAAAGTTGATTAACACTAATTATGAAATTATTTATTAATTTTTTAAAAGAGGCTGAGTATTTTGCTGCATTTATTTTTTTATCGTTTGAGTTATGAAAAATTTTAAATATTTTTAACTAACTATTTATTTATATCGAGGGATATTTAAAATATTTAATATTTTGAATTATAAAAAATAAGTAAAGTCTTCACTTAAAAGGACTATAATACCCTTAACGAATCCAAAAATTACAAGCGATGTCCCAAATCCACAGCCCAGAATCAGCGGTCAGTATCTCATCCCCCTTGTCCTCCCTCGGCAGCATCAGTCATCTCGGCGGCAGCGTGAATATCCGGTGTCCCTTCATCTCCAGAAGCTGCTGCTGCTATTTCTGGCATCCCTTGTTTGTCGACGCTGCTTCATCTTCCTCTCTCCGTTCGCCCTGTCATCTCCGGCGGCACGGCGTTCCCGATCCGGCTTCACATATCCGGCGTCACAGCGTCTCATCATCTCTGGCTTCTTTGCCGCTGCTCAATGGCGTCACACCGTTCCCACTTCGACCTCAAAGCAATTTAGATCTGAGAGGTATCCCATTTTTTGCTGTATTTTGGTGTTTTGTTTGCCGTGAACAAATTTTGTTGCTATGAACAATCTTAGAACATGGCATGGTATCCCAAATTTTGCTGCATTTTGTGTTGAAGTATGGATTTATTGGTTTTTTTTCATCACTTATAACAAATTTAAGCTTTTGTTTTATCAAAATATGTTGCTTATTCAAAGATTGGGCTCTGTTTTGTTTTTTTCATTCCAAAGTCTGGACTTCTTTTAGGATACTAGCTTGCTCAACTCTGGATGCATATATAATGCTTACATATGTATCATTTAATACAGATTTGTTGTCCCCAGCACCTCTGTTGAAAACACATAATGGATGCATTTTATGTTAACATTTTACTGATTGTTGAATTTGAATTCTTCTGAGTTTGTTTTAGTTTGTTCTTGTCTTAACCTTTTACATGCCTGATATAATGTATCAGTTTGTTCTTATTGTTGGTTGAATTGGCAGCTACTCTATTGCAAGACTTGTATCCAACTTGAGGTAAGCTTTTTGTCATCCTTACCCGAATTAAAAGTTCCTTTGTTTGGACTATGTTCTGATTGAATTATTTTTCCTTATACAGTCATGGACCAATTGAATAGAACAGCAATTGCTATTGTTTTTGGCTTGGTGGTTTCATGTTGTTCACCGGTAACAGCGTTTCTCTTTCTCCTCTCCTGCTGATGGTAATTTATGCGCGCAATCACTGCCCCATGGATTGGTTGAGCGGTCTCCGTCTTCCAAAACAAAGATTCTACATTTACATATCCCCCATCACTCCATGTCGCCAAGTCCAGAGCATTCCACTTTCGTCTTCAGATTCAACTGCCACGAGCCCTGATTCAGTCACGCTCAACATGGCTAGGGTTTCCGATCTCATAGCAAAACAGCACTGGTCCAACCTCAAAATCCTAACCAAACAAACAAATCCCAACAGTTTCCTTAAGCTACTTTTCGAATCTGGAGCCAACCCTGATGTGATTCAACTCTACTTCAAGTGGTCAGAGAAGGAATTTGGGGTTTTCCACAGCCTCGAGCTCTACTGTAGAATATTTCATTTATTGGTAAATGCAAACAAGTATGGAAAGGCCAGGAGTTTATTGCATCATTTTGTTAAGAATGAAATGCACTCGAATCCTTCATTTTTTCACACACTTTCGATGAGCGGTGGATTTTGTGCTAATTCAATTATTGTTGACATGCTAATACTTGCTTATGCAAAGAATTTGAAAACTGATTTGGCATTTGAGGCTTTTAAGAGGGCTGGAGATTATGGGTATAAGGTGTCGTTGCTGTCTTGCAATCCAATGTTGGCTTCTTTGGTTAAGGAGGGTAAATTCCGGGTTCTTGAGATAGTGTATAAGGAGATGATAAGGAGGAGGGTTGAGCTTGATGTGATTACTTTCAATACTGTTCTTAACGGGTTGTGTAAGGCAGGGAAGTTACAGAAGGCAGGGGATGTCCTAGAGGATATGAAAGTGCGGGGGCTTATGCCTTCTGTAGTTACTTATAATATCCTTATTGATGGATATTGCAAGAAAGGTGGAGCAGGGAAAATGTACAAAGCTGACAGACTTTTAAAGGATATGGTTTCAAAGAAGATTTGCCCCGATGAAATTACTTATAACATTCTTATTAATGGGTTCTGCAAGGATGGAAATGTAGCTGCTGCTATGAAGCTGTTCAAGGAAATGCAAGAGCAAGATTTGAAACCTAATATTGTTCCATATAATTGCTTGCTTAATGGTCTATGTAGCAAGTGCAAACTTGATGAGGCCCTTGCCTTGTGGGATGAGATGAGGGGGTTAGCCATGAAATTGAATATCGCTAGTTTTAATATCCTTATCAATGGGTTTTGCAAAAAGAAGATGTTGAAGGAAGCTAGGGAGTTGTTGGATGACATCAGTGAACAAGGCTTGGCTGCAGATGTTTTAACATTTAATACTCTAATTGATGCTTATTGTAAAGCTGGAAGGTTGGAAGAAGCTATTGAATTGCTTGATTTAATGCTGGCAAAGATGGTTTTTCCCAATGTGTCAACCTATAATTGTTTACTTGGTGGTTTTCTTGCAGAGGGAAACGTGGAAGCAGCTAGGAAGCTTCTAGATGACATGGAAAATAAGGGTTTGAAAGCAGATCTTATAACATATAACATTCAATTAGGTGCATTATGCAAGAGAGGGCAGTCAAGTAAGGCAATGAGACTTCTGGATGAGATGTTTGACAAAGGTGTGACTCCTAGCCATTTGACTTATAATATTGTGATGGATGGTTTTTGTACAGAAGGAAATCTTAGTGCAGCTGTGACTGTAAGGACACGTATGGAGAGAGAAGGGAGGCGGGCAAATGTTGTGACATATAATATCTTAATTAAAAGCCTTTGCAAGAAGGGTAAGTTGGGAGAAGCGAACAGGCTCCTCAATGAAATGATAGAGAAAGGTTTGGTTCCAAATAGGACAACCTATGACATCATTAAGGATGAAATGATCGAGAGGGGATTTGTTCCAGATATAGAGGGGCATTTGTATAATCTTTCAATCAACTCTTAATGCTCTATGAACAACTAATCTAATTCTTGGATAACTTCTTTTAGGTCTCTTTCAGGGCAAGTATAGAGGACAACTAAGTTGAGTCCTCGTGGCATGTTGTTTATACCTCAATATTAGATGCCTCTGAATTGATTGGGTGCTTGCTTCAAAATACTTAAACCACTGCTTTTGCTTCCTGGATTATGTGAATACAGAAAAATAGCTTTGCAACGTTCAGCATTAGCTGTTCTAATCTGATAAAGCATTGAGGGAGGTTCTCTTACATTTCTTCCAATGTCCTTGCAAAAGGTGGAACATTGGATAAAATGTAAATCCCATGGACAAAATATAGAGAACCTCCGTAGTTGGATTGAGGTTCTTATATATGTTCTTTTTCTGCTTTGATGGATTGAAGTTCTTATACATGTTTATTGTAGATTATGAGGAAGAATAGAATTGACTTGTATTCTATTAGTCTTACTTTACATTTACATACTTGGTTCCTATTTATCATGTACATAGAGAGTAAAAAAGGAAACATAAGATTTAACCCAATAAATCAGCCCCAAAGAATCAGCCTAAACCTTCTAAATATAGAGATATCAATCTGAACCATAATCTCCTCCAAATCTCCTTCAAATCATTATGGATTTCAACACTCCCCCTCAAGTTGGATCATAGATGTTGATCATGTCCAACTTGCAAATAAACTCTTCAAAGCTTGATCTCTGTAACCCCTTAGTGAATATATCTGCCAATTGTTCTCTAGTAGGAATATAGGTCATGCAGATTATGCCTTTCTCAATTTTCTCCTTTATGAAATGTCTGTCAACTTCTATATGTTTAGTCCTGTCGTGCTGGACTGGATTATGGGAAATACTGATAGCAGCTTTGTTATCGCAGTAGAGCTTGATGGGAACCTCTACTGTGATATGTAGTTCCTCCAAGAGCTTTTGTAACCATAGCCCTTCACACATCCCTTGAGCAACAGCTCTGAATTCAGCTTCAGCACTACTTCTGGCTACCACATTCTGCTTCTTACTTCTCCATGTTACTAGATTTCCCCAAACATAAGTACAATAGCCGGTAGTAGATCTTCTGTCTTCTGCTGAGCCCGCCCAATCCGCATCTGTATAGATCTCTATCTTTTTACTGTCTCCTTTCTTAAAGAATAGACCCCGCCCTGGTGAGCCCTTCAGATATCTGAGAATCTTATACACAGCTTCCAGGTGACTATCCTTTGGTGAATGCATATGCTGACTGACAACACTTATGGCGAAAGCGATGTCAGGTCTAGTGTGAGACAGGTAGATCAATCTACCTACAAGTCTCTGATATCTTTCTCTATCTACAAGTTTTCCACCATCTTCCATTCTTTTTCCTACTTCAATCGGGATATTGCTTGGCTTGCAACCAAGCATACCAGACTCAGTCAAAAGGTCAAGAATGTACTTTCTTTGAGAAACACTAATTCCCTTCTTTGATTTGGCGACTTCCATTCCCAGAAAATATCGCATTTGACCTAGGTCTTTTACTTCAAACTCTGTGGCTAAGACCTTCTTCAACCTCTCCACCTCTTCTATGTTATTTCCAGTGAGAATGATGTCATCCACATACACAATCAGAATGGTCCTCCTACCATCATTGGATAATTTAAAGAACATAGTATGATCTGACTGCCCCTGTTGATATCCTTGATTCTTGATTACCTTCGCAAATCTATCAAACCACGCTCTTGGTGATTGCTTGAGCCCATATAGAGATTTCTTCAATCTACATACTCTGGTTTCTTTTCCCTCCTTGTAAAATCCCGGAGGTAATGTCATGAACACTTCTTCCTCGAGCTCACCATTCAGAAAGGCATTCTTGATGTCAAACTGATGCAGTGGCCAATCTAGATTTGCTGCCAAGGACAAGAGAACTCGTATAGTGTTCAGCTTGGCTACTGGTGCAAATGTCTCGATGTAGTCAATACCATATGTTTGGGTGAACCCCTTTGCAACTAGGCGGGCTTTGTACCGCTCTACTGTGCCATCAGCCTTGTACTTCACCGTGAACACCCACTTGCAGCCCACTGGTTTCTTCCCCCTTGGCAACGTCATCACCTCCCACGTTCCATTTTTTTCTAATGCCCTTATTTCTTCCATTACTGCTTCTCTCCATTTTGGAATCTCCAAAGCTTCTTGAATATTCTTAGGAATCTGGGTTCTGTCAAGGTTAGACGTAAAAGTACGACACTTGGCAGAAAGGGCATTGTAAGATACAAATTTGGAGATAGGATGGAGAGTACATGAACGAGTTTGTTTTCTGAGAGCAATGGGTAAGTCATCAAGATTGTTTACCTGGTCAGGATTGGATTGTGGTTCATGAGTATTTGGAGCTATCACTGGTTCAAACTCTTTTGATGCTTCGGATGCGAGAGTCTCACCGGGCTTTGATTTAGGTCTCCTTGAGTAGACAAGTGGCTCCTTGTCTTTTTGTTCTTCCACATCTCCCCCTGAGTTCAAGATTTCGTCTGTGTTGGACAAAGAAGGAGATGGAGATGGTTCATAGGGAGCAGACTCAAAGATCGCAACATCAAAGTCGGTGTCTGTGTCTGAGGAACGAGCTTCACTCAAGGACTCCCCCTGAAGTGAGTAGTAGGGAGTATCCTCAAAAAACGTGACATCCATACTAACATATAATTTATGTGAAAGAGGATCGTAACACTTGTAACCCTTCTGAGTAGGAGAGTAACCAAGGAAAACACATTTGAGGGCTCTGGGGTCCAACTTGGGACGTTGGGAGGCATGAATGTGGACAAACAAGGTGGACCCAAAAACACGGAGCGGGAGAGATGAATAGAGCCGAGAATGAGGGAAGATCTCCTGAAATTTTTGGAGAGGGGTTGCAAATGAGAGAATTCGACTAGGCATTCGGTTGATGAGGAATGCAGCAGTAAGAATGACATCACCCCAAAAATAATTTTTCATGTGAGAAGTAAATAAGAGGGCACGAGCGACCTCAAGAATATGCCGATTCTTCCGTTCAGCAACCCCATTTTGTTGAGGGGTGTGAACACAAGAACTCTGGTGAACAATACCGTTGGCTTGAAGATAGGGGCCCAAAAACTGATTGAAGTACTCAGTGCCATTATCAGTACGAATAATTTGAATTTTTGTGTGAAATTGGGTGTAAATCATAGTGTAGAAGTTCATGAAGACAGAACTAACCTCAGATTTATCATGTAGTAAATACACCCAACAAAGACGAGAATGATCATCAATAAAGGCAATAAACCATTTTGTGTGGGTCCTATTGGGGATACGTGAAGGCCCCCAAAGGTCACTATGAATCAAAGTAAAAGGCAGAGATGGTGTATAAGGACTGGAGGGGAAGGTAGTGCGATGATGTTTTGCAAGTTCACAGACTTCACATTGTAAATCCAAAAGATTTTTATTCGAACAAAGTGAAGGAAACAAACGTTTTAGATATTGAAAATTTGGATGACCCATTCGTTTATGCCATAACAATAGGTCATTATCCCTAGGACTAAATGCAGAATTACAAAAAGAAGAATGACACTGTTTATTCATGTGACCGTCATCAAAGTAGTAGAGTCCCTCGCATTCCTTAGCACTGCCAATCGTCTTCCCCGAGGATAGCTCCTGAAAGACACAATGGGAAGACAAAAAAGTAACTGAGCAATGAGATTGGTTGGTTAACTGACTAACTGATAACAGATTGCAAGACAAATTAGGAACATGGAGGACAGATTCCAAAGTAATAAATTCAGAGATACGGATACTCCCCTTGCCAGCCACTAGGGATAAAGTACCATCTGCAATTTTTACTTTCAAGTTGCCGGCACAAGGTGAGTATGTAGAAAATAAATGATGGGAATCAGTCATATGATCGGATGCGCCAGAATCAATAATTCAGGGAGTACAACGCGAAGTAGTGCTAAGAGCAGTCAAAAAAGTACCTTTGTGGGCTAAGGAACTTGATGAAGGAGGCGTAGGAGACTGACCCGAGGCTTGAAAGGTCGAAAAAAGAGCATATAACTTCTCCAATTGCTCGGGGTTAAAACCTCCGGTTGGGGCTAACTGAGTATGATGAGCCGATTCTATCTGTTGTTCAGTCAAGACTTGGTACCCATGAGATTTATTAGGCTGCCTGGGCTTCCAATCAGCAGGCTTGCCATGTAAAACCCAACAAGTATCTTTGGAATGGCCTGATTTTTTACAATGGTCACAAAAAAGTCTTTTTCTCAGCCCAGATGAAGACCCATGAGATGGAGGCCCACGCGACACTAGGCCTGATGCTTCAGGCCCAGCCACACTCGGCCCACGCGAGACAGCCACACTCAGCCCACGCGAGACAAGGGCTGAAGCTTCAGGCCCAACCGCACCCTTCTCCCTCAGCATAACCTTCTGCCTACTCTCTTCTCGCCGAATTTCAGCGAAGACCTCCCGAATGGAGGGTAATGGCTGACGACCCAAGATTCGGCTTCTCACATCGTCGAGCTCTCTGTTAAGCCCAGCCAAGAACTCGTACACCCGCTCGTTCTCCATCCTCTTCTTGAATCGCACACTGTCACTCGTGCACTCCCAAGATTCTTCATAGCTAAGGTCCAGCTCTTGCCATAAGTTTAGCATCTCCGTGTAATATTCTGTCACTTCTCTTTCTCCTTACTTCATCTGCCATAACCGAGTCTTTATCTCGAAGATTTGAGAGGCATTCTCGGCGTCGGAGTAGGTCTCGCGAACTGCTTCCCACACATCCTTCGCTGTTGGCAAGAACATGTAAGTCTTGCCGATTGCTGGTCGCATGGAGTTGATCAGGTAAGAGGTAATAAGGGAATTCTCAGACCGCCATTTCTGGAAAGCCGCTACCTCCTTGGTAGATGGTTGTTTGATTTCGCCGGTAAGGAAGCCCATTTTTCCTTTGCCGTCGATGACTAACTTGATGGATTGGGCCCATTCTCAGTAATTCTTCCCATTCAGCTTCTCTACGGTAAGATAAATCGAGGAATTTTCAAATCCACTGGTCGAACCCATGGAAGGAATTATTTCTGATTCTTCCTCCTGGGTGACCGATTGGAGAGATTCATGGCTGGCGGCCATGGCTGCTAGGGTGTTAGGAGCGATCTGGGCTCTGATACCATGTAGATTATGAGGAAGAATAGAATTGACTTGTATTCTATTAGTCTTACTTTACATTTACATACTTGGTTCCTATTTATCATGTACATAGAGAGTAAAAAAGGAAACATAAGATTTAACCCAATAAATCAGTCCCAAAGAATCAGCCTAAACCTTCTAAATATAGAGATATCAATCTGAACCATAATCTCCTCCAAATCTCCTTCAAATCATTATGGATTTCAACATTTATATATAAATTCCATGTTCCATTACATCAACAGAGTGGATGCATTCGGTGTAGACATGTGAATAAATGTCACTTTCATCTAATTCTAATTTGCAAGAGCAGGGGATACTATTTGTTTTTATCCATTTAAAATAAAATGGTTTTCTCAAATTAGCATAGAATTCCTAGTATGTGGAATGAGATTTTCACACATAGTTTCATTCCAAGTTATTTGGCCTTGTATGTTCATTATCAGCATCTCTTTTTAGCTGTGTTGTAAGGAGACATGGTAGGCTGCCTCTTTTGGCATTTTATAGTTTTTGGGGGAGGGGGCTAAAGCACGCCTATTATTTTCCTAGTCATCTGTGTTGCCATTGTAAGACAAAATAACAGAATGTTAGGTTATTTGATGTTAGGGGAACCCTTCCCAAAAGAAAATAAAACCCTTGTCATTTTATTGTCTGGATGGTTTTATTCGTGGGAGGTGCGACTTCTCTTATTAGAAAGAAAGTTTGATTTTTGTTGGGTTGTATCTTACGTGAAAAAATTAGCCCTTTTTTGTTCACCTTGATATGTTTCTGTTAGGGGACTTGGTTCGTATACAGATTTCTTTATTTTACCTTGCAAGCATGAAACCATATTGGTTTTTAGCTTGTTCTCTTCTTATTATTTGCTCAATACTGTCTCAAAAAGTTTCATAGTGTCACTCATTAGCTTGATTCCTCTATAATTTCCCTAACTTTGAGCATCTTCTTTATTATTATGAATACATGCTAAAGTACTCTTCCTCAACTTGTCAGGTATCATTTTTTATACTGAAAAATGCCCTCTTCCCCCATGCATTTTCATGCTTCTATCAGAATATTATGGGGTCCAATTGCTTTATTTAATTGGTCACTGATCGGTTGTACAATTGGTTTTGAGAGCTGGGTTTTGAAGCCAGCCAAATATAGATTAAAAAAAAAAAGGAAAACTGTAACTTGGACAGGAGAAGCAGATTTTCTCTCTTCCTAACTGCTTGCTTTCTGAAATTATGTGAAGGATATTGTAGGATAAATGAAGAGAAACACCAAAGATCAGTTTGTGTTAATTGCTTAGTTTGTTGAACAACAGCCCCAACAATGTATATCAAAAGCTTTCCTAGATGGTCCATAGGCAATCATGGGAACAGAATAAACCAATTAAGGTGCTCCAACAGAACAGACAAGAACACAAACAAGCAAATAATCTCAAGATTTGAACTCACAATTTCCTGGAATTAAAGATTCAATTTGCCCTGAAGCCATCCATCCATATGAAACATCTAGCTAGCCGGCATTATATATGTGCTGTTCATTCTCATTTGATTGCATTAGGTCAGGGATTCTCCTGGCACTGTCAACTGTAGTGATTGTTGGTTGGTTGGTTCATGCCTTGCCTGTTGAGTAACAACGGATGTATTCTATGATTTTGCACTTCTAGTTGCTTGATATATCTCTCCACTAAGGTGCATGTTCTTGTCAACAATGGTGCAGGTGATAGATAGATGAGGAATTTTCTATGGAATTTGAGAAGAATGAACTTGCTAAACTAATAATGCAGTGCCAGAGAGTTTTATTAAAAACTTGTGTGTGGTAGTCCCTGTCTGTCCATAGGATGTTGGTTGAGTGCTTGTGTGCCAAAACCACTCTCTGTCTCATGTAGTAGTAGTTAGTTTTGCATTATGTTTTCATATATATAATTAGAGAGGTGTTCTATGTGATGCCTGTGTAAAAAAAAAATAAAAAAAATCATATTTAATGTTTAATAGTTACTGTTTATTTTTTAATTTTTTAAAATTTTTAAACAAAATAATATTTGATGCAGCGATAAAGTTGTTTGAGAAATCATACTATTCAAGGGTTATTAGTTCAAATATTGTTGGTATAATTACTTTTTATTTTTTAATCATACACAGTATCTTAGAAAAATATTTCAGGGCTTCATAAAGTATGGACACATGGTTTCATGACAGTAAAATTGAGTGTTTGCTTATTAATAATAAATAATATAGATAATTGTGTCGTTAGGGTAATGGTTAAACAGTAATAAACGTATTTTTTTCAGATAATGTACATTTATTGTATCTTGTTTTAATGCTTAAACAATTCTATTAATGTTCTGAATAATTTAATCAATAAATAAAATTATTTGATTGTTAAAATAAAATACAATAAATATATCTTATCTAAAAATAAGAAGCATTTATAGGTCCTTGACCACTAAAAAAATTTGACAATATAGTGAGAAACTAGTTCTACTAGATGTTCATTGTTAGGTTTTTGCATTTCATTCCATCAAATTAGTAAATAAAGCAAGTTTTAATAAGTTTTAGAGCTAAATTATAAGTAAAAAACTCCAGTGATAATAAATATATTTGGTATAATGTGTTTGTCCCATCTTACTACATGTAGTAGGTGCAGTAAGTACGTAAATAGCATAGACAAAATTATATGCGGTTTATCTTGACCTCAGTACCTATTCAAATTGGCTCATGAGTTGTGATATGACCATCAATATCACACAATTGCGACTCTTCCTTACCTCATAATATACATATATAAAGATACGAATTTTAAAAAATAAATATGTTATTTATTACACACGGATTATTTGTCTTCACTTCAAATAATTAGACTGACTTAATCATTAAAGAATATATTATGAAATTGAATCATATCCTTATAGGTTAAGCTAATTTTGAATAAACTCGAGATTGAGGATAACTATCGGATGCACTCAAAGTAGAACATATTCGATGGTGATCAATTTTGATCCATCATTAAGAGTTATACAAGTTTCTGCATAACAGTAATATCTTTTTTTCTTTTGGTAACTATGAATTATTTTAATAAATTTAATTATTTTCAAAAATATAACAATACCAACGGTAAAAGTCATTATTATATAAATAAATGGGACTACATTGCATATAATAATAATAATAATAACAATGAGCGTCCGGCTAGGCAGTTAGAAGGTTAAGCACGCAGGATGTCTGATTTCAGTCAGGGCAATGTGAATGTGACTTGGAATGGAAGAGAAGACGACAAGAAATTACCAATATTTATTCATTACCAAAACAAATACGACACTTAGAATTTGATGCTTGCAAGAAAAAGCCCAAGCAAGCAGTCAATCAATCAATCAAAACAAGAGGGAAATTTTGATTTGATTGATACCTTTTATATGAACAAATATTAATTTCTAAAGAAGATTGGCATCGACCCACCAGATTGAGATACTGATCTGATCCTCCTATGAACTGCAGCCCACACCCACCTCAGGCTCTGAGTCTGAGCAGCGATCATCATCATCTTCTCCGCTTCACCATCTCATAATCTACTGGGTTCTGGGAGTTTCTCTTGGTCATCTTTCTTCAACACAACTTTTCTTTTGTGTTATTCTACTTGGTTTCTGGGTATTTCTGTTGCTTGTGTTGTGAAGTGCCCAAGTTTTTTTGAGTGAATCTACTGGGTTTTGAGTGTTTATTTTTCAGCAATTTTTGTTTTTTTGTTGTTATGTTTCAGCAAGCGGGTATTTCTGTTGCTTGTGAACGATTGCTGTCATGCTTTTAGACGATAATGAGATCCTACAATCTATATATATATGACTAACGTCACCACCTGCTTGCGTGAATGTTTTCTCCAGTCCTCCTCAGTGGTGCTTCTTTATTGGTTCTATGTCTTCTCATAAGAAATCACCTCAAACTTGATTGTTTTCCCTTCAAATTCCTCCATTTCTTGCATTCCCTTTTCGTTGAATCGCCACAAACTCACATGGATTCTGTTCATTGACCACAATCCACAAAATACAAAAATGTCTTCTCCTGAATCAACCGTCTCCCCTCTCATTTGATTATTTCTTTCTTTCCCCTTCACATCCTCCATTTTCTTGCATTCAAATCCCATTCTTGGAAACCCATGTCCTTGTTTTCCCTTCCCAGTTCCCGTTTTCACAGATTTTGTTGGTTGATTACAATATGACTACAGTTGGATAAACCAGCAGTGGCTCCAACGCATTGGTGGAGGAGCAGAGTTACGCAGGGATGGATGAGAGGAAAAGGAAGAGGATGATCTCCAACAGAGACTCAGCCAGAAGATCCAGGATGAGGAAGCAGAAGATGCTGGAGGACTTAACCAGTGAAATGACCAGGCTCCAATGCGAGAACAGTGACATTGTGGGCAAAATTGATGAGACCAGAGAGAGGCACATGCTGTTTGAGGCAGAGAACAATGTGTTGAGGGCTCAAGCAATGGAATTGACTGAGAGGCTGGAGTCCACGATCAGTGTCTTGGAGAGGAGTGGGCTAAAACTGGATAGTCCTGCTAGGCCAGATTATTTGCTTGAGCCATGGTGCCTTCCATGCTCGTTGCAGCCTTCCATGACTTCCTTGGAGTCCTTGAAGTCATGAGCATACTCAATTTTCTACAGGTATTTGGGGTGGGGGGTTGCATTATAATTTTTCTACTTGTGTGTCTGTTTGTCTCAATATGATGGAGGTTAAAAGTCGTTTCTTGGAGATTGTAGATTTGAATTGTTGTCCAGGAATTCATGTGGACATTTTAGCCTATCTACAAAACTTGTGCATGGCAGTTGCTTGGCTGTTTGGAGACCTTTATTGTTTAAATCTTTCTGGAACGTAGTTCAAAGGAAGACGGGGTGAGCAAGTGTGTGCGCATGTGCTAGCTTCTTTTAGGTAGGTTAATTATGACATGGAATGGGATACATCAAACGGACATTAAAGAAATTATTATCTTTAAGGAACAGAAAGTTCCAATCAAAGTTGTAGAGTTGGATGAAGAATTCAAACTCCTATCTTTTGGAAAAAAAGGATGAAGTAACCATGGAAACAAATGTAGAAAGGTGGAGAAAGAAGACTCAATGGATAGGCAGAAATGCTATAAGATAAATGAATGACATCAAGATCTGCGTATAGAGTACGGGGGCCAAACTCTAGGATTGATCAAACAATAAGATACTAGGAAAAAAATTTGAAAGAATTGTAAGAGGAAGAAAGAAAGTGAGTCTTGGCGCAACGTTAAGGTTACTCTATTATAACTTGGAGGTCATAGGTTCAAGTAATAAAGCGACGTCTTTGCAAAGTAATGGCAAGGTTGCGTACAGTTGTCCTTCCCTAGAGCCCGCAATATAGGAACCTTTTGCATTGGGTTCACCTTTAATTGCAAGAGGAAGAAAGTACGTAGAGGTTAGAAAGAGGAGCCTGAGAGAGATCTAAGAAATCTGGAAATTGGAATTAGGTTGAGGAAGCAGGCCTTACCATGCGCTATGAAAGACCCTGATAGGCTTGTATGAAATTGTAGAGGTTTGGCTTGAGCCTCTACAGTTAAACAACTAAGAGCCATAACAGTGGAGGTCAATCCTAATTGAATGTAGGATCTTTTCCTCACAAGAGCACTAACCTAGCTCTGATAACGTCCTACTTTTGGTCCACAAAGTATAGGAATGAATCCCAACCTTTATTCAACCGTGAATTCAAGGACTTGACTCGGGGCTTAACACTTGATGATCAAAATTGGTCCCAGATGCAATTGTATATGGGCACCATGACCTTGCAGTTGGCATCCCCAACCACCTAGGATTGACTCTTCCAACAACCTGGAGACAAAAGATTCTATTTATGCAACTGCCATCAACTACCTTGGCATGTGGCTGTGTGGTGACTTGCGCATATGCCTGACATGGGTAACACCACTCATGTGCCTGCATATCTCGTTTGCATATCTTGGTGCAAGCTACTAGGAAATAAAAGTATGTGTAGTATATGGTGTGTGTATCACTTTTCTTGCTCTTTCATAGCTTCTTTTCCTGGGGGCTTGAGCTCCTTCAGGTTCCACGAAATGGTGCAAGCTATCCAAACGGTTTTCTTGCTCGATTGTTTGGGGTTTCTTTTCAACTGTCAAGTGGCATGCTTATACTTTTATATCACCTCATCACATAGATTTGAACAGTTTCTTCATTTGTAAATAGTATGAATGTTGTTCACACTTCTTCATTTGTATTATTGGTTTTTCTTATATCATGCCTATCTTCTTCTTTCATATACGCGAATGAAAGTTGCATAAGATAGAAATTTTTGAGTTGAATTCTGAGAACACGCATGTGGAAGTCTGCATTCAGTGGCGGAGCCACGTACGGCCAAGGGTGGGCAGTTGCCTGGATTTTTGAAAAATTTATTATATATAGTAATTTAATATTTTTTAATATTATTTATTTTTTTATTTTTTTTCTAAATACCCCTGAAATTTTTAAAAAATATGAATTTTAGGTATATTGCTCGATGGGAATAAGGGTGTCGGGTGATTGTCTCTGATTATCGAAAACCACCAGCCACAGTGATTGGTGGCAACTGACAGTACGTTTACTCGCGTTAGGTTTGGTCAAAAGTTTAAGCTTAGATCTACGAAATTTGACAATTAAATTTTTCTAGTTTTTGGGTATGTTAGTTAGTGAGAATAAGGATGTCGGGTGGTTGCCTTTGATGGCTGAAAATCATTGACCACGATGGTTGGTGGCGACTGCCAATATTTTTTTTAGTATTGGCCAAAAATTAAAAATAAGATATATAAAAATTTGGCTCACTTTTCTTTTATGTATTTTAACCTCCATTGATCGTTTCTTTAACTATGTTTTAACTAAAAGGATTAACAAATTTGTCAATTACATATTTGAAATTATGGCAGAAAATATATTTTCTGTCATAAAGTTTATCAAGACTTGACTACATAATTAAATTAGAGATCAATAATTGAAGGACTGTTTGTTATAAAACTTATCAAGACTTGGCTGCACAATCAAATTAGAGATTAATGATTAAATGATAATTTAGTTGTGTATATTGAAAAATAGATATTTAATAAAATTAATAATGATGTTATTAAAATATGAAAAAGCATCAATTATATAATTTATTGATATATATTTTAATATTATATTATTTTAAATTTTATATTATTTAATTTTAGACAAAATTTAGAATTTAGGGTTTAATTTTTACCCATCCTGTCTAAAATTTCTAGCTCCGCCACTGTCTGCATTTGTTAGTTTTTGTTATATATTGTCAGTACTGAGCACTTAGCATTGAAATATAACCCATTTTTCCTCTGCAGCTGTTGATCATTAATTTTTGTTAATTAAATTTAGCCTTATAGAAGATAGAAGATAAGATCATAAGATAAAAATGAGCAGTGAGTTAGAACTTATGCAGCGAATTTCACATAGTGGGATTAGGTCTTAAATATGTTATTCTAGTAGATTTGGACCAGTGCATCCTTCTGACCATTTTGAATTGACATTAAACCGAAATATCAATTTTTCTTCCCGGGTTGCTTCACTGGTAAGATCAGAGATCAGATTCTAGTAAATATAACACTACAAATCCACCTTCCACATAGATGGAGGTGGATGCTTATTAATTGAAAACTTAAAGCAAATCGAAGTTATATGGTTAAAATGTTCCTGGATTGTAGTAAGTGGAAGAAGAGTGTTTCAATTATGTTGTTGGCTGTCAAAATCTAGTGCTTATTGAAAAGAGAATTCACCTCAAGAAAGGAGAACGACATGAAATCAGCAAAATAGTTGCAGGTCTAGAAGGTATCCTACCCCAGAAGTTTCGGACGTACTTTTCCCTGAATAATGATAATATGGCTAGCTAGCGGTGGTGGCACTTTCATTTTTGTTCATGTAGCAGGTTTTCTAGATCAAACTAACTCGATTGCCCCTAAGATCATTAATTCTGGTGATGAAGGGTGGGTTCGTAATAAAATTTGATGCCTATTGAGCTTCTGATGAGTGGCAACTATATATTGATGACACCTGGAAACTCATAGAGGACTGGAGCTGTTTCTGATGAGTGTACTGAAACTGTCAACTTAGTTCAAGAAGCAAAATACAATCCAAAGGAAACCTTCTTGTTTAGCACCCAACCAAACCCAACTACCTTCCCTCGCGAGGAAGGGCCGTGATGGCTATCCCTAGAAGGGGTTGCTACCTTGATTGTCCCCACCTTCCTCTTTAATCTAGACCAAAACAAAAAAAAACTACTTTCGTATAATCAATACTAAACTTACTAGAACAAGCCACTGTAAAACACAATAGTGGAAACTTTAGATGTCAAGGAGTCTATGATTACAGCTGTTGCAGAATGAGAGGAGAAAAGAATAGCTCAAGAAGGCTGCCGATCAGAGGCAGGTGGATCCTGGCAGAAGAAATGGCAGGGAAGTATACATGTCAAACAGGCCTTGACATGGTACAGCCCGGCCCGGTGCGAACAGTTGGGGGCTGCTGTGCTGGGACATAGCCCGTGAACCTGGCAGGCATGCATGCAGCCCATGCAAGGCTAAAAGTAAGCAGCAAAAAGCAGCCCCTGGAAACTATTATTTGATTAAAAAATTATACATTTATATCTAAAATTGGTATACCTCAATTGATCCCTTGTTATTGCTCAAAGGAGAGGTAATAGGTAGAGATGACAAGATTTGAACCTGTGACATTTTGTACCCAGAGCAAACTTGCTACCAAGCTGCACCACATCCCTTTAGTTGATCTACATTGTCATTGTAGAGAATTCCTTTTTTTTTTTTTTTTATCTGTAGCTTTAGCATTGGGTTGATATGGCCTTGCTCTGGGAAATGGAACCCATCTCTCTCCCTTCTATGCTGGAAGAACAACCCTGATCAAGGCTGCTATATATGTTTCATTGTTTGTGTCAAGTTACAGCATTAAGTTCCTAGGATGAATTGTAGGTTTTGGTGGGGGATTTAAGGAAGGGGGACAAAGGCTGCTGTTTGAAAGCCTCTGGGACTACATTAATTGTGAGGCTAATACTAATAGAAAAGCCTCTGGGACTACATTAATTGTGAGGCTAATACTAATAGACAGCCTTATTATTCTATCTATAAAGGATTACGAGAAGAAGAATATTGAAGCAGCAGAGGTGTGTTCATGCAGTGGGTGGGTTCTGATCTGTCTAGGAATTGGGACATAATAGAGCTCGATCCTCCTACTCTTGAGCTGCTGGCCTGGAAGAGCAGGTGAATCAGCTCGATCCTCCTATTCTATCTATTGGTCTGTTTGCTCAAGTTTGTTACAATTGTTGTGCAATTTCTTTTCTGTTTTTTCAAAGCACAGACAGAACAGAACAGCATGTTGATTAACCTAAAGTTAAAGAGTTACTGATCAATCTCTTGTTTGAAGTTTCCATGAATGAAACTAATAAAGGAAAAAGAAGATCGTCACCATCCATCATACTATATATATATATATATATATTAATATTATAGAGATGACTAGGAGTAGAAGAGCGAGTTTTGATGAGCTGACAATGGAGCTTGAGAGAGGCTTTATTTATTATGTGGCCATTCAAGTTTGCATAAGCCACCTTGTTTAAGTTCTTGGACAAAACATCAATATTAATTAGGAGACATCAAATCATATACCTATCCTATTGCCCGAATACAATGCCAAGTATGCAGTAACACTTTTCTATGGCTCAACTGCAAGATAACTGCTAAGACTATATTGAGAGATTACATTGTTGGCACTTTTTTTAAGATTAAATTAAGAATAAAACAATATTTTTTCTGTGCTCTTGGATTAAATCAAATGATTGGGGTTTAGTCCAACCATATATAGGTGTTGTGGGGGTATGGAAGGAATCCTATACATTGTTAATTAATATATATATATATATATGGGGACAAACAGTAAAAAAAAAACTCAAATCTTTTCACAAATTTTCAAATTTATATAAATGTTTCAATTTTGACAATTATATCTTAATTTGTTCAATTGGGTACAATTTTATCTAACATCTGAAATCAATTTAAGAGGCATGTGTCATTATTGACGTGGTAAGTCATTTGTCATAAAAAAAAATATAAGTGGGATTTACATGTACACATATAAAAAAAATAAGAAATAAAATTAAACATGTGGATTTTATTTTTAAAATTTTTTTATGATAGGTGGCTTGTTACGTCAGCAATGACACACGTCTTTCAAATTGTTTCAGGTGTTGGATAAAATTGCAAGCAATTGAACCAATTAGGATACAATTATCAAAATTGAAACGTTTGGATAAATCTACAAAAAAATTTGGAGTTTTTTTTTGCTTTTTGCCCTATATACACACACATACTTATACGTAAAATTACTTATAGTTTGAATGTACTTGTTTTTAATAATTCGAGTTATGAAATGTTTTAAATACCATTTAATAAAGTGTATAAGAATAAAGAGTTGTTAATGGCATTTAAAATATTTGGAAGCCAAATTACAAAAAATAAGAATAGTCTAGACTGAAAATACTCAACTCAATATATATATATATATATATATTAGGCTTGGATTCATATTAATTGAGAAAAAAATGTGGAGAGATAAGTACTAGTGTGAAACCAAATTATGCCAACATGACTTCAATAAGAATGGCTACAAATAAAATCCGTTTCCTTCAAGATTAATACAATATTGCACTAGAACTCATTAAGGTAATTAATTAGTTAATATATATATATATATATATATATGCACATAAAACCCCTGATATGTGGTGTATATATATGAAGTCAAAAAAATATATTTGGGTGAGTGGGAAAGCATATGAAATAAGAGAATCCAGCTACCAACTAAAATTTCATTTTCTATTGGGAGCTCTGAAGTAGATTGCTAACTGATGGATGGTTATGGTTTTTTTCCTTCTTTTTTAGCCCTTCCCCACACGTTCAAACGTTCCATCTAATAATAATAATAGTAATAATAATAAGATTGTCTCAGTCATCAGTCTCTTGGACTCTTTGTATAGTTTCCTGAATGCATGCTTCATGCCTTCTGCAAGCATCACCCAGAACAGAGACAGAACTCATCCAACTTAATTAAAGGTACCTAACCAACTACTGGCATGCAGGATGTGGCTTTTATTTATGATTGACTTCTAATTAATTCAAAATTTCAGACCCATAATTAGCTAATGGCTACTCCAATTTCAGACCCATGATTGATGGGAGTATGCTACTCATGCATGCTACTCCAATGCTGCCTTATTGAGTTTTGCATACACAAATTAAGTGCATTAATGGGTATGCTTAAACTTATTATCTCTATCTAAACCTTAAACCCTTCCTTTATACTCTTCACTATCCATCTGAGGACTAATTTCAATATCATGGGTTCTTGCAAATTCATTCATTTTTGGAGAAACTACCTGCAGGGCCGCAGCCTAATCAAGTGCTGTATGACATGAAGGGGGGTGGATTGATTATATGCATGCTTCCTATGAATATTATTGAATTAACAAAGAAGGGATTAATTTTGAATAACTTTAGTTGGAAAAGATGAGCACCGGCTAGGCTAGGCAAAGTTTGAACAGGAAAGATTCTTTTATTTAAATAAATAAATAAATCCAGTAAAAAAAAATAAGGAAGAAAGATCCTTATATATTCCTTCTGCGTAATGCAACAAAAGAGTATAAATAAAGGGCGTGTGGGAGGGGCACGAGAGCTGTGGGCCCCTGCTTGCAACTGCCATAAATAGAGGGCTTGTGGGAGGGGGAGGAGGGCGTGTGCCATAGATAGCTTAAGAACATATCTTTACTTGGGGGAGAGAGAGAGAGAGAGACAGAGATCTCCAACTGCTCTAAAATCAATATATTCATTCTAGAACCTCTCAGCTGCCTGCTATGGCTTGCCTAGAAGAGCTTGATCTGATCCAGAAAGTTTGTGACTTATATGATCAAATCTCAAGGCTTGAAAGCCTGGAACCCTGCAAAGATGTCAACATGCTCTTCACTCAGCTTGTGGACACCTGCATCTCTCCATTCCCCCCTATTGATGTGACCAAGCTGAGCAAAAGAGTTCAGAAGATTAGGTCTGAGCTCATTAGATTATCCGGGCAAGCCGAAGGACTCCTAGAGAGACATTTCTCCACCATCTTGGGATCATTTGACTACCCGCTTGCCCATCTCACCCTCTTCCCATACCTGTCCAACTACCTCAAACTCAGCCTCACTGAGTTCAATATCCTCTCCCAACACTCGTCTCAGCTCCCCACAAAGCTGGCCTTCGTGGGCTCGGGCCCTCTTCCCCTCACCTCCCTTGTCCTGGCCAGGAACCACCTCACCGCCACCACCTTCCACAACTATGACGTCGACCCCCTAGCCAATTCACTGGCGTCTCGCTTAGTCTCATCCGACCCTGACCTTTCCAGCCGAATGTTCTTCCACACGTCCAATATTCTTGACGTTCAGAGTGAGTTGAAAGAGTATCAAGTTGTGTTCTTGGCGGCTCTGGTGGGTATGGACAAGGAGGAAAAGCTTCGAGTGATTGATCACTTGGCTAAGTACATGGCTCCGGGAGCCATTCTGATGCTGAGGAGCGCCCATGGAGCCAGGGCATTTCTGTATCCGGTGGTTAATCCTTGTGATCTTCCAGGCTTTGAGGTGCTGTCCATTTTCCATCCCACTGATGACGTTATCAATTCGGTTGTGATCGCGCGTAAGTTTACTGTGGCTATGGATGATGAGTCTTCACTTGATCGGGGACGGGGGCTTGGCTCTCTTCATATGCTGCCAGTGCCTTGCAAGTATTGTGATGAGATCCATCCTTTCAATCCCCTCAACAAGCTGCACATGATTGACGAGTTGGCCATTGAGAAGCATATCTCTTGAAAGCTCTCTCTCTCTCTCTCTCTAAGCTATAATATATCCATGCTATACATATATATACTATGATTGTGATGATCTCAGCCAAAGGGGAATTGGACCCTAATTGGCTCTGCTTTGCTTTTGATCCTTACTAGCCCTCTAGGCAAGTCTCTGAATATGCTGTCGTTTTTGCAGCATATATGTTTCTTCTCTAGTGTTTGTTGTGTGTCTCGAACTACTACTTATTTACAAGGAATAAGGAAACCCTTTGGAGCAGTGGTGCTGAAGAAGAATTCCCCAATCCCATGAAGTTGAATGAATCTATGTACTGCAAGGAAATAAATAAATAATATATATATGTCACACATGCTTGCTATTTATATATATTTAATATGGCTTCTTTTCTAGGGTAGGGTAGGGGGGCTGGAGCCCCTTGGGGTAGGGTGGTTCCATCCCATGAAATGGTACGAACCAGGGGAAATTGGTTCTCTTGCTCGTTTTGGGTTTCTTTTTCAACTGTCAAATGGCGTGCTTAATTAGACCATCATCATATCACCTCATCAAACGGCTTGCTCAATTAGGCCATCATCATGTATGTTGTTCATTTGTATTGTTAGTTATGCTTCTATCATCATGTATATGTGCCATTCATTTGTTAGTTTTTGTTAGATGTTCAGTCAGCGGTTAGAGCATGGTCATGCCTCTAATTCTAGCTACCTATATATATATATATATATTGAATTCTTTTTTTTTTTTTGTCATTAAAAGTTAAACACAAACAACAATGATTCTTTAAATCAATTTTTCTTCTCAAATTGGTACAATTAAGAAAACAATCAAATCGACTCAAGATTCACTAAACTCAAACTTGTCCTGTAAACTACTTTCTAGAGTCAAATTTTTAATTTGTTATTTGATTTATTATATATATATATATATATTATATTAAATAATTAAATTAATATATATAATAATTTTAAATATATTTAATTTAATTATATTATTATAATAACTCAAAATTTAATAAACTTTATCTTAAATAATATATTTATGAAATTATAAATAAATACATTAATATATTTTTAAACAAATAAACTTCTAATCGAGTATATTTATAAATTTTTAATCAAATCTATTAATATTCACAAATTCATAATCATGTTTATAAATTTTGCCGAATCAACTTTACTCAACTCAAACTTAACTCATTTAAAAAATTAAGTTTAAACTCAACTTATTTATTTTAAGAAACGAACTCAAATGAGATTTTATTAACTCAAATGTCGAGACGCTTGCAAATAACAAATAACTCGGCTCACATGCAACACTAAGTACAACACTAGGTACAATTTTCATCAATAATATAAATGCATTGCAATCACATGACCCCCTTCTGCCATCAATGCCATTCATGTCAAACTCCATTGAACATTTCGCCTGTACTAATAAAGGATTCATTTCATAATGAAATAGGACATACCTAGCTGCTGAACTGGATTTCTGACTTGGGGGATATATATATATATATATATATATTGACATCGGGCGTCACTGGGTGGAAACTCTTTCATATCGTATTAGAACTGTACTTGACCCCCCACCCCCCCACCAAAAAAACAAAAAAACAAAACAAAATTAAAAAAAAAATGAAAAAAGTTCTTCAACCAAAGCTCCTAGAGAGCAGCACTCTTATAACAGGAACATTAGTGTGAAATGATATTAGAGATTAGAGAGAACACTTTGATTGTTTGTGACGCTTTCCTTAAAACCGGTATCCATCACCGCTTCCGGCAATATCTGGGGCGCAATTTATCAAGCCTCTCCACATACTCCATTGGAGTTGAATTGCCGCAGAATACATCATCCCATATCTTCTGCAGATCTGTTGTTCACATGAAATCAATCCATTGTCAACATTACCCACCACAATTATATTAACAACCATTCTTCTGTTTTATACACACACATACCTATAAATTTGGCTTCAAATAACGATTAGAAAAGTTATACAGAGAGAGAGAGAGAGAGAGAGAGAGAGAGAGAGAGAGAGAGAGAGAGAGAGAGAGAGAGCGGAGACGACAACCCCTAATATAACATTTGTAATTGCAACTCATCTCTTGCCTCTTTAAGAATGCCTAAACATTAGATTAGATTAGTGTTAAGTGCTGACACTTTCTTTGATGATTGAATACTACAGCCCACAAGAGGAGTAAGAAAAAGCAAAGAGTACCAAGTCCAAATATATATTAGCTTCAAGCAGTAAACACTTGAGATCAAACAAATATATGTGAAGTCAAGTTTTCCATCTTCTTTTTTCTTTTTTTTTTTGCTTGGGGGGAGGGGGGGTGGTCTTTGCTCACAATATTTAGTCCAGGTGTGTTTTCTTCACATAATTAGTCAACACAAGCACCTTTCCAATGAATAGTCCCAACTTTCTCTCTTTTCCACTATCACAAATTATTGAATTCCCAGCTTTCTTGCACCTCACCACCTTTTAGGTTTCTATAGACTATCCGCAGACCCCCCGAGCCAGTATGTGGCACCTAGCTTGTACCAAGCCCCCTCGGGGAAATGTCAACTTTCCTGGTGCCTTAGAACTTTAGGAAGCTAGCAACCTTTAGAGAGTGATCTTTAGAGAACTTGGAGAATGCTTTTGATTAGAAACTGAAGTGTGTGCAAATGGGGGAGGGTGGAGGTATATATAACCATCCATCTCCACAATCAATGGTTGAGATCAAAGTGATCTAATGGCTTACGAAAATGATCATTCCATCTACCTGACTTTTAACCTTTCATATTCTAACCCTTCACGTTAAAGAACATACAAGAACAATATAGAACATACTAGAGAACACTAGAAAGTGTTGGAACATTTTAGAAGGTCCAGAGTGCTCATGCATGTGGTTGATCCAGTCATTCCCTGTCGCATCCCCTCCATGGTGCTTGCATGGCATTTAACCCCTACTATCTTGGTCTCTGACAGTCTGCTATGTGCCATATTAATTTTGACCTAACCACTAGCGAATGTATCCCGTGCTGGCCTTGCATAATTGAAGAACCCATCCAAACCCATGATCATCTTATACCACTCAACAGTCAGTCTTAGATGGTTTTTTCCCAAACTTTTCCATCAATATCATACCGCTCATAGACTTCCACTAAACAAGCAACCTTTGTGCAGCAGGTGAGATCACATGGTAAAATTGGCAAGTGATGGCGATTTCGAAATGCAAAACAGTGATTACTGGAAAATTTTCATTTTCTAATACAATAATGATGATGCCATAGGAAAGAAGTACAAAAACTTCACAAAAAGGTCATTTAATGAAAACATACCAGCTCCATCTGTAGAAGCAAGACACATAATGATTGTGTCAAATCTTGAGATCTTGACTAAATTCTGCAAATATTTCACAGCCAAATCCATTTCTTCACTGCCAAATGGATAAACCATGACATTTAAGCAATAAAGAAAACAGGAATACATACATGTCTCATAAAATTTACAGCCAGACATGTCAACCCAATAAAATGAAAATTTACCAGATAGAAATCATCTACTTACTTGAAAAAGGTGGCAATACACTTAATAATGTCAATTAGCATTGGAGCAGACAAGGCATTTTTAAATATCTGTGGTAGTGCAACTGGTGATGTGACCTAAACATTCAAAAAAAAAAAAAATGATCAGGAGCTACATAGATGAACCAGCTGAAATAACATAACGTCCAAACAAAGAGCACTGGGAAGAATGGTGCCCCAACTTCAAAATGCAAGCATGAATGGTCATTAGTTCAACTATGTCATGATAGGCATCTAGGGGAATTAAAATCAGGCTAGCACAAAGACAGTTCTGGTTAGCTAATAAACCATAAGTTTGTCAACCTGGCTGGATAAGTAAAATAAGATTTTTGATAGATATTCATCTGGAAATTCCATTCTTCCAATTCCAAATGAATATATATGTATTGTCATTGGTTCAACAGTAATAGCTACTGATGCAAGTAGTCATCCCCCCCCCCCCAAAAAAAAAAAAAACTCTCCAGTCTAGGTGAAGGTAGTGATAAATGGTCTATATATTTGTACAAAAGGATCACCATTGCAGACCTTCAACAAACGAGCTTGTAAAGTACGGTCACCAGCAAGTCCTCGCCAAGAAAGCTCAAACTCATAAGCTGAATTTGGTGGTGTGATGTTTTTTGCAGCTTCAACCTTAGCAAAAGATGCTGCTCGAGCAGCAAGCTCCTGCACTGATGCTTTCAGCTCTTGCTTTTCAAGATTCCCCTGTGAAACATCATAAGGGACAAAAACAATCATACAAGGAAACACCAGTTGCAAGAGAGACCAAAGGATGAAATGGGAACAACACCAGCATTAGAAATTGCCTAGAATAACGTAAGATGGAATATTATAAGATGTAATTTACAATTGCACATGTAGGAAAACATTTCTCCCCGGCAATGTACAACTCACTTGGATTTCTCTATCTTTCTCATATTATAAAACTAAATGGGGTTCCCCAATGCATGAGGCTCCCATTTTGTATGGATCAGATTGCTTGCAAGGAGGCTGTTTCTACAACCCAAACCTCTAACCTTCTAGTCACAAAGGAGCAAACTTACTGTTGTTACTAAGGCTGGCCCTCAGCTGATATTAAAAACTAAAAAAATTAACTAAATTTTTTGTGAGAGAAGTTTTCAGACTCAAAATACATCCATTTGAGAATGGTAAGTGCCCATAGAACCATGCCATTGAAAATCTTCATCTTTATTATATGCAGTTCCATGGAAAAAATTCAGTTCCATGTGAACTCTTAAAATTGGATCTAACAGCATCTCTATGAGAGGGACTGACTTCTTGTTCTCTGAGTCTAGAGCGTTTGCTTTCCATTTCCAGCACAGATGTAGGTGCCTTTGCAGGAACTTGTTGGCAGTCACTGTCCTGGCAGCAGCATTTGCAAACTCAGTGGAAAATAATAGGACACATCATATTCTAGAGAAAATAAACTAAAATGGGTACTGGAAGTACAGTAATCACCATTCTACTGCTTTCCATATCAATCTCCACTCCCAAGCCTTCCCCCCCACCCCACACCCAACAAAAAAATAACAATAATAAAGACAAAAAAGAAAAAACAACATATAAAAAAAACTAGCAACTTGATGTGAGTCTTGCACCAACTTCTCAAGAACAAACGTAGCAAATTATTCCAGTAAATCAGGAACCTCAAGCACTCTTTAGCTGACACTAAAAGTTGATCTTAATATTACCAAGCAAAAAAAACCGTCAATCTTAAGCCTCAAGAATATGGCATTGAAACAACTTCTTCAGGATTATACAATAGCATTATGCTAAGTATTTCCTCAATTCTTATAATATGATCAGATTTTTGTAGAACAACTAATCTTTGCTATTTGTAATTCATTTACCATTACCAAATCAAGTGAGTTAAAGAATGATAAGCAACATTAACTAGTGGGCCATCAACTTATTGTTCTCCTCATGAAGTCCCCAAAACAATTAGAATACAGTTGCTGCTCCTTGGGAATGTGTCAAGATAGGAACTTCTGACATAAATTTTTTTCCAACTTTTGTCCACCCAGATAGTGTTTGTTAACCAAGATATAGGCTGGAAAAAGTAGAATATGGAAAACATTCTAAACAAAAGTGTTTTCCATTGTGTTTTGTTAAATTTATTTGGCAACTCTTGGAAAAGAAGTCACGTGACTTCTTATCTGGAATTGTTCAGATAAATGTATCTCTCCCCTCTTTCTAGATAAATTTATCTTGAACTTTACAGATAAGAAAAAAATCACACATATGTCCCTTAATGCATTCCAAAAAATTTAACAAAAAGTCAGATAAACATCTTGGAATGCCTCTCAGTCTTACCTTAACCATTCCATATTTTAGTCCGAAAAACATTCCAACCTTATTTTGATACAATCTTATGTTGTTCATTTTAATAAACGCTATCCCAGAAAGTAGGTCACAAGTAAATTACAGCAATCAGAAAACAAAAACAAAAGCCAATGGCATTAGGACCTTGTTGCTATTTTCCTGAATAGCAGCAGCTCTCATTTTCTCAGAACTATTTGATGCACACCCCATTTGTCCGTTCACTTCTACCTTTGGCTTTCTCACTGTTGGTAATTCTTGCACAGAGCTCCTCAAGGCTTCAGATGCCCGTTTTAGCATTTCCTGTTTTAAAAAACAAACGTGACTGCTATGAGTTTGACTGACAGTTACCACAGCTCTTCTGTAAAACAGATTCAGGTCTTAGCCAAAAAAAACATGTAGCAGAAAAACAGAAGCAGGTAACATTTTGCTATGCAGAATATCCGCTTGAACCTCCACTGGTCAGAGATGCTTGGGGCTTCTTCTTCAGCGTTGCTGGATTACAGTGAGTTATGCCAAAGTCAGTTGAGGGCTTCTGGTTTGTGTGAGAGAGCCATCATTTCTTCTTTGGAGCAAAGACAATTGTAGGGCCTTCTGCCATTTTTGGGTTGTGGCGCCTATAGAGGGAGCAGAATTGTAAAGCCTTTCATGCAGTTTGGCATTTCATATATTTCCCCAGAGGCTCTATTGTTTCTCATTATTTCTTCGGTTTCAAGCTCATATTCTATTTCTTTCCTGTCTTTCACTAGGCTTTCTCCCCAGCAGCTCAGTTGGGTGTCTTGTGTGGACCCCTCCCCCCCCCCCCCCAAAAAAAAAAAAAAAAAAAAACAAAAACAAAAGCCAGCTAACTTCGTTTTCTTATTTATCACCAGAGAGAGAGAGAGAGAGAGAGAGAGGGGCACCACTTTCCATGTAATCCTGCTAGTTCGTGTAGAAATTTGATCTAAACAGTTGCTAGACAGTCAGGTTCGCCCATTACAGATTGTACATCAATCTTAACTCAAATTCAAATCTGTATTATGATCCTCAGCAGTGCTTCAATTAAAACAGTGAGGTTCAAGTGTCCAGTTCCATTAAGTAAAAAGATCTATATGGAAAAAGTGTATGGTACTGCAATTCAGACAGCAATGAGCAACTTTGTTATTCGTCATGGTTTCCTAGTTCTCCTAAAGCATTGCCACCCAATGTGTAGTTAAACATCTTAAGCCTGAGCATTCACAATGAAACAAAAGCATTAAGTTACTGAATCAGCTAAATGTTGATTGTATGCTAAATTCCAGAAAGACATAAATTTGAACTATGGGTAAAATGTTTACCTTGTCATATAATGATTTGACTTCAGCATACTGCTTTTTGATTTCTTGGTTGTGAGGCTCCAACCTCAAGGCAAACTCAGCATCTGCAGTTAGCTTTACCACATCAGACATCAGAAATATTAAACCATCAGCATTCAGAAATGATTCAATTATTCAATTATTTTTAACAGAACGAGTATTCATTAGAAACATACCCTCAATTGATTCTTCAAATTTTCCAAGTTCTTTTCTGGCTGTTGATCGACGTGAGTATGCTTTAATGTAACGATCATCTAAATTTAAGGCCTCTGTGCAGTCATCCTCAGCCTCTTGAAATCTAATTGACCAACAAGAAGAGAAAGTAAAATGTAAGGCTCTGTACGTAAAAATAGTTCCCTCTCAAATATGTAATATTTAAAAAATAGAATGATTTGACATGTAAACACTACAACAAGACAACACGCCGTGCCTTAATCCCATATAATCGGCTATGTGAATAGCTCACTAATCTATATTTACGGCCATATCCTTTGTAACACCATTATATCTTATATCAAGTCTAAGAGTCTATCACTAAATTCTTCTTGGCCATACTCTGCCTACAAATTTTTTACATTCCATTCACTCTCCTCATCACAACATCAAAAGTCTTCTTTTCACATGACTAAACCATCTTAAATGCATCGTGCATTTTATCTTCAATAGGAACCACACTGAACTTATTTTTAATTCTGTCTTTTGATGTATAGCAACACATTATCGCAATAATACTCATATTTTGCACACGTTAGTGCTTAACTGCTTAAGATTTTGTGCCATACAACAAAAGTAGTGTTGTAGTATTCAGATAAATTTTTTCATTTAACTTCAAAGAGATTTTAGAATTGCATAACACACCATAAAAACTTCTTTTTAACCACATTGCTTAATTTTATGTGCAACATCCTAAATAATGTATATGTCTTTTTGAACAATTAATTCAAGATATCTGAACTAATAATTTCTTAGAATAACTTGATTTTAAGTCTTACTCTCATACATCCACACTTTATTTTACTAGATGTAGATTTCATATTTGGTTTTAATACGCTCAACTTGAAACTTTTAAACCCTGAGGTGTCCCTTAGTAGCTCAAATTTAAAATTCATGCCTTCTTTTGTATCAGCCACCAAGACAATGTCATCTACAAATAACATACACCAAGGCACCTCTTCCTAAATGTGCTTAGAGGCTTCAACCACCAGTAAATAAAAGAGATGAGGATTCAGTTAGATCCTTGATGTCATTTAATTGTCATTGAAAATGTCTTAACATTTCCTCCATTGTCCTAACACTTATTTCTACTCTACAACACATATTTTTAGTAACCTATACATATGTAACTTAGACCCCCTTTTTCTCTAAAATTTTCTATAGAACATTTTGGAAACTCTTATCTTAGTTCAAGTCTATTAACACAATGTGTAAATCTTTTTGTTTACCTCTAGATCTTTCTATCAGGCACCTCAGCAAGTATATAGCTTCTATCATTGATGTACTACGCGTGAAACCAAATTAGTTTCTCTTCTTGACATTTGCTCAATCACCTTCTCCCAAAGTTTCATAGTATTTGCTTATTAGCTTGGTCCTACTGTAATTTTCCCAACTTTGAATATCTCATTTGTTCTTGTAAATGGGCACTAGAATGCTCTTCTTCCATTTGTCAGGCATTCTCTTTGATTCAAGGACACATCAAATAATTCTGTTGACTACAAGATGCATTCTTCTCCCACACATGTTAATGCTCTATCAGCACACAAGCTTTATCCAACCATTTTCCATTTGTGTGTCAGAACTAACAACAACAACACAACATATCCAGCCGTTATCCCACTATGTGGGGTTGGCTACATGAATTCTAGACTTCTATGTGGGTTATATCCCAACAGATAGTTTGTCTAGAATTCATATTTGGATCCGACTAGGTTTTACGCTGGCTGTCGGCTACCTAACGCAACCCTCCTCCTTTATCCGGGCTTGGGACCGGCAGTGGATAATATCCCCTGGCAGAGTAATGATGAAATGAAGTTTGAACACCATCTTCACATGGAGAAATTTCATGAGATGGTGGTGAATGAGGATAATTGATATAGTTGTGTGTCAGAACTAAACTAATAAAAATTTCTAGTGGTGTATTCACCAAGGGAGACCATTCGTGTAACAAAGCCTCGGCAATGTCCAAGTGATCTGGGGGCTTCTCTCGGGCTTATACCTCTTGCAAGTAGGTTAGTGTCTTGGACTACTTTATAAGACTCATGGCCATAAAGTATCACAGAAGGATGAGGGTGGTACATAAAAGATGTCCTTGGTATCTCACTGTCCATGGAAGAAGACCAGACTCTAACCATGACATGGATGCAATACAATAGTAACATGCTATCTAAAGTTAGAAAATTCAGGATACAACGGATTAGGAATATGCCAAAACATAAAGAATCTTAATAGTTATTTCAGAGAGCTCTGTTCATAAATATTTTGAAAGTTTTTGGTCTTATAATTCTTAAAATATTCTCCAAAGAAAAGAAATAAACATCCAGAACTCCGTACTCATCACTAAATTTGAAATTGTAAACTTATGATGTGTTTCATCTGGCCATTAACCAATTGGCACAAATGCTATCACAATAGGCCAGCATGGCTTGCAGAAGGTTGCCACACTCATCATGGAAATTTTTATACATGTTAAAAGATGTCCTATCTTTTCTCATACAGGGTTGAATTTTGAGAATGCAAAAGGTCCAAGTTTGTTGATGAGAGAAGTGAGACAGCTTTATATTAAGGATCTGATATTACAATCAATTGCACAAAATTGGCAGTTAGATCATTGGCTTTCATCACACATGATCCAAAATTTCAGATACTAACAAATGGATCTATATCCTCTGCAACCATTTCTTCACTATTTCCACGTAAAATTTGTTTTTCTTCTAAAGAAAAACTTGCCTCTTTATTTTTAGATAAGCCATTGCCCTATTTGCATAAGCTACTGCAGTTGGTGATAACGCTAGGCTCCGAGAATAGCACTCAATTGCTTCTTGAAACTTCTTCTGTTTAAAGTATTCATTTCCCTGAAAATCATGGACAGTGAAGGTCAATATCAGGAGTGTCTATTTCTACAATTGCAGACAAATCATAATTTAATTTTTAACAGAATGAATCATACCAATTCCTTCTCTGATGCAGCATCAAGAGAACTCTCTTCTGGCATGAAACCACTTGACAAATTCCTGATTGTATCATATTTTGTTGAGTAATGATATTGTCTTACTGTACTTGAACTATGAGATGCAGGGGCATTTGTCATGGGTCTTCTATCCTCACCAACTACCCCAATATTCTGAGGAGATGACACCTTCAACAATGAAATCAAAATTTGCGGTATGGATAGATAATAGATATAGTCACATGGACACCTTCAACTAGCCACACAAGTGATCATTGTAAAAATATTCACAGGACACAGATAAGTTGAGTCACATTGTTCAGACTACAACTTCATCAGGGGCTCCATCAAAATTTTTATTTAAGAATATAAAATATCCAAACATGTTGCTAAGCTCATGCAGTTAGTGCACAGTTCATTTGATTAACGAAGAAAGAAAATATAGAAACATCATTTACAGAACACCAATTCATCATATACACCGCCGACTAGATGAAATATGATATCAACAGTGAAATAAGGCTTGTGATTTCCCTAACAAAAGACCAATTCCCCAATTCCCCAATTCCAAATATGAAATGACTGCCACAATAGCAATGAAAGGAAAAACTCTAATCACTTCTACTTTTACCATATCACGTTTGTCAAGGCCTCGCATCTTCTGTTTCTTGTCTTTGTCATTAAGTGACATCTCCCAATCCTGCAAGTCGTTCAAAAACCCCTGGAAATCCTGTTGGATGTTCCAAACAGAAATTACAGCATGTAAAAATAGGTATTCTTATTTTATTTGAACAATAGAATCTACGAAAATCACCCATTAAAATCTATTTAATTTCCAACAAAACTAGATGAGTATTAAACTTCGCCTGGGGATGTTATCCACTGCCGGTCCCAAGCCTGGATAAAGGAGGAGGGTTGTGTTAGGTAGCCGACAGCCAACATAAAACTTAGTCGGATCCAAAACATGAACTCTAGACAAATTATGAAAAATCGTTTGGGCGTGGGCGTAACCCTTCATAGCGACGCGCTACACTGCCCCCGTGTAGTGACAAGTGAGCTAGGGCCGCTGCATCGGCGCCCGGATGTAGTGATAAATGAGCAAGTGTTCTCGCATTTGCTTGGACGGATGTGGGTAAAGAAGTTAGTCCAAAATCAAAATCAAAACCAAAATCAAAATCAAAACCAAAATCAAAATCAGAACCAAAATCAAAATCAAAAACAAAATCAAATTCAAAGTCAAGGCCAAAAACAAAATCAAATCCAAAGTCAAGGACAAAAACAAAATCATAGATTAAGGATTGGGTCATGGAACATAGGAACATTAACAGGCAAAGCTATGGAAGTGGTGGATGTGATGATTAGGAGAAAAATTAATATTATGTGCCTTCAAGAGACGAGATGGGTAGAGAAAAAAGCAAAAACTTTATCAGAAGCTGGATATAAACTATGGTACACAGGAACTGATCGAGCGAAAAATGGAGTGGAGATTATTATGGATAAAAGCTTAATAGATGAGGTAGTGGATGTAAAGAGAATAGGGAATAGGATTATTATGGTGAAGATTAGTCTAGGAAGAATAACTATGAATATCTTTAGTACATATGCACCACAAGCGGGGTTAGGTGATGAGATAAAAGCAAAATTCTGGGAGGATCTAGAGGGACTCATACAAATGATACCAAGAGGAGAGAAAGTGATTATAGGAGGTGACTTAAATGGGCACGTGGGTAGAGACGGAAACGGATATAGAGAGGTACATGGAGGGTATGGATTCGGGAAAATTAATAATGAGGGTAAATCTATCCTAGATTTTGCTATGGCATATGGGCTCATTATAACCAATACAAGGTTCAAAAAACGGGACGAACACTTAATCACATATAAAAATATCACCTCAAGCACCCAAATAGATTACTTCCTCATGAGACAAGAGGATCGGT
Source organism: Diospyros kaki (assembly GCA_036245055.1). NCBI lineage: Eukaryota > Viridiplantae > Streptophyta > Magnoliopsida > Ericales > Ebenaceae > Diospyros > Diospyros kaki. The sequence continues at coordinate 41,730,684 of BSEG01000012.1, forward strand.
TATGTTGTAGGGATTGTAAGGTAATACCGGGAGAGTGTCTGACTACTCAACATAGACTTCTAGTACTTGACGTCCAAGTAAGAAATTGGAAGAGAAAAAATCACATAAAACAAAATCCAAGAATCAGGTGGTGGAATTTAAAAGGGGAGAAACAACTAATCTTCAAAGAAAAATTAAAGGGTAGAAGGGAGTGGAATGGAGAAAGACAGACAAACCAAATGTGAAAAGAAATGGCTAATGCTCTGAGAAGCGCGGCAAAGGTAGTCCTTGGAGAGACAAATGGTAGAGCCCCTAACCTTAAGGAGTCTTGGTGGTGGAATGAAGATGTACAATTGAAAATTAAAAATAAGAAAACTTGCTATAAGGTGGTATATCAATGCAACAATGAAGAAAATCAAAAAAATTATAAAGAAGCAAAAAAGGTAGCAAAAAGAGCTGTTAGTGAAGCAAGGTCAAAAGCATATGAGAATCTATATAAACGACTTGATACAAAAGATGGAGAAAGGGATATATATAAATTAGCTAAAGCAAGAGAAAGAAAAACACGGGATTTAAATCAAGTGAAATGCATAAAAGATGACAATCAAAATGTTTTAGTAAATGAGGGAGCGATTAAGGAGAGATGGAAAGAGTATTTCACAAAATTATTCAATGATGGTGGTGACACAAGAGTTAGGTTGGGACAACTTAGTAACTCCGAAGGGAATGTGAGCTACACATTCTATCGACGCATAAGTTCAAATGAAATAAGGCAAGCTTTAAAAAATACGAAAAATCATAAGGCAGTGGGACCAGATAATATACCAATAGAAGCATGGAAATGCATGGGAGAAGAGGGCATCTCCTGGCTAACGCAACTATTTAACGTGATCCTTAAATCAAAAAAAATGCCAGATGAGTGGAGGAAGAGTACTTTGGTTCTTATATACAAGAACAAAGGAGATGTTCAAAACTGTGAAAATTATAGAGGAATTAAGTTAATGAGTCATACCATGAAACTCTGGGAGAGAGTAATAGAGCAGAGGCTTAGAAAAGAAACAAATGTGTCAGAAAATCAGTTTGGTTTCATGCCTGGCAGGTCAACAATGGAAGCTATATATTTACTGAGGCGTCTAATGGAAAGGTATCGGGATCATCAGAAGGACCTACATATGGTGTTTATAGATTTAGAAAAGGCCTATGATAGGGTCCCTAGAGAAGTATTATGGAGGGTTTTAGAGAAGAAATGAGTCAAAATAGCCTATATACAAGCCCTTAAGGACATGTATCATGGTGTAGAGACAAGGGTCAGAACATGCGGAGGGGATACTGAACCATTTACAACTACAATAGGACTGCATCAAGGTTCTGCACTAAGTCCATACTTATTTACCTTAGTAATGGATGAACTCACTAAAGATATTCAGACAGATGTGCCATGGTGTATGCTATTTGCAGACGACATAGTGTTGGTGGATGAAACAAAAGAAGGAGTGAACACTAAGCTTGAGTTGTGGAGAAACAATTTAGAATCTAAGGGATTTAAATTAAGTAGAAAGAAAACAGAATATATGGAATGCAAATTTAGTAAAAATGCAAGAGTGGATGATGTTATAATAAAATTAGAAGACCAAATCTTACAAAGAAAAGACCATTTCCGATATTTGGGATCAGTGATTCAAAAAGATGGAGAAATTCACGAGGATGTCGCACATAGAATTAAGGCAGGTTGGTTAAAATGGAGAAATGCATCGGGAGTGTTATGTGATGGTAAAATCCTATTAAAATTGAAAGGAAAATTTTATAGGAGAGCTATAAGACCAGTCTTGCTGTATGGCTCAGAATGTTGGGCAGTCAAATACCAGCATGAGCAAAAGACGAGTGTAGCGGAGATGAGGATGTTAAGATGGATGTGCGGACATACAAGAAATGATAAAATTAGAAATGAAGTTATTCGTAATAAGGTAGGAGTAGTGCCAATCGAGGAGAAGATGTGAGAGACTAGACTAAGATGGTTTGGTCATGTGAGAAGGAGACTAAGAGATGCTCCTGTGAGGAGAGTTGATAAAATGGAACAATTAGTCACAAAAAAAGGTAGAGGTAGACCCAAAAAGACTTTGGGAGAGACATTAAAGTTCGATATGAAGTATATGGATCTAAATGAAGATATGACAAACGATAGAAATATATGGAAGTCTAGAATTCATGTAGCCGACCCCACATAATGGGATAAAGGCTGGATATGTTGTTGTTGTTGTTAAAACTAGATGAGTATTACTTTCTTCAACTGAACTTATCTTGAAATTAAAATTACCAGCACTAAAATCAACCTAATAAGAAAATCAAAGATAAGAATTTGTGTGCTAGAAGTTCTATTTCTAAACAAGAATATTGGAAACTCCCCAGTTGGTCTCTTAAGAGTAACAACAGCAAATTTTGTTTTTGAAGCTTTACAACTTTCACTTCTTTTTAATATCATATAACACCTATTAGTAATTTAATATATTTCAAAATACAATTTTTAATATACAAATTAATTCCAGTATTAAATATAAAATGTATGTGCTTGATTGCTGTGATTCTTACTAGATAATAATTATTTAAATTTATTGGTGTTTTTTCTAATTTATTCATGTGTAGGTCATGATTTTAATTTATGATGGTCTGAATTATATTGACCAAATTAGTTGTCTTTCTAAAATTTATGTACTTGACTATTATGATTTCTTGTTTAGATAATTTGTATTATCTTTAATGGTGCTTTACTCAGATTTATTCATGTGTAGGTTATGATTTTAATCTCAAAATCGTGCATATTATATTAACATTATTATTGGTGGTGGTTAACAATAGGCTAACTCTTGGAATTCTCTTCTTCCATGCATGCACGCCAATAGGAGAGGTGTTTTTTTCGTATGATGAGGTTAATTTGTACACATAAAGAGAAATCTAAATTAGTTTATTCAGTTCCATTACACAACTTTATGAAAATATCATATTTGTTCTCTTTCATATTGAGACAGTTGATCATTGTTTATGGGAAGTATATAAATGCTAAAGGTAGAGTACCATAATCCAATGCACCAAATCACAGCGGGGTGCAAACCATTCTTACATAAAGTGACATTTACCAGGATAAGTTTTTCTCCCTAATTTATAGATTTAATTAATGTTTATTTATTTTTAACTAGAGGGGTGGCCCCTACTCCACACGTGCAAGTAAAAAGATAGAAAGTTCCAAGTGAAGGCTCACTCTTGAGGGGTGGCACTTGGTGGTCACAGTTTTTTTTTAAATGAACATGAGTTTTGGCGTAATGTTAAGCTTGGTCTTCTTCTATTTTGATTTGAAGGTCATCAGGTCAACTCCTTTGATTGCTAGTTTCTTTAAGCAAATATATATATATATATATATATAAAATACATTTTGGGAAATGAAAAAAGCTTTGGACGCCAAACCTAGTGTTTGCTTAAATAATAGAATAAATTTCTTACAGTTCATTTGTGTTTGGAATTTATCACGATTCAAAATACTGGTTTTTTTTTTTTACCAAATTCTCCAACAAAAGCAACTCCAGCAAAGCATGGCGGTTAATTTATTTCTCCCAATTACGTAGCACTCTCTCTCTCTCTCTCTCTCTCTCTCTCTCTACTTATCTTGCAAACACAATTAGTATTAGGTCAAGCACAATACCCAAAATCTTCATTTGCTTGCTTTTGTTTGTCTAGTGACACAACAGAAAGCAACAAGTCGCATAGCAAGTTCTGGTAGGCCGACCTAAAGGATCATCCAAGTTCCAAAGTTTAAGGACTAAACCTAAACCCAACAAACAAATTTTGTTTCCGATTCCACAAAATCCTTCCAAATGAAGTAATTACGAGAATATGAGCACACAGAAGATAATGGAAGACAAATCAAAGCAGAAGCAGATACAGGGAGAGAAAGAGAAGCCGTACCAGAGCTTGATCGCGGCCGTGCTTAGTCGGAGCCCTAGCCATTGATTTTGGGGGAGCTGATGCTCGCGAGCGGAGAAGAAAACAGGCAGTTTTGAATTTATGAATTATTCTATAATTATTTTAACAGCGTTTTCAAACAGTTAGATCCCTAATTTTTCCAAATAAATTTTCGGTAACTTATTTCGTTATGGATAGTATTTATTAAAATGAGTACGATAAGATTTTATTAAAATAATTTAATTATAAAATTTAAGATAAGTTATTTGAATAAAAATAAGTGATAAATTTATTTTAAAAATTTAAGATAAAAAATTATGTAATTTATTTTTAAAAAATTTAACAAATACACTAAAAATTACTTTTATTTTGGATGTTTTTCACATTCTATATTTTTCGATTTATAGTTAACAAAGGTTGTCTAATTAAGTAAAAGACACATTTGTCCTCACACAATTTCTTAATTTCCAATTTATACATCTTCTTCATCTCATTGTCTTCGCCATCACCACCTCTCTCTAACTTCAGGCATCATCTCTAATTCTTTTATTGTCGTCGATTGTTGTCTTTAAATCTATCCTCATTGGTTGTTGCCTCCAAATTCATCGTCGCCTTCTCCATGTCCGTTGCCTTCGTTTACTTCTTTCATATCTACCATTGTCATCTGTCGCCCATATCTCTATTATCGCCATTTCTTTTTTTATTTGCCGACTCTCTGTGTGTGTATATATATATGTAACGTATATATTGTATTAATAAATTTTTATAATAATTATATATAATTAATCAACGCATAATTATAATAATTTTATCAGTTAGAAATTAATTTATAAATTATTTTTATGAATATTATCTATGTTATTTAGTAACATATTTATTTTCGTCTTTTTAATGAATTCTGATAGCTTATCAATTTTTTTAAACTAAACACATAATTATTTAACTAATAATTTAAAATATATTTATTTAAATATATTATTAAATTAAACACTACCAAAATTTTAAGTTTTACATATAAAAGAAAAAGAAAAAAAAACTTATAAGCTTTTAAAAAAGGGTGCGCCAAACACTCTTTAAGTGGTTATTTCGGATGTTTCTGGAATTTGAAGAGGAATCGCTCGTCAGTCGCCAGACTATATATAGAGAGAGAGAGTCTGGTTAATTTCTGCAATAATAGGATAGTTTGAGGCCTATTTTAAAATTGAGTAAATTACAAAATATACGCGCCACTGGACATTTTTATGAAATTTTACTAAATTATTTTGGATATCTTTTTCATTATATCTTAATAATGTTACCAAATTTGATAAAAAACGAACTACAATTAAACCATCAATCATACATACAAATACATAATTTTATATAAAAAATTTAAATAAAAAAATTATGGGCATAAATAATAAAATATCACTAAATAAATATTACTACAATAAAAATTAGATTACCACACAAATTTTATTACATTAAGTACTTATTTATAGATCTAAAATTATTTATAAATATACACAAAAAATTATATCATAATCAAAAGATGATTCATGATGATATTTTTCTAAATAAGATAAATCTCAATCAAAATATAATTTGATAATATTTTAATCATAATCAAATTCAAAATCTTAATTGCAGTCAAATTAAAAAACTAAATCAGAAATGAATTAGAATTTTAAGTTATAATTATCACAAATAATATTTTATTTGATCATCTCTAAATAATAATTTATTTTTTAAATAATTTTATTATTACATCAAACCTTAATTTATTTAAAATTCACTTAAAAATAAAAAATATATATAACTGTCAAGTGCCACTCCATGAAAATATATTTAAGATTTTTTATTTATTTGTATGTGTAGCATTGAGGTTGAACATTTGGTAAGTTGGGTTACAAGTTGCTCAAATCAAATAAATCAAAAAAAAATTAAAAATCAAATTGAATCAGATAAATAGATGTTCAAACAGAATAAATCAAAAAATAAGAAAAATTGAAAAAACTAAATTGATCAAACAAATTGAAAAACTAAAATATATATATAATTGATAAAAAAATAACATTATTTTTTATATTTCGTTCGATTTAGTTATTTTAATTTTTTTAATAAAAAAATCAAATAAAATCAAAATAATCGAAACACTCAAATTTAAAAACCAAACCAACTTATCAATTTTACCTGATTTAATAATTTTGATTTAATCAAAATAATACTCGCTCACACTAGCCAACCTATGTTTTTGGCTTTTGAACCATAAATTTCGTGTATTTTTTATTTTTTGACAAACAATATCATTATTTTTTCTTTAAAACTCCCATAGTATCCTTTTATGTTATTGACACATTTATTAAGTTACAAATAAGATAAAGTTAAATGATTGAGATAGGTTTGGTAGACCTAATCATGATTATGATTTTAAACACCTAAACAAGCATATTTAGTTTAATACATGATACCCAATAATTTGTTGGATGATATAATGTAACTAAAATCCACTGTATGGAGTGAACAATTACCTAAGTGGTGAAATTAGTCTCTTTGGATTAACATTATATAGTGTTTGATATGAATATAGATTACTGAGTTAAATCATATAAATTTCATATATTGTATTATTGTTGTCGCTTGAATGTAATATAGATTTATTGACTAGAAACGTTATTGTCAAGTTGTTTGAACTTTACAAAAAAGAGAACAACTAGATGACGTAGATAAATTTTTATGCAAACACTCCGATACTTAAATCAGATATCGAATACTTGAAAGCTATATTAAAATTAGTATTAGAGACGTATTTTTTAAAATTATAACATGTAATACCCTACTTTTTTCAAGTATACGTTAACTCGAGATTTCGAGAATTTTATTTTTTATCCTACACTCAACGTAAATTAAATCCCGACAATCCCGATCTACCATCTCAGCATATCAACTTAAAGGAATAAGGTAAGACAAGTAATATCACATCAGCAAAAGCGATATCAAAACCTCGATAATACAAAACCGTAATTCCTTTATTCATAATATAAAAATCGTACTATTGATGTTTAACATGACATCATCAAAATAATATACCTACAACTGAATATATTGTACATAATAAAAGACCTACAAAAGATCTAATACATAGCTACCAGCTACATCTTGAGAACTTCTTTTCCTTTTGCCAAACTACTTTCACTTTGAACATTTGAATATTCCAGCGACAAAATCCAAATTAGATGATGAATCATTTAAACAAGAATTCAAAATATTTTCATGAATATATGCAAAATCATGAATAAAACCGACATGTTCTGTAAACACCCTTGCCCGAATTTAATTTTAATTATACCAAATGAATAATAACTCCATAAATAATGTTAGGAGCCGAATTGGAGTAAGAGAAGGGGTAAAATACAGAAAACAACAGGGACTTACACGAAAATTGTAGGGTTTATAGAGGGAGTTTAAAACTTGTCTTTTACTAACTGATTCCACCCTGAATTGTTCCCCCACTGCAGAGATTAATAACAGTAACGATAATAGTAATACAATAATAACATTATTATAATAACAACAATACATTCATAATAACCATAATCCTATACCAATAATAATAATGGTAACAATATTGATACATTAGAAGTAATAATATATAATAATAATAACTTAATGCTTACTAATATGCAAATATCACTTTTTTTTTAGAATATACAAATAGGGAAGTATGTATTTATTATTAATAACATATGTACTTATCACCACTAATATGCACTCACGGCTAAGGGCCATTTTCTATTTTATTTAAATTCCTTGCACTCATACACAGTGATATTCACACACCCACACACTGCGTTTATGTATATATAAATTGACACACTCACAGTATCACACACTCACACGGACAAGGTAATATACACTTTCACGCACAAAACAAATAAAACCCTAATGAGTCTCATATTTAATTTAAATTAAATCATGCTAATAATATTCTCAATTTATATAATTAATACGCGACATTAAAACGAATTAAGAAAAGGCGTGAGATTCATAAAATGGAATGAGATCGCAAAGATAGAAGAAAGTTTGCCTTGCTTTAACAGATTACAACGTTTTCATACTTGAACACTATTAAATTAATACACGCTGTAAATTGGCATAAACTTTCAAAATTAACAAAATTGTACTCAAAATAAAATTTTAACCGTACAGAATGTTTAATACATATTGCTATACTCACCTAGGTAATCAAATCTCGATTAAACCGCGTTTAATCTTCAATTTTTCCCCCAAATTTCCCATTTTTTCTTCACCTTTGTGCGCCATCTTATTCTCCTTAATTTCTTCTCTGGCTGCTGCTCGAAGATACTCGATTCCTCTCCAATTTTAATTGCAAATTGCAGCTTAAAAAGCAAAGGAAAGGGACCACCAGCGGCTGCTGCGTTGCAACCCCAACTCACTTGCCGTTTTGGGCAAGGTTTTGGTTAAAAAATAGCCAAAACTTCCTCCAGCATTGGTTCGATTCCGTGTCTGGCCCCTGGGTCCCTCGTGCCCGTGCCACTCGCACTGCTTGCCTTCCTCAACATATTTATGCGCCCATTGTAACATCCCGTTGGAGCAATAGGAAGGACCGGAACAACTTACCCTGATGGACCTACGCGAACTTCCCAGGGGGGTCACCCATCCTTGAATTGCTCCCAGCCCAAGCACGCTTAACCCCAGAGTTCCTTGCCTACATTCAGTCCAAAAGGTATCCAACTGGTGTTATTTCCTTTCTTACACTATCCTCGATATATACTAACTTCTCTGGGCTCTCGGGGTATTACACCCATTTAATTATAAAGTAATCTCATCCCATTTTCAGGAAATTGAATTTAGGCCTCATAACTTCTAAAAATTATCACATGCACCCAAACTTCCATTTCCACTTATTCCACTTACACCCCAAATTTTTAAAAATTCACCCAAAATAATTTATTTTAATCTTTATTTAAATTAACCTAATAAATAATTATTTCCACCTATCGTTAAATAATTCAGCATTTCCTATAACTTCACCTAATTAATTCCTTCATTATTTTCATAAGTATTTCCAAATAATTTAATTATTTATCATTAATTTCCTATTTCCTAAAAACAACATATACTATTATTTTTTCTTACATCACCAAATTTCGTGATGTTACATGTCCAATCCCAAGAGAATTCCATAGAGCACTTAACCATAACTGGGGAAAATACAATCTCTCTAAAGACAACACAACCATATCAATACATTAACATAACACAATCTTGCTTAAAAGGGACAACCTCAACACATGGTATCACCCCTATATCATGTTAGGTTTTACCCTTCCACTTAAAAGCATTTTGGATCTCAATACAACATTTGCCACAAGAGGATCAACACTATCCCTGAAATTGACATCCACTTAGGTAATAATACTATTTCTCAAAGGGAGTTGGGGTGGTGTCTATTCTCAGCCCTACCACTTGAGCCAACTTCTGGGGTGGTGTCCATTTTCAGTTTCGCCACTTGAGTACCATAAGGTAAAATCTGTCTCAGCTCTGTCCCAAGTAGGTCACATGATATTAATTCTTAGCACGCATCTCAAGTGCTATCACTCAAGTGCCATAACACATGTTGACAACCCACATCCTATAAGGACATCACACTAACATGCCAATGTCATTATTACAAACCATGTATCATATAAAAATCAACATTTTCATGCATATAATTTAAAGTACAAAATTCAATACACATGTAAATAACCACTTTGGATGAACCATCTATATGCAAACAACTTATCACATATCAAATCATTTGTATAACATTACAACAAAAACAGGCATTAACGACCAAAAATTAGTGACGACATTAGTTTTGCTCGTTAATGTAGTATTATTAACGACTAAATATAAATCCTGTCGTTATAAGATTAGTTTTAATGACGGGCTAAATAAGTTGTCGTTAATAAATCATTTTCCCGTCGTTATTGACTAACAATTTTAATTCTAACCATAAAATAATAAAAAAAAATTAATAAGATTTAACTACTACTTATATAAACAATTATAATATAATTATATTTTTTAGTAAATGCACAAATATAATTATTAAACTATTATAATTGGTTATTATTATTTATTGATAATACAATATATTAAAAAATTATAAACATATTAAAAATAATACAATATATCAAACTAATTTATTATAATTATTAGATTTATTTATAATATAATTTTATTTTTAAATAATTATTAATTTGATGCAATAATTTAAATCATTTTATCAGTTATCATAAATCTTAAAATATTTTATTTTTATCAATCAAATAATTATTAATATTATTTTCATAAATTATTTTAATTTTATTAATTAACAATTAAATATTTTTTAAAAATAAAAAAACCAAAATATTGGCGAGAGTTGCCCCGCCTTTTCTCGTGCAATTCCCACATAATCCCCCCCCAAAATCCCTAATTCCCCAAATCACAACCTCTGAAGGACCGCCATCGTAGCCTCTGAAGCATCGCCTCTTTCCATCGCCTTCGATGCCTCAACTCCTCTGTCGCCTCAACGCTGCCTCAACACTCCTGCCTCAACGCTGCCGCCTCCATCTCCATCGCAGCCATTAAATCTCCCTCTCACATAGTCTTTACCGTTTCCAGCCCATCTTTTCCGCCTCCTCAGCGGCGCTTCCGCCTCCAGAATCGCTGTTCAGGTATCGCTCTCTCACAAATCTGCCACTTTCCCTTGGGCAAGTCCCAAATCCCCAAATCTCCAGTTCTCCCTATCACTATTTACCTATTTGTTCTGAAAATAATAGTTATTTCATTCAACTATAGAATCTGACTTGTTTCCTTTTAAGTCTATCTCTGTTTAAAGTACTATGGCCTTCAGGAACAAGTGCTACCTTTTGTGTAAAGTGTTGAATAGTTTTACCGTAATGTATAGTATGATCTTTTGGCTCATTTGGTTTAGATCCCCATACTTTATCAAATCTTCTTTGTCTCAACACCACGAGATGCTTCTGGGTGCTTCTGTAAACATATTCATGATATGATTTTGTTGTTGGGTGTAAGGCTCAAAATGTTAGTCTAATGCCAATATTGTAACAATATTCTGTTTTAGCTCTTTAATTTCATTTTGTGTTCTTAATTTTAGCCGTGTATTAGATAGATTATCATGCATAATGCAGTAGATGTGTCAATCTCAGTTTCAACTCAACCACATTACTTGTTGAGTTTAACATGTCATGTCCCTTTAAAGCTTATACAATTGATAATCATTGAATGTTTCGATTTTTTCTGCTTATATTTTTACTCATTCAAACCAAAATAATAGTCCAAGTTTTTATTTTTTTCATTTGGACATTCCGAAATAGTGTCCAATTTATCAATTCAAAGAATATTCAATTTTATAATTTCCATTCTACCCTTAGTTAACTGTTTACAAATTTAAATGACCTAAACTCATTAAATAATCAGTTTACTCTTCTTTTTATGTATATGGGTTGTAAAGTAATTGTGTGTACTTGGGGGAATTTGGTATACTAGAAAGGGTAGTTAGCCCTACAGTATTAATTATGTTTCATTAATTTGTGTGTTTTGTCTAACTAAAATATATTTTCGGATGGACAGAGTATTTATTTTTTATCTATATCTTGAACTTGTTGCACGGGGTATTTCTTTAATTCTCAATTTATGCAGGGTATTCACAATCTACTTCTATTCCCTATTATATTCAACGTTTAGTTTTCTCTTTTCTAAAAACATATCTTGGCATCCAACAACTATCAATTTCTAAGTTGCAATCTTCTTTATGCCTGTGCAGGGGAATCAACAATGAAGAAATAATACATTTGAGACAAAATTCTGTCATACTTGAGAGAGGAGAACTATCAGGTGTGCCTAATTAAATTTTGTTGAAAGTTCAATTGTTCTTATTCATGTTGACTCCTTGACAGAGTAGGAACGAGATAACTATTGTCTGATGGAATTGGTGGGAATGGTTCAATTTTCATTATATTTCGCTTAAAAGGAGGGCATTAATAGACCTACTTAAGCTTGGAAGTTAAATTGACTAATTTCCTATATCTTGCACTTTTCTGTGAAAATACAAATTGCACTTACATTGATTGTGCTCATCTAAAAAATTGCTCAGATTGATTATCCCAGAGAATGGTATGCTTTCACTTTCTTTGTCATTGTTGTTAATTTACAGATAGAAACTCTATGAAGTGTATTTGCGTCCATACTCGGTCAATATGGTAAACTTGCACTTTTTGGTTTGCATACGATCAGAACACCTTTATAGCTTAAATTGAAATTAAGTTCATTTGTTAGAGAAACTGATATTTCTGTTGCATTTTAGGCTTGTGAGCAAACATTCTAGTGATCTATCAATCTTTTTTTTGTCAAGATTTCATATTTCTCAAATTGGGGTACCATTAATGTCAGTCTCTTGTTTGTAAAGGTTGGCACGACAACCTTTTAGTTTATATACTTTGATTGCTCGTAATAATAAAAAGGATTAAGGCATTGATATGATTGGGAACAGATGGAGTGGATGCACAATTGAAACAATAAAAATGATTAAGGCATTGATATGATTGGCAACAGATGAAGTGGATGAGATTGTGCATATGTTTATAAAATATGATTTTTTGGAACTGTTTATCTTAAAAGGTGGATTTTCTCTTTCCTATAGGTTTAGAAAGAGCAAACTTGATGAACAAGTTTGATGCTGATTTTCACTTTTAGGAGTTGAATGTTCTCTTTTATTCTTAAATTTCTGTTGGCATGGGCCTTTGCCACATTTCTATTAAGTTTAATTCTATATTTTCCCTTTTCATATATTTATGCACCTTCTCATAGAATTTACCATCAAGCTGTGATGTAGGCAGGTATTCTATGGTGTGGCAAATTTTCATCTTGTTATACTTATTAATAATTCCAACATTCTAACTTCTGTGATAGAACTTCATTCTGACTATTAATATCTTAGTTCAAAATTTGTACGCTTATATGTCTTTGATGCATGTGCAATGAATATAGTGAATCTTGAAATTTATGGTATAATATTCTCATGATTGATATAGTGCTAATTTCAAAATATTTGGGCATAATATTCCTATACATCCTGGTCTATGGAGTTTCTGGCACCATGCATGTGTTTAGACCTGAATTATCCAACGAGATATATATTCTTGAAATACAAGTTTATTATGCAGTTCATCTTTAATCATTATCATTTGTACTACAAGTTTTAAATTTATGTTCTTTTGGTAGATATCATCTCAGTTCTTTGATTATAGTTGGCGCCTCTAGCAGATTGTTCTGCAGACCATTAGGATAGTTTATTATACAGATGCAAAGAGTTCTTTGATTATAGTTGAAGTTCAATAAGTACACATGTTAATTAGGATAGTTTATTTTTTGTTAAATATTCATGAAATTATGCAATAGTTTTATTGTGGACCAATTCTTGAAAAATTTGTACAACAACATCATTTTACATAAACATTCAACAAGATATTAATGTGAAAGTTATTGATATATATTGTTTCAAATATGACAAATTTATATAACAAAAGACTTATGAACACAGTGGGAATATTGTAGATTTTGCTTTTTTTGAAATTATATTACAATAATTGTTATCCTTGTAAGTGTAATTTTTTTTACTTAGAAGTTTGTGAGTATTTAAGTCTTGTATAGATAGCATCAATTACAAAATTTGGAGTGTGTGTCAAATTTTGTTGTGTTTTGGTGCATTTTAGTGGTTGTATGTTATGTAGTTTGTGATGGAGACATTATGGGTTTTGTTAATTCTATTTCTAACCTTTTACAAAGAAAACATGAACACTTCTTTGACTCTAATTTCGTGATTTTTTTTTTGTAGGTCAATGAGACAACAAGACTCTAAAGGAAGCAACTTCTGTCTTGGATTGCATGAATAGTTTTATGACTATATATAGTGTTTTGTTGTACATTTTTGAATAGTATATATGATTGCTAAAGTGTTACTTTTAGTTGAATATCTTATTTGGTATACATTTTTGAATAGTATCTATAATTATGAAAGTGTTATTTTTAGTTGAACATATTTTTTGGTGTAATTTGTTAGCAATTAACACCTATATATATATACTACTTTTGGTGTGTAAATATTAATGGATAATGATTACTTTGGTGTTATTTGAATTATATGTTTAATTTTATGAGTTTTATTCTAATTTGATATGGATAATGATATATAGGTTTGGTGGTTTATATCAAAACATGATGCTTTTGTCATTGATGACTAGCAATTGTTTTCATACTATTAAAAAAATTAAAAAAAATATTTTTTTAACGATAGGAATCATACCGTCGCTAATTGTTCACATTATTAACAAAAAGAAATATTGTCTTTATTAGTTTGTGTTTTGATAACGAAAAGGTTATTTTTAACGATAGAAATCATACGGTTGCTAATTGTTTAAACTATTAACGACGAGAAATATTATCGTTATTGGATTATAATTTGGTAGTTAATAACTATTTTTAATGACGAGAATCATATGGTCGCTAATACAATTAACAACGGGTTTATCATTCCCATCGTTAAAGACTTTTATCCTCAGAGGTAATAACGACGACCGACGACAGGAAGATTCCCATCGTCATAACTTTTTAACGCCTGAAAATCAACTTTCAACGACTGATTTTCTCGTTGTTAAAACCCGTTTTTCTTGTAGTGTAAACAAATCATGTATAGGGTCGAACTACTGAAAATAAAACCAAGTTTTAAGTAAGAACATTTACAGTAAATCAAGTTTGAGGTAATAACTCTTACGATAAACGAAGTTTGAAGTAAAAACTCTCATCTCGAATGTATCTCGAGCCATCTCGATTCTCGTGCCAATCCTTAAGTAATCGTGCTAATGCTTAACCACAAGCCTCAATGATCCTTGGATATCATATTTATTCAAAATAATAAAAATATATATTTTTCCTAATTTTTTAATAATTTTATTTATTTTTTTCAAATTGTTTCCACAATAATTCATAAAATAATATTCCTAATTTTCTGAAATATTCTGAAATTTTTCTCTATTTTTCATAATTATATGTTTTTCTCAAAAATTAAAAAATAAATAATTCCTCCCATATTTTCCAGAATTTTCTTCCACCAAAATCCATAAAATAATTTTCCATATTTTTCAAAATTTTCTAGATTTTTTTTTGGGAATTTCTTTTTTTTTTCCCCTTTCTTTTCTTTTTTCTTCTATTTTACTTATCTTTTTATGCGCTGCCATGCACCTACAGCCACTTGCCTGGCGCTTGCGTTTCGCGCGCCTTCTCTAGTCTTCTTTCTCGACGAGCTGTTCGTCGCCGGCTGTCTGGTTTCACCACGAAACCTCGATTTCTCTCTTCCCCATCGCTCTTCTAGGCCTTACGAACACAATGGACCATCTTAGGACTCAAAAAAATGATTGGAACAAGCTCAAACAGCCACTTTATTCCTTGGCTCATGCGGACTGCGACCTTCCAACGAAACTTCAAAACCCATTCCAACCTTGATGAAATCTCACCAAACTCTCCAGAATTGCTCTCGAATACACGAGGATCAAAATCCATCTATCCAATCCTTCAAAAAAACCCAAAAGTCGAGCAATTGGATGCCCAAAACCTTTTAAATTTTTGGTCTAATTATAGGCAAAACCCGACCCCTATTCAGCATATCAACGACTATAACTTCGCCCCCACACATCCTAAGCCAGAGATGACCATACCCTAGTTGAGATAGGGTTGTCCCATTGCTAGATTTAGCTCATGCGCGATGGTAAGTTCGACCATGCCTTGATACAACATTTTCATAAATTACCCTTCCACGCTAACCTTTCTTCAAATTCCATTTTGGCTATCTTTCTCAAGTCCTTATACTTTGATATTTCACCACATGTACCCCTAAGTTCCATGCTTCTCAATTGACCAGACAAATTTTAAAAAATATCGTTTTCTCCCTCTTTTCAACTAGAATAACATATTATACTTGGGCCCCAAATGCGCAATTCGACTGTAAACTCTTTTGTTTCTTCCCAAAATCACTTAAGGGTTGCTCCTTATGTTAAATATGAACCTAATCAGGGTCCCCTTGATTTCCCGAAAGTCCTTTACGTTCATTTAGTTTCTCAGTCTGAATCCTAGTTGTACCAAAAACGGTTTCTAATCCGATTTCTTTTGCTATCATAAATCTTGTCTTGTAATGCTTGTTACTACCATATTGGTTTCCTTAAATGTCTAGGCTGCCGGGCATTCCCTACCGATTCGATCACTCAAAATTATACCAATAATTACGTTATAACCCTAATCAGCTAAAGACTTCACTTATAGCCCAAGATAAATTATACTTAAAACCTCACGAAATTCTCGGATGTTAGATAACATGCTTATTTATAGAGGAAAATAAAACTTTTTCTTAACTCATCATATAATTATAATTATTATAGATAATGGTAATTTTAATATTGCGAGATCCACTAGTATTGTGATTTTTATGAATAATGTTGATCTTGATGTTTCGAAATCCATTAGAATTATCTTGTTACTCGTCTACAAACGTTATCTTGTTATCTTGATAATTTATAAAGATACAAACGTCTATTTTGATTTATCCATAAAATATGCTAATCAAAATTATCTTGTTATCAAAATTAGCATATTTTGATTTTGAAATCCATAAAGATGCTAATCAAATTAAACGATATCTTGTTATGTTGATTTCATAATTTATTGACGTTTGTAAATTCATCATTATTCATTATAATCAAAATTAATTTTTTCGTAGAACCCTTGAAAGGATTTTTAAATGATAGAGTTATCTTGTTTGTGTTTTGTAAGGGCCTCTCTCGATTTTGGGAAAATTTATACATTTTTACCTAAAAAAATTACTTTGAGTTTTTAGATTTTTTTGCTCTTTTTAATATGTTTTTGCCTATGGCACATCAATTATTTTATGATTAATTTCTATGTTGATTAATACTTATAAATAAATTTGACAAATAACTCTCACAATTTGACGTGACACATAAAATTTATAATAATTATACTAAAAAGTATCAATAATTAATAATAGTCCATTGTTGTTTGTGATACCAAACATCCCAAGGCTATGATAATCAGGTGGGCCACATTATCATAGGTTAAGGCCCAGGATTGATAGTGTGTGGATACAACCGAAATGTGCAGTCACCAAATGGAGAAGCAAGCCCAAAGGGCCTTTGAGGAGGTAGGGTCAATTTTGGCCCAGCAGCTCAGGCCCAATTTTAAGCCCAGCTCGACCAGCCTTCTCCCAGGTATATAATACTTGTTTCCATGTTTTTTGACTTACTTCTACCCTGGCTGTTTGCGACTTCGTCCAAAAACCTAGCTTATCCTCTCCTCCTATCTCGCCATTCCTATCTCTTCCGAAAGCTTGGTTCCTTTATCCTCCTTTGACGGATTTTTTGCTGGCTTTCGGTTTATCTCTTGATGGCTATAAAACCTTTGTGGGTTCGATGGGACGAGTGTGTGAAAAAGAAGAGAAACCTAGTGGAAATTGTTGGGTCTCTGTGTGAATCATTTCTGTGTGATCTTCTATGCTGTGTGCTGGTACCGAGCTGGGCCATTGGAACTTCGGATTGGGAGAGCTTCTCGACGGTTCACTGTAGATGATGATTTTCTAATCTGAGTCTTGAATAGTTGAAACCTTCATTGGTGTTCTCAGGGAAGTTCTATTTTTTGTTCTTGTGTTTGTTGCTATCACTTTGTGATTCAGTTTTCAGACTAACAGAAAATTGTTTGGCTTTGTGCGAGATTATTTTCCCAACAAACTGGTATCAGATCCGAGTTTGGAGACTAAGAGATCATCGATCTCTTGGTTGTGTTCGAGTCTGGGCAAGGTTCACGAAACCCTAACCTGATCCGAAAATCCTACTCGATCTCTCCACTTTGGTTGTTCTAAAGTGCGTGAGAACCTTCATCGGCTTCCCGACGTTGAGGTGAGTCTCAGTGACCGGCTTGTGTAGCTCGGGCCAACCGGCGGCCGATGGCGCGTGCAGCTCCGACGACGGTGCGTGGCAACACCAACAGCCGTGCGAGACTTTTCAACTATCAGCCCAACCTTAATGGTTTGTCTCTCTTAATTTACTGACTGTTAATCCGGTCAATTTGGTAAGAGCCTTCTAACCCTAATTTCGTTTCAACAAGTAACAGGTCATCGTGTGGGGGTGGTCATTAGGTTTGGGGGTTACCCTGTGATGGTAACCATTACGTGTTGCTAGATATACTAGGATTATCTACTTTGCTGATTTCTTTGTGAACTTGCTGATTTTGGAATTGTGTAATTGCTATTTCTTGACTGTTTAGTTGCTGATTGCATTCTGAAAAATCTATCTGTTGCATTTTGTTTTGCTTTATGCATCTAATGGCAACACAACATTTTGAACTAGGTGTTTTTAATGGTAAAGGTGATTTTTCAATATGGCAACAAAAAATGAGAGGAATTTTAGTACAACAGAAAGTTTCAAAAGCTATAATCGGTTTTACTAAACCTAGTACATCTAAAGGAGGAAAAGAAACTGAAATTTCTGATATAACTGAAAAACAAAAGGAAATGGATGAATTAGCATACACTTCCATAATTTTACATCTCTCGGATTCTGTTTTGAGAAATGTAGGGAAATTAAACACAACTAAAGAATTGTGGGAAAAGCTTGAGTCTCTATACCTTGTGAAGTCTACTCCTAACAAACTCTACTTACTTGAACGATTTTTTAGTTTCAAAATTGAATCCTCTAAGGACTTAGATGAAAATCTAGATGGTTTCAATAAATTGGTTTAAGATATAACAAATTGTGGTGAAATTGTGTCTGAAGAGTACAAAGCCGTTATTTTATTGAATTCTATACCTGAAACTTATAGAGAAGTTAAAAGTGCAATAAAATATGGTAGAGATACATTGTCACCTGAAATTGTTATTGATTCTCTTAGAAGTAGAGAAATGGAACTAAAAAATGAGAAAAGAACTGGTGAAGTTCATATGGTAAGAGGTAGGGGTAGATCATAGTTTAGGAATTCCGAGAAGAATGGCAAGCAAAAGGGTAGAGTAGGTCTAAGTCTCAAGGAAAAGTAAAATGGAGAAAATGTTATGGCTGTGGAAAGCCTGGGCACTACATAAAAGATTGTTATATAGAAAAGAATAAACAAAAGGAGAAGGAAAATAATGAGGCTAATGTAATGTCTTCAAAATGTGAATCTGGTGAGGTTTTTATGTTAGTAAACTCTAATTCACCTGAGATTAATTTATCTGTGAACACCTATTTGCATGAATGGATTTTAGACTCTAGTGCTTCATTTCATGTTACATCTCGAAAACACTGGTTTGCACATTTACATGATTCTGATAATGGGCATGTTGTTACTTGTGATAATGTGGCATACAAAGTAGCTGGTGTAGGAGATGTAACTATTAAATTTGAAAATGGCTATGTGCTAGTATTGACTGGAGTAAGATATATCCCTCAAATGAGTAGGAATTTAATTTTTGTTGGGGAACTAGAAAAAGTGGGGTTCATAGGTGAGATTAAAAATGGGATGATCCAAATGTTTAAGGGTTCACTTAGGGCTTTTAAAGCTGTAAGAAAAAATGAAATTTATTTAACCAATGTACAAGTGTTAAGTAATATAACTTCCACTGTTGCCTCTCTTAACACGGATCATACACAAAAATGGCACAATAGGTTAGCACACATTAGCTTAAAGGGTCTCAAATATCTGAGTGATAAGGGTGTTTTTGGCAAGGATCAAGTGTCAGACCTTCCATTTTGTGACTTTTGTGTCCTAGGTAAACACCATAGACTCTCTTTCTCCTCTAGCAATCATAAAACGTCTAGAATCCTAGAGTATGTTCATGCAGATTTATGGGGACCAGGATCTAATCCTACTTTTGGAGGAAATAGATATTTCCTATTTATAATTGATGACTACTCTAGGCGTGTATTGGTATATCTCTTAAAAGAAAAATCAGATACAATTTGAAAATCAAACAGGGAGAAAACTAAAATATTTAAGAACCGATAATGGCCTAGAATTCTGTAATTTTGATTTTGCAAACTTATGTGCTGAAAGTGGCATAACCAGAATAGGACTGTCCCCTACACTCCACAACAAAATGGAGTGGTCGAAAGAATGAATAGAACTTTGTTAGATAAAGTTAGGTGCATGATGTTAGGGTCAGGTGTGCTAAAATCATTTTGGGGAGAAGCTATAGTGACTGCTTGTTATTTAACTAATTTGACACCTTTTGTGGCTTTAAGTGGTGATACTCCCTATGAGAAATGGTATGAAAAATGTGTAGATTATTCTGTTTTAAAAAATTTTGGTTGTGCTTCCTTTATACATCAAAATGAGGGCAAATTAGAACCTAGAGCTAGAAAGTGTGTCTTTCTAGGGTATCCCGAAGGAGTAAAGGGATATAGGTTATGGGATAGAAGTCAAAAGGGTATAAAGATCATAATCAATAGGGATGTCACCTTTAATGAATTAGAAATGCCATAACTTAAGGAATACTCAAACTTAGAGAATGAAAACAAGCTAGAAAACACTAGGAGTAAGGTGGAGAAAGTTAGTACTTTTATCCATAATACCCTAAATGAGGTGAAGAGTAATGCACAAAATCAAGTTAATGAAAATAAGAGTAATCTAGAAGAAGAAACAGAAAATTCAGATTCCCTAAATGACTATCAACTAGCAAGAAATAAGGAAAGAAGGCCACAAAGACTCCCTAAAAGATTGGAAACTGATTTTAGCATTGGGTATGCTAGCTACCAAGACTTAGTAGATAAAGAGCCAAATACTTATGAAGAAGCTATTAAAAGTGAAAATGCTAAAGAATGGATTGGTGCAATGAAATAAGAAATGAATTCACTTCATAAAAATCAAACGTGGGAATTAGTCCCTAGGCCTAAAGACAAATCCTTAGTGGGTTGCAAATGGGTCTTCAAAGTAAAAGAAGGGGCAAGTGGGGTTGAACCAATAAAGTTTAAGGCTAGGTTAGTAGTTAAGAGTTTCACACAGAAAGAAGGAGTAGATTACCATGAAATTTTTTCTCCGGTTGTTAAGTATACCACAATAAGGGTTATGTTAGCATTGGTTGCTTACTTTAATTGGGAACTTGAACAATTGGATGTCAAAACAACTTTTTTGCATGGTGATCCAGAAGAAAACATATACATGACTCAACCTAAGGGGTTTGAAGATAAAAATAATCCTAATTATGTGTGTTACCTGAAAAAATCTTTATATGGATTGAAACAGTCTCCTAGGCAATGGTATAAACGTTTTGATAATTTTGTACATTTCATTGGTTCTAAAAGAAGTGCTTTTGATTACTGTCTTTATCTTCAGCATCATGACAATTACTGTGTGTTCTTGCTGCTATATGTTGATGATATGTTTTTAATAGGTCCAGATTTAAAAATGATTGATGAGATCAAAACAACTTTAAACAAAGAATTTGAAATGAAAGACCTAGGACATGTTAAGAAAATTTTAGGCATGAAAATCAAAAGAAACAGGTATATTTCCATTTTGTTTCTGCATCAATCATTTTATATCCAAAAAATTTTAGAGAAATTTGGCAAGCATGAGTGTAAACTAGTTTCCTTACCCTTAGCGAGCCACTTTATTTTGTCTAGAGATCAATCACCTGCTAATGAAGAGGAAAAAGAGTATATGAGTAAAGTGCCATACTCTAATGTCATAGGGTCAATTATGTACTTAATGGTGTGTATTAGACCTGACCTAGCTCATGTAGTTAGCACACTTAGGAGGTTTATGTCAAACCCAGGTCCTAAGCATTGAGAAGCATTAAAGTGGTTATTAAGATATCTGAAGGAATCTTGTGATATAGGTTTAGTGTATAAAAGCACAAATGAAGAAATTAAATTATAAGGATTCACAGATTCTGATTATGCTGGTGATAGAGATAATAGAAAATCAACTTCCTCTTATGTGTTTACCTTAAGTAAATCCTGTGTTAGTTGGAAATCCCAAATTCAGCATATTGTTGCACTATCCACCATTGAATCAGAATATATAGCTGCAACTGAAGCAATTAAAGAATCCTTATGGCTTAAAGGTTTACTCACAGAACTGGGTGTTTTAAAGAGTAATGTAGTAGTTTATTCAGATAGCCAGTCAGCTATTCATTTGTGCAAAAATCCCATGTTTCATGAACGCACTAAACACATAGATATCAGACTCCATTTTATACGTGACATAGTGTCTCAAAATATTATTAATTTGGAGAAAATTATGACTGATTATAACCCCTAAGATATGGGTACTAAGGTTCTCACATTAGCAAAATTTAGGAGCTGCCTATCACTCTTAAATATTGGTAAAATGACATAATCAGTTCTGTGTCCACGCTCACCGCACCATATGCTATGTGCTGTTGCTGTGTGTTATTTTTATGCTAAGTGTTATTATGTTGTTGTGTGCTATTTTTATGCTGAGTGCTATTATATTGCTTTGTGCTATTGACTTTGCTTAGTGCATTATGCATGTTTTTGTGCATTCTCGGTGGGTTCCGATTTTCTGGATGGTTTTGGTATCAAAGTGGAGATTTGTTGTTTGTGATACCAAACATCCCAAGGCTATGATGATCAGGTGGGCCACATTATCATAAGCTAAGGCCCAGGATTGATAGTGTGTGGATACAACCCAAATGTGCAGTCACCAAATGGAGAAGCAAGCCCAAAGGGCCTTTGAGGAGGTAGGGCTAATTTTGGCCCAGCAGCTCAGGCCCAATTTTAAGCCCAGCTCGGCCAACTTCTCCCAGGTATATAATACTTGTTTTCATGTTTTTTGACCTACTTCTACCCTGGTCGTTTGCGACTCCGTCCAAAAACCTAGCTTATCCTCTCCTCCTATCTCGTCATTCCTATCTCTTTCGAAAGCTTGGTTCCTTTATCCTCATTTGACGAATTTTTTGTTGGCTTTCGGTTTATCTCTTGATGGCTATAAAACCTTTGTGGGTTCGATGGGACGAGTGTGTGAAAAAGAAGAGAAACCTAATGGAAATCGTTGGGTCTCTGTGTGAACCATTTCTATGTGATCTTCTATGCTGTGTGCTGGTATCGAGTTGGGCCATTGGGACTTCGGATTGGGAGAGCTTCTCGACGGTTCACTGTAGGTGATAATTTTCTGATCTGAGTCTTGAATAGCTGAAACATTCATTGGTGTTCTCAGGGAAGTTCTATTTTCTGTTCTTGTGTTTGTTGCTATCACTTTGTAATTCGGTTTTCAGACTAACAGAAAATTGTTTGGCTTTGTGCGAGATTATTTTCCCAACAGTCCATAATAGTTAACTATTATAAATTATTGATGATTTTGGATGGAGTCTTATAAATTATTGTTAATTTTGGGATAGCATTATTATAAATTACTTAATAAAAATATATTTCGCACAATATTGAAAAAAACTCTCCATTTAACATAAATGTATAAGTTTAAATATTTTCAAACTAAAGAAAAGTTAATGCACGTGAGAGAGCGAGAAACAAAGAAATGAGTAAGTTTTATTGTGCGTTTGTATTTACTTTTTAGAGATTATCCTGTTTATATAGTTTAATCGTCAATGGATAAGCGAGATTCTCGGTGAAATTATTCTTTTATTACAAACAAACGAAATCTCCGATAATAATGGACTATAGATTCTCAAGTTGAATGGAGAAAAATTCAAGATGTGAGATAAGTTATTTAATATAACAAGAGAAAGCGTGACATTAGTTAATTGGTGAGACACATGTCATATTGTGATTGCCGCATCATAAAAATAAAAGATTTTAGAGGGGGGAGGGGATATAAGAATATAGAAAAATAAGTGGTAAAAGTGAAATTGGGAGAGAGAAACTGGAAAGGGGGGGGGGAACGTAAGAAACGTATACGTTGCTGACTTTTAGAAATATAATAATATAATTAATTGATTAATACAACTTAATTGTTGCATTTAAAAAGGGTTATTTATCTAATTGGGATTCTTATTTATATTTTTCTTTTCAGGAAATTGAACTCAAAACGTGGCGATTAGTTACGGCCATCGTCATCGTCGTCCAGCCCAAATCATCGAGTAAAAATCCCTATAGAGAGAGAGAGACAGAGAGAGAGACAGTATCAGGCGGGCAATGTGAGAGAGAGACAGAGAGAGCGAGAGGAAGAGAAGAGAAGAGAAGAGAACAGAGGACGAGAACAGAGAGGAGAAAGGCGGGTTGGGTTCGATCATGTTGATGGAGGAGTGTATGAGGGAATGTATGAGAAAGCTTGCACTGTGGAATACCCGAAACTTCAAGCCCGTCATGACGCACGACGAGCTGGAGCCCGTCATGGCCACCCTTGGCTTCGTCCCGCTTCCCCTTCCGCCCTCCGCCGATTGGAGGGAGTATTACTATTGTGGTTCCGCCGCCGTCGCCGCCCACGCCCCCGACCAGCCGCCCCCATGCCCCCGCCTTCCTTACCCCAGAATCGACGGCCTCCACCTCCACACCTACTCCGCCTTCTTGGACGCCCTCAACTTCCATCTCTGCCGCCCGGACATCTCTGATATCTTCCACATTCGGTACTTCTCTCTCTCTCTCTCTCTCTCTCTCTTATTGCTCTCTCTTAATTAGTTTTCTCTCTATTGTCCTATATATTTCTTGGGTTTTTTTCTCTGTTCCCCTTTTGTTTTTGTTTCGGTTGCATCAACTATATTTTATGACTTGTTTGATTCAATTTTTTTTTTTCCCTTTTACTTGGTCTTTTATTTGATTATGTGAATGCAATGGGCAGCAGGATGTAATGGCACATCATGTCTTCTTCTTACTCTGCCTCTCTTTTGGTTTGGATGCAAATAGATGTAGTCATTAGTTTGTTCCTCTCAAGTCTCAAGGGAAGAAATTTAAAACTTCTGGACTTGATTAGCACCTTTACATTCCTTCAAGTCCAAGAAAAAGTGTTTCAACCGACTGCCATTGAACTTGGCTAAAAAAAAAAAAAAAAAAAGTTTTTCTCACATCTTGTTTATGCGTTCGTGTTTGCACTGTTTTGCTGACAATATTTGGGACAGACAATTGAATGGCAACTGTTACATTGGCTGAGCAGTAGATTGATGGATGGATATCCTAAATTGCAGTAAATCAATATTGTGACAATGCATCCAAACATCAACCGATAAATTTTATTCCTTTAGCTGTGGATTGATATATAAATGCTTAACCTAAAATAGACATTGTTTAGGCGTTTAGAAGGAAATTCCATTTTTCTACATCAGGAATAGGCACCTTCCTCTTCTGTTACATTATCACAACTATTAACCAATCACATAAGGAGTAGGTGCAATCATTCTCGATCAAGAATGTTGAAACCTTTTGCTCTGTAGCGCCCTAACAATTTTATTCGGTAAACCTTAGATACTGCTGGTCTTTTGGTCTTGGTTGCTTAATGCATCCATTACCTGCTAGCCCTTGTTATCATCGTTATTGCATTTTTCATATCTGGCAGTACTTTCCCATATTTGATCTAGATTTGCAATTAATGAGAAAAATAGCAAAAAGATTTGGCTTCTTATTTTTTTTTCCTTAGGGATTGGCTTCTTAATTGCACAGACTTTTATGATGCAAATTTGAGGTTATTCTCGCATTTGCTTGAGAAACTCATTTATCATTATGAATGCTTATACCTTCATATATATATGCCATGACCTCGGTTGTAGGGAGGCTTAATGACCTGAAACTACATGTTCTTCAACGGAAAGGCACATATAGTTGCATGTGCACACACACAAATGCTAGATGCACTACTTATGAGAGATTTCATAAGGACTAAAAGGAGCTCCCAAGTTACTTTTATAACTAAGGTTGATGGGTCATCATGTGAAAAAGCAAAACGTTAATGGTAAGTAATGCACACTATATCATCTCACCTAGGCATATTGGGCTGGTCTTCTGGATCAATATTTTGCATTTCAACGACTTTGTGTCCCGCACTTCTGATCATACATTCGTGTTGTCCTTTCAATACTTGCAAATGTGTTTTACTTACTTTAATATGTTTAAATTCTTTTCCCAAACATTTTGATCTTAAAAAGATTAAATTATTCAAAAGATTTTACATAACATGCTAGCACTTGTATGCAAATTTATCCATCTTCATCATATATCCTTTGAAGCATATTTGATATATGGCATGGTAAAACACAATGCAAGTGGTCAAAAATTAAAAAGGCCTGCTTAATATTATATATGATGAAGATTCCATTCACTAATTTATTATACTCCATTATGAAGGTATTTAATAAAATTTTGCAAGAGTGTTAGTTTCTTAACGTGGCCCTCTTCTTTTATCTGAGCTCCGTACTGGTTGTATGAAGATTTGAGAGGGAGAGAGAGAGACAAATAGAGAGCATTTATTATGATTTCAAATTATATGCTTTCAGGTGAGGTTACTTTGAAATAATTGACTAGTGTATGGTTGTCATTTGTTTTCTTCATGGGATATAAATGGTGTTTGTTATCGTTCTGTTGGTTGATGCTAATAGTTATCTATTTCAAATTTCAACCTTTTCCATGGTTGTTGCTCTACTCTTTATATTGAATGCCAAACATCACCCAGTGCTATAGTTGCACTGATGGAAATGTTATGGAATCTCAATAAAGTTATGGTTACCCGCTTGGGCTTTGAACTTAGTTCATTGCAAATGTGCGACATGGAATATGCTTAGTGATCCCTTAATTTTGCATAGACTAATTTTTTGTACTTGAATTTGACAATGAAGCACTAATTCAATTAGAATGGCTCATCAGAGGTAAAGAAAAGAGGTGTGTGGGTGCAAAAATTACAAGTGCTGACATCCCTGTTGCCAAATAAACTCATTAGATGAATGCTTTTGGACGGTTGTGGGCTTATCCCTGTAGAGAAACTGAGCTAGCTGTGCAAGCTGGATATGCCTTTGTTTTTAGCTGGCTAGGCACTTCATTTCTCCCAATCCTGACTTGTATATCTAGTTGAAAGTATATCATCTTGTCTTCTGAGTAAGTCTTGAAGAGAATATTTACATAATTCCATTTCAGGATTGGCATTATAAATATGTAATGATTTAGTGCAACAGGTGAATATATTGCTATATTGTCAATCCATTTGAAGAATAGTCGTCGCAGCCTTATTAACCAGCATTAGTCATCATGATGTTGATGTGTTGACAATGGTCAAAAATTTGTGCGTGTGTGTTTTTATCCATATAAATTCAATTTGATTTCAGGGGGATGCCACTCCATAAAGTTCATGACCGCAGCAAGAAGTGGCGTCGAATTGAAGAAGATGATAGTGTCTTTGTTTACAGAGAGGGGACGCTGGATCAAGCAGCCTGTGCCCACTATCAGAAAAACAAAAATGAGAATAGCAGTGGCATCAAGAGAAACAATTCAATGCTCATCCGCAGCAAGGGCAACAATATGCCGAAAGCCTTGGTTGTTCCCTTGACAGACATCATAGGGAGATAAGGGTAGTTTGGATATTTTACATAAACCTGGTACAGAAAGAACTAGAATAAACCTGGTTGGGGCATTCCCCGAATATGTTTAGTTTAAGCCAATTAATTGTCTGTTTTGGGCATAAGAGCTAACATAAGCCTGCCTGCTTTAGTGGCATTCACAGTGCTAGGTTGCTGCTGGCCAATGACCCAATTTTTCTGCAAGAATTGGAGAAAAATGGCGGAGAGGCATAGATGATGAATGGGATGGTGATGTGTGTTTGGATTTCTGTCTCTGCTTTTGAACTGAAGAAATGTTGACAATGGTTTCTTTGGGATGGCTGGATGGATGGCTGGATGATGAATATGGATAAACTGTTTGCAAGTAGAAAAGCGGTTTATATCCTATCTAAACTTCCTTGCTCCTATAAATCTTTCTTGTTTGCTTGATTGATTGATTGATTGTTTTTTTTTTGTTAACCATCAAAGGTCCTGGATAAGCCCCAGGTGCGCCCCAGGTGCTGCTCCTATCTGTCACTCGGTTGTAAACCGACCTTTCTGCAATTTGTCCCGTTTTGAATGGCAGGCAGAAAGAAGTATATTTGATTAGTGTACGATGTATAGTTCCTTCAAAAGGGCTTCTGGATAGTGGTCTCTAACATATGGGTTATGGGCCTTGAGCTTTCAGAAGATTCCGAAAGAATGTTTTGGTTTTCTTTTGGGACTGGGTCTGTCACTACGACACCTGGAAGAAGACAATGAGACTGGGCATCTTGTTTCTGGTGTTTGAAACTTGGAGGAGCTAGCACTGGTGAAGTTCAATTGAGGATTTGACAAAAACTACTTATGATAATATTTTGTTGAGTAGTAGCAGCAGTAGCAGTAGTAGAAGTATAGAAGATAGGATGTGAAGTGCAACCTCTTCATTTATTATAAGATTTTTCCTTCTCCTTCCAATAATGATAAAGATAATAATAAAAAGAGTCCCCCAGTACAGGCGCTTGGCTTTTGAAATTGAATGCTGCTTGCTGCTCCCACCTTGGCCTTGGATACCTATTTTTGGGGCCTTTTGTTTCCCCTTGTCTCCCCCACCTTCAACAACAAAAAGCATTTGAGTTTTGACTTTTTGACTTGCATCTCACTTCCGCCATTAGGAAGGAGCATTTAACAATTTTACAGTTTGCTGCTGCTGCGGCTGCCGCCGCCGCTTCCATTTTCTCTCAGTAGGAAATGTGAACTCTTTATTGCAGCTATCTAGCCCAATCCAACTTTGATCTTTAACCAACAACAACTGGAGGACATTCAGGTCTGGTAGCTTCACCTTTTGAGACCCATTTATTTTATTTTTGCATTCCTGAGGCTGAGAAAGAAAGAAAGCAGCCGTCTTTCTAGCTAGACCAAGAAGGAAGAAGCAGGAGCCTAGCTAAGAAGAAGAAGAAGAAGAAACCCATTTGGATTCTGCAGAGAGAGGGGAGAGAGAGAGAGAGATGGGCTTCATATAGACTAGACCCCTCCTCATTATAGCGGCTCCTCGATCAGACCTTAGATCAGATGGGTGCCCTGCCTCTCACAGTCATATGCCTGATTCTGCTTCAAAGGTGCAGCAGCAGCAGGGCTGCCGCCATTCCACAAGCCGAATGGAAATCTGCCACCGCAACATTAGCAACCGATGGTTCAATCATCACAGGTAAAATTAATAATAAGTCATTCCCTCATGTTTCGTGAAATTAATTAATTGTTCGAATCCAAGCATCATCATCAAGAGCAAGAGCATGTGCAGCTCAAATATGTATATTATTAATTACATGTTGATTGTATTGTTGTTGTTGTTGTTGCAGAAGGCGCATGTGGGTACGGGGACCTTCACAGAAGCAGCGGAGGCGGCAGCTACGGCGAATACACCGCCGCACTGAGCAGCATATTGTTCAACAGAGGGAGTAGCTGCGGCGGCTGCTTCCAGGTGCGCTGCGTCGACCACATCCTCTGGTGCCTTCCCGGTTCCCCTTCCGTCACTCTCACCGCCACAGATTTCTGCCCCCCTAACTACGGCCTCCCCGCCGATTACGGCGGCTGGTGCAACTTCCCTCGCGCCCACTTTGACATGTCCCAGCCCGCCTTCTCCCGTATCGCACGCACCACCGCCGATGTTGTCCCGGTCCAGTACAGGAGGGTCAAGTGCGAGAGAAGCGGGGGAGTGCGGTTCACGGTGTACGGCACCTCCTTCTTCTGCCAAGTGCTGGTCACCAACGTGGGCTCCGACGGCGAAGTGGTTGCTCTAAAAGTGAAGGGCTCCAAGACGGGTTGGATCCCCATGGCCAGGAACTGGGGCCAGAATTGGCACTCCAATCTCAACCTCGTCGGCCAACCTCTGTCCTTCGAGGTCACCACCAGCTCCGCAACCACCCTCACTTCCTATGCTGTTGCCCCCCCCAACTGGAGATTCGGCCAGACCTTTCAGGGAAAGCAGTTCTAGCCATCGCCAAGACCCCCATTCACCTTTTCCCGGCATTCACGGCATCCATCCGATGAGGTTCTTCCAGGTCAAAAGTAGAGAGTTGAAAACATTACTCTGGCGTGGTGTGTGTAGGTCCCAAGATGTTGGCTTTCTTGCTGTATTTCAAGAAGAAGATGCACATGGTGATGGAACGTGCAATCATTTGAGGAGCTGGAGTTTATTTTTGCCCCGTGTTTCTAATTCTGTCTGGCTTGTCTTCCCTTTTGAACCTTGGAACTTTGTTAATTACGTTAACCATTACCCTCTGTTGAATATGCATATGGTTTCAACTCAATGCACTGCACTTTGCACATGTTAAACGCCCCATTTTTCTTAAATTACTTCACACGTATCAAGTCCTTAAACCCATCATCATCGTCCAAGCTAGAAGACAGTTCCAGTGTACCACACTTCACAAGCTATGTATCTTGATCAGTTTACTGGAATATGCGCGCGCGCGCGCAAACACACACACACACACACACACATGCAGAAAATGTTTCAGGTTTACAACTACTGCAACTAGTCAAATGTCTCGGAAACATAATCAAGCTGCTAGCTAGAATGTTATTGTGGTGAAGCCAATGTGGGGCAACACTGGAAAGAGGAAACTTCCATCAGTGTACTCTCCCCAGTGGTGTGGTGCAAGCTCTCCTGCTCAGTCCTGTCTACATATATACTAAATCCATTTGGTCTCAGCATACTGCAAGCTCTTCCTTCTTCTCCTCTTCCTGTAACAACTCCAGAGTCTGGCCGTAGTATTTCTCAGCTTCATGCCTAACAACAGCTGAAAGGACCGTTTCTCCTTTTGATTCTAGACCATTTATCAATATTCTGAATGACGATTTATCTGGCTCGCATCCTAATAATTTCATCAAGTAAAAGCACTCCATTGCAAGTCTCGGGTTGTTGAAACTCATCAAACTCTCTAACAGCACATTCAAGGCCTCGTGATCAGGATCTAAACCATTTTCCATTTTCAATTCTTCGAAGACAATGACTATGCTTTCATACAACCCGTTGCTTCCCAAAACTGATATGATTTCAGCATACAATGAGACCTGAGGCTTATACCAGTACTCCTTTCGAACATGCTCAAAAACCTAGATCAGGCAAGGACAATGCGTAGATAATGTCAGTAGGGTGTAACTCTTGTACTAATCAAGCAAAGACAAGAAGTGCAAATATCATCACTCATCACAATCATAGCAGTTACAACACACCTTTAAAATGTTGAAGACAACAAAAACAGAACAAGTATTCCATGGCCCATTTGATAATTGTCACATTCAAGATATCCAAGAAATCTAGAAGAGAAAAAGGAAAAAGGACACAGCAAACAACATTACTACATAGCCTCCGATCAGTTCTTTTCTAGACTACAAAATGAGAACAATACAAAAAGGAATACAACTAGGTGGCTCAAATATTTTGCTGCAGGATGTATGAGCGAAAGATTAACAAAGCGTTGTTTCCAATAGATATCTATTGCACACATTATCATCACCAAAAGCCTTGTATAAGTTCATACCATTTCTGGATTCATTACAAGTTCAACTTCATGTATGCAAGCATTTAATATTTGTACAAAATTTAGTTTGAGTGCCAAGTTGTTCGCAAAAATGTTTTCATAATATTTCTCTATGACTACTACTACTACATCATTTTGCAGAATAGTCAGATGTAGCCACAAACCAATTTGATCCTACTGCCAAAATTGGATTACCATGTCATGTGGCTACTAAAAATGTATTTGGCTTGCTCCACCAACTGACATGTGCCAGTGGGAAATGTTACAATATGTTACGACCCAGGGGTAGATTAGTCTTGGGGAAACTATTGTAACTGTAACAGTTAGTGGTTAAGTAGTTAGAATAATACAACTACTCTAGCTGGCAGTTAAACACCTAGCGGGAAGCAATTGCCTTTTGCCTTTAAATAAGGCTGTTGTAGAATAGGTTGGGGATCTTATGGAATAATACAGAAGTTTCTTTTCCATATTCTATCTCTCTCTCTCTCATCTATCTTTCTTTCTCATTCTCTCTCGTTCTTCCTTTCTTCCTTCTTCAGTCTATCTGCTTAATTTCTTCCTAAAATTCAATTCTTCTTTCTGGAATTCAATTCGAATTTCTTCAATTGTCTAGCCCACAATCTGAGGACTTGACACAATAGCTCTTAGAAACAAAGCTTCTACTATCATTTGGTCCTAAACCTAATGCATGAAGTCCTCAAAATAAAACTCCTCAGCATTCATCTTTTATGTGCCTAGCTATGCATCTTATCCACTCATGACAGGTTACTGATCATTAGGAGAATTATTAGAAAAATGAATTGCGTGCTTTGTGAAACACGGATAGAGCCTCATCATCAGGTACTCTTGGCTCATATATACAGCAAAGACATTTGGTTTGAAGTTATGTAGAACTAATGGAATCATGAGCATTGATACAAACTGTTTCTAGGACTATAAATGAATTTAAAAGATGTTCTTTATTTCTTTTTCTTCTCCCACCTTGTGCTTGATGTAACCAAAAAACTCTTGAGGTTTGCTTATATTTGATATTGTTAAATATGTAATATTGATAGAAATGTTGATTGAAGGTCATAAAGGTACCTTGCCTGAAATTTTGAACCAAATAAACTCACAAGTACCTAAATATGCACAAGTTCTTATTCTATTGGTAAATATCAATTTTCACCATGTAACGGCTCATTTATTACAAACTTTGGCCCCAAAAAACCTATGTACGCAAAGAGTTACAAACTAAAGCAGAAAACACAATTTCGAGAATATTCTCTTCAGAAACTCCTCTAAAACCTATATTACTGTGGTTTATACAGCATCCAGCATACTTGACATGAAGGCTAACATCATAACAGCCCAATGCTGTGT
This sequence comes from Diospyros kaki, assembly GCA_036245055.1. Classification (NCBI taxonomy): domain Eukaryota; kingdom Viridiplantae; phylum Streptophyta; class Magnoliopsida; order Ericales; family Ebenaceae; genus Diospyros; species Diospyros kaki. The sequence continues at coordinate 41,763,522 of BSEG01000012.1, forward strand.
GTTACAATTGGGAAGCTCAAACTATCTCCTAAAAAGTATCATTTATCACCTAATGGAGGTAAAAATACAGGCTCTTTGCTAATCTGTTAAATGCTCCCTGTGTTAGGCTCGTGAACGTAACGCATGAACTTTAGATGAAATCCTCCTGATAAGGCACAAGTTGTCACTACTTCCCTTGAACATTTGATCCCCAATATACCCAATCAAATCTATACTTCACTCAATTTGACCACTAACTTGAACAAAATTTGATACCCCATGTCAAATAAAATAAGGATCAAATTAAATCCACAGCATCCTACCTCTTGAAAGGTAAGAATTTGATTTTCTATACCAATTTTAGTGGATCAAGTGATCCAGCTCTCTAAAAGCCCCTTGCTTCCCTTTACGGAAAGTAGGGAAAACAAATTTTCTGCCAAAAACAATCTCGAATCTTTCCTGTGCCCACATGAAAGCAATAGGTTATCAAATGAGCTAGTGGATGAGATGTAAAGTGCATGATGAAAAGGGATGTAATGCAAATGGACAGAAAAACTTATTGCCATTTGTTATATGGAAGAAGATTTTGTATTGGAAACATCCACCAAAGAAGGGACTTATTTCCAGACCATAAGAAGAAAAGAAAAAAGAACCACCCTTGTTTCCTTTTGGACTAGTCAGGAGGAGATTAAAAGGGTAAGGCTACCTCATACTCTCTGGGAAATGGGATGACCAAACAACTAACAAAGGTTTGTATGAGGGTGCTTGCTAACAATTCAAAGTCAGGGAAGTTGATGTTTTTCTACAAACTGTGGCAGATTGTTGTTGTTTTGACTAGTCATTTGGCTTTTGCAGTTTCAGAAATGAATCCTCAATGCTGGGTTCAAGTTGCTGGTTTTATATGATAAGACTGTTGTGGTTGCAAATTTATTTAAGGTGTTCATCCAGATTAGGCAGTCAGAAAACATTAAAGGGAGAAGTAAGTAAACCTGTGATATCCAGTTTAAAGTTTTCTCTTTTAACTAATTTCTTTTACCAATAGCTTCCACCGTTAATAGACTGAGAGAGAGAGAGAGAGAGAGATTGACCTGAAGTGCTAGAAGGCATTGGTTCTGGCGAAGGAGTTCGCGCAGAACGGCAATCATATCGGATTTGAGCAAGCGCTTGAAGTTGGAGGCAAAAGCCCGGTGGAGGAGAGGCGCATGATGATGATGATGATGATGGGCTCGCTTCAAGGCCTGAATAGCGTGGATGGCTTCGGTGCTGAGACTTCTTCCCCGCTGAAGGGGCTTTCGGTTTTTGCTCCTGTCCCTCATTGTTATCGTAAATGGCGGCCGCAGTAACAGCGGCTGCTGCTGCTTTCTTCTTCCGTTGTGTCGCTGCTGAAGAAGAAATTCCAACTCTTGCAGTCGCCTCGAGCCTGAGAAAGGGCTACTTGGCGTAGTACTAGTAGCAATTGGACGCCAATTCATCGTCATCTCCCTCTCCTCTCCCCTCTCTCCTCTCGTCTCTACATGCAGAAAAAGCAAGCATCAAACCAATTTCAACGGCCACGGATCAGATACATCTCTCTGAATCTTCTTAATCTGGGCCTGACGGCCCAGGGCCCAGGGCCCAAGGCCCAAGACCAGCACGTGCTGGAACTGGAAAGGGGTTATCCGTTGAAAGGCGTCGGCATCGTCATCGTCTTCTTCTTCTTCTTTCCTACGCTGCTGGCCCGGCACGGCAATGGCAACGACGCTGGGGGCAATTGGATCGCCATGGTTGAGAATTAGGATTATTCCGGAAGTGGCCCCTCCAATCTTCCTCCCTCATTCTCCATCCTTACGCTCTAAATATTCCCTTGCTAATATTGCGTCGTCTCGTTTCCGGACAACCACAAGCAGAAGCTTTTCGATCTCAGCATCCGCGCCGGCCGATTCTCCAAACAAAGTCCACCACGGTGGACAAGTCCGAGTCCGCTTTGCTCCTTCACCCACTGGTAATCTCCATGTCGGAGGCGCCAGAACTGCTCTCTTCAATTACCTCTTCGCTAGGTCCCACGCTGGCAAGTTCGTTCTCCGAATTGAAGATACCGACTTGGAGAGGTCCACCGCTGAGTCTGAGCAAGCCATGTTACACGATCTTTCCTGGCTCGGTCTTCACTGGGATGAAGGTTTGCTTGCTACTACTACCACCACTATTACTACACCTTTCTTTCTGTTTCTCTGTTATTTTATTCTGGTTCTCTGCAATTTTCCATGTTTAGACATTTGTCCTTTCATTTCCCAAATAGGGACTTCTGCCCCTATGATTTGGGCGAAACAATTACATGCATTTCGTTCCATAAGAGCCCGGCTTAAATTTGGAATTGCTTCTCCACATCTTGAGATTTTATTTTCTCACTTGGAGTTATACCGGTTGCATCTGGGGGTTCCATGGAGGGAAAACTTGGTCAATCTGTACAAATTCACGTGCTGGCTCTGTCGCTTGAAGTCTATCATCTTTTCATCTGTGGGTTTGGGTTTGGTTGATCTTGGTCTGAGTAACTTTTTTTTTTTTTTAACAACTTAGTTTGTCTTGTTTAGGGTTTCTTTGTTGGTTTAACTTGGTTTAATTGACATGTATGTGGTAGTTATCAAGGGAATTTCATTCCAAACATGAGAAAGAAATAAATAAATAAGCAGAAGCAAAGAATGCTCAATGCTTTTGAAGTGTTCTACAATTCCTTCCCCCCGCCCTCACATTTAGCCTCATTATTTGTATTAATTAAGTTAATCAAACTGGTTTCTTGGTTAGCAGACTTCCTTCGGGCTACGTGATTTAGGCCCTAACCAATAAAGGCAAACAGCTGCTAACAGTAGGTTTGGACAAAGTGGGAGTCTAGCAGCAAGAAAATGAACCATTTTTCATGTCAGACTTTAGCTTGCCCCGCCTTGTCCCATGCAGACATCTGAATTTACTTATGTTCTCTTCACTTTCAGTTATATTTTATGCTTCCCTTCTCTGATCCCAGTTGCATTAATACCTTGTAAATAATGCTGATTATGGAAGACTTTGAAATTGTGCAGGTCCTGGTGTTGGTGGAGACTACGGTCCCTATCGGCAATCTGAAAGAAATGTTTTGTATAAACAGCATGCCGAAAAGCTTTTGAAATCTGGTCATGTTTATCGTTGCTTTTGTACTAATGAGGTAATTGGTTAATATCTCTTCATTTTGCGTGATCTTATGATAACTTCTTACAAGGCCTAGGTTATTGAATATCAGCTTGTAGCATGTAACCACTTCTTGGCTCAGAACACATAAGTTTGGCTCAGAATGCGAAAGTGAGAATTTTGGCACCCTTTAGGGTTATGTTTGTAGAAGGATATAATGTTTGAGTAGCTGTTGTGGACTTTCTTATGTTATGATGTGGTTGCCTTATATTGTGTCACATTCCTAGGGTTGTGATTGGAATTAGGGAGAGAAATTGGATGATAGAATTAAAGGAGGGAGAGAGAAATCAAGAGAGAGAGAGAGAGAGGGAGGGAGATAAGAATCCACTTCATTCATCAGCATGCCTTTCTTTACATATTAGAGCCTATTTATAGGCTATTCAATAGTAAATGAAATCTGAAAAATAGCACCCATGTGCTCCTAACAACTCACAAAATACCTCCTACTAACTACTACATCCTTATTACAATAATACCCTTCTAACTACCCTTGAGTTGTGACATATTGTTGTAACTGTAATGTTTATACTTCTGCTGTATTGTTATAAGTGATGATTGTTTAGTTAGGCTGTTATTTAGGCAGTTACTTGTTAGCTAGTTGTTGCAGATTGCAACAACTATCTGTTATCAAGGATAGCTGAGTATAAATACTCAGCTATACCTTCTATCTTGTATTGATTTTCATTTTTTATTCAGCAAAAATCAATAAGAATTTCAATGAGGTTTCTTTCTTCTTCTCGTGTTTTCTTTTTGTGCCCTAAAAGCTCTTGCTTCATGGTATCAGAGCCATCGACATACGTCTATGGCTTCTAATCCAGATCTCAGTTCCTCCTCTTCTCTACCTCGTTCCTCCTCTTCCTTATCATCAGCTTCACAATCTGATTTTTCAGCAGTGGGGAAAGCCTTCAATTATATTCCTATCAAGCTAGACTCCAGCAGTTATATCTTTTGGAAGGCTTAGATCTTGGCAACGATCAGAGCATTTGATCTTCTTTTGTTCCTCAACAAATCTCTGCCTCCAGTGAAGTATGTATTAGATTCGACAGTCAGTGAGTCTGGTTCTCCTGCTGTCAATCCAGAGTACATGAATTGGATTAGATCTGATCAGTTGTTACTCAAATGACTCTTCTCTACAATCGATAAAGAGGTACTCGCACAGGTGATTAATTGTGAATCATATGCGGAGGTATGGTCTTCCCTTGAGAGTCTGTACTCTCGGCAAACTATCGCTAAATCCTTTCAATTAAAGCATCAATTGAGGTCAATCAAGAAGGATTCTCTTTCTGTAAATGACTATATGCTGAAAATCAAAACCATAGGGCATGCTCTTGCTGCCATTAGTGAACCTCTGAACGATAAAGATTTACTGCTAGCTATCCTTAATGGTCTAAATCATGATTATGAGACTATTGTTAGTCCTTACCTATCAAATGGATGATATAGATCTAGGGAAAGTCCAATATTTGTTATTGATGCATGAGCAAAGACTAGCTGCTAAGAATATGCCACACTCTGCTATTAATTTTGATTATGTTGCATCTTCATCCATGCATGTTAATGTTGCTTCATACTGGCTGAGAAATGGTAATGGATCTGTTGTCATGCCTCGGGTTTGAGGTGTGGCTAATTCTGGAAATTAAGAACATAGAAGAAAGTGGAGGGAGAATTAGAGAGAGAAAAAATAGGGAAAGAACCCTCTTCATTGATGATTCCCGTCCTCCTCACATGGCCTTTTATAGGCTAGCACCCTTAGTTTGTTAGGTGCAACTGAATAGGTACAAGTAGCTAAAGCAGTAACTGCTTAGTACAACTGCTTATGCATTTATAGGTTTTATTACAAAAATACCCTCAGGGTTGTGACATCTGTGAACCCTAGGGGAGGTGGTTATATGAATAGAGGAGAAAGAGGTCGTGGTAGATCTGCTGGTAGGAGGGTCTATTGTCCATTGTGTGGCAAACCTAGTCACTTTGTTGATAAGTGCTACCACTGGTTCGATAGAAATTTTCAAAGGACTCCTAGCCAGAATTTTGGAAGGCCTAGTATTGTTACACAATCAGATCCAAGAGCATACATAGCTGCCCCAAGTGATTCTAATGAAGTCTTCTTGAGTGAAGTAGGTTCGATCCAAGGGGCTCACTATAGTAATTTCCCTCAGCCTTCAAAAAACCTATCCCTATCTTCTTTGCCTCCTTATCATGGAGAACCTTCATGGTTTGTTGATTCAAGAGCAACAAACCATATCACTTCCAACCTAAACAATCTATCTCTGCATGCTCCATGCAACGGTGTTGAAAAAGTTACTGTTGGAAATGGTAAGAGACTTCCTATTTCTAATATTGGCCTTAGTCAATTATATACTCAGACAAATCCTACCTTTATCATTTCATTGTCTAATGTTCTTCATGTTCCTCATATGAAGAAAAATCTCATTAGTGTTTCTCAGCTTACAAGAGACAAAAATATTGTTGCTGAATTTCATTCTGATTCTTGTTTGATTAAGGACAAGGGTTTAAGGCTGGTGCTACTTCGCGGACACCTTAAGGATGGACTTTATTAGCTGACTCCAACATTTGGTCATGCTGCTAACAACAACTTAGTCCAATCCATCAAGCTTAATGAGTTTTCCAATAGTGTTTCTTCTTTGAATAATTGTAAAAGACAAAATTCATTTTCTCATGAACTGTCTCCCAATGTAAATATAGCCCAAAATAACAATGTATGTCAACAATGGCATGCAAGATTGGGGCATCCCTCATTTAATGTACTGTAGTTGATTTTAAATAAGATTCATATTCCTTGTTCACGTTCAGTCCTTTCATTTTGTGACTCTTGCAAAATTGGAAAATTACATCAGCTTCCTTTTGCTGATTGTGAAATCACATCAAAGAAACCATTATAATTGATCTATTATGATCTGTGGGGTCCTTCTCTTATTGTATCCATTGAAGGGTATAGGTATTACATTATTTTTGTTGATGCTTATATTAGATATACATGGCTATATCCTTGAAACTAAAATCTGATGCATTGACCACCTTTATAACTTTTTATAAGTTTGCTGAACTACAATACCAGATCAAACTTAAAGCTATTCAAACTGATAATGGGGGAGAATTTAAAGCCTTCTTGCCCTACCTTCATAGCCATGGCATTCAACCTTGGTTTACATGTCCCTATACACACCAACATAATGGTGTAGCTGAAAGAAAACATAGACACATAACTGAAATGGGTTTTACATTATTAGCCTATGCTCACATGCCTTTAAAGTTTTGGGTAGAAGCATTTCAAACTGTTGTCCACACCATCAATTTGTTACCAATCTCTCCTCTCAAGTTTTACACTCCTTTTGAATTGCTTTACCGCAAACAACCTAATTACCTGCTGTTGCAACCTTTTGGTTGTGCTTGTTTTCTTTACCTTAGATTATAACAAGCACAAATTCGATTTTCATTCTACCAAATGTGTGTTTCTTGGATATAGCCATGCTCAAGCCGGTTACAAGTGTTTGCATCCGTCAGGGAAAATTTATGTTTCTAGACATGTGCAGTTCAATCCTGATGAGTATCCATTTACTACTTTGTTTTCATCCTCTTCTTGCTCCTCTTTTAAACATCAGTTAGCTTCTGATGGTTTCTCTACTTTGTTCTTTCAATCTCTTCCTTCATTTTCTTCCAATTCTTCTTCTCCTCAAGTAGCACAACCCTCCATTCTTGCCTTATGTACTCCTCTTTTTGCTGGTTCTTCTTCTTCTTCTTCTTCTTCTCCTTCTCACTTGACTCCTAATCATGATCAACAGTCAATTTAATCCCATTTACCTAAACCTAAAGCTCATTTACCTAAACCTAAAGCTACTCTAGCCCCTTCTATTCATCGTATGCTTACCAGGTCTACATCTAAGCAGCTTGTTGTCACTTCTCCTCATGCCTTAGTGAGTACCCTAGAACCTAATTCCGTTCATGAGGCTCTTTTAGATTCTCACTGGGTTAAGGCTATGGAGGAGGAGTTTTCTGCTTTGTAGCATAATCATACATGGGAACTTGTACCATTTTCTCATGACATGAATCTTATTGGCTGCAAATGGGCTTTTAGAGTCAAGTATAACTCAGATGGATTAGTTCTCATAAGGCTTGATTAGTGGCTAAGGGATTTCTTCAAACTCTCTGGATTGACTATGCTGGAACTTTTAGTCTTGTCATTAAGGCCCTTACTATTTGGGTGTTATTCTCCTTGGCTGTTATTTTTGGGTGGGATATTCAGTAAGTAGATGTTAATAATGTTTTCCTCAATAGTGATCTAACTGAGGAGGTTTTTATGTCGTAGCCTAAAGGATTTGTTAATTCTCAGTTTCCCTCTCATGTTTGTAGACTAAAGAAGTCTCTTTACGATCTTAAACAAGCTCCTCGAGCTTGGTACACAAAACTGAGGGCTGCCTTGGTGGCTTGGGCTTTTATAAGGGCTCTTTCTGATGCTTCTTTGTTTATTAAAAGGACCTCTAAGTATGTGTTAGTGTATGTTGATGATATTCTTGTTATGGGCTCTGATTCTACAGCCTTTCAGACTTGCATTCAGGATTTGGATACTCATTTTGCCCTTAAAACTCTAGGTTTAGTGAATTACTTCCTAGGGTTTGAAGTGCATAGGGATAACAATGGCATTTATCTCACTCAATCCAAGTATACTTTAGATTTGTTGAAAAAGACAGCCATGCAGGATTGCAAACCTTGTGCCACACCTGTGAATTTGGGAGTTTCTTTAACTAACGAGGGTGGTTTATTTTCTGATCCATCACTCTATAAGACTATCATTGGTTCTCTGCAATACTTGACATACACTAGACAGGATATTGCCTTTGTGGTTAATAAGTTTAGTCAGTTTTTTTTTCTTTTCCAAAGATACAATACTGGTTAGTTGTCACACACAAAGATTTTGGCGCGACATTGGCAACCTATTTACAATTTTTATTGTCTTTTTATTAATTTCCTTTGTGTTGGTTTGGATATTACAACTATTGGGGGGGGGTGTTAGAGATATTCTATAAGGGAGGACACGTGTAAAGAGGCCTTGGAAAAAGACAAAATAGTTTGTTATTAGGGTGGGGATCTGCTATGGCAACACCCAGGCTAGAGGTATAAATATCCTCTAGAATCGGCTTATAGAGGCATGTGTGAAATCTAGAAGAAATTCTATCATTTCTCTCTATTTTCATCTCTCTCTCTGTGTTCTCTTCTCTCCCTCTAATTCCAATCCCTCTTTACCTTCTTCTTCTCCATAATCCCTATTGCACTCTCTAATTCACACCGAATTAGAAGGTTGTTCTCATTGTCACATTGGAGTTGTGACATACTGGTATCAGAGCACCGATCCTAGGCATAGTAGTGGAAGTGAAGGATGGCAGATAGAACCCGTATGAAAAATTTTGAGGCACAATTGCAGCAAGTTAACTCAACGATGAGCAAGCTTTAGAATAGAAAGGGTTTGATGGAGGCAAGAGAAGCCTAGAACCGAGAGGCGATTGTCACAGTTGCTGGGACTGTCGTCCACTTCCGTCCGAGTGTATTAGGTTGGTCTAGGAAATGGTAGTAGAAGAGAAGGTTTAGGGAGAAGAAGAAGAAGAAGAAGAAGAGGAAGAAGAAGAATGAGGGAGAGAATAGTTTGGACGTTAGAGAGAATGCAGGGAGTAAGCTGGAACTTCTTAATTGATTCTCGATAATCATTCTCATGAGCCGTTTGGGCTTATATAGCTATCCTAGGGGCTGCCACAGCAGATTGCAGCTCCCATAACCAACTATTTTGTCTTATCCCAAACACCTTTACAGCTGGATATTCCTTCTAACTAACTAGCAGCTGGAATAAAGAGAATTCTATGGAATAATAAAGAAACAAAGCAAGCAATTAAAGAACATAGCAGGAAAAATAAATCCGCAACAAAATTGGGCTTGGTTCCGTGACAATACCCTTCCCTTCAGCGATTTCTTGTCCTCAAGAAATATGTAGGAGGCTGGCAGTCCGAGGAAATTGTTGTAGCAACTGTGGAAGGTACTCCCAGGTGTCTTCCTTCCCGGACCCTCCTTGCCACCTGACTAGCACCTGTATAAGAGGAGCCCCTTGATGGTAGATGACTCTTCTGTCCAATACGGCCGCTGGTTCCCTTGTGACTTCCTTCTCCTTAGGTAGCGCAGGCAAATTTGGGTTCACCCGTTCCTGCCTTGTTGACTTCTTTAGTAGGGAAACATGGAAGACGGGGTGAATGTGGGATCCTTTGGGAAGCTGTAAACGATAAGCCACCTTGCCAACCCTAGCCGTTATAGGAAAAGGCCCAAAGTATTTGGGGCTGAGCTTAGAGACCGGGCCTTGAGAAATGGATTTAAGGTGAGGGTACCTCAGCCGCTACTCCAAATTCTTTGTCAGTCCTCCTCCTATCAACCTGTTGCTTCATCCGGTTCTGGGCTGACGCCAACTCTTGTTTGAGTTGTTGTAGCACCCTTCCCCTTTGCTGGAAATACTCTTCAACTACAGTAGCTGAGGTACAATCTTCAATGGCCGGTAGAATTGGAGGTTTAAACCCAAATACAGCTTCAAAAGGTGACATCTTAATGGATGTGTGGTGGCTGGAATTGTACCACCACTGGGCTAGAGCTAACCACCTATGCCAGTCCTTGGGCTGCATCAAACACATGCAACGAAGGTAGGTTTCGAGACTTTGGTTCACCCTTTCGGTCTGTCCGTCCAACTGAGGGTGGTATGCAGTCGATAGATTGAGTTCAGTGCCCATATTTTTCATCAAGTCCCTCCAAAAATGGCTGGTAAAGATCTTATCTCGGTCGGATATGATGGTCTTAGGGACCCCATGTATGGCAATTACCCGGTCAGTGAACGCCCGAGCCACCTCCTGAGCCGTGTAAGGGTGTGCTAGTCCCACAAAGTGCGCAAACTTCGTGAACCTATCGATAATCACCATTATGCAGTCCTTGCCCTCCGAACGTGGTAGTCCTTCGATGAAATCCATGGACACACTTGTCCATGACTGTTCTGGAATGGGTAAGGGTTGAAGAAGACTGGGGTATGCCACGTTCTCATGTTTGCATCTCTTACATGTGTCACACTCCAAGACAAATCTTTTGACTATTCCCCTTAGTCCGGGCCAGTAGAATAGCTGCTGTACCCACAAGTAGGTGTTTTGGATGCCCGAATGTCCCCCTATAGGAGACTCATGAAGTGACTGTAGAATTTTACTTTTAAGCTCCTCCTTGTTGCCTATTACTATCTGACCCTTATACCTCAGCAACCCATCTCTCATCGTATAGCCTTTTGTCTCCATGCTTCCCAGAGCCAATTTTTCCAGCAAACCCTGAATGCGATCATCTCCTTCATAGCTGTCCACTACCTTTTTACACCATTCAGGAATTACCACAGTCATGGCAGCTGATCGAGCTTCTTCTTGACACCTGGATAATGCATCCGCTGCTAGGTTCTCCTTCCCTTTTTTGTATTGAATTGAGTAGTTTAGACCCATTAGTTTGGTCATTCCCTTCCTTTGGAGTTGGTATTGAAGCTTTTGTTGGAGCAAGAACTTCAGGGACTCGTGGTCTGTCTTGATGATAAACTGCCCTGCCTCCAGATAATGGCGCCACTTTTCAACAGCCATTAAGACAACCAAAAACTCCTTCTCATAAACACTAAGCCCCAAGTGTCTAGGGCTGAGAGCTTGGCTCAAAAAAGCCAATGGACTCCCATCCTGCATCAGTACCGCGCCTATCCCCACTCCGCAAGCATCCGTCTCTAGCACGAAGGGCTTGTTGAAGTCCGGTAGCCCAAGTGTGGGAACCCTGCTTACTGCCAACTTCAGTCCCTTGAAAGCCAAATCTGCCTCCGGTCCCCACTGGAAATTTCCCTTCTTTAATAGGTTGGTAAGTGGTTTGCTCAAGATTCCATACCCCTTAACAAACCTGCGGTAATAGCTAGTCAGCCCCAAAAATCCCCTAAGAGCTTTTATTGTGGTGGGTTTTGGCCAGTTGAGCATGGCCTCCACCTTGCTGGGATCGGTGCTGATTCCTTCTTCTGAGATTAAGTGTCCCAAGTATTCCACTTGGTTTTTGCCAAATGCACATTTAGATTTTTTGATAAATAGTTGGTTTCTTCTAAGGACCTCAAGAGTAGTTCTTAGGTGGGTTAGGTGTTGGTCTAAAGTGGGGCTATAAACAAGGATGTCATCAAAGAATACAAGGATGAACTTCCTTAAATAGGGCTCAAATATCTGGTTCATGAGAGATTGGAAAGTGGTTGGGGCATTGGTGAGCCCAAAGGGCATCACCAAGAACTCAAAATGACCATGGTGTGTGCGGAAAGCCGTCTTGTGGACATCCTCGGGCTTCATCCTTATTTGATGATAGCTCGAGCGCAAATCTAACTTGGAAAAGAACTTGGCCTGGTGTAATTCATCCGTAAGGTCTTCAACAAGGGGAATGGGAAACTTGTCTTTGATGGTTAGGGAGTTAAGTTGGCGATAATCTACACAAAAATGCTAAGTACCATCTTTTTTCTTTACTAATAGGACAGGGGAAGCAAATGGGCTTTGGCTTGGTTTAATGAAAGATTGACTCAACATCTCTTTTACCATTCTTTCGATTTCAGTTTTTTGGATGGGGGGATAACGGTAGGATCTGACATTGATGGGCTCTACATTCGGTTTTAAGTTAATGGCATGGTCCAAAGTTTGGTTAGGAGGAAGGGTCTTAGGTTCCACAAAGAGGTCCTTAAAGTCAGCCAACAATTCATCAATAAAGGGTAATGTGCATACTTGGTCGTCACTCCTACGTTGATGGCAGACAGTGAGTCGCAGCTCCCCTTCACCAGGAAGCTCTTCCACTGCCACAATGGAGAACAGTTGTGTGAACTGATTCCATTTGCTCTTGAGGACTCTCTGCAACCTCTTACCCATGATCATCTTACAGGTCGCCACCTCTTGCTCGCTGGTAAGCGTCATCCTCTTCCCTTCCTTTTCAAACGAGACTTCCATTCGGTTGAAATCAAAGCTTATGGGGCTCACCCCCTTTGTCCAATCCACTCCTAACACCACATCACAACCTCTTAGTTGCAGCAATCTAAGGTCTGCCTCGAACTCCTCCTCCTGCATTTTCCATATGAAACCCAGGCAGGCCGAATTGCTCAACACTTGATTCCCATTAGCCACGACCACACTCAATGGTGGTGTTCCGGTGAGTTGGCACTTAAGCTTTCTAGCGGTGCTATTGTCAAGGAAACTATGGGTGCTCCCACTGTCAATCAGAATTGACAAGCTGCCTTCATTCACCTTTCCTTACACCTTAATTATCTTGTTGTTGGCAATCCCCTTGAGGGCATGGAGGGATATTTCTCCATCGTTCTCCCCTCCAGTTTCCCTGACCTCTTCTATTTCTTCAGCATCCAGTTCACCCTCTCTGTCTCCTTCTAGCAGTAACAGTTGGCATTTGCATTGGTGCCCCGGATGGTACCTATCCCCGCACCTGTAACATGCGCTAGGGAGCTGCCAATTTCCACCAGTGGTCATCTTCTGTTGCTACCTCTGCTTTCTCATAAGGGCCTCGATCACCAATTCCTGCAGCTTGGCACCCTCAGCGGCTTGTTCCACCGTCCGAGGCCTTATCATTTTCACCATCGGTCGCAAGTCCTCATTAAGGCCGCTAAGGAAGCTGGAAACAAAATAAGCTTCCGACAGGTGGGGATCATTGTCACTTATCAACGACCTCAGCTCCTCAAAACGCTTCAAGTAAGACCCAACATTCCCCTCTTGCTTCAACTTATTAAATTCCTCTACAGTGTCCGACATGGTCCTTTCCCCGAACCTTTCACAAAGCTTCTCGGAAAACTCCCACCAGGTGTAAATTCCCCTCGTTCGGGTCCATCAATGGAACCATGCATCCACTGCATCGTCAAAATAAGCTGCGGCCAGGGCCACCCTTCTTTCCACTGGTACGTTATACCATTCGAACATCCGCTCACACTTCCTGATCCACCACCTAGGATTAGTTCCTTCAAATACCGGAATCTCCATTCTCGGCATTGGGAATCCTGATTGGGGTGGAGCAATTCTATCCTCCCTTCCTCTCCTTGTTTCCGTTTCGATCTCATCGTCTTGCTCAACCTCTACCTCCAAGGTCCCATTGCCTCTGTTCACCCTCTCATTATGCAAGATGGGTTCCGTTCTAACCCGAGGAGGGAAATCAGGAGCTATTCTAACCTGGTTTTGCTGGGTAAACATCAGCATGAATCGCTGAAGCTGATTCCCCATCTCTTTTCTCATCTGGTTGAGATCCTCCCTCATTTGATTCAACCCGTTTTCAAGCCTACGCTCGAGTCCTTCAATAGTCTCGTAATTCTTCTCGGAACCCAACTCCAAATGGTCCACGCGATGTTGGAACTCTCCCACGGTCAAAGTGACTTGCTGGAGTTGTGATTCCATATTCTTCATGCGAGTGCCTTCGGCCATTGCTCCGCGCGGTCCTCTGCTGCCGGGGTCATGCTCTGATACCAATGTCACAGTTGCTGGGACTGTCGTCCACTTCCGTCCGAGTGTATTAGGTTGGTCTAGGAAATGGTAGTAGAAGAGAAGGTTTAGGGAGAAGAAGAAGAAGAAGAAGAATGAAGGAGAGAATAGTTTGGACGTTAGAGAGAATGCAGGGAGTAAGCTGGAACTTCTTAATTGATTCTCGATAATCATTCTCATGAGCCGTTTGGGCTTATATAGCTATCCTAGGGGCTGCCACAGCAGATTGCAGCTCCCATAACCAACTATTTTGTCCTATCCCAAACATCTTTACAGCTGGATATTCCTTCTAACTAACTAGCAGCTGGAATAAAGAGAATTCTATGGAATAATAAAGAAACAAAGCAAGCAATTAAAGGACATAGCAGGAAAAATAAATCCGCAGCAAAATTGGGCTTGGTTCCGTGACAACAATCAAGGCTATGGATAGTAGGATGGAAGGTGCCCTGGAAGGAATGGGGCAGAGGCTGGAAGGGATGGAGCAAAGGCTAGATGGGTCAATGGCCAGGCTGCAAGATGACGTGCAACAATTTATGGTTATGTTCACATGCCAAAACCAGGTAAGGGTGGCTGAAAACTTACCCCCTAGAGATAGAAATGAACATCTGTTGCAAATAAATGAGGGAGACAGGGGTCGTGCCAATGCAGAAATGGAGGCCAATTCAGAGGAAACATTGGAAGGAGTGGTGGGAAACAATAGGAATGGTGCGCCTAATGGTCAACGCCCGAGGTTCACCATGCCCCGGATGGAAATTCCATATTCGAGGGGGTTAATCCCTGGTGGTGGATAAAGAAATGTGAGAGGGTTTTTGTGTGGAACAACATACCAATGAGCCAGCAAGTCACAATCGCCATAGCCTACTTTTATGAGGCTGTTGATGCTTGGTTTCAAGGATGTTTAGGTGTGCATAATGAGTTTACTTGAGAGGAGATCGTAGCCAAACTATGTTAATGATTTGGAGAAAGAAATAGGGTAGACACCATTGAGGAGTTTAACAAGCTAAGACAAACTGGAAGTGTTGACATGTACCTAAAAAGATTTGAGGATTTAAGGTCTTATATAACCCAACAAAATCCACACCTCACTAAAGCTTATTTTGTATCAAGCTTCTTGAGTGTCTTAGTGAGGATATAAGACCAATGGTGAAGATGATTAGGCCCCAAATAGTAGAACAAGTGGTTGAAAGTGCAAGGTTACAAGAAATGATTGTAGAAGCACTTATGAAGAAACAAAGACAACAATACAATGGGCTAATGGTGGGATCAATCAGTGGGGGAGTCAAGCATGTTAATAGGGAGGTAGGTAAGAGTGGAGGAGGAATGAAATAGGGGGCAGGGTCCAACACCGTGCCTTATGGGGAGCAATTGAGAGAGCAAAGAAGGTTGGCTGGCTTTTGTTTTAGGTGTGGGGATAAGTATCATCCCAGACACCAATGTAAGAGGCAAATTTTATTGTTGGAAGGAGATGAGGAGGATCATATTGAGGGGCCCAAAGAAGAAGTAGAAGATGGAGGTGAATCAGAGGAAGAAAACAATGGAGAAATATCACTACATTCACTCAAAGGAGTGACTAACAACGAGATAATTAAAGTAGAGGGGAGTGTAAAGAATCATAACTTGTTGATCATAATTGATAGTGGAAGCACACATAGTTTCCTTGATGAAGGAACAACTAAGAGGCTAAAATGCCCTCACCAAGGAACTCAGCCCCTAAGTGTGACGATGGTAAATGGCAACAGAGTGCTTAGCAAATCGACATGCCATGGGTTTACTTGGAAGATGCAAGGAGAGGAATTTGAGGTAGACTTGAGACTGCTACAATTTGGAGGATGTGATGTGGTGTTGGGTGCTGACTGGATGAAGGGGGTGAGCCCCATAAGTTTCGATTTCAATAGAATGGAGGTTTCCTTTGACAAGGGGGGAAAGAAAATGACATTGATGGGGGGGGAGGGAGATCGGATCTTGCAAAATGATCTTAGGTAAGAAATTGCACAAAATGTTTAAGAACAAATGGTGTCAACTGTCCCAATTGTTCTCATTGGTGGCTGTGGGGGAAGGCTCACTTATAACAGTGGAGGAAGGGTCTGAGAAGGTGCTGCAAGGGGAAGTACACTTGACTGTCACATCTCAACCCTGAGAACTTGATCATATACATTCTCAACACCTAATTGATGAACTGTTGGAAGACTTTAAGGACCTATTTGTTGAACCCACAGCCTTACCCCCTACCCGAGCCTTGGACCACTCCATAAATCTTAAGCGTGGTGCTGAACCCATCAACATCAGGTCCTATAGGTACTCTCCAATCCAGAAAACCGAAATTGAAAAGATAGTGAAGGATATGTTGAACCAATCCTCATAAAACATATCCAAAGCCCTTTTGCATCGTCAGTCCTCCTAGTTAAAAAGAAGGATGGATCTTGGTGTTTTTGTGTTGATTATCGTAAATTGAATGCCCTAACCATTAAAGACAAATTCCCTATACCCTTAGTAGAGGACTTGATGGATGAATTACATGATGCCCCTTTCTTTTCAAAACTCGACCTTAGATCCGGTTACCACCGAAGATGTCCATAAAATCGCTTTTAGGACTCATCACGACCATTTTGAATTTTTGGTGATGCCATTCGGGCTCACCAACGCCTCGACCACATTCCAATCACTAATGAACCAAATCTTTGAGCCATACCTAAGAAGATTTATCCTAGTATTCTTTGACGACATCCTTGTATATAGCCCCACTTTGGACCAACATATATCTCACCTAAAAACCACCTTTGAGGTCCTTAGAGTTAACCAACTTTTCATCAAAAGGCCAAAATGTGCATTTGGACAAAATCAAGTGGAGTATTTGGGGCATTTAATTTCAGGGGTAGGGGTTAGTACTGATCCTAAGAAGGTAGAAGCCATGTTGGCTTGGCCTAAACCCACCACAGTGAGAGCCTTGAGAGGATTTCTTGGGCTGACAGGTTATTATCGTTAGTTTGTCAAAAGGTATGGGGCCATAAGTAAACCTCTAACAAACCTCTTAAAGAAAGGAAGCTTTAGTTGGGGTCGGGAGGCCAAGGCAGCATTTGAGAAGTTGAAGAGGGCAGTGAGTAAAATTCCTGTTTTGGGGCTACCCGACTTTAGCCAATCGTTTGCGGTAGAAACAGATGCTTGTGGGAGTGGCATTGGTGCAATATTAACCCAAAAAGGAAGACCTTTAGCCTTCTTAAGCCAAGTTCTAAGTGGGAGACATCTTGGCCTAAGTATATATGAGAAAGAATTTTTGACAGTTTTGATGGTGGTTGATAAGTGACGTCATTATCTGGAGGGAGAAAATTTATAATTAAGACGGACCACGAGAGTTTGAAATTTTTGTTGCAAACTCAACTACAAAAGAAGGGGATGACCAAATTAATGGGATTGGATTATTCAATACAATATAGGAAGGGCAAAGAGAATGTGGCAATAGATGCCCTCTCAAGATGCCATGAGGATGGGAATTTGACAGCCATTACCATGGTGGTACAGAAGTGGTGGATAGTTACGAAGGGGATGAGCAAGTGCAAGAACTCATACAAAGTATGGTTGTGGGATCACAAGGAACTGATGGTTATACCCTAAGAGAGGGGATGCTGCTGGTTCATGGCAGTGTGGTCATTGGCAGCAAAGGGAACCTTAGGAAAAAAAAAAAATATTGCAGTCACTGCATGAGTCTCATTTAGGGGGTCATTCAGGGGGTCCAAAATACCTATTTAAGGGTGAAACAACTATTCTATTGGCCAAAATTGAAGACTGATGTGAGGGAATTTGTGTTATCTTGCGACACTTGCAAGAGGTGCAAGTATGAGAATGTTGCATGCCCCGGATTGCTCCAGCCCCTACCAATACTTGACCAAGCTTGGACAAGTGTGTTCATGGATTTCATTGAGGGTTTACCTAAGAGGGGAAAGATAGTGTGCTGGTTGTGGTGGATAGGTTCACTAAATTTGCACATTTCATAGGTTTGGCTCACCCCTGTATGGCCCAAGATGTGGCTAGGGCATTCATGGACCGGATGGTGGCTCTATATAGGGTTTCAAGATTTATCATATCGAACAGGGACAAAATATTCACCAGCACCTTTTGGTTGATGAGGTCAATGGGGATAAAACTTAACATGCCAATTGATTACCACCCCTAAACGGAAAGAGTGAATCAGAGTTTGGAAACCTATTTTAGGTGCATTTGTATCCTACATCCTAACCAATGGCCTAGATGGGTTGCATTGACCCAGTGGTGGTATAATTCTACCCACCACACCACTCTAAAAATGTCTCCATTTGAAGCCAATTACGGTTATAAGCCCCTTGTATTACCAGCCATGGGAGGACAGGCTACAGTTGCTTTAGTAGAGGAGTATTTGCAGCAAAGGAGGGTGGTACTTAGACACCTTTGGAATTAACCTTAGCCCAAAATAGAGTGAAGCAGTATGCTGACCAAAGGATGAGTGACAAAGAGTTGGAGGTTGGGGAGGAGGTTTATCTATGGCTGAGGCACCCCCATTTAAGGTTCATTACTCAAGGATCAGTTATGAAACTGACTCCCTGGTATTTTGGTCCTTTCCCTATCATAGCTAAGGTTGGAAAGGTAGCCTACCAATTTCAGCTTCCAGAGGGATCGTGAATTCATCCCATCTTCCATGTGTCTCTCTTAAAAAGGTCATCAGGCAAAGAGCAAGTCAATCCTGAACTACCATCATTGCCTAAGGAAAAGGAAAAGGTGGAAGAACCAGGCGCAATATTGGACGAAGGGTGATCTATAACCATGGGGTTCCTCTTATTCAGGTGTTGATCAAGTGGTAGCATGGGGACAAAGGAAACAACACCTGCGAGTGTTTACCAAGCCTCCTTTAGTGATTCCCAAGGACTGCCAGCCTCTTTAGCATTTCTTGAGGACAAGGAATGTTTCAAAGGAGGGGCAATTGTCACACACGAAGATTTTGGTGTGACATTGGCAGCCCATTTACAATTTTTGCTGTCTTCTTATTCATTTCCTTTATGTTATGTTGTTATGTCTTTATTTACTTTATGTATTTGTGTTAGTTTGGATATTACAACTGTTGGGGGGGGGGTTGTTAGAGATATTCTACAGGGGAGGTCACGTGTAAAGAGGCCTAGGAAAAGGACAAAATAGTTTATTATTAGGGTGGGGATTTGCTGTGGCAGCACCTAGGCTAGAGGTATAAGTATCCTCTAGAATCGGCTTGTAGAGCCATGTGTGAAATCCAGTAGAAATTATATCCTTTCTCTCTATTCTCATCTCTCTCTCTCTCTTTGTTTTCTCTTCTCTCCCTCTAATTCCAATCTCTCTTTACCTTGTTCTTCTTCTCCATAATCCCTATTACACTCTCTAATTTACACCGAATTAGAAGGTTGTTCTCATTATCAAATTGGAGTTGTGACAATAGTTTGTAAAAGACTGCTTCGGTATCTTAAGGGGACAATCGGTTCGGGCCTACTGTTTTCTCCTTCTCCTAGTGATTTATCCTTAACTGTGTACACGAATGCGGATTATGCAGGATGTAAAGCCACTAGGAGATTCACTAGTGGGTTATGTGTGTTTCTTGGCAAGAATTTGGTAGCTTGGGGCTCAAGGAAACAATCTATGGTAGCTAGATCGGTTGGAGAAGTTGAATATAGAGCTGTTACACAGGGTGTTATAGAGGTTTTATGGCTTAAGACATTGTTTTATGAGTTGGGAGATCCATGTGTTAATACTCCAATTATATGGAGTGATAATCTAGCTGCTCAGAGCATAGTTGAAAATCTTGTAGTTCACTCTTGTACTAAGCACATTGAGATTGATGTGCATTTTGTCCGAGAGAAGATGGAAAATGATGAAGTTGAAATCAGATATGTTCCTACTTTTGATCAGTTGGCTGACATTTTTACTAGGGGATTGCCAAGGAATAGGTTTATGTTCTTATGTGACAAGCTTGGTCTTAAGTTGTCACCAGTGCATCACAATCCTATTATCACTCCAGATAACCTAAAGATCAAAGCAACTTCTTCTACCATGGAGTCTGATTTGAGGGGGAATGTAGAAGGATATAATGTTTGAGTAGCTATCGTGGACTTCTTATGTTATGATGTGGTTGCCTTATATTGTTGTAGCTGTAATGTTTATACTTCTGTTGTATTGTTATAAGTGATGATTGTTTAGTTAGGCTATTGTTCAAGAGGTTAGTTGTTAGTTGGTTGTTGCAGATTGCAACAACTATCTGTTATCAAGGATAGCTGAGTATTTACCTTCTATCTTGTATTGATTTTCATTTTTCATTTAGTAAGAATCAGTAAGAATTTCAGCGAGGTTTCTTTCTTCTCGCATTTTCTTTTTGTGCCCTAGAAGCTCTTGCTTCAATGTTTAGAACTAGGATTTTTTTTTTTTTACAGAAAGGAAAACAAAAATAAAAATTGTAGAAAATACTTCTTTTCTTAATTCTCAAAGAATGTACATGACTCTTTTTTATGGAGGGAGAATGAATACAAGAAAGGAAACAAAGAAGATGCAAAGAAAGGAAAACTACATACTTACAAAGGAAAACAATATACACGAACATTAGGAAACTTTCCTAAGACCAGATGAGGAAGTATCCTAATTTGGTTATAGAAACTTCCAAAGAGGCACGATCACTTCTTCAAGACTTCCCATAACTAGGCTGCAATATCCTTACCATAACTAGAACTGCCGTATCCGCTAACACTCCCCCTCAAGCTGGAGAATGGATATTTGCCATTCTCAGCTTGCATACTAGGAAACAAAGAAGATGCAAAGAAAGGAAAACTACATATTTACAAAAGAAAACAATATACACGAACATTAAGAAACTTTCCTAAGACCAGATTAGGAAGTATCCTAATTTGGTTATAGAAACTTCCAAAGAGGCACGATCACTTCTTCAAGACTTCCCATAACTAGGCTGCAGTATCCTTACCATAACTAGAACTGTCGTATCCGCTAACACTCCCTTTCAAGTTGGAGAATGAATATTTGCCATTCTTAGCTTGCATACTAGATCTTTAAACCTTTTGGCTGTTAGACCCTTTGTGAAAATATTAGCCACCTATTCCTCAGATGAAAATGAGGGATTTGAAAGAGGCCTACATCTATGTTTTCTTTTATGAAGTGATGATCAATTTCAATGTGCTTTGTTCTATCGTGCTGGATAGGATTGTGTGCAATACTTATGGCTGACTTGTTGTCACAAAACAACCTAAGTGCACCTTGAGTCTCGATCTTCAAGTCCTCTAAAATGATCCTTAGCCAAAGTAGGTCACATATACCTAGAGCCATTGCCCGAAATTCAGATTCTGCACTGTATTTAGTCACAACACTCTGTCTCTTGCTCCTCCAAGACACTAGGTTTCCACATAGGAAAACACAATACCTTGTAGTTGATATTCTATCAGTAAGGGATCTAGCATAATCAACATTAGTAAAGCCTCTAACATCCAACTCATTTTCTTTTCTGAACAATATTCCTTTACCTGGGGTAGCTTTTAGGTAGCCAAGGATTTTTCTTACGGCCTGCATATGTTCTTTAGTTGGGTTGTGCATAAATTGGCTTACAAGACTAACAATAAATGTGATATTTGGCCTAGTATGGGAGAGATATCAAACGACCAACCAACCGTTGGTATCTACCCTTATCAATTGGTTGACTACCAAGATTTTGCCACAATTCGCAATTAGGTTCTATTGGAATACTAGATGCTTTTCCCCCTATCAGCCCTGTTTCGGTTAACAAATCCAAGATGTATTTTCTCTGAGATAGAAAAATACATCCCTAGAGTAGGCCACCTCAATTCCTAAGAAGTACTTGAGGACACCAAGATCTTTAATTTCAAATTTCTGGGCTAAATTCCCTTTCATCGCCTTTTGTTCTTCCTCATCATCACCTATGACAATTATGTCGTCTATATAGATTAGCAAAGCAATAAACTTACCTTCCCTTGAGTGTTTTATGAAGAGAGAGTGATCACCGCTACTTTGATTGTATCCCATAGTCTTCATGACCTAGAAAATTAGCCAAATCAGGCCCTTGGGGACTGTTTGAGCCCATAAAGAGCTTTCTTGAGTCTGCATACTTTCCCAGCATTTCCTTCTTGAAATCCTGGAGGCAAATCCATAAAAACTTCTTCTTCTAGGTCTCCATGTAAGAATGCATTTTTTTACATCAAATTGCTATAATTTCCATCCAAAATAAGCAGCAAATGAAATAAGAATTCTCACCGTTGTCATCTTTGCCACAAGGAAAAATGTCTCAAAATAATTTATGCCATAGGATTGAGTATATCATTTGACCACCAACCTGCCTTTATATCTTTCCAATGTCTCATCTGCCTTATATTTCACATTGAAAACCCACTTACAATCTACCGACATGATCCCCTTTGGTCGAGAAACAATCTCCCATGTCTAATTTTTCTTCAGTGCTCTCATCTCTAACATGGCTTGCTTCCAGTTCTGATCTCTTAAAGTCTCATCTACTGATTTAAGAATGATAATTGAATCCAATGATGCTAGGAAACCTTTGTGACTTGGTGATAGTCGATGATAGGACAAAAAATTAGCCAAGGGATGATGGGTACAACTTTTGACCTCTTTTCTAACAGCAATAGGAAGGTCTAGATCATCACAGATTGGGTTAGAAGGCTCTGGAACAAAAGACTATATAAATTCGTTACCTTACTGACAACTATTCTTGATGAGGAACGGCTGGTGCACTACTGTTAGACTAAGTATGAGCAGCAGGAGGAGACTGAGGGAACTTAGAAGCCATGGTAGACTGAGAATGAGATTCGAGTAAGGCTGCAGCTGAGTATTATTGTTGTGGGACAGAGATTGGGGATGCTTCTAAGGGAGGTAGTACATCCCCACAACAAGAAGAGTGGTCACCATCAACTAAATTCTCCCCCTGGTGACCAGCCTTGGGTGAAGAAAAGAATGGCGTGGTCTCAACAAAGGTCACATCTTTAGAAGTGTAAAACTTCTTGGTAGGGGGATGATAACATTTGTGCCCCTTTTGAGTAGGGGAATAAGCCAGAAAAATACACTTTAGCGCCCTAGGATCAAGCTTGACTCTATGTTGCTTGGGAACATGAACGAAATAGACACAACCAAAGATTTTAAGGGAAGAGGGGAATGCAAAGTTAGGTTCGGATAATGGGTAGACATAGACTGAAATGGGGATTGGTGATTGAGGATTTTGGTGGGTACCTAGTTTATCAAGTATGTTGCGGTGAGAATGGCTTCATCCCAAAAATGCTTTGGCACATGATGATGATGGAGAAGTGTCCTAGCAACATTAAGAAGATATCTCATCTTCTGTTCAGCCATTCCATTTTGTTGTGGAGTGTTGACATAGGAAGACTCATGGACAATCCCTTCTTGTTGGAAAAATTGATGCAAGTGATTATTAAAGTAATCCTTTGCATTATCAGTTCGAAATTTTTGAATAGAATAGTGAAATTGAGTGGAAATTAGCTTACAAAAATAGGGCACAATGGGTCCAACAGCCGCTTTGTCTTTTGATAAGAAAATCCATGTCATACAAGTATAATTACTTTAATAAATCCAAAAAGTACAACTCGTGTTGTTCCCTAGAAAGCACCAATCATCTTGCTCGTCTTCAAGGCCTGAAATTCACACAGATTAGGGAAAAAAATGGCAAGGCAATTCTAGTCATAAGTTAGCTGGTGAATAGACACAAGGTTGGTGGATGGGTTTGGAACATGCAATACTTTTTTGAGAGTAATATTGGGACTACGGATGATTGTACCTTGACCTTTAATGGAAACTGAAGTTCCATTGGCGATAGTAATCTGTTTGGAAGTGATAATAGGCTCATAAGGGTTAAAAACAAACTGACCAGGGGTCATATGGTTAGTGGCACCCGAATCAAGGATCCAAATATCATTTTTATCAGTTTTAGGGGCAATAAAAGAGGTAGAATGTAAACAATTACCTTGCTGGGCAAATGCATAGTTTCCATCATGGATAGTCTGAAGAAAAGCCTTCAGTTTGTTGATTTCCTCAGCATTAAGCTGAGTAAGATCGGGAGTAGAAGAAGATTCTGTCTTACCAGCTATGTCCTCTTCCTTATGCTCCTTGGTGGAAACATAAGCCTGATTCTTTTGTGCCTGCTTCTAAAGCCTCCCATCTTGCTTAGGACAACCTCTTTCCCATGGAGTTTGAAACATGTCTCTCGGGTATGTCTAGGTTTCTTACAAAAAGTGCACCACAGCCCCTCACGGTTAGTAGGTTTATTTTCTGGTTTGCCTATCTTAAATCATGTTCCTTCCTTTTTATTTGAAACCACGATTGACCCTTCTGTCCCTATCTCATTAAGCATAACCCTTCTCCTATTTTCCTCACTTCTTACAATAGAAAACACCTCATTCAGGGAAGGTAGTTTTTCCCTACCAAGGATTTGAACCCTTACTTGATCAAATTCAATTCATTATTAAGACCTACTAGGAACTCCACAACTTGATCCCTCTCAAAAATCTGGTTAAGAGTGGAAGCATCAGTGTTGCACACCATTTTAATTTCTTGGTATTGGTTGAGTTCTAACCAAAGCCCATTTATCTTATTAAAATACTTGGTCACAGTTGAAGAGGCTTGGCGAGTATTGTTAATCTTTGTCTTAAGGTCAAAGATTACCGAGGCATCTTGAACCTTAGAGTAAGTTTGCTTTATGGTGTCCCAAATTTCTTTAGCAGAAGGTAAAAACTTATAGTTTTTACTAACCTTGGGTTGCATGGCATTCTATAGCCATGACATGATGAGGGAGTCCTCTATGTCTCAAGCTGGAAAGGACAGATCAACAGCCTTTGGTGGAGGAGAGGTGAGGTGTCCAAGCTTCCCTCGAACTTTGAGTACAGTTCTCACTAGCTGTGCCCATTGTACGTAGTTCCTACCATCCAAACGCTAGGAAATATGCACATTGGGTAACTCTCCAACTCCAGCACTCGCCCTAGCTCCAGCACCGGTACTTGCACTAGCAATCTGGTCCACCGGTGATGACTCTCTAGTTGTCATATCGGGTGTGATTTCTAAAACTTCTGACATGGTGAGTGATCGACTAGATGGAAATGAAGGCCTAAGAGGTATAGCCAAATAAAAAACAGAGGCGAGAAGGGTAGAGGCGGGGCTTTATGAGACCGATTTGAAGAGAAGGAGTGATCGGTGTGAAGGAAGCAATGTCGTCCATACTAAGGGCAACGTAGATGTGCAATGAAGGCACAATTAGGGTTAGGGTGCAAAGAGTGGCTTTGATACTATGTAGAAAATACTTCTTTTCTTAATTCTTAAAAAATATACACGACCCTCTTTTATGGAGGGAGAATGAATACAAGAAAGGAAACAAAGAAGATGCAAAGAAAGGAAAACTACATATTTACAAAGGAAAACAATATACACGAACTAGGAAACTTTCCTAAGACCAGATTAGGAAGTATCCTAATCTGGTTGTAGAAACTTCCAAAGAGGCATGATCACTTCTTCAAGGCTTCCCATAACTAGGCTGTCGTATCCTTACCATAACTAGAGTTGTTGTATCTGCTAACAAAAATAATAAAATATATAATATATACACATGCATTTTTTCGTGTTCATAAGAACATTTGTTTTCCTTGTCTTTTCCTCCCACAAATCCTGGTCCCAGACATAGGTTAAGGGCATATGTAAAATTTAAGACTCATGTTAATTCAATTTATGCGTTTCGATCTTTTTCTTATTTTTCAAGATCAAAAGCTATGGTTCTAATTTAAATGAGGAGATTGTTGATGGTTAAAGTGGCATTTGTTTGTTTTCCTTTACCAATACCTGAAGATCTGTTGGCATGGTGATGGAGGAGCTTCAAAGTTATCTGATTTAGCCATTTTTCTGTTCCATATTGAAGTATAGCGTTCAGTATTTTAAAATCTAAGATTGTTTGGTATTTCTATGTTTTGTGTAGGCCCTTTTGTTTGGATGGAAATCTGGCAGATTCCCTCTTAATTGCTTTTCCTTTAAGCAGTGTTTGTTTCCAAATCTACCTTGCACTTGTGTCATTTGAAAATTGCAGGGCTTAAGCTATACTTTTTCTTGTTTGCTCTTTTCCAGATAATTTGTCTTACTTGTCTTATGACCAACTTGTTTAGAGGAGAATAAAATAAATTATGTATCCAAAATTTTCTTTTTCTTTGATTGCATAAATATGATTGTTTATATATTGTCACAAGGATATATTTATAAAATTTTATGATGGGTGTGAGTGATTTTTTGCGTTGATTTAACTGTTATAAGGATGTGTTAGTTTTTAGAATGCTTGTTTGATACTCAAAAAATTGATTATCGTCTTGGTTATGAGGTCCATGAGTGTGATGGGATGCAATACATGTTTTTGGACATCAAAACAACATTTTCACAGCATAATATTTGAGAATTAGTTCCATGAATTTTAATAGGTTTAGAGCCATATTTGGTACTATGATATGTTTAGAGGTCAAAACAATCTTTCTTCAGCTCAAGGAGTATGATAACAGCCTTTTGCATTAGATATGTGAGAAGTTAGAGATAGAACTCCAACATGAAAAACTAGCTTAACAGGTGGAGGGATTCTCTTTCTTATATATAGTCCAGGTTTCCCTTATGGAGGCAATGTGGGATTCTCAACACTCCCCCCCACGCCGAAACTTCTCCAATAACTGATACATGCCCAGGTGATCGGGCAGGGTACTGGTCCATGACCACGATAGACAAGAGTTAGTTCTGATACCATGTGAGAAGTCAGAGATAGAACTCCAACCTGAAAAGTTAGCTTAACAGGTGGAGGGATCCTCCTTCTTATATATAGCTCAGGTCTCCCTTGTGGAGGCGATGTGAGATTCTCAACAAGATAACATTATATTTCTTCTCTTTCTCTCATATGCATCCCTTTCTCACCATCTTCACTTCCCCTGATTGCCCTTTAATTTGGAGGGAAAAACTTTGGATCTTTTTCTTTGGGCCTAGAATTAGAGTTGTTCTACTTGCTGAGAACTTCACATTCGTCAGTGTGTTCTTTTTTTGTATTGGTTGAGATTGAGAACCATGGCTTGTAAGACTTCCCTTTAGGGATTCACTAACTTTTGCAACTGTCCATCACTTAAAATGCCGTATATCGATTATCATTTCTTGTTTTGAGTAGATTATGAATTTTAATGTAAAAAGTTATTTCTTGATTTTTTCATCCATGAATTTTGTTAATGATGAGATATTTATATGCTTATAGTTGAGATGATTGGTGTTAAGGTACATTTGTGTGAGATACATGAATGGTGATGCTCATATTTTGAAGATATCATTGTGACAATGAAAATGGTTATAGAATGTTGGGAAATTGATGAGTGCGAGCTAGGATCTCATGAGAACATTAAGCAAGTATGAATAGAGCTTTTAAGGGAAAGACCCTAGCCCTGGTTAGATGGTAACTCATTCCCATCAGATTTCTGACTGTCGAGCCGACAACTCATGATGCTTATGCTATTTTAGGCGATTGGAACTTGGAAGTCTCTACTTCACATAGTGCTTGTGCCATTTGCAAGGTGATCAAAATGGGGCTACACAAACTTAATTATAGTTGTGATTGGGAAATTGACAAGAAGTGGTAATACTAGTTCTGTTGAGATAGCGAAAGGATAATGCAAAGAGTTTGGTACAAATTATATCATATTCATTATGATATTTATGTTACGTGTTTTGTAATGTTTTGCACATACTGCCCTGTACACAATTAACATTATTATTTTTTATCTACTTGGTAAGTTCTTTCATTCCTACCATTTTGCAGGTGAAAATCCTGAAGCTTCTAAAGTACACAGTTGTTTTGGTGTTGCTTCTTTTATGTTCTCATTGGTCATCAAGAAAGACTTATATGCATTTGAATTTGTCATTATTTTTGGAACCTTAAATTGTATGGAAATTTTTATGGACAATATGGAAGTGGATATAGTTGAATAATATTGTTTGGTCAGTATGTAACTTTGTGACAAATTCACCATAGAACTGTCTTACTTTTGGAGCTTGTAGCCCATTAACCCTTTTGTAAATCTGAAATCTAGTAGAGAGATGGATCAATGTCTTATTTTTATTTGATGTATTCTCTGATTTATTCGTGTTGTATGGAATCAGTTAGATTGGTTTAATCTAAGTGTGCAGCATCTGGCTTCTCTCTGATGTTTTAATCATAATTTGAGCTATAGATGGAATTTTTGTGCAACTCTGGTTGAAAGTGAAACTGCACCCGTTGAATACATTCTTCCAAAATTTCACTGCATCTAGATACCTCATTTGTGAGAAGTTGAAGTTTTTAGTGAGTGCTCCTGTGCTAAAAGTTTTGGGAGGGGAGAGGTTTTGAAGCCCTCTACACAGACAACAGTTTCTTCTCTTGGTGCTTACATGTTCTGCCTGAGCTTTGGTTTTTTGAGCCCTCCCTGTAGATGCAACACCTTCGCCTCTTGTTCTCAACAACTTTTGCTTAGTTATTTTTTGATGCCCTTTTGAGTCTTAGACCTGACATTGTCCCAAAACACCTGATACACCAAATTTTTTGTGGATCTGTCTGATTTGTTATTTTTATTTTCTTTTTTCTAATGAGCTTAGGTTACAGGATCCAGGCTGTGACAAACAGGATGTGCATTTCTATATGGTCTAAATTGTTGCTTTTGTCTTCTGTTTTGAGTGTTTGAAATAGCATAATAGGACTACTTTGAGACCGTCAAATTCTACATTCTCCAATAAAAAGTCAGTATGTATTATCTCTTGGAATTGATATCCATAAAAAAGAACTCTTCAGAAATTCTGTAACTACTCTTTTGTACATTTCTAGCCTGCTCAGAGTGGCATCAATTTAAGTTCACTACTATTGGGCTCTTAGTGGATACGAACTTGTGTCTGTGTATCATTTTAAGTTTTTTGATTTTTTATTTTTTCAGGAACTAGAAAAAATGAAGGAGATTGCAAAGTTAAAGCAACTGCCTCCAGTATATACTGGAAAATGGGCCTGTGCCACAGATGAAGAAGTAGAAGAAGAGCTGGGAAAGGGAACCCCTTATACATATCGATTTCGAGTGCCAAAGGAAGGGAGACTGCAAATTCATGATCTTATACGAGGAGAGGTAACTTTGTTCTCAAAGTTTCATTGGATGCCAAACAGTAATGTCTTCGCATGGTTGTGCATCATTGATAAAGTGACCTATAGTTTGATTTTGTGCATATAAAATCTGCTAAGATATTTAGTGAAAAAGAAAAAAACATATAATATCTGTCAAGACAAGCAGGCATATTTAGTGTTCTAATGAACTTAGAATGCCGTATATCTTTGCTAACTCTGTCTTTATTTTTTGCCAAATTAACTGGTTACCTACTGTGCTGGCTGGAAAAGCCTGACCTAGGGATCCTTCCCATTTTGCCATAGGTCAGTGGTTATGACCAGCTCAGATGACATTCAGTAATTTTAATTGTTTCTTGGTTTCTAATTTTGTTTGGTGGTGTCATGAAGGTTAGTTGGAACTTGGACACACTTGGGGATTTTGTGATTATGAGAAGCAATGGACAACCTGTTTACAACTTTTGTGTCACTGTAGATGATGCTACGATGGCCATCTCCCATGTTATAAGGTAAAGATTACTGCAACATTTGTGTGATTATGCCCTACTTAGACCTTTCGATTGAAACAGTTCACTCTCTTCCTCTCTTACTTGCTTCTTTCATTTGTGCTCACATAGTGGCATTACTTTCTTTTTTGTTTCTTTTTTTTTTTTTAACCCATCAAAATTTCATTTCCAGAGCAGAAGAGCATTTACCAAATACTCTAAGGCAAGCATTAATATATGAAGTGAGGATCTTATAACGCTGAAATTTAATTTTTTTGGGGGTTTCCTAATTGGATTAATGTCTTCCATTAATGCTGGAAGAAGCTTATATAGGAACTAATTCTCCATTGTAGGCTCTTGGATTCCAAATGCCTTACTTTGCACATGTTTCTTTAATTCTTGCTCCGGATAGGAGCAAACTCTCAAAACGGCATGGTGCAACTTCAGTGGGTCAGGTTGTTAATTGTTACAACTCTCCTTAGCGTTTCCTTACTAAGAGTAGAGTTTCTTTTTTTGTTGTAAATGTAGTCTGTTCCAATATGAACAGTTTTTTGTAATTGTCATCTGACAGTTCAGGGAGATGGGGCATCTGCCTCAGGCAATGGTAAACTATCTAGCATTATTGGGTTGGGGTGATGGTACTGAAAATGAATTCTTTACCCTAGAGAATCTCGGTTAGTCATTCCTCCTTGTTTTATTTGTTTGTGGTATTAGTGGACGAGCTAGTACTAAGGGACAAAATGATATTTCAACTCTTGACTAATGTAACTTGGTCTTTTTAATTTTTTTTCCTCATGCCATTTACAGTTGAAAAGTTCTCAATTGACCGTGTCAACAAGAGTGGGGCTGTCTTTGACTCCACTAAGTTAAGGTGAATGTGGCCTTTCAACTTCTGAAGGTTATTTTGATTTTCTTGATGCCATACGCATATAACTTGGTATATTTGTTAAACAGTGAAGTGTTTATTATTAGGTATTAGTATTGTGAAATGTTTTGACTCTACAAGGCATTATGGCGGTCAATATTAACCTGCTAACTTTTATCTTTGTACTTTTCAAACTAAATATGGATAAACAGCCAGCATTTAGGATCTCTGTCATTAGAAAATTCATCCAAACTTGTTGAATGGTCATTATTTGCTATCTTGTTGTTTGTTTTAATTTTCTTGATGCCATGAGCATATAGTTCATTCAGTAAATTTTGTGAAAGCTAAGTGTATGATTAAATATTAATCTGCAAGTTGTTGACTTTCAATAGTTTCCTGATAGCTTTTCCTTTGTATTCTTACTAATTAAAGGTGGATGAATGGCCAGCATTTAAGATCTCTTTCATCGGAGAAGTTAGCAAAACTTATAGGAGAACGCTGGAAGAATACTGGCATTCTCACTGAATCAGAGGGACTGTTTGTAGAAGTAAGACTCTTTCGTGGTTTAATTTTGTAAAAACAACTCCTCAGTACTGTATTAGTGACTGGATGGTTCTGTGATCTTCACCATTATGACAGAGATGATCATCTAATATATTGACAGCATGAAGGAACCTCAACCAGATGCCCCATACATTTAATGCTTAATAAGGGTAAACAACAACATACAACATATCCAGCCTTTATCCCACTATGTGGGGTCGGCTACATGAATTCTAGACTTCCATGTATTCCTATCGTTTGTCATATCTTCATTTAGATCCATATACTTCATATCGAACTTTAATGTCTCTCCTAAAGTCTTCTTGGGTCTACCTCTACCTCTTTTTGTGACTAATTGTTCCATTTCATCAACTCTCCTCACAGGAGCGTCTCTTAGTCTCCTTCTCACATGACCAAACCATCTTAATCTAGTTTCTCTCATCTTCTCCTCGATTGGCACTACTCCTACCTTATTACGAATAACTTCATTTCTAATTTTATCCTTTCTTGTATGTCCGCACATCCATCTTAACATCCTCATCTCCGCTACACTCGTCTTTTGCTCATGCTGGTATTTGACTGCCCAACATTTTGAGCCATACAGCAAGACTGGTCTTATAGCTCTCCTATAAAATTTTCCTTTCAATTTTAATGGGATTTTACCATCACATAACACTCCCGATGCATTTCTCCATTTTAGCCAACCTGCCTTAATTCTATGTGCGACATCCTCGTGAATTTCTCCATTTTTTTGAATCACTGATCCCAAATATCGAAAATGGTCTTTTCTTTGTAAGATTTGGTCTTTTAATTTTATTATAACATCATCTACTCTTGCATTTTTACTAAATTTGCATTCTATATATTCTGTTTTCTTTCTACTTAATTTAAATCTCTTAGATTCTAAATTGTTTCTCCACAACTCAAGCTTAGTGTTTAATCCTTCTTTTGTTTCATCCACCAACACTATGTCGTCTGCAAATAGCATGCACCATGGCACATCTGTCTGAATATCTTTAGTGAGTTCATCCATTACTAGGGCAAATAAGTATGGACTTAGTGCAGAACTTTGATGCAGTCCTATTGTAGTTGTAAATGGTTCAGTATCCCCTCCGCATGTTCTGACCCTTGTCTCTACACCATGATACATGTCCTTAAGGGCTTGTATATAGGCTATTTTGACTCCTTTCTTCTCTAAAACCCTCCATAATACTTCTCTAGGGACCCTATCATAGGCCTTTTCTAGATCTATAAACACCATATGTAGGTCCTTCTGATGATCTCGATACCTTTCCATTAGACGCCTCAATAAATATATAGCTTCCATTGTTGACCTGCCAGGCATGAAACCAAACTAATTTTCTGACACATTTGTTTCTTTTCTAAGCCTCTGCTCTATTACTCTCTCCCAGAGTTTTATGGTATGACTCATTAATTTAATTCCTCTATAATTTTCACAGTTTTGAACATCTCCTTTGTTCTTGTATATAGGAACCAAAGTACTCTTCCTCCACTCATCTGGCATCTTTTTTGATTTAAGGATAGCGTTAAATAGTTGCGTTAGCCAGGAGATGCCCTCTTCTCCCATGCATTTCCATGCTTCTATTGGTATATTATCTGGTCCCACTGCCTTATGATTTTTCATCTTTTGTAAAGCTTGCCTTATTTCATTTGAACTTATGCGTCGATAGAATGTGTAGCTCACATTCCCCTCGGAGTTACTAAGATGTCCCAATCTAACTCTTGTGTCACCACCATCATTAAATAATTTTGTGAAATACTCCTTCCATCTCTCCTTAATCGCTCCCTCATTTACTAAAACATTTTGATTGTCATCTTTTATGCATTTCACTTGATTTAAATCCCGTGTTTTTCTTTCTCTTGCTTTATCTAATTTATATATATCCCTTTCTCCATCTTTTGTATCAAGTCGTTTATATAGATTCTTATATGCTTTTGACCTTGCTTCACTAACAGCTCTTTTTGCTGCCTTTTTTGCTTCTTTATAATTTTTTGATTTTCTTCATTGTTGCATTGATATATCGCCTTATAGCAAGTTTTCTTATTTTTAATTTTCAATTGTACATCTTCATTCCACCACCAAGACTCCTTAAGGTTAGGGGCTCTACCATTTGTCTCTCCAAGGACTACCTTTGCCGTGCTTCTCAGAGCATTAGCCATTTCTTTCCACATTTGGTTTGTCTGTTTTTCTCCATTCCATTCCCTTCTACCCCTTAATTTTTCTTTGATGATTAGTTGTTTCTCCCCTTTTAAATTCCACTACCTGATTCTTGGATTTTGTTTTGTCATTTTTTCACTTCCAATTTCTTACTTGGACGTCAAGTACTAGAAGTCTATGTTGAGTAGTCAAACACTCTCCCGTATTACCTTACAATCCCTACAACATAACCAATCCTCTTGTCTCATGAGGAAGTAATCTATTTGGGTGCTTGAGGTGATATTTTTATATGTGATTAAGTGTTCGTCCCGTTTTTTGAACCTCGTATTGGTTATAATGAGCCCATATGCCATAGCAAAATCTAGGATAGATTTACCCTCATTATTAATTTCCTCGAATCCATACCCTCCATGTACCTCTCTATATCCGTTTCCGTCTCTACCCACGTGCCCATTTAAGTCACCTCCTATAATCACTTTCTCTCCTCTTGGTATCATTTGTATGAGTCCCTCTAGGTCCTCCCAGAATTTTGCTTTTATCTCATCACCTAACCCTGCTTGTGGTGCATATGTACTAAAGATATTCATAGTTATTCTTCCTAGACTAATCTTCACCATAATAATCCTATCCCCTATTCTCTTTATATCCACTACCTCATCTATTAAGCTTTTATCCATAATAATCCCCATTCCATTTTTCGCTCGATCAGTTCCTGTGTACCATAGTTTGTATCCAGCTTCTAATAAAGTTTTTGTTTTTTTCCCTACCCATCTCGTCTCTTGAAGGCACATAATATTAATTTTTCTCCTAATCATCACATCCACCACTTCCCTAGCTTTGCCTGTTAATGTTCCTATGTTCCATGACCCAATCCTTAATCTATGATTTTGTTTTTGTCCTTGACTTTGGATTTGATTTTGTTTTTGGCCTTGACTTTGAATTTGATTTTGTTTTTGATTTTGATTTTGGTTCTGATTTTGATTTTGATTTTGGTTTTGATTTTGATTTTGATTTTGGTTTTGATTTTGATTTTGATTTTGGACTAACTTCTTTACCCACATCCGTCCAAGCAAATGCGGGAACCCTTGCTCATTTATCACTACATCCGGGCGCCGATGCAGCGGCCCTAGCTCACTTGTCACTACACGGGGGCAATGTAGCGCGTCGCTATGAAGGGTTACGCCCACGCCCAAACGATTTTTCATAATTTGTCTAGAGTTCATGTTTTGGATCCGACTAAGTTTTACGTTGGCTGTCGACTACCTAACACAACCCTCCTCCTTTATCCGGGCTTGGGATCGGCAGTGGATAACATCCCCAGGCGGAGTTTAATGCTTAATAAGGGTATTCTAAGTAATTTGTTTATCTAAGTGAAAATCAGAAGAGAATATCAAAATGCAACGCATTGGCACTTGTAGGCAATTTTTGGTATATTCTTTATTGTATCATAAAACTTAGTTTTACTTCTTGTTATTTTTGTCTCCATGCATTTACTTGTAGGATTTTGCGTATTATCTGGCTGCACAAATAAATGTGCTCACATAAAATCTGTATGAACAGGAGGCAGTTCACCTGCTAAAGGATGGAATCGACTTGATAACAGATTCAGACAAAGTGCTTTCAAACTTGTTATCTTACCCCTTGCATGCTACTCTAGCAAGGTGATTCCTGGACTTATTTGCTTAAATGTTCCAATATGTGGTATTATTTAGCATGTTTTTGGATCAAGTGTCCGGGCCATTCATATTTCATCCATGCTGGCTTACCTTTTTTGCTTTGGCAACTGTTAGAAAGCCTTGAGGATGAAACTTCTACAAACTATTCATAGGAATATCGAGGATGGCCTAGGATGTGCCTCTGGTGGTGCACTTGTGCAGATGTATGGTGTCTAATTGCTTGGGTATCAACATCAACATGCAGGGAACTTTTTAGATATGCACGTGTTCTTGGAGGATGTACTTTATCAACACCCTCTGGGTAGACAAAGAGAGAAGAATAGAAAAAGAGAGAAGAAAAAAGTTTATCACCACGTGGATTACAGTCATGATCTTATGTTAGGTATAGAAGAGGTATTAGGAAATGACAAACTTACTAAGTGCCAGTGTAGGGATTGTGAACTTGAAGATTGGACAGGCTGTCAGTTTGGCAGCAAATTAGAAAAACCCGGTACATAGAGGGAGGGAGGGCAAAACTCTCATTTTTTTTTTTTCGAGATATTTAAATTTTAACCTCACTGCTGCCAAAATCTAAGTTGAGCCCATTAATTATGTTTCAGTTTTACACAAACTGACTATGGCCTTTCGGACCTCGGTGATTGTCACCACTCACCAGAACCGAGGAAGACACCTGCAAACAAAGGTCCAATACAAGAATCCACTGATAATTTACTTTTTGTAGAACTATATTTTGGAAGGTTGAAATTTCCGTCACTCGCTATTCATGCCTGTAATAATATACCCTTGAGTTTCTGTGTGATCTTTGATTGTGGACCTTGTGAAGATCTCAAATATTAAAATCTTGATACAATTCATTGGACGTCAATATTGATGTACATTGCTACTCTGGTCCAAATAATGTACGTATTCCATGATTTCCCTTCAAATGTATATTCTAGTTATTGTGTTAGATTTTCCTCCTCCAACAAGCCTAGCTATTTTATGTGATATTACTGATTGTTTAGAAGGATACATAGACATCTTTGTGCAATTCAAGGAATGGGTTATATATGTCAATTCGGGGAAATATATAGTTTCAAGGCCATTAGATAAGTCTACATGTAACCATTCAGTTATGGGACTAAATTTGATTTATAATGGTAACAGATCCATGAGATTTTGTTTTTTTCCCTTGTGTGGTTGTGCCCTTGTGCAGCTCAGAAGGTAAACCTGTCTTGCAAGATGGGCTGCCAGATATTTCATCTAGCTTGTTGGCTGCCTATGATAGCGGTGAATTGGCAAGTGCCCTCGGGGAAGGCCACCCTGGATGGCAGAAGTGGGTAAAGAGTTTTGGTAAATCATTGAAACGCAAGGTTGGTTGGTTTTCATACAGATTCATCGTACCGCAAATGCGCAATATCTTGTTGGTTTCCTTTGCCTTTTTGTATTAATGGAAGTAGTAAAACGCTCATTCTTGCGATCCATTCCAGGGAAAATCTCTCTTCATGCCCCTTCGGGTATTGCTTACGGGAAAGCTTCACGGCCCTGACATGGGGGCTAGTGTGGTTCTCCTCCACAAAGCTGGCACATCTAATGTTGTATCCGAGCAGGCTGGCTTTGTGACATTGGATGAAAGGTTCAAGATGCTGAGGGAAATCAAATGGGAATCATTTGAAGACCAAACAGTTATGGAGTCTGCTGCCGCTGTACCCAGCTGAGATTTTCGTTCTTCTTCTTCTGGCTTTACCAGTACTGCGACAGGACACATAATAGATCATCAGAAGATTTTGATGAATGGACGTGATAAAGATCAAGTTAAGTGGTAAGAGTTTTCTTGTGACATTTGTGATTTGGAGCATGGTGGGCGCTTAATTTGTGTATATGGTGGAGCTTATTTCTGGTCATGTATGTGTTTGAGTGGAATGCTGGATAATAAACCAATTGAAAGCTGTCTTTATAAATGAAAAAGAAGTTACTCGCTCTGAATATAAATCTCTTGTCAGTGTTGTCACCATCTTCTGTTTACAAGTGAGCATAAAAATAATAAAACAAAATCTCTGAAATAAATGTTATACTCTTCAACTATAATAAGTTGCTTTTAATTTATGGGTAATTTTTATAAAATCACGTACCCTTTGAAATATTAAAAATAAAAAATTTGACATTTAATGGGGGAGAAAGAGAGATATTAACTTAAATTCATGGGTCAAATACATATTATAGTCTTTATATCTAATATTTTTTTAATTTAAATATTTAATTTTTTTTATTCAATTATATTATCAATAATTTTGAATTAGTTGCATAGCTCATCACATGCGAGTTAAAATACTCAAATTGCCCTTTAATGTGCATGTAAATTGACCACCATCTTTGTCACAACTTGTAGCTGACAAAGAGACAAATGTTATTTGTCGTCCGTCGGAAAAAGCAAAAGATAAAGAGATGATGTTATTGACAAATAAGTTATCTATTTGATTTTTGGTTTTCTCGATTGACAACGGTCTATACTTATTACTTTTACCTGTAGTTGATGTTCTTATTTGTCATTTTTCGACAACTTACATTTATTTCATCGTCGATCATAAGCTGCGATGGAGATGATGGTCAATTGAAATGCACATAAGATGTAATTGATTTAAAATTATATGATTTAATAATGTAATTAAAATATTTAAATATCTAAATAAAAAAAAAAACGTAGAAACAAGAGGAATAAAAGTATGTATTTGGCCTAAATCCGTGTGTTGTGCGACTCTCCGTTGTTGACGCAGGCACGATGTTAAATAAAATATTGGCAGCATAACGTAACATCAACATAGGAGGAGGAGGAGGAGGAGGACAATAATAATAGTGAGCGAGTCAAAATTCTAACACTTGGATTTGGATTCGCTCGCATTGCTTTAAATTCAACCTCTTTTTTGCCTGTTGGAGTGGATCGGCTTCTCATCTATCAAATCACCATCGACGCCCGAATTGATGGCAACCGATCACCGCCGCCCAGTGCGAGCGACAACGATGGGGAGGCAGCAAGAAGACGTACACCTCAAGCTGAAGCTCAAGAAGAAGGGTTTCTTCGCTTCGCTCTGAGGGATAACCCACCTTTACCTGCGTGTCTGTTTTCGCTGATTTTGTTCGTATGACACCATTACCATCGTCGTCATCATGTCAGGAGCCCCGTCGTCTTCTTCTTCTTCATCATCGCAGAGTGGGCAAGGAGGAGGGCTAGGAGGGGAATCGAGGTGCGGGCGGGTGCTGGGCCCATCGCTCGACAAGATCATCAAGAACGCCGCCTGGCGAAAACACTCCCACATCGTCTCCGCCTGCAAATCCGCGCTCGACAAGCTCCAGACCCTCTCCGATTCCCCCGATCCGATACTTTCCTGCTCCCCCTTGTACGGCTTCTCGAACCCCTCCGACGCCCAATTCGTCCTCCAGCCCCTCCTCCTCGCCCTCGATTCCGCCTCCCCCAAGCTCGTCGAGCCCGCTCTCGACTGCGCCTTCCGATTGTTCTCCCTTGGCCTCATCCTCCGCTGCGAAATTGACCGCCCCTCTTCCTCCTCCGAACCCTCCCCCCTCATTCCCCGCCTCCTCGAGTCTGTCTGCAACTGCACCGCTGCTGTCGGTGAGGACGACGCCGTCGAGCTCAGCGTCCTAAGGGTCTTGCTTTCCGCCGTCCGATCTCCCTCGGTCCTCATCAGGGGCGATTGCCTCGTCCACATTGTCAGGACCTGTTACAATGTCTATCTTGGTGGCGCCAATGGCACCAATCAGATCTGTGCAAAGTCGGTTCTTGCCCAGATGATGATTATTATTTTCACCAGGGTCCAACACGACTCCCCGCTGGTTCAGTTTGGCACCGTATCTGTTTCCGAGCTCTTGGAGTTCTCGGACAGGAACTTGAATGAAGGAAGTTCAATTCATTTCGCGCAGAACTTCCTGCATGAGGTTGTGCAAGTTACTGAAGGGGTTGTTGATTCAAATTCTCTCCCAGACATGCAAAATGGACTTCTTCCCAGTGCCACGTTGGCTGGAAAAGCTAAAGTGGACAATGCGGAATCAGAGGAAACGGTTGATTCCACTGGTGACTCTAAGATTCGGGAGGATGGTTTTATGCTTTTCAAAAATTTGTGTAAATTATCAATGAAGTTCTCATCTCAGGAACAGCCTGATGATCACATCCTTCTCAGGGGGAAGATATTGTCTCTGGAGCTTCTCAACGTAATAATGGACAACGTGGATCCAACTTGGCGTGCAAATGAGAGGCAAGTTGTTATGGAAACTTTATCCATTGTTATTATTTCATGTGGACGTCTTTATTTTGGGATTTGATGCTTAAGTGGTTACTATTAGATTGTGTTTTAATTTAGCTGTATAGCTTTTTTCTTGCAGTAAGCTGCGTACGATTGATTACTGTTGGCTTATCACTGGACATAATTGTTGCTTTTTGATTGATGATACCATTATGGCCAGATAAACTAGTTGCCTCCTTTAGGATTTTGTTTTCACCTTTCTTGAATACTTGTAACCACAGAACTTCCAACACATGTTAGTTTCTCGCATGTGCCACTGATTGTGATGCCTATTTCTTTGCTAGTAAGTGAACCAATATAAGGAGATGGTTGTTATGGACTATCTTTGCCTAGTTCTTTGATTTCTTCCTCAGCACTTCTTATGGCTTCACGTATGACATCTATTTTTTCTCAATTCTTTTCATAAAGAGTATGATACAAGTACTTGCTCTGTTGTAATAACTTCAGGGAATTATCATTCCTGTGTCCATAAAGAGAAATGTGTGTGTTGAAATAATCGCACAACTCCCTCTTAAGACACTCGTACTTACAAATAACCTACCCACAAAATCTCTCAAACCCTTACAGCAACAAGAATTAAGAAACATAGAAAGAACGAACACAAAATAGAAAACAAGAACACCAACACATTTATCCTGGTTCGGTACTTTAAAGAAGACTTATATCCAAACTACCTGAGGCACTTATCTTCACTATCTTGATGGAAACTCAAGTATTACATGCACTACAACTCTAAATAGCCTTATACCCAAAACTGTAATGAGTTTCCCCAACCCAAGATTACAAAGATATCCCCTCTTTACTCTTAAGTTTTCCCTTGTGCGTACTCCTCTCGCCTTTTCGCCACAAGACAGAATAGAATCCCCTTAAAGCCTCTCACCCAACCTCTATTTATACACCATAGAGGCAGTAAACAGAAAACTAACTAAAGATCGGTTAGTTACAACCAACTAACCGGACTGCAGCTAACTAACTCTTCTAGAAACAACCTTCTAGAATAACACAAGTGATATACAAATGCTAACAGAAAGAGCCCCCCTCCCGAGACAAAAGCTAATCTAATACAAGTGGTTACAACAAATTTCCACCCACTCGATTTGATTTGCTTCCTCAAGATATTCTTTTCTGCTACTTGAATTTTCACATACTGCTCCGATTTTGCTTCAGATCTGTCTTGGAATCAATTTGTAGTATCTCCAAGCAATGCTTTAGCTTTGAAACTGGAACTACCTTTGTAAAAATATCTGCTGCATTTTTCTCACCTGAAACTTTGGTTAGAATAACAGTTTTCTTTTCAATGACTTGCCTGATAAAATGATATCTTATGTCTATATGCTTTGTTCTTTCATGATGAGCTTGGTTTTTAGACAAATAGATTGCACTTTGACTATCACACATCAAAGTAGTCTTAACCTCTTCTCCTAGAATCTCACTTACTAATCCTTTTAGCCACAAAGCCTCTTTAAATGCATCTAAAAGGGCTATGTACTCTGCTTCGGTAGTTGATAATGCTACCACATGTTGGAGACTCGATTTCCAACTAATAGAGTGGAGTTCCATAACCTAAAAACATAACCGGTTGTGGACCTTCGCTTATTAATATCGACAGCATAATCAACATCCACATAACCTAGGATTATAGGCTGATCTTCTAGACTTTCACCACTATAAGACAAAGCATAGTCAATGGATCCTTTTAGATATCTGCACATCCATTTAACAACTAACCAGTGGGACTTACCTGGGTTAGCCATGAATTGACTTATGACATTCATTCCATGTGCCAAGTCGGGTCTAGTGCTAACCATACCATACATTAAGTTGCCTAATGCACTTGAGTATGGTATATTGGCCATCTCTTTTCTACTTTCCTCATCCTTTGGAAACTGATCCGAGGACAATTTAAAATGGGATGCAAAAGGCACACTTACAACCTTTGCATTTATCATTCCAAACCTTGATAACAATTTTGCTAAGTATGATTTTTGAGATAGAAAGATTTTCCTATGTTGCTTATCCCTAGAAATCTCCATCCCTAGAATTTTCTTTGCCTCACCTAGTTCCTTCATCTCAAACTCAGCTTTCAGCCTTTGCTTAAGAAGCTGAATTTCACTTGTGGATTGACTTGCAATGAGCATGTCGTCCAGATATAACAACAAATACATAGAAGTTCTAGGTGTAACATGTTTAAAATATATACAACAATCATAGGAACTCCTTAAATATCCTTGGTTTATCATAACCGAATCAAATTTTCGGTACCATTGTCTTAGGGACTGTTTAAGTCCATACAGTGACTTTTTAAGGAGGCACACTTTCTTTGCCTCTCCCTTAGCTTCAAACCCCTTTGGTTGATCCATGTAAATTCTCTCTTCAAGGTCTCCATGAAGGAAGGCAGTTGATACATCCATTTGCTCTAAATGAAGATTCAATTTTGTTGTGATGGCCAACAACACCCTTATAAAAGTATGCCTTACAACAGGAGAAAATATTTCATTAAAATCTATTCCTGGGACTTGGGTAAAGCCTCTAGCAACTAGCCTAGCTTTATACCTAGACTTAGAATTTTCTCCAGCCCCTTCCTTGATTTTAAGTAGCCATTTGTAGCCAACTACCCGCTGCCTTTTAGGGCTCTCCACTAGTTTCCAAGTCTGGTTTTTCTTAAGGGAAGCTATCTTGGACTGCATGGCTTCAACCCACTTATCAGAATTCTTAGCAGATATTGTTTGATCATATGTAAGTGGTTCTTCACCTGTTATTTCAGAAGCACTACTTAGGGCATAGGCTACTAAATCTGAGTAGCCATATCTTTGGGGTGGCCTGCGGGCTCCAGGTTGCTGGTCCCTTAGCCACACTATACCTATATGGATTTGGTTGGTCTTTTATGCTCGAGTCCACCTCACTGTCATCCTCATCTCCTTCAAATTGGGATGATTCATGGACATGGTCATTGGCTAATTCTGGATTAGGTTCGGGTTCAGGATAGTCAAGCTCAACTTTAGGGATATTCTGGGGTAGATTAGAGGAGATTTTTGATATATCTACCTGGAATGTTTCTCTACATTGATTCTCATCTAGGTGAGGTTTATCTTTTCCTGTTTTCATGACAACATCCTCATCAAATGTCACATCCCTTGTTATGATAATTCTCGGCCCTTCTGTTTCTAAATTCCATAGTTTATATCCTTTTACACCAGATGGGTACCCTATAAACAAGCATTTCTTGGCTCTAGGCTCTAGTTTGCCTTGTTTTACATGGGCATAGGCAAGACATCCGAACACTCTAAGGTGGTTTAGATTTGGTTTATGTCTTGTGCACCTTTCATATGGGGTTAGTAAGTTTATGGTTGTGGATGGAGTTCGATTTATTACATGGGTTGCTGTTGTGACAGTTTCCCCCCAAAAGGTTTTAAACAAGTTTGCATAGGTCAGCATGCATCTAACTCTCTCTAAGAGGGTTCTATTTATCCTTTCTGCAACACCATTTTGCCTAGGATTTCCGGGTGCAGTTAGGTGTCTAATAATCCTCCCATCCTTAACACATTTGGTTGAAATCCTTATTACAAAATTCTAACTCGTTATCCATTCTAATAACCTTGATTTTCTTACTTTTCTGGTTTTCCACCATAGCCTTCCATGCCCTAAAAGTTTCAAATGTATTATCTTTTGACTTTAGGACATATACCTATAGCATTTTAGAGAAGTCATCTATTATTGATAGAAAATATCTAGAGCCACTATGGGATTCCGTTTGAATTTGACCCCATAAATCAGAGTGACTATAGTCTAGGGGTTCTTTTGATGAGTGTATTGCTAATTTACTGAATTTTACCTTTGATGCCTTACCATATATACCAAACTCATACTTGCCTAAACTTATGGTTTGACCTAAATCCAATATAACTTGCTTTGAGAGCTCTCTAAGGCCCTACTCACTGATATGAGACATTTGTAAATGCCATAGAGTTTCCTTAGATTTGGGTTTAGGGCTTATAAATGCAGCTTCACCACATAATGTGGTAGCTTGCAAGAGGTAAATTCCATTTCTTAGTTCAACCTTCATACACACTAAAGACCCTTTAGTTATTTTAACAACTCCTCCTTCACCTTTAAACTTTAAGCCATTTCTATCTAGCTCCCCGAGAGAAATCAAATTTCTCTTTAATTCTGGAATATATCTAATAGCCGTGAGAGTTTTATGGGAGCCATTCATGCAATTTTAACCTAATGTCTCCTATCCCTTTTACCTCACATTCATGGTCATTACCTAGTAAGACCTTCCCTTCATTAGAATTCTTAAAGTTTTGCAAGTTTTGCAACCAGTGACGTTTTGGAGTCATGTGAAGGGAGCAGCCAGAGTCTAAAACCCATAGTTCTGAAAGGCGCGAGGCGCAGCGAGGCGCAAAAGGTCCTGGAGCCTGAGGCGCGAGGCGCACGAGGCGAGGCGCGCCTTTGCGAAGCGAGGCGCACCTTTTAGGAAAAAAACTCAAAATCTTATAAAATCATAAACAACTATCAAAATATCAATAATAACACATTCATATCATTCATGATTCATTATCTTCAAATTCTATAAACTAACAACATCAAAGTTAATTCATTCATCATGCAAATTCTAAACTAGAAATACCATCAAAGTTCAAACTTAAAGACTCAAACTCAAACAAGTATCAATTATAATGGAAAGTTCTAAACAAACACAAACACTACAAGTCCACAATCAATATAAAGAAGTTTTTTAATCAATCATCATCAAGAAGATCATCAACATCAAGGTCAATATCTTCATCATCCCCTTCAATCACCCCTTCATCTTCTTCTTCATCTCTCAATTCTTCTCCCTCTTCCAAGTCTTCATCATCTTCGGTCCCTGCCTCACTTTCCTCCTCCTCTTCAGTCTCTTGAATTACTCGCCGCTTTGAAGTTGAAGCCGAAGTTGATCCCGATTGTGATCGAGTTTGTTTAGTTCTAAATTGATAACTAGGCTCTCCAACTCCTGCAGCCGCAGCAACATTACTCCATGTCAACCCATCCCCAACGTCATCTGGAAAAACAATTTCATCATCTTTATCATTCTCCTCATCAAGTTTTCCAGTCAACCATTCATTGCTTTCATCAATGTGGGTCAATATGATAGGGTCAATGGTATCACGCATTTGATACCGACGCCTCAATGCTCTATTATATTTCACAAACACCAAGTCGTTTAAACGAAGTTGATCAAGCCTGTTTCTCCGTTTAGTATGAAGCTGCAACAATTTATGCAAAAACATACTAAGAAGTAAGAATAAGCTAC
Source organism: Diospyros kaki (assembly GCA_036245055.1). Classification (NCBI taxonomy): domain Eukaryota; kingdom Viridiplantae; phylum Streptophyta; class Magnoliopsida; order Ericales; family Ebenaceae; genus Diospyros; species Diospyros kaki. The sequence continues at coordinate 41,807,742 of BSEG01000012.1, forward strand.
ATGAAACAAACCAACTACTAATAAAAATTTTAAGTGTGCACTTACATTTTCAAACACACTCCAATTACGTTCACACCCAGATGAACTACAAGTCAAGCTAAGAATTTTAATTGCAAATTTTTGCAATGTGGGTGTTGACATTCCATATGAAGCCCACCATTCAGCTGTCCAATAAAATTCATGGGTTAGTTATTATCTAGAATGATTATATATATAATGTAATATATATATATATGTGTACCTGGTGATTTCTCAGCTCTCTTTCTAATAGCCATATAGTTTCCAAAGAACCCATCAGCATTGTTATACATCGCAAGCTCAGCATCAATTTGGTCTTGAACCTTTATATCTGGATTTAACTTTCTAATGCATTCATATAAGCCAATCATGATCTCTGGATCTATACGTTCAGCCTTGTAGAAATATTCTGGGTTCAAGTACCAACCAGCTGCGTGCAAGGGGCGATGAAGCTGAACATCCCATCGATTATCAATGATCTGAAAAATGGATGCATACTTCTTTTCATCCCCATTAAAAGAGTTAGCAATCGCTTCTTTGGCCCTATCCATGGCCTCATATATGTATCCCATAGCAGGCTTCTTCTCACCATCCACTAAGCGCAATACACGCACCAATGGACCAGCCACCTTTAAAGCAAATACAACATTATTCCAAAATGAAGGCATCAAAATCACTTCTACAACCTTTTTAGCCCCCGCTTCTTTTACCCACTTGCTTGTCATCCACTCCTCGGAGGTAAACATCCTTCTAAGGTTGCTTTTCAGACTATGCATCCTGCCCAAAGTGATAAAGGCAGTTGCAAATCGTGTTTTTGCAGGCCTCAACAACTCTTTCTTGTCAGTAAACCTTCTAAGCATGTTTACTAGACCCGAACGATTATAGATATAGCTATTCACCATAACAGCTCTCTCAAATGTCTTCTTCATATTAGGCAACTTGAAAATATCTTCCAACACTAAATCCAAGCAATGCGCTGCACATGGTGTCCAAAACAACGTAGGATATTTTGCCTCCAAAAATCTTCCTGTTATTATTTAGAGTGAAATTAACAAGATATTAGTAAATAATAAATATCTAATGAATATTCAAATTGTTCTATTTATAAACATAATACAAATTACAAAATTGAATTTCATTTTCATACCTGCTAAAACATTGTTTGAAGCACTATCAGTGACCACTTGCACCACATTTCTTACTCCAATTTTTTCCACACAATTACTTAATAATTGAAATATCTTTTCTCCAGTCTTTGAATAGCTAGAACCATCAACAGACTCCAAAAACATACTTCCTTTAGGAGAATTGACTAAAAAGTTAATCAATGTCCTTTCCCTCTTGTCTTTCCAGCCATCTGACAAAATGGAACATCCATATTTGGCCCACGCCTCTTCATGATCTTTCATCATTTCACGAGTGGCTTCTACCTCTTGTTTGAGAAGGGGAACCCTGACTTCATGGTAACTAGGCGGCTTCACACCCGGACCATATTGACCAACTGCTTCTATAAATACTTTAAAACTGTCATATGTCACTGCATTAAATGGAATGCCGGCATCATACATCCATCGTGCAAAACTTCTACAAACTCGAGCTCTTAACTCTTTTTTTGCAAATTCATGCTCACCCAACCTTGTTTGCTTTCCTTTGCCCTTACTTTTCAACACATTAGCTTCTGGGTCTTTAAGAAAAACATCAAGTGGACCCTTTTGTGTTGGCCCTTTAACACTACCAACACTATCAGTACCACTTCCACTTCCAGTAGATATATTGGGTCTTTTTTTACTTTGAGGCAGCGGCTCATCATCATCATCATCATACCCTTCACCAAATAGAAGATCATCATCTAACGATGCTATATTTCGCTCATCCCTGCTATTTTTCTTTTTTTTCATGTACTCTCCAATCTCTTCTTTTACTGATGGAGGACATTTTGGACAAGATTTAGTATTCCTAAAACCGCCCACAAGATGTTGTTTCGCTCGAAATATACCACCTTTTGTTACTTTACGACAAAATTTACAAGTGGTGGTATTTCTATCATTAGGATCAGCTTCAAAATAATTCCATGCCGGGTCCGTTTTGAAAGTGGTTGATGACATTTATTGGGCTGTTGTAAGTTGCAACACAGTTCCAAACTTCCAACTTCCACAAAATTCTCCTAATGATAGAAATAAACCATAAAAATTAAAGACTTAAAAAGATCAGCAACCAGCAGCAAAAGAAATAAAACAAGAATGCAAGAAATAAACAAATAAAAAACAACTAAAAGAACTTACAAGATAGCAGCCTTAACAGCTTCAAATTGAAGAGCAAATGAGAAGAGAGGCGAGGAAGAGAGGAGAAGATCGTGGCAGACTCGGCAGAGGAGAATAGAGGAAAAGGGTGCGACTACGGCTGCTGGAGAGGAATTTAACAGGCTAGGAGGTGGGCGTGGCTGGATAGGAGAGGAAGAGAGGACTGGCAGGCGCGGCTGGAGAGGAAAGGAAGAGGAAGATCAAGCCGAACTGGAGAGGAAAGGAAGAGAGGAGGGGGTCGCGCGAGACTGGAGAGGAGAGGAAGAAGGTCGGGCCGAGTTGGAGAGGAAGAGAGGAGAGGGTCGCGGCTGGAGAGGAGAGGAAGAAGAAGATCAGGCGAGCTGGAGAGGAGGCAGGCGTGGCTGGGGCTAGAGAGGAAGAGGAAGACCGGGCGAGCTGGAGAGGAAGAGAGGAGGGGGTCGCGGCTGGAGAGGAGAGGAAGAAGAAGATCGGGCGAGCAGCTGGAGAGGAAATGCTGGGGCTAGAGAGGAAGAGGAAGATCGGGCAAGCACGAGCAGCTGGAGAGGAAATGTTGGAGCGGCTGGATGCTAGTCGGATTGGGCTGTAAGAAGTTAGAAAACCTAAGTTCATGAGGCGCGCCTCACGCCCCAGCGCCTAGGCGCGCAAGGCGAGAGCCTCGCCAAAACCGCCTCGCCTCAGCAGAGGCGAGGCGCAAAACCTGCGCCTTAAGGCGCCTCGCGCCTAGGCGCGCCTTTGATAACTATGCTAAAACCCACTCATGGCTTTCTGCACTTTCACTTACAACTAAAGCTTCAGAACTATCATAACCACTATCACAAAAGTTCACCCCTCCTCCTGAACTCTCCTTCTTGGCTAGATCCTTTTTCCTCTTTGGACACAACCTCTTAATATGACCTTTTTGCGGACAGTAATAACATTTTATTGGCCCTTTTCCATTCCTAGATTTAGACCTCAACTTACCCTTATTTTTCTGATCTCTTTTAGTGCTTTTTGATCTTGCTGTTAAGGCCTCGCTGGGGTTGGATTTACTGTCCATCTTAATCCTTAATTCTTTAGAATTTAATGCTCTTATTACATCTTCTAAAGAAAGTTTGTCTCTACCGTGTTGGAGAATATCCACAAAGTTTTCATAGGATTTAGGTAATGAATGTAGAAGAACCAGGGCCTTGTCTTCGTCATCATACTTTACATATATGTTTTCTAAGTCTAAACATAGTTTGTTAAAGTCATCTAAATGCTCCTGAAGCTTCTGATTATCATGCATTTTAAGATTAAAAAACCTGGCCTTGAGGAATAAATGGCTAGATAGGGTCTTCTTGATATACAGATCTTCCAGTATTTTCCAGATTTCGGCTGCTAACTTTAACTTTGATACCTCCCTTAGAACTTTGTCTCTTAGGCTCAGAATCAGAAGGCTGTGTGCCTTCTTCTTGATCTCCACCTTAGTCTCCTTTTCTGCAACAGTTAGAGCCAGTGTCTCGGTTTCGGGTGTTGTCCTGATTGCCTCTGGTTCCAGCGCCCCTTCTAGGGCCTGACTGCAGAGGAACGCTTCCATCTTGATCCTCCATAGGCCGAAGTCGTTAGACCCGTCGTGTCAATGTCGTATCTTGATGCAGTTGGTGCCATCTCGATTGGAGCCTTTGATTTTGTCTCCTTAGGTTTCTTGAAGAATCTTGAATGCCTCAGAGATTATAGGCTCTGATACCATGTTGTTGAATTAATCGCACAACTCCCTCTTAAGACACTCATACTTACAAATAACCTACCCACAAAATCTCTCAAACCCTTACAACAACAAGAATTAAGAAATACAGAAAGAACGAACACAAAATAGAAAACAAGAACACCAACACATTTATCTTGGTTCGGTCCTTTAAAGAAGACCTACATCCAGACTATCTGAGGCACTTATCTTCACTATCTTGATGAAAGCTCAAGTATTACATGCACTACAACTCTAAACAGCCTTATACCCAGAACTGTAATGAGTTTCCCCAACCCGAGATTACAAAGATATACCCTCTTTACTCTCAAGTTTTCCCTTGTGCATACTCCTCTCGCCTTCTCGCCACAAGACAGAATAGAATCCCCTTAAAGCCTCTGATCCGACTGTCATGTCCCTAATAGTAGTATAAAGGCAATATTGTAATAAGGATATAGTACTTGTTAGGCTTATAGTTGTATTGCACATATGCGGATGATGGTTGGTGGCTATAAATAAGCCATTGCTGTAAGAGAGGGGCAGACTTGATTTGAATGAATGAAATCTGATTTTCTCTCTTAAGACTCTCTCCAATCTCCCTCAAGTTCTCCCCCTTTCTCTCAATATCTCTCTCCTTCTACTAATTTCCCCCCTCCTATAATTCTGATTTCTTCTCTCAATTCCTATCACAACCCTAACTAACCTAGGGTTGTGACAATTGGTATCAGAGACACCAATCCTTGGCTGTGATTTGATTCGATTTGAAGAGAGTCGTCCATTCAATTTGTGAATTCTAGCAGTATGTGTTCAAGTTTTTGCCAGTTAAATCAACTTTAGTGATTCCGTTGGAGGAATTCTCGGCCGAGGATCTGGATTAAGGTCCAGATTGTGAAGGCGTGTGAAAACGATTTGGCCAAGCCGTTCTGACAGTGCTTCCGACAACTCCTGGAGCAATTTCAGCTGATCAGAATTAGTAAACGAGCCGGCCAAGCGACTCTAATTGGAAGTCCGACACTCTTGGTGAAATTGATTGAGCACAAATTCCGGTGAGCCAGTGAATTCAACTGAGTCGGTGAATTCAAGCATTCCAACAAATTCGATTGATCTCAGCTGTTGAAATCAAGGACTGATCCTAATTGAAAGGTATAAGCAACTCTCAGCTCGGAATTGCAGTGGTTTTGACGGAGATTCCAAACATTTTTTCAGTCGATTGAGGAAGGCGAAGCAAGTTCAGGAGATTCTGTAACCCTACGTAATCGTAGTAGGCTATGAGAAGGCGAAATTCAGCAAGCGATGGTTGTGCTAGAGTCAATTAACGTGTTACAGTGGCGCCAACTGAGTAACAGAGCCGATTGAAGAAGGTGCGGGGCTTAACTGATGAAGGAAGCGAGCAACCCAGGCGATTCTGGTAGGAGAATTTCGATCGATTAATTGACTATAATTTCAATTCGGAATTTGAAGGTGATTGGGCTAGGCAATTCCGACTTCCGATGAATTTTCAGCATTCAAGACCGAGAAGCAACCAGGTGATCTCTGGTTGAATCTCAGATTTGACGTCCGAAGCTGTTAAGTTTAGACGCTAACCATGCTTGCTGATCCACAGTGAAGCAGATCTTGAACGGTAGTTGATCCACAGCGGTCAAGTGCAGTGATTTCCTGCGATCTATTTGGATTGGGAGATCGTTGAGATTGCAATTGTTGTTAGTCTTGATCGACTATCAATTGCAGATCAAAGAAGATAGTAATGGCAGTTTAGAGGAGGCTGATCAAGTTGCAATAGGAGTTTCAAGAAGTAGCTGTAGGATTGATCGAACAACTGAGTCGATCAATTGCAGGTGGTGCGAGTTGCAGGTGGAGCGAACTGAATTCAAGCGAATTCAGTTCCCCTGATTCCAGCGGAGGTGGTTTCTCAGCTATCGATCCTTGAGGCGATCGATTATCCACCAGCGATCTAAATTCTAATGGCAAATGACATGGGAATGAAGCAAATGAAATCTCAATGGAAGCAAGTGTCGGCAACGATGACGGAGAGGCCGAAACATATTGGACCTATAGAATTGGTGGTGGATAAGAAGCTAGACACTATTGCCGATATGTTGCGTGAGGAGTTTAGTCACACCCGTGAAATTTGGGATGACTTCAGAAGATGGATGATGGACCAATACATGATAATGTGTGCGAGACAAAACCAGGTTAGATTACCTGCTTGTCTACTTTCCAGGGAATACTCTGATCCAATTATTATAGAGAAGCTGCCATATCCTATGAGCAATCCTTATTTTTCTCATGAGTTTCTGAAAATGAAGTCGCCTAAGGAGAAGTCAAGCTTGTGGAAGGCCAAGTCACTGCCTGCTTTAGATTCTGGGCAGAAGAAGAAATATTCGGATTTAGGCAACAATGACAAGAAGGATGTCTGCAAAGTCGGAAGTAGTTTTGGTGGTGAACAACATTACATAGAGGGAAGCTGTAACAATCCGGTGGTTGGGACAACAGGTATTGATTCCTTTGGAAAAGAAATTCTTGGTGAAGATGGACTAGATGACAATCATGGAAGCCCAAAACAAGAAATGATTAATGCAGTCAATTAGAGAGCAATAGAAGGAGGAGGCAACAAGAGATTTCTGGAATTGGAGATAAACATGTCTAAATTTTCAGAATCTAAAATTGGTTCAGTTCTAAATAACACACATGCTCAATCAACGTCGACAACCCGCAATGTTGAAGGGAATTCTGCTGCATTGATTGAGAAGTTAAAAGTAGAACTACTACCTCAAGATGCAACTACCAAAAGGCTAAGAGAGGAAACGGGGACAGCATTTGAGGAACTAACTGAGGAAGCCAAAGCCAATCCGTTACCTCTGGTGATTAGAGTAGGGACGGAAGGATTGGATGGTGTTCCGAATCAGAATTCTAACAGAAATGAAACTGATGGTGGAGCTCCTAAGGATACTATGCCATTGCCTATGGTTTCGGATAATGCTGAGGATTCCTTAGCTGATGAGAGGGTGAAGACAGCACTAGCAGGAGGAAGTTTTGCAAATCTTAAATGGTGTCACCTTGTTGCTGTCATTTCCAAAGATGTAAACCAGAATTCAAAAGGTGCAAACCAGTTTTTTATGTTGGAGGGAAGAGAGGTAAACAAGACAGGTGTTTCAGATGATTTTTCTTCCAGCCAAGGGAAATCTCCTATGAGTTATGACCCTATTAGGCATTTCCCTCATCAGTAGCAGCGTCAAAGTTGTGAGGCATTTGGGCAAATGGTTGTAACGGGAGGAAAGCTAAGGAAGATAGAGGCAACAGTCAAAAGCTTGACCATGGAGAACAAAGCTGCTGCGGCTGTGTGCATTATTGCTACAGATGGCCAATTGGGATTTTTGCCTACTACAATGACGGATGGGGAGATGACAGAAATTAATGTTGCAGCAACTCCTAGACTTGACATTTCTACATTACTGCATTTTAAGGCATTTGCGGATATTATTGCAAAAAAGGATGAAGAATTAAAGAACATGAGAACCACTGCAAATCTGTTATGCATACAGAATTTTTTCAAAACTTCTCCATCCAAGTTGTGGAAGAGAAGGAAAAAAGGATATGGAAAGCTGTGGAGGTTTGGCATTTCTTGGGGACAAGAAATGTTTCAAGGCGGGGGGAATTGTCATGTCCCTAATAGTAGTATAAGGGCAATATTGTAATAAGGATATAGTACTTGTTAGGCTTATAGTTGTATTGCACATGGGCGGATGATGGTTGGAGGCTATAAATAAGCCCATTGCTGTAAGAGAGGGGCAGACTTGATTTGAATGAATGAAATCTGATTTTCTCTCTTAAGACTCTCTCCAATCTCCCTCAAGTTCTCCCCCTTTCTCTCAATATCTCTCTCCTTCTACTAATTTTCCCCCTCCTATAATTCTGATTTCTTCTCTCAATTCCTATCACAACCCTAACTAACCCTAGGGTTGTGACACCGACCTCTATTTGTACACCATAGAGGCGGTAAACAGAAAACTAACTAAAGATCGGTTAGTTACAATCAACTAACTGAACTATAGCTAACCCACCCTTCTAGAAACAAACCTTTTAGAATAACACAAGTGATATACAAATGCTAACAGAAAAAACCCCCTCCCAAGACAAAAGCTAATCTAATACAAGTGGTTACAACAGTGTGGTCAGTTAATACTGTGCATGCTACATATGCACATTGATGTTTGTCTAAAGTGGAGAAGCCAGACCCCAACATTGAGAAGATTCTTTAGCAAATGTTCTAGAATTTTGTACCAAGGTGATGTTAAACAACCCCCCACCCTACAAAAAAAAGTGCATTAGATTTAAAAAAATCAGCATTGATGGAGCAAGAATGAAATAGCTTAGTTGAGTCCCAAGAAAATATAAAGAGGTGGAAAAAGATTTAGTAGCATAGTATAAGGAGAGCCAGTAGAGGGGAAGTGATACATGGGCAGTGAAGAAGATTCATAATATAAGAGAAGATCTTGATGTCAAGGTGAAAGAAAAGAAAGAACCTGATAGGAGAGTAACATAACAATGGAAAGAAAGGGGAAGAAGAACCAACGAGAAAGGGTGTAGAGAAGCCCAGAGTGACAATAGAAAGTGAAAAGAGAAAAGGTGAAGGAAATGGGATAGAGTAGAGAGAACAAAGGCCTCGAAGTTCCAAATGTTTAAATTTTTTCTAGCTTCAACAATATAGTTCACATTATATAAATAAGGTGAAATAAGGTATATTTATAGGCTTGATAAGACATTTCAATTGTTTCTCTTCAATGGTTTAGAGAAACCATACTTTGATTGTTTATTGATTCCTGAGGAGCTCACTAGATCCTACAAACTGACCCTTTCATAACTCATTTGGTTTTGAGGGGATTCTTGCATGCGAATCTTATTGATCTTGAAGTCAAGTTGTCTCCACTTTGACCTCATTATACCTTTTCTTATGAAAAATGGGCCTGTCTATCCTCAAGGAGGTTGATATTGATAGTCTTAGGCCCTTTTCAGTCTTGAGGGATTCTCATGCTTTAAGTTTAATGGCCTGCACCATCACAACCTTAGATTGCGACATTTTTGACATTTTATTCTTGTCCTGATACTGAACTCCTCTTTTATTTCTGTGTATGTTGTTATGTAGGTTGTTCCACTCTATCATGCCAATTCTTTATATCATTAATAAATCATGGTATTCATTCCCTGGTTCTGATTGGTCACTCTAAAGTCTTACTTTTCTCATTTTAAAATTAGAATGCTAATATTTCTTTTCTTTTGCTTCAGGTTTCTTAATGCTGTCAAGCAGTATCTTTGTTTATCCATTCTAAAGAACAGTGCATTGTCAGTTATGACTATTTACCAGCTTCTCTGTTCAATATTCAAGAGCTTGTTGTCAAAGTTCAGATCAGCACTGAAAGCAGAAATGGGAATTTTCTTTCCTATGCTCATCCTGCGTGTGCTTGAGAATGTAGTTCAGCCTAGTTTCTTACAGAAGATGACTGTCCTCAATTTACTGGAAAAGATCTCTCAAGATTCTCAGATTATTATTGATATTTTTGTCAATTATGACTGTGATGTGGATGCTCCAAATATATTTGAAAGGTATTGGTAGTGCTATTCATTGATATGCTTCCCTTGTTATGAATTTTAGCAAGGTAGACATCTTACACTAGGGGATAATAATCCTAAATATTTCCGTAGGATTGATATGATAATCACATTGGTAAGTTGTTAATCAATGGTCTGTAAGGAAATTCATATTAATTTAGCCAAGAGTGAGACCATTTTTATTGGTGCTGCGTACAGTTTTGAGTAAAATTACCCACTACTTATTTCTCCTTGGTTCAATTTTCAAAGGCCAAGTTGATATGGAAGGGTTTGTGGAAACCCTAAGAGCAATATTTGCCAAAGGGTGGGAAGCTTACCATTATAAGAGCACCTTGTCTTGCCTCCTGTTGTATATGGTGTCTCTCTTTTTCGGGCCTAAATAAGATGTTAGGGTTAGAGACGTTTTAGAGGCACTTTATTTTGGGGGTATTGGGGATGATTCGAGTGCTAATTTTTGAGCTGGGAAAATGTTTGTCTTTTGGTGGACAGTGTGTTGGGTGTTAATCTTTGCTCTTTAATAAGCCCTTTTTGGTTTGTGACTTTGGAGGTTTGCTCTTTTGGGGGGATAGCTTTTGGAGGAAGGTAGGTGGGGGAAAGCATGGGAGCTCTTAGGATAGTTTGTGTTCAGATTCCATTTCCTAACCCTTTGAGTATGGGCTTTGGCAAGGCATCATTTTTGCCGGACCATGGGCTTTGAGGTTAAGCATGGGGAAAGTATTAGGTTTCAGTTAGATAGTTGTTATGGGCATAAGCCCTCGTACACCAGCCCCCGCAAGGGAGGGGGGGGGGTGTTGTCCATACGTTTTTTTGCTTGGTTGCGAATCATGAGGTGACAGTGGGTGAGTGCTTTCTTCCTTCCTTGCTCTTCTTGTTTTAGGACAATCTCCAAGACTGGGAGGCTTATTTGATGACAGCATTCTTAGGGATGCTTCAGGATCATCCTCTGACAGGCACAGAGAGGAGGGATGGCTTGGAGGCTAGTGCATGGATGGATATATATATATATATATATATAATCCTGTGTTATGATACTTTTCATGATTGAAGCAAATCTATTAGTAGGATGGAGGACTATATGGAGATTGAAATCCCCGTTTCAGATTGCTTTCTTTCTTTGCTATGTTTCTCTTTGTGCTTTTCTTATGATAGTGTAATGTACCGCGTGATATAAGGGGTAGTATAGCAATTAAATGTAATGGAGGAACTAAATAATAAAAGAGGAATCTTGGCGCGAGTTAGTTAGTGGCTGTAGGGGTATGGTACATAATTTGTTGCTGTTGTGGCAGCTTGTACATTCTCCAATGATGTAAACGGTTACCGCACGTGAGGGGCTAGTATCCCAACTATATATGGGTACTCTCTCTCTCTCTCTCTCTCTCTCGGCATTTTTCAGGCAATATTACAACTTAATTCTCTGGAATCCTCTCTCTTTCTCCCTCAATTCTCTCTGATTTCCCTCTCCCAACTCTCTTGATCAGCCTATTGATCAAGAATCCCTTAATCAGATTCTCTGGACCTGACAATCTGGTATCAGAGCTTGCTTTTTGGCTTCGGGCGGATACTACTATATCGACACAATGGCTGATGGGATGCGAATGAAGCACATGGAGTCCCAATTGCAGCAAGTGACGACAACCATGGCAAAGATGCAGTTGAGGCTGGGATCCCCAGAATCGTCGATTGGAACTAGGGTGGATACCCGTATTGATTAGTTACTTATACTGATCCGGGCTAAGTTTTGGCGCAAAAAACGGTTGGTCCCTTGCCTATGTGCGCTTACAATGGCTAAAAACATGCTGGAACATTCTACCAACATGCTAAAACAGAAATTCAAATTATAGTAGCCTAACTACACATTTATTTAGATTACTCAGCTAACTACCATAACATGGGGACCTTCTGAAATTCCTAACTGTTTTGGGGCTCGTCGGTTTATATCATTCATTGATGATTACACTTGAATGACTTGGATTTTCTTGTTAAAAGATAAAGCTTCCATTAGTACCGTCCTACCCAATTTTTGTAAAATGATTTCAACTCAATTTGGCACCCCTATCCGAAAATCGAGGACTGATAATGCAAGAGACTATTTTAATCATTACTTGCATCAGTTCTTCCAACAAGAAGGGATTATCCATGAGTCTTTCTGTATAAATACTCCACAACAAAATGGAGTAGCTAAGAAGAAGATGAGACATCTCTTAAATGTGTCTGGATCTCTTCTACATCACCGTACTGTGCCTAAGACTTTCTGGGGGAAGTTATTCTCATAGCAGCTTGTCTAATTAATTGGGTTCCCACCTAGTTGTTACAACACCAGAGCCCATTTCACTGCTTATCTACTCATTTTTCAGATCTATTCTTGCATACTCCTCTTTCTCTAAGGGTGTTTGGATGTGTTTCCTTTGTTCACATACCTAAACATAGTCGGGATAGGCTTGATCCTAGAGCTCTTAGGTGTGTTTTCCTAGGCTACTCACCCACTCAAAAAGGGTATAAATGTTATCATCTCCCTACTAGGAAGTTCTATGTCTCCAAAGACGTGACCTTTGTGGAATCCACACCATTTTTTGGTTCATCTCCAGTTGGTCACCAGGGGGAGATTTTGGTTGGTGATCAAAGCCATGATAATGATTTCTTCTTCTTTCCTAACCTAAGAGCAGCCTCTCCTATCTGTTCAAATACTGATCAGCCTCTTGCGCAGCCTAACTCTATCCCATCTCCTCCATCTCCTATCCCATCTCCTCAGTCTCCTACCTACCCTTCATGAAGCAGCCATGACCAAGGTGATGATCAAGCTGCTCCTGAGCAAGAGTAAGCAGCCTCTCAAGAACAGCAACATCCATTAAGGTATAAGGGATCTTCTTATGTATTCAAACGTAGGTAGCCCCAGCATGTACCAATATCAGTCCCTGGTCAAGGTAAGGACTTCATACAACCCACACCCACAGTTCAAACTGATTCTATTCATGAGGATTTAGACCTTCTTATTGCTGTTCAAAATGGGGTTAGAAGTTGTACCCAGCACCCCTTAGCCAATTTCTTGTCCTACCATCGCCTTTCCCAAAACCACAAGGGCTTCCTAACATCTTTGGACTCCATTGAAATCCCTAAATCAATTGATGAGGCTCTAAATGATCAGAACTGGAAGCAGGCTATGCTGGATGAGATGAGAGTACTAAAGAAGAACTATACATGGGACTTAGTGTCCAAACCAAAGCGGGTTACACCTATTGGCTGCAAATGGATTTTCAAGGTAAAATACAAGGCTGATGAGACTCTAGAAAGGTACAAAAGCAGATTAGTAGCCAAGGGTTATACTCAGTCATATAGTATAAACTACCTTGAAACATTTGCTTCGATAACAAAGATGACTACTGTGAGAATTCTTTTATCTCTAGCAGCTTGTTTTGGATGGAACTTACAGTAGTTGGATGTAAAGAATGCATTCCTACATTGCATTTATTGTCAACCAATTTATGCACTACCCAATCGAGGAGCATATGTAGGCAGTGAGAAAAATTTTGAGCTACCTGAAAGCTACTCCAGGTAAGGGCATTATGTTCAAGTCAGGGGGTGAATTGGACATCAAGGGATTTATGGATGCTGACTATGCTGGGTTTATTACTAATAGAAGGTCAACAAGTGGGTATTGTGTGTTTTTGGGTGGCAATCTTGTGTCTTGGAGGAGCAAGAAACAAAGTGTTGCGGCAAGATCAAGTGAGAGGTAGAGTTTAAAGCAATGGCTCTTGGCCTATGTGAGTTGTTGTGGTTAAGGATCATTCTAGAAGACTTGAAGATCAAGGTTCAAGGGTCAATTAGGTTATTTGTGACAACCAATCAGCCATCAACATCGCCCACAATCCTGTCCAGTATGACAGGACAAAACATATACAAATAGACTGGCACTTCTTAAGGAGAAGTTGGATGCATGCCAAATCCATATTCCTTATGTTCCATTCGAGGAATAAGTGGTTGATGTGTTGACTAAGGGATTAGCAGTTAAGAGGTTTGAATATCTAATATGCAAGTTGGGAATGATAGACATACATTCTCTAGCGTGAGGGGAAGTGTTGGTTCCCGTGAATATGTGGAAGGCAAATAGGCGTAGGGTGTGCTGGCTGATCTATCAAGGAGTTTCTAAATTAAAAGTTCCCAAATCTATTTTAGTATATTTGCCTAAATCAGGATTCAGAAACTTCACTAAATGTTGTACATATATCTTTCCTTTCTTGTGTGATATGTGTTCCCTAAGAGGACTAATCATGTACAGATTGAGTTATGAATGAAATTATTCCTTTCAGTATTTTACAGAAGTGTTTAGGTAGGAAACCATTATTATGAGCAGTTTGCCTCCCTAACCACTAGTGAGGGAACATGCATGTGTGTCATGTACTGCCTAAATAAATAAATGTAATCGGGTAACAGAATAACTAACGCGCATGCCTGCAAGTAGCGCGGATGCAAGTTGTAATGCAAGTTGCACTTGGCGGGAGACTTCAAATTGTTGAGAGAGATTAGTATAAATAGAGACTGGTCTCATCTAAGAAGATATGAATGAATTGAATCTTGATTTCCCTCTTAATTTTCCTTCTTTTTCTCTCGTTCTGCCTCTTTCTCTCTCTCTCTCTCCCTACGATCAAACTTCTACCACATCTCTAGAATTCCTTGCAGAATTCTTGAGAAAACACTTGTCAGATCCATTAGACCTGACAATTTGGTATCAGAGCTTGTACGAGCCAGTTCCGATTGCGGTGAATCTGGAAAGATGGCGGAGGGTACAAGGATGAAGGACATGGGGATGTAGCTACAACAATTTGGCTCCACAGTGTTGGATCTGCAAGCGAAGATGGATCAGCTGGAACTTGGATCCAATCGCAACCATGAAGCGATCATATCCATTGATCGCAAATTAGATGGAGCGGTTAACCAAATTCGTGAAGAAGTGGGAGCGCAGATCAAGGAGCAATTGCAAGGGTTTATGGTGATGTTCGCTTGACAACACTTGGTAAGTCTTATCACCTGATTTTCCTTCTCGAGAAAGAGTAGAGCCGATTCTTTCCAATCATGGGACGAGTTGAAGGAGGCCGAAGACATCCGAGATGGAGGGGGATCAACTGGAAACAGGAGAAAATGTAGCTGGACGAAGACAAGGAGTAGTTGGGACCCAAGGCCATCTGGGAATTCCTATGCCTAAATTGGATATTCCCATGTTTGACGGAAACACCCCTAGATGGTGGGTGAGGAGGTGTGAAAGAGCCTTTGAATGGCATGGTGTACCGGAGCAGCAGAGGGTGACTCTAGCTACAGCCTATCTCAATGATGCAGGGGATGATTGGTATCAAGGATGGGCCAAGGTGAAAGAGGAATGCCATTGGGCTGAGTTCGCAAAGGAATTATGTGAGAGGTTCGGGGAAAGGGGAATGACGGATGTAGTAGAAGAATTCAATAAGATTTAGCAAGGAGGATCAGTGGCAAATTATCAAAGGAGGTTTGAAGAGTTAAAAGTATTGATGCTCAACCACAATCCTTATCTTACAGAGGGATATTTTGTCTCGAGCTTTATAAGTGGATTGAGTGAGGAATTGAGACCTATGGTGAAGGTCTTGCAACCAAAGACCCTTAAATCATGCCATAGATAGTGCAAGGTTACATGAGTTAACAGTGGAAGCGCTTATGAAGAAACAGAGGTTGCTGAATAGGGGAGGAACTCACAATGTGTTGACTCCCGTGGAGAGGAATGAAGGAAGAGATAATTTCAGGGGAATGAAGGAGGTGAAGGGCTTGCCATCTATGGGCCCTAAATTACAAGGAGACAGGTTAATGGAACAGAAAAGACAGGCTAACCTCTGCTTCAAATGTGGAGATAGGTATTTTCCTGGGCATCAGTGCAAGAAGCAGCTACTGTTGCTAGAAGGCGAAGAGGATAGTATTGAAGAAGAGGATGTAACAGAAATACATGACGAAGGAGAGGAAGAAAATTGAGAAATTTCATTGCACGCATTGAGGGGATTGGCTAACAACAAAATCATTAAGGTGGAAGGAAGACTGGGAGAATACAAGTTGATAATCCTCATAGATAATGGGAGTACCCACAGTTTCCTGGATGAGAGGACTGCAAAAAGATTGAAATGCCCCCTCATTAGTACACAACCTCTCATAGTGACGGTAGCAAATGGAAGTAAGGTGGTGAGTAAATCTGCATGTGTTGGATTTTGTTAGGCCATGCAAGGAGAAAATTTCAAAACTGATCTTTGATTGCTCAAATTGGGGGGCTGTGATGTGGTTTTAGGTGTGGATTGGATGAAGCATGTGAGCCCCATATGCTTTGATTTTAATAGGATGGAAGTGACGTTTGAGAAGGAGGGAAGAAGAATGACTATAGTGGGGAGCAAAGAAGTGGGAATGTGTAAGATGATTACAGGAAAACGGCTGCAGAGGATACTGAAGCAAAAAATTAGCAGTGTGGCTCAACTCTTCTCTATTCAAGCACTTGAAGAGGAATAGGAGGAACCAGGAAAAGCAGGAGAACTGATGTTGGTGGTCAGTAGTCCAGCCCAACAAACATGGGAGGTAAACCAACTTGACTTACTTGATTTACTTTTGGTTGAATATGAGGATCTTTTTAAAGAGCCTAAGACCTTACCTCCACCTCGAACCCACAACCACTCCATCATCCTGGAAACTCAATCAGAACCTTGTAACGCTCGAGCCTATCGTTACCCCCCAACACAGAAAACAGAAATAGAGAGAATGATTAAAGAAATGCTGCAACATTCTCTCATTCAACCTAGTTGTAGCCCATTTGCATCCCCAGTTCTATTGGTAAAAAAGAAAAAAGATGGATCGTGACGCTTTTGTACAGATTATCGACAATTGAATGCCCTGACTGTCAAAGATAAATTTCTCATTCCCCTCATTGAAGATCTCCTAGATGAATTAAGGAATGCCACCATTTTTTCTAAACTGGATTTGAGGGCAGGCTACCACCAGATTAGGATGAACCCTCAAGACATTCATAAGACAGCTTTTTGAACCCACCAAGGCCATTATGAATTCTTAGTAATGCCTTTTGGTCTCACAAATGCACCAGCCACTTTCCAATCCTTAATGAACTAGATATTCGAACTGCACCTAAGAAGTTTTATCCTTGTATTTTTTGACGACATATTTGTGTATAGCCACTCTTTTGACCAACACCTTACACACCTCAAGGCTACTTTTGAGATCCTTAGAGTCAACCAATTGTATATTAAGAAGTCAAAGTGTTTATTTGCTCAAAGACAAGTTGAAGACCTGGGTTATATCATATCAGGAAGAGGGGTTAGCACTGATCCGCAAAAGGTAGCAGCTATGCAAGCATGGCCCAGGCCGACCACCCTCAAAGCATTAAGAGGATTCCTAGGCCTGACTAGGTACTATAGGAGGTTTGTGAAAGGATATGAGATGATAAGTAGACCCCTAATGCAGCTGCTAAAGAAGGAAGGGTTTAGATGGGGGCCTGAAACTGAGACAGCCTTTAAACAGTTGAAGCAAGCCATGAGCGAGGCACTGGTATTGGGATTACCGGACTTCAGCAAGACCTTTTTGGTCGAGACCAATGCATGTGATAATGGTATAGGTGCGGTACTGACACAGGAGGGTAGACCTATAGCATTTCTGAGCCAAGCACTGGCCCAAAGGCACATGGGCTTGAGTATTTATAAGAAGGAATTTGTGGTTGTCTTAATGGCAGTGGAGAAGTGGAGGCATTATCTGGAGGGAAGCCAATTTGTAATGACTTGTGACACTTGCAAAAGGTGCAAGTATGAAACTGTGGCCACACCAAGGTTACTACAACCCTTAAGCATTCCGGAGTAAGCTTGGGAGAGTGTTTCTATGGATTTTATTGAATGTCTTCCCAGATCAGAGAGTAGAGATTGTATATTGGTAGTGGTTGATTGATTTACGAAATTTGCACATTTCATCGGTCTATCACACCCTTACACCACTCAAAAAGTTGCACGGGTGTTCCTTGAACAAGTCATCAAGTCATGGATTCCTAGAACCATCATATCTGATTGGGACAGAGTCTTTACTAGCATTTTTTGGCAAACATTGCTGAAATCAATGGGAATCTGACTGAACATGTCATCCGCCTATCACCCTCAAACGGATAGGCAGACCAAGAGGGTTAATCAGTGCCTTGAAAATTACCTAAGATGTTTGTGTTTTCAACAGCGTAAGAAATGGCATAAGTGGTTAGCTCTAGCCCAGTGGTGGTACAATTCTAGTCACCACAGTTCCATCAAAATGTCACCATTTGAAGCTCTCTTTGGCTACAAACCTTCCCTACTTCCGACACCACCTGAGCTAACTAATGTTGCAGTAGTGGATGACCACCTTCAACAGAGACAGGAGTTACTGCAACAGCTAAGAAGAGACCTAGCTATGGCACAAAATAGAATGAAACAGCAAGCAGACAAAGGAAGGAGTGAAAGGGAATTTTCAGTAGGAGAAGAGGTGTACTTGAAGCTCAGAAGCCCTTAGATAAAAGCCATCACAGACGAACCAATAACAAAGCTCAGTCCGAGGTACTACGGCCCTTTTCCCATCTTAGCAAAGGTGGGCAAGCTAGCCTACAAACTTCAATTATCGGACAACTCCCAAATCCATCCAATATTTCACGTGTCTTTACTCAAGAAATACGTGGGGGGCCAACCAGCAAGCCTTGAGCTACCAGCTGGAACCAGGAACCTATAGCTGAGCTAGAAGGTATCCTCGACAGAAGGGTAATCTATCAACAAGGGGCGCCCTTAATTCAAGTACTGGTCAAATGGCACCATCTGCCCACGGATGACAACACGTGGGAGTATCTTCCCGGACTTACTCAAGCAATTTCCTAGGGTAGCAAGTTTACTTTGTATTTCTTGAGGACAAGAAATTCCTCAAGGGGTGGGTATTGTTATGTACTGCCTAAATAAATAAATGTAATCGGGTAACAGAATAACTAATGCGCATGCCTACATGTAGCGTAGATGCAAGTTGTAATGCAAGTTGCGTTTGGCGGGAGACTTCAAATTGTTGAGAGAGATAAGTATAAATAGAGACTGATCTCATCTAAGAATATATGAATTACTTGAATCTCAATTTCCCTCTTAATTTTCCCTCTCTCTCGTTCTGCCTCTCTCTCTCTCTCTCTCTCTCTCCCCCTACGATCAAACTTCTACCACATCTCTAGAATTCCTCCTTGCGGAATTCTTGAGAAAACACTTGTCAGATCTGTTGGACCTGACAATGTGTCAAACCCACAACCTTTTGCTACTAAAGTTGGACTAGTTGAGAACACACAAAGATAGAGAGAGAAAGGGAGAAGGGGAATTATGATTGCCACGAAATGATACTGATTGATCTAGGGCTTTATACTCTTTGTAAAACTATCTTGATGGCTGGTTCTTTTTCATAACGCAAAACTTTTGAAATATGGATTACTTTTAAGAGCTCACAATTTCCTTGCAAATATGCTCATGCTTTGTTGTGTTTCCATATTGTACTTGTTGGTTTCACCATATCAACTAAGTGATGGAACACAATTATATCAATTATCTTCATTCACCACCATCTCATGAAATTTCTGCATATGAAGATGGTGTTGAAACTTCATTTCATCATTACTCCGTCAGGGGATGTTATCCACTACCAGTCCCAAACTCGGATAAAGGAGGAGGGTTGCGTTAGGTAGTCGATAGCTAGCGTAAAACCTAGTCGGATCCAAATATGAATTCTAGACAAACTATCTGTTGGGGTGTAACCCACATAGAAGTCTAGAATTCATGTAGCCGACCCCAGATAGTGAGATAAAGGCTGGATATGTTGTTGTTGTGTAAATATGCTCATGCTATTTTTCCATTGTATCAGCTCCCATATTATTTTGATAACTGTGGTTTCTTCAATTGTATTTAAACCATTTTAATTCCATCAGATATTTGCAGGACTGTCAATGGCCTTCTGAAAACTGCTCTAGGACCATCTCCTGGTTCAACTACCACTTTGTCTCCAGCCCAGGATATTACATTCCGGTTTGAATCTGTGAAATGTTTGGTTAGGTTCATCAAGTCAATGGGAACATGGATGGATCAGCAATTGAGAATAGGAGATTTTTGCCCATCAAAGAGCACTGATAATGGCAGTTCAGCAGTGAATTATACGAACTATAGTGGAGAAGAAGGCACTCTCCCTGATTATGACATGCATTCAGAAGCAAATTCTGAATTCTCAAATGCTGCTACCCTTGAACAACGCCGGGCTTACAAATTAGAGCTCCAGGTTAAATAATGGTTTACTTGAAGAGAAAATAGCCTCATTTCCATAACACTTTCTAATGCCAGTTATACATTCTGATCTCTTAATGTATCAAACAGGTGGAGGATGGTTGGGATACATTCTTAAGATGCATAAGAAACTTTTATTACCTTGAGAACTTTCTTTGCTATAAAATTGGTTCTGATTTCCTTTATACAGTTTCTGTTCACATAAGAAATTTGGTTTGGTTGTGGTGACAACTTTACTGTTTATATGCAGAAAGGTGTCTCATTGTTCAACAGAAAACCTTCCAAGGGAATTGACTTTTTAATAAGCACAAAAAAGATTGGCAATTCTCCTGAAGCAGTGGCTTGTTTCTTGAAGAACACTGCTGGCCTCAATGAAACTGTGATAGGTGACTATTTGGGCGAAAGGCAGGAGTTTGCTTTAAAAGTTATGCATGCTTATGTGGATTCTTTTAACTTTGAAAGAATGGATTTTGGTGAAGCAATTAGATTCTTCCTAAGAGGCTTCAGGTTACCTGGAGAGGCACAAAAAATTGACCGTATTATGGAAAAATTTGCTGAACGTTATTGTAAATGCAATCCAAATTCCTTTACAAGTGCAGACACGGCTTATGTTCTTGCTTACTCTGTGATAATGCTCAACACAGATGCCCACAATAACATGGTAAAAGATAAGGTGAATTGCCTGAACTTGTCTCCACCATTTTCTACTTTTGTCATTCATATGTATTATCCTTTGGTCTAACAAATTTTTTCACTGTTTGATCTTTCTAATATTACTTCTCTTTCCTTTTTCTGTGCAAAGGAGGCTTAAGCCCTATTCATATTCTTTTCCTTTGTCACTGTTTGTTCTCTACTGAAACCAAGAAAAACATAGTAATTTGTGAACAAATACTGGCTTACAATTCATCTTTTACTTTATTGTCAATGTCTTTACTGTATCTGCCTAAAGACAGTATCTGCCATTTATATAGGTTTTCTGTTTTCAGTGATTGTTTGACTAAATATTTCTTTCCACATCTATTCCCAAATTTTGATTAAATATTATGAACCAGGGAGTTCAGATATACATGTGCTATATATGGAATCATGGATGTTGAAATTTTGTTTCTTTTTGACAAGAAAATGTTGATTATTTTAATAATTAAACAGTGGATTTTTTTTTTTTTTTGTTCTGACTATGTTCTATATCACATTTTGGCCATTAAGATGACGAAGGCTGATTTCGTTCGGAATAATCGTGGGATTGATGATGGCAAGGATTTACCGGAGGAGTATTTGGGTGCTCTCTATGATCAAGTTGTGAAAAATGAAATTAAGATGAATTCCGACTCTGCACCACAGAGCAAGCAGGCAAACAGTCTAAATAAACTATTGGGCTTGGATGGTATTCTCAACCTGGTTTGGAAGCAGACGGATGAGAAACCATTGAGTGCAAATGGGCTTCTTATTAAGAACATTCAAGAGCAATTTAAAGCAAATTCAGGAAAATCAGAGTAAGATATAGACTTCCAAAGTCTGATTTATTCACTGTCTTACTCTTGTTTCATGGTTACTCTCTTTTTTTAGGTAAGGTTGTCTGTATGTCAAAAGGCTGGGAGAAAATATATTCTGGGTTTGTTTTTTTTTTTTTTGGGGGGGGGGGGGGGGGTCTAGGGTGGGGGGAAGTTGAGGTTGGAATTTTCTTTAACCATTGAATTAGAAGATCTCAATAGGTTGTTTAATGGATGATCATAACTTTGATTTCTTCCTGCCTGTATTTGTGGCCATACTAAATGTCATGAGCTTCCAATATGTCCTTTCCTCTATTTTGGAGAAAAGCATGATGGAGTCAATCCCATTTGCTGTTGCAGGAGCGTTTACCATTCTGTCACAGATGCTGCAATATTGAGGTTTATGGTGGAGGTCTGCTGGGGTCCAATGCTTGCAGCATTCAGTGTGACACTTGATCAGAGTGATGACAGGACTGCTACTTCTGAATGCTTACAGGGCTTTCGACATGCTGTGCATGTCACCGCAGTGATGGGTATGCAGACCCAGAGAGATGCTTTCGTTACAACCGTTGCCAAGTTTACCTACCTTCACTGTGCTGCAGACATGAAGCAAAAAAATGTTGATGCTGTCAAGGTGGTTGTCCTAATATATATATATTTAATATATATTTATATATATATATATATCTATATACGTATATGATTTGAAAGCATATTTAGGCAGTCTTTATAGCAATATCAAGAGTGAAATGAGTGTTTCTAAGTTTTGGTTAACACTATAACCTATGTGAATGTTTAGGAGTGCTTGCAGAATGAGTGTTTCCATGCTGTGTCCCTTCCCATTTATTACAGTCTGCCTAATAGATCATCCTGCCTCTTATCTAACGCTATTATTCTCTCTCTCTCTCTCCCCCCCCTATATTGAAGTTTTAATTGGTGGCTAGATTACCTCTGTATATGGAGTTATTGCACTTTAGTTCCTTATCCAGCACCGATACCAAGTGCTTTTTGTAGGCAAGTTCTTGTGATACACATTCACCAACATTTATTTTTATTTTTTATTTTTTATTTTTACTTTTGGCAGGCAATAATATCAGTTGCAATTGAAGATGGGAACTATCTCCAGGAATCTTGGGAGCATATCTTAACATGTCTCTCTCGATTTGAGAATCTACAACTGTTGGGGGAGGGAGCACCATCTGAAGCTTCGTTTTTCACTGTATCCAATGAAGCAGATGAGAAAACACTGAAGTCCTCCACTGCTTTTCCTTCTTTAAAGAGAAAAGGATCTCTCCACAATCCAGCTGTGATGGCTGTTGTTCGAGGGGGTTCATACGACAGTACTAGCATTGGAGTCAATTCTTCAGGGCTGGTAACCCCTGAACAGATTAATAACTTCATTTCAAATTTGAATCTGCTTGAGCAAATTGGGAATTTTGAGCTGAATCATATTTTTGCTCATAGCCAAAGGTTGAATAGTGAGGCAATTGTAGCTTTTGTGAAAGCCCTTTGCAAAGTTTCCATGTCAGAGTTGCAGTCTCCAACAGATCCTCGTGTATTCAGCCTCACAAAAATAGTTGAAGTTGCGTAAGATTCTAGTCTCTATCTCCGTGGTTTTGTCTCCATTATCTCTAATCTTTATAAAAGTTTCCTGATTTCAAACATTTCCTGAAGATGTATGCTGCATCTTTTGCTTACAACTTAAGCATCAAGGAGATATGGGGTCAAACATGCAATCACACTATATTTTCTTTTCTTTTTTCTTTTCTTTTTGCAGGCACTACAATATAAACAGAATCAGATTGGTGTGGTCTCGTATATGGAGTGTTCTTTCAGATTTCTTTGTGTCTGTTGGCTTGTCAGAAAATCTCTCTGTTGCAATTTTTGTCATGGATTCATTGCGGCAACTTTCCATGAAATTCTTAGAGCGAGAGGAGTTGGCAAACTACAATTTCCAAAATGAATTTTTGAGACCATTCGTAATTGTGATGCAGAATAGCAGCTCTGCTGAAATCAGGGAGCTAATAGTTAGGTGCATTTCACAGATGGTCCTCAGCCGAGTCAGTAACGTAAAATCTGGCTGGAAGAGTGTTTTTATGGTATGTAAATCTCTACAATCATATTTACCAAATAGAAACTCCTTTTCTTCAAAAGCACCAATATGAACACGCAAGGATACAATGTGATATTGGCAGTGAAAAAATCATGGCATGACATATTCAATATATGACAAAAAGAAAATACATATTTATGTGTGTATGATTACAGCTTCCAATAATTTCCTATTTTTATTGCCCTCGTGACATTTTCTTAATTTTCCAAAAATAGATGGTTTAGGATACTTGATCAAGAATCTGACTACTTCCTTCTATAATATTAGAAATGGCTCTGTTGAAGTTTTAGTTTGGAAAGGGGGGGGGGGGGGGGGAGAGTGTGTGGACAGAACTCAGAAGGAATCTGTCTGGGTAAAGAAGAGTTGTATTAAAATTACATGGATTCTCTTATTTCCACCCATAAATTCTTAGTCATTTTGTGGCTTGTATATGATCTTGAAGAGATTACTGGTCCCAGCTTATTTAGAATTACTCTTTTAGATTATGATGCTTTTATGCATTAGGTCTTGTGCTACTGTATTAAAAGGTCGAACGAGTGCCTGCATGTAACTAGTGCGTTTTATTCAAATCCTCCTATCTGAAATGGTTGGTACTTAAATTGGTCCCTGCAAATATACTGCATTTCACATCTACCTTCTCTTTTTCCAGGTTTTTACAGCTGCTGCTGCCGATGAAAGGAAGAACATTGTCTTGTTGGCCTTTGAAACCATGGAAAAGATAGTACGGGAATATTTCCCTTATATAACAGAGACCGAGGCTGTGACCTTTACCGATTGTGTTAGATGCCTCATCACCTTTACAAATAGTAGGTTTAACAGTGATGTTAGCCTCAATGCTATTGCTTTTCTCCGGTTCTGTGCAGTCAAACTTGCAGATGGGGCACTTGTTTCCAATGAGAAGAGCAAGATTGATGATTTATCTGTTCCAGTAGGAAATAATGATAATAATTCAGATAGACAAATTGTCACGGATAAAGATGATCATTCATCCTATTGGGTTCCTTTGCTTGCAGGTAACTTTTTTCCTTAACATTCCAGGCAAGACAATTTTTTTTTTGGCTCAAAGTCAAGACTTTTTCCTCCTAGAAAGATTTGATAAGAGACCTTCTTTTGATTAATGACTGAAAATAATTTATCATACTTAAAAACCAGTACAATTTACTTCTATCATCTATTTTTGCTTTTTCATTAGGAAGCTTTTTCTTGCCTTATCATGTCCATGTTCTAATTAGAAGAAGCCACGTATTTTATTCATCCCTATGCAACAATGCCACAGCCTTCATAGAAATCTCTGGAGAAGTACCTGTGCCATTTTAATTTACATTGCATCGTCTATGTCTTGTCAGGGTCATATTCTTACATTCAGTGTGATACTTTCTTGATTGACTAGGCTGGATATATGCTTTTCCTCTAAAGATGCACATTATTTTTGTGAATGTTATTTCAGGTTTATCAAAATTAACCTCAGATCCAAGATCAGCCATCAGAAAGGGTGCTTTGGAGGTGCTTTTTAATATTTTAAAGGATCATGGTCATCTTTTTTCACAACCATTGTGGAACAATGTTTTCAATTCTGTAGTTCTCCCCATATTTAATTGTGCACGTGATAGGAAAGAAACCCAAACGGATGATGACCAGCTTTCTGGTGGAAGTATCTGGGATCCTGAAACCTCTGCAGTGGCTGTTCAATGTCTAGTAGACTTATTTGTCAGTTTCTTCAGTACGCTGCGGTCTAAACTACATGGAGCAGTGTCAATACTGGTGGGCTTCATAAAAAGTCCTGGTCAAGGTGCGGCAAGCACTGGGGTTGCTGCACTTACCCGCCTGGCGGTTGAGTTGGGAGACAGACTTTCAGAAGATGAATGGGGAAATCTATTTCTTTCGTTGAAAGAGTCAGCTGCTGCTTCATTGCCAGGATTTTGGAAGCTTGTGCGAACCATAGATACAACTGAGGTCCTGGATGTTGCTAATTCTTATAATGATTCAGAAATGGCTTCTGATCATGGATTGAGCAATGAAGATTCTGAAGATGACAACTTGCAGACAGTGGCATATGTTGTTTCACGAATGAAGAGTCATATAGCAGCACAGCTTCTCATTGTACAGGTTCTCTCTCTCTCTCTCTCTCTCTCTCTCTCTCTTTACATATATATGTTGCTAATTCTTGCTGTGTGCATCTCCTAGATGTTCCTTAATATATAAAGATCTCCTCAAATTATCAATAACATGTTCCGAATAATTTTACTAGTGTAGTGCCTGTATCAGAACACGATTCCAATTTCCATGGGGCATGTTCATCCTTACTGGGTTTCATGTCACAACAATGGAATGTATTATTTTTTTAGGGTCTTTATTTATTCTCTGCCAAAGGAGTACATAAGCTTCACGGAGTAGAAGCTTTTGAATTTTCACAGTTTGCGTATTGATTTTGCATCAAGATCTCGTCT
This sequence comes from Diospyros kaki, assembly GCA_036245055.1. NCBI lineage: Eukaryota > Viridiplantae > Streptophyta > Magnoliopsida > Ericales > Ebenaceae > Diospyros > Diospyros kaki. Next base: position 41,833,711 of record BSEG01000012.1, read on the forward strand.
CATGTTTTGCGTGTGGCGCAGGTCATTACCGATCTGTTCAAGATGCACCAGCAGTACTTGACATCGGGCAACATCAGGGTCGTTGTCGATATACTTTCGTCGGTTGCATCGCATGCCCACCAGCTGAACTCAGAAATGGGGCTTCAGCAGAAGCTGCAGAAAGCATGCTCAATCCTGGAGATCCCTGAACCGCCAATCGTTCACTTTGAAATCGAGTCCTACCAGAATTACCTAAACTTCCTGCATGATTTGATTGTGAATAACGGATCGGTGTCGGAAGAGTTGAACGTAGAGCCGGAGCTTGTGTCGGTATGCGGCAAAGTGGTGCAGATATACCTGGAGTGTTCAGGGTTGGAATCAGTCCGCCGGCAGCAAAACGTTCACTGGATTCTGCCCTTGGCTTCAGCAAGAAGGGAAGAGCTGGCAGCCAGGACTCCTCTGGTGGTGTCGGCATTGCGGATCATGAGCGGATTCGTTAGTGATTCGTTTAGGAGGTATGCATCACAATTATTCCCATTGTTGGTTGAGCTTGTGCGGAGTGAGCACAGTTCGGGAGAAGTGCAGCGTGTTCTAAGCCTCATTTTCCAATCATGTATAGGCCCCATAGTTCTCTAACTGTGATAATGTTTTTTGTTTTTGGGACTCAAAAGTGAAAGCTATAGAGAGGATGCCCCCCCAAGCCACAGCGTAATTTTGCTTCTTCTCTTGTTTTCTTGTAACGTGATCTTCCAAATTAATTAAACCCTAATTGTCCAAGAGTGGTATTGGTACTACTTAATTGTTGGGAGATGGGAAAGTAAGTGGTAGTAAATAGTTAAAAAGAGTGAAAAGATAAGATGGTAAGAATTTACTCTAGGCATGTGATGGTGAGTGAAGAATGGGCAGGCAGGCTCTCAAAGTGAAGAGCAAAGAGGCCTGAAAGGGCTCTCTTCTGAGGATGATGACCCAAGACCCAAGCCAGCCAGCCAGCCATATGGTGTGTTGTGTTCAAAGCAAGGAAGGATGAGTGAAGGTACCATTGTTTGTTTGATATTATATATATATATATGTATATATGCCGTGTGTGCCCATGGGTGTCGTCATCGAACCAGTAAGTAATAACCAGCAATGATAGCCAATGGCAACAGCCCATAGATTCCTTGCTTCCACCCTTTGACTCCATCACAAGTGCAGCTAAGCCGCCACGCCATTCTCACTATAAATATGTGCAGCATCCACTACTAGCAGCACTAGTACCTCACTCTCGGACGATTCGTGATGGACGCCCGCCGCCGATTACGGTCGACGCTGAAACCCAACCCCAACAGCAAGGCCTCCTCCTCCGCCCCTTCTCCTCTCCACCACCGCCACCACCACCTAGACCTAGCCGCCAACGCCCTCTTCTTCTCCCTCTTCTTCTCCCTCCTCTACTTCCTCCTCCTCCGCTGGCGCGACAAGATCCGCAACTTCACCCCTCTCCACCTCCTCTCCCTCTCCGAGATCGCCGCCCTCCTCGCCTTCCTCTCCTCCTTCCTCTACCTTCTCCGCTTCTTCGGCATCCCCCCCCTGTTATTCCACTCCTCCCCCTTCACCACCTCCCGCTCTTCCGACGACGATGACCTCGACCTCGACCTCCATGACGACATCACCCTCCTCAACCTCAAGGACCTCCACGCTCGCTCCCCCCTTCCCCCACTGCCAATGCTCGCTTCTCCCAAGGCCAAGCCCCCCCTTATAATTCGTTCCATGGACGACGAGGACGAGGTGATCGTCGATTCAGTGGTCGCAGGCACCACTCCCTCTCATGCCCTCGAGTTCCAGCTCGGCGACTGCTACCGAGCCGCCGCCATCCGACGGGAGGCGCTGCAGAGGACAACGGGCAAGTCCCTTGCCGGCCTGCCGTTGGATGGCTTCGACTACGAGTCCATTCTGGGCCAGTGCTGCGAGATGCCGGTTGGCTATGTTCAGATCCCCGTGGGAATTGTGGGTCCCCTGCTGGTGGACGGAAGGGAGTATTGGGTTCCGATGTCCACGACGGAGGGCTGTTTAGTGGCCAGTACCAACAGGGGATGCAAGGCTATTTACGCCTCCGGCGGCGCCACCAGCGTCTTGTTGAGAGACGGCATGACCAGGGCTCCCATTGTCAGGTTCCCCACAGCCCTGAGGGCCGCCCAATTGAAGTTCTTCGTGGAGGACCCCCGCAATTTCGAGGCTTTGGCCCTTGTTTTTAACAGGTAATTGGCGTCTTTGAATTATTCTTGATTTCTCTACTTCTGCTCCGAAAACTAATTATTGTTTTTAAATTTGTTGGGTATTTTGCAGGTCAAGCCGATTCGCCAGACTCCAGAGCATCAAATGCGCCATGGCTGGGAAGAATCTGTATATGAGGTTCTCCTGCAGCACGGGCGATGCCATGGGAATGAACATGGTGTCCAAAGGGGTGCAGAACGTTTTGGATTTCCTTGGGAATGACTTCCCTGACATGGACGTTGTGGGCATCTCTGGTAATTTCCTTCGGATCAGAATGGAATGAATTCCCAGTTTTCTAGAGAGAGAGAGAGAGAGAGAGAGAGAGAGATTAAAAGAAAAAAAGAAGAAGAAGAAGAAGAAGATCTTGGTTCTTCTTTGAGATGGTTTATAATTGAATGTGTTAATCGCAGGAAACTTCTGTTCCGACAAGAAGGCTGCGGCTGTGAACTGGATAGAAGGAAGGGGCAAATCAGTTGTATGCGAGGCCATCATCAAGAAAGAAGTGGTGAAGAAGGTGCTGAAGACGGATGTCGCCTCCTTGGTGGAGCTGAACATGCTCAAGAACCTCACTGGCTCTGCAATGGCGGGAGCCCTGGGCGGGTTCAACGCCCACGCCAGTAATATAGTATCGGCAATCTACATAGCTACTGGGCAAGATCCGGCGCAAAATGTGGAGAGCTCTCACTGCATCACCATGATGGAAGCCGTCAAGGATGGCAAGGACCTGCACGTCTCGGTGACGATGCCCTCCATTGAGGTGGGCACGGTGGGAGGAGGCACCCAGCTCGCATCTCAGGCGGCGTGTTTGAACCTGCTTGGGGTGAAGGGTGCGAGCAGAGAATCACCGGGATCGAACTCGAGGCTTTTGGCGACTATTGTAGCTGCATCTGTTCTTGCCGGGGAGCTGTCCCTAATGTCGGCGCTTGCAGCTGGGCAGCTCGTCAAGAGCCACATGAAGTACAACAGATCATCTAAGAGAGAAGATGGTTGTAATTTTAAGGCTTCATCCTATTCCTAGCTCAAGCTGAGCTGAGCTGCTCTCTCAGAGCAGCAGCATGTCATGATACATGCTAGTTCTGTCTCTTCATTGCATTGGTTTTTAATTTGGGTGGTCCAAATCTACACACACACACACACACATATATATCATAAAATGGTAATTTTTTTTTTGGGGGGGTGGGGGGGGGGGGGAGAGGAATTCAAGAAGAAGCCTCTCGCTCATTGTTTGATTTGAGTAAAGATGATGATGCTGTCTTCTTAACAGTTTGTGCTTTGTAGTGTTGATCTTTAATGAGGCATGAAATTTAGTATTCAAAAGAAGAATGAAGAATACCTACCAACTAAGGGGTGTATACTTAAGTAGATGGGGCGATGCATCATCTTATATTAATAAGGATGCATCATCAATGGATCATTGCATTCCCATGATCCATTGATGATAATACATATCGCCACTAGACCCGCACGCACGCACGCACAGAGCCCCATGCCCAATTAAGGACACGCCAAACCGCAATAATTACTCACTATTCAACTACGTTGTATATATCATACTGGTTGAGTTAGCTACACTGTTAAGCTTCAGTTCCACGCACTAGCGCCCCAAGCATAATATGCATCCAGTTGCTACTTGTGTATATATCTAAAGCCTATAATTTCTTCCAAGAAAACTCCAACTCTCTTCCCAGAGATGGTTAGAGCAATTTATGCACAAGAAACATAATACACACTACATCTAAAGATCGGGCTGCTCAAATGGAACTCGCACAAACAGCTGCCCATGTAAGGTGACCACAGCAGAGGTCTGATGAGGATCAATCCTAGAAGGTAGACTGACAACCTACAGAAGCAAGAAAACGATAACAAATGCATTATTTATATAGTTGAAACAAGACAGTTGACCTCAAAGCAGATCTGTTCCGAGTATATATCTCTACCCCTCGCAATTATGCCAGTTCCATTCATCTTATTTTAATACGCTTTAGACTAGGCTTCAATTTTTGCATTATATACACGCTTTCAGAAGATAAAATAGTACAAACCTTTTTGAATGGAGTGACGCCCCAAGGATTGTCCAATTGCTCTGGCTGACCAGATATAACCAAGCGCCCTGCTGGATCAGACTGGACTCGAACCTGAATTTCCCAAAGAAACAAAGCATGTTTAAGACACCAGCTGGGACCATAAGCTGTACATTATAGGCATAGCAAGAGCATGATCCAAGATTCCAAGATGTGTCGTATTCTAGGCAGTTTCTTAAGGGAAATGTATGGATAACGAAAATTCAGGTACCATCAGAAATATAAACTAGAGCATGTCTCTATGAACATAAATGCAACAATTGATTGATTACATGCATCGAGTTCTATATAAATTTATTACTTAATAATGTGTACAGTCACAATTTAATGCAAATGCGAGCTGAAATTATTGGACAATGGGAAAGAGGGGGAAAGGGGGAGGGGGGGATACTGCTATCAATCATAAACTGTTCATTATCCTCAAATAACTTTGAGCAATTCAGCCAAATGGCCCCGCTGAAACTTAAGGACTCCTGCAACATGAATGAGTTCATGGAACAAATGATGAAGTCCCCATTGCCTTTTTTATATGAGTCGGGAAAGTCATCACTTCGCATGAGGCAGGAAAGTCATTTTTGTTTACAGCCTTACCTTTTTTCGTAAAGACTAAGAGATTTTGTTCCCACAATTGGAACCCATGACCCTCAAGTCACAGAAAAGCAACCTTACTGTTGCTGCCAATGCTTGAACTTGTATAACAAAATCTCAAAATTGCACCAAATGTGGCAGTGACAGAAAGCAAGGGAAGAAGTGCAACTAACTATATTAAAAGGGGGCCAAAAGTCATTATATTATGGTTTTGGTTTATCACTTAGGGCATCAAACTTTAAAGAATTTGCTATATTTAATAACCTCCTTTGTACAATCCTGATTTTAATTCTGTCAGTTTTGGCATAGTATTACAAGTCTAAATTAGGGTTCTCCAGGTTTAACCAGGATTCTATTCTTGAAAATTTTCTGTAATTTTCTTAGTTTTCACCTCAACAAGGATTTCGATTATTATTGATTTTCACAAAACTAAAGTAAGTTCTCTTCCCTACAATTTAATCAATATTACTGAAGTTATCTCCAATTTTTGCTAAACTTATATGTGAGTTCTCTATTGTTGAGGCCTTTAGTATGGAGTTCTACAAGAATCAACATGCTAGAGTAGAGTTGTACTCCTAACATTCAATGTGGACCAACTAATTTGTGTCTACCTATCTCCTTATTCTGATACATCACGATCCTAATAAAGATATGTTAAAAGGGAAGTTCTAGAAAATTCAAAAAATAAATAAAATAGAAACAATTAAAATTATATTAATAAATTGCAATGTGAATACAAAAACAACAAACAAAAGCTTTACAAGGATGGTGGTTTAGGGAGCAACATTTTTCAATTTAACAACAGAAGATAGAAGATCTAGATCAGCAGAAAGAAACCTCACTTTCTGCAATTCAATATTCTCTTTCTCTGTCAGCTTTATATCTCCTAATGTGATGCAAAACAGTAGAAAGAGAAGAAAGTAGAAAGTAGGGAAACAAGAAAAGAAGCTTGAGATGAACTAAAGCTGACAGAAAATTTTTTAACTTAATATTTGTGTTCATTTTTAGTATCATCTTTTAGATTTTTCATTTGCTAAAAATCTGCAAACAGAAACATAAAATATTGTTTGATTTTTGTGCTTATGTTCAACTTTTTGATATAATTATATCATTATTGCAATATATTAATAAAATTAATAACTATATTTTTTTTTATATATAATTACATTTTCAATTATGATACATTAATCAATATTTAACAAAATATGAAATTAATCAATGGTTAATTAAATTAATATAATATATTAATAATATATTATATCATTTATGATGACAAAAAAGGAAATTAGGGTGGAACCACCATTTTGGTGTTCCATGTTTTGGCACTTTTTTTAGTTGAGTTTCCATGTATTTGAACATAGAACACAAAATCAAACATTATTTTTGGTTTTCATTTTCAAAATTTTGGAAACCAACATAGAAAATAGGAAACAAACACAAAATCAAACAGGTCCTAAGTAAACAGAGTTAGCTGCACCCTTGCTGCACTCCTGTTCACGCCTTTTTCTGTGTACATTTTCATCTCTCATACAAGGAAGATCTAAATTCATTGGTGCTTCTTGTTTCTATAGCCATAAACTATATTGAAAGCTCTTTTAGAAAACTATATCACAAGCTTTTCTTCTACACCAATTTTCCTCATTCACTTCATGACCTTCATTTAATCAACCATATGACGAACCTAACTGCCTTGTACCATAACCTTTTCTTCACAAATTTTAAAGTTTTATTATTTCTCACCCTTGTGTCAAATTACATGAACAAACAAAAAATTAGATTCAAAAAGCATAATCCCTAGAGCCTAACGAAAGAAAAAGAAAAACACGAACAAACAAATTTGAAAACCTTAATCCCAGCCCAAAAAAAAAAAACAATTGAAAACCTTAAGCCCAACTGCCTCAATAACTCATCTCACGCACTCACTTTCTAGAACCTTTGCTTCTAAATTGACAGTTCTTATAATGCTAGTAGGCATTATGTCCATCCCTCTCCGTGTGTGTGTTCACACATTTTTAAGAAAAAATACTAGATGCTACTATAATGGTATATGATAAATAAAAGAGTGCTATTTCTATATGCCGAAAGCAAATATAAATTTTTTATGGCGTGTGGATGTCCAGAGGGCAACAATCTTATCTTTGTTTAAACGTAGAAAAACAGGTAGCAACTGTGGTGACATTGGCGAACACTTTATTTATTTTATTATTATTATTATTATTATTATTATTATTATTATTATTTTTGCTAATCCAGTGAATACTTTAAGAGGACAAGAATTCACAAAGTGCAGAGAATTCCAATTGTGAGTAGAATCTTGTTGGGTTTTTGCATTGAGGAATCTGTCTAGAAGATTAAGAAGACGGTAGATCCCTTAAGCGAATGAATGCGGCTGGAAATTCTAAGTTAAAGAGAAGTTAACTTAGGTGTTTTATTATAAGGGTTAGTTTAGTCTTTGTGTAGCCTAAATTAAAAGACTTTGTAAAAAACGTCTCTTATTCTCTATAAATAGAAGGTGTTGGCAAGGCAGTCGGACATAATAAAACTATTATTCATTTTGGTCTCTGAATGCGAGTGAAATTGCTGTAAAGAGAGGAAAGGCTTTGTGAGAAGGAGAGTTCTTTGTAATCTGTGTGTGTGGCAGTGTACTCTGTGATAGAGGATAGGGTTCTTGTAAACTGTTTTTTCCGGATTTTTAGTGGATTGCTCTCGGGACTTGTGGCTGGATATAGGGCTGTGTTTGCGGCCTGAACCAGGATACATCGTGCGCCTCTTGTGTTGGTTTGGTTGTATCTCTTTCATTCCTTTGATTGTTAAATTCTGTTCTTGTATTTTACAGTTTATATTTTCTGTTGTTAGTTGATTTCAGGTGAGGAGTGTTGAGAGAATTGGCAAAACAAAGTATTGAGAGTATCTAAAGAGCTCCTAATCTTAACAAATCTGATCCGAGTCTGGCTCCAACATCCAGGATTGAAATTAGTTATTGTCAACATTGATATATAACTATTGCTACCCGCTTCATGCCAATTTCAGAAGTTACAGAAACATTATGTCACAGATAAGAAAAATGATAAAACAAAAGTGATGAACAGAGGTTGTGTTTCCATATTGTACTTGTTGGTTTCACCATGTCAACTAAGTTATGGAACACAGCTATATCAATTATCTTCATTCATCACCATCTCATGAAATTTCTCCATGTGAAGATGGTGTTCAAACTTCATTTCATCATTACTCCGCCAGAGGATATTATCCACTGCCGGTCCCAAGCCCGGATAAAGGAGGAGGGTTGCGTTAGGTAGCCGACAGCCAGCGTAAAACTTAGTCGGATCCAAATATGAATTCTAGACAAATTATCTGTTGGGGTGTAACTCACATAGAAGTCTAGAATTCATGTAGCCAACCCCACATAGTGGGATAACGGCTGGATATGTTGTATGTTGTTGTAAAAGTGATGAACAGGGAGAATTTCTACTAACCTCCTCACGCAAAAGCCCAGGAACCAAAGCATATACCTCAAAGCAGTCTTTCTGCATACTCAACAAAGTAAAATTAGTTAAAATCCACAGAGACCATACACCATACACCATACACCATACTATAGAAAAGAGCTACGCAAGACAGACATACAGTTCTCTGCACATTGATTTTTACCCAGTCAGCAGGGGGGCCAATTTCAACAACCATTGTATCAGATCTGACAAAAAGGAAGAATAAATTGGTGAAAACCATAACAATACAGTCACATAACTAAGTTAAGGTTGGTGGCACAGCACTCATAATATCAAGAGACTTATAGAAGTTACATTAATAATACAAATTCATACAGAAGAACAATGTGGAAAAAAGTCCCTCCATCAACTAAATGAAGAAATGGGACAGTCTTAGACTCCTTTGACATCAAAAGATTGAAGGAAAATTTTCTTTGCATTAACACGGTCCCCTTTCCAGTTATATTAGGATTATGTTCTTAATGTTGTTAAGGACAGATGGGACCATGTCCATCAGAAGGCCTTCTTAGAAGGCATGAATATTTCCATTACGCAACAATAACGTATTCCATGGTATTACATTGAACTCTGGTATCACTAAAATTAGAGGAACAAAAAGTTAGTATAGGTTAAAAGAATCAATAGAAAGCTGTAGAACATTATCAGGATACAAGCAGTAAACACAGTATAAGGGGGGGGGGGGGAAGACAAAAGAGTTATCTAGTAAGCAACTTATGTCAAATCACCAGGAAATTAATTTGCCACATCCAAAACGATCACAAAACAGAAATGTGGCGATCTTAACTGTGATTTAGATGCTTTTAGCCGTGCAGCTTTGACAGCAAGTTCAACAGGAGATGCCTTTTTACGTTTAAGCAAACCTGAATCATCAATAAAAAATAGGAAACTAAGGCGCCCATATAACATGGTAAAATGTAGACTAAGTTGAGAAATTATACCAATACTTTTAAGCTGCCTTTCACGTTTTGGTGTCGAGGTAGAGTTTTTGTCCTACAAAAGTTGAACATCATATTAATGAAGGGAGAAGAAAACACCACATGTCATCTTTACCTCTTTTTTTTTTTTTTGTTCTCTGTTATTAGTTTCACTTCTCAGCCCCAAGGGGGACAACTAAGAAACAGATGAGCAAACCAACCAACAAGAAATATTTCCAGGGGGTATATCTCTGTTTTCCTCAACAAACCTTTATAATTGGGTCCCCAACTTCATTCCCAAGAAGACGGTGAGAATGCCAACCCTGCATTGCACGAGCTGCAGCATCTCTTCTAGCCCGGCCAGTGCCAGATCGTGATGCTTGCTGCATGCCTGACTGCATAAAATAAGCTTAAAAGTGTGATCAGATATGAAGTCCTACAAAGCCTTTATATCACAATTTGCTTGCCCGTTTACTAGTTAGATTTGGAAATTTACCATGAAGGATAGCCAAAAAATTTTAGCAACTGAAACATACAAATCATAAGTGATGAATTTGGAGGAGAAAATATTTTGTTACATGAAATTAAGTTATACATATATGAGGCACATATTCAGAAGTTGGTTAACATCACAGTAAGCACATAACAGGTGTTACATGTGGCCCACAATCAGTACGGAGTTACTAAATCTTGATCCAAGAAAGTGTTAACATCAAGGCACATGAATAACTGAATGTACATATGTTACCCAACACCAATAACTTTAAAAGGTCAAAATTGTAGTCAACTTTGTCACTGGACTGCATAATTGAATCAAAACCTCTAATTACATTGTTGTTCCTAGTTTAGCTAAATATTGAGAAGGGTAGAACTAAAACAGAAAAGTTCATGTAACTGCATCAACAAAATTAATCAAAGATTGCGCATCAACCTGGAAAACAGTTAAAAGTTGGCCTATCAAACAAAATGGCCAGCAATATATCTTTATTGAATATTTTATTAAAAAAAAAGTGCACAATGAACCCTGCTTTGTGAGGGTGAGTGCAGGGTCAGTGGAGTATGCAGTCTTACCCTTACTTTGCAAAGAGGTTGTTTCCACAATGCTAGCCCGTGACCTCACAATCTCAAAGGAGCAACATTACTGTCACTACCAAGGCTTGCCTTCTAGTGGATGCTTATTTTGTTATATTTCCTTTTTTGATAAGCAGTATTGGATATATTCATATGCTTTTCAAATTTAGATTTGCAAAACAAGGAACATACACACTGTAATAGAAAATCTAAAATATTCACACTGATGTTATTTCGCTTGAATAACAATTGGGGTTAGAAAAGGGAACAAAAATTTAAACAAAAAGTCATGAAATCGCATCCAAGGTATATACACATGGTAATAGATGACTTGGTCATATGACAAGAAGATCAATCCAGGCTCCCATGAGGAGACTGGATGGAATAGGACAAGTCTTTAGTAAAAGAGGTAAGAGGTAGACTCAAAAAAATTTTGTAGGAAACTCTTAGGCATAATACAAGTTATAAAGGCCTTATGGAAGATATGGCCATAAATAGAAATGATTGGCAAGCTAGATATGTGTTGACACACCTAGTGGGATTAGGACTTGATATATTGTTTCTGCAGTTGCCAAGTGATCCCAACTAAAATGGAACAAAAACACAGCTAACCAACAGGTAGAGGTGAAAGAAAACTTCACAGAAAGGCTTTTTATTTTCCTCCTCTATAAAGCTGTTGCTTCCGCTTGGTCTAACACCAGCCTTCCAGATCTTCCTTCAGCAAATGGAACTCATTCTCTTCGGCACAGATTGAGCGGACCTCAGAGGTCAACCACCTTGAGAGGCTCCATTCCATATAGTAGAGAAGCCACCACAACCATCAGTGCATGTTGCCTCATTCAACTGAATATGACTATTTCTAGCCCCTCCTCAATTCTTTACTTTGGTGTCTCTATTTGCCAATGATATGGTTTTGCACAAGAGAACATAAGGGTAAGGGCTTTCCAAGGATTTCCAAAAGAACAAAAGAAAGAAGATCATCATAACACTCAAAGCAGAAAGGATCTTTCATAAATGGCGATGCATGGGATGCTATCTTGGAGTGATAAAGAGGGATAAGAAAATTGGCCAAGGTCATAAGGTAAGGCTAAATGGATTAGTGTAACTTTTAGGCACTTAAGTACCAAACACATTGCCAATGCCCTTCTAAATCTTTTAGTGGAACAGGATATGAGTAAACCAACTAGGAGATGAAGAGCTAATGCTCTGAAAACCTACTCCAAAAGTGATGTTCTGATAAAGGAAAAACAAATATAAATACATGTGAGACTTAAAAAAAAACAAATAAATACTCAAAAAAATCCAATCACCTACACTGTTCAACTTGTAAATTATTTCATTACCTAAAACTTTAATGCTTGAAATAGCAAAGTTTGGTAAATTACTTTTCACTTGGGATAAATAGGAGCAGCCTCAATTTTAATCAAATCACTCCAGTCACCCTAGTATATTCGTTTTACAATATTCTTAAAAAAGCACAAAAGGAGGAATTTCAAAAACCTGCACATCACGTGTCCCTATTGTTATAGACTCTTCCAATAGAATATTTTATGATCTTGAGTAATGAGAGTCTCCAGTACCAAATTAAAATACTAGTGGGAGGCAAAGTAAGCATTTGTATGGATTAAAATAATTTATAATTTCCTTCCCGAAATCAAGTGGTATCTAAAGTTCTTTTTTCTTTTCTTCTTTTTTTTTAATAAATAAATAGTATCAAAGTTCCTGGACATTTTTTGAATATAGTAATGGGATTGTGATCAAAACCACTAACAGAAACACGAACATTCTTGCTACAAATAAAAGGAAATACTCATTCCTGAACACATAAAAGAGCCTAGAATATGTAGTGCACAGTTACATGTATGAACTTACTGGATCACCAGCACTCACAGGCTCTGCAAAGGAAGCATCGGTAAATGGAAGCTCACCACTACGCATTTTATGTTTTTCATATTCTAGCAATGCCTGCAAGAGCAAATGTTAGAGACTCCAAAAACTCAGGGAAGAATGAACAAACTGATGGAGTAACACTGGCTAAAACATGTCATATCCATAGTTGAAATATCTCAAGCAGGATGGAAAACTTGTACTTGAGATGACAACTTCCTTTCAAATGTACAAATAAGAACATCATGAATTTTCTAGCAACGAAAAATATACCTTGAATAATATCATTCTATATGTGATCCATCTAATCAAATGAAGTCTATTAAGCAACATATAAATCAGAATAAACCAAGTTTCTGAATATTGTACCAATAATATACATGAACCAACAGTATACTTCTGTTTTAGGCCTGTTTGTTACAAACTTGGAAGTAAAACTAGTATATAAAACCGAGTTTCACCTTGACCAGTCAAACAGCTTGTGAAGGCACCAAATCTCCAACTTTATTACATACTCAAGCACTTGGACAATAAAAATTCATTTGCCCAATATCTCCCTATTACAAACTATACCAAACACTGTGTATTGTGCTAATCCTTGCATCTCCAGGCTTTAAGGCTCCAATTGAAATCATGGCAATGGCTATGTAAATGCACACTAATAACTAATACACACTGCAACCAAACCTAGAGTTGGCATTCAAAAGAAAGAAACACATTACAAGTTACAAAAGCTAAGCTCCGCATGTCCTAAGATGCACAATCTGCTGTCATGTGCTAGGCAGAAGCCCTCCAGTGATTTATGTGCTCTTGCATTACAAGTAGCAAGCCAAGCTAATCAATTTGAATATCACTTGCAAGATATAGCACCTTTCCAATAATGCAATGCTGCCCACTTAAAGTCTTTAGCAAGCATAGCACAACTAAAACAAGAAACATTTATAAGCAACTAAACATAAACTAGCTCTTTAAGGTAATTCCCAATGTCAATCCTCCAAGCCATCCTTGAAACTACTAGCTAAGCGCCACTCGCCACGCCTTCATGAAGCCTACAAAATGCTCTTAGAGCTAGGGCAAAGGCTAGGGCACAAACGAAAAAGGAAGAAAAGCTTTGAATATTACTTGAATATAAGAATGATCCAAAGACAACATAAAATAAGGCTATGCTGATTATATATACTCAGCAAGAGCCTCAACCACTGACATAACAGAGGCGCTAACATAAGCGCAAGACTAAGATTGTCTACTACAACATACAACAACAAATATAACATAATTAAAGAACAACACATCAAATACAATATTAACAGCTAGAAACAATAGCTTCATGTATTTTCTTTCACATTCCCCCTCAATTGAGAGACTCCCTTCTAACCAGTTGTTTTTCTATAAATGCTTGAGAAGCTAAGGCTGCTTGAATAGGTGATACCTTTAGATTGAGTCTATCACACAAATACCGAAACATGTTCCTTGGCAATCCCTTAGTGAAGATGTTAGCTAACTAATGTAAAGTAGGCGCATACCGAATTTCAACCTCATCATTTTCAACCTTTTCTCGCACGAAATGTACATCAATCTTAATATGTTTAGTGCGAGAATAAAACACCGGATTTTTAGTAATACTTTTAACAATCATATTATCACTCCACACTATTGGTGTTTGACTACACTGATACCCCAGCTCTGAAAAACAGAGACTCCAGCCATAATATTTCAATCACCCCTTCAGTAATAGCATAGCTATTAAAGGCGCACCCAGGTGCAAGGCGCCAATTCGACGCCTTGCCTGGGCCGAGGCGAGGCGATTTCAACGAGGCCCTTGCCTTGCACAAAGAGGCGCCGAGGCAAGAGGTGCAGCTAGGCACACCTCATGAAACCTAGGTTTTAATTAAAACCTGGGCAGCCCAATTCACTCCTCACGCCAACCGCGCCTACATCCTCTCTTCCACATATTTACATTTCTTTAGTTTAAGCAAATGTCAACATTTTCTTTAATTTATATTTTACTTTCCATTTACTTTAATACATAAATGTAAATAAGAAAGTACCTCCCATTTGCATTCAATAAAAATATCTAAAAAATCAAAATCCATAATAATAAGAAAATAGAATTTTGATTTTAGTACAAACTCGGGATTTAGCGATTTTACCATCCCCAAAATACATACCTACTATTTCTTGAAAAATTCATTAAAAATCATTTTAACAACAATGAATATTAGCTATCAAAATACCGAGAGATAGTTTTTTAAAATGAAAACATTTTCTTATATATCTCCTTATAATGCGCTAATCTTCCAAACTAAGAAAAATAGCATTTTTCAAAATAAAAACATTTTCTTGATTGTGGACTTGTAGTGTTTATTGATTGTGGAGAGTACTAAAGCTTGTCTAAAATGTCCTCCATCAGTAAAAGAATAGATTGGAGAGTACATGCAAAAGAAGAAGAATAACAGGGATGAGCGAAATATAGCACTGTTAGATGATGATTTTCAATTTGGTGAAAGGTATGATGATGAGGAGGAGGAGTAACCTAAGTAGAAAAAGACCCAATGTATTAAACAAACTCGATCACAATTGGGTTCAACTTCGGCTTTGACTGGGTTCAACTTCAGCTTCGACTTGTAGATGAAGGGGTGATTGAAGGGGATGATGAAGATGTTGACCTTGATGTTGATGATTTCCTTGATGATGATTGATTAAAACTTCCTTATTGATTGTGGACTTGTAGTGTTTATATGTTTGTTTAGAACTTTGCATGATGATTGGTACTTGTTTGAGTTTAAGACTTTAAGTTTGAACTTTGATTATATTTCTAATTTAGAATTTGCATGATGAATGAGTCAACTTTGATGTTGTTAGTTTAGAATTTGAAGATAATGAATCATTAATGATATGCATGTGTTATTATTGATAATTTGATAATTTTTTATGATTTTATAAGATTTTGAGTTTTTTATTCTAAAATGTGTGCCTCGCTTGGCAAAGGCGCGCCTCAGGCTCCAAGACCCTTTACGCCTCACTGTGTCTCGTGCTTTTCAGAACTATGAGTAATAGCCCTATATTCAGCCTCTTCAACTAACCGAGCAACCACTGTTTGCTTCCTTGAACTCCAAGCTATCAAATTGTGCCCAAGAAACACACAAACACTACTAGTAAACCGCCTGCTAACCTTATAACCAGCATGATCCGCATCAGTATATACAATCAATGGTAAATCAATAGGTGCTGGTGAGAAAAATAGGCCCAAACCAAGGGTACCCTTGAGATACCTAAGCAACCTCTTACAAGCTATCCAATGCTGCTATTTAGGAGAGGATAAAATTGATTGAGCTTATTGACTACAAAAGATATATCTGGCCTAGTGTAGGTCAAATATTGTAAGGAGCCAATGATGGTAAAGTATAGAGATGGATTGTCAAAGAAATCACCCTCATTAGTTAAGGACACAACAGAATTCATAGGAGTATCATATGGTTTACAGTCTTGCATACCTGCCTTCTTCAACAAATCCAAAGCATATTTAGACTGTGTAAGATAAATTCCAGTGTGATTTTTGTGAGCTTCAAACCCTAGAAAGTAATGAACAGTTCCTAGAGTTTTTAGAGCAAAATTTGTGTCCAAATCATGAATAAAAGCTCCAAGGGCTATAGAATCAAAATCGGTGACCACTATATCATCAACATATACCAATACAAATAGCACAAACTGAGAAGTACGTTTAATGAACAATGAGGCATCAGACACAGCCCTTACAAATCCCCATGACTGCAAAGCAACTCTCAACTTAGTGTACCAAGCTCGAGGCGCCTATTTGCCATAGAGTGATTTGCTTAGCTTACACACATGTGAGGAATACCGAGCATCAATAAACCCCTCAGGCTAAGACATATAAACTTCCTCAATCAAATCTCCATTTAAAAAGGCATTATTAACATCTACTTGTTGTATGTCCCAACCAAAGGTAACAGTTACGGTGAATAGAACTCAAATAGTTGGAGCCTTAATGATCAGACAGAAAGTCTTAGCATAATCAACTCCTGGTGTTTGAAGAAAACCCTTAACTGCCAACCTAGCCTTGTGCTTAAGCACTGTCCCATTAGGATTATACTTAATCCTATACACCCACCTGCAGCCAATGAGATTCATATCCTCAGAAAATGGAACCAAATCCCAAGTGTGATTATGCTACAAGGTCATGAACTCTTCCTCCGTAGCCTTAACCCATCGTGAGTCTAAAAAGGCCTCATGAACAAAACTAGGCACTAGAGAACTTGTTAGGGCATGAGGAGAGATAAACTGAAGCTGCTTGGCCTTGGACCTAGTAAGCATAGGATGAATAAAAGGAAGAGGTACAATTGTATGTTTAGCGATACGAGCTGCAGGTCTAGAACAAGGCTGAGGAATGGCAGCAATAGTAGGAGAATTAATAGAGGAAGAATCTGTGGATTGTGAGGAAGTAGTATTTGATAAGGAAGAAGACACGAGTCGTGCTACTATAGAGGAAGCAGGAGTAGAAAGAGACTCGAAAAAGAGAGTTGAAAATCCATTTGTACAAGGCTGAAAAGTAGTAGGAGAAGAGAATAAACGATCGAATGGAAACTTATCTGGATTAAATTGCATGTGTCGAGAGATATAAATTCGACCAGAAGGATGCAAACATTTATAACCTATTTGTACATGACTATACCCAATGAAAATGCACTTGGTTAAATGAAAGGCAAATTTGTGCTTGTTATAAGGGCGTAGGTAAGGAAAGCAAACACAGCCAAAAGGTTGCAACATCAGATAATTAGGTTGCTTGTGATAGAGAAGTTCAAAAGGTATTTTAAATCTGAGAGAAGGGGAGGGAAGCAAATTGATAATATGGACAGCTGTTTGGAAAGCTTCAACTCAAAATTTTAATGGCATGTTAGCATGAGATAACAAAGTAAGCCCCATTTCTGCTATGTGCCTATGTTTCCTCTCGACAACACCATTTTGTTGGTGAGTATAAAGACAAGTAAAACGTGGTTGTATGCCAGAGCTATGAAGATAGGGTAAAAACACCTTAAACTCTCCCCCATTGTCTATTTGTAAGGCCTTTAGTTTGGTTTGGAACTAAACTTTAGCAATTTTATGAAAGGTTATAAATGTGGACAGGGCATCTGATTTAAGTTTTAAGGGGTATAGCCATGTATATCTTGAATAGGCATCCACAAAGATGATAAAATATCGATGTCCATCAATAGACAAAGTAGGAGAAGGACCCCACAAATTTGAGTAAATCAATTGAAGAGGTTTCTTTACTGTAATTGGACAATCAGCAAAAGGAAGTTGACGAAGTTTTCCAATCTTACATGAATCACAAAAGGAAATATTTGAATGAGAACAAGGAAGATGAATTTTATTAAGAATCAAATGCAGTACATTAGATGATGGATGCCCAAACTTGGCATGCCATTGATGATACATCCTTCCATTTTGTGCTATATGAACACTAGGAAAAATGAAAGTTGTCCATGACAAAATGAAAGTTGTCCCCTACATTTATTTGTAGGAAAAACATTACATTCTAACAAAGATGTATTGCTAGCAACAGAATTAGACTCGATAGGCTGGGCTGGAGCACTGGAAACAACAAGATCAAGTGTTGAACTCAGTTGATAAAGCTCATCCTTAAGACACCATTTGAGTAGCACTTTCTCGATACTTTTGTCCTTAATCAAACAAGAGCTAGAATTACATTCAACAACAAGGTCACGGTCTCTTGTAAGTTGTGAGACACTAATTAGATTCTTTTTCATGTTAGGAACATGCAAAACATTTGGCAAAGAAATAGTGGAAATAGGTTTGGTTTGAGTATACAAATGTCCAAGACCAACATTAGAGATAATGAGTTTCTTACCATTAGCAATGGAGACTTTATCACTACCGTTGTAAGAAGCATGAAGAGAGAGATTGCTAAGGATTGAGGTTATGTGATTTGTAGCTCCAAAGTCAACAAATCAAGCCGAATCTGTTAAAGAAGGTTGTGACAAAGATGTATTATCAATAGGCTGAGAAAAATTATTATAATGAGTTTCTTGGACAGAACCTAGATCACTCATGTAGGCCTCGCTAGAATCACTAAGGGAGGCTAGAAACGCTCGTGAATCTAATTGGGAAACCATTGGAGGCCTTCCAAAATTTGGACTAGACATAGGAACAGAATTTTGCTGAAAGTCTCTATCAAACCGATGAAAACACCTATTAACAAAGTGCTTTGGCTTGCCACAAAGTTGACAGTAAATCCTCTTTTTCGATTGTCTGCCTCCACCTCTTCCCCCTCGATTTACAAAACCACCTCTATTTGGAGCAAACCTTCTCTATTATGCACCGAATTTCCAATACTCCTCAGTGCGTATGCAGTCATATTTACATGGATAGAAGATGGCATAACTGACTCAACATTGACAGATGAAGTATGCGCCAAATTCTTAGAATTGAATCTTTGCTCATGCATCAGTAATAAGTACTAGACCTTCTCAAGATCTATATTATCCATTTGGTAGGTGATAAGACTGGTTACCATCTCATATTCATAATCCAGTCCATTGAGGATTACAAGAAGCAAATCCTTATCACTTAGAAGCTCTCCTATGGAAGCAAGTGACTGGCCTATAGTCTTGATCTTAAGAATGTAGTCATTTATAGACAAGGAATCTTTCTTAACTGACCTAAGCTATTGCTTCAAATGAAAAGACTTGGCAATTGTTTGACGACCATAGCTCGATAGATGATTCGCAATGAATCACTTGCGTCAAGACTTCCTTGTCAATTGTTGAGAAAAGCCACCCAAGCAGCAGCTAATCCGATTGCATCCAACTCAAAAATTTTGGATTCATCATAGGCACTCCATCTTCGCCAGCATTAGGATCTGTCACGTACTTAGCTGGAGGCGGTGCTTTATTGAGGAAGGACTGAAGGTCAAATGCTCGAATTGTTATTGAAATCTGCGCCTTCCAAAAAATATGGTTGTTCGGATCAAGCCTAATAGGTATGTAGCTGAAAGCTTTCGCCATCGCAGCAAAATTCGACCATGAGGCAGAGGACAAAGACGAAGATGAATGAGGGGGAAGGAAAGAAGAGGCACTATGATCTGTATTGGATGCCATTGACCTTGGTCACAGCTCTGATACCATGTGATTGACAAGCTAGGGCAGAGGCTAGGGCACAAACAGAAAAGGAAGAAAAGCTTTGAATATTACTTGAATATAAGAATGATCCAAAGACAACATAAAATAAGGCTATGCTGATTATATATACTCAGCAAGAGCCTAAACCACCGACATAATAGAGGCGCGAACGTAAGCCCAAGACTAAGATTGTCTACTACACCATACAACAACAAATATAACATAATTAAAGAACAACACATCAAATACAATATTAACAGCTAGAAACAGCAGCTTCACGTAACATTTTCTTTCACAATAGCCAACCCCAAATCATCACTCGTCAACTGAAACTCACTTCACTTGTTTAGTACTAAGGGAAGCCAAATACCTCACATCTCTTGTACATGCATTTGAGCCATCTCTCACCTGACAAGAGAAAACATTACCCTACTAGGGGAACACAATGCTGTTACCAAAATGTAATACACTCCAATTCTAATTTTGTTAGTTGCATCGGACCCCTGGCCAACTGTCAATCTCTTAAAAAAACACTGACTTTGTCAAGCACACTACTTGGCTATCCAAGCACCTAGCTGATGTATGCTCCAACCATTCAACTACTCTCAAGAACACAATTGACCACAGAATTCCACCTCCACCAAACTCACATGGCTAGACATAAGTGTCAACTTGTGACTCAATGCCATGTAACACATCACAAGATAACTTATTATTGAATAGGAATAAGTAGTTCAAAACTAGAGTCAACCAACTTGAGCAAAATACAATGAGGAGATAGTAGTCATGAAAATTCAAAAAATTGAATAGAATGAAAAAGGGAAGAAATAATAAAGCAACTTGAGCATAACCTTTTCATAGAAACACCGAAATGTCCATGAGACAGTAGTACAGGTCCTGCACAAGTTTAAACAATGCAAAACTTAGGCCCATACTTCAATTAAAATAAAATAAAATAAGTTATAATCACTGTCAATAAAAAGAGTGAAGGAAGAGCATAGAAAGTTGATCCATAGATGGAAGTAAGGGGCTTGCTTGGTAACAATACCCAAATGTGTCTGTTGTTCATGTCTATGAAAAGAATTAAGACTATTTAACATGTTTTAAGTTTGATTGCTAACAGATGCAAAATTTTAGGGCCTGTTCTCTTTACTGTTTTCAGTCTGTTTTGAGTTTTCAATTTCTCAAAACACTGAAAACGCGTTCACTTTGCTATTTTCGAAAACGCATTTTCGAAAACAAGAAAAAAATTTGTAAAGGAAACTCAAAACAACATTTTGTTGTTTTGAGTGTTTTCAGTGAAAATCCACCCAAAACACCAAAACGCGAAAAACGCATCCGCCCTCCCCACTGCGCAAACCCACTTCAGAGACCAGATTTCTCCTCTCTTCTCCCATCTTCTCTTCTGGTTGTCGACCTCCTTTCTTCTCCTTTGCTCGTCGACTGCCACTGCCATCGCCATCACTACCGTCGACCGCCACCGCCACTACAACCACAACTGTCGATCGCCATCGCCACTGCAACCCCTTGCATCGCATCCCCCGTTGACTGCCCCCAGTCTCCTTTCTCTTCTCTTCTGGCCCGCCACCGCCACCGCCATCGCCATCACCGCCTTCGACCGATTCCGCGACCATCGCCACAAACCCTTGCATTGCGTCCGCCGTCGACTGCCCCCATCTCCTTTCTTCTCTCTTTTTTTCTAGACCGCCATCTCCATCACCGCTGTCGATCGCTTTCGCTTCCAACACCACCACCCAACCACTGCCGTCGACTGCTCCCCCTCGCAAACCCTTACAAGCCATTCGACTTCATCTCCCCCTGCCGTCTAACATCATCGCCCCCCATCGCAGATCGCAAACTCTTCTGCGATTTGATTTTCTGTGTTTTGTTTTGTTTTATTTTTTTGTTTTGTTTTATTTGAATATTAAACTAAAAAAGTAAAATGATTTTTTTTGTATTAATTTTTTTAAAGATATTTTTAAGATTTTTGATTATACCTATGTGATAAATTAATGTTATATTATTTTGTAATTTTAGTCATTTATTAATAGATGTTTAAAATTTGTCATTAGATTTTAATGTTTAAAGTTTGATATTTGTAAAGATTTTAAATTTTTTTGCTATTCTGTTATTAGTTATCAATTGTATTATACTTTAAAGTCTTTTGAATTAAATATATAATTTATTAAAAAATATTTGCAATTTATTTTGAATCAAATTTATTAAATAAAATATTATAAAAATAATTTTTCAAAATTATAAAGTAAACGCGTTTTCTAGTTTTCTATTTTGAGAAACAGTTTTTCAGAATAATAAAAAGAACGCGTTTTCAAAAATTTCAAAACAGACACTCAAAACACAAAACTAAAAATGAATTCAAAACTCAAAATTCAAAACTGAAACACAAAGAGAACACCACCTTACATTTTCACTTGCTCAAGTTAAGGCTTTAACCTTTTCTGTTATGACAGCCATTAGCAAGATTCCACTTTAAATTTCAACTTTTGAGTTATCTATACAGTAACTCTTTAAGGTGAAAAGTGAAACTATGAAAAAGGAGGGGAATGCAAAAAACATTGGATGTTTGATTCACTATAAAACAGAGTACAAATATCAAATATGTGGAACTCTCAAATATCAAGATTCAAAGATGGAAAGAGAAGATTTGGATAAGTCGGTGAACTACCACTGCTGAAGTCCACACCAGAAGAGATTAGAAACATCTATAACAAGAAAATTTGTTCAGTATTTTTCTTTTTTTCTTTGCCAACAAAAATAACTGTCCATATGAGGAAAATTTTCAATTTCACGTAATGCAATCAGACAAGCTTAGAGCAGGCCAATTAATACAGCTTGCATGATGATAATTGCCCTCCTTTCTTCTATAGTTTTTCTTTTTCTATAATTGTGATTTCCAACAAGTTTTATTCACCAATCAAGAATTGCCTCCTTTTTAAGGGTTTCAACATTCTGTCCTTGGGTCAATCCATACTAGACAAATATTCTAAACTTTTCCTAATTTCAGTTTCATTTCAAGGTGACAACAAACCAGTGGTTATGATTTCATATTTGGAACACAAAGTGCTGCACCATACTTATACCAACCATAAGTTCAAAGCTAGCATCTTAACAATTTATACATATACTGGGCACAAGATGATGTCATAAAAATTATCCAAGTAAACAATAACACTACACATATAAAAGCATTGTTAAAATCTTAAAAACTGACACAGAAAGACAAATATCACTTCCTTTTAAGTCACTTAAACTAGAATCAAATATAGTTTAACACTCAATTTAGGTACTCCTTACTTTGGGGGTTTGAATGATTCTCCAACTTGCCGCCACAACTTGCATGATGTCACCTGCAGTTGCCATAGGGAAAACGGACATGCAACTTGAATTGTTTTTCCATAACTGATGGTGCCAAAACCATGTTATAATCATGTCAACATGCTTAGTTAAAATCAAACACCAAAAGTCAAGGTACAATTCAACATAAGTTTCTCAAAGATGTCCTACGCGCCAACCAAAATTCAAATTTCTCTTCAACCTATGAAGAGGTGGAATTGGGAAGACAAGCAAAACAAGAACCAAAAATGTAACAAAACTATACAGCTACAGCCATTATCTTGATCATAGTGTCACAACCCAAGGGTCGCATTGTAATTTTTGTTTTTGAAATTTTAGTTGTATTGGCGAGAGCTAACCGATTCTATAACAGTAGCCTTCCCAAAATATCCTCGGTTTGAATGTTATCATTGGGAACAGCCTATAAAAGGCTCTCACGCAGGAGGATGGGAATTCATTACTGAATGTGAATTAAATTCTTTCCCTCTAAACTCCCTCTCTCTCCAAATTCTCTCTTTGTTCTTCTCCTCTGTCTCCCTTTCTCTCTTCTTAAACATTCTTGAACTCAAGTCTCTCTCCCGAGACTTGACAATTGGTATCAGAGCCAGTCATCCTCAACTCTGATCTGGTGACGGTAGACCAGAATTGGGCGAGATCACGATTTAGGCGAAGTCTGGAGAAATGGTAGAGGGCACTAGACTAAAGCAATTGGAGAATAGGATGGAGGCAATGGAGCTTGGGCTCACCCAGACTCAAGACGTGGTGACGTAGAGTAGGGAAGAAATGCGTAGAATTCGTGAGGAACTGCAAAAGGATATGGTGGCTTCCCATGATGGAGTTCTGAGGGAGTCTATGGATCAGCAGTTCTGCAGCGTGATTAACATGCTATCTGCGCTCCCACAATTCCGATTGCCACCGAAATTCCCTCCTCAAGCAGCGCCAAAGATGGGGTCGTCGGGACCAAGCATTCTGCCTAGGCCACAAGGAGCTTCAAAGGCAGGAAATTCACACTTTGAAGAGGCTAATGATCAGGTAAGAGAATTGAACTCCTCCAGACCTAGCCAAGGCCCCTTATTGAGGCTAAAGATACCTCTGTTTGAAGAATCCAAACCACATTGGTGGATCCGAAAGTGTAAAAGGTATTTTCAATGCTATCACATATCGGAGAATCAGAGGATCGCCTTGGCTACGACATATCTTAATGATGTGACTGATTGTTGGTACCAAGGATGGTCCAAATCTAGGGGCATGGGGGCGAAGTGAATTAATTTCACAAAAGAATTATGTGTTATATTTGGAAAATGAAACATGACCAATGTCATTGAGGAATTCAACAAACTTAAACAAGAAGGTACAGTCACTGAGTACCAGGAGAAATTTGAGGAGTTGGGGCATTGATGTGAAGTGCTCAACCCACTCTTACAAATCAATATTTTGTTCCAAGTTTCATTACTGGCCTAAAGGATGAGTTAAGGTCCATGGTAAAGATGATGTTGCCAACCACGGTGAAAGAGGCAACAGAGAAGGCAAGGTTACAGGAATTAACGCTAGAGGCCATTTACAAGAGGAACAAAGCGATGCCAAGGGCGATGCCTACTGCTAGCTACCTGACAAGGGCAACACTAAGGCTTTAACACCTACTATGTCCACGGGGAGAGCAAAAAGGGGTCCTAATGCCCCTGCTAATCAACCCCCAACAATGGAACAAAAGAGAATATTGGGATTATGTTTCAAATGCGGTGACAAATACGGCCCCGACCATCAGTGCAGGAGGCACTTGCTCGATATGGAAGGAGAAGATGGGGAAGAAAAGGAACAGGAAGAAAAAAGTAAGGAGACAAAGGATGTATGTGAGGAGGATCAAGGATAATAAGGGGGAGAAATCTCTTTTCATGCTCTAAGGGGAGGTCCTACTGGGAAGATTATCAAGGTTGCAGGACAACTTAGGAGGAAGAGGTTCATGGTGTTGATCGACAGTGGCAACACTCACAGCTTCTTGAATGAAGCTATTGCCAGTGAGTTGAAATGTAGACTTACCCATACCACCCCACTTTCAGTGGTCATGGCCAATGGGCACAAGATGTACAGCCATTGTAAGTGCGTTGATTTCAAATGGGTGATGCATGGCTATGAGTTCAAGGCTAACTTGAGGATCCTTGAGTTGGGAGGCTGCAATATTGTCCTTGGAGTGGACTGGAGTCCTCATCCAATCCACTCACCTTTGACTTCAACAAGCTAGAGGTGACTGTGGAAATAGAGGGTAAGAAACTCATGTAGGCTGGCAGCCTGGAACAAGGGGGAGTGTAAGGTGATTAGCAACTCTATTCAATCTAGGCTATCGAAAGGGAAGAACCAAAGGATGAGATGGGGCCTCAACCGTGTGAGGAGGGGGGATTCCATTCAACCTATTCTCAGGTAACTACCATAGATGGCTTGAATTTAGTTTTGGATAGGTATAAGGACTTGTTCAAAAAGCCTAACTCCTTACCACCCCAAAGACATCTAAACCATGCCATTCCCCTTAAACCCTAAACTACCCCAGTAAACATTGGGGCCAACCGCTATTCACCCACCCAAAAGGTTGAGATTGAAAAACAAATTTCAAACATGCCGGCCACTTCATTCATAGAATCGAGCCAAAGCTCTTTTGCATCTCTTGTGTTGTTGGTAAAAAAGAAAGATGGCTTTTGGAGATTTTGTATTGACTATCGTTAACTCAATTCTCACACCATCAAGAACAAATTCTCCATTCCTCTTATAGATGACTTGTGGGATGAATTGGCAGGAGCTAAGATTTTCTCTAAGCTAGACCTTTGATTCGAATACCACCAAATTCGGATGAAGCCTGTGAACAATTTGTGTCAATCAATCAGAGCAAGATTGGGATTGATGTCTTTTCCTTTTTCTAGAATAGGAATGTATGTTATAAATATTGTTGTATCTTTCTATCTTTGAGTGGTATCCTAAGTTGAATAGTTTCCAAAATAGATTTAGAGACTTTCTTGTCTAGTTTTTTAGAAACTTCCTAACTTAGCAAGAAGATTGTTTATATATTAGCATGTATCCCATTGATTTGAATAAGATTGAAGAATTATTTTTCTGCCCTTAAACAAAGCCCACATATATCCCCAAAATAGCCTTTCGAACCCACCAAGGCTTATATGAATTTGTAGTCATGCCTTATGGCCGTACAAACACTCCTGCCACCTTTCAAGCGCTCATGAACCAGATTTTTGCCCCTTGCCTCCAAAAGTTCATCCTAGTTTTTTTTGACGATATACTGATCTACAATCCAAGCCTTGAACAACACATAACCCCCCCTTAAAACAGCATTTAAAGTCCTTAAAACGAATCAATTGAATGTCAACCTATCTAAGTGTATTTTTGCCAAGAATGAGGTGGGATATTTGGGACATATTATCTCAGGGGAAGGAGTTCAAACTGACCCCAGCAAGGTCACAACAATGGTGGAGTGGCCAAGGCCTCTATCTGTAAGGGAGCTTAGAAGCTTTCTACGATTGACAAGCTACAACTAGAAATTTAGAGGCATTATGGGGTGATTAGCAAGGCTTTAACAAACCTATTGAAGAAAGAAGGTTTCCATTGGAATCCTCAAGCTAAAGTAGCCTTCCTGAATCCTCAAGAAGGCTATAACACAAGCCCCAATATTAGCCCTACCGAACTTTTACAAAACAGTTCACAATGGAGACGGATGCTTGTGACAAAGGGATAGGGGCAGTCCTAATGCAGGAGGGGAGGCCTATTGCTTACATCAGTCAAGCCTTGGGACCTAAACATTTGGGGTGGAATGTGTACGAGAAGGAGGTGTTGGCAATGTTGAAGGCAGTGGACAAATAGAGGCATTATCTGGAGGGTAACTCCTTTGTGATTAACAGATCACGAGAACCTCAGATTCTTATCCCAGCAAAGATTGCAATCCCAACTTCAAAAGAAAGGGGTATCAAAGCTCTTGGGACTAGATTATACCATATTCTACCGCAATAGGAAGGAAAACATAGTGGCTAATGCCCTATTAAGAAGGGATGGAAGTGACAGAAAGGGCTAATGCCATGCCATCATGGCAATAGTACCAGAATGGATAAAAGAAGTGGTGCAAAGTTATGTGCAGACTGAGTGGGTGAAGGAACTCTTACCCAAACTAGCAGTTCAAAATGCAGGGGAGAGAGGATACTCAATGTCTAATGGCCTCATCAGATTTCAGGGAAGCCTGGTTGTGGGAGATGATAAGGGGTTGAAAGAGAAGATATTAAAGTCCCTACATTGCTCACCCTTAGGGGGTCATTCAAGGATCAAGGCCATCTATCACAAGGTCAGACAGCTATTCTTTTGGCCAAAACAGAAGAGGGATGTGGTAGAGTTTGTTCTGACGTGTGAGACGTGCCAAAGATGTAAACACGAGCAAGTGCCATATCCCGGCATGTTGCAGCCCTAGAGGTTCCAAAATAGGCATGGGAAGGGGTCTCCATGGATTTTGTGGAGGGTTTACCTAAATCTGTAGGCAAGGACGTGATTTTAGTAGTGGTAGACAGACCGACAAAATTTGAGCATTTCCTCAATCTCACACATCGCTTCTCAACCCAAGAGGTGGTTAGGGTGTTCCTAGATTCAATGGTAAAGCTACATAGGGTCCGCAAGACAATAGTATCTAACAGGGACAATTTTTACTAGTAATTTCTAGCCAGAATTGTTCAAGAAGCTGGGAGTAGGGTTACAAATGTCCACTGCTTACCACACTCAAAACGATGGCCAGAGATGGCAAATGGGCGGGTCGGCCTAGCCCGGCCCGACCCGGCTCCTGCTTAGCCCACCCATTTGGTGAGCCGGGCCGAATTTGGCTTGCAAGAGAGGTGGGCCGGGTCGGCCCATTGGCCATTTATTTTTAATTTTTTAAACATAATTTTTTAAATATTTTTTTTATTTTTTTCTCAAATGTAACAAATATTTTTTAAAATATGTTTACAAGTAAACAATGTTTACTTATAATTTTTATCTAAACATAATTTTACAAACATAATGTTTTCTTATAATTTTTATGTTTGTAAAATTATGTTTACACATAATTTTACAAACATAATTTCTAATTATTATGTTTAAATTATGTTTATAATTACTAATTACAAACATAATTTTTTAAATATTTTTTTTATTTGTTGGTGGGCCGGGCCGGGCCATTTTAGCAGGCCAGTTGGTGGGTCAGGCCGGGTCGGCCCATGGGTCGCTCGGCCCATTTACCATCTCTACCGATGGCCAAACGAAGAGGGTTAACCAATGTCTTTAAGCCTACCTAAGGTGCATGTGTTTTGCTAGATTGAAGAGTTGGAACAGGTGGCTACCATTGGCTCAATGGTGGTACAACTCTTGTTTCTATAGTTCCATCAAGAGAAGCCCTTTTGAGGCAGTGTTCGGTGTCATACTCATAGGAGTAATAAAGGGATAATATTGTAATAGGCTTATAATAGTTTCTTAGGACCTATTTTAGCAAGTGGTTAGAATCACATGGGGGTTGTTATGCATTCAGCTAGCAACCAAATAAGCCTATATAAAGGGCTACTGTAAATGGATGGGATTTTCATGTTTTGGAATGACATTGAAACTCTCATTTTTCTCTCTAAAATTCTCTCCCATTCTCCCCCTTGTTTCCTTCTACAATTCTCCCTCATTTCCCTCTAATTTCTTCCCCCATTTCTGTCCCATTTCCCTCTCCAATCATTATGTTCTCAGTTCTATTCAATCGGATCCTTCCAATTGCCAATCCAACCCTAGGCTAAACCCTAGGTATATAACAAATTGTTATTAGAGCTAATGATTCTTGGTTGTGGTTCCAATTTGATTTGAAGGCTACTTAAATCAATTTCAGTGATTAAACTAGGGTCTGGAGATTCAACGGAATTGGTGAGTTCAAACATGCCAACGAGCTTGGTTGGTCTCTCGGCTATGATTTAGGAAGTTCTAACCATCGACCAAGGCAAGAAATGGATGTAGGTTCGGACAACCTAGAATTTGTAGCGATCGTGTGCAGATCGCAAGCAAGTCTGGAGCTTGTTGATCCATCATGTTAGTCGGTTCTGATCAGCAATTCAATTGCAGATCAGACACACTGAATTCAGGTGAATTTCAACAATCCTTGGACGATGATTGGGTGAGCGATTCTCCTGGGCTGATGTGAGGTGATAGTCGCCTGTGAACTTTGGGCACTCTTGTCCAAGTTTTGAAGACAAAGACAACCATTGAATCTCAGAATTGATTCTGATGCACGAGGAAGGAAGTGTCGGCTCAGATCTGAAGGAGAAGTAAGGGATTGGCTCGCGGCTAAGACTCTGGTAATCTTGTCCGAAATCCAAGACAAGACAGCTAGAAGGATTCGCGATTGGAGTGGACGACGGGTGAAGGAATTTCGTCCAAGTTGACAACACTGATAAGTGAATTGGCTGTGGAACGGAATGGATTGCAGGAAGTGATCCTAGGCACAACAAAGAATGGATTGAATAATAGAGTCAATCCATTCAGGAGGTTGTGATGGAGGCAACTTGGCCAATTGGTTCTAACAGCGCCTTTGGTGACTCTTGGTTTGAAATTCAATAAGTGTTGGTCGAAGATTATGGTCGAGCAGACAAGACGCCCTCGAAGGAAAGTACGACAATACATAGAAGCGGAAGAGCAGGTTGATTTACGACTAATTTTTTCAAGGCTGTTGCAGGTGTGTTTAGTAAGGCGAAGCAAAATATTCCAACAAGTTTGCTTGCCAATCATATCCGAAGGGGAGAAGTAACTCTTGGCTCGGAAGTTGCAGTTAGGTTTAACGAAAATTTCAGATAGCAACAAAAGGATGTACAGAACTCCTGCTCCTTGGTCTTCGAAGTATGTCGTTTGTGAAAAGTCAGCTAAGGGGAGCAGTGCACGTAGGAGACCATTGGGAGCCTCAATTGCAGCAGAAGGATGTTGCATTTTCAGTGGGATGTCCTGCTTGTGAAGCCTTGGGAAGCAGTGCACACATGAGACAATCAGAGCCTCAATGCCAGTAGAAGAAGGATGCATTTTTAGTTGGAAATAACAGGAATCGTGAGTAGTTTAGTCAGAAGAATCAGGCATAGGGAAAGTTGTATAATGAGTCTAGCCAAGTTGACAAGGAAACAAGCAGTGGGATACATAGAGCGTGCAAAGAATTTGGTTGTATGTTACACGAGCAGTTGTAGGAGTTTGCGATAATACTAATTACTAACTAAGAAGTATTACTACAACTTTTCCGCCGAATTCTTCGATAATTATCGTGGAAGTTTTAACCCAGAGGAATTCCTTAAAATGGAGCAGCCGAAAGAGAAGTCAAGATGGAGGAAAATCGATTCACTGCTTACCTCCAAGGCGGAGTGGAAGAAGTATACCAGTTTAGGCGAAATTGACAAGGAAGATGCCAACTCGTTACCCCCGTTGGCCAGTGCATGGTCTTAAGGATTTGGTGGTGTTCTGAATCAGAAGTTTGTGGGAAATGGAATAGCATTGGATTAGGAAAATCTGACTGAAGAACCATCAATCTACACAGATATTAGGGCCGGAATCCTTCCTCCGATTTTGGACCTACTGAAAGCTAAGAATTCTTTAGCTTGGGTTAAAATGGGCAGCGAGAAGGTGGAGACAGCACTAGCTGGAGGATATCTTACCACCAACATAAAAGGCTCCAGCATTGAACAATATGACGGTGTTGCTGCCATTTCAAAAGGGGCAAGCCAAATTGCAAAAGGTGCAAACCCGATGCCAGTGCTAGTGGTAATAGAAGTAACTAAAGCAAGGATTTTAGGGGAGCAGGACACACTCGCTAAAAAGAGATATGTTGATTTATCTTTCAGCCAAGGGAAATCTTTTACGAGTTATGACCCTGAAAGTAGTTCTCTCCACCAGCACCAAATTCAAAGTGGCAAGGAATTTTGGAAGTTGGTTGTAGCTGGGGGAAAGCTAACGGAGGTAGCTGAAGAAGTCATAGGTTTTGTAGAAGGGAATGAAATTCTTGCAGCTGTGTTGGTTCTTCCTCCAGTTGGCAAATTTGAATGGTTGTCTATTGCATTGACGGATGAACAGATGGCTAGAGAACTAGTTAGTCAACCCTCTGGGTTCAAAACATCCAGCATCGAAGATGATGAGAAGAGGGGAACATATGTGGTAACTGGTCGGATGTGTGAGTTTCAAAATGATTGTTGTTTGAAGGTTGTAGGGTTGTAGGTTTCAGCTGCTACCTATGGCAGGGAGTGGCTAAATTCATTAAAGGCACTTAATGTGGACATATTGACAGGTTTTGGCATCATATTGGATCCTCAAACTATGGGTACCAGCAATCTTAATTTGGTAGCTATTGCAAACCCAAGGAAAATGGTATGTTACTTGGAGATAGATGCAGCCTTGACTGCAATAATCATCATTTTTGTTCTAGTTGATGAGAACCTAAGAACGAAGAAGAAGAGACCTAGAAGGAGAAAGAAAGAAATAAGGACGAACCAAATAGAGAAGGCTATGATTGGATGAACAGCAATGGCTACTTGCTGCAAGTTCTTGGGGGCAAAAACTCTCTCAATGAGGGAAAAATTGTCATAACCCTAGGAGCAATAAAGGGGTAATATTATAATAAGCTTATAACAATTTGTTATGAGATATTTTAGCAAGTGGTTAGAATCAAATGAGGGTTGTTATGCATTCAGCTAGCAACCAGATAAGCCTATATAAAGGGCTACTGTAAACGGATGGGATTTTCATGTTTTGGAATGATATTGAATCTCTCATTTTTCTCTCTAAAATTCTCTCCCATTCTCCATCTCCATCCCTTCTGCAATTCTCCCTCATTTCCCTCTAATTTCTTCTCCCATTTCTGTCCCATTTCCCTCTCCAATCATTCTGTTCTCAGTTTTATTTAATTGAATTCTTCCGATTGCCAATCTAACCCTAGGTACATGAC
The DNA here is from genome assembly GCA_036245055.1 of Diospyros kaki. Lineage (NCBI taxonomy): Eukaryota > Viridiplantae > Streptophyta > Magnoliopsida > Ericales > Ebenaceae > Diospyros > Diospyros kaki. The sequence continues at coordinate 41,865,460 of BSEG01000012.1, forward strand.
ATTCGAGTACAAGCCCCCTTTCCGGCCAAGTATAGCTAACAGTTCTTCTAGCTTAGCAGTAGTGGAGCAATACTTACAACAAAGGAGGGACATGCTCTCCACCCTAAAGAAGGAGCTAGCTAATGCCCAAAATAGGATGAAGCAGGAAGCTGACAAGAGGAGAAGTAACAAGGCTTTTGAGATCGGGGATAAGGTGTTTCTTAAGGTGAAGAGGTTCTTGCAACAACCCTTCACCTCAACACTTGCATCCAAGCTCAATCCCAAGTACTTTGGGCCCTATTGAAGATAGAGTGGGGAAGGTGGCCTACAAGCTAAGGTTGCCTACGAGAATCAATGTGCACCCGGTGTTCCATGTGTCTTTGCTCAAGAAATCCATTGAACCGCGGGCCACTACCAACCAACAATTGCCAGCAATAGAAGATGAACTCGAAGAGACCCTAGAGCCGAGGGCCATCCTAGATAGGAGGGTGGTCTATCAAGGAACAGTGCCCCTAACACAAGTCTTGGTCCAATGGTCGCAGCTACAACTAGACCATACCACATGGGAGTACCTACCAGAGCTGCTAACGCGATTCCCACGAACTACCGATCAACTGTGAAGGATTCTTGGAGGCAAGAATGTTTTTGAATGGGAGGAGAATGTCACGACCCAAGGGTCACATTATAATTTTTGTTTTTGAAATTTTAGTTGTATTAGCAGAAGCTAACAGATTCTGTTACGGTAGCCTTCCGGCCCTTCCCAAAATACCCTCAATTTGAATGTAATCACTAGGAACAGCCTATAAAAGGCTCTCATGCGAGAGGATGGGAATTCATTGTTGAATGTGAATTAAATTCTTTCCCTCTAAACTCTCTCTCTCTCTCTCTCTCCCTCCAAATTCTCTCCCTGTTCTTCTCCTCTCTCTCCCTTTCTCTTTTCTTAAACATTCTTGAATTCAAGTCTCCCTCCCGATACTTGACAATCTGTTACAAGCCTTAGGGTAGAACTCGCCCCCAAAAGTTAGTTGTTGAGAGGAGCGTGCCCAAAAGATTATAAACCCCACACCAAGAACCCATACTTCCCGCTGTGAGACAAGTCCCATACCTTGTAATTGACCATAACATACCACCACGTTCCGCAATCCCAGCGCCACACTTGCAAGTTGGAGCCACGCTCCGCAACCCCGGCCAAGGCCATGCCGGCAAGTTAGAGCCATGGGGCTAGCTCTAATACCACTATTATAACCCTTTGGGCATAACTCAGCCCCAAAAAGCTAGCTATTGAGGGGAGGGTGACCAAGAGGTTATAAACCCCACACTAAGAGCCCATACTTCCCGACGTAGGACAAGTCTCATACCTTGCAATGGACCATAACACATAGGAGATATGACAAAATGAATCAAACAATTATTGCTACTCAGTATTATTTTTTTCCTTACCTCTTCTTGCATTTGGTAGGGAAGAGCATAATAAGCAATTAAATAATGGTGTCACCAGCGACCAAAATGGGAGATAGCTAGAGAAGAATGGCAGAGAGAGAAGAGAGGAGATGAGAGAGAAAAAAGAAAAGAAATGGTTGAGAGAAACTTTTATATCAGGGGCATAATGGGCCAAGACAAAGAAATTAATCCCACCAAAATGGGATTAATCCCATGTGGGAAGTGGGATTACTTAGGGTTTAGAGTTTACCTTGTCAGATGGCAAAACCTGGGATTACTTAGGGTTTAGAGTTTACCTTGTCAGATGGCAAAACCTCTAGCTAATCCCTGTACCAAACAAGTCGCTAGAGTATCCTATTATGTTTGGTTTTCTGCCTTTAGGCAATACCTAATACTAACAACATGAGGAAATGAGGCAGGTAGTAACAAATAACACCACACATGCAAGAGAACCAATAAGACAACTTATCACCTTCTTTATCACAGCAAGGTGGTTCATGAGGCATGTGGTCTCTTCTTTTTCATTTAGGAGTCACTAGACCATCACCAGATTGTAAAAGGTTTTCTTCTTACCAAGAGTAGCGGTATCCTCACACCTTGCTTAGGACTCCATGTAGAAGGAACAAAATAACAAAGTTGTCAAAGGCTCAAAGTGTTCTCTAACTATTTTAAAGGAAACCTTTCTCTAGTTTTCCTTCCTTTTTTTTTTTTTTTTTTGGTTGGTGGGAGTGGATTGTCCCTTTCAATCTAAGTCTTTGTTTAGTTGTTTGGATGAGTTATGTGGACTAGATTTATACATGCTTATCCTTGGTTGTGTCAAGCCCTAGGGCTTTCTATACAAGGTTTGGCCCCCCTAAGACATTCATTCTTCCATTCTATTTAATTGAGTTACTTATCCAAACAAACCATCTACCAAAAGTAGTTTCTGTAAAGAAGCTTATGTCATGACCCCAAGGATAGATTAGCAAATAGAATAGGAGTTTTCATGCATTATACAATAATTGTAATTTTCTTTTTATATTTTCTGTTATAGGGCTCTTTCCTTAGCTAATAGGCAGTTAGATTGTTTGTTGTATTGCACATGGGTGCATCTAGGCTATATACAAGCCACAGCTGAGGATGGGGGATTATGTTTTTTAATTGATAATTGAATATTCTGATTTCTCTCTCAATCTCTCTCTCGTTCTTTCTGGTTTCCCTCTCCTTGATGTTCTGTCTATTCTCCCCCCATTCTCGCTGCAATTCCCTCCCTCTCAATCTGATTTCCCCTCTGATTTCTCTCAATTCCCTATCAAAACCCTAGGTAAACCCGATGTACATGGCAGCTTAGCTTGGAAAATAAATATTTTTACACTAAATGGAAACAAGAACTACAAGCATATATCCTGCTTATGAATGCTATAAAATAAAGATTTGAACTCTTAATGGAAACAACAATAATCACAGACATTTATCCTACTAAGTGGGTTTGGGTACATCAATTCAAGATCTCCAATTATCTTTATCAATGTCCATTCCTTTGTAAGATCATTATATCCTATGTCATGTTTAAGGATTTTTCACCAAACCCTCCACACATGTCAAAACCGTCTTCTCCCTGATCTTATCCTCAACAGGTGCCATACCAACCTCATTGCAAATGACTTTATTTCTTATCTTGTCTTTTCTTGTATGAGTATGACTACTCATCCAAAATAACATTCCTATCTCAATTGCACTCATGTTTTGCATGTGTTAGCCTACTTAGTTTAAAACAATTGAATTGTTAACCACCATCTTATCCAAAAGCTTAAGTTGTTAAGACTTGACTAGAGGTTAACTTTATATTTTTATATTATTATTTTTACTCTCGACATGTGTGGCCAAACTTCAATGCATAACTAGTCCAAACATGTCCAACAATTTAATTATTGGGGTAGTGGTGAGATATAAACTCAAGACCTTTACTTGTTTTACTGCCATGTTGAATTGTTAATCACCATCTCATCTAAAAGCTTAAGTCGTTAGATAGAGGGCTAATTTTATCTTCTTATGTTATTATTTTTGCTCTCAACAAAAACCTTTGGAATCCAAGGTGTTTCTCCATAATTCTTGTTTATTATTCATGTTTTCTTTGTCTCATCTATGAAGACAATATCATCTCTAAGTAACACACCCCAAGGCACTTCTACATGGATGTGTTTTGTGAGTTCAATCATACCGAGCAAAATGGTAAGGACTCAATGCAGATCCTTGATGTAATTTAATTGTATTTGGGAAAGCCTCAGTATCTCCTCCAAAAATCATAACACATTTTTGCTTGAAAATACATGTCCTTAAATATGTATATAAGCAATCGAAACTCCTTTCTTCTCCAACACCTTCCACAGGATTTCTCCAAGTGACTCTCAATGGATAATCAAAAAAATTTCTGCAGTCCAAAAGTAACACATAGGGAAAAATGCTCAAAAATGGGGAAGAGGATAAAGCTAGTAGCAAAATATTATCATTTCAAAGACACTACCATGGTGAACTTCAGCAAGCTTGCTAACTTACTCATAGGCATCATGTATGAACTAATATTATTGTTCAGCCAATCTCAGATACTATGAACAAGGGTACTGTCACAATCCTAGGGTTTGGCTAGGGTTGTGATAGGAATTAGAAGAGATTTAGGGAAGAGAAATCAGTTAAAGAGGGAGGTTTAGAGCTGAAAACAGAAGAAATGGGAAGGAAAAGAAGATGAACCGAGAGAGAGAGAAATTAAGAAAGGAAATCAGAATATTCAATATCAAAATCTGCATACCTCCATCTGATTACAATAGCCCCTTATATAGGCATAACAAATTGCATAACCACCCCCATGCTTCTAACTAATTGCTACAATATCACCTAATAAGCCTATTACTACATTATCCCTTTATTTTATTCTTATTACATCATTGACCCTCCTATACTCCTAGGTACATGACAATTCCCCCCGCCTAAAAATGTTTCTTGTCCCCAAGAAACTTATTATCGTTGAGCCACTTCTCTATCTTCATCCAATTCCCACCTTCATTTTCTGTTCAATGTCTTTTTTCCTCTTTATTCTTCTAGGCTTCTTCTTCTTTGTTTTTAGGATTCCAAGAATCGTTATCAGCACAACTTGGACCAGCACTACAATAGTGGCAGCCAAATTGACCTCAATGGCTTCAAATTCAAATCTGAGTGCTTGAATAGCAGATCGAAGCTTAGAGCCCTCAACATTGTTGTCTATGTTTCTTATGAATAGAGTTTGAGATGGTTGTTCCCCATGAGGATGTTCTCCATAAACCAAATTAATAGATCCTCCAAAATGACAATAAAGGAAGCTATCTTTTCCCAAGTCCAATTCTCCAATACTGCCAAAAAAATCCAATTCTTTAGTTTGGGGCACATAGTCAACCCCATCAGTCACCCCCAACAGTGAGTCATCGCCATTAAGGGAAGGTTTTCCAATAGTTTGTGCCTCAATTTCCTCAAGGGATTCAAGAGATTCCTCAGCAATTAAACCAACTGCCCTTGTCTGAAATTCTGCCACATCTTCGTCCCATTCATTGGAATTTTGTTGAAGTTCACTCTCAACATCTTTCTCCTCCACATCAACAGCCCCTCCTTCCTTGTGTTTGCTGGAATTTCCCTCTAAATGAACTTCTCTTTCAACCATTTCAGATTGTTCCTTTGCCTTTGCTGCTCTATTAATCTCTTCATCACAGATTCCCTTTGGATAATGCCATTCACCACCAATATCATCACCAATGGTGCATTCCTCCTTGATAATTCTGTTGGAATCTGTACACTTCTTCCACTCCTCTCCAAGGAACTCCTCCTTGTTAAAATTCCCATGATAATCCTCAAAGAATTCTGCTGGGAAACTATAATGATACTTCTTTGTAAGTATCATTGCAAAATCTTGCAATTGTTCATGTAGCATCCGGCCGAATTCTTGGCTCGATTCATGTACCATACTTCTTGTTCCTTTGTCCAATTGGCTGCTAACTGAAAATGCAGCCTCCTTTGGCCGCCATTGAGGCTCCATTCCAGCTGAAAAGGAAACTTTCTCCTGCTGCAATTGAGACTCCATTAGACTCCTTCGTGCGCCACTTCCCAAGGCTTCATGAGCAGGACATTCCATTGAAAATGCAGCATCCTTCGGCTGCAATTGAGGCTGCTCTCTTGCATGAAAATTAACCCACACACTTCATTGATTCGCTACTATTAGTCATTGAACTTCTAATCGCTGAAATTGATTGCCCCGGCCTTCAACTCGGATCCGTCGGAATTGCCGGAGCTCACTGGAATCGGCTAAATTGCTGAAACTTCCTGTCTTAGCTTGCCGCAACAATCATCGAAATTTCTCGCAACTCCCTGATTCTTCTTCGTCTGCAATTTTTGATCAACATGAACCGCTCTAAGAGTTGCTGGAAGCTCCGTCGAAATCGGCCCAGTCCCCTTCAAATTCCAAACAGAAATTACAGCCAATAATGGATTGGAATTCACGAGCGAAATTGCCTTGGCTGCTCGATCAACACTTCCCCGATTTCTCAAGCCGAAAGCCCCTCCTCCTGCTACGCGTTAGAAATTCGCACACACGGCCGAGAGTCGTTTGGGCTGCTCGCCTTCCTTGAGCGATGGTGACACAACCAACCGCACCTGTCCTCCTATCGCCGCAGACCCCGTCGGAATTGGCAGCACACCACAGCGTTCCAGTCAGGTACTTCACCTAACGAGATTGGAATCTCTTTCTGATCAATGTGAGCAGCACGTCGTCAAGCACCAATCAGATCCGCCTTCACACGCCTTCCAATCCGAGCCGAAGTTGCTTCGCTCGGCTTCGGTTTCCAAATCCGAGTTCGCTTCGCTCGACTTCACCTTCCAGATCTGACTTCAATTCCGAATTCAATAGTCTTGACTCCACCACTTGCTGGACTTGCACCAGCGGAAGAGGACGAAGGCCAAGGATTGCTCGGAAGTTTTGATATCTTGGCTCGCCTAGCAGCCCAATCACCGACCGCACCTATGGCCGATCAGATTCGTTTACGTGATGAAGGCCGTCTTCCTTCTTGCTATCTACATGATCAAACACAGCAACCAACCGACGTGTTCTTCTTCTACTAGAATCGTCCGGCTCACTTGCACGCCTTCCTTTCCGTTGTCTACTCACGATTGAAATGAATTCAATATCGCCAGCGTAGTCGTCCGCCTCAGTCGCACACACCAAGGCTCTCTGCTTCACCTTCGTCGGACTCGCTATCACCTCGGAACTCTGCCTATTCCGTTTAATCGCTGAAATTGATTTCAGCAGCCTTCGAGAGGAATCAGAACCACAGCCAAGAACCGTTGCTCTGCTTCGACTCTCCTGAAATGCGAAACCTCTGGCCTGCAATCGAATTGCCGACCAGAGCCTACACTCGCGCCTTCTTCTCAGATTTCCTCGCCTGGCCAACACTCTTTGAAGTTCTCAAGCAAGACGCCAATCCTCCTGCTCTGTGTTCTAGGAGAGTCGATCTCATAGTTCAATCACTTCATCGAAATCACTGAATTTCAATCACTGGCCGACTTCGTCTTCAAAAGTCGAACAGAAATGCGCCAAAATTTCCAGGCAACAATCGCCTCTAACCAGCCTAGGAGAATCGCGCACCCAATCACCGTCCAACACTCCAAGTCGACCGATTCAAGACTCACTTCCACTAAGTCTGGAACTGAAGTTGCAATCACGGATCTTCAATCGTTCAAGAATCTGGACTAACCGCAATCGCTTGCCTCAATCGCACGCCTTAACAATTCTAGAATGCGCTTGAATCACGGCTCTGCCTCTCCATCCGTCCTTGTTCGACTGCAACAACGTTGCTTGTTTTGATCGCAACTGTGAACGCGGACTGCCGGAAATTAGCCTAGCTCGCCTGGCCTTTGAGTTTCGGATAAAAATTGCTAAAGTCTCAAACTAGAATTAATTGAAATCACAGCCAAGGATTGACTGCTCTGATACCAATTGTCACAATCCTCGGGTTTGGCTAGGGTTGTGATAGGAATTAGAAGAGATTTAGGGAAGAGAAATCAGTTAAAGATGGAGGTTTAGAGCTGAAAACAGAAGAAATGGGAAGGAAAAGAAGAGGAACCGAGAGAGAGAGAAATTAAGAAAGGAAATCAGAATATTCAATATCAAAATCTGCATACCTCCATCTGATTACAATAGCCCCTTATATAGGCATAACAAATTGCATAACCACCCCCATGCTTCTAACTAATTGCTACAATATCACCTAATAAGCCTATTACTACATTATCCCTTTATTTTATTCTTATTACATCATTGACCCTCCTATACTCCTAGGTACATGACAGGTACTTATAAGATTCCTAATTAACTCATCAAATGAGTCATGTACATATTATATCTGAGATTTCCTTCAATGTCTGGTAAAACATAAATTACAAGGGATGTGCTTAACTAAACTAGCACAAAGGATAATAAATATGAAAAATATGATAAAATACATCAGTTCAACTAAAACTTAAGGTAACCTGTTCATAGCCACCAAGTCTGATGACTGCTCTCCATAACCTAACTCATGTAAAGAAAATAAACATCAGTGCAAATCAGGAAGGCACCAAAATTTTCAGTGTATAAATTTGACGATTAGAGTTAAACAGAACTGACTTGAGACAATTTAGTGGCTCTCCATAAAATTTTGGTGGTTTGAATTCCAAACAACGGTCTTTGTGGAAAATTTCCAGCTCCTTCATGAATGCTGCTTGCTCCTCTTCTGTTCCTGGCTCATCATCCCCAGTAACATTTGGTTCCAAGAGGAATGACTTGTTTGAACTCTTGTTCACAGCTGGATCCCCTACATCCAGCTCAGGCTTTGGCGCTTCTTCTTTTGATTCATTGTCTGGTAGCAACTCCATCCCTGTAGATGGATGGTTTAATTTTCCTTTTATTTCATTAACTAGTGGCACCACCGTCCCAGTCACAACATTGTCTAATTCCCCCTCCTTTGTTCCACTGTCAGGACGTAACTCTATTCCAGTTACCCCAACACTGAATTCCTTTTCCTTTATTTCATTTTCCAGCGACGACTCTGCCCTGCTGACTTCAGTGTTAGATGCCTTGTTCTTTCTATCATTTCCAGATGGAAGCTCTATCCCTGATTCACCGATAACTAATTCCTCTTCATTCGTTACAGTATCTGGATTCAACTCCACCGCAGCCAGCCCATTCTTCAGTTCCACAGTGCCATCAACTTCTTCGCTGTTGACTTGTAGCTCATTTACATTGGCACCAATACGAGCATCAATAGCTGCCTGGGCTGAGATTACAACAGAAGGTTCAGTTAAACCTTGTAGTTCAACACCTTCATTGGGAAATTCAATACCTTGAACATTTGGGTGGTTAAAATCTTTGATCAGGGACAGCTTTGCAGTTGCAACTAGGTTTTGGGCATGATCTGGGAGAGGGGATTCCTTGTTTTCATTTATTGCATCATCAAATTCAGGAGACTCTTTTCTAGTTTGTGAGACATTGGAGGAGGGGAAATCCTTGCTTCCAAGTTGGGTCTCCTCTGGGCGAGACAATTGTTCCTCTTCTGCAACCGCTGCATCAACCACCGAGGTATCATTGGTAACCCCGTCCTGTAAATCTTTCATGGGTTCCTTGTCATCACGAGTCTTAGAATCAGTCATGGTTATTTCCCTTTCCCAAATAGCAAGGAAAGTCAATTCTGCCACGAAAGAAAGGGCAACAAAGTTTTCTTCTGTAAACCCTAGGCCTTGCTGAATAATGTGAGAAGTTCAACTAGAGTAGTGTCATTTCAAATCTCCAACTTTTGCAGGAGGAGGTGGAAATATTTCTGGCTTGCAGAAGTTCACAAGGTTGCTACGCTTATCCAAGCCAAATTTTCAACGAGAAAACAAAAAGGGTATTTGTAGAATGCGCTGTCGGTCGGTCACTATCCCTGAGTGCAGGAGAATGCAGAGAGCATACCTGCCTTCCTGAGTGCGGCAGCTTGTGCGATTGAGAATGAAAAGGGGATCAAGGAGTGGCCGCTTTGAGGAAATTATGAAGGAATTGTACCGCTTCGAGCGAAAGTCTGTTAAGAGGTTAAAATCATGGATATGATACACCTGCGGATGAATATACGAAACAAAAACGAGGGCGAACGCCGAAAGAAATAAAAGAAATTGTACATGTATGCATATACACAAAGGGGGGGGGGGGAAGAAGAGGACTTGGCGGTGGTTGCAGTAAGAAGAAAGGCGAGGATATAAAGAATAACCCTAAACCTACTATATCTAAATCCTCTCACCGTAGAGACTATGAGGACCTGGAAAGCGGCAGTGATAATTGCAGACTGATGATGACCCTCTTCCGCCCTCCCTTCCGTGGCGCAATCAATATGGCAAAGGCGGGCAGGCGGGCGGGCGATCGAGCAAACCAGAGAGGGGGGGGGGGGGGGCAGCCTCGGCGGAAGAAGGCTCTCTGTCGTCTGTTGTGTGTTCCACTTCCTCTTCCTCCGATGCTACTTTTGTGGGTGTTTCCAAAATGACTTGGTCGGGTTCATCACCGACTCTCCATTCCTCTTCTTCCCCATAGTATTAGTAGTCCCAGTGTGTTTGTTTAAACACAGGAAATTGGCAAAAATACGATTTCCGATAAACAACTTTGCAAAGACTTAAAAAATCTCTCCAAAATTAGGCATTTTGAGAGTTTAATGAACAAAAATGCTCACACTTTAAATCACCCATAGAATCCCTTTGTCTTTCTCTCACATGCACATCCTTAATTGCTTGCTAGCCAAAACATTTCTCTCGCTCGTCCTCTCTTCTTTGTATTAGGGTTGTTGCGTCTTCGTCAGTCATCACCTTCAAAGTCATTGCAGGCATATATTTATTTTCTTATCTTTGAAAATTTTTGGCCAAAGACGATTAGTATTCCTTTTGGGTAATTTTAGAGTCTTTTACCCTCTTCAATGCGATTTTTTTAATGACTACGTAATAGGTAGACAAATGAATGTCGCTCTAATTCTACATTCTAAAGCTCGATTGAGTGAAATGTATGTATTTCACTGATTTGAACATATATTGGTTGATGTACCAATTAGATATCGATATATGTCAACTGATATAGGTTTAAACCATAAGCATTCCCAAAAATATTTTATATCGATTCGATTCATATATCTGTTGTGAAAACATATATAAGAATATGTATGTATATACCGACATCCTATATCAGTATACTTGTATTGATTTTAATTTAATATAAACCGATATATAATAACCGACATACATCTTATAACAAATGCTATATCGATATACTTGTATCGGTTTTAATTTTATGTAAAGTGATATATAGTAACCGACGTATCATTGCGCGATCGATATTATGAAACCGATATAACCTTAAACAACCAATAACTTTTCTTACTTACAAAACCGATATATATATTTTTTTTAATTTACAGAAATGGCAACTCATAGACCTATATTTATACTTGTGATGTATGGAGGTCGGTGGGAATATAATGTTGATAGAGATGAATATAAGTACGTGACTGATAAATGTCGTTGTGTAATACGTGTGGAGCCAGATTGTACATTCGACCAATTAGTAAGTTCCATATATAAAAAGACCAATTTTAATCCTGTTGAGGAGTTGGTTGTGCTGAAGTACAAGTTTAAAATAGTAGATCTATCTGCAGCTCCAATGGAGATTCAAAGTGATGTAGATATTAAGTGTTTTATAGTTGAATGTTATCAGATAGAATCTAGAAGCTCATTGTGTATTGATTTTGCGGACAAATTACAACTGAGTACACAACCAAATTTTGGTGTTATAAATAATAAAGAGGTTGCAGAGAATCAAGGATGCAGTAATTATCCGGTGATACGGTTGGGTAGCAATAGTCCAGTATGGTCGAACAACGAAGCCACAACAAACATGACTACAATTGGTTTGCATGACGATGTGAATTGTGATGATTCTGTGGATAAGAGTAGGTTTTAAGATGTCAGTTGTGAAAATGCTGGACATGGTGTTGAAGATGTTAATTAGGATGATAGTAGAGAGGGGGTTTGAAGATGTTTTTAATTGTGATTATGCAAAAGCAGGGTCTGAAGAAGTTTTCTCTGTGATTGATGCTGAAAAATTGGTCTATATTGATGTAGAAATTGGTGATGGTGCTGAGCAGCCTACTTTTCTCCCATCTTTGAGATTATCAATGGTTAGTTTAGGAACATCGTTCGAGGTGTCAAAAATTGAGTTAAACCAAAATTTAGTATAAAAAACTGAATTTTATAAAAGGATGAGTTTGTTGACATTGAGAAAGAATTGTGAATACAAGGTAATAAAGTCAACTACGAAGGTATTGAACATAAAGTATAAGCACGATCAATGTTGATGACGGTTGAGGGCAACAACGCTTGGCACTTCATTTGGTTGGGTAGTCATAAAATATGTAAATATTCATTCATGTTCATCTTCAATAATGCGGCCTGGTCATTGCTAAGCGAATAGCAGAGTAATTGGTTCTCATGTAAAACCTTATTGCGAGGATGACCCATGCCCTGAGGGTCAACCTCCTGTTGTACCGACTTATGCCCTGAGGGTCAACCTCCTACTGTACCGAGTTTGACGTTTGACCACTAGTATTTTCCTGTAGGATCAGCTCATTCCTTGCTACCGGCGACGCCTGTCCCAGCCGGGCTTGATGCACCATGAAGTTCTCGAAATGTCTCAACATGGTAGCTGTCGTGCTCCTCATCTCACTAACTTCCTGGTGCCACTCTACCACTGGTTCTGCTAGAGTGGCCGGTGCTGGGGGTGGTGTAGGGGTAGGAATAGGTGTAGGCTCCGGGATGGGGTTAGGAACTAGAGGCGGAATGGCCCGATTGCCTCGGGCACGGGTCAACGACCTTCCTCAACATCCCTTTATTCCCTGCACGCTAAACAACTTTTTTAGTATTCCATCTTAACTTATGATTACTAGGCCACTCAACACAATTCTAACTCTAGCCAATCCTAGGTGTACAGAGACTCCTCTCATTTCCTGAATTCCGCTCTGATACCAAAATTGTAAGGGTCTACTCTCGAATAGTCCTACTAGTATAGAATATTCGAAAGGAGGTTATCACAGTAATGATATAGAATAAAACCATATTAACACAAACCACTCACTTCATTACTAGTAGCAGAATATAATTAGAGTTCAAATACATTTTCAATACCTCATAAGTTTAGGCGTGAAGGCCATACATATAATTAAAAGCCTCTAGAGAGTTAAAAAAAAAAAAATTAAATAATCTCATTACAAGTCTCAACGAAATACCACTAAGGATCTTCAAGATAAAATGCGTCTCCGTACACTACTATCCCTGAACCTTAGTCCCACTGGACTTGCCTCCAATAACAGTATTTCTTTTACCTGGAATGACAAAGAAGATCAAGTGAGCCATAAGGCTCAGCAAGTTCGAGAAACAATGAACAGTAAATAAGGTCTAAGAATATGGTGACACTAAAAAGAGTAATCAAGAACTCAACAGTTATATAAGACCCATAATTTATGACTTGATCCATTTCAAGTTAAATGCAACATATCAGCATGTATAACTATGCAAGTGTGTAATCTTTATCAGTGACAATATCACAATTCCCATGGGCTCGTAAGCCATCATGTCAAGCATGCATAAATTTATCATGTTAAAAATATACACAAATAATAGTGAGCACTACCTGCCTGACTATGGCCACCTCGTCCCGTGTTGGGAGTTCTTAGGGTATCATTTTCTATCGCGCAAAATATCAAGTACGCTAACTTATAAATAAATGATGCATCATAATGAGATTATGCTACTTATACACATCATATTAGGTTTCCAATAGTAGTGTCGTGCTCACAACGTGTATATATATATATATATATATAAAATAAGAAAATTATTTTGGGGCTTAAGATAATTTATGTATTATTATTGGAGAATTTATGGAAATTTATTTAGTTTAAAATGGAAGATTGACATTTATATTGTATGTAATTAATTTTTTTTTTTAGGATAATGATAGGCCAAGTTGTTAAGGTGGGCTAGAGTGTAATATATATATATATAATATATATATATGTTAGTTCTACTTTTTCTCCAAATCCACTTTAAATTCCAACTTCTTTTAATATTTTATTATACATACATTGCATGCCCCAGCCTTTTAAGTCCAATTCTATGTTCATTTTTATTATAATATTATTATTATTATGCCCCCGTTACTCCACGTTGGTGTCACTTTAATGTAATATATAATACATATATATATAAATAAAATACTATAATATATAATATTATATTAATTATAACCTACACGAACGACGTCAGGAAAGGGTTGCTATGCGTGGCTAGCTGCGCTACGTGGCGAACGCTGGCGAGTTGCCTGTTGCTTCTAATTTTTAGCATTTTGACCGAAATCTGATGAAATTTTCTCACCACTTTCAATGCAATATTAGCCTAATAAATTGGGATATGGATGCTTGATTTAAAAGGCAGATGTGGCTGAAAATTAGCCAAATAATTGAGTATTTTGAGAGGATAATTATGTGGGAAATGGACATAAAAAAATATTTATTTGGACACACAAACGAGCAAAGCCTCGTATCCTTCTTTAAGCCAAAATACATATCATTCACTGAAGAATACTGGGTGAAATAAACCCCATTTGAGAACACAATGAGACTCACAGAAAATGTAGAAATAACTCATTAAAATAACTTCAACCAAGAGTAGCTCCAAATGTGCTATCAGAAAAAAATATAATGATATATATATAATGACGAGAACAACAACCAGAAGACTTGCATCAGCGAAAGAACTATTGAGAAGCTTACACTAAAATAAAAATATGGTGCAAGAAGAACTTGCCTTAATGGATGATTAAATTAGGAGAAGAAGAAACTTGCCAAATGTTGTAATTTACCCCACTTGTAGCTATTACCAGAGAAGAAGAAGAAGAAGAAGAAAAAGTAGTAGAAGAAGGAGAAGGAAGAATAAGAAGAAGAAGTCGTAGGAGAAGAATAAGAAGAACAAAAGGAAAAATAAAAAGAAGGAAAAATCATTTGGATGGAGTCAAAAGATAAGAAAATAAGAGAAAAATGGGACAAAAAAGAAAAGTAAAAAGAAAGTAAGGAGAAATTTTTGGGGGATGCCTGCCACCCCACCTCCCACAAATCCCTTTCTAATTTTACCCCTACCAATTGCACACATGCACAATATTAGCTATGCCCTTTTGCCTTTTTTTGACATTTACTAACCCATTTTTATTTTTTTATTTAATTATTCATCACACACAAATCTCTAAATTTCTTAATGGGTACAATCCCACTTGTGAGTCCATCATCTAATTAATTTAGGCCCATTATGCCTAACTCACTACTTCAACCCAAAAAAGTTTTAACCTTTTCATTATAAGCCCAAATGAATTTACTCTCATCCCTATAAATTTATATCATTAGAATTTTATCATTTAAAAAAAATAAAAATTTAAGAAATGTAAATAATAAAATATTAAATGCTTTAGACCTACTAATGGATCGTTATAGTTTCTCCCCCTTCAAAGAATTGGTCCCCAAATTCATACCTGGTCATTCAAATAACTGGGGAAAAAGACGCCTCATCTTATCCTTGCACTCCCAAGTACCCTCATCGGGAGTATGATGTTGCCATTGCACCTTACCAAACAAAATCAATCGATTGCACAACACTTTCTCCTTTCGCTCCAAGATATTAATAGGCATTTCCTTATATGCAACATCCTCCTTGACTTCTATAGTGACATGCTGTGGATCCGGCATATATTTCCTCAATATGGATACGTGGAATACGTTATGAACGCCAGCTAACTATGGTGGCAAAGCGAACCTGTAGGCCAAAGAGCCGACTTGTTCACAAATCTCAAATGGCTCAATATAGTGCGGACTAAGCTTCCCCGATATTCCAAATTGGCATACGCCTTCATGGGCATTACTCTCAGCCACACATGGTCTCCAACTAAGAACTCCAAATCTCACCGTCTTTTATTCGCATAGATTTTTTGTCTGTCTTGTGTGGCCTTCATTCTAACCCTGATAGTCTGAATCTTTTCTGATATCTGTTCAACTATCTCTGGCCCGAATAATGCTTTGTCTCTCATCTCTTTCCAACAAATAGGTGATCTACACGGCCTATCGTAAAGCACCTTATAAGGCGGCATACCAATGTTAAAGTGGTGACTATTGTTGTAGGCGAATTCTACCAGTGACAGATGATCATCCCAACTGTCATGAAAATCCAATACACATACCCTCACCATGTCCTCCAATGTCTAGATAGTCCTCTCTGTCTACCCATCCGTCTAAGGGTGGAATGCTATACTAAACTTCAGTTTCGATCATGTTGAGTCGGTCATCAACCGATATTTTTGACTGATATCGGTTTACCTACTTCAATTACAAGACCAATATCAGTGTATCTAATACTGATACATGCTTCATTGATATTACAAGAATCTAAATGCATGTATAAATGATTGTAAATTTAAATATTTATTACAATAATGTAAATTTACAGTTATGTTACAATTATGTATAAAGAATGACAACTATCACTGCAATAATTCTGCCTATGTGTACATACTATGTACGAAGAATTACAATTATGTACAAAGTAAATCATAGGCCTACTTGAACATACTATGCGTAAAGAATGTAAATTTACAAAGAACTACAAAACCATTGTTCAATTTATCTTTCTCTTGTTGGATTTGTTTGCAATCTTGGCTGCAAAATCCTTTGCATCCAATACTACAAACCCATAAAGCTCTCAAACCATTCGAATTCTGAATTATGAAGTTTTTAACTAGATCATTTATACAATTGATTTTTTGTGGGCCATTAATTCCATCAACTTTAGAACAAAAATCCCACAATCATCACCCCTGTCTATTGTAAGCAAGTTACAAAAATTAATAGGCATTACAATCAAAACAACTCCAACTAATAATAAAAAAATAAATGTTGCTTACTTAGTTTGCTGCGGAGCATCCTCAACCTTTAATTCTCATTTGTCCTTTACAATAAATTCAGGTTTCAAATCGGAGTATTCGCATTTTGTTATAAGTTTTGGAATCATTTATACCATATATTGAAACTTATTTTCATAACCAATGGGTCTGGCAAATGAGTAAACATGAACACGTTGACAACCTATATCAATCTTAACCAGAACCTAGTGATTATTATTGATGTTTGTAGGACAGAGTAGGTTATCCGCGTTCAAAAATGGGTTTGAGTAACCTGTCTGAGCTCAAAAAAGTACTACTGGGATGTCGTCATCCCACGTCTTCCATTTGCTTGACTTATATAATTCCCAATCACTTTTCAAGATTTGTTGTGTGCAGTCAAAATGATCAAGGATTAATTTCCAAAATAAATAGTAAATTCCACATAAAGATTTTGTAATATATTTATTGTTGTAGAAGTTATAGCAAATGTTGTATTAACCAATGATAACTCCTTATTGTATGTCTCTGATTCTTTCATTAATTTGTTAAGCATGTACACGTAGGTGTCCATGTGTTGCAAGAATTTAAACAAAATGTCATAACTATCTATTGGTTATAAATATATGCTCGTAATTGACATCGAAAATCAATGCAATAAAATTTTACAATTATCGGTTACATATATTGATAATAAATTGATATATGAATGCCCATAAAGGTTTCATAATTGATATATAAATACCAATACAACTATCGGGTACATATATCGATAATAAACTAATATATGAATGCCAATAAAGGTTTCATAACCGATATATAAATACCAATACAACTATCGGTTACATATATCGATAATAAACCGATATATGAATACTGATATATGAATGCCGATAAAGATTTCAAAATCGATATATAAATACCAATATAACTATCAGTTACATACTGATATATAAATACCAATTGAGAATTCCTAATATATATTAGGGTACAAGTGAATTTTATTGCAAAAACTGACATATGAAACCGATACAAATACCTATACAACAAAACTTATACAATTAGAAAATTATTTACCTCAAATTGGAGCCACTTGTCCGGTGTGGTGAAGGTCTCAAAAAATTTCTTATTTATTAAACAACATGTTGCTATAACAATTGGTGTCCTACTACTTAGCTTTTTGAGAAAATTTTGGAAAGCCTGCTAAGTCTTACCTATTGAAGCACTTATTTTTAGGGGGTTTAGCATGTGAAGTTTGGAGGTGTATGTGCGTGGTTCTTTGTCTTCAGCTTCAGCAAGGGGTTTAAATACTGATTCAATGACCGTTTTTCTTTTCTGCCCCTTGTGTGTACGTCTCCTTTTATATGCCTCCTTAATAGGACTTGTGGCACTTATTACTTCTAACGACATATCTATTATTGAGTCAATTTCCTTTATCTCCCCATCTTTCCTCTCCTTCTCGCCATTTTTCATCTCCTCTATATCCTCCATCTCCTCCTCCCCATGCTTCATATCATCCATCTTCTCATCCTTCACCTTCTCCCCCTTCCCATCATTCCCCCTTCCACATTCTCCCTCTCTCCATCCTTCATAACCTCCGTCTTCTCCAAAGATACATCATTCCCCCTTCCACCTTCTCCCCCTCTCCATCCTTCATATCCTCCGTCTTCTCCAAAGATACATCATTCCCCACCTTCACCTTCTCCCTTCTCTATTCGTCATTTCCTCCACCTTTCCCCCTCCACATTTCCTATTCCCCTCCTCATTCCCATCCTTCATCTCTCCCATCTTCTCCACCTTCTGTTAGATTAATTTCAACAAGTTCATCATGTTACCAAAATCCCTTTTTACCTCCATCTTCACCAATTCGAGCTCCATCTTCAACTCCTGAACTTCCCTCTTAACTTTCCCAATTTCAGTATTTACACTTTGTAAATAATTCTTTAATGTTGTTATTTTCTTCGGCCCCACACTCCTTGTTCCCACTTGGTTATTTGACTCAACCTCCATTACATTTTCACCCATTCCTTCTCTTTTAACCACATTTTCTTCTTCTTCTTCAACCATCACACCATGTGCCTTGTAAAAATAATCTGCACTCATCTCATTTTCTATTGGCACAATAGGGATAATATCCTTATTAAAAATGTCATTCGTAATTTGTTCTTGGGAGATATGAGGATGAAAAAGTCTCCATTTATTTATTTTTGGAGCTTAAGGGCCTTCTTCTCCTATTATTCAAACAATTTGGTGGTTAATCAAATGTAGCATGATCTCAAACAAAAAGATCTGCATTTGAGTAAGCAAACCAATATAAATTAGACATATCGATTATAAATATAGGTTAATAAAAGAGATGTCCGTTAAAACAATTGGCTGATTATCGATATGGTATAACCGATATCCATTTTCGTATCAGTTAGTCCACATCAATGCTCCACTGATATATATTAAACATAATGTTTTAAATTAGACATATAGGTTAATAAAAGACGTGTTGGTTAAAAGAATAGTCCAATTTTCGAAATGATATAACCGATATCCAATTTCGTATCAGTTAGTCCACATTGATGCTCCACCGAATATATTAAGCATAATGTTTTAAAGTAGATATATCGGTTATACATATCGATTAATAACAGACATATCAGTTCACATAATCGGTTATTAACCCGATATGGTATTACCGACATCCATATTCGTATCGGTAAGTCCACATCGATGCTAAATCTCTATGTATTAACATATAAAATCACACACACACACACACACATATATATATAAAATTATACTTGTAAGGTAAGTAAGAAACCTTCTGTAACATCCCGTATCGAGCGATAGGAAGAACCAGAACAACTTACCCTAATGGGCCTACACGAACTTCCCAGGGGGTCACCCATCCTTGAACTGCTCCCAGCTTAAGCACGCTTAACACCGGAGTTCCTTGCCAACATTCAGCCCAAAAGGTATCTAGCTGGTGTTGTTTCCTTTCTTACACTATCCTCGATATATTCTAACTTCTCTGGGCTCTCGGGGTATTACTTGGTATCAAAGCCGACCCTTGGTGAAGGCGGTCCGACGAGGGCGGGGAATGGCGCCGGGGCTCGAGGGCCTGTACAAGGAGCGGCTTCTGGCAGGCTTCTAGGATGGCAGCCCTAAGGGGAGAAGGTCTGGGACCAGTTGTAAGGTCGCATGACGAGGACGTCATGTGCTCAAGGGGGGAGAATGTAATACCCCGAGAGCCCAGAGAAGTTAGAATATATCGAGGATAGTGTAAGAAAGGAAACAACACCAGCTGGATACCTTTTGGGCTGAATGTTGGCAAGGAACTCCGGGGTTAAGCGTGCTTGAGCTGGGAGCAGTTCAAGGATGGGTGA
Source organism: Diospyros kaki (assembly GCA_036245055.1). NCBI lineage: Eukaryota > Viridiplantae > Streptophyta > Magnoliopsida > Ericales > Ebenaceae > Diospyros > Diospyros kaki. Next base: position 41,885,275 of record BSEG01000012.1, read on the forward strand.
CCCCCTAGGAAGTTCGTGTAGGCCTATTAGGGTAAGTTGTTCCGGTTCTTCCTATCGCTCGATACGGGATGTTACACCTTCAATGGAATATGTCTTCTTCTTGTCGTGCTGTTGATTGAATTCATTTAATATGTCTTTTCTAGTACTCTCTATGGTAGTGATAAAGGAGTTGTTTGTCTAAGGGAATCAGTTCAACTCGTCCCAATGAGAGACCATGTGAAAATATCTAATATCCACCCTTGTGCGAGGAGACTTGGAATTGATTTCCCACATCATCATAAGATATAATGACATAGATAGGAGTTCATCATCAGGATATTCCACATTTCTGCTAACAATATTCTGCTGAAACACCTGAACTAACCTAGACCCTAGAACCCCCATCTTTATGTTGCATTTGGGGGGAAAACTTGGCAAACAGTTTTGGAGGTCTCTTCAACATGATTTTCCTCTTTGCTACTTCATTGTTGTCAAACTTCAACCCTGTTATCAAAGTAAACTCCTCACTCTCAAATTTTATATCCTGACCTCTGAGTCTGAAGCACGAGAATCCTTCCTCATTTGTTTGCTTCAACAGCTTTAACAGTAGTTTGTGAATTAATTGAATGCTCCATTTTAGTCCCTCTACTCCATAGACAAGCTGGCCAAAAACAGATGCCTTAAATAGTTAATCTTTTGATTCAACGTCATTCGAATGCCTTCAACAATGACTTCAAAATGATCAAGTCTCGTGATTCTGGCGGTGAAAAACTTATTGACCTTTAAGTTATTATCTATTATCTTTGTCGTGTGTCATTATCTATTATTGACCTCCAAGTCATTATTTATTATTAGTAAAAGATTGATTAATTTATAAAATGGTAAAGTCAAAGTCCTAATACTAACATTTTTGACAAATGTAAGTATTGTTGCGTGGTTATAATAATAAATTTTTAGATGAGAAACTGTCAATGGATGACTCGCATATGGCTTGTTTGAGCGATGGATGATTCACTAAGGGGATGGATGACTCTCTCGAGGTAAAGCGACAACGATGGATGAGTCTCTCGAGAAGAGCGACGGTGTTGGATGACTCTCTCGAAGGTAGCAACAATAATTGATGAGTCTTTTGGCTAGGTTGAGAGCGATGTATAACCTATCCAAAAACAAGATTGGTTAGAGGCGCCGGCAAGGATCCCCGCACAAACCCTCTAATGCCTAAGTTAGGCTCTCGAAAGTGTAGAATAGTCGAATGCAAGAAAGAGATATAAGTGTGAGAGGTTCCATATTGAATGAGAAGGGGGGTGGAGAGGGATGACCCTTCTATTTATATCGATGGAAGAGACTACCAGGTGTTGAGTGACCTAATTTTCTCGGCAAGTAAGTCGGATATAGTTTTGATTGGGTCTCGTAGGGGTGATGACACGTATATCACAAGCGTGGGTGTGGTGTGCGGGGCACCTCTAGGTGAGGTCGTGCAGGGGTGCAGGCATAGGGGACCCCTAAGTAAGGGTCACTTGAGGGTGTGGGCACGGGCACGGGCACGGGCGGGGGCGGGGGCGGGCGTGTGGCTACCTAGGGCCATGTAGGGCAACAAGGGGCATCTTTGGGTGAAGTCATGTGGGGGTGTCCAACGCCCCCAAATGAGGGATATTAGGGGTGCGGGCGCGAGTGTGCAGGTGCTAGGTCGCATGCGGGCACTAGGCTGCGCGGGGTTGCGCAAGGTTGCCATAACGACTACATGCCAGGTTGCGGCCATGCACGAAGGGGCTTTCGCCTAGTCACGTGGCACCATTTCATATTTTCGATTCTTTCATTTATTTTTGATAATCCACTTTATTTATTTATTTTTGTAAGTCATATAAGAAAAGTCTATATTTATATTTTTATGTTTTTTTATATTTATTTATTTAAAATTTTTATTATTTTTATTACGTCTTAAAATTTATTTTTTGAGTTAATTTATTTTTTATACTTTGATATTTTTTATATGGTAATTCGATTTTTTGTTTTTTTATTATATTCATAAATTTATATTTTTAAATTAATTTAATCCTTATACATTTATATATTACAAAAATTTAAATGAAATAACAAATTTGACATCAAATTCTGTTTATATAATACAAGTTTATGCATATAATTAAAATAACAAAAAGTTTTAAATTTTTATATAAAAAATTAAGATATAATGATTAAATTAATTTAAAAATTAAGTTTAAAAGTGTTATTGAAATAATAAAAAATTTAAATAATAATAAAATAAAAAAAATTAAATTAGAGTGGCAAAAATAAGTTTGGCTAACAGTGAAATAATGATGTAGTCGTCCTGCGGCCTACGCCTACGCCTACGCCTACGCCTACGCCTAGCCTATTTTGTTTCCAGCGAAGTCGATGCTTGCCTCTGTCTTTGCCCCTGCGAGCCCCTTCGGCCTTTCCCCCCGCAGCAGGAGCACTAACAGCCTCCATATCATCGCACAAGCTCTGTGTCCGTTCGTCTGTCGGTCTCCCGACGAGGCCCGGCCGCAACCCCCAACCAAATCCTCTTTCTTACCCCCCCCCTCCTGAAACCTACCGGAAAGGGTTCGGCACCCGACCAGACCACCTCTCCTCGTGAATAAAGGATACGTCGCGCAAGCAAGCGAGCAAGCTATTATTTTTTCCCCCTTTCCTTTCCAGTGCTTGAATCGTCTACCTAGAAACCCTAGAAAGAGTACAATCCTCCTCGTGCCAATCCTTTCCTTCCTACAGCCGTCCGCCAATACAAAACGACACTTCAAATTCAAAAGATCACTTCTCTTCGTTTTTGTTTTATTCAGCGGAGCTGAGCGGGGCGGGGCAGGGCAGGGCTGGTATGGGTTTATTAGTTTGCAGGTTTGAAGATCTATCACAGCTCTCTCCACTCGGCTTTTCGCTCTCCCTGGCCTCTGCTGCTGCTGCTTATTGAGAGAGCGGTTATCCTTCTTATGCACCGCCACCACCGCGGGCACGCGCATATGACGGTGAGTTTATCATAATTCTTTACAAGAAACGTGTTATGCGTTTTGCTTTTCGCTAATAAAGCCGCGATTATGATTATTTAAGTCGCCGATACGCAGTTTCTGGCCCTTGAAAGCTGAACATGGAAAATGAGGTCATCGAATTCGATATAGGTCTAGGAGGCGCTGGCGCTGTCAGCGGAGATGATGCCATCGACTGTGAGCACCCTCTCCTTGATGAAGAGATGGCAGATAGTTCTCCCACCACCGCGTCCACCGCCGCCGCCGCCGCCGCCGCCTCCGGTGGTGGTTGCAGCGGCGTTTGTGGAGAAATCTACATTCCTCAAGGGGACCCGGATCTTGAGCCTTACGAGGGGATGGAATTTGAATCTGAAGAGGCTGCCAAGGCTTTTTACAACTCCTACGCCCGGCGTGTTGGGTTCAGCACCCGTGTTAGTTCCTCTCGCCGTTCCAGAAAGGATGGAGCAATCATACAGAGGTCTTTTGTTTGTGCTAAAGAAGGGTTTCGGAACTTAAACGAGAAACGCACCAAAGATAGAGAGATCAAGCGGCCAAGAACTATTACCCGAGTGGGATGCAAAGCATCCCTCTCCGTTAAGATACAGGATTCTGGGAAATGGGTTGTCTCCGGCTTTATCAAGGAGCACAATCACGAACTGGTTGCTCCAGACCAGGTGCATTGCCTCCGCTCACACCGCCAAATCTCTGGGCCCGCCAAGACCTTGATAGATACCTTGCAAGCGGCTGGAATGGGCCCTAGGAGGATAATGTCAGCCTTAATCAAAGAATATGGTGGTATCAGTAAAGTTGGATTTACTGAAGTAGACTGTAGGAATTACATGAGAAATAATCGCCAGAGGAGCTTAGAGGGAGACATTCAACTTCTTGTGGATTATTTGAGGCAAATGCATGCTGAGAATTCCTCATTCTTTTATGCCTTGCAGGGTGACGAGGATCAGTGCACAGGTAATGTCTTCTGGGCTGATCCAAAAGCAAGGATGAACTACACCTACTTTGGTGATACCGTAACCTTTGACACAACATATAGGTCGAATAGGTACCGTTTGCCGTTTGCTCCCTTCACTGGTGTAAACCATCATGGACAACCTGTTTTGTTTGGATGTGCTTTTCTAATAAATGAATCAGAAGCATCATTTGTCTGGCTATTTAGGACATGGCTTACAGCAATGTCTGGTCGCCCTCCTGTATCAATCACCACTGATCATGATACAGTGATACAGTCAGCCATTGTGCAGGTTTTCCCAGAGACACGCCACCGTTTCTGCAAGTGGCACATCTTTAAGAAATGCCAAGAGAAGCTATCCCATGTGTTTCTTGAGCATCCAAATTTTGAAGCAGACTTCCATAAATGTGTTAACTTGACTGATTCCATTGAGGAGTTTGAATCTTGCTGGTTATCACTTGTTGATAAGTATGATCTCAGGGATCATGAGTGGCTTCAAACGATATACTCTGCTCGTAGGCAATGGGTACCAGTGTATTTACGGGATACTTTTTTTGCAGAAATGTCTATAACACAACGAAGTGATAGTATGAACTCATATTTTGATGGGTATGTGAATGCATCAACCAATCTAAATCAGTTCTTTAAACTGTATGAGAAAGCATTGGAGAGTCGCAATGAGAAAGAAGTGAAAGCAGATTATGATACAATGAACACATCTCCTATTCTCAAGACCCCTTCACCAATGGAGAAACAAGCATCTGAGATGTACACTAGAAAGTTATTTGTGAGATTTCAGGAGGAGCTGTTTGGGACACTTACATTTATGGCTTCCAAAGTGGAAGATGATGGAGATGTGACAACCTATCAAGTATCAAAGTTTGGGGAGGATCATAAAGTTTACTATGTTAAGTTTAACGCATTGGAGATGAGGGCAACTTGTAGCTGCCAGATGTTTGAGTTCTCAGGCCTTCTTTGCAGACATGTGTTGGCTGTCTTTAGAGTGACAAATGTCCTTACTCTTCCTTCTCATTACATTTTGAAGCGCTGGACGAGAAATGCCAAAAGCACAATTATACTAGAAGAACGGTCCAGTGATGTATTAAGCAGTTATCTGGAGTCTCATATTGTCCGATACAATACCTTACGCCATGAGGCATTCAAATTTATTGAGGAAGGGGCAGAGTCTGTTGAGTCTTACAACGTGGCCATGGTTGCTCTGCAAGTTGCTGCTGAAAGGGTTGCCCTTGCTTCAAAAAATGAGGGGAAAACACCAATGGTCAATGGGCGTACCAGGGAGGACTCAACCAGTGAGGGAACTCGGGCAAATTATGATACTGGGGATCACCCAAGGGGTATCTATCAGCAATTGTCTGAGGTTTGATTTTCTTCTAATGGCTTCTAATGCCCCGCTTTCCAATACTTTCTGGTGAAAATTCTGGCTCACTTTGATTGTCTTGTTAACTTTTTCACAGGAATTTGCTTACAGTTTTACTTTCTTTTAGTCTGCCTATTATTTCACTTACTCTATTGGTTAGAATGCTATTCTTCTGTTATCTTTTAACTACTGGGCTTGGTTCTTAATAAACTTTCTCTAGTGTAAGTTTCCCATACTTGTGTGAATTATAAATTGAGCTCTGGTCAGCTGGATCTTACAACCTGTTTGGTTTTTGGGTTAAGAGCATGTGTTGAAAGTTCTGATACTTTAAAAAGAGGATTTGCTTGCTATTTTAGGTTAATAGCACCAGTCTATTCCATGTGTTCCCCCCCTTTGAGATGGAAGCTGGTGATTATTTTAAAGGAGGGTCGATAGCTTTGCTTTAGTGTAAGATTGCTTATGGAGTTTGAGGACCTTTGTTATTTCAGTAAACATTAATTGTCTGACAATGCACTTAGATTCATAAACACTAGGGTCTATTCCACATTTGTTTACATGAGGACGTTGAAACAACTATAGTTTCTAGATTACAATCAAACATTTTTTTATGAAGTTAGTGGCATTTTGTTTTTTTATGTAAGAATTAACTTATCGTATGGTTTCTTCTTATAGAAGTCAGCACCTTCTCTCTTGATAATCTATGTTTAAGTTAAGTGAAACTTATCAAAAATAAATATGTTTACTAAATCAAATTAAAAGTGTCATGCCAAGGGGGGTTGCAAAATCTTAAGATCATTCTAATGCTTTTAGTTACAAAAAATAAAAGAGAGAATTATATTGTTAGGAAGTAAACCCACACGCTTAATGTGGCATATGGTCTCGTTGAGGAATGCAAGTGTGATTAAGGATAGATTTTAGCGTATTCTTATGCTTAATTATCTTTTCCCTATTGCAATGAATTATGAAAGACATTGTTAACTTGAAGAATATAAGGCGATTATGCCAAGCAAGGAATGATGTGGATGTAAGAATCTCGAGTGAAGGCCTAGACCTACATGACATAGAGACTTAGAGAAGTATAATAGGCCTAAATGGGGTTGAGAGCATTAAGAGTAGTGCATTGGGCTTGCATATGCCCAAGGTGATTAAATACAGTCCATTGTGCCTATAATGACCTACAATACAAAGAGGTGCAGTGGTGCACATTGAGTTTACAAGGGCCCAAAATAATGAATAGTCAATAGTGTGAATTGGGCCTAAAAGTATTTTAAGGAATGTGTATTTGGATAAAAAAATTTTACGGGATGTATATTGGGCCGAACTTGAGCCAAGAATATGAAAGGTCATTTGGAAAGTGTGTAGAATGGGACTAAGGAAAAATCAAGTCAATTGGGTCTCAAGTGTGTGCAATTGATATATGGTGGTTAGGTGAGTCCCTCCTCCTCTGCTGCGTGTGGTTCATGCCTCACCTTGTGGTTCCCCTTTTTCCCTTCCTGTGGACACCTTGCATGTTCAGTAGGTTCCAGCAAAAGAAATATGGACCGGTTTTGGCTTATTACTTGAAATTCAAAAGGCAGGACCATGGGTCACAGGCTTGTACTAGGCATTGGGGGGCAAAGATAAAAGAAAATTTCTAGACTGAAATGGGCAAAAAAGTGGGCCAAACTAGGCTCAGCCACTGGCCCAAAACAATGGAAGTAGACTGCTCCTTTTCCAACGAATAATCACATTTTGACATAAAATGGTATGCAGAATACATAGACTCGATAACCTTATGAACTGCTTTATCTTGTTGTCAATTAGACATTGACAAGGAGCTACTAGGGGCCTGAAGTGGCTGATTTAAACTAGTGCCCTGGTAGGGTGGTAGTCAGATCTGTCAACTTTTGAGTGGAAATCTAGGATGATGATGATCTATAAGTTCAAATATTATAAATATATTATTCAAGAGCCTGAGAAATCTAAGTTTCAAATGTTGCAAATGGTTTGTTATTTAGAGCTTGTTAGGAGGAGTTATGCTTTAGTTACCAAAGGTGGCTCACTGCAACCCACCAACTGAGAACAGCCTCTCTGCAGTTTCTTTTGCCTAGTTAAATTTTGTACTAAAACTTTTAGGCATATAGCTGGCTTAAAGAGCTAAATGTGTGTGCAAGTTGGTCATTTTAGCTCCAGACATTACTGAATGACCAACTTTCAAGTTTCAGAGGCCTAAAACCCTAATCATTTATTGTCAAATGCCAAATTCAAGAATTTATTGGGTGAATTAATTGGCCAAAACCATGCTCTTCTCCTCTGTGGCTGGTTTGGGGGTTACAAAAATCAGCCACAAACAATATTCTCCTAAAAATTTCTCAAAAATGCATTGTTTTCTTCTCCTTCATGATTGGCCGAGAGTTTGCTCCTTGTGATATATATATATATATATATTATTTCTTTGGTCATGAAATGGTTTTGCTTCGATGCATTGCACTCATGTTGTAGCATGAAAGGGAAATGCTTTGCAAAAAGAGTATGTATGAAAACCCTAATGGGAAGATCTGTTGTGCTTCTTGTATTAGGCCATATGTGCAGCGTTTGTTTTAAGCTTGTAATAGCCTCGTGTATCTAGGTTGGCAAGCCTCATGTGATTTAGGTGAAAATCTGACTCATATATGGTGGTTTTATGAGTAAAAGTATGCCATTGAAATCAAAAGGTATAAGGGCATTGTCTTACTTTCATTCACATCCAAAAGAGTGGTAAAATGAGGCCTGGCCTAAAGCCATAATTTTTAGTCTTAAAAAAAAGAGAGGATGTCCCAAATTCCAATAAGAAGTAAATGGGAAGAAAGGGGGTCCTTGAAAAGACCCAAGATCCTAAAACAAGGGGCTGCTGAGGTGTCTAGTGCATGGCCCGACCCAAAAAGAAAAATGAGAAAAAAAAAAGTGTTGATGACTTCGTACAAAAGGGTTGTCACATACACAAGAAACATGGAGTGACTTGCTTGGAGTGACTTGCTAATCCAAAACTATGGAAAGTATCTTTGTCTCATAGCTCTTCCTCATTGAAGTCTTCCTACTTCTCTACCCTTGACTACCACATAGACCAAAAGGATACTTTGCCTTCTCCCTTGAGTAGTACCCTACACTACAGAATTAGAATCTCTTGCTAGCATTTGTTGTCACCCTAGATTCCAATGCATTGAGAAGAACAGGTCCACTATGTTGCCTATACTGTGGATCATTCTAGTATGTGAAGCAGTAATGAGAACGCAGTATTCTACATGTTCCATAATGTGGCACTAGGTTAAATTTTTGTTTGTTAGAATTCAAGTTAGTTTTTAAACTATTTTAATTTAACAACTAAAAATCCAATGGAATGACACGATTTAGTCTATTGTCTTTTCAAATTAATTATACGACATATTTCTTGGAACATATCCACATACAGGGATTAAGGCTTGGCATGTTGTTGTATATGTTTTGGGGCACGATGATCAATATTTTTTTAACAAAATTTTTGAGTGAATATTTAAATATCCATATTTTTATTTATTAGATATTTTTTTTTCTCTCCTAAGAAAACATTTAAGATAATAAATATGAAAAAGCATTGGGATTGCTTGAGCCAATAAATTCAATGATTTAGAACAAAAATAAGCCTTTCTGGCCAAATCTACCACTTTGTAACTGGCTAGGGTATTAGCATTTTTTTGTAATGGAGGTCCTGCAAGGTCCTAGATTAACACCTTCGGTACCTCTGCACATGAATCAATATTGTGTCTTAAATTTATTTAATTCTTTAATTATCAATATCAAAACTGTGACCACAGAACACACGAAGTTTCTAGCTCACACGAGGCAACAGCTTGAATAAGCAGTCCATCTCAAATGGGGCCACAATGTGAACAAAAATGCCATCTCAACTTGGGCTGAATTACACTGATTACTGTATACAGGCATTAATATTCCCAGTAACCTTCTGTAGGGGGAACCAACGTAGAATAATCCATTGATGGATGCCTTTTAAAAAGCAACCTGGATGGCTTTCAAAAGGTGCACTTTCGATCTGGTGGAGCTCAACATTGTGCATGGGTGATGTGTTGGCAAAGAATCCTGTGTATCCTTGTCTTTGTTTTGTGAGGTTAAACAAGGACAACACATTTTGTGCTTGGACAGATGCCTATAAATAGTTAGATCATCTTGGTTTGTGAGGTGAGTAGCATCCATAGTTTGCTGATCAGTTAGATGGCAGCGTTTGTTTCTTTGTTGACCAAGTATCTAGAAATTTTATCAGCTCGACTTTTAATGCAAAGGTGGTTCAGGATGGGGTTCTTGAGAGGTGCAAAACCACATTTACTTCTTGGGAGAGGCAGTATTTGTCTTAAGGAGGGAGGACCAGTCTTGCCCAGATGCCCTCTCTGTATTTGCCAATCCAGCATCTATGATGAAGTTTTTGTGCTCATGGGGTGGGCTTGTCCCATTTTGATTATGGCATCATGTTTGGAGGACTAGTCTTTCTTGTTGAGACATGGGACATTTGGTGCAAGAGGAAAGTTGAGAATACGGATGTATAGGGAGGCAGAGTTTTTTTTTTTTTAAAACCATATAAATGAAGCCATTCTTGTTTTCCTTTTCTTGGAAGTGAGAAAGGATATACGGTCTCACCAGTGTCTTTTATTTTATTTATTAGATAATATATCTTTTTAGGTATTCTTCTCATAGGCTGTCCTTTTTGTAAAGGGTTCATCGCCTGGGTTTTTCTTTTCATGACATACACTTATTAAAAAAAAAAAGGAAGAAGAAAACTGTTACTAAGTACTTATCTATAATATTTCAGACGCAAAAATGCTTGGGGGCCTCATTGTATGGGGGTCAGGCATTGGAAGATGCACCATTATTTTGGCAGCCTTAACTACTACTGGTGGCATGCAATGATAAGCTATTGATGTGCTGTTAAAGATGAAGCTTTTAAACGCACTCCTGTTTGTTTTTTTATTTGTATCTGAGGTGGCTAGTGGCAACCTTGTGAAGCCTAATATGCTGTAGTAAAGCATACTTAGCCATTCTGGAAGGTATGCAATAAATAAGTTACTGTTGAGCTGAAGAAAATGAGAGTGTGACTGTTGTGCTGGGAAAACCGACTCATTGTAAACACTTTCCACTTTTTATATCTATGACTTTGTGGTTTTGTCTGAGTGCTTTTGAATCATTTTGGTATTTCCACTTTTTAAATAAGGTGATAACCTTTTTTACATGCTTTAGTATTTCTAGTAATACTTATAAAAAACAAAAAAAATGAAAAAAAAAAAAATTATTAGGATGAGTTGACAAGGAATGGGCCAAACAAGGAGGCTGAGGTGACTTAAAAAAGCAAGGCTTCCCTAGTGCATGGGGCTTGCTGATGTGCAAGGGGGGTGGGGGAGGGTCATTTTAGTATGTTGCCTTACCCTTGCTTTACAAAACAGTTGTCTCTATAACTTGAATCCACAATCTTTCAATCATAAATGAGTAACTTCATCATTGTGACTAAGGCTTGCCCTTGGATTCACAACTGTTAACTATTTTCCTTTCTTTTTTTTTGAGGGTTGTGATTTGGAATAGGTGGGTAATATTTCTCAATTAATTGATTGCATTTGGATTAGATTTTGTTATGAGTTCAATATCTTATAATTAGGGACTAGTTCTTAAATTGTTTCTCAAAACTATATTAAGAATCTAGCTTCTGGGATGGAAGAACTTTCAGTCTGTAGACTCTGTACCATTGTCTTGATTTTTTATTTGCACTCGAAGGTCAAACTGAACTGCTGCAGCAGACAATTTTATCATATTTCATGATCAATGCTCTTTGTAAATGAGTTATATGCCATATAATGTGCAGGATGACATGGACAAGAAGATCCAAGATCTCACCCTTGAGCTGGACTGTGCTAATAAAAAATATGAAGTTTACAGGGCCAATCTGCTTTCAGTTTTGAAGGATATTGAAGATCATAAACAACAGCTATCAGTTAAAGTACAAAATGTAAAGCTTAGCATGAGGGATGGCTTCTGAAGGTGTGACATAGTCTTAAATTGTCTTTTGTTTTTTATTTGTTCTTGTATTTGTGCCAAAAAAAATCATAGCTGTTCTATTACTTTTCAGTTGTGGGCAGTGAAAGACTTTTCACTTAGCCTTTGATGGAGCATGGTTATTGTCCTATTAATATAATCCATAATTATGGCATGCAAAGGTTTGCGTGTACAGCAAGCTAGGGCATGGAACCATGCAGGTAGGTGTACTGGTGTAGGCTGCATTTTGGCTGATGAGAAGATAACTAAGATGTACACTTTCTTGGTGATTTAGCATCTTTGCATCATCTCCTTCCATCCATGTAGATGATTTTCTACTGATCTATATGGCTATGAGTTAGAGGACGAGCCTTGTTAGCAATGATAAGGTTGCACCTTTGAGACCGAAAGGTCATGAGTTAAGAGTTGTGAAACAGCCTTTTCGGGGGAAAAAAAAAAGAAAAAAAGAAAGAAAGAAAGCAATGGGAAGGCTGCATGCAAATCCCGACTCTCCCTCGATTATTGCAAAGCAGGGAATCTTGTGTAGTGAGGATGCACTTTTTATTTGGTCGTAAGCTCTAACTTGATAATTTTGACCTTGCAGGAAGAGCATATCCTAATGTTCGGCTATCAGTTGGGTAGCGTGGTGGTGGATGTGAAATTGAAGCTGCAATGAGGATGATGTAGTGTGCTGCTCTTGTGGGTTAATTCTCGTAAGGTTGACTCTGTCCCATCAAATCATAGTTCCAAGTTTCAGGCGAAGTATCATGTGGGTTTAAGGACCCAGGTAATCTCTAAAAAGTAGAAGCTAGCAACACCCGAATGGCTGTCAACTGAGGTGTAAATGAGGTTGGACACCAATCAAATTCTGGTTATTCCTTGTAGCAGTAATATATAATACATTTTGCCCATATCTTTCTTTAGTTGAGGTCAGATTTGCAGATTTGGTATGATATTACGTGAAATGATTCATATTGTGGTTAGAGAAATAATTCTGGTAAGAAAGAAACGTTGTAAATGGTGCTGGAGCTCCTGTTGTCTTGTCCTGTGTTTTAATGTTCTTGGCAATGGCTAGTTGCTTTGTTTCTATTTGATTTGCTTGCCCAGCAGCAGGCTGAGGACCACTTCTAATTAGAGTTAACCTAGACAAGGCTTCGGTGAGATGTCAACCACAGCCAAAGCCAATTCTCTGAATTGTAGAATCTCAAGCAGAGTTTGCAATTGTACATAGTTTCAGGAAATCATGCTTCTTGTGCTTATTTCCAATGATATATATATATATATATAAATGTTTATATATATCCGGATTCTGGACTATATTTTTTATTTATTTATTTAGTTATTTCTCTGTGGCATACCCACATGAATATGGTTTTTCTTTCTCGCCTCATATGTCAACCCTGTGGGCTGGATATCCCTGATTGGTCATGAATGCACACCTGCTTACTCAAAACTCATGTCTAATTGGGGCACGTTCCCGCTCACCCATGCAGGGTCAAAAGCATAAACTTGATTAAACATAGAAAAGGAGATTGTAAAACGAAGATAGAGTTGAGTTGACACGTATGTTTGATTGAGGTACATCTTTACTCATCTATGCAAGGTTGAACCATAAACTTGATTAAGCATAGAAAAAAAGGATAGAGTTGAGTAGGCATATATGTCTTGATTGGGGCACATTAAGTATAAGAAAAAAAGATAAAGAGTTGTGTAGGCACATATGTTCAATTGGGACATTCTCACCCACCCATACCAAGTTGAATAATAAACTTGAGATGCCAAGTCGAATCATAACCTTGACTAAGCATTGGGAAAAGGAGTAGAGCTCTTAAGCAAAATGCTTAGTTATATCAAACTTCAAAAGGAACTGATTATAATCTAGTATTTTACTAAAGTTATAACATAAAACTTTTGCTTATTGAAAATCATGTCTGAATAAGTAAGGATAATTAACTACTTTTTCTTCTTATCTTTTCATTATCATTACCAAAAACCTAATTCATGATTTTAAAGAGTTATTTATGCATTTGATTAGAATAAGAGAATAACTAATTTACATTTTTTGAGATCAATTATGTAGTATTCACAAGAGAAATATTAGTTTTTTTTATTTCTTTTTATACTCTTAAGGTATGGGAAATTTAACTTTAAGGGGTTTTTTATTTTATTTTTTTGTCTATTTTTATAAATTTAAAAAAATTAATAAATTATTATCAGTAACATATATCACCAAGTGTATTAATCACCGGAAAAGTCTAGAAAGCCCGAGGAGTTTATCGACCGTTTTACTGAAATAGGGCAAAAAGACAATTTTGTCCTCGTCTTGTTTTTTCCTCTCCCTTTTCCATGGATTGCTTTTGTACATGCTTCTTTCTTCCCATGGTCGCTGTCCTAGCCTTGTCGCCGTATTCGCCTTGTCTTGTCGCTGCGTCTCCGTCGCCTTGCTCCCTCGTCTTGCATGCGACAGTCGGCGAGGAGAGGGAAGCGAGGTGATGGAGGCGTACCGACGAGGCGAGGCGAGAGCGGCGACAAGGCTAGGGCAGTGGCCTTGGGAGGGGAGATGAGAGAAACAGGTGTAAGAGCAATGGCCCACTTTGTAAATTTGTAAAGTGGACGGGGGCAATTTTGTCTTTTTGCTTATTTTCTGTAAATCTCTCTGTGACCCTTTCTAACTCTATAATGGAGCTCATTAACCACCATAGCGTGTATGGGTTTTGTAATTGAAACCTAGAGATGTTGGCGTCACTATTGGGGAAGGGGAGAGAAACAGTGAGAAGAAAGAGAAATTGAAGAAAGAGAAAGGGGTAAAATTTTTATTTTATATTTTTAAATGACAGGGAGAATACTGTAATTTCTCGAAACAAAGGGGTGTTATTTAAAATTTCACCTAACTTAAGGGATTTTACCCTTATTCAACAGTAAATAAATAAATAAAAAATAAAAACCACATCTTTCCATCCCCTTGCCTGCCGCTCCTTCCGTTGGTGTTCGCTGCTAAAACCCTAAACCCTAAATTACTGGTAACTCTTATCGCCGGAGGAGAGGGGAGTCAGCACAGCCCAATTAGCGATCATAATGATTCCGGCTTTAAGGTGTCGCTGTCGGGATTTCAAGCTTGTATCCATATTGTACGGATCGCCGTGGGGTTATCATTCGACATCGCCGCCCCTTTTGGCGAGGTTATACTCCTTCAACTCCATCGACTCCGACGCCGCTACTGATCGTCGTCGTCCACAGCAACCTGCTAGAGGAGAACGATTCACAAGCAGAGCCCAGGACAATTCTTTTCCCGGCGATAGAGACCAGCCTGCCTGTGTCAATAACAATGATAGCCACGATATTGATTATTATAACTACAACGACCCATACGGAGTGGGTAAACGCACAACCTACAATACGGTGCGCCAAAATCCTCCGGATCCCATACCCAACAGGCCCTTGCGGGGAGAGAAGCAACCGATCCATCAACCAGAACATCTCTCTCGCCGAAACCATGGCCAAGGCGGTGATAAGAGATATGGGAAATCAACAGCCGCCTTCAGCCCCAGCAACCTGAAGAACAAACCTGTTGGAGGACTGGGAGTGGCAGTCAACAGAACCTCTGGTCGATCTCCCAGTACTAGCAGCGACATTTTCTTATTCAAGGAGGAGGAGGAAGAAGATACAAAGAAGCAACACTCTGAATATTCTGGTCCTCAACATTCTCCCATCGGAGGAGAGAATCAGCAGCAGCAGAGCCTCGATTTTCTAGAAAAGTTCAAGCTGGGGTTTGATAAAAGGGACAAGCATCTCTCAGAAACTGCTGCCTCGAGACATGACGAAGAGATGAAAGCGGTCGCTGAAAGCCCGCCTCCGGCCCAAGACGTGGAAGAGATCTTCAAGAAAATGAAGGAAACTGGCCTCATTCCTAATGCTGTGGCAATGCTTGATGGCCTCTGCAAGGATGGCCTAGTCCAAGAAGCCATGAAGCTTTTTGCCATGATGCGCGAGAAGGCTACCATCCCCGAGGTTGTGATATATACTGCTGTGGTTGAAGGTTTTTGCAAGGCCCACAAACTAGACGACGCCAAGAGGATTTTCAGGAAAATGCAGAACAACGGGATCTCTCCCAATGCTTTCAGTTATACTGTATTGACTCAAGGGCTCTATAAATGTAGGAGATTGGATGATGCACTCAACTTCTGTGTGGAAATGCTGGAGGCTGGGCATTTGCCAAATTTGGCTACCTTTGTGGGTTTGGTTGATGGGTTTTGCCAGGAGAGGAGTGTAGAAGAAGCCCGCAGCGCAATTGCAACGTTGATGCAGAAAGGGTTCTATTTTGATGAGAAAACTGTTAGAGAATATCTGGACAAGAAAGGGCCATTCACACCACTGGTTTGGGAGGCTATATTTAAAAAGAGCTCGCAGATATCCGTCTGATTTATAGTTTGTTTGGTAAGATCTTCCAATCGTCATGTCTTTTTGCTCTTAACTTTCTTTTGCTCTAACTTGCTTTCCACAGATAACATTCAATTTGATGTTCCAAGATCATCTTAGTTGTGAAGTTGGCATTTGTTTAAAATTTCACTAGTCGTGAAGAGAATCTTACCACATCTGGGTTTGTAGCCTTTTTGGCTAGAAACTGAAACTGCATCTTCAGTTTCTAGCCAAAAGTTAGAAACCACAGATGAGGTTTTTGCGTTTTTGCAGTTTTTGCCTTTTTATCACATGGGCAGAAACAGATGTGGTTTCTATCTAGCCAAAAGTGGAAATCACAAATGCAGTTTTTGCCTTTGACGGTAATGTGTCTTGTGGTTTCTGCTGTATGTTAGCGGTTCTCCCTGAGTTTTATTTTTTTCTCTTCTAATTGTCAACCTGACATGGCAATAGAGTTTTATTTTGGGAAATAGGTTAGAATTTTAGCTTGAAATTTTTTTTTAATGAAAAGTTTTATTTTTGTATAAAATTTAAGCAGATAATCCCCATATAGCAATTCAATCTTTAAGGTAAAAAAGTTGGGGATAACTTATTTTAAAATGTTTAAGATGCCATCCTGGAATTGTGATATAAACTCCTCAGAATCAAAAGCCATTTAACTAGCTGATTCTATGTGCAAATCACAGCTAAAAGATGTAAGGAATTCTAGATTAACAGTCTACCTTAATCATCTCTTTAAAGAAATAAAAGCAGAAACAAAAATTATTATGTCTTGCACAATTCAACCATTTTTCCTTTATGCAAATCGCCAGGCCATCTTTGATTCTTTGCTTGCTCTTAGCTGCACTTCTTGACAAGGACCATGTGTTGTATTATTGTTAATCTATAAGAGGCATTATGGGTCTTAGTTTACTGGATTTATGGATTATCTTCGTTAGTTTGTTACTAATTCCGATTTAGCCACATTGTTAGCTTCTGTATGAGGCATTCTCACCCAAGGTCTGGAGCATGGGTGGATCTAAATGTAAGCACATGCCTGCACTAAGACTTACTGGAATGGTCACTCTCACAAGCATGATTATATTATGTCATGGGGGCTTGGAATTTCTTTTGTTCCTTCTTTCTCGGTGTTGGTTTTCCCTCTGAGTCTTCATGATAAGTCTCTTTTTTAGTAGGGGAATGTAGTTTAAGCCATTGGAGTGACTTCAAGGGAGAGGACCATATTTTTTATTATTATTATTTTTTTTTGAGACCAGAACTTGTTACGTCATGAATCATATGGTTGAAAGTAAATTGGGACTGTCTTGCATGCCAAAACTAATCAATTTGGGACATGACATTCTCTCCCATTCAATCACGGGATGTCCTTGACAAGTTGCTTCCACTTCCCCTAGGAGTTGAAGGTGGCTTGAGTCTACCTCAATTTTTGGTACTTCCAATAGGGCTCACAATGATAATAGAAGAAGAATAATGCAACCAGGTCTTGCTTTGATATCATTTTGTTGCGGGATTATATCTCAAAAGCAATTGCTGTTAGGTATGTTTGACTGAAGACCTTTTATACTTGTATGATACTTCTTCTCGATCCATATGGGATGTGTCAGAATGCTTAAGATAAACATTGCTAACATCTTTATGACGATGAATTTTGGGGCAAATTTATTTATACAACAACAATATACTCTCTTTAACGGGGCATACCAGTCCCCACAACTAGCTCTTATTGTGACTGACGTTCACTGGTTATGGCAGGTTGAAGGCAATGAAAGCCAGTAAGATCTGCAGGATGTTGGCAACGAATTCAGTTTGTCTCTCTGGCTGCAGTCTGCTAATTTTGGCAGACCAGTTCATCTTGCCCATGCCCCTGGCTTGGCAAAATGACTGAATCTGGGCTTTAAATCTGAAGGGTGTCTTTGTTTTCAGGATAGATGAAGACAGAAACCCGCTTGTTTATGGTTGGTTATGAAATGACATGGCCATGGCCATGGCCGAGGCCGAGGAGAAGGGCATCCACCATGATCTATGAATGAATGTGTGTAGTTTAGATAAACAAGGCATTGGAAATAATGATGCTTGCATCCGGGAATTGGGAATAATGGTGGTGAGATGAGGATTAGGTGTTAGATCTTTTGTCCTTTATATTATTTGTGGTTATTATTATTATTAGTTAAATCTTGTTCTTTTTTTTGTGGGGTGTTTTTGGTTCAACCTACTCACTACATTAACAAGGTGGGGACGGTGGGCAGCCTCGCAAGTGCAGATGTATCTATCTGCCCATGAATGAATGAATGAATCATCACGTGGTGGGCGGGCGGGCGGGCGGGCTGGCTGGCGGTTTCGTATTTTATTAATTTTGGCAGCTCCTGGGGCCGGGCCGGGGAGGCGCGAGTTGATTGAGACTTGAGTGAACTACCCTTCTATTTGCGTCTAATGGAGAGAGCACGAGTAACTTGGAAGGAGAATTTGTCAAGGGAATAGAAATGAACATGCTGTGATAATTCATACATAATTGACTAGTCTCTCCGTCACTACTACTACTACTAATTACTCTAACCTCTAAATCCCCGTTAACAAATATTACATTAATGAGAAGTCAACCCATTAAAAAAAAAAAAATTTAGAGAAAGGGAAAGAAATATAGATGAGATAATAAATTTAATTCAATTTTTCAATCTTCACCCTAACTAACGCCACCCATATCTCTGCGATTTATCTTAAAATATAAGTAAAGAACATGGTCATTGCATTGAATATCATTTTATTTTTGGAAGGCAGTTATGTGTTAGTTATTGTATGGTAATACTAATATGTAATAATAATATGAAAAGAAAGGAGGGGAGGGCGGAAATGGAAATGGGGTCGGCGCCGGCCTTGCGTGGATTCATTAAAGTAATAATAAAATGACCAAAAATTTAAAAATGGCTCAATTAGATTCCTTTGTCTCGCCATCTCCTCTTCTTTGCTTCCACACCCCACCCAAACAAAGCTATAGATGTAACAGTTGACTCTGCTACAACATAAACTAGTAGTCGATATAAAGGGAGGGAGGGACGAATGAATGAATGAATGCCTCTGCCTCTCTGTCTTTCTCTGTTGAGAAGAAATTGGTGAGAGGAGAGGAGCGGGGAGGAGAGCTGCAAAGAATTTAAGGAATTATTATGGCTTGCCTGGTATTTGGTCAGTCTAGCGGCGTGTGCGCTGCTACCATTATTTTCTACACTTGTATATGGATTCCGTTTCTTGAAATAAAGAAGCTACTTGTGAACATTAAAGGATTGGTTCTTCACTCTGAGGCCGAAGGAAAGTGGTGGTGGGCAGCAGATGATGCTGCCGATGCCGATGCTGGTGCTGGTGCTGATCTTCCAGTGGCCAGGTTTCAAGGTTTGGATTTAGCTTTGGATGGCAGCAGATCATCATCATCATCAGCAGAAGATGAGGAAAACTTGATGACGTGCTGGGTTTGCTTGGTGAAAATGAAGGGGGAAGAAGAAGTGGTCAGCCGACTGCGGAGATGCGGCCACGTCTTCCATACGAAGTGTATTCAGAATTGGATACGCCTATGCTGCCGCCCCCATCACTTCACTTGCCCACTCTGCAGGACCTCCTTATTCTTCTTGCACCGCCATCAGTCCCCTTCAACCGCCGCTCCCGCTCATCACTTGCCGGTGCCGTCCCATGGCTAGCTCATCACCGTGTCACAGCACTGTATTTCGTGGTTGGTTGGCAGGCTGGGTCCAGTGGAATCCCATCCCTCATGATCGATCAATCATGTTAAAGCTTCATCAATCAGAGTCTAACCGCGCGTAATAAATCAATCTCAAATTCCAAACCATATAATAGATGTGCAACATGGATGGGTAATAGATTGATACCGCCACAAATCAATAATCAAAACCTCATTGGTTCTACGACACTTTTTGAGTGAGTTCCTTGCTGCTGCTTATCATAGCCTCCGATGGGATAACCCAAGTACGTACACAACGGCTTCGCGCCGCCATTTAAACGATGCTACTAGGGAAGTATATAAATAATAAAAGGACAATTGCTCTGGCGAATTACTGGCTAATTGACGCTGTAACTGTGAGCTATGTTGATATCATTGTGCGTGCAAACCTCTAGAAAACTTCCATGGAATAAACTAGCATTCCCTTGTCCTCCCACTGTAAGTCTTCTGCCGTTGGGTCTTTCCCAACTAATTGAAGAGGTACATCCAGGGGTGGTGGGCTCTGCATGCATATGTAGAAAACAAGAACGTGACTTGCTTTGCACATCTTAGCCTCTTTAATTTGTTACTGATTGATTGATTAAGTGATAAGCCCCTCCTCTTTTCAAAATCGAGGTTAATAAAAGGATTTTTTTATCCCTTGCGTGCGCACACGCGCACACATGTATATGTAACTGAGATTGATGAGTTATTACCATGCAGCGGATCAGGGGCCAGTTGATTCCACGGAAAAAAGGGTGCTGTTTTATTTCATTGGCTCCACTGGTTGATCCTAAACGGTTTGCAGGATCTCTATTTAACAGTGCATGAATCAATTGCCTGGCTGCAAGACTTACCTGCAACATCACAAAAGCTCATTTACAGGTAAGAACAGAATCACATGTGCTTTAAAACTGACAATGCTTAGGATTGCTACCCATTGTCATTTTGAGTTTAGACCAGTTGATGTTTCTATTCCATGTTACCCACCCATGGAATGAAGATTAGCAGCAATTCAGAGTGACATTATTTAACTCAAACTGAAATGAAAAGTTGGGCAAACTTTACAGGAATGCTACTTGGAAAAGTGAGGTCTTTGCGCAAGATGTTGGCAAATGTCTTCTGCCTATTTCTCCCCCTGAAAGGTGTTCGGCCATAGAGCATCTCATACAGCAAAATACCTAAATTTCAGACATAAATGAGATAAATTCAGAGCGGTAAAAGCCATCTGACCCAATGCAAGAGCAGAAGACTTTTATTTTGATGCAAATCATGTGAATAACACACTCAAATTTAGGATAACAGAGTCGCGAGGAATTGATCGTCCAACATATTCTTTGCAGATAATCACATAAATTCACAAGTGGGCAAAACTTGGTGGAAACACGTAAACATGACATGGGGTGCGATGACCATGTATAGAAATTATTGAAAAGCTAGAATTCATGTTGCTGTTTCCACCTTGTGTGATTAAGTCTTGGGATTGTATTATTGTAGTTAACATTAAGAGTTCCAACACCTCGTCACATTTGGAAACATCATCAGTGTGTCATCTAAGAAATTACACAGGCAGTCAGGCCCATGTGTTAACTAACATGAATGGCTTTAAGAACTGCAACACATTCTGACCATAGTTAAGATTCAGAGGCCACATAAGCAGTCAAGCCCTGTTTTAACTGCATTTGTAGCCTGTAAATTGTGGCAACTATCATTACATGGTTTATCTTGAAAATGGTTCTAATACCTTGTTTGTAGTATTGGCAATCTTGTAAACATTTTGTCATGAACAATTATTATTGACTAAAATAACCTAAATTAGACACATGTCGTCAATTATCCTTTAATTACCATCACCAACTGATCTGAGAAAAAACGGCTGCTTTCTGCCCAAAATACATTAATAGAAGAATTACAAGGACACACCACAGTAACATACAGAAGTACCAGAGTCACACGGGTTCTGTAATCATGTATGCAACATGTGCTTACCAAGAGCCCACCAATCAATAGCACTACTGTGGCCTGCGCCTGTGATGATCTCCTGTATTCAAGTCATCCATAAGCATTTTGAAGAAATTTATGGACAAAAAACTGATGTCTACTTGAAATGTTTATTCTTGGGTCAATATGTCAAAGGACAGTTGAATGCTTCATCGAACAGTAAAATTTCACTACAGAATATTTTCACTAATTGCTGATACTCACTACATTACAAAAGCTAAAAGTTAACCCACAAGAATGGATGACTCAAGCTTCTACGGAGGCAATTGTGGGACCCTATTTTCTGAGAATTCACTAAGCATGTCTTATTTCCTCACAGTACTTTAAATACATTTTGGAGAGATGCTGTCTCCATTCTGGTCATTGGGTGGAATTCATTTGCATAAAAATTAGTTTTGAGTTATATTTTCTCAAGAACCAGCTCCTGGACAAGTCAATTAGTACTACCGTTTTAAGTTATAGGGCTTAACCTATGTCGTGGACAAGGCCGCTAGTGTTTGGTATGGGGGTCTCCAAGCATCAGACCTTAGAAAAACTTTAATCACAGTATGCTTAGGTGTGTATAGGAATGTTACATGAGGGAACAATTAATATTAATGTGTAATGCATAACATTCTTTTTTCTTTTTTTGTTAGGTGTACTGCATAACATTCTAAAGAAAAATGATTATTCAGAAATGTAACAAGTCTTTTAAGGAGGGGGAGGTTCCTGTTAAGATTTGAATATGTGGCTTCACTTGAAACATATTATTGAGTTGGCAGGAAAGCATGCTGTGTGGCTTATGTGTATGTGCTACAATCATTTTAGGTCACATTTCAGGGCACCTAGATAACCATTTTAACATGTGACCATAAAGTATATCATATGCTACAAAGTGAAAAATCCAAAGTAATCACCAATATAAATAAAAAATGGAAACAAATAAAAATGTCCCTGTAAACCTACATCAAACTTGTTTTATTTCTTTTAGAATTTCCAGCTTTTTTGATGCCTATTCTATTGAAAAACTTGATTTAATTTATACATTAGGTTAAGTTACTAGCATCATGTTATTGCAAAACAATGTGATTATATTTGATTCTGAAAACCCATGCCAATAAATTCAGAGCTTGAAAGTTATAACCCGGTAGTGCTTGGTAATCAAGTACTATACTTTTCAGTTATGGCAGTTACAACCAACAAATTTCCACAAAAAAGAAGGAAAACAGTTTTAAGTAGTTCTTCATTAACCTTAAGAACATCATCAACCAAAGAAATGCAACAAGTAAATCAACTCAATCTAGTTCACTGATTAAAGTATTGGAAGGAGCACCTTCGAAAAACAAGCAAATGAAGATTCATAATACCGGAGCAATGTATTCTTCAGTTCCAACGAATGAGTTTGATTGTGTAATTGGTTCTGCAACAAAAGTTGGTGGTGGTTGACTCCTAGACCTTCTCTTCTTAGGAAGAGAATGCTTTATAATCTGCAAATGACACTGAAATATTCAAAAGAACTATTCTAGGATCCAGTAGATATCCAAAGAAGACTTATTATATTTTGATTAGCATGACAGATGTATTGCATGGCTAAAAAGACACAGGACACAATTCGCAATATCCAAAAGAGCCAAGGAGTAGCAGAAAATGAATTCAAAATGAAACAACAATTGAATGAAAGAGTGAATATTTTTTTCACCTACCCTGAATTGTAATATAGATATTACAGATGATATTATTCAAAATGAATTCAAA
The DNA here is from genome assembly GCA_036245055.1 of Diospyros kaki. Classification (NCBI taxonomy): domain Eukaryota; kingdom Viridiplantae; phylum Streptophyta; class Magnoliopsida; order Ericales; family Ebenaceae; genus Diospyros; species Diospyros kaki. Next base: position 41,908,476 of record BSEG01000012.1, read on the forward strand.
ATAACTGGGCAATACAATTTAACCAACTCAGCACTGTTATTGACACATCTTACATTACAGTGACAAGAAATAAAGCATAAGCTTCACCATGCTTTGCACGACACAAGGCTGAGGAGGTAATTGTAATACCCCGAGAGCCCAAAGAAGTTAGTATATATCGAGGATAGTGTAAGAAAGAAAACAACACCAGTTGGATATCTTTTGGGCTGAATGTTGGCAAAGAACTCCCAAGTTAAGCGTGCTTAACTTGAGGTAATCCAGGGATGGGTGACTCTCCTGGGAAGTTCGTGTAGGCCCATCAGGGTAAGTTGTTCCGGTCCTTCTTGTCACTCGATCAGGTCGTTACAGGTGGTATCAAAGCCGACCCCCGAGCCTCTGAGCGCGATGGTGGGGCAAACCTCAGTGAGGAGGCTGAGTCCCGAGGGGGGCATGTAGGCCCCTATGGGGGGTGCGTGTAGGCACCTTAGGCGAATCCCACATCGGCCATACAAGGGGGGAGAGATCTGGGACCGGTTGTAAGGTCGCATGACGAGGACGTCATGTGCTTAAGGGGGGGAGAATGTAATACCCCGAGAGCCCAAAGAAGTTAGTATATATCGAGGATAGTGTAAGAAATGAAACAACACCAGCTGGATACCTTTTGGGCTGAATGTTGGCAAAGAACTCTCAAGTTAAGCGTGCTTAATTTGAGGTAATCCAGGGATGGGTGACCCCCCTGGGAAGTTCGTGTAGGCTCATCAGGATAAGTTGTTTCGGTCCTTCCTATCACTCGATCGGGTCGTTACAGTAATAAACAAGACAATGATAAAAAATGAAATTTCTTTTTTTTTTTTGGTTATATGGGGTGTCTAACCTTTGGTCAGACTAATTCCCATGGGTCCATTCAAACTGTCCTCTCCACATGCACTGGGTAAGACTCCACCTAAGCAGATGGTGGACATGGATCCAAGGAAAGAAACCGGTAGTTCCCATGATTCTATACTCTAATCTTTTCTTTGACTGCATTGTATGCTACATATCAAAGAGAATGCAGGGCGAAGTTGAGTATGAGGAAAGAACGGAAAAAAGTTTAACTCAAATGTTACCTGGAACAATGGGAAGAAAATTCTTCTTTTTTCTTCAGAAATGGCATGGAAAAACAGAACCGAGATAGGCCATGAACACTAGTGACAAAGCTTCATTCAGTTTGGTTGAGTTATTTACAAATTGACTTTTATGGAGATACGAGGGAACAGGTTCATGATTGGTTGGAAGAAGGGCAAAAAATCCCAAAAAGGAATGGAAGAAACCCGCTACAAAACCCGAGGCAGGTAATATGCAGTCTGTTGCTGGTATCTTCATGTAATCAAAATAATTAAAAATATCAAAAGTGGAAAAATATTCAATCTTATTCCCCTTGTAGGGTCGGATGAATATATATACAAGATGTTCTACCACAATAGGCAGCTTCCAAATCTAGATTAGGCAGTTTCCTAATCTAGATTTGGAAATATATACAATCTAGGATACAACTGAAGCATATAATCAAGACATAATCTTCTAGGAAATGTAGCACAGAAGCATATCAAGTCCAAAATATAGACAAGGGATCTAGGTAGTTTCTAACCAAAAAAAAAAAAAAAAAAAAAAAAAACGAAAAAGAAAGGGGGAAAAGAAACAGAAATGAAAAGGAAAATACTGTGAGTTAAGGACCTAAGTCAAAAAATGCATAGCTCATTGCATGCGTATGATTCTGATAAAAGAAATGGTACAATCATCCAGCCAATTAAACACGTGAAAGCAAATGACTTCCTGTAGAAGATGGTATATTACTTGAGGTTTACAGGATGTCATAAATGACAGATCAAAGTCAGTTAATACAACATGGCCATCCTTTTGAAGCAGCAAATTTTCTGGCTTCAGGTCCCGGTAAATTATTCCTGTACCATGCAAATGCAAGAAAGTATTAATAAGGTATGTTTATTTACACACAAGCAACTAATGCAGTCAGTTAGTTACTTTTTACTTCATTCAAGAACATGCTTATGGCCAAAGAAATAAAAGCCAAAGCTTTACTTATATTCAATCACATATGATATGCTACTCATTGGTTCAAGTAGTGGATCAACACCTACAGGAAACTACAGGTTTAATAATAGAGATATTTCACTGGTTGATTAAAATCATGCACCAAAGGTTGGGACACCAAAATTTGGACAGACTTCAGAAAGCATTTTTCAACAATGCAGGTGAACCACACTCCTCTTTGCCACCCCAAAATAATGAATAAAAAAATTTCCCAGAGAGAAAAAGATACGACTGAGGGAGAATGACGAAAAAGTTACATGGAGAAAAAAACCCCTCCAAAGGGTTTGCCTGCCTTTGGTGAGGCTACCAGTTAAATCTCATCACTAAAAACTTCTTCACGTGCCCTCATGTGTCGTCTGTCTGCTGGTTGTGATGCTCACTTGCCAGAGATCCTGTCAGTGCATGGCAACTCCATCCAATCTTGACAACACCCTCCATCCTCCCTTGGCCCTCTTCAATTGGGTGACTATGGCCTGAAGGATTGAAAAATGTGCCTTTTGAGCATAGGATTTCTATATCGACTTTCGTTTACTCCCACTTGGAAGTCATTGTTAGGTAAAGCATCTCTAGCAGATGCGATTAGTGAATCTTCTTAATTGCTCAGAGAAAGGTATCGAAGTACGAGTCCTCAATTCAGATTCAATATCTGGCCTTTCTTCTGTTGGAGTGAATCCTGAATCCCTTGATCTGTTGATTTTAACTTGCATTGTATGGCTATACAAATCGTTTGAAACATTAAGCACTCTATTCCAAACCACACCTCTTTAAATCCTCAGCTATCTCTCACCCTTTCGAGCCATAAATCTTTGCTTTTCCATTTGCCTTTGCCTTTTTGTTTAGTGCAATTACTTCTCCACTTCGGTTCATGTTTGCAAAGTGCATGGCCATCTTAAAATTTCTTGCACTATCTTAGAGTTCTTCTGGTATTGCATTCAACATCTTCAAGTTCTCAGAACAGTCAGTATCATTTTTTCACTGGGATATTCAAAATTATCTTCACCCTGTAAAGAAAAAGTGACCTAAAGATAGGGGTGCAAGTTAGTCAGCAATCTGTACAGACCTAGAAGCAGACTAATCTACACCCTCCATGCATCTACAATGTCCTCCAACCTATAATTAACCATTTAGCTTCTCTTATTAGACTGGCAACTGTTTTGACAGGAAGTCGCCTCTACCCATCTGTCTTGAGACCATGCCTGCTGCCTGTTGACCGCTTCCTCAAGACAGTAGACAGTCTAGACCTTCCAGAGCTTTCTCAATTTGTTTAACAATTTCTCATTTCTGGCCATTGACTACTTACTACCTGTCAACCGTTCACCTTGAACTGTCAACCGCTCTGTGGTCTTGAGACTTGCACACTACATTTCATTCCCTTTGACTCTTTTAATGGCCCCCATCCATTAAACCCTGTTTAGAAGCACTTCCTTTATCCACGTGTATCATATTAGGCCCCTTTTTAACACATTAGGGTCACTTGGGGTCCTTTAGTCTTTCTTTTGGTATATTCATTCAATTACTTTATTTGTATACATCAGATATGCACTATTCTCCCTACACATGGGTGTCAAATGTAAAAGCACATAAATCAGTGCATATTATATAATTGCCCCCACAAAACCTCAAAGTACATGGTTCATTCTCAGCCTCCTCACAGGCCATTCACACATCGAGAGTCAAAACATTTTAATGTATGAAAGGAAATAAATAGTTGGAGAAGAAGTTATCAGTTCTCAGTTGACAAAATACCTAAACAGTGAAGATATTCCAAGCCAATCACGACTTCTGCTGCGTAGAACCTGTAGATGAATGGCAGTCAACATTAAACAAGTATTGTACGCAGGGACAAAAATAAGTGTGTGCATATCGAATGGATATAATTTATTGTGATGATTCTCTAAACAATAAAAAGAAATCCCCCTAATGAGTCAATCACTTCCTTGCACAGCTCAAATATATGAACATCTTTCAATATAAATATGTAACAACTTTGTAAGGTACAAAAAGTTTCATACATCCTATGCTTGCAATCACTCTCTTGAGGGTTCCAACAAAGGGAACATTTTCTGTGATGCACTGTTGAGTAATACACACAAATAATAACATATAAGCTCTCCGCCCATCCTAGTAGTTAAAAGTTTTCTGATGAGTTGATTTCATGAAATCAAAAAGGCATTCAAAGCAAGCAAGAGGTCCTATCTAAACCTCACTGAAAGAACAAGATAAATACTTTCACATGTTTGGCCATCTTATGCATGAGAATGTGGGCAGGTTAGGGGACAATATTAAAAGAAAATAAATAAATGAATGTTTCTCCTCCCAAAAAGTTCAGATTTTTAGGTAAGTTGGTGGTCAACAATTCAACGTGTACTTCATACAAAATTCAAGAGCGAGCAGGAACAACTAGCAATAACCAGTAATATTTCTATTAACGGTGGTTTTTAGGCTAATTTTAGTAAAGAATGGTTTTGTCAACATTAACAATAAAAGAATACACTAAAAGTACCTTGCAGAGTCCTCTTTAAAAATTTTCATGGGTTGCTTGTCAAGCAAGGCAAATAACTCTCCTCCAGGACAAAAGTCCGTTATCAAGCAAACATGTGTAGACGTCTGAGGCCAAAATGGGCATTAGTAAACCTTCCTTCAAAAGGTAGTACAATACTTGCAAAAGAGAGTACCTTATCTAGAAGCATCAATAGGAATTTAAAATCTCATTAACAGTGAAAGTTTAGTTATGAGGATGCCCTTTTAAATATATTAGAAGTGCAATTATCACAGAACTCATGCTCATATGATGTCTCAAACACTAAGATAGTAACCTTTTTTTGTGTGTCTATTTGCATATGGTGTAGACATCATCTTTTGTGCCAAGCATAACATTTGCACTCAGTTCATCTAATGATTATAGAGGAAAGAAGTTCAATACTTTCTAAAAAGCATCTTTACGGCTTTTCTTGGTTTGACCAATCTTCACTTATCACTTTGAAATGAATACAAAGTATAACTGGATCCAAATAAATGCACTAAAAGTTAATTGAACAAGTCATGCAAAACCATTGCAAGTGTGTAAGGAAGCTTATTAGAAAGAAAAAAAAAAAAAAGGAAGTCCTGTTCAATGCTCATTGCCAATCCGTTACTTAAGTAATGGCACATGTTTGGCCTAGTCATTAAGGCAATCACATGTGAAGGGATTTGTTGACAGTACAAAGAGTAATTAAAACTTAAAAGTTTTCCTTATCTCTAATAATTTAAACTTTTAGATGAGATGGTGTTTAATAGTTTAACATAATATCAAAGCAGCCAAAGGTCATGGGATGGGGTATGTGACTTAGTATAACAAGGGTATGTGGGGGGTAGGCTTAGTTGGTATGCTATTTGGGGTTGTGGTACATTTTTGAATGTAACTAGGGGTTGGAGTAAGTGACTTAATATAGCAAGGGTATGTGAGGGGTAGACTTAGTTAGTATGCCATTTGGGGTTATGGAACATTTTTAATATTAATTAGGGTTGATAGTAAATTTATACTAACTAAAGTAATATATCTTATAATTTTTTCAATAAAAATTAATACTTATATTAATATTTTAAAATAATCCTACTGATATTTATCCTCTTTGTCAATGCTGTGAGCATTGAGTTCTTCAATATATTAATTAATATTAACTCAATATAACTTTAGTAATTAAAAAATAGCAAAAGAAATAGCAAGAATTTTAAAAGAAAAACTAAATAAATTGTAAAAGAAAGTTAGGAAAACAACAAAAACAAAACATTTAAGAGCATTGAGAAACAACAAAACATTAAAGAGCATTGGAAAGTGTGAAACTTAGGAAGGAAACCCTAACTTTTAATATGTATATACCACTTAATTAAATTCATAGACTATACACTTATATATATATACAAATACAATGGGCCATGAGCCATGGGCTCTAACATAGGATTAACCATAAACTATAACCATATAACTCAACATTCCTCCTCAAGCTGGAGCATATATATCATATGCACCAACCTTGCTACAAATATACTCAATTCGAGGACCCCTGAGAGGCTTAGTGAAGACATTTGCTAACTGGTCATTGGAATTGACAAAATCTGTGATAATACAGCCAGATAAAATCTTCTCTCGGATGAAGTGACAATCTATCTCGATATGTTTGGTCCTCTCATGAAAGACAAGATTGGAAACAATACGTAATGTAGCTTGATTGTCGCAAATTAATCTCATCTGTGATATCTCCCCAAACTTGAACTCCTGAAGCAATTGTTTTAACCAGATAAATTCACACGTTGCCAAAGCCATAGCACGATATTCTGCTTTTGCACTCGACCTAGCAACAACCTCCTGTTTCTTACTTTTCGAAGATACTAGGTTTCCTCCAACCAGAACACAATATCTTGAAGTAGACTGTCTATCAGAAGGAGAACCTGCCCAATCAGCATCAGAATATCCGACTACTTGAGTATGACCTCTGTCCTTATACAATAGTCCTTTACCTGGAGCTCCCTTAATATACCTGAGAATTCGGACTACTGCATCCCAATGGCTATCGCAAGGAGACTGTAAAAACTGATTGACAACACTGACTAAGAAAGAAATATCTGGGCAAGTGATAGTGAGATAATTAACTTTTTCCACTCGCTTGTAGTATCTTCCAGGATCAGCAAGAGGCTCCCCCTGTTCTGGTAAGAGCTTTACATTAGGGTCTATAGGAGAATCTATAGGTTTACAATCAAACATCCAAGTTTCTTCCAGAATGTCTAACACATACTTTTGTTGAGAGATAACAATACCAGAACTGGACAGAGCAACTTCTATGCCAAGAAAATATTTAAGTAACCCCAAGTCCTTAGTTTAAAAATGATGGAAAAGATGTTTCTTCAATTGAATAATACCATCTTGATCATCACCTGTAATAACAACATCATCCACACAGACAACCAAGTATACACATCTCTCATGTTATGTGTGTTTATAAAAAACCGAATGATCAGACTCACTATGAGTCATACCAAAGTCTTGAATGACAGCACTGAAACGACCAAACCAAGCTTGAGGAGACTGCTTCAACCCATATAGTGAGCGACGGAGTTTACAAACCTGCCCAGACTCCCTTTGAGCAACAAACCTAGGAGGTTGCTCCATATAAATCTTCTCCTGAAGCTCACCATATAAGAAGGCATTCTTAATGTCCAGTTGATACAACGGCTAGTGGCGCATAGCTGCTATAGAGAGAAACAAACGCACAGAGGACATCTTAGCAACAGGGGAAAAAGTGTCACCATAGTCAAGACCATAAACTTGAGTATACCCTTTGGCAACCAAACGGGACTTAAGGCTATCAACCTGTCCATCAAGACCCACCTTGACAGTATAGATCCACCAACAGCCGACAAGAGATTTCCCTGGGGGTAAAGGAAACAAATCCCAAGTACCATTGGAATGCAAAGCAGTCATCTCATCCACCATTGCTTGTCGCCACCTTGGATCAGAAAGTGCCTCACTAACAGTCTTAGGTACTGAAACAGAGGATAAGGAAGACACAAAAGCACAAAAAGGAGATGAGAGACGGTGATAGCTAAGAAAATTATAAATGGGGAGAGGATTGCGAGAAGAATGGGTATCTTTTCGAAGGGCAATAGGAAGCAGATCCTCAGAAGGCAGGACCGTAACAGGTGGAGAGACTGGAGCAGGATGTGAGGCAGCAGGAGTCGCTGAAGTAGTAGGAGATACGGGAGAAGATATGGGAACAACATCTCCATCGAGAGGAGACCGAGGCTAATGACGCCGATGATAAACCTGCAATGGGGTAGAAGAAGGAACATGGAGAATAGGAGCAGGAGGACTCGTAGGAAGAGGGATTGCCTCAGAAATGGGTTGACACTTGGAATGAGGCGAAGAGTAGAAAGGAGACGACTTAAAGAAGGTAACATCCGCCGAAAGAAAATAGTGGCGGGTGTCAGGAGAATAACACCGATAACCTTTCTGAAGGCGAGAGTAACCAAGAAAAATGCACTTAATGGACCGAGCAGACAATTTATCTTGACTGGGAGACAGGTTATGGACAAAGCAGGTGCAATCAAAGACACGGGGAGGAAGAATATATAATGGTTGATTAGGAAACAAGAGAGAGTGGGGAATCTGGTGCTGAAGAACCGAGGAGGGCATCCTGTTAATGAGATAGCAAGCAGCAAGGACAACTTCAGCCCAAAAACGAAAGGGGACATGATGATGTAGAAGAAGAGTGCGAGCAGTTTCAATCAAATGTCTGTTTTTACGCTCAGCAACCCCATCCTGCTGTGGTGTATATGCACAAGACGACTGATGCAAGATCCCTTGAGAAGACATAAAGGTAGTAAACGGAATAGAAAAATACTCAGGGGCATTGTCACTGATCAATACTTGGACAAAGGTATGAAATTGGGTTTTGATTTCAGTACAAAAGGATTCAAAAATTGAGAATAACTCAGAACGATTTTTCATTAAATATAACCATGTGCAACGAGAATAATCATCGATAAACGTTACAAAATATTGAAAACCCAAAACAGACAAGACACGACTAGGACCCTAGACATCAGAATGATCTAAAGCAAACGGGGACACAACCCGATTATTGACACGCTTTGGAAAAGAAGTGCAAGATTATTTTTCAAGTTGACAAGACTCACAATGAAAAGACGCCAAACTAGAAAAATTGAGGACCATCTTTAGCAACCGCTTTGGACCCATTGGCTAATGTTACAGAAGGTAAAGAAATAGAATTAGTAAAATGAGAGAACAAATTGGGATTACCAGAGATATGGTTAAAAACACTTGAGTCCAGGACCCATGATCCCAAAGAGGATGATTGAGCGAGACAGGCAGTGGAATCACCAGAGTGGGCAACAAAAGCAACTGTGGATGAGGTTTGCTAGGGCGCCTTATACTTGAGATAATCATCATAGTCAGCCCCAGTGAGAAGGACAAATTGCGGTGGATGACCATCAAAGGACTCAGATCGAGAACCATCAGCATGAGCAACATTAACACGAGGAGGGCGGCCATGCAACTTATAACATTGTTCCTTAGTATGCCCCCACTTGTGACAGTAGTTACACTTGGGGCGTTTGCCCCGATTACCACAATCTCCTCCTTGTTCACCACTACTCTGAACCGGTGAAGCCATGACTGTATGATCACCTGCAGAAGAGGGAGGCACTGTAGGAACAGATGAAACCCAAAGAAGACGAGAATACACTTCATCCATAGTAGGTACAGTAGAACTAGCAAGAATCTGATCACGAACAGGAGCAAGCTTAGGACCAATGGCAGCAAGAGTACACACCATGAAGAACTTATCCCGCTGAGCTAGATCCTCTGCAGCAGTCTTACCAGCAGGTAACAAGGAGTTAAATTCAGCTTTAATAGAGGCCATCTGACCAAGAAAATCAGGAAGAGTCAAACTCTATTGTCGTAAACTGAGCAGATTAAACACCACTGAATACAAGCGTTGAATGTTGTTAGTGTATAACGCCTTGGCCTAAGCCCACAATTCACAGCACGTGGTATAGTTAGTATAGATCGATGAAGAGAGGGATCAATTGACTGCCACAAGAGATTTAATAACAAAGCATCATCTCTCTGCCACTTAGGTTTATTTGTGGTCATATTCTCGGCCTTGGTAGTCAGATGATCTTGTAAACCTTGACCCATACACCATAGTTCAACCACCTTGGACCAAGAGATATAATTGGAACTGCCCATCAACTTCTCAGTAGCAATGGCTGAATAAGGAGACAAAATACTAGAGAAGGAGCCAGATTCATTGGTACCAGCCATGTTGGACAAAAAAAAAGGAGCCCTACAAGATCAATAGATTTGAAACAAACGGGTTAAATAAGCCAAAAAATAAAGGCTGGATGACCTGTTTATTGGCGAGTGAGTCACGCATGTAATGTTTCTAGCGCATGACATGTCCAACGAACTTTTGACCACCACTGGCAAGCTCGCCTCTCTTTGATCTATGCGAGTATGCTTCCATATTGACAAAAAAAAAACCTTCAATGACAAATTTCTAAAAGCCCAAAAACCTTTTGGAAACCAAGATGAAAATCTGGTTTGCCCATTTTTGGCGATCCAGTTCGCTACCTAGAGCGACTTGGGTTGCTTTCGACTAGCAAATTGGGACGTTTGACCCAAGTTGCAGTACCAAGGGTGATACCATGACCCTGGCTTCTATGATTAGGCCTCAAATTTTGTGACATTCCTTGAAAACAAAAATAAAGAAAGAAAAGCATAAACAATTTTATCATCACAACAATACTTAAAAGGATTTTATGGACAGATAATGGGACTAAATATAGGATCATGTGACTGACTTAAATTTTTTGTCCAATAGAATTCCTCAATTTGAATAAGCACATGGCTATATGCTGACATAGCCTTAGGGCCCCAAAAATGCTAAATTGGTTAGAAAGTTTAAAGTTGCTACCAAGGCTCGTCCTTGTGTAAAGCATGCATGTGGTCACCAAATGGATAGCATGCAAAAACAATGCTAAACATCAAAAGTAAAGTTATGGAATTGGAAGTGCCCATATGCATTCACAAATTATATTGGTTAGAAAGTTTGATGTACATTCTTGGTTACTTTCTGAAAAAGCTAAAGCTTTTGAGAGAAGTAGTTAGAAACATTGTATCAGAGTTGTAGTTCCAAGAGGGCTTATGTTCCATTCTTGTTATGCATGCTTGTGTCCCTCCCATAATAATTGATTTTTTTTTGTGCACCCTTGTTCTGTGTGTGGCAATGCACCTTAAGTTTAGTGAATCCACATGCAGCCATGTGGTTGTGAGTGAGTGAGGGAGAGTATTAGAAAGCTAGACATACATTGTTTAGCCATTTATTAACAGCTTATGCTTTCTGGCCTCATAGTTCCAAATATGTCCTGGGATGTAAAATATTCCCTTTAAAACAATTATTGTCAGAGTGTTGGAAAGTACTAATGTGAATCTCTGAAAGAACAATAGTTGCAGCTTTGTCATAAATGGGACTCTATTAATTATATTGTTTACTACCAGTGCTGCAACTCATGCATCAACTAAGGATGTGCAAATGGACAGTGGCCAGTGAGCTAGAGCCTCTTTTAGAGATGAATAGAATACGTGTCTCCATGCACATAGTGATATTGGTATCCATGATACTGAAAACTGCTGAAGGATAAAACAAAGAGAGAACATGTAAAACCTGAAAAGAAGTGTAGAGTGTTGGAAGGAACGGATGATCCAGCAGTGAAATGATTTCCCTCTCAATGCATGCTCTGTGCACCTGCAAAATGGCTCTACATGCCTTAATTCATAAGAAAGCAATGATATGAAGTGATTATATATGGTACATCATCAAGGAATGTCTAGCAATGCCAGAAACTGCAAATTTCCTAGAGGAGAAATCCATTTAAATCTACACAATTCAAATTTTTATGTTTAAAATACATCATAGCGTGACTAAAATAGTGCTGTAAACCTGTAATAAGACATTGTATGATAAGTACTGATCCTGGCAAGTTAAACAAGTCATGGCCCTATGAGCAAAACAAGTGAAAAAGTAGACTGCATATGGGACACAAGATAAAAATTTGGGTATTGGTACTTCTATCAACTTTACAATGCTACATGTCTCTTTCTTCATCAAGTAACAAGATACAGTAACTTGTCTACCATCAACTTTACATGCACAATCTACATCAAGAAGAACCTCTAACACATAGTGAACGGAATGGAGAATATGGCCCATTTGTAGGACAGATTTAATATACCTTAAAATTCAGTAAACATCTGGATGCGCAGCAGAGTCTGTGATTAACCTCAATAAGTGAATTTGTTGGTGTAGAACTCACATGCTTGTTTGTTTAGGTACATAAAAATCTTTTTTTTTTTTCTCTAAGATATAAAGATGTCTTTATTCAGTAAACATCTAAAGGCAAGATATTCCAGCACCTTTTTCCAAATCCACAAATGTGATACAGCAGTGATCTTACAACTGCTTCATTTAATGAATAAAGTATGTTACAGTAATGGCTGTACCAAAGTAACGTAGCTACTGGTAAACCAATCTTTAGGAGACTGGTTTTAATCCTGAAGTGCTTTTCATTTAACTGACAAGCATTGCCCACAGTAGGATAATAAGAGAACTATGGTCGGATATCTTTACATACTTCTTCCTCCAAATCACCACAAAGAAATGCATTCTTTGCATCAAGTTCCTGTGAGGGAATCCCAAATAGGAACACAAGAAGAAATAAATGGATTATAACAGTTTATGTTGAGCTGAGAAAGAAAATCACGTTCTTGGTTGATAAATAAAATAAGACAGATGGAAGGTGCCATAAATTGGTCAATTACTATCATAAATATAATAGACAAGAACATTTTAGGAACTATCTATCCAAGGGCAAAAATAAATCATCCATAATAAACTAAGAAAAAAATAACAAAAGAAAAAAAGGTTAAATTCCTTCTTAACCACAAAAAATAAGAAAATGAGGCTTCAAGCAACAAATCAAAATCTGAAAAATCTCTAAATGCTCTTCCCTAAATTCACTCTAAATGCACCACATGAAGTAAAAAGAACTGATCATCTAAATACACTCCAACCTTGTCTCAAGCACCCCAATCGAGATAATATAAGAGGTTTAACAGGGATGCCAGTAATATTCAGATTTTTTAATGATAGCGGCATTTTGTCATTTGGACCCATGAAGGCATTTTGGTAATTTTAAACGCAAACTTGGGAAAAAGGGAGGAAAGTGGTCAAAACTTTTACTTTGAAGTCTAGTTATCCAAAATGATGTTTAAGTTTGAAAATCCGTGGAATGTTGGCTAAAATATGAATTTGTGGGAAAAATGGGAAAACAGCTTAAAAATCCAAATTAAATATGAAAAACAGTAGATAATTTTTGAAAATTATGGAAAAATTCTATAAAGGGTTTTTGAGGTGGAAATTACTGAACTATGATAATTGGGGAATTTTGGAATCTTCAAATATTTTTAGCAATTAGGAAAGATGCTCACAATAGGAAAGATAATGTTTAAAAATCAGGAAATTTTCTGAAAAGTTCCTGAAAAATATATGAGAGGATAAGGGAATTTTAAAGCTGATACATGTCAAGAATGTCTTAGGGATATGGGATAAACTTCAAAACTGCTTCTTTGATAAACAAGGATACTTAGGAAAAAAATCAAAAGATATATCCTTGGACTTAATAAATTTATAGTGACATATCTGTTCAAGAGATAAGATGTTTTATCAACAAATTGGGCTGATTTGGTTGAGAGGAAAGGGAAAAATCTATTTTAAAATTCAAAAGTTTCTTTATCCAGGTGGCTACTCTTGAGCTCTACAAAGAGTCTATTGAGGGAGACATGAATTTGAGTTAGAGGACATTTAGGACTTCGAATTTCCTAGTTAATTCACGCCAAAAAGTGGTCAGAGAACAGTGAAGAACTAGCAAAAAGTTGCTTTGTCAACACTGCCAGAGAATGAAGTTGGTTGTCAGAGCAACTTCTCGAGACATTTCTGTGAAATTGGACGGAAAAGCTTAAAGTCTTATTCACATATAGCCCTAGTTATAGGGTTGAATATTTACAGCCTAAGAAAGATTACAAGAAGGAAGATTACAATAAAACACGTTAGGAAAGTATCCTAATTTGAAATTAGGAAACTGTCCGAAAGAACAAGATTTAGAAAATTTAGAAACTTCCTAAAAGGCATAGCATTCTAGAAGCAGACGTATAAGGCTGCTTTCCTTTTCGTCTTGAATGGTGCTTTCCTTTTCTCCTTGATCTTCAGTCAACAATTTCCGATGACTCTAGCTACCTTCCATTGGTGGAAAAAGGTGGTTCCTATTCCATGAAGAGTGGGCTACATTGTAGAAGTGATTCGGTAGGCCAATGACACTCCAGTGACTAGAAAATCGAGTGGAATGTAGGCAAAAAATAACAAAAAGCTTTCACTGTTTGGAAGAAAATAGAGAGGAGTTGCATTACACTTTGGCAATCTTTTTCTACACCTAGAAATGTAAATTCTCTATGTTTTTCATTTCACATGGCAGGCACAATGAGTTGTTTTAATGCATTAAATTATTGCAAAGTATGTTATGTATGTTTTTAAGCTTTGTTTGACCTAGTACATATAGGCTACGCCTATCTTGAGGCCTATAGAGGTGCTTCCCAAGCATAGTTGAGTTGGATCTAAATATGCTAGAGAAGATGTTTGATTCATGGTTTGCTAACTGATGTTAAAGTGCATGAATTTATATAAGTCATGAACAGGTTGTATGATGCTTGAATTTGAATGCTTGTATGTGCATGGAGGATTTACTGTGTGTACCTCTTTATTAACATTTTTCAGGTTGAAGATTTGCCAAAGGCAAGAAGAGAACAAACGGCAAGCCTTTTAGCACTCTCTCCCTTGTTTGATCATCTCTCTTATTTCCTACCTAAACTTTAATTTAGAAATTGTAATGAATCATATTTTTGAAATATTTATTTTATTTTGGAGGAGGCCAATAAAGGCTCTTGTGAGGAGAGTGGATGGAATGGAACAAGTATTTAACAAAAGAGGTAGAGGAAGACCAAGAAAAACTTGGTGGGAGACACTTAGGTTTGATATTAATTATATGGGCCTTACAGATTATAAGGCCATAGATTAAAATAAATGGAAAGCTAGAATTCAGGTAGCTAACCCCACATAATGGGATAAAGGCTTGGTATGTTGTTGCTTACTTTATTTTGGAGCTTTGAGTTTGATATGAACATCTGATGGAATTTTGGAGATTAAGAGTGTTGGAGAGTCCAAGAATCCTAGCAGCAAGAGGAAACTAATCCGATGAAGAATAGAGGATCAAAAGCAGTGAAGATAAAACTCCTAAAAATCAGGATAGATAATAGGAAAAGATAAGAGTAAAAAGTAGTAATTATCTTGATCAATTTGTACTCTAAATCTGTTGTATTTTATCTCCTAATTAGTAGGACTAGATAGCATAGAAACTTGTATAAGTAGAGTTCCTATCCTTAAATGAAGGTATCGAGATTTTTCATCTCATTGCTCGATCCAAATCTTAAGTTCCTGGTTTAGGAACTGATTGTGTTCATGGTATCAGAGCTCGGTTCTTAATAACCAAGACTCTCGATCAACATGGTTGGTATCAATCCAGCAACCTCATCTCCTACGATAGAAGAATCCTCTCGTAGCTCAGTCCCTCAACCACCGATCACACAGGCAACCATGACTCCTGCCAACATTCTCACCATGGATAGCCAAACGTTGCGGATTACACAACACAAGTTAAACAGAAGAAACTTCAGGGAATGGTTTCAGTCCGTGACCTCGGTGATCAAAGGCAAAGGAAAGTTCGGTTACCTCACTGGGGCGATCCCAACTTCTCCAGAAGAGTCAACCAAATACCAGCGATGGGAAGTGGAAAACTCCATTCTCATGGCATGACTGATCAACTCAATGGAATCAAAGATAGGCCGAACCTATCTATTCTACAAGACTGCCAAAGAGGTATGGGATGCAGTCCAAGAATTATACTCTGATCTTGAAAACACAACCCAGTGTTTTGAGATCAGAGCCGCTATTAGGACTGCAAAACAAGGTGGTCTAGGGGTCACATAATACTACAACAACCTAGTAGAGCTGTGGCAAGAGATGGACTTGTTCTATGATCCAAAGTGGGAGTGCTCAGGTGACAGTCAAAAGTACAACCGAATGTTGGAGAAAGAGCAGGTATTTGACTTCCTCCAAGGCTTGAATTCAGACTTGGATGAAGTAAGAGGTCGACTTCTAGGGATCAAACCATTGCCAACTATCAGGGAAGTGTTTGCGAAAGTCAGAAGAGAGGAAAGCAAGAGACAGGTTATGCTGACTCAACCAGAACCAAATACCGGTTCTGCTCTTGCTGCATCTAAGAGGGAAGAAGGCTCTAAGGCCAAACAGTGGTGTGAACACTGTAACAAACCCTATCATACGAAGCAAACATGTTGGAAACTTCATGGAAAGCCACCAAATTGGCAACCAAAGGGCAAGAAGGAGAAGGAAAGACAAGCATATGTGGCTGCAAGTATTCAGAATACAGCAACAACAAGTGCTCAGACAATAGAAAAAGGTATGGGTTTAAATCTTACAGCTGATCAGATGGAGTTTTTACAACAATTGTTGAATGGCACCTATATTTCAAAGGAATCAGATGGAATTACAGCCAACACATCAATGCCTGTAGCACAAAGAGGTAATTCAGTGGTCTCCTTAACTACTAGAAGAATGAGTGAGTGTTATTGGATTGTAGATATTGGAGCATCCGATCATATGACCGGATCTACTACCATACTTAAAAATTTTCAGGTAAAAGAGAAGGAACTAACGATTTTAATGGCAGATGGAACCATATCCTCGGTTAAGGGAAGAGGAAGTGTGTGTGTGGCTGGTTTAAATCTTGATTTAGTTTTGTATGTGCCAAATTTAAAATGTAGCCTGCTATTAGTGAGTAAACTCACTAAGGATTTGGATTGCATTGTAACTTTCTTTCCTTCATATTGTATTTTTCAGGACTGGTCCACGGGGAAGATGATTGGCAGTGTTGAGGAAAAAGAAGGTCTTTATTGGATAGTGGACAACAAGCCTCCTCCTAGTTAGTTAGCTCCTAGTTTTTCTCTTTCAGTTAGCTTGAATTCTGAAATTTTGTTATGGCATAGACGCCTTGGTCACCCTAGTTCTCAATATTTGAAACAACTATATCCCGATTTATTCATCAATAAAAACGACTTGGTTCTCAATTGTGATCATTGTATTCTTGCCAAACAAACTCATGGTTCTCATCAACCAAAACCGTATACTCCTTCCAAACCATTTTACTTGATCCATAGCGATATTTGAGAACCAGCTAGGGTTCCAAACTTGAGTGGTGCTAGATGGTTTGTGACCTTCATAGATGACCACACAAGAGTATGTTGGGTATACCTAATGAAAGAAAAATCTGAAGTTTGTGCAATTTTTCAGAACTTTCACAAGTTGATTCTAAACTGATTTCAGTCCTCTATTTGCATTCTTAGGGTTGATAATGGCCGAGAATATTTTTCATATCCTTTCACTCAATACCTCACCACAAATGGAATCTTACATCAAAGCACATGTCCCTATACACCCCAACAAAATGGAGTGGCTGAAAGAAAGAATCGTCATTTGCTTGAAGTGGCTAGAGCCCTAATGTTTACTAGTTCAACTCCAAACAAATATTGGGGTGAAGCTGTCCTAACAGCCTCTTACTTGATCAATAGGCTGCCAACCAAAGTTCTAAAATATCAAACTCCATTGCACAACCTCATGTCTATCTTTCCTCATGTTAGGATATTCAATACTATTCCTCCAAAAGTCTTCGGATGTGTGGTGTATGTCTACTAAACAAACCCTAATCGCCACAAACTTGAACCCAAGACATTCAAGTGTATATTTATTGGGTACACACCTACACAAAAGGGTTACAAGTGTTATTGTCCTACATCACAAAATTTCTCTGTCTCTTGTGATGTAACATTTGATGAAACTAAATTCTACCACTCTAGTAAACAATCACAAACCGGGGACAACCATTGGGATCCTACTGTTTTAATACCAGTCATCCTACCTATTTCCTCTTCTATTCCAAGAGAAGATCCGGTTCAACCAGATACTGCTGATTGTTCTCAACCAGCCACCTGCAACCCAAATAACCCCGAATTGGTACCTGCCTCAAGCCGTAAACCTATTCATCCATCATCAGAACTAGTGGAGACTGATATAGAAGGAGACTTTAGTCCTAAAAAACCTATTAAGGTATATTCAAGGAGATAGAAACAACCAGATTCTCAAATCAGCTAATCGTTTGAACCAAGGACAGGTCCACCAAGTGAAGAAAACAGCGACTTGAATTTGCCGATTGCCATCAGGAAAGGGATAAGGTCCTGTGCAAAACATCCAATATCAAATTACCTAACCTATTCCAAGTTATCTCCTCAGTTTAAAGCTTTCACTACAACTATAGATGAAGTGTCTATCCCAGGCAGTATACAAGAAGCTTTGAGAGATCCAAACTGGAAAAAGGCTGTGATGGAAGAAATGAAGGCATTGGAGAGCAATCAAACATGGGAACCGGTTGATATACCAAAAACAAAGAAGATTATAAGCTGCAAATGAGTGTTTACCATCAAGTACAAATCAGATGGAAGTATAGACCGCTATAAGGCAAGGCTACTTGCCCAAGGGTACTCTCAAACCCACGGGATAAATTATGAGGAAACTTTTGCTCTGGTAGCAAAACTAAATTCAATTAGGGTGCTGCTATCTATTGCTGTAAATTTAGACTGGGAGTTGTTCCAATTCGACATCAAGAATGCATTCCTAAATGGTGAGTTGGAAGAGGAAGTATATATGAAGATTCCACCTGATTTTGAGGATAAAGAAGCAATTGGAAAGGGATGCAAATTACATAAATCTCTTTATGGTTTGAAACAATCCCCTAAAGCATGGTTTAAGAAGTTCAGCTCAACTTTGAAACAATTTGGCTATAAGCAAGGTGAGGCAAACCATACTCTATTCATTAAAACTGGAGATGGAAAAAGATGCATCTTAATAGTATATGTGGATGACATTATCATTATAGGGGATGATATTGATGAAATGGCAGCCCTAAAACAGAGACTAAAAGAAGAGTTTGAGGTAAAAGACTTGGGAAAAATGAAATACTTTCTAGGGATGGAAGTAGCAAAGAGCAAAGAAGGCATGATAATATCCCAGAGAAAGTATACTCTTGATCTTCTAAAAGAAACAAGAATGCTTGGGTGCAAACCAAAATATACTCCACTAGAAAGAAATTGGAAGTATGAAAAAAAAGATGATGATCCCACAGTCGACAAGGGAAAGTATCAACGGCTTGTTGGAAGATTAATTTATCTCTTCTTAACACAACCAGAGATAGCTTACTCGGTGAGCATCATAAGTCAGTTTATGCATGCTCCAACTCAACAACATTTGACAGCTGTTTATCACATTTTAAGATACCTAAAAGGCACACAGGAAAAGGATTGATATTCCAAAAGACTAATGAAAGAGCTGCTGAAGGTTTTTCCAATGCAGATTGGGCAGGTTTAGTAACTGATAGTCGGTCTACATCAGGCTTTTGTACAAAGTTATGGGGAAACTTAGTCACATGGAGAAGTAAGAAGCAAACCGTTGTGGCAAAAATTGGTGCAGAAGCAGAATTTAGAGCAGTCGCCCAAGGGATTTGTGAACTAATTTGGATAGTGAGACTAATGGAGGATCTACAAATGCCTCTAACCAAACCAATGAGGCTATATTGTGATAGCAAATCGGCCATAAGTATTGTCAACAACCCGGTGCAACATGATAGAATGAAGCATGTTCGGATTGATCGAAGTTTCATCCAACGAGAGATTGAAGAGGGAGATATAAGGCTGATATATATTCCCATAGCAGATCAAGTAGCAGATGTTCTCACAAAATCAATGGCAAGACTAGGCTTCGAGATTCTCATTAACAAGCTAGGAATGAGAAATATCTATTCCTAGGCTTGTGGGGGAGTGTTGGAGAGTCCGAGTGTTCGAGAATCCTAGCAGCTAGAGGAGACTAATCCGATGAAGAATAGAGGATCAAAAGCAGTGAAGATAAAACTCCTAAAAATCAGGATAGATAATAGGAAAAGATAGGAGTAAAAAGTAGTAATTATCTTGATCAATTTGTACTCTAAATCTGTTGTATTTTATCTCCTAATTAGTAGGACTAGATAGCATAGAAACTTGTATAAGTAGAGTTCCTATCCTTGAATGAATGAAGGTATCGAGATTTTTCATCTCATTGCTCGATCCAAATCTTAAGTTCCTAGTTTAGGAACTGATTGTGTTCAAAGAGTTATCAAAAACTTATGTTTATGTAGGTTTTTACTAAGTCTTTAGATGAAAGATTGAATGATTATATGATTGAATGTCTTGTTCAGGTTATAGTCTTAGATTTTGAATGATCATATGATTGGTTACTTTGAGGTTTTAGTCTTAAATGTCTATTGAAGAATTTATATGGTGATTTGATTATTTGGTTGGAGCAAATTCGACAAAGAGGACCGAAAATAAAGAAAAAAAAAAGAAGAAGATGAACTAGGTACTTTAACACATTGATAGATTTGGAAATCTTCAAAGAAAAATGGGAAAACCCATCTTAGGGGCAAGATAAAATTCCAGATACATCAGAGATACTTTGATATTTTATCCTGACCTCATTTAAATTTGGGTGTAAAAAGAGTACATTTGTTATGTGAATAAATTCGGAATTTATAGTCTACCTAGAAAGGTTTCCGGATACTGACATCAGAGAAAGATGTAGTTTAAAAGGGCTCAAAACACTTTTGAAAAATTCTGTAAAAATAGGATGGATGTCCAAAATTGTCAGTACGTCTATTTGGAAATTTTGGTACCATTTGAAAACCATTTAGTTGGTGATAGGAGGTCAAATCCGAAAGGGTGTACTGTGAACACTAAAAGTTATGAATTGTTTTAGGGTGTAAATGAGTTCATAAAATTCTCTAAAAATTATAAGAGATGCCTAAGAGTCCCAGGACTGTTCCAGTAAAATTTTGTAACAGAAATAAATTTGTCTGATCCCAGAAAAGTTTTTGGATATGGGATTTTAAGGATTTGAAAAATTGGATGTTATGCCAAAAGGGGATATTTTTGGTCATATCATTGAGGAATTATAGTTAAAATTTAATCAGCTATATTATATGTGTAATTATGCTTCCACTATATCATGTGGAGTTTTCAGTACTATCAGGTGATTAAATTGGAAAGTCGTTTTTCTTGGAAAAGAACTTAAGTACTATGTAATTGAGAATTAGTGCTTAGGTATTTAGATTAAAAATTGAGTACAAGGAGATAAAAGAAAATTACCCGACACATCTTCCACTGATGGCTCCACATGACATTGCAATGAAAGAGGTGATCTACCAACTAGTTGCTCTTCTTACACCTGAATCCTCCAAAATAGCCTCTAATTCCATAGGTTACCTTAACCAGAATGGCACCTAAAGTAGTTGTCCAGACAAAACAGGCCATGTAGAAAGAAGCCCACAATCTGCAGAAATCCTTCCGTTCCAAGGGGAGCTTAACCTTGCCTTATTACAAAGGTACTGGAACCACAGAACAAACAAGCTAAAAATAGCACTCCTCCTAATGGACCTTTCACAATCCTTGCCCCTTGTCTAGTCATTGGTGATCTTGAAGCGAAATGTAGAAAATAGCCAACAAGCCAGTCTTCCAGTCTAAGAAATTTCACCTAAACAACAGGAAGAACACTATCTTCCAATGAGAAAGTGAAGCATGATTCCAATAAGACTATCTTAAGCTGCTAGAGAAGATATAAGAGCACCTCACACAGGGACCCATGGCCGCCCCAAATTCAACAGACGTCACCTTGAACCTATTAGACACCAAAAACAGAATGAGCTTGTGAAACTCATTCCAAACACAAATTATTGCCTCCCTAAAAAGCCCAATTCCAGATAAAGGAGATCCAATGGGATCGTGCTTCCTATACATTGGCCTCTTCCAAAATTATTTCTTCTCAAAAGTAAAAGTCTGCAGCTTACCTTGAAGAGATTAACTTTCCTATACCAAGTGAGGAAGACAGACTTTGTCCCAGCTAGGAAGATAGCATTTGAAATTATCCCTAATATCCTTCTCATGCCATAAAGAACATCCTATACTGGCTGCTGCATCTTGAAACTGGCAATTTCATACTATTTCCACAACCTACTCAACAAAAGATCTCATACAACACAACCAATAAAGTTGCATACCATAATAGTCAAACTATGGGTATAACCAAATCAAATAGTTGATTGACTAACATAACAAGGGCAATATGAAGAGGGAACCCAACTCAGCGAATCCTAATATGATTTAAAATACTCCCCTCAACATCAATATCACCCTTTAATACCCTGCCAATTTGTCCAAAAAAGTACCAGCATGTGCCAATAATAAGAAGCTAGTTCAAAATCTCACAACTTGAGAAAAATCTCAAGGAATAATCACAAGAGTAGAGATCAATCCAACAATTAGAAACTAAATGCAATAAAGCAACAAAGAATAGCCAACAACTAAAAGGAGGAAAGTGGCTGGAACTCACTGTTAGAGAGAGAGAGAGAGAGAGGGCTTAGCTACACTCAACAAAAGACAAAACTCATAAAAAGTAAAGAGCAAAACAAGAAATCTCTACTGGTTTAGTCAGCACCTATGAAGAGTAGTCCAAGTATCAATATTCTACAACAGCCCCAAATTAAAGACACCTAGAAAATACACTATTTTCCAAAAATAAATAATATTTTAAAGGCAATATCAATTAAAATCTAAAAGAATTGGAGGACAAACTGGGCATAGTTCCCCTACTTAATCATACTAAGCATTTTTTAATCTTTTTCTGTTATTAATTATTTTTGTTTGGCTAGATGACAAGTGCAGAATCAAGATGTAACACCACAAGTCCCACATTTGGCAGTGGAGCAGGCATGTCTTAAATAAACCCCAGAGCTAATTTGGGCAAGAACCAATGGTATTTTGACTGGTATTATAGCTGACCTATATCCATTGTCATGCATGGTATGTGAATCCAACAAGGGGTTTGTAGTTAGGTAGGATGTGATGCGAAGGCTCAAAGAAGGGTGTTTTTCACAGCCCAATATCAGACTTGTAACATACTGAGGAAGCTGAGGGTATATATTATTTGGTTCAGTCACAACCCAATGTCATAATTGAATTGTTGAGTTTGCCTAGAGTTTTTGATGTGGTAGAAGATTAGTGATGTTAATCTCTATCGGCTGGAAGATTTAGATCAAAATAGGGCTTTTAAATATAAGTGTAATTACTTTGTATTTTGAGGGCCTAATTGTAATTTCCCATAGTAGTTAGTTACCTTGGGAATCTCGCCATTCTCTATTTATAGAAGGGCGAGGTAGGCAGTCGGATAGATGATAGAGAGCTTCTGGTTTGTCTATGTTCGAGTGAGGAGCTTCCGTTCTTGAGGGAGAGAAAGGCAGTGTAGTCTTGTGTATTCCTTTGGGAGAATGTGTGCTTGTACTCGGAGAGATAGATGATTGTTTAGAAGCTTGTTGTACTGGTCATTGTCATCCTAATAAAGGCTGTTCGAGTGGGTGTTGATTGCTAGATGTAGGTTTGCCAAAAGGCATTCCGAACCAGGGTATATCTTGTCTCTGTTTGGTTTGTTTTCTTTCCTAATTTCTGTTTCTGTGAAGTTGCTTTGTGTTCGGTAAGGAGATCTCATTGGTTAGCTTTGGTTAAATCAGTCCTAATCTTCAACAATCTGGTGTCAGAGCCATCCTTCGTCCAAGATAAGTCTTCTTGATACTTTTCTTGATATCTTTCTTGTTTTTTATTAGACTCTAGTTCTAATTATGGCTGCAACAAGATATGATATAGAAAAATTCACTGGCCAAAATGATTTCGGCCTTTGGAGAATTAAAATGAAGGCGCTTCTAGGAAACTTAGGACTGAAAGGAGCATTAGAAGAAGAGAAAAAATTACCTGAAATTAGTACCCTTGAACAGAAAAAAGAATATAGTAAACAGAGGGAAGAAATAGATGAAAAGGCATATAATACTTTAATTCTCAGTCTTGGTGACAAGGTTCTTCGAGAGGTCTCAAAGATGACCACTGCCCTATCCTTATGGAATAGGTTAGAAACCTTGTATTTGACCAAAAATCTTTCCACCCGGCTGTTCTTAAAAACTAGGTTTTTCTCATTTAAGATGGGAGAGGGGCAAAAACTGCAAGAACATATAGATGACTTCACAAAGTTATGTTTAGATCTTGAAAATATTGATATAAAATATGATGATGAGTATAAGGCTCTTGTCTTATTGCACTCTTTACCAAGATCTTATGAGATTTTTGTTGATATATTAAAACACGGTAGAGATAACCTATCTCTAGATGATGTTATTGGAGCTTTAAACTCCAAGGAACTTCAACAAAAGTTAGAAGTCAAGAATTCTATAGGAGATGCCCTTACAGTTAGGTCAAGAACAAAAAAGAGGGATCAAAAGACCAAAGGAAGGTCTAGATCAAAGTCTAAAAATGGTAAGAAAACAGTAAGGTGTTTCTTATATCATGAAGAAGGTCATATTAAGAGAAATTGCCCAAAGAAAAAGAAGGAATTTCATAATAAAGGGAATCCTGAAATATCATCCTCAATCTGTGAATTTGATTATGATAGTGCTGATGTTCTAGTTGTGTCAAAAACTGAGGACAAACAGGCTTGGGTATTAGATTCTGGTTGTTCCTTCCATATGACTCCTCGTAAGGATTGGTTCCTAAGCTTTAGGGACATAGATGGGGGAAAAGTCCTTTTAGGAAATAACCAGGAATGTAAAATCAAATGGATTGGGGATGTTAAAATCAAAATGCATGATGGAATAATCAGGACATTGGCTGCTGTAAGATATGTACCAGATTTGAAGAGAAATCTGATAT
Source organism: Diospyros kaki (assembly GCA_036245055.1). Lineage (NCBI taxonomy): Eukaryota > Viridiplantae > Streptophyta > Magnoliopsida > Ericales > Ebenaceae > Diospyros > Diospyros kaki. The sequence continues at coordinate 41,933,113 of BSEG01000012.1, forward strand.
CCCTTGGGGAATTAGACAAAAACAGATACTCCTATAGAGGAGTTGGTGGAGTCCTTAAGATAGTGAAAGGATCTCTCACATGCATGAAGGCTATCCTTCAAAATGGCATATATATGTTGCAGGCCTCCACTGTAGAGGGAGAGGCAGCATTAGGAAAGGGAAAAGCCTATGGGCAGTCTAGATTGTGGCACTATAGGATGGCTCACATCAGTGAGCAAGGGCTTAAAGAATTGGCTAAGCAAGGGATTTTAAGTACTGAGAAATTTACAGCTATAGACAAATGTGAAACATGCATTTTTGGAAAATTAGTAAAGGCAAAATTTCCTAAAAAGGCTACTCACTCCACTAAGGCCCCCTTAGAATATATCCATTCTGATTTGTGGGGCCCTTCCCAAACCTTATCTCATGGTGGAGCTAAGTATTTCCTATCCATAATTGATGATTATTCTAGAATGGTTTGGGTTTATGTTTTAAAATCAAAGGATAAAACTTTTGAAACTTTTAAAACTTGGAAAACCATGATAGAAAATCAGAAAGGAAACAAAATTAAAATCATTAGGACTGACAATGGTTTAGAATTTTGCAACAAGGAATTTGACCACCTATGTAAACAAGAAGGTATTCTAAGACATCTATCAGTACCAGGAAACCCCAAACAGAATGGCTTGGCTGAGAGAATGAATAGAACTCTCTTAGAGAGAGTAAGGTGCATGATCATTCATGCTAGGTTGTCCAAATCTTTTTAGGGAGAAGCCTTAGTCTCGGCAGCTTATGTTATTAACAGGTCACCATCTACAGCTATAGGATTCAAAACTCCTTATGAAATGTGGACTGGTCACAAGCCTAATATAGATCATATTAGGGTTTTTGGGTGTATAGCTTATGCTCATTCCAAACAAGGTAAGCTGGACCCTAGAGCTATTAGGTGTTTGTTTATAGGATACCCTGAAGGAGTTAAGGGTTACAAAATGTGGAGTTTAGATCCAAATATGCCTAGGACCTTTGTAAGCAGAGATGTTACCTTCAATGAAGAATCTAACATAAAAGACTTTGAGGGAAAGGGAGAATTAAAGGATGCTGAAAAAGAAAAATCAGTAGATATAGATCTATCTGAAGAACCAATAGATAGAGGCCCAAATAACTCTCAAAATCAAGAGTTAAGTTTTCAAGAAGAAAATGAAGGATATGGAGATCTATCTCCAAGCCAGCAGGATGATTATCAAGAATCCTCTGCTGATCAGCAAGAGGATTATGAAGAATCTTCTTGCTCAGAAAATTCTCTTGATCCAGAGAGATATAATGTGGCTAGAGACAGGCAAAGGAGGATTTCCAGACCACCAATAAGGTATGGCTATTCTGATTTAGTTTCCTATGCTTTGTTAAGTGCAACTACAGAAGTAGGAGAAGAACCTATTACATATGAAGCAGCTGTAAAGTCCAGAGATTCTCAGAAGTGGCAGGAAGCCATGAAATCTGAGATGGACTCCCTTAAACGAAATAAAACTTGGGTCCTTGTAGAAAAACCCTTAGGAAAGCGAGTAGTTAGCTGTAAATGGATATATAAAATTAAGGAAGGAGCTGGAAAAGAAGATAAACCTAGGTATAAAGCTAGGTTAGTGGCTAGAGGCTTTACTCAAGTAGCTGGTATAGATTTCAATGAGATATTTTCACCTGTTGTGAGACATACCTCAATAAGAATTCTACTTGTAATTTCAGCTCATCAAAACTTAATTTTAGAACAAATGGATGTTACTACAGCTTAGAGGTGTCAAAAGGGTCGGGCGGCCTGCGAGCCGCCCGACCCAGCCCGGGACAGGCCGGGCTTTGGCTCGGCCCGTTACTGTTCAGCCGGGCCGGGCTGGGCCAAAGAAATTGGGCCCCCAGCCCGTGGCTCGTTGGGCCTTTTTGGGCCGGGCCCATGAGGCCCTTATGGGCCAATTAGTTAGCCCTTTCTCATTTTTTTTTAATTTTGTTATTCTTTAATAATTATTGATATTGGATACTAAAAAATCTAATTTCACAATATATATAAATAATAACCATCAATTTATTTAAAATTTTTAAGTTAAATTTTTTATATATTTAAATTATAAATAAACATTCTCTTTTTTATATGTACATTATTTTTCATATCAATTCACAAGAAAATTTATAAGACATATAGAATTTTAAAATATAAAATGATGAAATAATATTTAAAACTTAAGAATTAAGATGAAAAATATTTTAAACAGAAAAAAATTAATTTTTATATATGTATTATTTTGATATTTATATATGTATATATTATATGTATTATTTTTAAAAAATTATTTAAAAAAAAGAAAAAAAGGGTCGGGCCCACTGGGCCCGGCCCGCTAGGCCCTGTGGGCTAAGGGCCCAGCTCGGCCCTCTAGCCCACGAGCTGGCCCAGCCCGGCCCCCTTGTAGGGGGGCCGTGGGCCGGGCCCTATCCATGGCAAAAGGGCTTGGGCCCGGCCCGACCCATTTAGTAAAAGGGCCGGCCCGGCCCTTTTAAAAAGCCTGTGGGCCAACTCGGGCCGGGCCGGGCTGGCCCTTTTGACATCTCTACTATAGCTTTTCTACATGGAGATTTAGAGGAAAATATTCTTATGGAGCAGCCTAAGGGATTTGAAGTAAGAGGTAAGAAAGAACTAGTTTGTCTTCTTAAGAAATCTCTTTATGGTTTGAAACAATCCCCTAGGCAATGGTATAAGAAGTTTGACTCCTTTATGTTGTCCAAAGGGTTTAAAAGGAGCTCATATGATAGCTGTGTCTATTTTAAACATATGCCCAATAATGTATCCATATATCTTCTCCTATATGTAGATGATATATTGATTGCAAGTCAATCAACTAAAGAAATCATGAATTTAAAATTGAGTTTAAAATCAGTCTTTGAAATGAAAGAATTAGGAGAAGCTGGGAAAATATTAGGCATAGAAATTAAAAGGAATAGACAGCATAGGCAGCTAATCTTGTCTCAACAGTCCTACCTTAACAAGTTGGTTAAGAAATACAACATGAGTGATGCAAAGGGTGTACCAATTCCTTTTGCCCAACACTTTAAATTGTCTCATGAACAGTCTCCAAAAGATGGAAAAGACATTAAGGAAATGAGTAAGATTCCTTACTCTAATGCAGTCGGGAGCTTAATGTACAGCATGGTCTGTACAAGACCAGATTTGGCCCATTCTATGAGTGTATCTAGTAGGTTTATGGCCAATCCGGGTAAAGCCCACTGGGATGCTGTAAAATGGACTTTTAAATATGTTAAAGGGACTTTAGGTATGTCTTTGGTTTATGGTGGAGGAAAATCAGAATCAAAACCTTACATCCTAGGGTTTACAGATGCAGATTTCGCTGCAGATATTAATAAGAGAAGGTCTTCTACAGGTTATGTATTTCAACTATGGGGATCTACCATAAGTTGGAAAACAAATCTGCAATCGGTAGTAGCTTTGTCCACAACCGAGGCAGAGTATATTGCTGTAACAGAAGCAATAAAAAAAGGTCTTTGGCTTAAAGGAATCATCAGTGAGCTTCTAGGAATAGATGTTAAGGTTAGGCTAATGTGTGATAGCCAAAGTGCCATTCATTTGGCTAAAAACCCCTCACACCATGAAAGAACCAAACACATAGATGTTAGGTATCATTTCATTAGGGAAATTCTTGAAAAAGAAGAGAACTCTAATAAAAGTTGCAGGAGAAGAAAATGCAGTTGATATGTTTACCAAAGTTGTCCCTAAGTCTAAATTACAACATTGTTTATCCATTCTTAATGTTGTTTGTATTTAATATGATCAGTGTTTTATCTTCATCCAAATAAGAACAGGTTTTTTTCAGGCTATCAAGTAAAGATCTCAAGGCAAATGGTGGAGAATTGTTGAGTTTGCCTAGAGTCTTTGATGCGGTAGAAGATTAGTGATGTTAATCTCTATCGGCTGGAAGATTTAGATCAAATTAGGGCTTTTAAATATAAGTGTAATTACTTTGTATTTTGAGGGCCTAATTGTAATTTCCCATAGTAGTTAGTTACCTTGGGAATCTCGCCATTCTCTATTTATAGAAGGGCGAGGTAGGTAGTCGGATAGATGATAGAGAGCTTCTGGTTTGTCTATGTTTGAGTGAGGAGCTTCCGTTCTTGAGGGAGAGAAAGGCAGTGTAGTCTTGTGTATTCCTTTGGGAGAATGTGTGCTTGTACTCGGAGAGATAGATGATTGTTTAGAAGCTTGTTGTACTGGTCATTGTCATCCTAATAAAGGTTGTTCGAGTGGGTGTTGATTGCTGGATGTAGGTTTGCCAAAAGGCATTCCGAACCAGGGTATATCTTGTCTCTGTTTGGTTTGTTTTCTTTCCTAATTTCTGTTTCTGTGAAGTTGCTTTGTGTTCGGTAAGGAGATCTCATTGGTTAGCTTTGGTTAAATCAGTCCTAATCTTCAACAGTATTGTAGTGGGGAAGGTCTTGGGTATAATACTTGCTCCCAGAGCCCAAAACTAACTTCAGCTAGGACTTTGAATGAGGACCAGTGAGGTCAGAAATAACTGCATAATAAAACTTCAACAACCTCATAAAAATTGGTGGAGACCTTTGTTTAGTTTCTTTTAGGCATTTACTAATTACATGTCAAATAATATCACATAAAACACAAATGATCTTATGTAATGGAAACTAGATAAATTTGGTAATGCTTGAATTACGGTTCTCTAAAATATTCAGACCTTGTTGCGCGTCAACATTACAGACTTGTCCATCACTTTCATAGCATAGAGTTCACCAGTACCTTTCAGTTCCACCAAATGAACACTGCAACCAACACCAACAATACAGTTATTATATATAGAGAGAGAGGGGGAGGAAGGGAGAGTAAACATAGACTTATAGAAAAAGAAGCACAAAATAGTTAACCTTCAACTTGAAAGAGTTAACTAATTGTTATCTCAAATGCAATAGAAAGTATCAACAATTTAACTATTACGATAGGAGAGATGTTGAACATTTCTTATATTATCCGTGAAATATCTAGTGACAAATGACCAACAAATTTCTAGAAAAGGGCTTGGGAAGTGTATTGAGGGTTAGAGGTTGAATAGTTGAGCTTATGGTCAACTATAGCTTCAAGTAGTTGATAGTTGAGTTGCAGGCAACAGGGGCGGAGCTACATAGAGCCAAGGGTGGGCAATTGCCCACCCTTCAATTTGAAAAATTCTTAGTACACATGTATAATTTATTATTTTTTTAATTTTTTCTAAGCACCAAATGATCAGTCACTCTGTAATTGCCTACCCTTCAATTTTTAATAAGTAATGCTACGTTCCCTCTTTGCGCTACCTTCTAAGCTACCCATAAATTTTTTAATATTTCTCTCTTCCCCCACTTACTCTCTCTCACACTCTCTCCCTCCCCCCATTCCCCCTTTGCGCTACCTTCTGGACTATCCATAATTTTTTTAATATTTCTCCCCTTCCCCCATTTACTCTCTCTCACTCTCTCTTTCTTAGCTCTTCCCCCACTTTCTCTCACAGACTCTTTCCCCCCCGCCCCCCCCACCCACCCGACTATCTTTTCCTCTTGGCTAACTATTTTTCCCCTCCCCCTCGCTTGCTCTCACAACCACCCCCCCAAAAAAATTTAATTAAACATATCTAATTAACTCTCCTTTTTTATCTTTTAAATTAAACATGTTAAATTAATTAAATATTTAAATTATAAGATTTGTCAATTACATATTTGAAATTATGTTGATTTTTTATTTAAATTTAATTTTTAATATATTTTTTATTATTATATTATTTTAATTTTTTTATATTATTTTTTTTTTTGCCCACCCTGCCTAAAATTCCTAGCTCCGCCGCTGGCAGGCAACTATAAGGTCACTACAGGAGCCAAAAGCCTTGAGAGTTGACCATTGAGTGAGTAGTTGATTAGGGATCAACTATAGGGAATTGACTAGGCTAGCATGATGTATTGGAAAACCTTAGTCAATTGTGTCAACTATAGCAAGATAGAATATGAGTCCAATTGACTATGGAGGCCATAGTTGACTATGCCTACAGTCACTGTCAATCAGTTCTGCAAAAAATTAACTGAGTTGAAATTTGAGGCTCATTTGAAGGACTTCGCAAATGGGATTAAACACACAATTTTAATATTGTCACGGATTTTAGCAAGGAAAATCTGATGATTATTTCTGATTCACTGCCTCAATATATATACAGTTAGGAGGAGCACTACTCCACTACCCCACTTCCTTAAAATAAGGAAGCACTTAGCTAACCATCTAGATCATTCACTAAGTCCATAACTTAGCCCACTACTAAGTAAATATAACTGAAAAAACACATCATCGGCAATTACATGAAACAAATAACAATAATTTACACATAAGATAAATCTATAAAATTTATCTATTATTCTTGACACTCCCCCTCAAGCTGGTGAATGGATGTCTTCCATTCCCAGCTTGCTTGTTAGCCTTTGAAATGCTACCCCCGGAAGGCTTTTAGTGAGAAGGTCTGCAAGTTGACTTCCTGTAGGCATAAATGGAGTGCAGATTAGACCACTCTCTAGTTTTTCTTTTATAAAATGCCGATCAACTTCCACATGTTTAGTATGATCATGTTGCATGGGATTGTATGCAATATTGATTGTTGACTTATTATCACAATATAGCTTCATAGGATCCTTCCATTTGACTTTCAAATCTTCTAAGATTATTTTAATCCATAGTAGCTCACAAATCCCAAGGGCCATTGACCTAAACTCTGTCTCTGCACTTGATCTTGACACAACATTCTACTTCTTACTCCTCTCAGTCACAATATTTCCTCCTAGGAAGGTGCAATATCTAGATGTTAATCTCCTATCATCTATTGATCCTGCATAATCAGCATTCGTGTAGGCTTCAAGAGTTAGTTCTTGTCCTCTTTTGAATAGAATTCCCTTGCCTGGTGTGCCTTTCAAATAATGCAAGATTCTATGCACTGCTTTTAGGTGTATCTCCTTAGGATTGTGTATAAATTGACTAACCACTCCCACTATATATGCTATGTCCAGTTGAGTATGTGATCGATAAATGAGTCTCCCAACTAATCTTTGGTAGAGACCTTTATCTGTTGCAACATCTTCTGGACTGCTACTTAGTCTATGATTAGACTCAATAGGGGTTTCAGTTGGCCTGCACCCTAGCATACTTGTCTCGGTTAGCAAATCAACAATATATTTATGTTGGGATATGAAAATACCTTGTTGTGAGTGAGCTACTTCAATACCCAAGAAGTACTTCAGCTTGCCTAACCCTTTAATTTCAAATTCCTTAGTTAAGCACTGCTTTAAACTTTCCATTCCTTCCAAGTCATCTCCTGTCATTATAATATCATCTATATAAACCAACAAAATAGAAATCTTTCCAACCATAGACTGTCTTATAAATAGGGTATGATCTCCTTGGTTTTGTTTGTATCCCAATTTTAGCATGGCTTTGGTAAGTCTCCCAAACCAAGCTTTAGGTGATTGTTTCAACCCATATAGGGCTTTGTTTAACCTACATACCACATCCTTTTCTATTGCTGAACTCATTCTCGGTGGAACGTCCATATAAATTTCCTCCTTTAGATCTCCATGTAGAAATGCATTTTTCACATCAAATTGTTGTAGTTTCCAACCAAAGTGAGCTGCTAGGGATGGTAAAATCATTATGGTATTCATTTTTGCAACTGGGGCAAAGGTTTCAATATAATCCATACCATAAGTTTGGGCATAACCCTTAGCAACTACTCTTGCCTTGTATCTTTTTAAAGACCCATCTGAATTGTACTTAACTGTAAATATCCACCTACACCCCACTATATTCTTCCCTTTAGGCAACTTTACTAGATCCCATGTCTTATTCTTTTCAAGTGCCTACATCTCTACCCTCATAGCATCTCTCTAATTCTCATTGCTTAATGCCTCAAATACTGTTTTTGGTATGGGAATTGAGTTAATGGTAGTGAAAAATGCTTTGTGACTAGGAGACAAATTTTCATAGGACATGAACAAATGCATAGGATGTTTTGTACAGGTTCTAGTTCCTTTATGGGTAGCAATAGGTAGGTCACAAGAGTTAGATAGATCAGCACTATGTTCAGATTTATTAGGAGAAATGTAGGTAGAAGCAGTTACCTCATTAGGTACTGATTCATGTCCAGGATCAGGTGCTGAATGAGCAATTGGTCTCTTCCTCCTTGAGTATACTTGAAGTGGACGAGGTTTAAGTTTTTGAATAGGCACTTCTTCTATCTGCTCTTGAGGTTTAGACTGAGTCTTGAATGCAGGTTGTAGAGATACAACATTAGGTTGAGAGTGTTGAATAGATGAAGGTGATAAGGATGGAAACTCAAGAAGGAATAAATCCTTATCTGTTTCATTAGTTATTGAGGTTTCCCCTTGAAGAGAATTCTAAACAAAATACTGATTTTGTTCAACAAATGTAATATCCATAGATATAAAGAATCTTTTAGTTGGTGGATGAAAACACTTATACCCCTTTTGAGTAGGTGAATATCCCACAAAAATACACCTAAGAGCTCTAGGATCAAGTTTTACCCTTTGTTGGGAGTGTAAATGAACAAATGCTACACACCCAAATATTCTAGGTATAAGTCCACTAGAGGTTGAAACTTGAAGAAAGAATTGAGACAACAATTGGAAAGGGCTTTGAGAATTCAGACTCTTTGATGGTAGCCTATTCATAAGATAAGTTGTAGTAAGTATAGCTTCCCTCAATACTGTTTTAGCACATTCTTTTGGAATAAAAGAGCTCTAGTGATATTTAGGAGATGCCCATTCTTCCTTTCGACCACCCTATTTTGTTGTGGAGTATTCACATAAGAGGACTCGTGAATTATGCCTTTTGCTTGGAAATAGGAAGTAAGGAATTGATTGAAATAGTTCTTAGCATTATCTGATCGAATTCTTTTGATTTCCCCATTGAATTGAGTTTTTATCATGTTATAAAAATTTGAAAAAACAAAACCCACTTCAGATTTATTCTTTAATAGATAGATCCAAGTGGTTCGGGTGCAATCATCAATAAATGATATAAACCACCTAGCTCCAATTATTTTGATCAACATTTATTTTGATGGATTAAATATCAAATTAAGACTTTGAAGACTGACTAAGAGGTCAATTGTGATCTTGAATTTCACCCAAGTGTGGAGATTTAGAAGGCCTTTTTTGTAGGGTATTTTGGGATTGAAGCAAGAGCTTCACGATGGAGAAGAAGAAAAACGCGAGAGAAGAAAAAGTATCTCGCTAATCTTATTGATTAGAAAATGAAAACACAATTACAGAGAATTGAAATGAGGCTCAGTTTATAAACTTATCCTTAACCGCCTAATAGCCTAACAAAGTTGATAACAATACAACAGAGTAATAATGTAACACTAATCCACTACAACATTAAGCACGTCACCAAGCCTACTACCAGCTGTTTATTCCTTCCACATTCCCCCTTAAATCAAACTCTATAGCAGATGACAAAGAACTAGTTTGTAGACTATTTGTAGGCTGTAGACTGTCTGGAGCAACATGGCTATGATACGTAGGTGACAGCTTGAGACCAAGCTTGTTACACAGGAACAAAAAACCTATCCTTTGACAATCCTTTAGTAAAAATATCAGCCACCTAGTGAAGAGTGGGAACATACTGGATTTTAATATCACCATTTTCCACCTTCTCTCTTACAAAATGCACATCACTTACAAAATGCACATCAATTCCAATGTGCTTGGTACGAGAGTGAAACAATAGATTTTCAACAATACTTTTGGCTGCTAGGTTATTACACCAAAGAATTGGAGTATTAACACATGGATAACCTAACTTGTAAAATAGAGATTTGAGCCACATGTCCTCAGTTACTCCCTATGCTATAAACCTATACTCGGCTTCACCAACAGATCTGACCACTATAGATTGTTTCCATGAGCCCCAAACCAATAAGTTCTTACCAAGAAAGACACATAACCCATTGCTAGATCGTCTAGTAACCTTACACCTCGCATGATCAACATCCGTATATACTATCCCTTTAAGCTACCAAAGCAACCATTTGCAAGCTAACCAGTGTTGCAGCTTAGGTAAGGACAAGAATTGACTTGATTTATTCACTACAAACACAATGTCTGGCCGAGTATGAGTTAAATACTGAAGGGAACCAATGATAGTTCTATAGAGAGATGGTTAGAAAACAAATCACCCTCACCAGTCAAGGAAATGCCGGAATTCATTAGAGTAGCACAGGGCTTGCAATCTTGCATTGTTGCCTTTTTCAATAAGTCCAAAGTGTATTTGGATTGAGTGAGATATATACCAGTGGGGTCTCTATGAGCTTCAAACCCAAGGAAGTAGTTAACAGATCCTAGAGTCTTAAAAGCAAAATGAGTGTCTAAATCTTGAATACAGTCTTGAAGAGATATAGAATTAGAACCAATGACAAGAATATCATCCACATACACCAAAACAAATAGCACAAACTGAGAGGTTCTTTTAATAAATAGGAAAGCATCAGAAACAACTCTTTTAAAACCCCAATCTTTCAAGGCAGATCTTAATTTCGTGTACCAAGCTCTAAGGGCTTGTTTGAGCCCATAAAGAGACTCTTTCAATCGACACACATGAGAAGGAAATTGAGAACCCACAAAACCTTCAGAATGTGACATAAACACCTCTTCATTTAGATCTCTATTAAGAAATGTGCATTATTCACATCAACTTGCTGAATATCTCATCGAAAAGTAACAACCAAGGAAAACAAAACCTGGATAGTAGGAGCCTTGACAACAGGACTAAACATTTCAGCATAGTCAATTCCATGATTTTGGAGAAAACCCTTAGCTACTAGTTGAGCCTTATGCTTAAAAATAGACCCATCAGGATTGTATTTAACTCTAAACACTCACTTGCAATCAATCAGGTTCATATCAGGAGAAAATGGAACCAGATCCCATGTCTAATTACATTAAAGGGCAGAGTACTCTTCTTCCATAGCTTTAACCCAACTAGAGTCTAAGAGAGCTTCATGAACAGAATTGGGTTCTAAGGAACTCACTAAGGCATGAGGAGAGGTGATAACAAGCTGCTTGGACTTGGATCTGGTGACCATAGGGTGAACAGAAGGTGCTGTGGAGTAGCTTTGTGTTTGGGTAGTTTGAATGGAATAGGATGCTGATAAGTGGTAGGGGGTAAGGCATGATTAAAAGAAGAATCAACAAAAACAGAAGGAGATAAGGTAGGGATAGAGGGTTGTGCTACTTGAGGAGTAGAAGAACTAGAAGAGAAGGGAGGAAGACATTGAAGAAACGTAGTGGAAAGACCATTAGACACTAGCTAAGGGGAACAAGAAGAAGGAAGAGAAGTAGAACACAAAAGAGGAAAGGGATATTCCTTTGGATTAAACTGCACGTGTCTTGACACAGACTTTCCCTGAATGATGCGTACACTTATACCCTGCTTGAACATGACTATAACCAAGAAACACACACTTGGTAGAATGAAAATTGAATTTGTGCTTGTTATAGGGTCGAAAAAAGGAAAGCAAACACACCCAAAAGGTTGCAGTTGCATATAGTTAGGCTGTTTGTGGTAAAGGATTTCAAAGGGAGATTTAAATTTAGAGGCGAGGCTGGCAACGAGTTTATAGTGTAGACAACAGTTTGAAATGCCTCTACCCAAAATTTTAAGGTCATGTGAGCATTGGCTAACAATGTAAGACCCATCTTAGCTATGTGTCGATGTTTTCTTTCGATTACACCATTTTTTTGTGTGTATAAGGGAAAGTAAACCGAGGTTGAATGCTACAAGCATGAAGATAAGGTAAAAAGGCTTTAAACTCACCGCCATTATCAATGTGGTCGGGCTTTAAGTTTAGATTGATATTGTAACTCAGCAAATTTGTGGAAAGTTTTGAAAATGGTCAGGGCATCAGACTTTAGTTTCAAGGGATATAGCCATGTATACCTAGTGTAAGTATCAACAAAGATGATATAATAACGATACCCCTTAGTAGAAAGAATAGGAGAAGGACCCCACAAATTCGAATAAACCAACTCTGAAGGTTTCTTTGCAGTAATTTGACAACTAGCAAAGGGAAGCTGATGCATTTTGCCCAATTTACAAGAATCACAGAATGAAATATCAGAACTAGAGCAAGGAACATTGATTTTATTCAAAACAGATTGAAGTACATGAAAGGAAGGATGCCCTAATTTGGCATGCCATTGCTGACATATCTTGTTAACATGAGCTACTTTTATGCTAGAAGACACATTAGAAGCAAACAAAGAGGACGGACTCTATCCTTTACATTTATTCAAAGAAGACACACTAGCAGACACATTAGCAACCAGATTTCTGGAGTTGACAGAAGACACAGCCTGGGATTCAACATGAGCAAATGCTGGAGCAAGCTGGTAGAGTCCATCTTTAAGGATCCCTTGAAGTAGCACCAGCCTTGAATCCTTGTCCTTAATCAAACAAGAATTAGAATAAAACTCAACAATCACATTATGATCCTTAGTAAGCTGAGACACACTAATGAGGTCCTTCTTCATATTAGGAACATGAAGCACATTAAGTAAAGAAATGATAGAAGTGTTTTGACTAAGTCCAATGTTAGAAATAGAGAGCTTCTTATCATTACCCATTGCAACTTTGTCTTTGCCATTGTATGGAGAATGAAGTGAAAGGTTGTTAAGGTTGGAAGTAATGTGGTTTGTAGCTCCGGAGTCTACAAACCAAGAAGGTTCGCCACGATAGGATGAAAATGAAGAGGATTGGGACTGTCTCTGAAGGTTGGGACAAATAACCATAGTGAGTCCCAGGTGCAGACCCTAACTTAGTCAAGGAAGCTATATTAGAACCAATGGGAGTAGCTATAAAGGCTTGTGGGTCAGACTGCAATACACCACCACCTCTACCAAATTGTGGACCAAAATTTGGACTTGAAGTACATTGAAAGTTTCTATCAAACCTATGATAGCATCTGTCCACAAAATGACTAGACTTCCCACACAATTGACAATAGATCCTTCTACCAAAAGACCTACCACGACCTCTTCCTCCTTTAAAACCACCTCTACCTGGAATAGAATCTCCTCTATTGAGAAAACCTCCTCTATTAGAACCATTCCCATTTCTAGTCCATTGAGATGCAAGATTCACATGCACAGATGGCAACACACCAAAATCAAGACCAAACGAACTAGATGTATTTTTGGCAGCAAGCCTCTGTCATGCATCAGTAACAAATATTGAACTTTTTCTATATTAATCTCATCCATCTGATAGGTAATAGGAATCACAATAGTTTCATAGTCATTATCTGTTACGGGTATTTCCTGCGCTACTCATTACGGGCTGGGCTTAGTTCCGTGGGCCGGCCCAATCGCATAAGGTCCAGTAGACCCCGAGTTGAGTTCGTCAAAGCGAGTTCACATATTGCTGGAGCTCGAGCTCGTATCGCAGGCCCAAGTGAGCTCCCAGGAATGCCCCTAGCTCGCCGGACTATTCGAGTGAGCTCCCAACTACATTTCAAGCAAGCTCCTAGCAACTCTTGTAGCTCGCCGGGCCTAGCCAATCAACTCGCATAACGAGAGGGTCATATGCTGGAGAATATTAGTGGACTAAGGGCTGTCCCAGCTGGGCCATTGAGGGCCAATCTGGCCCTACCCTCTTGGCCCGTTTGATCGGCCCACACCAATCCCATCCTGGCCCTTTTGCAACAACATCATTACAACCGCGCTTGGATTTCTGCGCGTTCACCTCAAATCCCATCCTCATTAATGACGGATCCCATCCACATTAAGGGGGGTCCCGTCTGCACCTTGTTGCATGGGCGTTTCTGTCAGCGCTGGATATTCTGTCCCACCACCTGTAGACGTACAACATGTGCTGGAGGACTTCTCATCTCCTCCTATATATCAGTCAGCTCTTTTCAGAGCCATAGTATGTTTTTTCCTACCAATTCACTTATACTCTGCAATTTTACTTACTCGTTCACTTACTTGAGCATTGGAGTGCTTTGCAGGGACTGGCCAATGGGTCAGTAGATTGAACCAGATAACCCATTTTCTCCCTCTCAGATTTGTTACACCAGTGCGGGCCAACGAATCACGATCGACCAATTCTGAACGTCAACATTTTTAGGGGCTGATTGGCCCCTAGGCATGAATCCCACATCAAGTCACCCAGAGAGCGACTAAGGGGCTCATAAGTGCGATGGGGCTCTTGTCCTTTGAAGGGCAAGAGTTGAGAGCTAATCTATGGTTGTGGGCCCATGATGATGACACGATGTGTGTAATACCTCAGGAGCCCAGAGAATGGTAGTATACATCGAAGATAAGTAAGGAAGGAAACAACACCAGCTGGATACCTTTTGGTCTAAATGTAGACAAAGAACTTCAGAGTTAAGCGTGCTTGACCTGGGGAAGCCCAAGGATGGGTGACCCTTCTGGGAAGTTCGCGTAGGTCCATTAGGGTAAGTTGTCCCGGACCTTCCTATTGCTCGATGTGGGGTGTTACAAAAATGTGTGTTAACATTTGGCGTCGTTTGTGAGAACCCTTCGAGGGCACCGCCCATCACCCCCGCACATTGGGGGGGCCAGGGGCTGATTGGCCCCTAGGCATGAATCCCACATCAGGTCGCCCAGAGAGCGACTAAGGGGCTCATAAGTGCGGTGGGGCTCTTGTCATTTGAAGGGCAAGAGCTGAGAGCTAATCTGTGGTTGTGGGCCCATGATGATGACACGATGTGTGTAATACCCTAAGAGCCCAGAGAAGAGTAGTATACATTGAGGATAAGTAAGGAAGGAAACAACACTAGCTGGATACATTTTGGACTGAATGTAGACAAGGAACTTCAGAGTTAAGCGAGCTTGACCTGGGGAAGCCCAATGATGGGTGACCCCCCTAGGAAGTTCGCGCAGGTCCATCAGGGTAAGTTGTCCTGGACCTTCCTATCGCTCGATGCGGGGTGTTACAAAAATGTGTGTCAACAGTTTCATAGTCATTATCTAATCCATCAAGAATCGCCATCAACAAATCTTTATCATTTAAAGGTTCTCCAATAGCAGCTAGGGCATGTCCTATGGTCTTGATTTTCAAAATATAATCATTAACAGACAAGTCATTCTTCTTTATAAACCTTAACTATTGCTTTAATTGAAATGATTGAGCGTCAGTTTGTTATGAATAAAGGTTCTCAAGAATTGTCCATATCTCGACAGATGATTCACAATGAATCACTCGTGCAAGAACGTCTTTCTCAATGGTAGAAAACAACTGTCATGATCCTAGGGTTTAGCCTAGGACTAGAATGGAAATCGGAATGATCCGATGCTGTTGAAGTTAAGAACAGAATGTAGAGGAGGGAAATTGAAGAAGAATGGGGGGAGAAACTTAGAGAGCATTGAGGGAGAATGGCAGAAAAACGAGGGAGAGAGATTAGAGAGAAATTGTAGAAAGAAATGGGAATTTCAATTATCATTCAACATGTCAAACCCATTCATTTACAGCAGCCTTATATAGGCATATTTGTCTCATAACAGCCTTGCACATGCAGCCATGTGCACCTAACTAATTACTAAAATATCCAAAACAAACTATTCTACCCTATTACACTAATACCCTTTATTGCTCATAGGGTCATGTCAATTCCCCCATCCTTAAGAGAGTTCTTGTCCCCAAGAACTTGCAACAAGTAGCCATGGCTCTTCATCCAATTCCAACCTTTTCCATCTGGTTCATCCTTCTTTCCTTCTTCCTCTTTCTAAGTCTCTTCTTCTTCATTTTTAGGTTCTCAATTGAAACAAAAATGATAATCATTGCAGACAAGGCTGCATCTTCCTCCAAAATGTAACATACTATTTCCCTTGGGTTTGTAATAGCTACCAAATTAAGGTTGCTAGTACTCATAGTCTGGGGATCCAATATAATGCCAAAACTTGTCAAAGTGTCTACATCAAATGCCTTCAATGAATTTAGCCGCTCCTTGTCGCAGGTAGCAGCTGAAATCTGCAACCCTACAACCTTCAAATGTCGATCATTCTGAAACTCTAACCGACCAGCTACCACATATGTTCCCCTCTTCTTATCATCTCCAAAATCGGCAGCAATATGGTAGCATATTTTAGGATCAGCAAGTCTTCCTTCTGCTGGGGCTGTCTCCCTCTTATCGTTTGATAAAAATCCCTCCACGTTATCTAATCCTTCAGCCTTCAATTGTTGTTGCTCCTCAACCTCAAAATTTACGTCAACATTGTGGCACATTTTAGGATCAATTCTACACACCTTCACAACATTGGAAGATATTTCAGCTACAAGTAGGCCATCTTCATAGCAGTTCTGCTTCTGGTTCCGCCTTTTCTTCACTTCTGATTCATGCTCCAACTTTTCCATAAAATGATCAATGCTCCTTGCTTCCTTGTTTGCTCTTTCTTTCAGCTTCTCCTGCTGCTGCTCCATTCCAAGGAATTCCTCCTTGTTAAAGCTTCCATGATAATCATCAAAATATTCCACCGGAAAGTTGGAATGATACTTCTTAATAAGTATCATCGCAAATTCTTGCAGCTTCTCGCGGAACATTCGACCGAATTCCTTACACTCTTCATGAATCCCATTGCTTGTTCCTTTGTCCTTGTTGCTGCCAACTGAAAATGCAGCCTCCTTTGGCTGCCATTGAGGCTCCATTCCAGCTGAAAAGGAAACTTTCTCCTGCTGCAATTGAGACTCCATTAGACTCCTTCGTGCGCCACTTCCCAAGGCTTCACGAGCAGGACATTCCATTGAAAATGCAGCATCCTTCGTCTGCAATTGAGGCTGCTCTCTTGCATGAAAATTAACCACTGAAAATGCAGCATCATTCGGCTGCAATTGAGGCCCCATTTGTGTCACGTGTGCCCTGCTTCCCATGGTCGACACCTCACGGGCATGACACTTGGAAGACCAAGGGATAGGAATTGTATACATACCGCTCTTCACTGATTCGTTGCTATTAGTCATTGAACTTCTAATCGCTGAAATTGATTGCCTCGGCCTTCAACTCGGATCTGTCGGAATTGCCGGAGCTCACTGGAATCTGCTAGATTGCTGAAGCTTCTTGTCTCAGCTTGCCGCAACGATCATCGGAATTTCTCGCAACTCCTTGATTCTTCTTCGTCTGCAATTTTTGATCAACCTAAACCGCTCTAAGAGTTGCTGGAAGCTCCGTCGGAATCGGCCCAGTCCCCTTCAAATTCCAAACAGAAATGAAAGCCAATAATGGATTGGAATTCACCAGCGAAATTGCCTTGGCTGCTCGGTCAACACTTCCCAGATTTCTCAAGCCGAAAGCCAATCCTCCTGCTATGCGTTCGAAATTCGCACAACACAACCGAGAGTCGTTTGGGCTGCTCGCCTTCCTTGAGCGATTGTGACACAACCAACCGAATTCTCCGGAATTGAGAATCGATGGTTGTAGTAGTTTATGACTTGGCTTCCACATCCGCTTAAGTTGCTTCGCCCATCCACTTCAAACACACTTACTGCAATTCGCAGCTGAGCGTCAACCTTTTGCTCGCTTCCAAGAAAAGTCGAACAACTCTTCCAGATCACAAGCCGTGATCGCTTGTACCTCAGCTTCCCAACCGCTCCCTGCAACTCGACCGGTTCCGTGACGCCCGCAAGTTGAACTGGATGTGAACGACAGGGCCTGCACCTTCTTCGATCGGTACCGTTACTGTCCCTCCTTGTTGGAATTGGCACCTTCGTCTCCTCAATCCAAATCGATCAGCTAAGCCCCTGCACTGTTCACTATCTACTTGCGAGGAATTGCCTGACAGCAATCATCATCGGTAAGCAAAATCGAAAATCCATAATTGTTCGTCCGGACTGCTGGACTCGCCTCGAATCCTTTCTCTGGTGCTGCCTACTTAGTGGTCGCGATTGATAATGGTTGCGACACCTTCCTTGTCCGCGTCGCCATTGCAACGGAACTCTTGTATCGTCTTTCTGTTCTGGTAGTGAGTCTCTTGGCCCTCTACGTTAACACCAGCCGACTCGCTATCAGCTCGGTACTTTTGCACCCGACGTCCAACACCACCATCTCTATTGCCGCTGGCCAGAACCGACTTTGCTCACGATTGCTACAGATTCAACAATCGCCTCCCGTCGACTCCTTCTCACCCAATCACCAACCACGGCTGGAGGACTACTAGCCGATGGTAGCTCCTTGAGTTCGCCTAGGTTGCTGAGAATCGTGGCCGTCACCTTCTGATGCTACTCCACCTTTCAATTTCGAACTGCTTAGGATTAATTGATGCAGTTGGCGAGAAGTGCTTTGCTCTCTCTCGTTCAGAACCAATCTTAATATCCTCCAAATGGAATTGGAAACAATCGCCTATCAACAACCGATAATCACCATCGGAACTCACCGATAATCACCGTCGAAACTCGAATCAAAACCACAGCCAAGGATGGACTTCTCTGATACCAATTTGTCATGATCCTAGGGTTTAGCCTAGGACTAGAATGGAAATCAGAAGGATCCGATGCTGTTGAAGTTAAGAATAGAATGTAGAGGAGGGAAATTGAAGAAGAATGGGGGGAGAAACTTAGAGAGCATTGAGGGAGAATGGCAGAAAAACGAGGGAGAGAGATTAGAGAGAAATTGTAGAAAGAAATGGGAATTTCAATTATCATTCAACATGTCAAACCAATTCATTTACAACAACCTTATATAGGCATATTTGTCTCATAACAGCCTTGCACATGCAGCCATGTGCACCTAACTAATTGCTAAAATATCCAAAACAAACTATTCTACCCTATTACACTAATACCCTTTATTGCTCATAGGGTCATGACAACAACCAACCTAGCAACAACTGATCTGATCTAATCCAATTGAGATACTCGGAATTGACAACTGGAGCATCGTGATCAGAGGTGGCCTCGGAGACATACTTCGATGGAGGAGGAGATTTGTTGATAAAAGGCAGCAGATCGAACGCCCTAATTGTGGCCAAGATCTGCGCCTTCCAAAACAAATGGTTTCCAGAATCCAATTTAATTGGTATAAAATTGAATGCCTTCGCCACTGCTGAGAAATCAGATTGTGTGGCCGAAGATAGAGTGTAAGATGAATGAGGAAGAGAAGAAGAACTAAACTTGGGATTAGAGGCCATTGATGTAGTCTAGGGCTCTAATACCATGAAGCAAAAGCTTCACAATGGAGAAGAAGAAAAACGCGAGAGAAGAAAAAGTACCTCGCTGATCTTATTGATTAGAAAATGAAAACACAATTACAAAGAACTAAAATGAGGCTAAGTTTATATACTTAGCCTTAGCCGCCTAACAACCTAACAAAGTTTATAACAATACAACAGAGTAATAATGTAACACTAATCCACTACAACAGCAAGCACATCACCAAGCCTACTACCAGCTGCTTATGCCTTCCACAGGGACTTGTTTGGAGTCTTTATAAATAGGAGATGTAACTATATGTGGACAATGATCAAGCGATAAAAGCTCAGGGGACAAGAAAGTAAGAAGAGAGAAAAAGTGAAAAGGCAAAAATTAACTTTTGCTGAAAAGCTGAGGGAGCTTTCAGCTTTAGGAAAAAGCTGAAAGGGATCATCGGCCTTGGACTGAAATTTAAAGGTGATACAGGGTGCCTTGGGCATGTTCCAGCTACCAGCTGGAGGGTTAGTGCTAAATGGGAGATCCTAATTGGTTTTGCTAAAGCAAACATGAAAACAGCTGCATGGGTTATGCATATACACATACAGGTGTGCAGAGAGGGTTTGACATTCTCTATCATGATTGGACACTAAAAAGAGGATATCACACCAGGAAGAAAACTCTGTTTATTTGTAGGTGCAACAGATGTGTAAATTGAAAGAAAGTAATCAAAGCCAGAGTAGTACTTATAAGGGAAAAAAATAGAAAGCCCAGTATTTACAACAAAACTCCACAAATCATTCCTTATGTCATTGATCTTTGTTGCTCGTGAACCATAACAGCAAGCATCATTGTCATATACACTTACATAGTATAAAATACATCTATCAAAAGTATGAGGTAACTACCTGCCAGTATCTCCACATCCCAGAGGTCTTACAGGCCTGAAATGATTTAGTCCAATTTTTTCACCATTTGAAGTGATCTACAAATGCATATATGAAAGAAAGAATATTAGATGAGGAGAGAATTGTAAATAGCAAGATTATGCATCTCTTGATAAATGAACGAGACAAGTTTGGGCATCAACAACTCTTCAAATTACTCTTTTTATCAGGCATATAATTGTGCTCAAACCTTTTCACAAATCCCTTTTTCCTTTCAATTTGTCAAGGGTCAAGGGAAAGTTTACAAAGGACAGAGGGCTGCTGAATAGAGTGAGCATAGAGGTAAGACTCACTGAAGGACTAGTGGAGGCTCAATGAACCTGTGAAATGATATACAGAACAGAGAGAAAAGAAGAGGGGGAAAAGAGAGATTGGAGGGACAAACTGATTCAATTCTATTGAGCTAGGGTTACAAGTAGTTGTACTAAAATACTGTAACTGCTATGTACAAGTTACCTAAGCTAGGTACAAGGTAAAACTAATATATACAACACCGCACACAATCAAACTAAAATGAATTCTCAACAGAACCAATTATTGCAAAATACATAGGAAGGTATACGATCTATGATCTAAATAGAAGCATGTTGAACGCATGGAGATTACAATGAGATGGAAAACTAGACCTTTGAATGCAAATACATTTTTTGTACGTGCAGAAAAGTTGGGATTACAAAATATTGAGTTCTAAGTTATGGAACACAACTATATCAATTATCTTCATTCACCACCATCTCATGAAATTTCTCCATGTGAAGATGGTGTTCAAACTTCATTTCATCATTACTCCGCCAGGGGATATTATCCACTGCCGGTCCCAAGCCCGGATAAAGGAGGAGGGTTGCGTTAGGTAGCCGACAGCCAGCGTAAAACCTAGTCGGATCCAAATATGAATTCTAGACAAACTATCTGTTGGGATGTAACCCACATAAAAGTCTATAATTCATGTAGCCAACCCCACATAGTGGGATAACGGCTGGATATGTTGTTGTTGTTGTTTACAAAATATTGAGTTCTAGATATACATTGAAAGAAAAATTTGAGCAGCTGGAAATTCTGGCATGAAAGAACTTATATGAAATATAAATATGTTCACAGCTCACACTCTGATTTAAAATCTTTACAATTGCCTTCTACCACATGTACAGAAAAAGGAAAAAACAAAAAGCAAACCAAAGACATTAAAAATAACATCCATATCATATTATTCCTGAAGCCAGTATATTGGAGATGGATCAAAATATCATTTTGTAGATGATAACTTCAAATTATACCTTTTGTATGGCTGCCCATGAAGTACTGTCCTTTTTGTGAGGTCTGGGGTAGACAGGTTTGGAATGGATAGCCCACAAATCTTCTGGCCTCTGGAAGTGGCACAAGATGAAGGCCATATCAACCACAGTTTAATTGCTAAGGTAGTGGCACTGTTCATGCTTCATGACATAATACCTCATGAGACTATTAGTTGGATGGAAGCATAAGCACTAACAATCAAAGACTTGTTAACGTAGTAGGACATAAACTACAAAATGTGTCAATTATTGAGAATTGCTAACGTGCCATTTAATATGGGCATCAAACCTCAAAAAGGCATATACTAACTATTTATAATTGTACCCAGCAATAAAATAATTAAGAAATCCTTATCCTCACACACTCAATTGCAAGAAACCCATTCTGCTTATTTAGGGATTGTTGCATACTTAATCAACATCATTGTTGAACTGATGAGATAATGATGTACATATATGAAGAGGAAACAGTACATCCAGGGCTCCTGCTTTATGTAACAAATATTGTAGACTTCAACAATCTACCAGTCTAAACTATATATAATGTGGAAACCCACTGCCAGAAACAGGCAGCCATGGTTTCAGAACAAAACTGTCAGCTTTCTACTAATCCAGACAGACCAAAGGGGTATCTTACCAAGTTAGCATCAGGAAGTTCCCTGACAGCCTCATCAACATTTTCTGCAGTAGCTTTCACCTGGAAAAAGTGAAGCACGATAAAGTACCAATAAAAATTGTAAAATTCTTTCCCATTCAATTTTAAAGGATTCTGTCCAAAATAAAAGAACCTGCAAAACATGGTTGATTCACAAACAAGATGGAAAATTCATTCTTGGCAACAATTACCTGGATGTAAACATTGCTAAGGACATTCAGGATGAGACTATAACTATTGAAAAGGAGATAAGCTAAATATTTTCCTTCACACAACTCCTAATAAGGTCAGTGCCATTGCTCCTTTAATTATCTTCTCAGAAAATTGTGCATGCATTGATGGGAAGGGGCCTTGCATAACTGAAGTTTATGCTTTATACATGTGGTCTCAATGAGGGAGAGATCTAATAACACAAAGTTCTATTTTAAGATCTGAGACAGTGCCATAAAAAAAATTACACATTTTTTTCCCGAAACCTATAAATGCATGTAACATGGTACATCTTTCAAATAGGTTGTTAAGAGGCTATGCAAAAAAAGGGGCAACAAAGATGATTCCCGGGTCAGTTGGAAAGCATTTGGCCTCATGAACATTGGAGGTGAGGAAATAACTTTTTTCTTTAGGATGGAATGTGGTCAGGAACTGAATCCGTGATTGTTAGTGGAAGGCTTCCAGTTGCACTTGAGAGTGGGGTTATCGAGAGTGTCACACAGGTAGGTTAAGCTCAACTTACTTCCAAATGGAAGGAAATTGGAAAGTTTAGTAGTAGGGGACAGGAGTTCTAGGTTGATGTATTTTAGGAATCTGCATTTTGGTAACATGATGAAGGAAAAATCCAGAACCAGACCTGAAAGTGGCTATAATCTCAAGAAGATTGAAAGCTATTTTAAGCGCTCAAGAATAGTTAAGTGGATGCTTACTCTCAGTACATCTAGTCCATGAAAAAAAAATTATACCATTTTAGCACTTTGCTGCTCTGTTTTTTCTGAAAGGCGATTTCTTAGGGGTTCCACATGGTCACTTCCATCTAGTTGAACACCAATGAAGTATTGAAGTTCACCCTAAAAACATCACAAGGATATTAGAACTATAAGAGGGAAATTCTCTTATCTAGATCGACATTGCATTTGAATTTTACAAGAACCAATAATCAAGATTTTGTAGCCACCTTTTGATCACGCATTGGCTGCAAGTGGAATAAATTCCAGAATTTCTTCCCTTAAGTTTCGCAATGCACCAATCAGACACCAAAATGAGCTCATTAACGATGGTTGAGTTAATAAAGTAATGCCCAATTTCTAGGACATCTTTAGCCAGGACTACAAAATAACTCACCACTTTTAGTGTAATTAATCAATTGAACTGTGATTTCCCTTTGTTCTCTGATAGCATCTCTTATTTTTGATACAGTTCCTTGATCTGTTTCAGGACCTTGAAGAAATCTGCAGAATTAGATATAACTTACTGCTAGAATTGCCAGCATCGAGTTAACAATAAATTTAGTGAAAATATAACAATATGCATATAATTACAAAATTTATATGATAAAGTGCCATACCAATATAATATAAGAAAAATCACTAGTCTAGAAAAAAATAAAAAAGAAAAATCACTACTGAGAAAGGATATGGCTAAAGCATGAAACAGACAACAATCATTGCCACAAAAAGTGGCAGATAAACAAGAAACCAACGTTTGATTCTTCAACCTGATCAACATTAGTACCCCAATAGTGGCATTTTTATATTGCCACAAAAGTGGCAGATAAATAAGAAACCAATGTTTCATTCTTTAAACTGATCAACATTAGTACCCCAATACTGGAATTTTTATGTCATATCCATTAATACTCCATATGTACAGATAAAGAGAGACCCAGTCTTGATGGCTAGAGGAGGTCAATCCCATACTAATAAATGACAAACTACTTTTTACCTGTAGTATATTAAACAACAATAACATACCAAACCTTAATCCCAGAAGGTGGAGTCACTCTATAGTATCATTTGAAAAATGATGATTATTTGCTTCTATGCATATTATTAGTTTTTCTCTGCCTCATTGTTTCTGAGATTTTAGCTGATTCAGAAATCCCAGAATTTTTTTCAATCTGATTTCAACATCATGTGGGGGGAAGGAAAAAATATCAAATATGACAAGATAATTCACAGGTGCAACACTAGCCTTTCAAATGAATGGTGGTAAGGGTCATATGATATAGTAGCATGAGAATACCCACTTCATATACAGGTAAACAAGTAATTATGCAAAAATTGGACTCATACCGACAGTTTCTGCCTATAATTTCTTCACGTGTATACTCTGTTAATTCCAGAAAGCTATCAGAAGCAAATATCTGCATATTGAGAACAAACTGTTACCCAGCAACAGAAACTAGAAAAAGAAGCAAATGTCACTTCCACACACAATCTACATTTCAGTTCCATATAAATAGGGTGTAGTCTTGTCACTTAACAAATAGATGCAAGACGAAAAGAAATGTAGCTCCTACACCATGCATGCATTGACAAACAACTTAGATTAAGAATTTAGAGTTAAGATGAATAATCATGGAAAGACAGGCAAGAAGGGGAACTTGTAAATTATAGCAAGAATTTAAACAGAAATTGTTTTCTGTTAACTACCAGCATGATAAGATTCTGAATAGCAGGATAGGAATTTAACATATATAGCTGTGCCAAGAGGCTGCTTATTTCTGAAACGCATTCAGCAAGAAACTACTTCACAAGGACATTCGACTGTTCTAACTAGGATCTTGTGTACCTATGGCAACACTAAGTGAGTCTGTAAGGGCCACCCCTTAGTGCATGAAAAATTTCGTGAATGTTTAAATTCGTACAAAGAAATACAACAAAATATCAAGCCTTAATTCCATTGGGTGAGCTTGGCTCAGCCAAGTACAAAGAAATGATGTAATATTATATAATCCCCCCCCCCCCAAAAAAAAAAAAAAGAGGGAAAGAAACAAATAAATTCTTAGTGTGGCCACCAAAAGCATATATACTTTTAGAATCCCATTTTTTACGAAGTTTACCAGCCTACTTTTAATATATTAGACATCTATTTGGCCTTTTACCTTATCGTTGTTGTATTGCGTGCTTGTTTCATAACTACATAATATGAATACTAGTAATAGACATGCATGTATCTTAGTTAAAACTTTTTATAACTCAGACACTTAATTGTCACATATAATATTTTCCTTGATTTGTTATTGGAATATTTTCCTTGGGTTGTGTCAACGTATATTGTGGGCACAAAGTGTCAGTGGCAAAGAAAGTATTTCTGGTTACTCTGTGCCTTCAATATAACTTGACATGCAAAATTTCCTTGTAATAAACCTTAACCATAGGAATAGTTATCTTACAATTGGGTTATCGGGAAGTCTAGGATCTGTTATCACAAAATTCTTTTCTATACGTTCCAATGTGGTTGCCAGGTCAATTCCTTGACGTACATCCCTTTCTCGTTCAGCACGACCCCAACTGTCAGAGCGCTCTATATCTTTTGTCATCAAAACCTCTGGCTCAATACTTGGTTCACATTCATGCTGTCCAGCATAGCTTAAAGATCTTCCTTTGAACCTGTAAGAGTTTCACATTGAATAAGAAACCTAAGAATCCAGCAGTCAGTTAGACCTTTTGGGACATTCTTTCTTTCTGGGGATGACAATCAGGGCACTTCCATGCGTGTAGGGAGGGCAAAGAAAAATACAGAGATATATTAATACTGAACAATCACACCTTCTATAGTTCTGGCATTAGAGAGATATATGGAAAATCATAACAAAACCAAATATAACCAACATCACATGAATAGGGTCAAATACTGAACAATCACACCTTCTATAGTTCTGGCATTAGAGAGATATATGGAAAATCATAACAAAACCAAATATAACCAACATCACATGAATAGGGTCAAATACTTGCACACTGTTTGTTTATGGTGCTGTTTAAGTCAACAAACCGACTAATTTCCAAGCCACTGGAGTATGCATCAAATTTGAGTGGTGGACTAATTGTGTTAACCATGAAACAACCGTCTCAAAATGAAGACCAGATAAACTTTATTTTCTTTGACCAGCAAAACAGGTTAGGGCAATTTTTGAGATTATTTTTCAATTGGGAAATCAGCACTTGTCCCACAAGCTTAAGCAGTTAAGGAGTTAAGAAGTAGGCTAACCAACAACTCCCTTCTCCCTCTTCCCAAAAAAAGAGAACTAGAATGTAAGAGACATGGAGGCAAAGCAAGAGCAATAAACTAAACTGAAGAGGTCATGAAATACAAACTAGTGCAAGATCTCATTGAATAAGAGATCTAACACCATATTAGGACAGCAACCACCAGAACTTTAGGTTATTATTATTATTATTATTATTATGATCATGATTACTGATAATATATCATTGAGAAAGCACAAGGCAGACAAGCCCTATACAGAAGAGAAGAAAGACAAGAAAGAGAAAACTGTGACAAACTTTCTACACCATAAGAAGCATTGGCTATTAATAATGGGCAGAAAGCATGTAATCAGCTATCCAACAGCAATTTTTTTCCCTATACATAATAACAGCAAGATTTTCTCCTGCAAATACATCATGTTCCACCTAAGGAAATGTGTGTAGTGATATTGGTGTTTCATGTGTAAGGAAAGTCTG
Source organism: Diospyros kaki (assembly GCA_036245055.1). NCBI lineage: Eukaryota > Viridiplantae > Streptophyta > Magnoliopsida > Ericales > Ebenaceae > Diospyros > Diospyros kaki. The sequence continues at coordinate 41,959,893 of BSEG01000012.1, forward strand.
GAGTTCATGGATCATTTTCTCTTACATTATCATGAAGCTCTTCAATTGTGATACCCTGTATCTTTACAGTTAGATATTTGATGTCAGCCTCAATTTGGGTACATTTAGGGCCATATTATATGATTAGCCAAATGCGTTATTGTCATATCACTCATGCACGTGATTTGAATTATTTTGCATGAAAGAAACAAAATAGCCTTTGAGGGAGCAAAATACCCCTGACACATTAAAGAAACATTTGGTGGCTCAAATAGGATGCTTCTTTGTGTCTTTCTTATTTGGTCCTATTTATACGAGAGATTTTGTTCTTAACAGTAGTACTTGATGTGTTTTCTATCCATTTATTGAACATAACTAGCTGCCTCTATGATACTTTCCTTTCGACGATATTATTATTTATCAAAATAAAAGAAACGTGTAGAAAGGATAATACCAAGTCATTAAAGGCTTGACCTCAAATGGAAAAAATGTAAGTTATGCCATCTTTGGAAAAGTAATATGCCAAGTAATTTAAAAGGATAATGAACAATGAGAAAATGTTTTAAGTTATGAAAAGCTTGCCATTGTTTCAATTCTTCACAATTACCCAAAAGTTTAAGCTAGTAGGAAACCTGTCCAACCACATATCAAGGTATCTAACAGATTAAACCAACAATATGCACCGACAAACAAGTGTAGAACAACAAATATCAGGAGGGAACAGAGAGAAACTATAAAACCTCCTAGAACCAAATCTTGGGTACCATATTGGATAACTATAATACAAAAAGCTTATCTGTTAGGACATGAATCCAGCAATTTGTGTCAAAATATCTGACAAGCAAAACTAAAGGCAAAACAAACAAGGACTGGTTTTCCTAATTGAATGCCAAGGGTTTCAGCAACTTGAAGTTCAAGGGAAACTCTGTCTGCCACCTAGGGGGATTACGAAGGGGGTTTGTCCTGATTTTTGAGTTGAAGTTGAACTCGTGGTTCAAAATCATGAGTGCAAGCTGATCACCGTATGGAAGCATGATCTTGGTTTGGGAACTTCAACTTGTAGTTTGAAACTACAAGCTCAATTAAATTAAAGACTTGTGGTTTCAAATCACAAGTTACCACAAGTTCAGCTTGAACTGGAGATCACAGTTATAAGCCATGGCTTCAAGCTAGGTACTAAGCTTTGGGAACTTTCGGTGGTATTCTATCACATAAAATGGAGGTGTACAAACAGATTTATTTATTAATTTATTTGGGGGGAGGAGGGACTCATCAATCGTGTGCAGTAGAATGGTGAGACTAATTCTCAAAAGAGACCAATTCATAGATTCTTGAGCAGCTCACACTGAATTTCAGCCTAAATATTTAGAAAGTGAGACTTAGAAAGTTATATGCTCACTTCTCAATACACGCACACACATATATGTATGTACACAGAAAGGAGCATTAAGCCTAGCTGACATATTGGTCAAAGCTCTGAAATGCACTACTTTAGTGGAGATTTGAGCGTTGGCCAAGAAATTACCAGCTCACAATTTCAAGAAGAAAACAATGATTCTAGGAGACATCTAGCATGCCCATCACTTGCCGGCATGCTAAGAGTTAGGAGATGAAATGGAGAAAAACTCATGCATAACCACTTCCAGAAAGCAGCAGAGAATAAAAGGTACTGACCCCATTAAGGAAAACCGTAATGATTTTCTGAATTTTTTCCCAAACTCCTCGGAAGAACTTGCACGAGTTACATCAGTCCTAGAATATAATTGAGGGGTCCATCTACCAGGTGCACCCATATTTTCAGTTTCACCAGGTTTAGGCAGAATGTAATCAAGGTTGAATTCCTCCACTTCTTGCTTTCCTAAAGTCTCGTACTTTATGGACTGCACAAGTGACCGTGGACCCTTCACAGTCTGAACCACTTCCGTGATTGAGCCTAAAGCCTCCTCCTTTTGACGAGCTGGTACATAAACAGTAATGAAGAATAATGTAGCAGTTTATTTTTTAGAAAAAAGAAAAACAAAATCAGATAGCTTAGCTTACCATCATAACGGATCAATGACTTTGGCAGTCCGTTGGGTCGCAATGCCTTGTCATTTATACCTTCAGTGTGCTTGCTGACTTCAACCTGCATACTGCAGGAGAGATCATAATGCAACATACAGAAGAAATTTCATATAATGCTTATTATTATAATAAATTAACTTGACTTATCAAAAAAAATTATTACGATGCAATATTTTCACCATTGCATTGTTGCAAATTATTCTTATTTTTGCCCCTCTTTTCCAACTAGGGTTACATAGTTTGAGAAAAGCCAGCCTGGTAGGCAGGCAGGATGGCAGGCACGAATTCTTCTTATTGTCCTTTCTTCACTAAGGCCCATATTGGTCGAGGAATGCTGCATTTGGGATTTGGCAATCTACAATCAGTCTTCAAGGTAGAATGGACCCAATAAAAACACCTTTTCGAGTGCTCATATGTTATCGGAGGTTTTGAAATGGATGTAGAAGGCATGAAGAAGATGCGAAAGAAAAAGGAAAAGGAAAAGGAAAAGGAAAATGAAAATGAAAATGAAAGAAGAAGACATCAACAGAGTTTTGGGATTAATTTGAGTTGAGAGAAAGTTATTTTATGCTGTTTAATGATCCTTTATCCTCTCCCCCTGTGCTCGAAACTCCTGAGATGCCAGCACTAATGGAATTTCACCATTTTAACATTGTTTCCAGTCTTTTGTATCTAACACGCATATATAGAATGGCACGCATCTAGTGTGGTGTAAGAGAAAAGAAAAGGCGGTAAATAGATACCGGTGTTTCTGACAGCCCCGGTTTGCATGTCATCATACTTGTAAGATGAAGCACTACTAGTCTTAACAAAAGACAAGGAAAGAGAGAACATTTACCCAATAAACTTGATGACCTTGCCATTGTCGTCTTTAATAGGGGTGACCGTAAGAAGATTCCAGAAAAGAGTGCCGTCTTTCTTGTAGTTCAAGAGCCTGCCACAGTAGCTTTTCCCGGTTTTCACCGCATCCCGTATCTTGGCAACTTCTTTCTGATCCGTCTCGGGGCCTTGAAGGAAGCGGCTGCATCCAAAAAAAAGGAAGACAGCCTTGAACCTTTCTCCCTCTCGACTTCCAAATCCAAATCCACATCATTCATTCCCCCAAAACACTCCAAAGGAAGAAAGAAACAAGAACAAACCATTGCCATTCTTTCTTTCATTAACGTTACAATTAATACCAATCGGGGATACTATTCAGAATGCCGCTTAGACACCCTTTTCAATTTTCCAACTTTAGATGTGATATATATGCCACCATTAAAAATGTTCTTCTCTATTTTTTTTTCTTTTTATATTTTTATATGCCGTAAAATACTAAATGTAGTATTTTTGTTTTATGATTCTTTTATCATTTTATGGTTAAATTTTAATAGTTACATCTTTTATTATATATGACTAGAATTTAAAATTTTTTCTTCTTACTCTTTTCTCCTTTTTTTGAGAATGGGGTTGTTAGGACATTTTAACTTTTGTTTAATAAAATTATTAAAAAAAAAGAACATAATCTGTTTCCTTAATTCAGTTTGTAAACTTATAAGTAAACTTGCAAAAACAATAAGGTGAAGATTCTCATTATAATGTAGATTGGAACTTGGAAGTAAAAAAAAAAAAAATTGGTATTGCTTTTATTAATGGAGAAATCATATATTTCATTACTTATTTAAATAATTTTTTTTTTATGTCAGCGAGATCTCTAATTTAGAAACAAAATAATTTATTATTGTGTTCATGACAATTATAAGAATAATCTACACAAGATAGGGTAATGAAAATGATGGCAATGCCTACTACTTCAGATTAGAAATATGGATTGAAAAGAAATGCATCGATCATAAATAAAATCTTTAATTTAAAAATAAAATAATTTACTATTGTGTTCATGATAATTATAAGAATAATTAATATAAGACTGGTAATAAAAATGATGGCAATGCCTACTACTTGAGATTAAAAATATGACTTAAAAAGAAATGCATTGATCATCACTAAGTGAAAACTTATACTACTAGCACTAGTACTCACCAATTCCTTCCAATGACCTCCTTGGAGGAATAGCCGGTCATGCTGAAAAACCCACTGCTGGCGTAGAGAATGGGACAATCAGGCTTGGTGGCATCTGATACAACGAATGTCTGCTGCAGAGTGGCCAGAGCCTCCTTCAACTCCTGAGAAACTCTGGGAAAGCCCCCGGCTGATGATGATTCCGATTCCTCGGACGTCCTACTTGATTCCACACCGCCGTACCTCTCAGACAGGCTCTTGCTACTTCTTTTTCGATGGTCCAGTATGCTTAATGCTGCCGCTTGCTGCGTCCTCATCAGAGCACCAGCATCATCATCGGCATCATGAGAAGCCAATTGCCTGTTGGAAGCACTAGTGCTGATGCTGGGCTGATCGAATGCCATCCACTTGTCCCCTCCTTGCTGCTGCTGCTGCAATCGAATTACACGTTCGCCAGCACTAGACAACAATTGATCATTGTTTGCAGACAATGCCGCCCCTGATGCTTTAGTACCGCTCGACGCGGAAGATGAAGAAATCAGCTCTTCGGGCCTCGTACTTGACCGCTCCTCCTCCATCATTCTTCTCAACACTAGCTAGTTTCAGCGAATTAGGATGCGTCCTACCACCCACCAACACAAGTTAATTACTAATGGACCCGACCCCATTTGGTTTTGCTAAATCAGAGCAAAACTTAAAAAACAGAAGGAACACAAAAATGGCCGCCATTCTGTCCTATCAGAAGATATAGAGGAAGGAGGACGAGCAGGTGGGGGAAGAAGAAATTAAAGACCAAGCAGCCCTTCGGATACGACTGCCCCGTGACTCTCCGTCGTTCGTGTGCAAAATTTTATCTATGACGGAGATTGAACTTACGATTTATTGGTGCGAATATGATATATCGCTTACCTAACCACTCGACCTATACTTGGGGGCAAGACCAACCAGCCCTTAATTATGTATTGTGTGTGTGTGTAGGATAAAAATGACGGTTATATAATCGGCGACACAGGAGCGGACAGACAGAAATATTACCATACAATCTAGCTAGCTAATTACAAAAATTGATGAAACCAAAAGGGATTCCATCCATCCAAAGGGAATTGTATTTATAGCAAACTGCAGTCTGGGTTCGGAGGGAACTTGTTAGAGCTATCAATGGCTAATTGTGTTACAAATTAAACAGGAAAAACAAAAACCAGACCCGACAGTAGGAACAGGGAAGAAGAGCAGGTTTACCAAAAGCATGTGGATGTGAGAGAGGGTTATGTTCTTCTTCTATCTAGATGGTACGTACGTTGATTCAGGGGAATGTACAGTTAAGTAGCACAGCCACAGCGCATTCGTGTGTTTCATTTCGCTGCGAACGCAAATGTACGTACCATGGAGAGAGAAAACCAGTTTGTATGTGGATAGATAACGTGCAGATTTAATAGGACTATAACTGCGCCATGTGTAGCTGCAGCTTCCTTTTATTTTTTCTTTTTCTTTTTATTTTTTTTGCAATTCTGTTGGTGCCTCTTGGGACACACGACACGACACGAGTGGGTTTGGTACGGGCAGGTTGAGGCCGCCTGGCACCTGTGGCTGTATTATATCCACCCTTTGTGTCTTATTATTGCAAATATCAATTCACTTGACAAGATATTTTGACTTTTGCTTAATATTTCTCTTTCTTGGGACATTTTTGTAGAGATTTTTTTTCCTCAACAAGAGCCATAAGAGAGGATGTTTCAACGATGACATAAATTTTTATTTATTTAAATTATAAAATATCAAAAAATAGAATGAATGGTAGAGGATCAGTCTTTTATTTGGGTTGAATTTATCTGATGCGGACTTGTAAAATGTGGAGATATGAGTTTTATGCTTGAGGCTATTATTCGATTTTTGATATTATTCGACATAAATAATGTCGACGTTCAATTTCAGTCGAGTGTGATTCGTTTTGGGCCGCACTGAATAATTATGGACCACGGTCAGAAGAGAGCCCGTTACAGAAGTTAACAAAGAACACTTGACGATTTTTCTCGTGGTTCGGCCAGAACGATGCCTACTCCACGCCCGCACTCTGATTATTCCTTCAGAATGGCGGTTCTTCTCCTTATCCCTTTCCTTCTTTTGTTCCTTCTGCCCCCTATTTATCAGGGGACCTTTACAATTTGGATATTATATATAAATACAAAGATTGTGTAATGGGGGACAGAACGTCCTTATCCTCTGTACAAAAACGTAAGTGGGATCTTCATCTTCGAGGAGCATGGGCCGTGGCGGTGGATGGTCCCTACCTCTGACTTTTTAGCGGCTTTTACCACTTTATGCGAGCTGATCGTTTTCGGGTCAGCGACCTTGGTGGTCCAGCGATCTGAAGGATGCTTCCTAGAGTTCGCTTGCGGATGGCTTCAGACTCGCTTAAAGGCGTGTCCGGAGTTCGCCAGGTGTCGCTCCGCAAGTTCGGTTTTTGTGATGAAACGACCTCCTCTAGTGAGGTCGTTTTGGGCCTTCTTGCTTCTAGGCGATCGGGCCGGCCCATCAGAGTGAGTCTGGCCCATACGGGAAACACGTATAACATAAGCCCCCCAGTTCGCGGTGCGATCCTCGCGCTGGGAACTGACGCGTGCCAGTTGTCCTTCCGCCTCTTCGGTGTCTGCCCAATCGTTTTAAATCTCGTCGTTCCACGTAGCACGTCTTGTCTGTAACGCATTTAATGCGCACTTTCCCCCATTACGGCGCATGATTATGCCCAATGGGACCCATAGGCTGTCGTGCGGCCGCTGGATGCGGAGTACACGGTGAGTCGCATTTGATCCGACGGTCGACCCGCTCGTACCATTGGTATAAATAGTAAGGGGCGTTTTTCTTTTCTTTTTCCCTCTTTTTCGCCATTTTCGAAATCCTCCCCAGCTTTTGTCTTCCTGCTTTCTCCTTCTCTTCTCGAACACTTTTGCGTTCCCAGACGGCGATAATCTCCGTCATTCGCTTGTTCCGACGTTTCATACAGGCGTCAGGCCCGTCGTTTGGTAAGTCTGCTATGACTTCTTTTATTTTTTGTTCTTGATGGGGGCCCTTTCCTCGCTGGTTGACTATCGACGGTTCTGCCGATCGATATTGCCGCTGTTTATGGGGAGACGGCTCAACTTGGTTTGGCGTTTGCTGGGCTTTCCTGTTCAATGACCTTAGGATTAGTACCCCTTGGAATACCGGGCTTATAGTTGCAGCCCCCTCCGCTTTAGGCGGCATTCTGAAGCGCTTTGACCTGAAAGATTTTTAGGGGGTGTTCTTAGGGTTTTTCTGGGCTCTTGAGGTCTGGTCCGCGATTTGCGACCTGACTGTTCATTCTTTTTCTTTGTAGATGTCCGACCAATACTGCGGAAACTCAGGTCAAAAGCGCTGCAACTATACCGTAGGAGAAAACGACACTTCAAACTCGGAAGATTGCCTTATCATGGAGGGTCAAAACTGTGAGGGTGCGAGCTCGAGGTCTAGGGAAATCGTCGTTCTGACCTCTTCGGAAACCGACCTGGAGGTTCACGATCAGATCGCTGAAGGGAGCGCTGGTCGTGCGGTCTTCAAGAGATTCCCCTCCAGAGTCAAACCTCGTGAGGTGGTGGCTTGTGTCCGGGAGTTCCGTCTTCCCAGTGTCTGCGAAGTATATATACCTACTTCGAGCTCTCATGCAGCCTACCCACCATCCAAATACGTAGCTGTTAGTCATCAGCATCTCGAGTCCGGCCTTAGGTTCCCAATAGCTCCGTATCTTGTCGCTCTTTTAAACGACGTCAAGCTCGCCCCTTTTCAATTAACACCGAACTCGTATGCCCAACTTACTTCTTTAGCCCTTTTGTTCCTTATAAATAGACTTCCTCTCCCTTCGCCGAGACTGATAAAATTTCTGTTCTCTTTCAAAAATGCCAAGGACGGCTTGTACTACCTGGCAGCTCGCCCCTCTTCGTTCAAGGCCGCCCTTCCTCAGGGTAAAGCGAAGGGGAAGTCCAACGTGGGCGATTACAAGTCCAGTTGGTTCTTCGTGTCCTGCCCTTCGCTCTCCCTTCTTAGGAACTGTAGCTTCGTACTGACCCCTGGTAAGCGTAGATCAGCCCACATAGATCTTTCTTCTTTTGAATACCTGTTTTAACTCGTTCGTCCCTTGATGCAGACTTTGGGGGTAAGAGACCGACTTTGTCGGCTGAGGAGACCGACGTCCTCGGCAAACTTCTGGCTACGGGGTCGAGTTCAGAGATCCTTGAACTTTCGGACGAACTCCTCCGAGAAAACAAACTTGCCCCTCCTCTCGACGTCGAGATCGTTCAGTTGGACCATATCAGGGACTTGGGCGCCGAGATCCCCCCGTTGGCTTTCCAGACCGCAGGGGCGAGTAGTTCCAGAGAAGCTGATCAAGGCGGAAGCATGGTTGAACTCGACCTCCTCCAGCCGAAGCGATCTAAGGCGAGGTCGGGTTCCACCTCGTCAACGCCCCCTAGCTCAAGTTCGTTAGACAGCAGGTCGGAGCAGACGCAACTGCGCCCCCCGCAACAGCAGCACCAACAACTGCGGGGGGGGGGGCAACAGGAACAGCGGCAAAAAACTCTGCCCTGTCAATCCCAACAACAGAGGGAAAAAAAATAAACAGCAAGGGCAAGGGCATTGGCCCCCTTCCTCCCGAGACCATGGTTCGAGCGGGGCACGTGGGAAAGAGGTCGCCGTTGCTCGAGACGCCCCTGCTGCCGGCTCGAAGAGGGGGCCAGACCATCCGCAGCCGAGGGAGGATGCCAGGGGCAAACGGGCCAAGGTCTCTGAGAAGGATCTGCCCCTGGAGGCCCTGCCAGGAGGGATCTATGTTAACTCCCTTCTGAACTCCGCGCCCGACCTCTTGGGCGCGACCTCAAAGCCTCTTGACGACCCCAAGCTAAAGGGGATTGCTCTCTGCGACTTTATGGCCCGTCATAGCTTGGTGGTAAGAAACCCCCCCCTTTTTTTTTTTTTTTAAATAACCTTTCTTCTTTCACAGGCTTCCCTTACCGCCATGAAGCTTCGGGCTCAGTACAAGGATTTTGATGACCAGCTCCGCACGGTGAGCACATCCCTTCAAGCCGAAGTAGAGAAGCTTGAGGATGGGAAGAAAGCCCAGCAGGTCGAAATAAAGAAGCTCTCGGACGAAAAGGAAACTCTCCAGGCCGAGCTTCTTGCAGCTCGGAAAGTCGTGGAGGGCTCCGAGATACGTCTGAAGGCGGAGGCTCAGAAGAATAAAGACCTCGAAGAAGGGCTTCGTAGGTCAAAGAACATGTGGGAGTCCGCCAACTCCGGGCTTACTGCCGAGCTGAATAAAGCGAAGGGGGAGTTGCGGGGGGCGCAGGAGCGGCTTAAATCGATCGAGGCGGAGCTAAAGACGGCGAGAGAAGAGCAGGCTCGGGCGGATGATCGTGCAGCCCGATGTGAAGGACTCGCCCAGAGGGCCATAGAGGATGTAAGGGGGGAGGTCGAAGCGCGGATGGATGCTGTGCGCCGGGAGGCCAGATCCGACACCTGCTCGGCCTTCCTGTACACCCTTTGGGTGAACCATCCCGAGATGGATTTTTCTTTCTTTGGCCCGCAGGCTGTCGAGGAGGTGAAGCGGTACGCTGCCGAGGCCGCGGAGGATGCCATCGAAGTCGACCTTCCCGACTCGTCTGCGGCTCCCCTGGTCGAGGTCGAGCCATCTGGGGCTGCCGATACTCAGCCTGGTGAGGTCACCGAGAAGCCCCCTGCGGATTCTCAGCCGTTTCTTCCTTCTGCCGAGATCGATCCTGCTGAAGCAACCGTCCCTCCCAGCTAGGACTTTTTCATGTATATTATTTTTTTTTTTTTAAAACACAAGCTTCATTTAATAGAGACGATCATTTTCCGTACTTTGTGTATGTTTGTTTTAAATTTTTTCGTTAGCTCAAATGAATTTAACTTTTAAAGAAATAATAACTCAGAGCATTTTTTATGATATATCTCGGAATAGAGTTGGTACCTTAAAAACAATCTCCTCCGGGGAAGACTTCAGAATCATAATTTCAGAACGAATATAGGCTCGAACCAGGTCGTCCATAATATTTGTAGTAATAAACGCAAGCACTTATACTTAGGCAAATCCTTCTTCAGCATGTTCTGATAAGGATGCATAAAAAAGGCAGATTGCCTAGTAGCCGAGCAGCTCGTGATAAACGGTCAGGACGCGCATCCAATAAGTTGCGAACGATCTTATTTATTCAAGTTGAGATAGATCTCAATTGACTCGTTTGAATATGAAGAATTCGCCTAAATATGGGATCGTGCCTCGCCCCCGACTGGCATATCGAAGTACTTGTCGCCTTTAATAAATTGGGGATAAATACTCAGGTAGGTCGCAGTTCAAGGCCTCCATGGCTTGTTATTTTATTGACTTGCTGAGCCAAGATATGTGTCCAGGTAGGAAGCGTTACGGCCTCAGTTGACACACCGTGGCTTTTGCAAATTTTAATTGAACCGAGAGAGAACACCCAGGTAGGTCACAGACCGTAGCTTTAGGCTAAGATGAAAGGACCTCGGCTAGCGAACTCAACTCTGGGTTACTCGTGGAGGTCGTTGCTCGGAAATTTCCAAACCATGACATTAAGTCAAGATGAATGGTTCCGGCTTCTGACCAAGACCTGAAGGAAGGACCAAGGTGAATGCTCAGTTGAGCCGCAAACCGTAACGTAGTGGTTAGGTTATTTAGGCTCCAGCTCGCAAACCATGGCTTTTCAATTCCTTGTTTCAGGGATGTTTAATCAAATACCAATAAGGATAAAGTCCAATGAAAGTTCATGGATCTTAAACAGAATCACGCAAAGTATTTGTAATAAAGAAGACGAAGAGTAGGTGGGAACCATTACATTTATTTGAAGTAAGGACGGAGGTGCTCCGCATTCCAGGCTCGTGGGAGGGAGAAGCCGTCCAAGTTTGCCAAATGGTACGCTCCGTTACTTAGATTTTCCTTGATGATAAATGGACCTTCCCAGTTAGGACCTAGTGTGCCGTCACTAGTCGTCCGTGCCCCTGGGAGTACCAGACGTAATACCGAGTCTCCGACGTTATAACGCCGGATTCGGACCTTCTGGTTGTAGTATCGTGCTACCCTTTGCTGATAAACGACGACCCTTATGCGAGCCATATCTCTTGATTCTTCGAGCAGGTCAAGGTTAGCTGCCAGAAGTTCATTATTGCGACCTGAGCTGAAGGTGGCCCTTCGGTGGCTGGTCACTTCATTCTCGGCGGGGACCATAGCTTCCGACCCATATGCCATTGAGAATGGGGTTTCTCCAGTGCTGCTCCGAGCTGTTGTTCGATAGGCCCACAACACCGTTTGCAGTTCGTCCACCCAAGCCCCCTTTCTGGCTTCAAGCTTAGTTTTCAAGGTCTGCTTGATTATTTTGTTGACAGCTTCAACCTGCCCATTGGCCTGGGGGTGATCAACTGCGGTAAAGCTCTTTTGGATCCCCATCGATTCGCAGAATTGGATGAACTGCTCACTGGTGAATTGGGTTCCGTTATCCGTTATTATTTGTCGCGGCACCCCGAACCTGCAGATTATGTTATCCCATGTGAATGCTTGTGCCTTCGCACTGGTGATCTGTGTGAGCTCTTTGGCCTCTGCCCATTTAGTGAAGTAGTCAACCGCTACTATGGCGTGCTTGGGACTTTGAATCTTGGGGGGAGCGGTTCAAATTCGACCTCTCTGGTAAACGGCGTTCTGTCCCCACGGCCGTTATTCTGGCTGCGGACCCCTTGTCTCTCTTCCAGCTGCCGGACTCTCTGATATAATTCCTCCACAGTCGAGTCTGGGCCTACCGATTGCTGGGCCTGCGACCTCCTGCTTCTTTCCCGGTCCGGGGAGCGGTGATTTGGGAACGGGTAGTTGTCTCCAATATCTTCTTCTTCAGGTGGAGGTCGTTCTTCCCGTGGTTGGCGGATCCTTCGAGGCGAAGCCGTCGGGTCGTGGATGGCTCGTGCCTGGGCTTGGGCCAGAATTCTGACCGCATCGGCGAGCTGCATCACTGTATTTTCTAACGCCTCCTGACGTTGCTGCCAGTCCCGGATCGTTCCGGTCCCGGCAATTTGGCTCGCGGGTTGAACAGGAATCCGCGGTGGTATTCCAGCAGCATCTCTGATGGGTGGTGGTAAAGGGTTGTCCATTGTCGGAGCAATGGGCCCTCCGTTTGGTGGAAAATCCCGCGGTCTGTCGCGGTGATTTTCTGGAGGGTCGACCGCTGCCTCGGAACTTCGAGTATTTCTTCCTCTAGCCATGGGTATTGATCAGAGCGCCCCCCTTCCTCTAGCGCCAAAATGTCGACGTTCAATTTCAGTCGAGTGTGATTCGTTTTGGGCCGCACTGAATAATTATGGACCACGGTCAGAAGAGAGCCCGTTACAGAAGTTAACAAAGAACACTTGACGATTTTTCTCGTGGTTCGGCCAGAACGATGCCTACTCCACGCCCGCACTCTGATTATTCCTTCAGAATGGCGGTTCTTCTCCTTATCCCTTTCCTTCTTTTGTTCCTTCTGCCCCCTATTTATCAGGGGACCTTTACAATTTGGATATTATATATAAATACAAAGATTGTGTAATGGGGGACAGAACGTCCTTATCCTCTGTACAAAAACGTAAGTGGGATCTTCATCTTCGAGGAGCATGGGCCGTGGCGGTGGATGGTCCCTACCTCTGACTTTTTAGCGGCTTTTACCACTTTATGCGAGCTGATCGTTTTCGGGTCAGCGACCTTGGTGGTCCAGCGATCTGAAGGATGCTTCCTAGAGTTCGCTTGCGGATGGCTTCAGACTCGCTTAAAGGCGTGTCCGGAGTTCGCCAGGTGTCGCTCCGCAAGTTCGGTTTTTGTGATGAAACGACCTCCTCTAGTGAGGTCGTTTTGGGCCTTCTTGCTTCTAGGCGATCGGGCCGGCCCATCAGAGTGAGTCTGGCCCATACGGGAAACACGTATAACAAATAATATAATAATTTTATGAATGAATATTTACATCAAATATATAAAAAGAATTAGAATTTAAATATTTACATGAAAGAATTAAAATTAGAATTAGAATTAAAATTAGAATTAGAATTGGAAATGAAAGCGGGAGGAAAGACATGTAAGAAAGGGCAATGGGGCTGCAAGAATGCCGTGGTGGCAGCATTTGAAGATAATTTTTGAATTTGGAGGAATGGGTGTCTGTATACTTTTTGAGGATCAATAATTACAGGAGGCGTAGGCGTAGGAGTTAAAAAAAAAAAAAAAAAAGCAGCAGCAGGAGATCATGGGGAAAGGGAAACAACTTCTGATTGACAAACGTGTTTTGTTTTTTGTTTTTTTTTTCTTACTCCTATTTCTTTATTTTATATATGTACAATAATAATTGTAAAAAATAAATTTAAAAGCATCTCATTTGTTATTATACATCATATTTTAAAATCACTTTTATATTAATTAAGTGTTTAGTTCTGTTCAAATATTACATTTTTTTGAAATAAGGAAAGTCACGTTGACTTTCCTTTTCTTTTAATGTGGGGTACGTAAATGGTTATAGTTAATAAACACTACGTTTGTTATGAGTTTGACTCTTTCATGTTAATAATTATGTCAATGTATTTTCATTCTTCTATAATTCAGTGAAAGACTAGACTAAACTAAGTTAAATTCTTTGATAATTAATTTAATTGAAAAAGTAAAAAGGGGAACGATAATTTATTATATTGGATTTAATTATTCCATCAGTCATTATTATTTTTTTTTCTCAATAGTAGAAACGATAATTTTCTATCTAATCTAAATCTGGCGAATATCTGAAAAGCTAATTCCTTTGGTATGGGAATGACTTTGAAATTTTATTTGAATTTCTCAATTAAATCCAACCCAACCTCACCGCTAATACTAACTAATAGAATCATATGTATGCCATGAAACAAATTACAAAAGTCTAAGTGAATTAAAATTGAAAATACAAGTTACAAACCCACCCTAATTTCTTGTTGCATTTATTTATGTAGTTAAAATTGTTATAAGAATTATTATACATATATATATATCTTATTTCCTGGTCATATTATTATATATGTTAAATTATGACTGAAAATTTGAGGTAAAATTAAATAATATATATATATATTAATTAAATTGAACGGTACAACATATGTTAGTGTTGCTTGACAAGTATAAAAATGGAGGATTAAATGAGTATGGGTAAGAATATTGGAAAATTAAACCCTTCAAGTAATTAAGACTTCATCTAATAATTGGAAAATTATAATAATCATGCCTGAAATTTGCTGATGGGTAATTGTAAGAATTATTCTTCACATTTTTAAGAATGGCATTTACCTCTTCCACTATTAAATAAATGGCATTCTCTCAATTTTTATTTTTATTTTTTTTTATCTCCTCTCTCATCTGATTTTGAAATAAAATAAAATAAAATAAAAAAGAAACAATCACTGGGTTAATTTTTTTTTTTTGGGGGGGTTGTGGTTCAGGTAGAATTCCCCACGCCGTGTCTTCTTCTGGTGAATCAACTCATTTCCCAATATTCATCGTACCCATTTAGACGACTGCGCCCCCTCAAATAACCAACACACAGGAACATATTCTCAAAATGGTCAGTCATTGTTTTTCAAGTCAACTACCCCTTTTAGTAATCGATCAAATTTTGGATCTCCCCAAAATCAAAGGCCAGAAGCAATTTTTTGCCTGGCGTGGGAGCTGGCTGCTGCCTTCACATCAAAACCTAGTAGTAAATTCCAATCAAAACATGTCAACTTAGGGAAAATAAATTGCAGCCCAGAGCTGCAGATAGCATGTAACCTTACACTCCAATCTATTCCAACTCCTTTACATCAAAGAATATTATTCTGGAGAATTCCTCTCTTAGCAGGTTACGTAGAAAGAAATGTAACGCCATTATTTACTTTTATCATTTAACTGAAGGTTGCTGCTTTCTCCACACTCTACAACCAGATGCAAAGACAAAAACAATCATCATTCTTTCTATCAGAGAACCAAATTCACTTCTTTACCTGGTGATTTCTTCTTCGTAACAAATATTGAGTTGAATGCAGAAACCTGTTACCCCCATTGTTGCACTATGCCACGTTCAACCGGAATGTGTAAATAATTCTTCGCTAAGGATCCAATATGAACATATGTTTTGCTTCATGATCCAGAGAAGAAATCCTTTAGGGAAGCATCTTCAATTTCTGCATGACAATACTGCCAAGCGGTAATTTTCAATCTTGAGTGGCGACCAGGTATTTAGCTCCTGGTGAAAATGACAAGCAGCATAATCATCCTTACTCAGTGGTTGGCTCTTGCTAGCGTGGAAAACCCACTGAGGTGTTCTGAGCCGCTAGAACTCTGTGACATGGATGGTGAAAAAAAAGAAAATATAGAATAAGACAAGAAAAAGGTAAGCATGCACGACACAGGAAATTTGGCAAGGTCCAGATACCTTTTTGTTGGATCGTAAAACAATCAAATACATCCCCTGGGGATGGCCAAATTGACAGAAGATATTCAAAATGGTTTGAAAAAACAGCCTTCTTTTGATGGTATCTGAGGTTCAATCAGCACAAAAACCAGTTACCCTATGTTGTGTCTTGACCCAAATGATTGAAGCTTGATCCTGATTGAGTAAAGACTTTCTGGTGAACCATGACCAGGCTACCAAATCAGTTTTTTACCAAAATTCCTCCGTTTCATTCCCTCACCTCAAAGGTGCACCGGTCTTTTCTAGATTTCTAAATCATCTTGTCTCTCGCATATTATCTCCATTAAGTTTCGCTCAATCTTATTACATTTACATTCCACCTCATTTCTTATTTTGCATTTTCTTGCATGGCTGCATATCCACCATAACATTCTCATGTGTACTGTGTATATATTTGTACTCAGTTGCCCAACATCTTGAGCCATATGACAAAAATGGTTTTATTGCTATTGGATAAAACAACTCTTTTATCTTTAAAGGAATTTGATAATCACATAAAATGCTGGGCACAGCTTTTCACTTTAACAACCTACATTAATTCTTATGGGTAACATCCTTTTTGAACAATCCATTATAGACATCTAATTTAATTCCTTTTTAAGGATAACCTGATCTCCAAGTCTCAGAAGGACATCATCTACATTTCTAACTTTACTAAACAGACATTCCATATATTCAGTTTTTTCTCAACTTAAAATCTTTGAATTAGGTGTTTCTCCATAATTCAAGTTTATTATTTATGCCTCTTTTGTCTTATCCACCACTATAATATTATCTGCAATGTAGCATACACCAAGGTGTTTCTTCTTGAATGTGAACTTTGAGTTTATCTATCACAAGAACCAGGATATATGGGCTCAATGCATCCATGATGTAATCCATTTGTAATTGAAAACGTCTTAACATCTCCTACACAAATCCTAACACATGATTCTATTCACTCCTTTACACTCAAGTATTTGGCTGCACAGTCTTTGTACATCATTACCACTCCAAATTACACCCAAAATCATTGAAATGTGTATTTGTTGGTTATTCTCCCACACAAAAGGGTTACAAGTGCTATTGTCCTAGCACTAAGAAATTTTTTGTGTCATGTGATGTCTCATTTTTCGAGAATCAATTCTACTACTCTCACCCTTCACTGCAGGAGGAGCCACCAAGTGCAGAGCAAGGTGTGAGTGGTAGTGCTGGTGTTGGTTTTTTCTTGCCTGAGACAGTCCCAAATAGTACTCTTAATCATGTACCTAATGAAGGGGGAGAACAGCCATCCTCAAACCTGCAAATGCACCTGCCTAAGCCTCCTCTTCAGGTGTATTCACGCAGGAAGACCTTGCAACAGCAAAACTAGTCATCAACCCTGGTGGAGGATTCCGAAATTGAACCAAGACAGGATGACAGGTCACTACCAGATGCTGTTACAGTAGGTGGACATGAAACAGAGAATTTGGAGCCAGAACTACAAAATTTGGACGTTCCTATTGCTTGGAGGAAGGGGGTAAGATCATGTACTAAGCACCCAATCTCTAATCACTTGGTCTATTTGCGATTATCTCCAAGTTACAGGATGTTTACAGCAAAAATTGATGAAGTTCAGATTCCTAGGAACATTAATGAAGCTCTTCAAAGCCCTCCTTGGAAACAGGCTGTGATGGAAGAGATGGAAGCTCTTGCAAAGAATGGTACATGGGAATTGGTGAGTTTACCTCAGAATAAAAATGTGGTAGGCAGCAAGTGGGTTTTTACAATTAAATATAATTTTGATGGAAGTATTGCTAAACATAAGGCCAGGTTAGTGGCCCAAGGATTTACCCAAACTCACGGTATTGATTATGATGAAACTTTCACAGCAGTTGCAAAACTTAATTCTATCCGTGTGTTACTGTCAATTGCAGCAAATTTAGATTGGGAATTGCATCAATTAGACATAATGCATTCCTCAATGGAGACCTTGAGGAGGAGATATACATGAAGGCACCTCCTGGTTTTGAAGAAAATGGAAAGGTGTGCAGGTTGAAGAAATCATTGTATGGGCTAAAACAGTCCCCTAGAGTATGGTTTAGAAGGTTTAGCTCAACCTTGAACCTGCTGAGATATAAGCAAGGGCATTCGGATCATACGTTCACTAAACATGCTACAAATGGCTCAAAAACTATCCTACTTGTGTATGTTGATGATATCATTATCACAGGTGGCAACCAGCAGGAAATAAAGACTCTTAAGGGCCAATTGCAGCAGTCATTCGAAGTCAAAGATCTTGGAAAGCTGAAGTACTTCCTAGGGATGGAGATAGCAAGGAGTAAGGAAGGTATCTATATCTCACAAAGGAAGTATATACTTGATTTACTGAAGGAAACAGGTAAGTTGGGCAGCAAACTAGCTAGCACTCCCTTAGAACCTAACTGGAAATCTAAGGAAAATAAAGCGGACTCTACTGTGGATAAGGGAAGATATCAGAGGCTAGGGCGAAAATTGATCTACTTAACTCTCACATGACCTGATATCACCTATGCAGTAAGTGTAGTGAGTCAATTTATGCATGCACCTGCTAATAAACACCTTCATGCTGTCCATCATGTCCTAAGATATTTGAAAGGAAGCCCTAGTAAGGGAATCTTGTTCAAGAAGAAAGAAGATTGGGGAATTCAATGCCTTGTAAATGTTGATTGGGCAGGATCGTGTTGGAAGATAGTAAATCTATTTCAGGTTTTTGTACCAAGGTATGGGGAAACTTGGTGACATGGAGAAGTAAGAAGCAAAGCTAGTGGCTAGAAGTAGTGCTGAGGCTGAATATAGAGCCATTGCACAAGGTATATGTGAGATCACGTGGCTGGAAAAATTGATGGAAGATCTGAAAGTAGAAAATTCTGCTCTTACAACGCTATACTGTGATAACAAGTCTGCTATAAGTATAGTAAATAATCCGGTTCAGCATGACCGGATGAAACATGTGAGGACATATAGACATTTCATTAAGCAAATGATTGAAGAAGGTGATATAAATCTGGTATATATACCTACAGGTATCCAAGAAGCTGATATTCTAACTAAAGCCATGAATAAACAAGGTTTCGAGCTAATTAGAAGCAAGCTAAGAATGATAGATATCTATTCGCCAGCTTAAGGGGGAGTGTTAAGGACATAATCAAAAATTAAAGAAGATAAAGGGCTGAAAAAGAAGAAAGAAGAGCTGATAAAGATGCAGCTATCAGTTCCTAAAAATTAGAAGAAGATAAAGCCTCTTCTTATCCGAAAGAATAGGAGAAAGTTTAGAAAATTTATCTCTACTTATCTGTTGTTGTATTTGTATTTTAAATTTCTAGATTTTAGGAGTTTTTCTTCTATTTAAGTTTGTAATTTGTATCTTTGAGGGTGTGAGATTTAATTGTTCCGGATTCACCCTGATTTCCTTTGTGTGTTAATCTCTAAATCTCTAAGGTTTTTACTTTGTTCAGTATGTCACATCAGTTTTTGTTAACAAAATTTGACAGAAAAATAAAAGAGGGATTGGATTCTAATAGAAATCAAAGTTAAGTGGTTGTGGCAACAAAAATTAAAGTTTACTAACCAGTTTGCTATCACATGCAAAGTTCTTGACCTAACAGTGTAATTCACCCCATAATCAAGCTTCATATAGGGGAGATCATTACTTCAGGGACAGAGATTTTATTATGGTCAAATCTTATGGATAATCTAACACAAATCCATGGCATAACTAACAGCCCAACATTACAAGTTACTTTTCCCTGGTCAGTCTTTGAAATTCCTTCAAACTGAACAAAAATGAAGCACAAGGACTTGTCCAAATTCCCTTTCTACAAATGTAAAGTCCTATACAATATTTATGGAAAGAAAGAGCTGGTGGAAAAACCTGCAAGCCAGACTGATGCATTCTTTGTCTAACAGGCCAACAGGCATGCCTTTTTGGTCTTCAATACGCTCCTTGATAACTGGAACTTGAGTTATGCCATGTCTGCTCATAAAATTTTTAGCAGAAAAGAGATTCATACTCGGAGTTATTGTACACAACTTCCCACCATGTGAGGACCATACTTCAGATAATAAAAGCTCCTGCAAGAA
This sequence comes from Diospyros kaki, assembly GCA_036245055.1. Classification (NCBI taxonomy): domain Eukaryota; kingdom Viridiplantae; phylum Streptophyta; class Magnoliopsida; order Ericales; family Ebenaceae; genus Diospyros; species Diospyros kaki. Next base: position 41,979,536 of record BSEG01000012.1, read on the forward strand.
GAGTACCCAACTAGTGAAATTTGGATAGAGCTCAACCAGAAGGCTGTAAAAGGATAGCTGAGTACTTCAGGAATTTTAAGAGTTTAATGGCAACATTCTTAACTTCAAATATACTCTAAATAATAAATTTAGAAAAAAAAAGCTCTTAATAATATGCACAAAACAGTACCAAACATCATCATTATTTTTCTTGAATAAAAATGCGCCATGTGAGGACTCATTGATTTTGGTTAAGACAAAGCACTCTTTTGATGTGTTTACTTGAATTAAGGCTCCTCAAGTTTAATTATGAATTCAGCTTCACTGCTAAAATAAGATTTTTTTTATTACATTCAATTATTTTTAACCTAATTTTAAAACAATAAAGTGGGTAGAATGAAACTACTTGTTAAACATGTTCTCTCTGCACTTCATTTGATTGGATTACTGAAATCACTTGTTTTCTTCTCATTGGTTTGCTTTATCCACCTTTTGATCTGGTTCTTTCATTTTCTCTTTCAGCTAAAGGGAATGTATTTTTCTTGTGCAAATGGTGAATTGAAATTCACTAAGCTTTAACAGTAGGGATTTTACCTCAGGTCTTTTACTTCTTGATTTTGATGATTCACTGAATGCCTGAATATCTCTAAGTGTCAACAAACCAATCAAGACGTTATCATCATCAACAACTACTGCACAAGACTGCAACTCTGCAAACATGAGATTTACTGCTTGTGTTAGCAAAGTGCCCAATGGGATTGTCACAAATCTTGTTCTCATGGCTTGTGAAACAAGAATCTTCCTTTCTAGGTCCTCATTATCCTTATTAGAATCATCTAGACAGAGGGAATTGTCAATTTTACAAAGGTTATTAGCATCAGACACTTCTGCAGCAAGAGTGTAAATAGAGGAAAGTATCCTAAGGTTTGAAGAAGATATTTCAGGTTCTACAGTTGCATGAGCAGTTGCTTCTTCATATTTCTTAGTATCCCTATCCCCTCTGCTTATATGCCCAGAGGTAATCCATGAAGACAAACCCACAGCTCCAAGAAGTGGTAGAACTATTCGATAGTCCTGTGTCAGCTCAAATAGAAGCAAAACTGCTGTAAGAGGAACTTGGCATACACCTGCAAGAGTGGCAGCCATTCCAACCTGCAAATATTAAATGATTCTGATGTAGTCAAGATGATTGGGACTCACAAGATAACAAATAAAGATATTAGGTCTATGTGATTAGGAGTCTTATTTTATTTAAGCCAAATGAAATGCATGAAATATGAAAACCAAAAAGTATTAGTAAATGAAGAGGTAATCAAGGAGAATGAAGATGAAGAAACAAGTATCATGTAAGTGCATCTTCGTAACTTTGCTATAGACAGAAATTACATGTACTATAGACGCATATGTCCAAATGAAATAAAGCAAGGATTGACAAAGATGAAGAGTAGCAAAGTAGTTGGACCAGATAATATACCAATAGAAGCATGGACATGCATGGGAGAAGAGGGCATTTTCTAGTTAATGAAATTATTTAGTGTGTTCCTTAAATGAAAAATGATGTCAAACAACGGGAGTAGAAGCACTTTAGTGCCTATTTAAAAGAATAAAGGAGATGTTCAAAGTTGAGGAAATTATAGAGAAATTAAGCTAATGAGTCACTATGAAACTTTTAGAGAGAGTGATTGGGCAAAGATTAAGAAGAGAAACCAAAGTGTCAAAAAACCAACTTGATTTCATGCCAGATAGGACAATAATTGAAGCTATAGTATTTGCTGGGCTGCTTAATGGAAAGGCATAGAGATAAACAAAATGATTTACAAATGGTAATTATAGATTTAGAAAAAGCTTATGAAAATATTCCTAGAGAAGTCTTAAGGAGGGTTATAGAGATGAAAAGAGTATGAATTACTTATATACAAGTTATTATTATTAAAGACATATACCATGAAGAGCTGAAACACGTGTCAAAACATATGGAGGAGATATTAAGGCTTTTCCAATTAAAATGGGATTACATCAAGGATTTATGCTAGGCCTCTCAATGGACTGGATCCGTCTAGATCCATCAAGATCCAGTCTTGATTCATCTAGATACAGTACGTATATAAGCATGTATATTTGTTAAAATACATACATATATTCATATGTAAGCATACATAAATGCATGTAATAGATATATAGTATATGTGCATATGTACATTGTATGTATACATATATGCACATGCATACACTTATATATGTGTGTATACATACAAATATATGTACACATACGCAAACATATATGCATACATATACGTGCATAGGTATATCTAGATGTATATATACATCTATATATGCATATATAGACATATATATGTACTTATATATATACATAAATAAAAACATACGTATGTATATATAATATGTCCACAAATGTTAATGCATGTATATAGGTATATGAATAATATTTATGCATTTATATATATACGTCCATATATTTAGATACATATATTTACATATGTACATACATATAATGTCTTTACATATGTATAATACGTATATAAATATACATGTATACATGTGTATGCATACATATGAACAGATATGCATATATATGTGCAGTACTATGTACTATGTGTACACATGCGCAAACATACAAATGCATACACGTATATGTGTATATACACATAATACATATATATATATATATGTATGCATGTGCATGTATATACATGTATAACACATATGCTTGTATACATATATGCATATATGTATATGTATGTACATATGTATATAAGTATACATATATATGAATATATATGCTGTGATATGCAATTTGGATATTATTAATATATATGTGTATGTACGTGTATATCTACATGTATGCATTATATAATGTACTTATGTTCATATATGTATGTATATATTTGTACATATTGTGGAAGAACATGCTTGAGTTCATTTCAGCTTTCATTATCTATTGTGTTGCTGTTAGTTAGCTGTTGTGTCTTGATATATATGCTGCATGTATTGATAGCTAATTAGTTTGGCGGTGATTAGCTTAGTGACTTAGGCTCGGCAGTATATAAACTCAGCAAGCCTCTCTCTTGCAAGGTTGAGTTCATTTTTCATTCTCTCAATTGAAAGTTCTCAAGAGCATTTCTTCTTCTCTCTCTTGTTTTGTTATTTTGTGCCCTAGGTTTCCTATTGCCCTAATTGCTTTTACACATATAAATATATGTATTTTCGTATTCATGTATAAATAAATGCATATACGTATATATACAAAGGAAAGTTCAAAAATGGACCTCGTGGATCTAGCCAGATCCATTAAGATCCAGATCCATGAGATTTGGTCAAATTATAAATGGATTTGGACAGGATCTGATCAAAATTCAGTCTGTTGACAGGCCTAATCCACACTATGCCCTTACCTATTTGCCCTAGGAATGGATTAACTTAATAAACATACCTATGCAAAGGTGTCATGGTGTATGCTACTTGCAGATGACATTGTGTTGGTTGATGAGTGACACAATTTGAGCAAAAACGTAATTCCATTTTATTCCAAACCACTTCCCTAAAATTAGGACACTAACTTAACCACCTAAACTGAAACCTGAGAGTTAGGGATAAGAGGATAAAGAGGATAAGTTCACTAATGGATCAGCAGCTAGCCACTAAACTAGGAGTCAGTTTGACAATTTGACTGCAACTTCTTACTCGAAGATAAGATAGGAAGATAGGATAGGATTACACACTTACCTCTCAACAAAAGAATGTATGAATACTAAGCTTGACATATGGATGGACACTAAGAATCTAAAGGTTTTAAATTAAGAAGAGTGAGAACCAAATATGTGGAATTTAAGTTTAGCAAAGATATAAGGGTAAATGATGTTATGGTAAAATTGAAAAATCAAATCATATCAAGAAAAGATCATTTTCGATATCTTGGATCAACCATCTAAAAAGATGGGAACATTAATGAGGTTGCTATTCATAGAATTAAGGCATGATAGTTAAAATGGAAAAGTGCATTTGGTGTTTGATGTGATAGTTAGATTTCATTAAAGCTGAAAGAAAAATTTTATAAGACAATTATAAGACTAGTTTTGTTGTATGGCACAGAATAAAAAAATATTAGACAAAAATTCTGCAAACAATAACAAAAAAAAAAAAAATTCTACAATACAAGAGGATAGGAACATGCCAAACAATATATATAAACAACAACAACATATCCAGCCGTTATCCCACTATGTGGGGTTGGCTACATGAATTCTAGACTTCTATGTGGGTTACATCCCAACAAATAATTTGTCTAGAATTCATATTTGGATCCGACTAGGTTTTACGCTGGCTGTCGGCTACCTAACGCAACCCTCCTCCTTTATCCGGGCTTAGGACCGGCAGTGAATAATATCCCCTGGCGGAGTAATGATGAAATGAAGTTTGAACACCATCTTCACATGGAGAAATTTCATGAGATGGTGGTGAATGAGGATAATTGATATAGTTGTGTTCCATAACTTAGTTGACATAGTGAAACCAACAAGTACAATATGGAAACACAACATAATGCCAAACAATATATATATTATATATATGCAAAAATATAACTCACCTTTTACATATCAAGAAATAATTATGATCAGAAAAGTATTAATATATATTTTAGAAAACTGTAGTCATAAACAAGTAGAAAATTTGTGAAGTTCAAAATTCTTGCAATTGAATAGTGTAAAGTAGTGGGATTAATAAAAGTATATCTAAAAAATAAGAATCAATTTTGGGAAACTAAAAAGTGATAGGATACATTTGAACATGTTTGGCAAGTGCCATTGTTAGACATGATATGACACCTTCAGGAAAATGTCTATACTCCTTGGACTTTAACAGAGTAAAACTGAAAAAAAAAAAAAAAAAAATTAGTTCTGTATGTTCTTCATGCTAACTACTGCAAGATATATGCCATATCATAGTTGATTACAATACATCCCCAAAACCTGCTGAAACATGCATAGTATATATTGCCCTAAACAGCCCTAAAGTTATGCTTCTAAGTGTTCTAGATCTACAAACAACAGAAATGTCAGGAATTGAGTAGATATAAAAGTGAAACATTATAGCATATAATGCAAGGCCTATAGCTATAGACAATAATAAATGATGAAACTCGTCCATATTACCCTTTTTAAATAGGTGCTCATGTGTGTATGAAAAGATAATTTTGGAAGTAAATTATCTTGCTCGTACGAATTATGATAATGGCAGATATCTATACCAGGCCATATGCTTGGGGTGACGCAACTTCCAAGAAAGAGAGATGAAAGACTGGATCAAATTGAGAAATTGTGGAACTAACAAATTTTCCATATGCCATGCCCGTAGCTGCACCAATAAAGAGAGATGGAGCATAGTAGCCTCCTACTAACCCAGAGGCCCTGCATAAAGAAGTTGCAACTATTTTCACTGCAACCAGTTGAAGCAAGAGGTCAGCAGACAGGCCTTTCGCAAATGGTCGGGATTCTAGCAGAATGTCAACATTCTCAAAGCCCCAGTAGAGGATTTCTGGATATGCCAAGGCTATCAGCCCAACAGCTAATCCACCTAATACAGGGAAAACGGCCTTTGGAATGCCAATGAGCTTCTGAACATTGTTGACATTCACCAGCATAAACGATGTGCACCTAGATAACATCAATGATACCAAGCCACAGAGAACACCCAGCAAAAGATACAGTGGAAGTTCTGAAATAAGTTAAGTTTCAGTTCCACAAACCTTATCCACTAAACAAAAACTTAAAATATGTAGTTGTACCTCCTAACTGATGACTAAGTAAGAAAGTGTTTATGCTAAGAAGCTCAAATATGGACCCTGAAGGCAAATATGGACAGAAACATATAGAAAGCTCTATTTACAATGAGAAGAAATATTTGAGTTTCAGAATTCCAGAAATTAAAAAATCTTTAGTGAAGATAGATTCATCAGTATAAATTCATGATTTTAGTGCAACACTGAACTTTGCATACATACCTTAATAAGAAAAAAATTATATATGTATATTTTGGATAAAAGAAAGAAAAGAAGGCAGTCAATAAAGTAAAATTAAAAGCATATGAAAATATGCACCACACAAAAGATGAGGAAAGACATACAAACTTACAATAGCAAGAGAAAGGTGGGAAAAAAAAAGAAAAAGAAAAAGAAAAAGAAAAAGAAAAAATATTTACCTAAAAGACAAAGACCAAATGGTGTTGGTAAATGAGGAAGCAATCAAGGAGACATAAAATGACTATTTCTCTATATTATTCAATGAATATGGAGAAGCAAAGATTACACTAAGGCAGCTTGGTAAATATAAAGAAGATGGGAATCACTTGTTTTATGGATGAATTAACCTAAATGAAGTGAAGTAAGTCATCATAGAGAATGAAGAATGATATAGTGATTGAAAAGAATAGTATCTCATAGAAGCCTGGAAATGTTTGCAAGAAGAAGGCATTTTAAAGTTGGAGAAATGTGATCCTTGAATCAAAGAGGATCCTTCGCCAATGGAGAGAATTCACTCTAGTGCCCATTTATAAGAACAAAGGAAATGTTCAAAATTAGGAAGATTATAGAGAAATCAACTTAAAGGTTGATATTATGAAACATTTTTTTATAGATAATCTGTAGCATGAAACTTTAGGAGAACGTAATTGAGTAGAGACTAAGAAAAAAAACCAAAAGTCTAGAAAAACTAATTTAGTACCAAGCCCAGTAGGTCAACAATGAGCCCTATCGGCTTGTAAAGGCATTTGACAAAAAGGTGTAAAGGTAAACAAAAGGGTTTGGATATGATGTCTACAGACTTGGAAAAAGACTATAATAAGGTCCCAAAAGGGCCTTTAGCCCCCATCTCATTACTCTAGAAAAGGATGAATTAACCAAGGACGTCCAAGAAGAGGAGACCTACTTTATGTTATTTATAGATAACAAAAGAATACTAAGCTCAACTTTTGAAGGGACACCTTAGAATCCAAATATTTCGAGTTGAAAAGGTCAAAAACCGAATATATGTAAGTCAATTGAAAATAGAAATGTGACTGATTTTAAGATGACTTGAAGAGGAAGTTATTCTAAAAAATTACATCGATTTAGATATCTCAAATTAATTGTTCAAAAAGAAAAAGAGATTATGGAGGATATCACTCACAAATTCAAGGCAGGGTGGTTAAAGTAGAGAAATTGATCTAATATTTTATACAATTGGAAAATTACTTCAAAACTAAAAGTTTTATCAAATGGTTATAGAATGACCTCTATTGTGTGACATAGAATGTTGGGCAACTACATGCTAATATGTGCAAATATGAGCATAGCCAAGTTATAAATGCATGAAACATTTCAGATGGCTTGGAAATGCAAGAAAAAGATCAATAAGTGCACCCGTGAAGAGACTCAATGGAATGGAGGAAGTTTGTAACAAAAATTATAGAGAAAATTATGTAGACCAGGAATTTTTATGGGATTAAAGAAGCAGGAATAATGGGATAAGGGTGATATGTGGGAGGAGTCCAGCTCCTTGGACAGAAACCTGAAAGTTTCAGATATCTGACCCTAAATATGAGGTAAAATACTAGAAGGTATCAAGACTGGATAAACTTCATTAAACTCTGCTGATGGTACATAGAAAACCCCTATTTATTGACTCCTTTAGGTTCTAGAACAGACTGGAGTTCTAACAAACTTAATAAATGACTTTTGATAACTTTTTTACTACTTTTGACTGCACAGACCCCTAGTTGCGGGAATTAACTTTCTCAATACTCTTTTAATGACTGATTTTATGGATAGGTTAAAGCACTGAAATTCTACACAAAATCTAGACTCTTAATTAACAAATAAGAAAGAAATTTATTATTATTCTCCATTAGAAAAACTGAAGAAAACTTAGTGTTAACTCTTAAAATGTTGGGAAAATATTAGGCCACATTTCCCATACCCATAAAGTGTTTGGCATGTATGGTGCAACATGAATAGGTCCTTTGAAGTGTCTATACTTCTTAGAAATGAGGTCTGTGTTCTTATAGTACCTGAATAAGAGGATCGGGTTAGAGTTGGACATCTGGTGCAGGCTACCTTTGAAGAAAAGAAATCTTTAATAATTTTTGTTATAAAATAATATGTATTTACATCTAAATTTGCTACCATTTGGATTACCTTATTGAGCATCTTTTACCAGACTTGTCAAAATAAAGAAATAAATAAAATCATTAACAATCTATTTTGGAGGGTTGATAAGTATTTGATCCCTCTTTGATTGATAATGGAATTAGACAAATCAATATTTTGGTACTTACCCATTGGAGAACGAAAATCATATCCTGGCACTATAAAGGCGGGTTCAGAGCCAAGACCAATTTGTGTTACCACAGATGCTATCACTGAACTGAGTATGACCATAGAAGTTGCATTTGTAAGTGATGTGGATGATTCTTCTGTTGATGGCCATAAGACTGACTCTACAGCAAAAAAGCAACCGGCAACAGCAGCATTGAATCCTGAGCACAAATAAAAATCAATAATACCAGAATTAGTAGTAAGATTAGGATACAACTTCTCCATAGGTTAATTCATTGTTGCTCTTCTCTGCCTGTAGATCAACCTGGTGTCCTTTCCCTTCAAAGAAATGATATCTCTAAACACATTTTTAAATGAATAGAATGAGAATGAAACATACCCAGTAAGGGACAAACTCATACTCGTGCCACATTCAAACATCCCATGATGCACAACAATGCGCAAGCACACAACTGATACTTGGAAACATAGCAGGTATCCATGCCCGTTCCAAGGGCACACAGGCTGCTGCACAGGCACACAAGCTATGGACATATAGCCCATATCTAAATACATAACAGGACTAAGAGAAGGCTCACTAGACTAGTGGAATCCCACTGGCATAACAGAGGCGCATAGGTCTCAATACTGCCACTTCTTTCTTAAAACAAACATCATACAGTTCATGCTTCATAGATATGCATTGCTGCATCATATACAAACATGCTTAGTGCGACACCCTGTACCTTGTTTAAGGTTTAAAAAGAGTTTAGGGTTTGAATGAAAAGATAACTAAGCACATACTGGACATATTGCTAGGTGTTGCGAAAGGATAGCAACGGTGTAAAAATTATTTTTTGGCTAAAATATGTGGGAATTGGATTAGTGGCTAAACAAGGAGATTAAAGGGCTAATTAAGATTTACTTAGTGGAAGCTTCAGCAACTTAACCAAAATCTCGAACACTCTGGAAGCTGGAAAGACCACCTAGAACAAGTTATAATGTCACAAAAATTGCTGAAGCAAGTATTGATGTGTTGAACAAAGGAATTGCCACCACAAGGGTGGCACGTAGCAGCCAAGGAGCATCTGCCTAGAAGCAGCTTCAACTGCTTATTCAGCCTCTCTTGCCCAAGCAGGTAAGGTGTTGCACAAGGAAAATGCTATCATAAAAGAGATAGGTGCAGCCACTGGGGCTGCCACACACACAGCTGCTTCAGCATCCCGGAATAACTATAAATAGGCCCTCAATATCTCATGTTCAGGAGAAGGAAGTAAGAAAGGAAAGGCTGATGCGAGGGAAAGAAAGAGGAGGAGGGCAGAGAGAAAGAAGAAGGAGAAAAGAAAGGAAAAGTAAATAAAAGCTGAGAATGTAACTTGACTCTGCTGAAAGCTTGAGGAAGCTAAGAATTTGAGTAAGTGCATGTTATGGATCATTTATGTCAGCATTATGCATGAACTTGTTTTATGGAAGCTTTCTATGCTTTAATGCATTAAAGCATGAGCATATCATTGTTTGTGTGGGCATTGTGATGAGTTAAGAAAAAATAAATGAATGTTGCATATATTTCTTATAATTCATTGATCATGGTAGTACTAGTTCCAACCAGAAGATATTCCAGCAGCTGAGCCTGCAGCCAGAAGAGAAAGCTTCCGTTGAGCATGTCTATCAAACAAGGAACCAACTCCCTTTGCAATGGATGCACCTATCTCAACACTTGGACCTTCTGGTCCCAATGAATTCCCCGTCCCAAGGGTAACACTTGCAGCCACTGTCTTCAAGATTGGTTCTAGAGCAGCCTTTAAATTAGTAGAAGTAAAACTTTTTGTAGGACCCTCTAGGCTACAACGAAGAGCATTCAAAATGCCAACAATGAAACCCCCACAAACTGGTACTGCAATTACTCTTTCCAATACTACTTGAATGGGCTGTTCTCTTAACCATGTTGCACCTCTATATGGGATCCCATCCCAAAAGAAATCCCGTATTTCATGCACCTAAAACATAGCAAGATCAATAATTCTTGAGAATAAACTTAATGCAACATATAAATTAAACTGCTATTTAACTGTTGAATTTTTTGTTTTTTTGAGTGAAAAAGTATCCCAGTAAATGCAAACAAATTTTATGAGAAATCTAAAAAATACAACACAGAACAGTCTTCAAGAGCCAACATAGCTGCTTGACCAGATTCTGATTTAGACCTTATTTTTTTACATAGATTATCTTCAAGTATGCAGCTTATACATCAAGTTTTCTCATGCTAGGGCCATAAAGGTTAGTTTCATAGACAGTACCTTTTCTTTGTCAGGAAATTCATTCATTTGGGTCAAGGTCACAGCTAAAGAAATTTTAAAAGGAATCTACAATTCTTTGGCCAGTCTCAGCCACCAATTGCTGCTACTCTTCAAGTCCATTACAACCGCTCGAGGTCTTGAAGATTTGAATATAATTCCACGTTGAGATATAACAAAATGGAAGAGAATGGAAAGGGAACCTGAATGAAACGGAAACACACCTAAAGATCGTAAGAATTTGATAGGAACCCCGATAGAATTCCAATAACAATCCAATTTCAATAGTTTCCAAATCCTTTCAGCAAGAAAAACAAGAATAAAACAGGGCATTCGAGAGGCCCTAACTCTCCCAATTCTCTATCAAAATACCGATCCCCTCCCTCTCTTCTTCCCTCCTACTTATACCTCTCCCCACCACCTCTCTAACTGAATTCCCCATTCACATGCTGATTATTCCCTCAGAAATGTGGATTACATTTCTACCCCTCCCATGCACACATGCTGGTTGTTACACCTGCATGTGCTGGCCCACCCCCTCACTCAAATCTTCATGCCTTCAGCCGGCTGCTTGCTGCGTCTTTGATAGGTTTGGTGCACCGACGGCTTATCAGAATTCAAGGAAATTGCCTGCGCGGGGGGGGGGGGGTGTGTTTGAGAGAATTATAGATAACAAGGAGAGAAAAAAAGAGACAAAAAGATTGGACAAAAAAAGAGAGCTTGGCAATACTAAGGGTGCAGTTTAGGATTTCCAATCTTGCTCGATTATGGGAGGTAAGACATGAAAGAGAATGAAGATGGTGAAAAAAGAAGGGAAATTTCACCACCAAGGTGGAAGATTAAGCTTTTCCAGGTCCTCTCAAAATTTTGCTGTGTGTAGGCTAAACCCCTTTTACGAGGACTATTTTAAAACACAAAATTGGAACCATCCTGAAAGCTTTGAGAGGAAATACAACAGTAAGAAATTGCTTTAACTTAAAAATATCTGAAATTGATATTCATTAAATCTTTGGCACAATCACACTATAAAAGATAGGTTTCCACCACAAACATTCAATCTTTATCAAAAAGTAGGCGCTATTTTTTCAAATTTAAAGAACTAAATTTGGATCCTTTTGCAAAATTTAGGGGGGAGAGAGAGAGACCATCTCTTTATTGACCAAACAACTCAACTCAATTTAAACCATGATAAAATCTCCTTGGACATGTTTGGCTGAGCATATCAGGAATAAGGAAGAACAAGTCTCATTACTTGATGCATAAGCCAAATCCAATGTTTTGCCTTAAAATCTTCATAATGTCATTGTTATAATATCCTCAGAATACTAGAATATTGCTAGAGTATTTTATAGACCTTTATATTTTTTGTAATCTTTCCATAGTTGTGTATTACCTTCTTAGATTATTGTTTATTACCTTTTTAAGTTAGTCAAAGACCTATATATACCCATTGTATAACTTCTACATTACAAAAACAAGAATACAATATTCTCTTACTTTAACATGGTATCAGAACCTTGTTGATCAGTGAGTCTCATGTTTTCTCAAACATAAGGCTGATTATGTTCCAAACCAATCTCCAGTATTAGTCATTATTTTGTTTCAATCCATTTTTGTTTAAGTTGCTCCTTAGTGTCTCTGTTTTGTTTTGTTTAGTGTTTGTTTTTGTTTATGAGGCATAGTTATTAAAACTGAAACAGACAAGTCAGCAAGCTGGCCCAGTTTGGGAAAAAGACGAGAAATGTTTACAAATCAATCAAAAGCAGCCAGTTTTTTGTGAATTGGCAAAACCAAATAAACTGGCTGATGTCAACTTTTATCCAAACTCCAAAGTACTGAATAGCTTACAAATTTCAAATATCAGTTTTCTTTAATAAAAGGCAATTAATTTTAACAAGAAAAAAAAAAAAAAACCAGTGTTGTAAAACGCGCTAGGCGCTAGTCAGGCACCAAATTGGGGCCTAGTGCCTAGGCGGTGCCTGGAAAAATTACTGTTTTCTAAATTAAAATTCATATTATCTCAAATGCACATACAGATATTTATATATATAATATATATAAACAGATATACCTATATATATATATATAAATTTTCCTTTATTTCTATATATATAAACGGATACCTATATATATATAAACAAATACCTATATATATATGTTGGATCATGAGGATATCCGAGACTAAGGCGGTGGAGATTTAGTCTAATATAGAACCTTCCTTCTAGGGATATCTGAATCTAGTTAGGATTAATTCCTAAACTAGAATTAGGATATTTCTTAAAGGGCTGTATATATCTTTCCTTTCTTCTTGTTGATTATGTTTCCTTTGTTGTTGTATTCCTTTTCTATAAAAGAGCTGATTGTGTTCATAGTTTGCATGAATGAGATTATAGATTATCTCCTAAATTTTACATGGTATCAGAATCTCGTTAATAGGCTGATACACTAAACCCCTAGTGCCTTCATTGCACCAGCTGCCCCCCCTTTCATCGGGTTCTTTCACGGCCGTTTTAGTCTATTCGAGTGCCTCCATTGCACTGTCTACCTACCAGCACCGCTACTGCAATTGGGTTTGTCGCCATCAGATTGGCCGACCATCGGAGACCTGCCGCCGCTGCCGGAGCCTTCACGTGCCCTCATGCGTCGTCGTCCAGTTCGTCTCCGACCCCATGCGTCGGCGCATTTGCCACCCTCTTGCCTCCAGTTGCTCCAGATTAGCCCTCCGACATTTTTTTGGCCCATTCCTGGTGTCAAAATCCTTGTGTTCAACGTGCTTTCATTGCATCAGATCTCTTTCTCACCAACTGAAACAACCATGTCGAAAAATTCAGTAATGACTCTAGATCTGGCAACTGTAGAATCGACTTCAATGGCTCAATCAATGGAAGTCGGAATTGGATCAAGGACTGGAGAGCCGCCGGGAATCCACCAATCCTACCGATTAGATGATAGGAATTATTTACAATGGGCCCAACTAGTACAAACATTCCTCAAGGGTAAGGGAAAGATCAGCCATCTGACTTCGACTCCTCCAAAACCGAAAGATCCTGCATTTCCAGCATGGGAGGTAGAAGATGCTCAAATCATGTCATGGCTTTGGAATGCCATGCAACCAGAAGTAAGTAAAAACTACATGTTTTTGGATTCGGCTAGAGAGATTTGGGTAACTGTAAGGCAAACTTACTCCAAAATCCATGATGCATTCGTTATATTTGAGGTTAAAACTAAACTTAGTAGCACTAAATAAGGGGGCATAAGTGTTACTAAATACTATAATAGGATGCATGGGTTATGGCTAGAGTTAGACTGTTATCAGAATATTAAAATGGCATGTGTTGGAGAAACTCGGAAAAAGTGATAAGAAGAATCGGGAGATCATTTAGAAGTTGCTCCAATTTAAAAATAGATAATTCCAAGAGTTTAAATGTTGTATTTTGAAATTGTAGATATTCTTGTATAAGTTTGAATTTATTTCCTAAGTTTTAGGAGATAAAATTTTATAGTTTCTAGGAAGTAGATAGTTTATATCTTCTCCTAAGTTGTAGGAGAATTATTAGCAGCTAGGGTGTATATATTTCATTCGTGCCTATAGGATAATTATTCAAGCTTTTTCAGCTATCTCAAACTTGTTTCATGGTATTGGAGCCTACTCTTCGATCCTCAAGCAGCCTCTATTCTATTTTTCTGTCCACACCTTGCTTCACCAAGTAGTTTTATTTGTTTCTTCTGTTTGCACCTTGTTTCGTCAATGGCCGATACTCAACCTAATCTCACTCTAACCAAGGCTTTTGCCGCAAGTTCTCCGATCAATCCGCCTATTCTGCCTTCAAGTTCTGCAACAAATCTTTTCAGCAACTCAATTGATCATCTTCCTATACAGATTACTCACCATAAGTTGAATGGGAGTAACTTTAGGGAATGGTTTCAGTCGGTTATGCTGGTAATCAAGGGAAAAGGCAATGTTGGTTACTTAACTGGCTCTACTCCTTCTCCACCGAGCACAGCAACCATATATGGTACCTGGGAAGCCGAGAATTCCACCATAATGGCCTAGCTGATCAATTCGATGGAGACTAGAATAGGAAGAACTTACCTATTCTATAAAACCGCAAAGGAGATATGACATTCGGTCCAAAACATGTACTCAGATTTGGAGAACTCATCTCAATGCTTTGAGATTAGATCTACCATTAGGATCACGCGACAAGGTAATCTAAATGTTATTGATTACTTTAATGTTTTGGTTGAACTTTGGCATGAGATGGATCTGTTTTACACCATTAATTGGGAATGTTTTGCGGATAGTACAAAGTATAATAAGATGATTGAGAAGGATCGGGTAATTGATTTCCTGCATGGTCTTAACCATGATTTGGATGAAGTAAGAGGTAGAATCTTGGGTACAAAACCTCTGCCTTCACTTTGAGAAGTTTTTGCTGAGATGTGGAGGGAGGAAAGCCAGAGAAAGGTAATGCTAAATCAGCAAGGTGAGTCCCCTTTAACTCACCAAAATTTTGCTTTAGCAAGTTTTAAACAAGAAGAGAGTCAACCAAGGAATCCAGGACGAGAGAAGCAGTGGTGTGACCACTGTAAAAGGCCATATCATACCAAAGAAACATGTTGGAAAATTCATGGGAAACCGGCTAACTAGAAGCTAAGAGGAAAAAAGGAGAGTAGAAGGACTGCCTACATAGCTGATGCACCAAAGGAAAGAGGAAACAATACCACCCTTAACCTATCAGAAGAGTAGATTCAGACCTTGTATAAGTTGCTGAATCAAGGTATATCTTCTCCAAGTCCTCCTATGGCGGCTATTGCTTTACAAGGTAATCCCCATTACTCTCTAAATTGCAGCAAACTCTCTAAGAATACATGGATAGTAGATACGGGTGCTTCTGACCATATGGCATGTTCAACTTGTTCAATGACATAATACACCCCTTGTGACAACCCTATAAACATTTCAATGGCTGATGATATCACTTCTCCAGCCAAAGGACATGGGACAATTTGTATTTCTGGTTTAACACTTAAATCAGTTTTACATGTTCCTGGTTTAAGATGCAATTTATTGTCAGTCCATAAGATTACTCAAGATATGAATTGCTGTGTGACATTCTTTCCTTCATATTGCTTATTTCAGGACCAAGTATCGGGAAGGACGATTGGCAATGCTAAAGCTAAGGATGGACTTTATTATTTGATAGAGGATAAGATTTTTTCTTTTACAAATAAGGCTGTTTTGATAGCCACAACTAATACCAAGGTTTTGTTGTGGTATAATCTTTTAGGTCACCCAAGTTATCCTTATCTTAAATTCTTGTATCTGCATTTTTTCATCAATAAAAATCAAACTTTCTAGTGTGAACAGTGTACCATTGCCAAACAGTCTTGTTCTTCTCATCCAATTCAATCCTATAAGCCATCTAAACCATTCCATTTAGTTCATAGAAATATTTGGGGACCATCTAAAATCCCTAATATTTCTGGTTCTAAGTGGTTCATAACTTTTATTGATGATCATTCTAGGGCACGTTGGATGTACCATATGAGGGAAAAATATGAAGCTTGCAATATTTTTAAGAAATTTCACAAACTCTTCTTAAATATGTTTCAAACTTCCATCCAAATTCTTCGTATTAATAATGGTCGAGAATATTTCTCTCATGACCTTACCAATTATCTATCTGGACATGGCATTCTACATCAAAGCTCTTGTCCATACACACCTCAACAAAATGGTGCGGTAGAAAGAAAAAACCGCCGTCTTTTAGAAATGGCTCGAGCTATGCTATTCACCACCCATGTCCCACATTTCTATTGGGAGAAAGCAGTCCTTATCGCTGCATATTTGATTAATAGACTTCCCTCAAAGACCCTAAAATTTCAAACCCCTCTTGTTGTCCTTTATTCTCTCTACCCAACTTTGAGCCACTTACATTCTCTTTCTCCAAAAATTTTTGGTTGCATTGTGTATGTTTACAATAATTAGCTCAACTGTACCAAGTTGGACCCTAAGGCCCTTAAATGTATCTTTATTGGGTGCTCTCCCTCCCAAAAAGGTTATTGGACTGTCCGAGCCTAATCTGGCCCATCCCTCATGGCCCCATCCCAGCCTTACGCCAGCCTGCAACAGCATCATTGCAGTCTCTATTGGGTATCCGCGCGCTCGCCTTAGATCTCATCCACATTAATGAGGGTTCCGTCGACACTATGCTACCACCTGAGAACCTCCACCGGCGCCGGATACTCAGTCCCATCACTTGCAAACGCACGACACACGCATGTAGGAGGAAATCTCCTCCTTCTATATGAGGCAGCTCTTTTCAGAACCAAGGTATGTTCTGCCCTCTAACCTACTGATACATTGCCATTTCTTTACTCTCTTACTCACTCGAGCGTCGGAGTGCTTGCAGGTGCCAGCCGCCCCCCGAACAGACCCGTCGTCGGAGCTTGCTCCCTGTCGTTGCAATCCCGTCTCCGGCTGCTCCCTTTGGTTAGGAAGGAACATTTGGCATCCACCGTAGGGCTCGGTAAAACTTACCTATCCCATAACCTCACTAGAGCCTTTCAAGCCAACTCTATCACTTTACCATGGTGCGAACTAGAAGCGCTCCTGCCCACTTTGGAGCCTTACGACAGCACCACCGACCCTCAGGAGCATCTCACCATATTCAACGCCACAATGCTACTAAGTGGAAGCTCGGACCCGATCATGTGCCGGTCCTTTCCTAGCACATTGAGGAAGTCGGCCATGTTGTGGTTCTCGTCTCTAGAGCCGAACTCCATCTATGACTTCATCGAGCTAGCCACTCACTTTCTCACTCATTTCTCCACCAGCCAAGCTCACCATAAGATGTCGGCCAGTCTTATCAACTTGAAGAAAGGAGAACACGAACCACTTCGGGATTCATGAACAGGTTTTTTCAGGAGGCCCTTCAGATTAGAGACCTCAACCCGACAGTCTCCTTACACGCTATCATGGCCGGGTTGAGAGCAAGTCCCTTTGTTGACTCGTTGGCCCGAAAGCCTCCCACCGTCCTGGACGATCTCAGGACACGCACAGCGGGATACATAAACATGGAGAAGGTGTCAGCTGCCCGACGTAATGAAGTCGAACTACAAGCACGGCCACAACTGGTCCCCCAGCCAGAACCTCCCTCCGAACGACAACACAACCCCGAGAGGGACTCCGACCAAAGATAAGAAAACCGAGACCACCACAAAGGGCGGAGGGAGCCGACCTGGGCCCTTGCGTCGCCTCAGTTACAATACAACGCATACACCCCCCTTACCGCCAAGCGAGATTAGATCTTTTAGGAAGTCTACAACGCAAGGGTTATCCCTCTCCCGGACATCAATGACCAACAGCCCCCCTGCGACAACACCGACACCAGTAGGCGGTGTGATTATCACCGCATGTTCGGACACACGACTGAAGAATGCGCCGTCCTGAAGGACCAGATAGAGCGATTGGTCAGAGAAGGCTATCTTTGCCAGTATGTTTTTAGAATAGACAGAAGACTGTCCCCACAAGATGATCTAGACAGGTGAAGGAGGCACAGCCCTCAAAGACGACCAAGAGCCGACGACAGGCAAAACGCTGCTCCACCCTCAACCAATCAAATAGCCGGGGTCCTTAACACCATCTCTAGAGGCTTTGCGGGTGGAGATGAGTCAAGCTCGGCAAGGAAACGACACCTTCGGGCCATAACGTCGATAGATAATGTCGAGAAAAAGCAAAAGAGGATGGCCTGACATCCCATGATCTTCTTCATTGATGAGGACTTCGAGGGCATTGATAAAAACCTTGATAACCCCATGGTAATCTCGGTCATCGCTGCAAACTTTCTTGTAAAGAAAGTCCTTGTGAATCAAGGCAGCTTGGTCGACCTATTATACCT
Source organism: Diospyros kaki (assembly GCA_036245055.1). Taxonomy (NCBI): domain Eukaryota; kingdom Viridiplantae; phylum Streptophyta; class Magnoliopsida; order Ericales; family Ebenaceae; genus Diospyros; species Diospyros kaki. The sequence goes on from BSEG01000012.1 coordinate 41,998,021, forward strand.
ATCGACTCTAAGAAAGATAGGTATCCTCGAAAAGCAGTTGAGGCCATTCCACAGGAACCTGATTGGCTTTTTTGGAGAGTAGATAGGTGTTAGGGGTTACATCGACTGTTAACTTCATTTGGGACTCCCTTCCTTATCAAAATAATCACGATCCGGTACCTGGTCGTGGATTGCCAGACACCATACAACACGCTCCTCGGCCGACCCTCTCTCAATATCTTGGGCGCAATAGTATCCACCCCCCACCTGGCCATGAAGTTCCCGGTGTCAGACGCCAAGGTTAGTGTCGTTCATGTCAACTAAAAAGAGGCTCGGCAGTGTTACCACAACAGCCTCAAGCCCTGAACTCGGCAAAAACGACAAAGGAAATGAGGCCTCTGGAGACGGCGACTAAGCAGCGGGTACCAACAACCAAGCTCCCCTCTCCAGCATACACATGGCAAAAATAGACCCACAAAGCAAACAGTCAGATAGCCGTGCCCTAGAATAGGTCATCCATGTTGACTCCACCTCACCAAGCCACTAACAACCTTGGCAGCAGAGCTTACCACGTGGCCGAGCCTTCAGAAAGAACCCTCGGCCCAGATCATAAAACTCGAATAGCCTGGGAAAAATACTGTTGCTAAGCAACTGCTTTCTTGTATCATTCCATTAAAAATACGCTTTATTTAATCAAAACACTTGTTTCCACTTATTATGTCCTCACATGACAGACCTTAGACTCCCTTGGTATAGCCCTGGCTTCAACCTGCCTTGTATCAAACAAGCACAAAACATAAACAAACCTTGGATCACCTCAGTCTCACTCGACTGACTAAATACAAGGTACCCAAGAATTCCTCATTTTATCACTCAATACCTTATCCTAGTGTTAAATAGACCAGGAGCTACCTCGGCCTCGCCAAAGTTGCACCTCAGAAGGAGCAGACCCAACAACCTCATCTCACCTAGCACTTACGCCGGCGAGGATAAATATCCAAACGCGACACTGGCAAAATCAGCGGAAGCCACAAGGTACTCGAAAATCCCTCATTTTTACTACCCTTTATTAAATTCAACGCGAGTATCATCAAGACAAAACCTCGAGCTAGACTTGGTCCTTCTTTAAACCGTGCTCGGGACCTAGACTGACATGGTCAGTCCGCCCCGCGCGAACCTCGGGCCAACCCCGTCATTGCTCTAGGGCCTCGAGCCTGCCTTGGCCTTATCGAGCCAGGCCTTGTAACAGACGGGCGCACAAGACCTTGAGCCAGACTCGGTCCTCTTTTAAACCGTGCTCGGGACCCAGACCGACATGGTCAGTCTGCCTCATGCGAACCTCGGGCTCGCCTCGTCATTGCTCTAGGGCCTCGAGCTTGCCTCGACCCTATCGAGCCACGCCTTGTGTCAAGCAGGCGCACAGGACCTCGAGCCATACTCAATCCTCCTTTAAACCATGCTCAAGACCCAGATCGACATGGTCAGTCCGCCTCGCGCGGACCTCGGGCCAGCCTTGTCATTGCTTGATGTGCTCGAAATACAAAAGAAATACTAGCACCCCTTGTTTGATAAGAAAGTTCGCCACAAACAAGAAAATATTAGTTTTGATTAGCCACACTTTAAGATAGAAGAAGGAAGAGTGATAAGAATCAAGTAAATTCGCCACTAAACAAATGAATTGCTTAGATAAGAATTAGGATAAAAATGTTCTTTGCACTTTCTTCATAAAAATGTTTATACCAAAACATTATAAGATCACACATATAAATACTAGTCTTAAAGACAAACCTAATAATTAAAGACAAACAACATCATTGCCTCTTTTGACAAAAGAGGTCTAATGATGATAAAAGACAAACTAAAAGCATAAAGTAAAACATCATCATGCCACTTTTGAGAAAAGGAATCATGATTGTCTCTTTTAACAAAATGGGGTTAATGATGATAAAAGACAAACCAAAAACATAAAGAAAAACATCATCATGCCACTTTTGACGAATGGAGTCATGATGATAAAACACAATGATACATAAAGACAAAACACTCTCAAACATAAAGGACAAATGAAGGGCGACATCATCCATGATATCAATTATGAGATTGGGCTTGTTGGAAAGACTTGCGCTTGGCAGATGGGCTGATTGCTTGGAGTTGATCATGGAGTGCCTATGTTGCATTCTGGTCTTGGGCTTCCAAGCAAACAAACAATGTGATTAATTTGGGCTTTAACTCCTTTACTTTAAATTCTAGCTCTTCCAAATGGGCTGGAGTCTTCCCAATAAATAACTCAAGTTCCTTTTGAAATTGTTTAACCCTTGAACCAGTAATTGGCCAAAAACTTACATGCTCTTGGACAACCCTTGCCTTTGCATCTTTACCGTTCACATCATTGCTCTAGGGTCTTGAGCCTGCCTCGGCCCTATCAAGCCATGCCATGTATCAGACAGGCGCACAGGACCTTGAGCCAGGCTTGGTCCTCCTTTAAACCGTGCTCGGGACCTATACCGACATGGTCAGTTTGCACCATGCAGACCTCGAACCAACCCCGTCATTGCTTTAGGGCCTCGAGCCTGCCTCGACCCTATCGAGCCATGCCTTATATCAGACAGGCGCATAAGACCTTAAGCCAGACTCGGTCCTCCTTTAAACTGTGCTCGAGACCCAGACCGACATGGTCAATCTGCCCTGCACGGACCTTGGGGCTAGCCCCGTCATTGCTTTGGAGCCTCGAGCCTGCCTTGGCCCTATCGAGCCATGCCTTGTATCAGACAAGCGTACAGGACCTCGAGCCAGCCTCGGTCTAACATTAAAGTTGTGCCTTGTATCAAACAGGCACGTCGTGCCTTATATCAGACACAGGGCCAGGAATACTAAGAGACGCTATCGCCAAAAAGAGCATGCAAGACAAAAAACAAGGTACCCAGAAGACACCTACATTTCATTACGAAACTTACATCTGATAACAAGATTCATATCTATAGTAATTTTATGTTACACTCGCCTATCACGATACAACCACTACAAGGCACAAACGCCTAAAAGTGCGCCCGAAGTAAAAGCAAGGCCAAGTAGCAGTCGCTGCGGGATGCGCTCTCCCTATAATCATCAGTAACAACTTTCCCCACAGGCCGCTTGGCAAGGGCTGAAACTCTTTTTGTACCGCTAGACATCCTGTCCCCGACAAAGGGGTCGAATTTCGTCGGTTCGACAGCCGTTCCCGAAGAAAATCTAGGAAGGCCTAGCGCCTGTGCGAGGTGAAGATCTCCCACTTTCAACCTGGGAGCGGTCGAGCGACCCTAGTGTCCAGCTTGATGACGCCGGCAACAAACATCGAAATAGTCAGATGCAGGAGCACGATGCTCCCCCTCTGGAGGAAAACTCTAAGAATGCCACATCACCCATTCTAGATACACCGTGCCTCACCCATCCTAGTACTGCTCTCGCCCAAGCACGCTCATCTTCGGACCTCTCGGCCCCCGTTGTGCCGATTTCAGCCCCACTCGTGATGCCACCAGTGGAAGCGCCCCTTTCAAATAAAGAACCCCCACTGAAGACCATCGTCCTTATTTCCCCAACTTCCCAGGGCCAGGGCACAAAACGAGCGATAACACTGGAAGAAACCAAGGGCTTCCCTTCCCTCTTTTATAGGCATGGTCACCCAAACAGTTAGAAGGCCTTCACTGTTTCCTAAAAATTAATATGATTAGACTTCAAAAATCGTGCCATTAATACGATCATACCCCCGCCTCAAAAATTGAAAAATCGCCCCCACGATAGCCAATCAACCCTCTCCACACACTAAAAAGGAAACCCTGACGAAATGTCTTGCAAAAAGCAATGCACCTAACGCTGCCATCGAAACACTGCCTCATTTATAACCTTAAATTCTGTGCCATGCGTACAATTCCCTCACACTCCAGCAAAACCATGGAGCTGAGTCGACAAACGCTTCTTCTCCAAGGCCTAAGACCAGGCACTGACCCCAGCGCTGGGATCGCCATGGTAGCCCCTAAGGGCCCTAACCGGGCAAGGGAAAAGCATAATAAACCAAGCTGGAGTAAAGGAGAGTATCCCGAACAACAAAAAAAGCTTTTTATTTCATTGGCAAAGTTAACAAGCGGTAATATTACAAGACCTAGTAAAACCTGGCCGCCAAAAGCACTAGAAAGCCTACACTACTACAAAGAAGGAAAAAAAGGAAAAAGTCAACCCGACTCAGCTCGAGGCTCGACGACATCGGCATCACCTTCCTCAACCTGATCCGCCTCGGCTCCCGGAATTCCCCTTGAAGTCCTGGTAGTACGCTCCTCTTCGGTCGGATCAACAAGTTAGCCATCCTCGACCCTCATAAAAGGCTTACAAGGCTGCAAGTCCAGACCTGGAAACAAAGTCCTAACGTGAAGTAAGGCTTCCTCATAACCCCCAAATACCCATCTGCAGCCTCCACCATCTGAGCCCTGCTGGCCTTCGCCTCCGCCTCCATTTGAGTGACCCCGAGTGCCGCTTGCAGATGGGCCTCCGTTCTAGCGTCATCACGCTGGCGGCCAATTCGACCTATGACCTCATGGCAGCGAACCAGCGAAGCCTCCGCCTCCTTCAATCGTTGGCTCAAGCCAGCCGTCGCCCTAGCCACTTCATCCCCCAACTTGCTTTCCGCCGCCTCCTGGACCCTTCTTATCTCCTCCCGATGCAGCCATTTGAGGTCAGTCATCTCTGTTCGGAACTCGAACTCCAGCACGCGACATTCTGCCACCACCCCCAAAGCCCGATCCTCCACCCGATGATACGCCTCCCGTTGATCCCCAGAAACAAGAGGGTCAGACACGCCCACAGAAGGCGTACTAGCAGATGACCCAACCTTTCCGGCATCCCGTGGGCGTTTCCTAATCGACAACCGCCTCTCATCAATAACAAGTTCCTTAGAATGCAACACTGAGGCAGCATCAGGAGCAGGCGGGAGGACAGGCAAGGTGGAAGATGTAGGATCCCCAGCCAGGGAAGAGGCACCTCCCCTGCCAGAGTCACTAAAGGCCTCTCTCTTTCCCTCAAGGACAACATTCAGCATTTCTTTGCTAAGCCAGGGAGCCATTTTGCCTCAAGTAACAATTAAAAGAAAAGACTTAGGAAAGTAACGTGCCCTAGAAACAAGAAGGAAGAAGTAACGATGGAAAACCCAAAGGGGGATGCACCCTTTATACTGTTCCCATACGGCATGTCTAGAAGAAAGCAAAACCCCATCAGACGCTTAGCAACTGCTAGGGGCATGCCACCTGTCACGCATTCAATCTCTCAAAGGAAATCGTGAGCCACCGCTCGTACCTACGGCATTGCGTCTCCCAAGCATGACGCCCCATATCTTGAAATTCCACATGTCGTATGTCTGAACATCGGGGGACTTCCCCCCGCCACTAGATCCGGTCCCAATCTTGCAAGGGTTAGGAGGCCGACCATAACTAGAGCACCACTCCCAAAAGCGTATTTAATCCTTAACGAGGGTAGCTTGGTCTTTTCCTCTGCCTTCTGAGTTTGGGTAGCAAAAATTGAGTGCAAGCTCGGCCATGCCTCGAGTACGTCCCAATAATGGCTCAAAACTTCGCCAGTGCACATTCAAGATAAGCCAGCCACCACACCCAGATATCACCTCAGGCCCTCCCGGGCATAACGCCTTGAATCTTGAAACCACGCGCACCCCAAATCAAAGCCTAGAGAGAAATGTTTCGCTGCAGAAAGCCAAGCGGGTTCCAAATGCCTTTAGAACCAACATCTATTTGAACGAGGCCATGCGTCAACTCGGCCATTCATCTCAGTCAGGTCCTAATGACAATCCAACTCTCCAAAACTAGCGTATGCAGCAAATCATCCCGACTTCCCTTTTCTAACTCGAACACTTGTTTTTCGAGCATCTGACCTGGGGGGTTGTGGACCGTTCGGGCCCAATCTGGCCCCTCCCTCTTGGTCTAGTTTGGCCCTGTGCCAACCTGCAACAACATCATTACAGCCTCTACTGGGTATCCGCACACCCACCCCAGATTCCATCCACATTAATGAGGGTCTTGTCGACGCCATGCTACCACCTGAGAACCTCCACCGACGCCAGATATTCAGTCCCATCACCTGCAAATGCATGACGCATGCATGTAGGAGGACATCTCCTCCTATATGAGCTAGCTCTCCTCAGAGTCAAGGTATATTCTGCCATTTGACCTACTGATACACTACCATTTCTTTACTCTCTTACTCACTTGCGTCAGAGTGCTTGCAGGTGCCAGCCGCCCCCCGGACGGACCCGTTGTCGGAGCCCGCTCCCTACCGTTGCGATCCCGTCTCCGATCGCTCCCTTTGGTCAGGAAGGAACAATTACAAATGTTATAGCCCTCTCAAAAGACAAGTCTTGGTCTCCACAAATGTCACATTCTATGAAGGCCAATCATTTTACCCCTCACCAATTCCAATTGCTGCATCTCCATCCCTCTCAGATCCTACTCCTATTTCCTTCCCTGGGTGCTCCTCTGCCCTTATGCTCTCAAGGGGGGAGAATTTCTGGTCTCTTCGCCTGTTAAGCCTTCAAGTTCTGATAGCATAAGGGCAGATCCTTCAAACTCTTCTCCTATTTCTCCTAATCCATCTTCTCAACCATCCTCTCAGCCATAAATTGTAGCTGCACCTCATGTTCTAACTCCATATTCAACAACTAAACATCCTCTGCAAGTGTATTCTAGACGTTCAAAGGCCCATCCTGAGGGACAACAAAACCAATCATCACTTCCAGATGCTGGTCTATCAAAAAACAACACTGAAAATGAGTCTACTAGAAGTGATAATTTGGATTGGGCTATGCCTATTTCTCTAAGGAAAGGGGTAAGATCTTGTGTCAAGTATCCTATGTCTAATCACTTGACTTATGCTAAATTATCCCCTCAGTACAAGGGATTTGTTGCAAGTATTGACAAGTATTGCCGTTCCAAGGAATATTCAAGAGCCTATGAGTGATCTTAAGTGGAAAGCTGTAGCTATGGAGGAGATGAGTGCCTTGGTGAAAAATAACACATGGGAGATTGTTAAACTACCTTCAAACAAAAGGGTGGTTGGTGAAGCAAAAAGCAAAAAACAAAAAGCAAAAAGCAAAAAACAATCCATAGTGGCTTGAAGCAGTGCCGATCCTGAATTTCATGCTATTACTCAAGGGATATGTGAAGTAATTTGGCTGGAAATGATGATGGAAGACTTGGGGATATCCTTATCTCAACCAACAGAAGTTTCTAGTGATAGCAAGTCTGTTATCAGTATTATGAAGAATCCAGTTTAGCATGACCGAATGAAACATGTAAGAATTGACAAAAGTTTTATAAAGAGGGAAATTGAAGAAGGAGAAATCAGCTTATCCTATATTCCAACTACAAATCAAGTAGCTGATATTTTCACAAAAACTGTTGCAAGGCTAGGGTTCGTTACTAATTGGTAAGCGGGGAATGACTTGTATCTATTCCTCAACTTGAGGGGGAGTGTTGGAGAAACTTGGAAAAAATGATAAGAAGAATCGAGAGATCATCTAGAAGCTACTCCAGTTTAAAAATAGATAATTCCAAAAGTTTAAATGTTGTATTTTAAATTGTAGATATTGTTGTATAAGTTTGAATTTATTTCCTACGTTTTAGGAGATAAAATTTCCTAGTTTCTAGGAAGTAGATAGTTTATATCTTTTTCTAAATTGTCGGAGAATTATTAGCAGATAGGGTGTATATATTTCATTCGTGGATAATTATTCAAGCTTTTTCAACTATCTCAAGCTTGTTTCAATATGCAATGTTGATGCTGCAACTCTTAGTCAAATATTTGAAAGAGATAGAGTGGTTGAGTTCCTAACAGGACTCAACTCAGAGTTTGATCAGGTTCGGGTGCAAATCTTAGGGAGAGAAAAGCTTCTAGCACTCCATGAGGTCTTCGCTATGGTTAGAAGTGAGGAGAATCAAAGGACAACAATGCTTCATGAAGTTGGATTAGAAAGATCAGCCATGATCTCCAATCGAAGGGTTGTTGTAGTGACTGAAATTGGTCCAGAAAAATCAGCCATGGCGTCCAACAGAGGAGGTGGATCGAGGATGAAAACAGGAAGGGGAGAATTTCAGTCTCAGGCTGCAAATAGAGAGGCGCTATGGTGCACCTTCTGTAATAAACCGAAGCATACTAGAGAGTTTTGTTTCAAGCTCCATGGAAAGGAAGTGGTTTTGAATCGATTGGGAAGTTTTAAAAGTTTGGCAGCTAAGAATCAGGCATATGTATGTAGCAAGGGTCAAGAAGAAAAGGGATAAACTAACCAAATTGAGTCTGTTCCAGGTGCTGATTTTTTAAACACTGATGAGATCTTTAAGTTTAAGTTGTTCCTCAAGACCTTACAAGATGGTGCATGCTCTCTTGCACACCAAGACTTCTCAGGTAACTGCCTTCATTCAACATTTTTTTCAGCCTTTAAGACTGTTAAACAGGATGTATGGATTCTAGATACTGAGGCCAATGATCACATGACACCCCATTCCCATGTTTTTGATACCTACCAATCTCTTTCCACCTTTAAACAAATCACAATAGCCAATCGAACATTTGTTCCAATTTTAGGCCAGCGTACAGTCACTCTAAACCCTCAATTTTCCATCAAACAGGTTCTTCATGTACCTAGTTTATCAGCCAATCTTGTCTCTATTCACCAACTAACCAAAGATTTGAACTGTCGGGCTATTTTTTCCTCTCATTTGTGTGAATTTCAGGCCATGACAATAGGGAAGATGATTGGTGCTGCTGCAGAATGCAATGGGTTGTACTACCTAATGAGGAAAGACACTTATCCTATAAAGGAACAGCTTCCAGCTACCTGCTCATCTCAGACAACCTGCAATTATAGGGATATATGGCTGCAACACTACCGATTGGGTCATCCTCCTTTCACTCTATTAAAATCCATGTTTCCTACAATGTTTGGATCTTTAAATCCTAGTCTTTTTCATTGTGATGTTTGTGTTCTGCCTAAGCATCATTGTGTGTTCTGTCCTCCTAGCAATAAAATCTCTTCTACACCATTCACTTTGATCCACTCAGATGTGTGGGGACCATCTAAAATCCCTAATTGTTCTAGGGCTCGTTGGTTTATCTCTTTCATTGATGATTGTACTCGTATGACTTGAGTTTTTCTATTAAAATATAAGGCCGCCATTAGTTTAGTTCTTCCCAGTTTCTATAAAATGATTGCAACTCAATTTGGTTCTCCTATCGAAAAATTAAGAACTAATAATGCAAGGGACTATTTTAATCATCTCTTGCACCAATTCTTCCAGCAAGAAGGAATAATTCATGAATCTTCATGTGTTGATACTCCCCAACAAAATGAGGTAGCTGAAAGGAAGATGAGACATCTCCTTAATGTGGCTCAATCTCTTCTTCATCACCACAATGTTCCTAAATCCTTCTAGGGAAAAGCAGTCCTTACAGTGACCTATCTCATTAACCGAGTCCCTACCAAGTTACTACAAAATCAAAGTCCTTTTCACTGTCTATCCTCTTTCTTTCCCGATTAGTTCTTGCATTCCTCTCTTCCCCTTCGGGTGTTTGGTGGTGTATCCTTTGTTCACATCCCCAAACAACACCGCGATAAACTTGATCCTCGAGTAATCAGATGTGTTTTTCTTGGGTACTCACCCACTCAAAAAGGGGTACAAGTGTTACCATCCTCTCACTTGGAAATGTTATGTCTCCAAGGATGTTACGTTTGTGGAATCTGCACCATTTTTTGGCTCATCCCAGACTGGTCCCCAACGGGAGACTTTGATTCAAGGTGACCACCCTCCTAGTGATAGTGACATCTTCTTTCCTTTTGTTCAGCCTATTTCATTAGCTTCTCAGCCTCCTACATCTTCTCAGCCCCCTTAGCCATCCTATTATCTCTCCTCAATCTCCAAAAGGTAGTCATGAATTAGACCTCAATCAAGGTATGACTGAGCAGGAGCAGGGGCAATCAGATACTCAAGAGCTGTCACTCTTTGTCAAGTATAAGGGATCTCCTTATGTATTCAAATGTAGACAGCCCCAGCATACACCATCATCAGCTCCTAGTCAAGATATAAATCCTATTCAACCTTCACCCTTAGTCCAACCTGATGACCTAGACCTACCTATAGCCATTCGAAAAGGGAAAAGAAGCTGCACTTAGCACCCATTAACCAACTTCTTGTCCTACCATCGTCTTTCCCAGAATCACAAGGCCTTCTTAGTATCCTTGGACTCCATTGAAATCCCTAAGTCAATTGATAAGGCTCTAAAAGATCTGAATTGGAGGTAAGCCATGTTGGAGGAGATGAAAACTTTGAAGAAGAATCATACATGGGACTTAGTGCCTCAACCACAGGGTGTTACACTAGTTGACTACAGGTGGATTTTAAATATCAAATACAATGCTGATGGAACCCTAGAGAGATACAAAGCTAGATTGGTCCAAGGGCTACACTCAATCATATGGCATAAACTATCTTGATACATTTGCTACTGTGGCAAAGATGGTAACTGTGAGAGTTCTTTTATCCTTAACAACTTATTCTGGATGGAGCCTACAACAGTTGGATGTTAAAAATGCATTTCTACATGGAGATTTGGAAGAAGTTTTTATGGAGTTGCCCCCTGGATTTCAAGAAGGGGAAGCAGGGCAAGTGTGTAGACTAAGGAAGGCACTCTATGGGCTCAAACAGTCCCCAAGAGCATGGTTTGGTAGGTTTTCCAGGGCCATGACAGGTATCGGATCTAACCAAAGCAAGGGTGATCATACACTCTTCTTCAAGCATTCAGACAAAGAGAAGGTTACTGCTCTATTGGTATATGTAGATGACATAATAGCCACAGGGAATGATGCAGAGGAACATAAGATTCTCAAGGACAAGTTAGCCAAGGAATTTGAGATTAAAGACCTTGGTCCCCTCAAGTATTTTTTAGGGATTGAAGTTGCCTATTCTAAGGCTGGAATATTTCTCTCCCAAAGGAAATATGTGCTAGACTTATTAGCTGAGACAGGGGTATCAGGAGGAAGAGGATCTAATGTGCCGGTAGAGCCTAACTGCAAGTTGAGAGTTGATCCTAATAGTCAACCAGTAGATAAGGACAGATACCAAAGGTTGATAAGCCGTTTAATATACCTATCTCACACTAGGCTTGATATTGCCTTTGGTGTTAACCTAGTGAGCCAATTCATGCATAACCCAACAGAAGAACATATGCAAGTAGTAAGGAAGATCTTAAACTATTTGAAGGCTATCCCAAGTAAGGGGATATTGTTTAAATCAGGGAAAGAACTAGATATTAAGGGATTTATAGATGCAAACTATGCAGGATCTCTTATTGACAGAAAATCAACTAGTGGGTATTGTGTATTTCTTGGTGGAAACCTTGTGTCATGGAGGAGCAAGAAGCAAAGTGTTGTGGCAAGATCAAGTGTGAATGTTGAATTTAGAGCAATGGCACTTGGCTTATGTGAGGTGTTGTGGCTAAGAATCATCCTAGAAGATTTGAAGATCAGGGTTCAAGACTCAATCAAGGTGTTCTGTGACAATCAATCAGCTATTAGCATTGCCCATGATCCTGCCCAACATGACATGACAAAGCATGTTGAAATAGACTGACACTTCATTAAAGAGAAGTTGGATGCAGACTTAATCAAAATACCCTATGTTCTATCTAAGGAACAAGTGAAGGATGTGTTAATTAAAGGGCTTGCAGCTAAGAGGTTCGAGGATTTAATATGCAAGCTGGAAATGATTGACATACACTCTCTAGGTTGAGGGGAAGTTTTGGATCATGAGGATATCCGAGACTAAGGCGGTGGAGATTTAGTTTAATATCGAACCTTCCTTCTAGGGATATTCGAATCTGGTTAGGATTAATTCCTAAACTAGAATTAGGATCTTTCTTAAAGGGTTGTATATATCTTTCCTTTTTCTTATTGTTGATTATCTTTCCTTTCTTGTTGTTGATTATGTTTCCTAGTCGGATCCAAATATGAATTCTAGACAAACTATCTGTTGGGATGTAACCCACATAGAAGTCTAGAATTCATGTAGCCAACCCCACATAGTGGGATAACGGCTGGATATGTTGTTGTTGTATTCCCTCTCAATAAGAGAGCTGATTGTGTTCATAGTTTGCATGAATGAGATTATTGATTCTCTCCTAAGTTTTACAATATATGTACTTGTAAAGTGCAAACAAAATGACGACGAAGATGGGTTGGTTTGGGTTCGAAGAAGAGAACGACAGTAGGACCAATTCGGAGAGGAGAACGACAAAAGGTTGGAGGAGACTTGCACAACGGTGAAGGGAGAAGAGAACAATACGACGGCGGCGTGGCGGCAGGGGAAAGAGACGACAGATGTAGGTTGTAGCGACAACGACAAAGGGGGAAGAGTGAGGAGGATCAGGGATTTCTTTGAGGAGAAGGTTGAACTATCACGTGAAGTAGGGAAAGGGGGGGGGGATTTTTGTGGGGATTGGCGTCGCACCTGCAAAAAAGTTAGGCGACCCAAGCGGCTAGGCATCGTTTGGGCCGCCTAGGTGCCGATTAGGTCCAATTTATTGGGCCAGGTGCCTAGGAGACTGACTTCATATTCGTGGCGACTAGGGGCCACCTAATGCCTCGGTGGCCACCTAGGCTACGTTTTAGAACACTAAAAAAAAACAAAAGGTGAAAATTGCACTTCAAATCTACGATCTCTTTCCTGCTAAAGGCCATCTCTGTCTAGTCGTAACTTTGCCTCCATCACCATTGAGTTATATCGAACTCTATTTGCATCTATTATGATGATCAAATTTGAACATCTTAGTTAGCTTTTTGTGTTTATAATTATTTAGTAATTAAACATTTAATTAGTGATTCATGCTTTTATTTTATTTTAATATTTTTCAAATGTTAATAATTGCCAATAATATATTCATATAACCTAAACAGTGACATTATTATTTTCTAAATAAATTTCAGAGCCAATGATTTGACCAGTAAACCATTGATTGAACCAACAAACTGATACTCCAGCCAGTTCAATGACTGGCCCAATTTTAGTACTTGTGCTATGAGGTGTTACATTAAAGACAATACAGGGCAGACCTGACCTGCCAGACTAGAATTTTCTTTTATGTCATGGGAGGATAGAGAGGGATTAAGAGGCATTTATATAGAAGATGTTGTTTACTGCCAGAGGATTTCCATGTAAAGTTCGAAGCAGCTTTTCCTTAGTACGCTAGAATGTTGTTAGGGAGGAAATTATGGCTATGATTTGTCATTTTCATGGGTACGGATCATTTGAGAAGTACCTTAGCATTCATTTTATAGCTATAGCAAGTAAAATCAGAGCTGGTAAAGAGAAAAAGGACTTGAATTGTATTCGTTTGGTAGTAAATCTATAAATAGGAGAGACTTCTAAATGATGGTATGGCCGTAAGCAAGCAGAAAGCAGTGCAAAGGGTTTTTCCAATCGCCATAGTACTTTTGGGGATGAAGTTAGTTTACTGATGCGGCCAATGAGAATTGATAATAGAAACCATGGGTTTACCAAAGTCATTGGGCTTCGAATATGTTCCAAAACTGCTGCTTTTGGCTCAACTGGAGTGGTTTTTCATTTTAAAAAGGGTAAAAGAAAAAAGAACTTAAAGTAAGAACTTAAAGTTGGACATGCTTTATGCTTTCCGTTCTGGCTCATGGGAACTCCTATAATCTTTCAACCTTTTCGGTTGTAGATTTTGTTGGAAAAAGGAACCGGTATTCCTTATGATTTTATTGATGTCAATAATAAAATTTACAAGAGGTTCCTAAAAATTCTCCTATATTTTAGGACTAGATTATATTCCTATTATCTAGGACTAGATTACATTAATTTAAAATGCAACAAGAAGATAAAACACAAAGATAAATATAAAAGATAAAAGAATGAAACAATCTAAACAATCTATCACCTATCTCTATCTCTATCTTGATCTTGATCTCGGCTGGTGTTATCTTCGGATATTTTAACACTCCCCCTCAAATTGGTGAGTGGATGTCTTCCATTCCCAGCTTGCTTACTAGTTCATCGAATTTCCTAATAGGCAATCCTTTAGTGAGAAGATTTGCCACTTGTTGATTAGTTGAAACATAGGAAATTTGTAGCAGCTTGGATTCCAATTTTTCTTTAATGAAATGCTTGCCAATCTCAATGTGCTTGGTTCGGTCATGTTGTACAGGATTATGAGCAATATTGATTGCTGATTGATTGTCGAATAGAAGCTCAAGAGGATATGGTATCTGAATCTTTAAATCTTCTAGGATAATTTTCAGCCACAAGAGTTCACACACACCAAGAGCCATAGCTCTGAATTCTGCCTTAGCACTTGACCGTGCTACTACTCCTTGTTTCTTACTACTCCAAGATACCAAATTTCCTCCTAGGAACATGCAGTATCCAGTTGTGGAACGTTTATTAACTAAAGAACCTCCATAATCAGCATCCGTGTACCCTTGAACTTTTAGAATAGCTCCTGGTGCAAAAAGAATGCCTTTGCCTAGTGTAGCTTTTAAATAATGAAGAATTTTCCTTACTGCTTGCATGTGTTCCTCATTTGGGCTGTGCATGAATTGACTTACTAGGCTTACTCCAAATACTATATCCGGCCTAGTATATGAGAGATATATCAGTTTCCCTACCAACCTTTGGAACTGTCCTTTATCTATTGCTTCTCCAGAGTAATTTTCTCGTAGTTTGATGTTTGGATCTACTGGAACCTGAGCCCCCTTTCCTCCTAGCAATCCAGTCTCAGTCAATAAGTCAAGAGTGCACTTACGCTGAGATAGGTAGATGCTCTTTTGAGAATAAGCCACCTCAATGCCTAAAAAATACTTTAGCCTTCCAAGGTCTTTAATCTCAAATTCCTTAACAAGATTTTGTTTTAGGCCTTCTTGCTCAGCTTCATCATTTCCTGTCACAACAATGTCATCAACATAAACTAATAGAGCAGTTACCTTATCTTTCATGTGTTTGATGAAGAGGGTGTGGTCCCCTCGGCTTTGTCGGTATCCCATTTTATGCATTGCTATAGAAAAACGCCCAAACCATGCTCGTGGAGACTGTTTAAGTCCATATAAAGCTTTCTTCAATCTACACACTTGCCCTTCTTTGTTATGAGAAAATCTAGGAGATAATTCCATAAATACTTCTACCTCTAAATCCCCATGCAAGAATGCATTTTTAACATCTAGTTGTTGTAGTTTCCACCCCAAATTTGCTGCTAATGATATGAGAACTCGAACTGTTGTCATCTTTGCTACTGGGGCAAAAGTCTCAAGATAATCAATTCCATAGGATTGTGTATAACCCTTGGCCACTAGCCTTGTCTTGTATCTCTCAAGAGTACCATCAGCTTTGTATTTTAAATTAAAGACCCATCTGCAGCCCATTGGTTTAATTCCCTTGGGTTGAGTCACCTCCTCCCAAGTTTGATTCTTGTGCAAGGCCCTCATTTCTTCTAACATGGCTTCTTTCCAATTTGGATCCTTTAGTGCCTCCTCCACTAATTTTGGAATAACACTAGCATCTAGGGTTGTTAGGAAGCTTCTGTAGATAGGAGAAAGGCGATGGTAGGATAGAAAATTTGCTACGGGATGTTTGGTGCATGTTCGGACCCCTTTTCGGATGGCAATAGGAAGGTCTAGATCAGGGAATTCTGATTCTGTTTGGCTGGTATTTTGTTCTTCAGATATGTGTTCTTCCACTCTTGAATTAGGGGCTGCAATTGGTGTGGGCTGTAGATCATCATTAGGCTGTCATCTCTTGTACACATAGGGTGAGCCTTTGTATCGGTTGGTAGAAATTAGCTGCTGGTTTGTTGATTCAATGTTATCTGATGGGGAAGACTTAGGGAAATGGTGGACAGAATCATTGGTTGAAGCAGGGAGTTCTGGAGGAAAATCTGGAAAGAAATTATCCAAAGTTACTGGTTGAGTATGCTCCCCCTTAGGCTGAGAATCAAAAAAGATTGGGACTCAATAAAGGTGACATCTTTAGAAATATAGACTTTCCGAGAGATAGGATGATAACACTTGTATCCTTTTTGGGTTGGAGAATACCCTATGAAGACACATCTTTTTGCTCTAGGATCTAACTTGTCTCGGTGGACCTTAGGTATGTGAACAAAACATACACATCCAAAAACTTTGAGAGGCAATGGAGAATGCAGTTTCAGGTCTGGGAAGAACTTGGTTAGACTTTGGAAAGGACTTTGATTGTCAAGAATCTTGGATGGGACCCTATTAATGACATAAGTAGCTATCAAGACTGTCTCCCCCCATATATATTTAGGAATATTATGATAATGAAGAAAGGTTCGAGTGACATTAAGAAGATGCTTCATCTTCCTCTCGGCCACTCCATTTTGTTGTAGAGCGTCGATGCATGAAGATTCATGGACAATTCCTTCGTTTTGGAAGAAGAGATGTAAATGAGTATTGAAATAATTTCTTGCATTATCTGTTCTAAATTTTTTAATTTGAGTTCCAAATTGTGTGTGAATCATTTTGCAAAAATAAGGGAGAACAGTCCCAATACTAGCCTTATCCTTTAATAGGAAAACCCAACACATTCTAGTACAATCGTCTATGAATGAGATGAACCACTTGGCCCCCGACTGATTTAAAATTCTTGAAGGACCCCAAACATCTGAATGAATCAAAGAAAAAGGTCTAGATGATAGTTTATTGCTAATTGAATAAGAGGTTCTATGATGTTTGGCCATAACACACACATCACACTGAAAAATACTAGGATCAAGAGTTTTAAACAAAGTAGGAAACATTTCCTTCACTAAACTAAAAGGAGGATGACCTAGTTGAAGATGATGAAGCCAAATGGCAGCTTGGTCAGAGGCTGTTTTCTGGGTTGAGTAGGCTCCCTGCAGCTGATCTTTAGGCTTAGTGCTCCTCCCTTGTAAGATATACAACCCATGTTGCTCTTTAGCCACACCAATCGTCCTCCCCGTGTCCATGTCTTGAAATTTACACACATATGGAGAGAAAACAGCATTGCAATTGAGGTCTTGAGTGAGTTGTTTTATGGAGATAAGGCTAAGGGTTAAATCTGGTACATAAAGTATCGGATTTATTGACAAATTTGGACCAAAAATAACTTTGCCTTTTCCGTTAATGGGAATTGTGATCCCATTGGCAATAGTGATTTGTTTGGATGATGTAAAAGGCTCATAAGTATCAAAAAACTGGAAATTGGGTGTCATATGGTTAGTAGCCCCTGAATCTAAGATCCATGTGTTATTCCTACCAGTTTTGGAGGCTAAAAAAGGAGTAAAACAGATTTGTTTACCTTGTTGAGCCATAGAGCAGGATGCTCCTCCATCTTGAATGGTCTTTAGAAATTCCTTCAACTTATGAATTTCCTCTTTATTGAGTTGATTGAAGTCCATACCAGTTCCAACACCCGGCCTTTCTTCTTTTTCTGCTTCTCCTTCTTGTTCTTTGTTTGAAGGGTAGCTTTGAGGGTAGTTCTGTGGAGGACCTTGAGTCCTTATATTCTTGAATCCACCAAGTTTGTTGAGGACTGCTTCCTTTTCATGCGACTTGAAACAGGTCTCCTTAGTGTGCCTCGGCTTATTACAAAAGGTGCACCACTGCCCTTCTCGTCCGGACTTATTTCGATTTGTTGACTGCTTCCATGACTTGTTGCTGGAAAGGAGTGCTGATCCTTCCATATTGGATCCACCAAGCATGGCTCCTCTCCTATTTTCTTCACTTCTAACAATAGCAAACACCTCATTTAGGCTAGGTAATTTATCTTTACTGAGAATTTGAACCTGTACCTGATTGAACTCGGGATTTAAGCCGGCTAGGAACTCTACTATCCGGTTTCTTTCAAGAATCTGATTGAGAGTGGCAGTATCCGCTTGGCACACCATCTTTATAGCTTGGTATTGATCAAGCTCTAACCATAGGCCTAGCATCAGATTATAATACTCTGTGATTGTTAATTGGCCTTGCTTTGAATCATTGATCTTTGTTTTGACATCAAAGATTACGGATGCATCCTTGGCCTTTGAGTGAGTCTGATAAACAGTCTCCCAAACTTCTCGGGCAGTACTACGGAACATAAAGTTCCTGCTGATATCTGGTTGTATCGTGCTCCATAGCCACGACATGATGCGGGAGTCTTCCACATCCCATGTACTGAAGCCTGGATCAGTTTCTGGTGGAGGATTCCTAGTTAGGTGAGCGCTCTTTCCTCGGCCCTTAAGAAGGGTTTTGATTAGCTGCGACCATTGAAGAAAATTCCTACCATCTAGCCGATAGGATTGGTGAACACTTGGTAGTTCGCCAGCAAGAGGAGGTTGATCCACTGCAGTTGTTTCTCCAGTGATGATAGTTGGTGAAGAAGACGGATTTGCTGATGTTTTTGACATGGTTGTGAAGGAAGAATAGAAGGATGAATGGTTTAGATGGTTGGAACCCAGAAAAAGAACCGGGTGCTATTAAGGCACGAGCAATGAAGGCACTGAAAACAGGATTGTGCAATGAAGGCACTGATTACTAGAAGAACAGGCTTAGATCGGCAAGCTCTGATACCATGTTAGAAAAAGGAGCCGGTATTCCTTATGATTTTATTGATGTCAATAATAAAATTTATACAAGAGGTTCCTAAGAATTTTCCTATATTTTAGGATTAGATTACATTCCTACTATCTAGGACTAGATTACATTAATTTAAAATACAACAAGAAGATAAAACACAAAGATAAATATAAAAGATAAAAGAATGAAACAATCTAAACAATCTATCACCTATCTCTATCTCTATCTTGATCTTGATCTCGGCTGGCTGTTATCTTCGGATATTTTAACAGATTTTATATAACTATTTTTTCTTTTTTTCTTAGTCACTTTTCTGCTCGGTTTGTGTCCGACTAGTGAACCATGTTGTCCCCTTCTTGCTCTTGTGGCAGACACATGGAGGACAACACTCCACATGCATACCGTAGAGACTCTCCCACAGAACATTCCTAACTTGGCCCTAGTTCTCCATGAAGTGAAGTGGTCAACCGTGCTTAGCTAGCGTGAAAGGTAAAAACTTGTTATCATATATCAACGCCTATTTGATTCATGGGTTGCAAATAAAATTTGAAAAATGATAAACCGGACTCACCGCGTTGTTGAAGAGTACAACACCGATGCCGGTGAGAAGACCAATAAAGCAGGCGGAGACTATAGCCGAATTACCCTGGGGAAAAGCTTCTTCCATCACAGCTGCCACTCCACTCCTACCGAGTCTCCTCTTAACCCCATTTGGCCCTTCTTCTTGTTCACCCCCATTTGGCCCTTCTTCTTGTTTAGCCCCATTTGGCCCTTCTTCTTGCTCACCCCCATTTGGCCCTTCTTCTTGTTTACCAACGGCCTCCTCCTCCGCTTCAACATTGAGAAGCACTTTTTGAGACCGTCTAGGCTCAGCAGATAGGTCACACGAAGGACGGATCCCGTGCCTAGAATTTGAGGAGGGACGGGAAAATTTCCTGCCAAATCCACGATATACGAGGTCGCCAAAATCGAGAGGGGACGAGCATCCCAAGGAGGAGGAAGATATTGATGATTTATTGAAGCACGGTCCCAGGATAAGCGGAAGCGAGCGACAATGCAGCGGGTTGGGACTGGGAAGCTGCAAAACTAGTTCGCAGACACACGCCATCGGATGGGAACCCCCTCCTCCCCCACCTCCCCTATCTAACTTCCAGTAGTCCGGCAGCCAGTACGGCCAAAATGCGTAAGTTGAGGCGGATAATAATATTAATATATATATTTATATGCGCCAACGCTTTTTTCTGCACCGCTCAGATGAAATTACCCGAGCGGCCAGCGTTCCATGAAAACACACCTCTCCACTCCACTCTATGATGCTGGAAATTACTAACTGTTGAGTTAAAAACAAGAAAACAAAAAAGTCATAGGGCGCGTTTGAGAGTTCAAATTTTCTAAAGAAAAGGTAAAGTTACGTCCTCTTTATTGTTTTTAAGTTATTTTTAATTTTTAATTTTTTAAAATAATAAAAATATGTTTTCTATATTATTTTTAAAAATATATTTTTAAAAATAAAAAAAATTATAAAAAAAACTTAAAATAACAAAAAATTATTTTGAATGTTTTCATCCAAAACAAACTCTAAACTCAAAATACATTTATTTATATATTTATTTTTATTTTACTATTGTAATGAAAAAAATATTACAAAATTCATTAACTTTAAAATATATATATTTTTTTAATAATATATTAACATTAAATATTTCTAACTTATTGAATAATTATATTTTTTTGTTTAAAATATTATTAAAAAATTATTTCCAAAATTTTAAAGAAAACACATTTTCTAATTTTCTGTTTTAAGAAATAATTTTTTAAAATGACAAAGAGAACATGTTTTTAATTTTTTAAAAATAGACTAATAAAATAGAAAACTGAAAATGAATTCAAAACTCAAAACTGAAAAGCAAAAAGAACGCAACCTAATTTTTTCACCCATTTTTTAACTTTTGCATTGTTCGATAGTATTTTTTTTTAGAAAACTTATTTTCCTATTAATGGTCACGTGAGGCCATTTTTTTTCAAATCAAGGAAATCAAATTACTTAGAGGGGAGGGGATAGAATTTTCCTGGCAATTAGAAAATAGAGGTGGACGGCGCTGGGACGAGTAGGGCAGGCTTGGGGGGGGGGGGTTATTTAATTTTGTAGTTTCATTTTTTGAGAAAATAATTTAATTAATTTAAAATACGTTATTATTTTAATTTTTCTGTACAAGATTTAATATTTTTTAATACATTTTTACCATTGAATTCCATGAGAAATATGTCATTTTCCATGAAAAATAATGCCTATCAAACACGAAATGCCAAGAAAATTATCCAATTCTATAGAAAAAATTATCAATCAAATACCAAAAGATGGAAAATAACATCATTTTCTTAGTAGAAAATTATATCAATCAAACAGATTAAATTTTCAATTTTCAAGAATTCATTTTCCCTAGAATTCAATTCTTTGGAATTCATTTTCTTTCCACTCAAATTCCACCCTTGCAATCAAATGCACTCTTAGTTGAATTGTTAATTATAAATTTCACATGAGTTTTTTTTTTTTAAATGTGTTTAGTAGTAACTATGTAGTTAGTTCACTCAGATATATGATAATTCTTTACTATTATTGCACTACTCTTGGCAGATGAATGAAGGTGATTTTTAGCTGCTCCAAGTTATTTGCTGTGTGTTGGCGTTGGACATCTTGCTTTTGCTCGCTCGCTTGGTGAATATAAATATGAATATGTAGCCTAATTTTCCTTTTATTTTTTATTTTTACGAATGGTTTTAATGTAATAATCCATTTAAAACTTCTCTTGCACTCTTGGTTCTTTACAACAATATTATATATTATGTTGTTCCAAGCTCGTCAAACATGTGTGGAACCGACGACAGTGCACTCGGAGGAGGAGGCGGCGGCGGCGTAGGAGGACAACTCTTGCACGCTTGTTCATTGCGGAGGAATGCCAATGCCAATGCCAATGCCTTTGCCTTGTAGCGAGGCTGAGGATTTTCGTTTCAAAACAAATAGCCCAGGGAATGCACCCCACCCTCTGTCATCATCCTCAATTTAAAATAGCTAAACCGAAGGCTGCGATATTCAGCCATCCATTTATTGAATGGTTCACAAAGGAGGATGTACAGGAGTCAGGGATGGGTAAATTATCAATCCATAAAACCATCCAGCATATGAAATGTGAAAGGGATGACATCTTTATATAATTTGACTATTAAAAACTTCATATGTAATAGCAACCAGACAGCGGGAAACATAACACAGACAAACCACTAAGTTGGATGACAACTTTCTTTTGCTCAAAACAAGTTTTGTCCAGCACAGTAACACCCTATCACATGGAAAGATGGCCCAAAGGGGCCGGCAAGTAAGCCGTTTCGCTTATAGGAAAGCATCCTTCTCTAGCAGCTTCAGTACCTCATGCTGGTTGTTCAGCTTGGCAACATCAATGGGAGTCTTGCCATCCAAATTCTGAAGAGTGCTGCACCATTCCAAAAACCACCAAGAAAAAAAACGTAGAAACTCAGTAAGTAAAGCCAAGCCAGAGACAGCAAACAATGTTGACCAGAGAAGTTGACTTACACGGCAGCACCATGTTCCAGCAGAAGCGCCACACACTCCTTTCTGCCATAACCAGCAGCATAATGAAGTGCAGTATTTTTGTTCTTATCCAAAGCATCCACCAGTGCTCCAGCCTCCAGAAGGACTTGAGCACACTTTACCTGCCATAGAAATGGAGCAGCTTATGTTACTTGAGAGCCTATATTGCAGAAATGCAGTATTGTTCGTTAGCTATTCAGCCTCATCGGGAAATTCCACAGCCAGTCGCTATCACCCTCATTAATTCAATAATAAGCAAATTTGCATTAAAGCAATTGAAGAAAAGGGTGGTTCTAGTGCCCGAGGTTCTCCACTTTGCGAATTGCAAGAGTTGAGAGAAGGTCATTTTTGCATTAGAGTCCTGATAACTGTTGCAGATACGGCTGTCAGATCCTCGATCTGACCAGAGGCCTGCCTGTAATTTGGAGAAGGCAGAATAGGCGGGAAAGAATGAAACGAGAAATAAGGGAGGGAAAAGAGAGAATTGGAGAGAAAGCGAAATAGAGTTTGAGAGAAAAGGAGGGAAAAGATCAGTGTAGTATTCTCACATGATCCTCATCCTCGTTGTAGTCTTCTTATTTATAAGGGAGGCGGGTAGTACATCTTCTAGAATAGCCAAGTGGCCATGTGCACTTAGTTTTAATTATCTACATCCGCTAGACCATACAACCGAGTAACTACCTCAACTAACTGAATGACAAATTACAATATTACCCCCTTGGCTGTGACAATGGCATGGTTTAGAATAGGGCAACTGTGAGAAAGTTGGTCTCATTATGAATCAAAAAAGGTAGGGAGGCAACATTAGATAAAGTGCAGATCGACCAGATTGCATAGCACTTGATATAGACGACGCTTCGTAGTCCCTTTGTTTTTTTGAATAAAATCTATTAAACCAAAACCGCCAGAGGAGAAACCTTGTAAAAGAAAAAAAGAAAAAAAGAAATCTATATCTGTCCCGTGGGGAAGGGAGGGGGGGGGGGGGTGGAAGTCATCTAAGAAACAAGCAAAACTGGGCAACCAAAAAGCAGGGAAATCCTCTTTCAGCCACTAAAAAAGGGGAAATGGGGTGTGTTCCCTCAAGAAAACGCAATGCAATCTCAATTCCTTCAAAAGCTTCATTGTTTCTTTCCCATCTTATGCTCCACATCAAACAAAAATGAGTAATGGTCCAACCTGTTCTAGAACTCCTTGGTCTATAGTTGTGGATACCATACCAGACATCGGGTTTGCCATTGGTATAGTATGATACCGATACCAGGCAGTACCAAGATACCATTTGGGATTAATAATATAGTATAAAAACGTATAAACATAATAAATTTTTAAGAAAAAAAAGCTTAACATAACATAAACATACACAATCTAAAAAATAACAAGCTTGCCTAAACAACATGCATAGCATTTACATTTTTGCACTTTTTGGCACAGTTTTAAGACCAGGGAAAGGTTTAGGATTCTGACTTTGGCCTTTGCTAATAGAGAATAACATTTGGGAGTACTTACCTGACTTACTCACCCAGTTTCCTCAAGCTGCACATCTTCTTTCTATTTCTTGAGGACAAGAAATTTTCAAAGGGCAGGAATTTGTCATGTACCAACTGTTGGGTTATGTTTGTACCTTTGAGTGGCAGTTATATACCGGTTGTACCTAGAGCTAGTGGCAGTTATATACCGGTTGCACCTAGAGCTAGCTACCAGTTGTACTTAGAAGGTAGCTGCTCTCAGTTGTACGTGGATTTGAACTTGGCAGCCTTATTGGCGCCAACCAACTGGTACCTGGATTAGTAAATAAGGCTAATCCAGCCTAATACAAAGACACCGAAAAATTATTTGGAGAATTCTCCGTTTTTCAGCTCATTTCTTCTCTGTCTCTCTCGCACCTCTTTCTGTTCTTCCCTCTCTCTGAAATTCTTCTCAATTCCCCCTAATTTCTGCCCATTCTCGCCAATTGGCTGAGAATTCACTTGCCAGATCCCAGGATCTGACAGTTAAACAACCACCTTTTAATTATAGTATGCAGAGATCTACGGCCACAAAAGTGCTAGTAATCCAAGATGACAAGTATACTATAAAAACAAAGGCAAACCTGCTATAGAAGCTGCATATCCAGTACACGAGTGGCACTGGATTACAGCTTTGTTAATTGTACAGACTGTAACAAGAAAGGGAAAAATAGATGATACATCAGGCAAATTTTCTGTTAATTCTTAGAAAGGTAAGTTTTTGCTAAAAATTACAATAACTACCCCCGAGGTTTGTTCTAGTTGCAGGAAGTACCCCCACATTTTAGAAACAGCAGAAACCACCCTTGCTGTTAAAATTATGTGTTAAATGACCATTTTACCCCTGGATTCTCTCTCTCCTCTCCATTCCCTCTTTCTCCCTCTCAACTATATATATAAAAATACTAAAAATCTAATTCTAAAGAATCTAAAATAAAAGATATATATTTTAGAGATATTTATAGAACATATATTTTTAAATTACAAAAAAATATTTAGAAATTCTAATTCTAAAATAAATAAAAGAAAATATACTTTTATTTGATAAAAAATTATGTATATTGAATTTATATCAAAATTAAAAAAACAAGCTCCAGCTATTCCCAGAGCTGCAATCCCACCAATGCTGGGGTTGCAGAACCTTAGCATTGCCAGGGTGGCTGCCCAGCAACGGATCAATTTGAAAAAACCCAGTTAACCCAGAATATCTGGTTCAAGCAAACCAGCAGCGTTTTGAGAGAGAGAAAGAGTGCCTGCTAGTAGTCTTCTCCACCACCATTTCTTCTTTTCTGGCAAAAGGGTTCGCTGATTTTTTGGTGACTGGTGTCTCCTTTCCTCCTTTGGTGGCCGGGGGGCATGGGGTCGTCTCCTCTATACAGTGGCGGCAGAGAGAGAGAGAGAGAGAGGGAGGGAGGGAAAAAGAGTATAGGGTACTTTGGTCATTTCAAAATTTTAACCGGTGTAAAGTAATGGCAGGGTGATTAATGCAACCAGATTTGTAAAGTGAGGGGAGGCCATTGCCATTTTCAAAACTTTTCAGGGATATTGCCTACTTTTAGGCCAAAAGTCAAGGGTACCAAGCACATTTTTTCCCTTCTTGTTTTTAAACGACGAAGTACTTTAAGAATAGTCCTAGACTTAATTAGCTCAAGTAATTCACATCCAACTGGTTGAGACCAAACTAAGAATATAAGAAGTCTATAGTAATACACAAGCAAACATAAGACAAAAAGACTTTTAACAGTTTTCGCTCCAAGGTAATATCATACCTCACCATATCCACACGCAAAATGCAATGCTGTCCTCCCTTCTGAATCCTCTTCATCTTTATCGGCACCAGAGGCCAGTGCATTTTTCAACCCCTAATTATCACAAGTAGAAAGTGTGATAATTTCTCACATAAATTAACTAAAAATGAGCATAAGGCTAAAAAAATTCACTTCATTTGAACTAGGCAGACTACAAAATGGTGACAGCAAGAAAACACTGTCCATCAGTAATTTCGATCAGAATACAAATTATATACCTGTTGACACCATGCAGAGTAACAACTAATCATTTGAAAATTTAGGAAGGCAGTTAACACGTCTTCCAAACTTTTCCAATTGTTCAGAGAAATATTATTTCACACACACACACACACACACATATATATTTGGACAAATACCACAACCAGTAAATATAATTATTGCAAAATACAAGCTGTGAATATAATCAACATCATCAAATACTAGATACTAATACCACATATTCTCAAAGTTCATCCATCATGGAACAGCTTCCAAATAAAAGCATGACAGCAATAAGCCAAAGCATTAGTTCTCTTTTGCTTCTGACAGAGACACTTGTGAGTGTGTGCTCCTTTCTTTCTCCCCGAGAGTGTTATATTGCTCCTACGTTTTATATGCAATCTTAAGCACTGGGAAATTGACTTCACCATGTTTCTTTGGATGGCTTGATTACCACCCCTAGGCTGGTCAAAGGAAGACATATTGTAGAAGAAAACTGAAAACTTGGTATATTTTCAACTTCCACTTGATTACAATATATATATAGAAGAAAAAAATCAATCAAATCCCTATAACTAAGGGAAAAAGAAGGAATCTTAATTATATCAATTACTAATTTATATCAATCAATCAATTCCAACAATTAAGGTTGATTATAATCAATCCCATAGATTGTGGGATAAAATTGATTATAATCAATCTCATAGATTGAGGGATTCATTGGGATTGATAATCAATCCCATAAATTATGGGGTTGTTACAGCCTTTAAATATTTGACCAATCATACACATAATCACAGCCTTGATTCACGATACTCCCTCTCAAGCTGGTGAATAGACATTGTCCATGTCCATTCCCAGTTTGGTTATAAGCTTGTGAAAGACTTGACTATTGAGTCCCTTAGTTAAAATATCAGCTAGCTGTGATTCGCTTGGCATATAAGGCGCGTAGATAAGACCACTGTCCAATTTTTCTTTAATAAAATGTTGATCCACCTCAATGTGTTTTGTCTGGTTATGCTGCACATGATTGTGTGCAATGCTGATGGCCGACTTATTGTCACAATAGATTGTTTATGCACTTGATCTGGCCACGACAAATTGTTTCTTAATTGATCTGGCCACGACAGATTGTTTCTTACTTCTCCAAGTAACTAAGTTTCCACCCAAGAAAGTACAATATCCTGAGATAGATCTCTTATCAATCACTGAGCTTGCATAATCTGCATTAGTGTTGGCCTCTAGAGTGAGTTTGCTTCCCTTTTTGAACATAATTCCCTTTCCTAGAGTACCCTTTAGGTAATGTAAGATTCTGTAGACTGCTTGCAAGTGAAGTTCTTTAGGTTCATGCATGAATTGAGTCACTATATTCATGACATAGGCTATATCTAGCTGTGTGTGAGAGAGGTAAATTAGTCTGCCAACTAACCATTGATATGCCTCTTTGTCAGTGTCTCTATCTCCCTTAGCTTCACCAAGTTTATGATTAGGGTCAATTGAAATGCTAGATGGTTTGCAAGCTATTTTCCCTATGTCTCGTAAAAGATCCAGGACATACTTGTGTTGGGATATAAATATCCCTTATCTGGACTATGCCACTTCAATACCTAGGAAATACTTCAAATTTCCTAATTCCTTGATCTCAAACTCCTTAGCTAAATATTTGCCCAAGTTCTGCCTCTCCTTTTCATCATTTCCTGTTACTATAATATCATCAACATAAACAATAAGAGTTGTGACAAGACTTGAACCTGAGAGTTTTATGAATAGAGTGCAGTCCCCTTGGATCAATTTGTAACTCATGGCCTGGATTACTTTGAAAAATCTCCCAAACCAAGCTCTAGGTGACTGTTTTAGGCCATATAATGCCTTTTTTGAGTCTACAAACCTTAGTCCCAAGTTTGTTTTTGTTGAATCCTGGGGGTATGTCCATGTAAATTTCCTCCGCAAGGTCTCCATGCAAGAAAACATTCTTCACATCAAACTGTAACAAAAGCCAATCAAAATTAACTATTAGGGATAAGAGAATTCTAACAGTGTTAATTTTGGCTACCGAGGCAAAGGTTTCTTGGTAGTCTATTCCATATGTTTGGGTATAACCCTTAGCTACCAACCTAACCTTGTATCTTTCAAGTATCCCATCTGCTTTATACTTGATTGTGAAGATCCATTTACATCCAACAGGTTTCTTCCCTTTTGGTAAATCCACAATCTCCTCTGTATTATTCCTCTCGAGAGCCTGCATTTCAACATTCTTGGCATTCCTCCAATTTTCACAGTTTAAAGCCTCTAATAATGTGGTAGGAATGGATGCTATGTGTATGTAAGGAAGCTTCTATGAGATGGAGAGTATCTTTTAAAGGTTACAAAGTGAGAGAGTGAATATAAGAGATGTTTGTGCACTCTCTAATTCCTTTCCTTAGTGCTATAGGAAGGTTAATATCAGTCATAGAATCAACATTAGAAGGTGAGTCAATAGATGTTACCTCATTTCCATACATTGGAACTGATGATAAGTGTAGCCTAGGTTTGGGTTCTGGATTATTTCTTCTTGAGTAAATCAGGAGAAACCATTTGTCAATGGTGGTCTCCTCCCCAGCAGTTTGGAGAACAGGTTAGAGGGAGGATTTAGGTTCATGAGCTTGTGAGGTAGAGTCAAATGCAAGTTGTTCAAGTACAGGTTTAGGAGCTGGAGCTGGTGGCAGAAAGTTAGGAAGAAGCAACTCATCCTTATCTTCCACACTTGAGCTCTCCCTTTGAAGAGAAGGGTGAGTAAAATAGGGTTTAGCTTCAACAAAGATAACATCTACAGAAACCAAAAATTTTTTAGTCAGAGGATAATAGCATTTATACCCTTTTTGTGTAGAAGAATAGCCCACAAAGACACACTTAAGAGATCTAGGATCCAACCTCCTCCAATGAGGGCTGTGAACATGAACAAATGGAACGCACCCGAATATTTTAGGACTAAGCTGATTTGTGGTAGGAAGAGTAGGATAGAAGCGGGATAAGACTACCATAGGAGTTTGAGAATGTAACACTCGATAGAGTAATCGGTTTATGACAAGAGTGGCTCTGAGGACAGCTTCTCCCCAAAATTGTTCAAGCGCATTTTTGTGAAACAACAATACCATAGTAGTATCTAGGAGATGGTTGTTTTTTCATTCTGCAATCCCATTTTGTTGAGGGGCAGAAACACATGAGATTCATGAATAACACCCCGTTGAAGGAAATAGTGGGAAAGGGTTTAGTTGAAATAATTCCTTACCTTGTCTGATCAAACCTATTTGATTTGTGCCCCAAATTGATTGTGGATCATAGAAAAGAAATTGGGAAGAATATCGCTCACATCAAATTTAAATTTAAGAAGAAAGACCCATGTAACTCCTGTGCAATCATCAATGAACGAAACAAACCAACGTGCGCTAGAAATATTTAGAATGGTTGGAGGACCCCAGATATCACTATGAATCAATTCAAAAGGAGTAAGACATCTGTTATTACTAGCTGAAAAAACAACACATCTATGTTTAGCAAACTGACAAACATCACAATGAAACTCTCTAATATCAAGATTTTGAAACAACGAAAGGAACAAAATTTTAAAAGTAGAAAAAGCAGGATGTCCCAGCCTGTAATGATGTAACCAAATAATGTCCTTGGGGGGGGGGGGTTATGTGGTTTGGGAAGACATGTTAAAGGGTTGTCTCCACCTGCCAACAGGAAATTTCTCAGATTTCTCAACATAGTATAGGCCATCATGTTCTTTAACATGTCCAATCATCAGTCCCGAGTCCTTGTCCTGAAACCAACAAGAAGAAGGAAGAAAAAACACACTGCAATTAGTGTCATAGGATAATAGCTTGGATACGGAGAGTAAGTTGGTGGACGGTTTAGGCATATGAAGGACATTTTTTAGGGTCAAGGAAGGGCTGATTTTGATCTCTCCTATTTCAGCTACTGTGATCAAAGAACCATCAGCCATAGCAATTTTCCAATTGCTAGAACAGGGTGAGTATGAAAGAAAAAACCGGGAGGAATGAGTCATATGGTCTGTGGTTTCGAAGTCAATAATCCATGAGTCTTTAAGGGATGTATCAAAGGCATTTAAAGCATGTGAAATTGGGGTTTTACCTTATTGTTGCAGTGAGCATGTACCTGAAGAGGATGATGCCTCAAGGGTACTTAAAAAGTACCGCAGCTTTTCAATCTCCTCATTGTTGAATTCTTTTGGTTCATGGGACCGTTTTTCCTCCTGTGGAGTTGCCATATTAACTTGCCCCTAGCTCCTATGCTAATGTTGTCCACCTCTATTTCCCCATTCCTTGCTAGGTGGCTTTCTATGTAGCTTCCAGCACATCTCCCTAGTATGTTGTGGTTTCTTACAGAAAGTACACCACATATTCTCACGGTTGTCATTGCCCATGGATTTGAGACCTGTTTTCCCATTTTCTCCAAGCAGTTGATCCTTCTTAAACCCACAATTACCTCCTTTTGCCACCATTGCTCAGGCTTCAATTGGTTTGGGATCCAACATGACACCCCTCTAGCTTTCTTCAGCTATAATAATTGAAATTACTTTATTAAGTAAAAGTAAGTCATCTTTACCTAAGATTTGAACCCTCACCTACTCATACTCCACATTAAGGACTACAAAAAAATTGTAGGTGTGATCTTTGTCTATAAAAGCCTTCAAGGTGACTGTATCATCATTGTTCTTCATCTCAATTACCCTATAGTGATCCATTTCTTACCATAGTCCCTTTAGGTACCGTTTGTTAATCAAGATATAGACCGAAAAAGATGAGATATGGAAAGCATCTCGGATAAAAGTGTTTTCCATTGTGTTTGTTAAATTTTCTAAAAAGAAGTCACATGACTTCTTATCTTGAACTTTTAAGGTAAATTTATCCATTTCTCCCCTTTGGATAACTTATCTTGAACTTTATAGATAAGTTATCTTGATAGAATCTTATCTTTCTCATTTTAATAAACACTACCTTAGGAAATTGGCATACTCGGTGACAATTCTGTTATCTTGCTTTGTTGCAACTATTTTAGTCTTCAACTCGTCGATCTGGGTTGCATCCTTCACCTTTGAGTAGGTTTGTTGGATAGACTCCCAAACCTCCTTTGCTGTTGACAAAAACATGTAGGGATCGCTGATTTCAAGAGCCATGAAATTTAACAAACACAATGGAAATTGGCATACTCGGTGACAATTCTATTATCTTGCTTTGTTGCAGCTATTTTTGTCTTCAACTCGTAGATCTGGGTTGCATCCTTCACCTTTGAGTAGGTTTGTTGGATAGACTCCCAAACCTCCTTTGTTGTTGACAAAAACATGCAGGGATCGATGATTTCGGGAGCCATGGAACTCCACAGCCATGCAATGATCATGGAATCTTCTCCATTCCATGTCGCATAGGCTGGATCTCCTTTATTTGGTATGATTCTTATAATATGGTTAATCTTCCATTTCCCTTTCAAAATGGTCCGAATCAACTGGGACCATTTAGGATAATTCCTTCCATCCAACCGATAGACAGTATTGATTTGTTGCAGTTCTCTTGATGGATGAAGCAGTATGGGTGCTGGTGTTTCCCTTGTATCATGGGAACTAGCTTCATCAGTGGTGGATGACATCTGCGGTTAATGGGAAGGGCCAAAGGAGGAATTGAAAATAACGTACTATTGCAGCAATGAAGGCTGCTCGTGATGGCTGTAGTAGCGAGTAAGGCTGGGCAACAATGAAGGTTGCTGGTGATAGGCTGTCGGTAGCAGCAGAAGAATAGTCGGCGATCAAGGCTTGAAAATATGAGTCCTAAGGTATCTTAGGCTCTAATAACATGTAGAAGAAAACTGAAAACTTGGTATATTTTCCACTTCCACTTGATTACAATATATATAGAAAAAAGAAATCAATCAAATCCCTATAACTAAGAAAAAAAAAAAGAATCCTAATTACATCAATTACTAATTTATATCAATCAATCATTCCCAATAATTAAGGTTGATTATAATCAATCCCATAGATTAAGGGATTCATTGGGATTGGTAATCAATCCCAAAGATTGTAGGATTGTTACAGCCTTTAAATATTTGACTAATCATACACATAATCACAGACTTGATTCACGACACATATCAATACAATGGCCAGTCCAAAAGGAGAGCTTTACTGTTTGCTCTTTCTATAAGGCTCCTGTGACAAAGGAGACTCAACTTTCCTTGGTGAGTGATTCAAAGATAGATTGTTATTCCCAGAGTCCCTATCTTTGTTTAGACAACTACTTTTGACACCTATTCTTACTTCAAATTGACGTCTTATGTGCAGAAGTACTGGTGAAACAATGGAACATCTTTTATCCTATTGCTCCATGGTTTGTTAAGTGTTCAATGGATGATGCCAGTCTCCATCTTAAACTTTTGTGTTCTTGCAGGTGTAGTTGCCCTTCAGGTGTATTGTTTGGTTTCCTTTCCCTTTTCTATTTTTTGATGTATTTGGCATGAAATAAATAGGAAAGCTTTTGAAGGTATTAGAGTCCCATTTTTATCTAAAGGGTCACATTGTGTCTTCCCTTGTCTGTATGGTGGAATGGGGCCTCTTCCTTTTATTTGTCTTTAAGATTTTTTGACTCTATAGTTCTGGATAGTGAGAGTTTTTGGTGCCCTATCATTTCTATTGTATATGGTGTGTCCTCCATCTTCCCCCCCCCCCAAGCCAAAAAAAAAACAAAATAAAAAAAAACATTTTTAAGTTTGTACAAGAACTAGGCAAAAACTTCAACGGACATCGTAAAGTGTGCAGCTAAGGTGCCTAGATGCTCTTTCACAAATACACCATGGAGCTTAAAATTGTAAAATTGAACTCGAAGAATAATCAACCCCAATTAGATGATGATTGTATAGTTTGTCAGTTAATTGGAAAGTGGATGCACCTTGCTTGCATCAAACAAAGATGGAAATAATTTCCCTACAAATAGAATGAAGTTTATGGAGAAATCATTTTGAGAACTTGGCATTGTTGGCCCCTGATGGATTGTATAGTGTAGAAAAAGAGCCTCTTGCTACTTATTTCCTTAATAATTCTCGAATGACAATCCACAAAATATATACACAACAGATCCTAAGAATTCTCCTAGATTTTAGCTCATAGTTTTTAGGATTACATTTCTACTTTATAGGACTAGATTGCAATAAAATAAAATACAAACAAACATAACAAAAAGATAAAAGATAAATCTAAGGTAAGGTAAGCAAATAATTCATAGAAGATAAATCAATACACACACACACATGACACAAACTTCACAGCACGGCACAGCAGCAGTAGCAACAGTAGGAATTTTATTGAATAGTCTCTGTTGATTAAATGGAAAGTGGTTACGCTGCACATTGCTTGCAGGAAACAAAGATTGAAATAATTTCCAGGGACAGAATGAAGTGCATAGAGAAATCACTTTGAAGATTGGGCATTTTTGGCCTCTGATGTAGGCATCTGGTCTATATTGATTGAGATAATCAGGTGGATTAGAAGTAAAGGGCCTGTTCAGTTATAGAATATGATTTCTAATTTTTTTTCAACTCAATTTTCTATTTAATGGTCAAATCTCCAATTAGAATGTGATCAGATTCCCTTTGAATGGATTTAGTGACATGCAACACTGCTCGCATGTAGTGACAAATGAGCTAGAGCTGCAGCATTGGCTCCTAGATTTAGAGCCAAATTTGCAAGAGCTCTCACATTTTCATGGATTGATGCAAGTAAAGAAGCTAGTCCAAAATCATAGATTGAGGGTTGGATCATCGAATATCAGACCTTTGACAAGAAAATTTATTGGAAGTGATGGATGGGGTAGTGAATGTGAACAGCACAAGAGATAGGACTTTTGCAATTAAGGTTGTTCTAGGAGAAGAAACTATGAATGTTGTTAGTAGATACGCACCACATGTTGGGTTAGAAGAGGAGATTAGAGCAAAATTGTGGAAGATTTAGAGGGTTTGGTACAAGATATGCCTAAAGGAAAGATTGGCTATCAGTTGGATGGCTATCAGTCGGTAGTTAGAGATCGTCAAAGGGATGGTTAGAGAATTCCCTCAAATGTGCCCCAACCCCAACTCCCCAGGGCTGATCACTGGTCTTAGTGAGTTTTCTTAGTAGAATATTAAACTTGTGAAGGTTCTATCAATGTGCATGACATTTGATTTCAAAGACCCAGTGAGAAAATTATTCAGTGATTGGCAACATAAGCTTTGTTTTGGGAAATTTTTGTGGTTCTTCGAAAGGGATGTTATGACATGTAATAAAGATGAGTATAATGTAAGTGTTCAATGAGCTCAGCTTTTACAGACATTCACATTACAGAGTGGAAGAAGCTCTATAGGAGTTAGTAGATTGGTGTTAATGGAAGAAATTAGTTGGGAAACTGTGGAAGCATATACTGTTTGAGTAGCAGTCTTTATCATTGTTGTTGATTTGTTTTACAATAATGTTATTTTGTATTGTTGTTATTGTTGTTGTTTAGGCTGTTATAAGGCAGTTTATTGTATGAGATTGCATTAGCAATCTATTGAAGTGGCGTGCTGTATATAAACACAGCTATGCCTCTTCCTTTGTATCTTTTGATTCATTTTTCCTTGATTAGTAAGAATTCTTGTGAGGTTCTTTTCTCTCTCGCGCATTCTTTCTTTCTTTCTCGCAGTCAGATTTCAGATTTCACGGTAGTGGCTAAGGCTTTTAGCTTCATTCCGATCAAACTCGATTCCAGTAACTACATTTTCTGGAAAGCTCAAATCCTTGTCACAATTCGAGCATTTGATTTGCTATCATTCCTAAATAAATCACCGTCTTCAACGAAGTATCTGCCAGATCCAGAAGCAAGTGACGCTGGAGTTCCTTTGATCAATCTGGACTATTTGAGCTGGATCAGATCAGATCAGCTACTTTTAGGATGACTGCTTTCAATCATTGATAAAGAGGTATTAGCACAAGTGATTCATTGTGAATTGTCTGCAGAGGTATGGACTTCTTTGGAGAATCTTTATTCACATCAAACTATAGCTAAGTTCTTTCAATTGAAAAAATAGTTAAGATCTATTAAAAAAGATGCACTGTCTGTGAATGATTATATTCTAAAGATCAAAACTATAGGACATGCCCTTGCTGCCATCGGAGAACCTTTGAATGATAATGAACTTCTACTTGCTATTTTAAATGGTCTAGATTATGAGTATGAAACTGTCGTCAGTCTAATATTATATCAAATGGATGGGATTGATTTAGAGAATGTGTAGTATCTATTATTGATGCATGAGCAGAGGTTAACATCCAAAAATTTGCCATCATTCTCTGCTAATTTTGACTCTGTTATGTTAATGTGGCCTCATATTCATCACAGAATGGTAGTGGTTTTGTCAATAATAGAGGTGATTATGTATCACGAGATGGTGGTTATGTAAACAGAGGAGGTAGAGGTCGGGGTAGAGTCTTAGGTAGGAGAGTTTACTGCCAATTGTGTGGCAAATCAGGGCACTTTACAGATAAGTGTTATCAACGGTTTGATAGAAATTTTCGAAGAACATCTAATCAAGGATTTGAAAAGTCTAATAATGGTGTTCAATTAGATTCTAGAGCATATATGGCCTCTCTTAGTGATTCTAATAGAGCCTACATGAGTGAAATAGGATCGGTACAAAGGGTTCACTATGGTAGCTTTCCTCAACCATATGAAAACTTGTCTCAATCTTCTTTGCCAGATTCCTCATGGTTTGTTGACTCTGGGGCAACAAGCCACATTACATCTAATCTCAACAATCTATCCCTCCATGCTCCGTATAATGGTGTAGACAAAGTGGCCATTGGGAATGGTAAGAAACTACCTATCTCTAATGTAGGTCTTGGTCAATTGTATACTCAAACAAAACCTACTTCTATAATTTCATTGCCTAATATATGAAGAAAAACTTAATTAGTGTTTCACAACTTACTCGTGATCACAATATTGTTGCTGAATTTCATGTTAATTCTTGTTTGATCAAGGACAAGAGTTTCGGGCTAGTGCTACTTTGGGGACACCTTAAGGATGGGCTATATCGGCTGATTCCAACATTTGATCATGCTGCTCACAGCACCTCAACCCATTCCATCAAGCCTTTGTTTGCTAATGTTGCTTTCCTTTGAATAAATGTAATAGATAGAACTCATTTTGTCACGTCACATGGTGCAAATGTAGCCCAAAGTACTAATGTATGCCAGGAATGGCATGCAAGATTAGGACATCCATCTTCAAATATATTGAGATATGTTTTGAATAAAATTCATGTTCATTTTTCACATTTTGCTCTTTCATTTAGTGATTCATGTAAACTTGGCAAATTGCATCAACTTCCTTTTGTTGATTGTGAAATCAAGTCAACTAAACCATTGGAGTTGGTATATTCAGATTTGTGGGGTCCCTCATCTGTCATGTCTATTGAAGGATATCGCTATTATATTGTTTTTGTGGATACTAGATACACCTGGCTATATATCCCTTGAAACTTAAGTCTGATGCTCTATCCATTTTTACAATCTTTTACAAGTTTGTTGAGCTTCAATGCTTCAATATCAGACTAAACTTAAGGCTAAAAAAGGGGGGGGGGGATTCAAAGCTTTCTTACCCTATCTTCGTAGCCATGGAATCCAGCCTCAGTTTACTTGTCCCTATACCCACCAACAGAATGGAGTGGTTGAAAGGAAACACACACACATAGTTGAAATGGGCCTCACTCTATTAGCTCATGCTCATATGCTATTAAAATTTTGGGTAGAAGACTTCCAGACTGTTATCCATATGATTAATCTGCTACTAGCTTCTCCCATCAAATTTAATACACCCTTTGACTTGCATTACCACAAATCACCCAATTATTTCTTGTTACAGCTATTTGGTTGTGCCTGTTTTCCCTATCTTAGACCCTATAACAAGCACAATTTTGATTTTCACTCTACCAAATGTGTCTTTCTTGGATATAGCCACACTCAACCCGGTTCTTCTTCTTCTTCTTCTTCTTCTTCTTCTTCTCAGTTAGTTTCCAATGGATTTTCTAGTTCAGTCTTTTAATCTCTTCCTTCTTTTACTTTGGTTTCTTCTTCTCCTCAAGTAGCACAACCCTCAGCTCTTGTCATGTCTACCTCTATTTCACATGATTCACAAGTCTCTTCTATTGAGTTTGTGCCTTCTTGTCATGAGACACAACCACCTACACCTAAACCTTGTTTACCTAGATCTAAAGTTGCTCCTGCACCCTCTATTCATCCTATGATCAATAGATCAAACTCCAAACAGCTTGTAACGTCTTCTCCCCATGCCTTAGTGAGTTCTCTTGAACCAGATTCAGTTCATGAGACTCTCTTAGACTCACGATGGGTTAAAGCCATGGAGAAGGAATTTCTAGCTTTGCAATGCAATCATACTTGGGACTCTGTTCCCTTTTCTAAGGATATGAACCTGATTGGGTGTAAATGGGCGTTCCAGGTCAAGTATAATTCTGGTGGGTCTATTCTTAAATACAAGGCCAAGTTGGTGGCCAAGGGTTTTCCTTAAAACCTAGGGGTGGACTATGCAGAAACACTCCGTCCAATTGTTAAGGCCCCAACTATCCAAGTGTTGTTCTCCTTAGCAGTTACATTTGGTTAGAATATTCAGCAAGTAGATGTCAATAATGCCTTCCTTAATGG
This sequence comes from Diospyros kaki, assembly GCA_036245055.1. Classification (NCBI taxonomy): domain Eukaryota; kingdom Viridiplantae; phylum Streptophyta; class Magnoliopsida; order Ericales; family Ebenaceae; genus Diospyros; species Diospyros kaki. The sequence continues at coordinate 42,035,471 of BSEG01000012.1, forward strand.
TGATTTGACAGAAGAAGTGTTTATGGCCCAACCTAAGGGGTTTGTAAGTTCTCAATTTCCCTCACATGTTTGTAGATTGAGGAAGTCACTCTATGGCCTAAAGCAAGCTCCTCGAGCTTGGTATACAAAGTTAAGGGTTGTGTCACAAAGCTAGGGTTTTTCCAGGGCTACTTCTTATGCTTCTTTATTCATTAAATGAGCTTTTGATTATGTCTTGTTTGTTTTGATCTATGTTGATGATATTCTCATTACTGGTTTAGATTCTACAGTACTTAAGTCCTATATTCATGACTTGGATACTTATTTTGCCCTTAAGACTCTAGTATCAGTCAATTACTTTATAGGATTTGAGGCATACAGAGATGAGAGTGGCATATACTTCAATACTTGACCCAATCTAAGTACACTTTGGATTTGTTAAGGAAGGCTACAATGCAGGATTGTAAACCCTGCGACACACCTATAGTTTCAGGTGTTTCTTTGACTGATGAGGGTGATTCATTTTGAAATCCATCATTGTATAGGACTATTTATTGGATCACTACAATATTTGACATATACACGCCCAGACATTGCTTTTGTGGTTAACAAATTAAGTCCATTTTTGTTGTCATGACCCCAAGGAACCCCAAGGATATATTAGTAATACATGTCTTGTGTTTTCCTTATTAGTTGTATTAGTTGCATTTTATGTTGTTGTTGTTAGCATCTTCAATTGTAAGCCTATAAATAGGCTTGGGTAGTTAGAGGAAGTAGCTAATGAATGATTTGAATTCCGTTTTTCCTCTCTCAATATTCTCCCACGGTTTCTCTCTCTCTCTCCCTCAATTCTGTTCTATTCTTCCTTTCCTACTTTTCTGCTCTTCCTTCCTCTTAATTCTTATCCAAATTCCTTCCTAAACCCTAGCTAAACCCTAGGGTCTTGACATTTGTCTGCACCCAAATTACAATATTGGACAGCCGGCAAACAATTGCTTAGATATCTTAAAGGGACTATTGGCTTGGGTCTGTTGTTTTCTCCATCACCTAATGATGTCCCTAGCTATTTATATTGATGCTAACCATGCTGGCTACAACGTTACAAGAAGGTCCACTAGTGGATTTTGTGTGTTTCTTGTCAAAAATCTGATTGTGGTGGGGGTCCAAGAAGCAGTTAGTGATAGCTAGGTCCGTTGGAGAAGCTGAATATCAGGCAATTGCTCTGGGTGTTACAAAACTTTTATGGTTGAGGTCTCTGTTTTTAGCATTGGGTTATTCATGTACTGCTACTTCAGTTGTGTGGAGTGATAATTTGGCTACAAAGAGTATGGCTAAGAATCCTATCGTCCATTCTCAGACTAAGCATAACGAGATTGACATACATTTTGTGCATGCAAAGGTAGAAAGTGGTGAAATAGAGATTAGACATGTTCCCACTGCTTATCAGGTGGCTGATATTCTTACTAAAGGATTGTCAAGAGATCGGTTTCTGTTTCTGTGTGAAAAGCTTGGTATTAAAATGTCTCCAGTGCATGTTAGACCTTAATGATTCTACAGGCAGTTTGAAGACCAAAAACTTTTCTTCTGTGAAGTCTGGTTTGAGGGGGAATGTGGAAGCATATACTGTTTGAGTAGCAGTCTTTATCATTTTTGTTGATTTGTTAGCAGTAATGTTATTTTGTATTGTTTTTATTGTTGTTGTTTAGGCTGTTATAAGGTGGTTTATTGTATGAGATTGCATTAGCAATCTATTGAAGTGGCGCGCTGTATATGAACACAGCTATGTCGCTTCCTATGTATCTTTTGATTAATTTCTCCTTGATTAGTAAGAATTCTTATGAGGTTCTTCTCTCTCGCATTCTTGCTTTCTTGTGCCCTAGGGTTTTCGTTACAGAAACAAGGCTCACCAAGGGGTGCTGGTATTGTTTTTTCATAAGATGGCAAAAAGCTCAGGCTTAAAAATTCATATATTTGCTTCCTGGTTGGGAACCAAACTCATGAGGGTACTGGCAAAGATGGTTAGAGGGGTTAGTTAACCACTTTTATGAGAATTTGCATGCAGAGACCCATGCCCAAAACTTTTATGAGTTGGCTTCTGTATGATTTGTAAAGAAACAAACTTTAAATCTTTCCTCCACGATTTCCAGGGACTGATTTGCATGTTGGATAGTGGATACCCGTAAGGAATATAACCATTTGAATTGAGATTTCCACGTTGTTTACTCTGGCAAAGTCCATTCTTGAAGGTGTTGGACAAAACGGATTCAGGTTGGTAATTCTTTGGCTAGAAATATTATTATGGTTAATCTCTTGGGTAGTTCTTCTTAATGACTCATTTGTTACTTCTTTTATTGTACTAAACCATTTTTCAGTGGACTTGAGTGTGAACAAGCCCATGACGGAATTCATCCTAGTGAAACAATGCATAAGGATATTGGGAGTTCAAGTTCAAGAATAGTTGTTCATCACAGACCAATTGACCATAAAAGGATGGAATAGTAGCAACTACTGAGTCCCTCACCTCTACATCACCAACACTAGCAGTACGGTGAACAATGGATTCATCCTCATTTCCGGGCTCTTCTGTTTCATCTGGCCCAGAATTTTCAGCAGAAGCAGCAGATTCCCCTGCTACTGCAAGACCCATTGCTTCACCCAACTTCTGCAGAACGTCTTTATCATTCCAGTATCTAGACAACACAACAAATATTCAAAAAAAATGGGAATGGCAAATCTAAACAACAGAAAAGAAAAAAGGAAGTGTGCCATGAAACATAAAGGATAAATTGCACTTAGACCCCCTATGGCTTAGGTCATTTACACAGATCAGCTTGGTTTAGAAATGGTATTGGAGGTCTTTGTGGTTTGTATTTTTTGCTCAAACACCCTCCATTATAAACAACCTTAGTTAAGTCCTAATGAAATTAAATTAAGTGAATTAAGTTGTAATTAAATTAAATTTAACAAAAATAAAAAATAAAAATAAAAAATAAAAAATAAAAAATAAAAAGCAAAAGCTAAAAATATCAAAAGCTGTTGCCGCTGCTACTTCTTCTTCACATCAGAAAACCCCAAACCAAAAATCAACAAGAATAACAAAGAACACCAAATCCTCCCAATCTCCATCATAAATCAATATCATGTTTATCACAATCACTAAATCAAAGCCCAATCTCCATCAAAATCATGCAACCAAGAAGAGAAGAGAATGAACATAGGATCCTCCCTCCCTCCACCCCCAAATCAGTATGATGGGTTTTGGCATCTCCAAAACCCATCTGAAATGAAAGGAGCAGTCACTGGCAAGGATTTCTTTTTATTTTTGTTTTTTTATTTTGGTTAATTTTAACTTAATTAATATTTAATTAGTTTAATTTTACCTAATTAATCCTTAAGTAAAGATCATTTGTAATGGAGGGGGGGTCTGAGCAAAAAGTACAAATCAGAAGGACCTCCAAAGCCATTTCTAAACCACAAGGGGCCTCCATGCAAATGGCCCAAACCAGAAGGGGTCAAGGTGCACTTTACCCAAACATAAATATTCAGTAAAATAGAACAGGAACCACATCTTCCACACATGAATTTACTTTCCACAACATAAAGAACCTTAGAAAAACTCAAGAGTATCAAAAAGTTCAAGACATCTTCAATCTCTAATTCTGGCCTCCAGAAGAAAGAAGCACAATATAACAGGTCAACAAGGAGGGCCAAAAGGCTGCTTTCTAAAATTACAAACAACTGTTTGTCATGACCGTCATATATGTCCTTTTTTTCTTTTTTCATTTCAAGATCAGATAAGCAAATTCTAAGTTGGAAAGGATAAGTGTGCGGGCACGTGTGTGTGTGAGAGAGAGAGGATTGGGTTGGGGGGCCAGGGGGGGATGATAATGTCTGCTGCCACTACAGTAAAGTATGAGATATATGAACATCTGGAACAAGTCCACTCAGCTGTGGGAGCACAAGAAAGCCAGGAAAACCAGCACCTCAGTTATTCAATCATACAATAGAAAAGACAGTATTCTTGTGACCAAAGTAACTACCAAATGAAATTCGTATCCCATCTCTTTGTTGGGAAAACTGCATCATAAAACCTAAGGTGTATTATCATCAAAGACATCACACATATTATCATGGTCTACATGATAATATGTGACATATGCATGCATATAAGCTCAACAGTAGTGATGTGAAAACAAATACAACTAAGTAATGACAGAACCATAAAAGATTTGGATGCTGATATATCATATGAGATATCCTGATATGAGGAGTGTGATAAAAGAAAAACTAGAAAAACGATAAATCTATAATGTCAAAATGATGTTTCTGACCTCATCATTGCAACTGGACCTCCAGTCTCTATCTCATCTAGTATTGGTTTCAGAGCTGGATCTTCTTTGATGCGCGCCATTCGTTCTTCCAGCTGGTCTTTATGTGAAGGATTAGAGAGGTTCTCTAGCATGCTAGACATGGATGGATCCTGAGGAGGTAAAAAAAAATTACCACCAAATACCAATTTTTCTTCCTCAATACATAAAACAACTGTTTATTAGAAGCTTTAAATACCTGCATTAATGCATTACCAAGGCGCTCAGCCATAGTCATAAATTGTGGATTTTGCATAACCTGCTGCATGGTTGAGTAGTACTGCTGTGTATCAAATTGGGGGATACTATCTTCGGCTGCTGCTCCATGAAAAGTCTTTTGCAGTTGCTCAGCCATCTGATTAAATGATGGATCTTTTGCTATCTGTTCAGCTAATTCTTTGATGCTAGGGTCCTACATTTACCAAATTGTCAACAATTACAAGCAAGAAGTAAGAAAACTAATTGAAGTTTAAAAATTAAAGCATTTTTTTACCCACCAATCTATATACTGACTGAAAGGTCATTTTTGACTATTTTATGGCATGCCATGGCTAGTCTCTAACAAACATCAACTTTAATTTTTTATAAGTAATAGGTGAGTAAAATATAACAGCCCTTAAGGGGAGCAAAACCTGTACAGAAAACTCCTTGGGGGATGCACCTGTAGTTCTTGCTACAAAAGAATAACAAGGAAACACAAAGTTCCAGCTAAACAAAGAAGCCAAATAACAATCATCCAGAACTATATAATGGAGGGCACATGGAGGGTGACATCCATCCTCAGCCAAGAAAACAAAGTGGCAACAATATTGCTCTTCAGCCACAAAACCTAACATTTCATGTCCTTGAAAGCCCTTCTCTTTCTCTCCCTCCATATACACCACCAAATGCACAAGGGGATTGACATCTATATGAAAACTCTACAAAGCATATGCCACAAGCTTAAAAAGTTGGACCCTAAGGTAAGCATTACCCACTATAAACCCCAATTGGGAAACAAGAAACACCAAATGCCCCAAGTCATCAGACAATGTGGAGAAGGTATGATCCATTAACTAGACACTGCTCCTATCAAAACAGCACCAATCTAAAACAACCAGCCTGCACTTACTCGTACTATGAATAGCCAAGAGCAGCTCTCCACACAAAAGAGTAACTCTTGAGAGCGGTGCTTGTTCTTGACAACACTTTTGAAGTCCAAAGATCCTTTCTTACAAAGGGCACCACATGAAGAATGAATGGCAAAGGTCCCCCTTCTTGATGGGCTCCACACTCATCTGTCTGTCAGGTACTGGTCTAATAGTAGGGATTCTTCTGTAAATTGGGAGGAACGGGCAGAGGCGGGAAAGGATTAAGAAGGAGAAATTAGATAATAGAGCTAGAGAAGAGAGAATTGAGAGGGAAAGGAATTTGCGGATTAATCCTCACATGATTCCCCATCCTCGACTTATTTGGCATTTATAGAGGGGTTACAAGAATTGGCGCGGCAGTTATAGAATCTGCCCATGCGTGCGCCTTAAGGAATTTGAATACACTGTTTTATTACATCAATGCCACTACTCCCTCTAATTACAATCATACCCTTGGTCTAGCCTTGTCATCTTGGGAAACCGTTGCAGAAGGTCAGGGAGATACTCCCAAGTGGTGTTGTCCGAGTGTAGGTGAGACCATTGCATGAGGACTTGAGTCAATGGAGCAGTGTCGTTGTAGATCACCCTTTTGTCAAGCACTGCCAAGGGCTCACCCTCCTCCTCTATGTCTTCAATTGGTACTGACAGTGCACTACTTGCTACGTCTGCCGAACCAATAGACTTCTTCAAGAGGGAGATGTGGAACACCGGGTGAAGTGCCACTCCCTTAGGCAACTGGAGACGATAAGCTACAGGACCCACCTTAGCCAAGATGTTGAATGGCCCATAGAACTTGGGACTGAGTTTAGAGATTCGCCCTTTGCGGAAAAGGTGCTGTTGAAATCTTCTGACCTTTAGATAAACCTCTTCTCCTTCTTCAAACTGCCTTTCTATTCGGTGTTTATCCGCCAATTGCTTCATTCTTTGACTTGCTAGGGCCAATTCCTGCTTAATGGTTAGTAGAGCTTCTTGTCTATCCTTCAGATACTGATCAATTGATGTTTATGTGGGAGAATAGCGCATTACAGTTGGAATGATGGGGGGCAGGTACCCAAACAGAACTTTGAAAGGGGCTTTTTTTGTGTGTTGTATGATAGTTGATGTTATACCACCATTGGGCTAGAGCTACCCATTTACTCCAACTTCTTCGCTTGGAGACACACAGGCACCTAAGATAAGTCTAGAGACATTGATTGACTCTCTCAGTCTGCTCATCCATCTCGAGATGATAGGCAGAGGAAAGATGTAGCTTGATTCCTAGCCCCTGCAATAAGGTCTTCCAAAATTGGCTAGTAAAGACCTTATCATGATCAGACACTATAGCCTTAAGTAAGCCATGTAATTTAAAGACTGAATCTATCAATTTCCTAGCTACTTCAGTAGCTGTGAACGGATGAGCCAACGTGAGAAAATGGTTGAATTTAGTCAGTTTGTCCACCACCACCAATAGAGTGTCGACCCCCTCTGATTTTGGTAATCCCTTGACAAAGTCCATTGAAATCAGTTCCCATGCTTGTGACGGTATTTCCAATGGTTGTAGGAGGCTCGGATAAGGGATTTGCTCATGTTTGCACCTTTGACAGGTAGTGCATTCCATGAAAAACCTAGTCATGTCCTTCTTTAACCCCTTCTAGTAGAAAAGTTGTCTGACCTGCCGGTAAGTTACATTGAGTCATGAGTGCCCACCTATGGGGGAGTCATGCAGGCATTGGAGGACCTTTTTCTTCAATTGTTCGTCATTTCCAATAACCACTTTGTTTTGGAACCTCAATAGTCCACCATTTAATTGGTAGTTAGGGTCAGAAGTTACCTGCACTAAGATCTTAGTAAGCAAATCTTTGATCCAAGGAGTTTGGTCATTGCTGTGGGTAATGTCTTGTACCCAATTCGGAACTAAGGCTGAGATGGCTTGACAAGAGACTGTGCCATCTCTCCTTGATAGTGCATCAGTTGCTCTGTTCTCTTTCCCTTTACGGTAAAGAATGATGAAGTCAAATCCCATGAGTTTGGTGATCTCCTTTCTCTGTAACTAATTATGTACTCTTTGTTGGGATAAGAATTTCAAACTTTCATGGTCTGTCTTAATGGTGAATTTCTTGCCTTCTAAGTAATATCTCCATTTCTCCACAGCCATTAATACTGTCAGTAGCTCAACCCCATGTGCCTTGGGGCCAAGGCTTAACTTAGATAGGCCACCGACCTTCCTTTTTGGCTAAGCACAGCCCCTATACCTGTGTCACATGCGTCCGTTTCCAAAATAAACTCATTGGAAAAATCTGGTAAAGCTAATGTTGGGGCCTGAGTCATGGCTTCTTTAAGAGATTCAAATGCTTCCTCTGCTTCCAATCCCCAACTGAAACTATTCTTCTTTAGCAGATTGGTCAGTGCCTTGCTAATCACCCCATAGCCTTTTATAAACCGTCTATAGTACCCGGTAAGGCCTAGGAACCCTCTCAGTTCCTTCAGTGTCTGAGGCCGAGACCAACTCTTCATAGCTTCAATCTTGTGAGGATCGTTACTAACTCCATGTCCAGATATGACATGACCCAAGTATTCAACCTTCTCTTCTGTGAATGAACATTTAGACCTTTTCACATACAATTTATGGAATGTAAGGATCTGAAATGCCAACTTGAGATGAGATAGGTGTTGGTCTAAGGTGGAGCTGTATATGAGAATGTCATCAAAGAATACCAATACAAATTTACACAGATAGGGAGCAAAGATATGGTTCATTAATGCTTGAAATGTAGCAGGAGCATTAGTTAGGCCAAAGGGCATTACCAAGAATTTGTAATGCCCTTGATGGGTTCTAAAAGCAGTCTTAGGGCAGTCAACCGAGTTCATTCTAATTTAGTGGTAACCGAAGATCAAATCAAGCTTAGAAAAAATGGATGCTCTGGTTAATTCGTCTAACAGATCTTCAATAATGGGAATAGGGAATTGATTCTTGATGGTTAGTGAGTTAAGCTGCCTATAATCCACACAGAACCTCTAAGTGCCATCTTTTTTTTTTTTTTACTAGGAGGACTGGTGAGGCATATGAGCTTTGGCTTGGTTGTACCAGGTTTTTGAACAACATTTCTCTTACAAGCTTTTCTATTTCTGCCTTTTGTATAGGAGAATATCGGTAGGCTTTTAGGTTTACTGGTTCACTGTTGGGTTTAAGGTGAATGGAGTGGTTAAGGATTCTATGGGGTGGAAGGGTTTGGGGTGTGGCAAACAGATCCTCAAATTCCATTAACAAATTGTGAATGGGTCTAAGAAGATGTATCTTACTGTCCTCAGCTTTCAAGGGATTATCCATGTGTGAGGCATGCTTTTGATCTCTAGTTGCCCTTACCCCAACGTCCACAGCATAAATTGAATGTAGTTGTCTTACGGTTGTACTCCCCTATTCCAGCAGCTTCTGAATTCTTTTCCTTAATACGGCCTTACATTCCCCAGTTTCCTGACTACCATGTAAAGTCACTTGTTGGCCCTCCCAGTTAAATGTGACCTCCACGGTGTTAAAATCAAACACCAAGGGGCTTACTATCTTCATCCAATCTACCCCTAAAACAACATGATACCCTCCCAGCTTGAGTATTCTCAAATCAACCGAGAATTCACACCCACTCATTAGCCACTTGAATCCCATACACCCGAGTTGACTTACCATCCTAATCCCATTGGCTATTAAGACTGAGAGTGGAGGAGTTTCTTGTAGGTCGCACTGTAGGCTGTTGCCAGTTGTCTCATCTAAAAAGCTATGAGTGCTGCCACTGTCGATCAACACTACTAGATTCCACTTTCAGACCAACCCTTTCACCTTAATGACCCTACTAGCTGCTTGGCCTTGCAGAGCATGCATGGAAATTTCACCACCTTCGTTCCCCTCAAGAACCTCTTCATTTCTTTTTGTCCCAACTTCCTCATTTTCTTCTTCCTCCTGTGCTTCCATAGTTAGGAGGAGTTTCTTACACTGGTAGCCCTGTCCATACTTCTCTTCACAACGAAAACATAGCCCTAACTGTCTCTTTTGGTCCACCATTAGGTTCCTTGGCTGTACAGTCAGTTGAATGACCTTACTTGTGGGTCCTCCTCTCAGCCATTGTGAAGTATTACCCTTGTGGTACACCCTATAGGTGTGATCCTCCCGACTGCTTTTAGACGACAACCTATGTCTCCTAGCAAAGGTCTCTATCGATAGCTCATGTAGGCAAGCTTGTTTAACTACTTGTGCCACAATTGTGGGGTACAACATCTTAATTATCGGCCTAATTAACTCCTCCAACCCACTGATAAAGCTTGAAACAAAATATTCCTCATCTAAGTAGGGTTGAGACAATGAGAGTAAGGACCTCAACTCCTCGAATCTAGTTTGGTATTCCTCCACCGTTCCATTTTATTTCAATTTGTTAAACTCCTCAATTACATAAGATCTGGTCTTCTCTCCAAACCTTTGGCACAGTTAGCTAACAAACTCTGGCCAACTCAAATCCATCCTACCATGGCTCCAATTTTGGAACCATGCATATGCCACATCATCTAAGTAGAAAGTAGCCATACATACCTTATCACCTTCAACGACTCGATGTTGATAGAACACCCGTTCACATCGGCGTATCCACCACCTCGGCCTGTCCCGATCAAAGGCCAAAATCTCCATTCTCGGACCGGAATGGGGTGGATTGATCCCTCCATAATACCTATGATTCACTCCTCCTAATTTAGCTTGATCTCCTCCACACCTTGGCTCTTGAGGTCGCGATCTGTTCATCGATGAAGTCAGGATAGGTGCCGATGTTGTCCTCGGGGGAAAATCAATTGGCAAACTGATATTCAGCTACCTAGCAAATATGCTCAAAGCTGCTGTCAATTGATGGCTGAGTCCAGCAAATTCTTCTCTAATTCCATTCACTGTGCGATCCAATGTGGTCATGTATTCCGATCTATTCCGGTGGATCTCCTCTTGAGTGTTCCGAATTCCCAACTCCATCGTCTCCAATCTATCATCCACTTGCTCCTAGTGTTGTCGCAATCCTAATTTGATCACGTCCAATCTGTTCTCCATCTGCTTCGCACGCGTACCGTCGGCCATCACCTCTACCAAGTCGTTGGCTCTAATACCAAGTGTCAGGTACTGGTCTGATAGTAGGGATTCTTCCGTAAATTGGGAGGAACAGGTAGAGGTGGGAAAGGATTAAGGAGGAGAAATCGGGAGAAATTAGAGAATAGAGCTAAAGAAGAGAGAATTGAGAAATGAGAGTGAAAGGAATTTGTGGATTAATCCTCAAATGATTCCCCATCCTCGACTTATTTGGCATTTATAGAGGGGTTACAAGAATTGGCGCGACAGTTATAGAATCTGCCCATGCGCGCGCCTTAAGGAATTTGAATACGTTGTTTTATTACATCAATGCCACTACTCCCTCTAATTACAATCATACCCTTGGTCTATGACACTGTCCTCCCCAGGTAGCCCTAAAGATGATGAAGAAAAGCTGACAAGAAATCAATTTCCATTCCTGAAAATTGACTTTAGCTTCCCTATTAATAGCTCCCTAATAGAGATGTGGATATTGTTCACAGAAAGGTTGGGCCACAACATGTTGCCAAAACCTAACCCTACCCTCAACACCCACCCTATGGTGAATATAATGATTACTGACCCTAGGTTCTTAAAAAGGCCTTCAACAAGCCAACATCACGAGGGGAAGACACTTTACATGATCTCTACTCCCCTCTATCTCCCACACTTACAGGCCATCACTTTACTCCATAAACTTGCTGACTTAAAAACAAACCTCCAAAGCCATTTTCCTAAAAGAGCCTTATTAAATAAACTTGGCCAAAACTTCTAATCCCTACACCCACACCCTATTTAAAGATGCACACCTGCTTCCACTTGACAAGATGAAGCTTGAACTCATTTCCCTAACCACCCCAACGGAATAGACATAGGGGCGAGAAACCAAAAAATGCAAGTGGTTAGGATAGCAAAACACTTGTAACAAACATAAGCTTACCTTCTCAAGAGGTATTCCATATTCCCCAAAAAATGTTACTCTTATAATCAAAATGATAACAATTTTCTATCACAGAATTATTAGGTAGTATGTTGTTAAACTTCTGAAATTTGGATATGCATGATAAGAAATTGTCCGCTAAGTGGTTTCCCAGGTTTCCCATTGAAAGGATTGCTAATAGAGGAGCTTCTTGTTCAGGAATTATGGAATGGATTGGAGGTTTGTGATATAGAAATTTGGAAAGGGATTCAGATGGTTGTCAGATCCTAGATCTGACGAGGGAAATCCTCTCTAAAGCAAGAGAGAATTTGCGGGAATAAAGAGGGAGAGTAGAATGGAATGATCGAGAGAGAGAAAACAGATAGAGAATGAGAGAATTTGGGAGGGAAATTATCAAATTCAATTCATCAATCATACCTTTCAAATGAGCTGGGCCAATCTTTTATATGGCCTTAGCTTGGGTTTGGTGACAAAACGGTTGCCAAAGCCTTCTAGAATCAATACAAGTTGCCTAACTAACTATGTACAACTTGCATTGCTGGAACATTCTACTAGCAAGCTAATTCCCTCCAAATTACACTTATAGCTACAATTTACAAGTATAGCAACAATTAATATCAAAGTAAGGCTATAGCCTAGGTACGTGATAGCTACCCCCTCCTTCAATCATTTCTTGTCCTCAAGAAATGTGTAGTAGGATAGCCGAGTTGGGGAATTGCTTCAGTATGTCTAGCAGATACTCCCATGTGTCTAGCTATAAGGAGGACCACTGACTAGCACTTGGATGATTGGTGCTCCTTACTTGTAGATAATTCTCCTGTCTTTGATAGCTATAGGAATGGTCGGTCCTTCTTCCTCTCCGTTGCTTGAGGAAGTGTATGGTTGTTTGTCTGTGTACCCACTCCTTTCTTGAGTAGGGATATGTGCAAAACAAGATGTATCTAGGAGTCCTCTGGCAATTGTAATCAGTAGGCCATTGACCCTACCTTTGCCAGCACCAAGTACGGATCATAAAACTTAGGACTCAATTTAGATATCGGCTTTTTGGTTAGGGCCCTGAGGTGTTGAGGTGTTAGTTTCTTCTCCCTCTGAAAATTCCCTTTCACTTCGTCTCCAGTCAATCATTTGCTTCATTTTATTTCGTGCCTTTGCTAACTCAGCCTTCAGTAACCTCAAGATCTCCTGCCTCCGCTATATATAGGCTCCCACTTCTGCCACTATTGTTGGCTCCCTTATTGCTGGTAGCAAGGCTAGTTTGCATCCATACAAGGCCTTGAAAGGAGACATGTTTATGGATCTATGGTGGCATGAGTTGTACCACCATTGGGCCACGACTAACCACCTGTGCCATTCCTTTGGCTGCATAAAGCATAGGCACCTCATATAGGATTTCAAACATTGATTCACTCTTTCTGACTGCCCATTCGTTTGTGGATGATAGGTAGTGGAAATGTGGAGTTTCGTGCCTAAGGACTTGAGCAGCTCCTTCCAAAATGAGCTGATAAGACTTTGTCCCTATCTGACACTATGGATTGGGGCACTCCATGCTTCTTCATCACATTGTCCAAGAAAACCCTCAGCAACCTCTTGGGCAGTGACAGGATGGGAAAGACCTATGAAAGGCTGAATTTAGTGAACCGGTTTACTACCACCAGAATAAAATTTCTCCCTTCAGACCTGGGTAATCCCTCCACAAAATCCATGGTCACATTAGTCCAAGCACCTTCTGGTATAGACAAGGGGTGGAGTAGTCCTGGTTGAGCCATGGCCTCATGTTTGCACCTTTTGCACACGTCACAATTCATCACATAGTCTAGCATATATTTCTTTGAGTTGTGGCCAATAGAAAATCTGCCTTACCCTCTTGTAAGTGTGTTGAATCCCGGAATGACCTCCTAACGGGGAGCTGTGAAGTGACTGAAGGATCTGATTCCTCAGTGTCATATTTTCCCAATCACCAACCTCCCTTTATATCTGATCAATCCATTAGATAGGGCATAACCTGGCCTGCAATGCCCCTTCACACTCAACTGTTCCAGCAACTCCCTGGCCCATGTCCCATGCTTATGGCTCTCAGTTACCTCTTGGATCCAATCCGATATCACTAATGTAATAGCAGCCAGCATACCCCCTTCTTGGCAGCAAGACAATACATCTGCAACTATTTTCTTTTCCCCTTCTATATTGTATCACATAGTTTAGCCCCATCAGTTTAGCCATATCCTTCTTTTGGAGATGAGAATGGAGTTCCTACAGTGACAGAAACTTGAGGCTCTCGTGATTCGTTTTAATGATGAATCACCCTCCCTCTAGGTAATGCCTCCATTTTTCTACTACCATTAACATTGTCAAGAGTTCTTTGCCATAGATACTAAGCCCTTGATGCCTGGGGCCCAAGGCTTGGCTAAGGAAAGCCAAAGGCCTACCTTCTTGCGACCGGACTGCCCCTATGCCATTTATGTTGGCATCGGTCTCTAGGGTAAACAACTTGCCAAAATCCGGCAGTCCAAGTATTGGTACCTTACTCACGGCCTCCTTGAGTCGTTCAAATGCTTCCTCAGCCCTCTGATCCCATTTAAACCCTTCCTTCCTCAATTGATTAGTTAGTGGTTTACTGATCAACCCATAGTCCTTCACAAACTTCCGATAGTATCCTGTAAGCCCTAGAAACCCCCTCAAGGCCCAGACATTAGTGGGCTTTGGCCAGGCAGTAATGGCTTCAATCTTTTTGGGGTCAGTTCCAACACCTTATTTAGATTTCATGTCTCAAGTACTCAACTTGTGCTTGTGCAAAAGCACACTTAGACTGCTTGAGATACAACCGGTTGAATCGCAAGACCTGGAAAGTAGTCCTAAGGTGCTCTAGGTGTTGGTCAAATGAAGAACTGTATATGAGAATGTCATCAAGGAATACTAGAACAAATTTTCTGAGATAGGGTTCAAAAATTCGGTTCATTAGAGCTTGGAAGGTGGCATGGGCATTAGTAAGCCCAAATGGCATGACTGTAAATTCGTAATGGCCATGATGCGTTCTGAAGGCTATCTTTGGGATATCAAATGGGTTCATCCTTATTTGGTGGTAACCTAAGCGTAGATCGAGTTTGGAAAAAATTAAGGCGCGTTTAAACTCATCAAGTAGGTCCTCACTAATAGGTATTGAAAATTAGTCTTTGATGGTAATGGCGTTTAATTGTTTATAGTCAACATAAAAACACCAGGTCCCATCTTTCTTCTGGACCAAAAGGACGAGAGAGGCAAAGGGGTTGCGGCTTGGTCAGACAACTGATTGGGAAAGCATGTCCTTATCCAACTTTTCAATTTCTATTTTCAGCTTAAGGGGGTATCAATAGGACCTTATGTTGACAGGGTCAATATTTGGTTTTAGTGGATTGGAGTGGTCTAGGGGATGCTCAGATGGTAGAGACTTAGGCTCTTCAAACAGGTTGCGATATTCAACCAGTAACAACTCGAGGGAGGTTAGATCATATACTAGTCATCCCAAATGTGGCTGATTTTGGACCTTGCTGGAGGGATGCTCTGCTACCTCCTCACTCCCTTTCCATTCTTCCTTGGCCTCAATGGAAAATAATTGTGCCACTTGGGACCATTTCTTCCGAAGAAGCTGATGCAACCTCTTTTCCTTAAATCATTCTGAAAGACCTAGCCTCCATATCTCCCTTAAGGACCACTCTCCTTCCTTCTACAGAATTACTTCCATTTTATTGAAGTCAAAACTAACGGGACCCACCCCTCTCATCCAATCTACTCCGAGTACTATGGTGCATCCCCCCAACCTTAACAATCGTAGGTCTGCTTCAAAGACTTCACCCTGCATCTCCTAACAAAAGCCTAAACAAGCTGACTTGCTAATCACCTTATTCTCGTTAGCCACGATCATTGAAAGTGGTTGTGTGCTAGCTAGTGGATGCTTCAACTTCTTAGCTATGCCCTCATTAATGAAACTGTGAATACTCCCACTATCGATCAAGACCATTAGGGTGCCTTCATGTGCTCTCCCTTCCACCTTAATTATCTTGCTATTGGCCACTCCTTTGGTGGCATGCAATGAGATGGCCCCATTATCTTCCTCTTCCATATCACCAGCCATCATCTCTTCTTCCTCTGCTCTATTAGTTTGTCCCTGTACGGTGGATTTTGGGGTCCTGGTCGCTTAACCCCGATTCTCGATCGTAAGGGTTCTTTCCCCAGTGACTTTCCTCCATACTGCCATGATCCGAGCACTAATCCCCTATTTTGTCCTCTCTGCTTCTTCAACAAAGCTTCAAACGACATTTCTTGTAAGGAGGCCCCCTCTGCTACCTCCTGCACGGTTTAGGCCGAAGGACCTGCACCATCGACCTCAATTCATCACTCAATCCCTCTATGAAACTAGACACGAAGTATTCTTCAGTCATGTAAGGGTTCCTATTCAACATCAGGAACTTGAGCTCTTCAAACTTCATCTGGTATTCCAACATCGTCCCCTCCTACCTCAGGCGGTTGAATTCTTACACTACATCCATCCGGCCTCTCTCCCCGAATCTCTCACATAGCCCTTGTGTGAATTGTTCCCAAGTATAGCTTCCCTTCACCTTGGACCAACCTTGGAACCAGACATCCCCTGCGTCATTGACGTAAGCCAAAGCTAAGGCCACCCTCTGATTCTCTGCCACCTGATGGATTTCAAACAACTTCTCACACTGTCTTACCCACCACCGAGGTTTAGCTCCCTCGAATACCGATAATTCCAGCTTGGGCACTGGAAATCTGGGATGATGGGGGTGAGTTGGCATCTCTTACCTTCTCTTTGATATGTATTCTCCTACCATAGCCGGATCTCTCTCCCAATCCGATGATCCGCTATGACGATTACTGGTACCAATTCCCGATAGAATTGGCTCTAATGGCTCCTTAGGCTAGAAGTCAGGCGAAATTCTCTCCTAAGGTTGGCCCAAGAACATCAGCATGAACTATTGCAATTGGTCACGCAACATGTTCCCTTGATCCCTCACCTCCTGCATTTCTTCCCTGATCTGCAGACACATATCTCCCCTGAGTCTCTCTGCCAATGCGTCCAACTTTTGATCCACCATCGATCCCACCTTCTTTTCTATCGTAGCCACTCGGCCCTGGATCTCCACCATTGATGTTGGTACTTGTTGCAACTGTATCTCCATTTGTTTCATCCTAGTGTCGTCAGCCATCGTCTAATTCTCTTCACCAACGCCAGCCAGAACAATGCTCTGATACCAAGATGTCAGATCCTAGATTTGACGAGTGAAATCCTCTCTAAAGTGAGAGAATTCCTGGGAATAAAACGGGAGAGTAGAATGGAATGATCGAGAGAGAGAATGAGAGAATTTGGGAGGGAAATTATCGAATACAAATGATACCTTTCAAATGAGCTGGGCCAATCTTTCATACGGCCTCAGCTTGGCTTTGGCGCCAAAATGGTTGCCAAAGCCTTCTAGAATCAGTACAAGTTGCCTAATTAACTGTGTACAACTTGCATTGCTAGAACATTCTACCAACAAGCTAATTCCCTCCAAATTACACTTATAGCTATGACTTACAAGTATAACAACAATTAATATCGAAGTAATGCTATAGCCTAGGTACGTAACAAAGGTTTCAGATGATTTGTAGAGATTAGTTTTTCAAATATTGGCGACAGCCACTATTTGGTTCTAAGATAATATTATACTAGTTTAAGTATCATCAGCAAAGATTTACATATTTTCTTTCAATAATTAATAATATAATTGAAGCAATGGCAAGCAAGACTCCTTCAGTGTCATTCTGTGTGTACTGCAAATGACATGGCAGCTCTTACCATTTATAATCTAAGAGAAATAAATACATCAAATGGCAATAATAATAATTTGTGAAGGTCCAACTTTCATTAGAGAAGTGTTCAATCTGTAAGAAGGTAAAGGAACAGTGTAATATCTCCTTTTCACTATAAAGTGACCAAGAGTTATGAAACTTGGGAGTTGAAAGTGATCACCTTTTTCTATTAGAGAGCATGACAGATGGCCATTCTTTCTATGAGCATCTCTAAGCCCATCTAAGTGGGGCCCTGGCTATTAGGATCTTACTGAATGCTGTGGAAGTCAATCCTTAGAGCCAGAGGCATACATTAAGGCTAAGAAACATGTCAAAACAGAAACTCCTAATATAAGTTAACATCCTTATCTCTAATTAATAGCCTAGCTACACAATATAGATGAAGCATTTGTTAATCATTTTTATGAATATGCATAAGGAAGCCTTTTTTGAATTCTTCGCACTCGCGAAGGGTCTTCTACTGAAGAATTTTTCCCCCCATTTTTCTCAAGTCAAATGTCTTAAGAAGAAAGGCAGCAAAATCAGGACAAATCCTATACAACCAAAGACTTTTTGGCAAAGAAATTTCATCAACAAAGGCAGCAAATGAGGAAGTAGGAAGAAAAAAAAAAAATCCTCCTTTAGTCACAGTAAAAGGGGATCAAAGACTGGTCACTTCAAAATTGTCCCAAGCAACTTGATCCTATTTCTCATCAAGCTCCTAGGCCATGCCTTAACAGCAAGTTGGGCTGTGCAATAAAAAACAAAAAGAAGTGCTCTTTTTTTTTTTTTTTGTTAATAAGAGCACTTCTGTGAGTTTTTAATTTTTTCTTTCTGATGTTTGCCCAAAACTTAAGAAGTGTTTTTACTGATAGCCAAAACTAGTTTTTGCTATGAAATCTGAAGCTTCTGCTGTGATCCAAAAGCAGAAGTAGAAAATATAAACATTTTTGTGAGTACCATTTCTGGTAATTTTACTGCTAAAAGCACTTTTTTCAATTACCAGAAACCACATATAACAACACTAAAACCGTTTCTCAAATGATATGGCCAAACACTAAACTATTTTTCCTTGAAAGTAAAAAGCATTATCCAACTAATATTAAAAAGTGCAAGCAAGATGTACAAAACTACCAGATCAATAAAGGTGGACCAATAACTCTCCTTCCTCTTCATAAATGAAACACCAATCAACTACAGTAAGTCCTTGACACCTTAGTTTAATAAATGGAGATTCAAATGAGAGGGATTATCATAGTTGTGGGGGATTCGAATTCAAGAATCAAGATTTAATTTGAAGATAAATCATAAAGAGATGTAGATATCATTAAAGAGAATTTGGCAAGGATTAGGATAAATCAAATGGGAAACAAATTAATTCATTGTAAAAGAGGGATTGTTCATCCAAAATTGGAAACAGACCAATTCATTGTTGAAAAGGGCTTAGGATTGAATACATAAATTTTAAGGATAAATAAAAAGCAAAACATATGTATTATCTGATTAGGATTTGATAAGGATTATGATTAATTGGAGAACTAGAAACAAAAGGGAAAACTGAATCCAAAACCAAAGAGGAATTGGATGAACCCTAAGAAGCTTATAGACACAAGCTTAGGGGAGGATTAAATCATCAAACTTTGAGCTATGAGAAACAGTGAGAAGCAAAATCATTGGATATTTGTGGATTATACTCCTGCTTTGGAATCAAGTGAATGATTATTTCTGCAATCATGCACTGTTGAAAAATTGCATTGACATATTATATCTTCTTAATTTTGTTACTTGATATATATACATCAACTGACGATTTGACAACAAATTGAGACTGTGGACTTGTGAAATTGTTTTGAAAAGCATGAAAAGAATCTGTGAGAATTGAATAATTTCATTCATATCTTACACACAACAATACAGCCCTAGTTATAGGGTTGAGGAATTACAGCATAGGAAAGATTACAATAGTTAAAACTAGGAAAGATGCCAATACAAAATTTAAGAAAGTATCCTAAACTAGAATTAAGAAAGTATCCTAAACTGATTTTAGCAGTTTCTAAAAACCAAAGATTAGATCAGCTTCAAATCCTAGAACAGATAATTAGTCAACCTTCCTTTGTGTATCCTACGGGAATCAACAGAATCTTTTGAATGTCTTAGTATATGGAAATCCAATGTTGTGAATATTTGTATATTGGTGAAAATCCAGGAATTATACCAGTTAGATACAGGAAGATTACGGGATTACCTTGTATATCAATGAAATCCAAGAATTAGGGCTAGATTCGGGAAGCATACCGGATTACCTTGTGTACTAAGTGACTCCAGGAATTTTGGGTCCCAATGCACATATACATTTTGATAATAGTCGTGTTGTGCTTGCACTAAAGAAGTATGTTTGAATGAAAGGCTTAGTTAATGTCAGTCGCACTACATGTTCATTAGAGAAGCATGTAATAGTCATGGATTGGTACAAGGACAATTGGACTTATATGTGAAGAATATTACATTTAACACCTAGCATTATGTCATTACTTTACTTTGGACTTAAACAATTTATGTTATGTGAAATGAACTGGCACACAATGGGCTATGAGCATTAGGGCTAGTCCATGTCACAACCCTGTTGTGACTATTGCAGCCTTACCACTAACCCGAGAGAATTGATAGAGAAATTCAGACCTCCACTTGATAATGGAGTTGTCAGAAAGAAGAACAGTAAGAAATTCGGAGGGAAGAGAGAGAGATAGACGAGAGAAATAGAGAGAGAGAGAGAGAGAGAGAATGCCCAACTAGAGAATAGAATCTTCTTGATTTTTAGCATGCCCTCTCCATCGCACAGGAGGCACCTTTATAAGGCCGTTGGAGGGTATATTCCCCTGATAGGGGGGCCCTCACCCCTAACCGCATAACAACTTTGATTCTAACCAACTTACTAGACCACCTAACACTCTAAGGCTACAGCCGAAATGAAAACATACAATTGAAGATCTTAACTAGCAAAAATTTAAAGAAATGACTCTTAATAGACTGTCTCCGTGACGATGCTCCCCTCTTGAATGCTTCCTTCTCCTCAAGGAAGATTGAGTAAACTAACCGCGCGGGGAAACTTTTTGAGCAATTCTAGAAGGTATTCCCATGTGTTGCCATCCCCAGTGTTTCCTTGCCATTTAACCAAAACTTGGATTAAGGGAGCCCCTCCTCGCTAGATCACTTGTCTCTCGAGGATGGCCTCTGGCTCCACAACTTGTTCACTTCCCTCGGGTAGAGAGGGTAACGTGGGACTTACTGGTTGCCCCCCAATAGATTTCTTCAGTAATGAAACATGAAACACAGGGTGGATGTGAGTGTCGGCCGACAATTGCAATCGATAAGCCACTCTTCCCACCTTGTCAGTTATAGGAAAAGGTCCAAAATACATGGGGCTAAGCTTGGTAGCCTTCCCCTGTGTCAGTGACTTCAGATGCAGCTATTTCAGCCTTAGGTACACCTCTTCTCCTACCTCAAATTCCCTTTCTGTCCTCTTCTTGTCCGCATACTGCTTCATACGGTGTTAGGCAGAGGCCAGCTCTTGTTTCATTTGCTAAGTCACTTCCCTTTTCTTCTATAAGTACTTTTCCACCGTGGCTACCTCTGATCCCTCTCCTACTGCTAGTAGGACGGGTGGCTTGTACCCGAATAGAGCTTCGAAAGGCGTTACTTTAATAGCTGAATGTAAGGTGGTGTTATACCACTACTGTGCCAAAGATAATCACCTATGCCATTCTTTGGGACGCATGGCATATACACCTTAGATAAGTTTCAAGACATTGATTCACCCTCTCGATTTGGCCATCCATTTGAGGATGGTATGCCGTGGATAACCTTAGGTCCGTGCCCAATGATTTCATCAACTCTTGCTATAACAAACTGGTAAAAATGTTATCTCTATCCAAGATTATATTCTGGGGAACCCCATGCAGCTTCACTACTTGATCTAGGAATACTTTTGCTACCTCATGAGCTGTATAGGGATGGGACAATCTAATAAAGTGGGCAAATTTGGTAAATTGATCCACCACCACCAAAACACTGTCCTTGCCCTCTGATCTAGGTAATCCGTCTACAAAATCCATCGACACACTCAACCAGGCTTGTTCTGGAATTGGCAAGGGTTGCAGTAATCCCGGGTAGGGTACCAGCTTTGTTTTTACACCTTTTACATACATCATATCCTTGCACAAACTCCTTGACCTCCACCTTCATCCTTAGCCAATAGAATATTCCCTTAACCCTCACATATGTATTTTGTTCACCTGAATGGGCCCCTAAGGGCGACTCATGCAAGGCATGCATGATCTTTCTTTTTAGTTCAGCCTTGTCCCCGATATACGTCCTTGGAACCTCAACATTCCTTCCTTCAAAGTATATCCCTCCACCTCTTCTTCCCTCATAGTCAGTTTTTCCAACAAGGCCGTAATTCTCTGGTCTCCAACATGACTACTAATCACTTCCTCATACCACTGTGGAGTCACCACTGTGACTACTGCGAGGCTTCCCTCTCCATGGCACCAGGAAAGGGCATCTACTGCAATATTTTCTTTTCCTTTCTATATTGTATCGTGTAATCTAATCCCATGAACTTGGCCATTCCCTTGCATTGAAGCTGTGTTTGAAGCTTTTGCTGCAATAAGTACTTCAGACTTTCGTGGTCCGTTTTGATGATAAATCTTCCCCCTTCCAAGTAATGCCTCCATCCATCCACGACCATTAGGATTGCCAAGAATTCCTTCTCATAGATGCTTAACCTAGAATGCCTAGGGCCTAACACTTGACTTAGGAAAGCGATAGGCCTTCCTTCCTGTGCCAACACAGCCCCAATACCAGTGCCACTCACATTAGTCTCTAGGGTAAAGGGCTTGTCAAAATCTGGCAGCTTCAATTTAGGCACCCGACTCATGGCCCCCTTCACCTCTTCAAATGCAATTTTGACCTTGGGACCCCAATTAAATTCTCCCTTTTTCAACAACTCAGTTAAGGGACGGCTAATCACTCCATAGTTCTTAACAAATCGCTGATAGTAACTTGTTAGCCCAAGAAATCCTCTTAAGGCCCTCACTCTTGTTGGTCTTGGCCAAGACACCATTGCCTTGATTTTTTTGGGGTTAGTGCTCACTTTTCCCTTAGAGATTATGTGCCCCAAATACTCCACCTACCCCTGACCAAACTCACATTTGGATTTCTTAATGAATAATTGGTGGGACCGGAGGATGTCTAGGGTGGTTTGCAGGTGCAGCAGGTGCAGATTAGGAGGTTCTTGTCACGAACCTAGGGTTCGTGATGGGTTAGAAGAGGAATTGGGGAAGAATAAAGAAGAATTGAAGGGGGAGATTGCAGAGAATTTGGGAGAGAAGGAATGGGATAGTGCTGAACGAGAGAGAGAGAAAGAGAGAGAGAGAGAGAGAGAGAGAGAGAAAATAGAGATTCAATTATCAATTCAATTTCAGCATACCTCCCCTCCATTTACATCAGCCTTATATAGGCATATTTGTCCCCTAACAACTTTGCACATGCAGCCATATGCACCTAACTAATTGCTAGAATATCCCTAACAAACTATTTATGAGCCTATTACAATATTACCCCTTTTATTATATCTCTACCCAATATTATCCTTCTACTACTCTAGGAACATGACAATTTCCCCGCCTTGAAACATGTCTTGTCCCCAAGACATGCCAAACTTTCACAGCTTCCAATATGCTTCCTTTTTCCTTTTCTTCCACAGCTTTGCTGGAGAAATTTTGAAGCTATCTTTCACTGCCAATGGAAGGATCTCAGGTGACTTTTGCTCTCCATGCATGGTATGAGTCTTCCCACTACTAGTAGCACCATAAGCAAACATTATACCATCAATTCCTTGCATGGCACCACTTACAACCTGCTGGGCTGCTTCATCAATTCCGGTCGTCATTCCTCCCTTCAACAAGGGTGACAAAAATTCTAATCGGCCAGCTGTAGTAACAACGAACATAATGGAATGAGACTTGTTCTTTCCAGCCAAACTCTCGACATTTTTCTCCTCCCAATCAGCAACATCTTTTCCCTTTTGTTGGCTGCAATTCCCCTCTATTTGGACTTTTTTTTCAGCAATATCAAATGATCCCTCTGCATTGGCTGCCCTATCAATTTGTTCATTACAAGTTCCCTTCGAAGGATGTAATCCATCACCACTATCATCTCCAAAATTGGCAGCAATATGGTGGCATTGTTTAGGATCAGCAAGTCTTCCTTCTGCTGGGGCTGTCTCCTCCTTATCGTTTGATAAAAATCCCTCCACGTTATCTAGTCCTTCAACCTTCAATTGTTGTTGCTCCTCAACCTCTTCCATAAAATGATCAATGCTCCTTGCTTCCTTGTTTGCTCTTTCTTTCAGCTTCTCCTCCTGCTGTTCCATTCCAAGGAATTCCTCTTTGTTAAAGCTTCCATGATAATCATCAAAATATTCCATCGGAAAATTGTAATGATACTTCTTAGATAGTATCATTGCAAACTCTTGCAACTTCTCGCGAAATATTCGAACGAATTCCTTGCACTCTTCATCCAACCCACTGCTGGTTCCTTTGTCCCTTCGGCTAGCCTCATTCTCCAACTCCTTTCCCCATGTTTGATGCTGCTGGTCAACTGAAAATGCAGCCTTCTTTGGCTGCCATTGAGGCTCCATTCCAGCTGAAAAGGAGGCTTTCTTCTGCTGCAATTGAAGGCTCATCTGCTCCATGTATGCACTGCCTCCCCTAGTTTCATGAGTAGGACACTCCATTGAAAATACAGCCTTCTTTGGCTGCCAGTGAAGCTCCATTCCAGCTGAAAATGAAGCATTCATCTGTTGCAATTGAGGCTCCAATGGTCTCCTACATGCACTGCTTCCCAAGGTTTTACGAACAGGACATTTCATTGAAAATGCAGCATCCTTCGGCTGCAATTGAGGCTGCTCTCTTGCATGAAAATTAACCACTGAAAATGCAGCATCATTCGGCTGCAATTGAGACCCCATGGGACTCCTTCGAGCACTACCCCTCCTGGCCAAAATCTCGCTGGCTGGGAAAGCAATAGGCCAAGAAACAGCAGTTCTTTCCATCCTAATTACCTTCTGTAACTGCCTCACCCAATCAATCACCTCTAAAATTGATCCAATAAGTGGCAAATTGCAGCCACTGTTATGCTTCAAGATCAAATCTATTGTAACAGCAGAAAAAATTGCACACTTACAACAACTTGATCAGCCTTCTAAAGCATCTGACTCTCAGCCAAAAATCACAATCGGCATCACAGCAGCTGGATAATCAATTGCCTCAAGGCCAATTAGGCAAGAATCCCTCCATCGGAATCAAGGAGGTTGATTTCGCCTGCAAGTTCTGATCAACTGGAACTTCCTAGTGCGTCTGAATCCAATTCCGAAATCCAGCAGGAATTTGATCACGGGAACATAGCAAAGAGCGGTCACGGTTAGAGAGTTCGCCTAGCTTGTCATAAATCACGGCCAAGGACCTTGCTCTGGTTAGTTCTCTTGAAGATCAAACAGCCAGCGCCGAGGTATGCTTCCCTTCACACGTCTTCAAATCTAGGCTGAGATTAGCAACGTTTCCAGCCTTGAAACTACCGATGCACCACTCTGAATCGCCTCCAAATTCAATTCGGTATTACTGCGGACCTCTCCTAGCCTACCTCGTCTTCCATTCCGAGCCGAAGTGACTTTGCTCGGTTTTGCTTTTCAAATCCGAGTTTGCTCCACTTGGCTACGCCTTCCAAATCCAAGTTCGATTCTAACTTCAGTCGTTGCTTCTTCCCCGAGGAGCGTTGCCTCCAATGTTCAAGTCGCAGTGGATTACAGAACCTATCCCCCTGCTGTTTTCGACTTGCAACAGTCGCGAACCTCTTGCCAGTGATAACCCACCCAGTCACCGTCCACAGGCTCCCAGCCCAATTGCGCTCACCTCTAGTATTTCCGAAATCTGGTAGCAACTACGATGGGTCATCCGCTTCACCTCGACGGACTCGCGCTCGCCTCAACAGTCACACTCCAGTGGTCGTAGACCACCCTTCCTTCGTTGCCTTCCCGCCGAACCCCGCTACACAATCGCGATCTCTTGGAACTCCTACAACAGTCGCGACTTCCTGGCTCGCCTGCTGCCAAGCCTCATATTCTCGCCTCAAACACCTTCCGACTTGGAAAATAGCAGCCCAGGGTGTTGGAACTCACCAGCAAAGAAGTCGGAGGAATCCCTCTCTTCGAACGGAATCCGCGTACAGTTTGAGTCGAAATTGCTTGCTCTCCTTCGATCGGAAATTAGTAGCCTATAAGTCAAAACTGCTTGCTCTCCTTTGATCGGAAATTAACAGTCTATAATCACCGTCGGAACTCACCGATAATCACTGTTAGAACTCGAATCAAAACCATAGCCAAGATGGACTGCTTTGATACCAATTGTCACGAACCTAGGGTTCGTGATGGGTTAGAAGAGGAATTGGGGAAGAATAAAGAAGAATTGAAGGGGGAGATTGCAGAGAATTTGGGAGAGAAGGAATGGGATAGTGCTGAACGAGAGAGAGAGAGAGAGAGAAAATAGAGATTCAATTATCAATTCAATTTCAGCATACCTCCCCTCCATTTACATCAGCCTTATATAGGCATATTTGTCCCCTAACAACCTTGCACATGCAGCCATGTGCACCTAACTAATTGCTAGAATATCCCTAACAAACTATTTATGAGCCTATTACAATATTACCCCTTTTATTATATCTCTACCCAATATTATCCTTCTACTACTCTAGGGACATGACAGTTCTCCCAAGCTGCTGACTGTCAAGTAAGTTTACCTTGGCTCCCCTTGTTCCTCAAGTGTGTCTTCCTTGGCCACTATTGAAAAGAGTTGTGCCCATTAAACCCACTTCCCCTTCATTACTCTCCTCAGCCATTTTTCAGTCATCAGCTTACACATCCTAGCTTCTCTTCCGCCAGTGATGGTCATTCTTTTGCCCTTCTTCTCGAAGGACACTTCCATGCAGTTAAAATCAAAACTAATAAGGCTTACTCCGTTCATCCAATCCACCCCCAAAACCATATCACAGCCTCCCAACTATAACAGCCTCAAATCAGTTACAAATTTCTCCCCTTGCATCTCCCACGAGAACCCATTACAGGCCGAGGTGCTCAACACCTTCTGGCCATTGGCCACTATTACACTCAAGGGAGGTGTCCCCATCAACTGAAATTTCAGCCTTCTAGCAGTATTCTCATCGAGAAAACTGTGGGTACTCCCACTATCAATCAAAATCATCAGGTTGCTGCCCATGGCCTGTCCTCCTACCTTAATAATTTTATTATTGGTCACTCCCTTCAAGGCATGAATGGATATTTCTCCATTGTCTCCTATGCTCTCGTCGCCCCCATCCTCTTCTTCCTCCATCTCGTGGTCACTACCTTCATTTCCTTTGAGCAGCAGGATCTACCTCTTGCAGGCAAGCCAGGGAGGTATTTCTCTCCACACCTGAAGCATAATCCTGCTACCCTTCTTTGCTCCCTTAGTTCATCTCCAGAGGGTGCTGTGTTTTGGCTAGTAATTCCTTTTACCCCGCTGTTACCCCTGCCTATTTCCCGGCTAAAATACCTTCCACCTCCATTTTGGGTTCCTGCCACCATCCCCTTTGTCTGTTGCCTTTGCTTCTTCAACAAGGCTTCCACTACTAATTCCTATAACGAGGCATCTTCCGATGCTTGGGCCACAGTTTGGGGTCTCAGCACCTTTACCATTGGCCTTAATTCATCATTGAGGCCACTCAAGTAGCTTGACACAAAGTAGGCTTCGGTTAGATAGGGGTTGTGTTGAATCATGTAATACCTCAACTCCTCAAAACGTTTCTGATACATCTCCACACTAACTGATTGTTTGAGCTTGTTGAACTCTTCCACAATGTCAGCCATGCTTCTTTCTCCAAACCTCCCACACGGAGCTTCTGTGAACTCCCCCTATGTCTGGTTCCTCCTTAGTCGTATCACTCCTTGATACCAAGCATCAACCTCCTCATTGAAATAGGCGGCTATCAGGGGCACCTTCTGCTGTTCGAGGACATTATACCATTCTAACAACCTTTCACATTTCCTTACCCACCACTATGGGTTAATCCCTTCAAACACTGGAATCTCCATCCTAGGCAGAGGAAACCCTTGGGGTTGATGGTTGATCGGGCCCCCGGGTCCCCTTCCCAATATTCCTTCTTCTCTACCCCCTTGATTAATCTCCTCCTCCTGTATCTCCAGCTCTCGACCAGCCCTGTCCCTCTGAAGGATAGGGTTTATTCCTTCCCTCGGTGGAAACTCAAGTGCTAGCCTTATCGGGTGTTGACGGCCTAACATGGCCATGAACTGTTACATTTGTGCACCCAGTTCCTCCCGTACTCGCGCAATGGACCCTTCTAACCTCTTTTCCATTCCATCCATGGCGTTCTCTACCCGGCAATCGAGCGCAAGGATCGCCTCCTGATTCCAAGTCGCACCCAGCTCCAATTGCTCCATCTTGTTTTGGCATTTTGCTACCACCACCCCAGTTTGCTGCAACTGGGCTTCGAAATTCTTCATACGTGTTCCCTTCGTCATGAGTTATCCTCTCCACCCACTGGCCAGAACCGACCTCTGATACCAATATGTCACAACCCTGTTGTGACTACTGTAGCCTTACCACTAACCCGAGGGAATTGATAAAGAAATTCAGACCTCTACTTGATAATGGAGTTGTCAGAAAGAAGAATAGCAAGAAATTTGGAGAGAAGAGAGAGAGAGATAAACGAGAGAAATAGAGAGAGAAAATGGGCAGCTAGAGAATAGAATCTTCTTGATTTTTAGCATGCCCTCTCCATTGCACAGGAGGCACCTTTATAAGGCCGTTGGAGGGTATATTCCCCTGACAGGGGGGCCCTCACCCCTAACCGCATAACAACTTTGATTCTAACCAACTTACTAGACCACCTAGCACTCTAAGACTATAGCCGAAATGAAAAGATACAATTGAAGATCTTAACAAGCAAAAATTTAAAAAAATGATTCTTAATAGATTGCCTCCGTGACAGTACATCAGTGACTTGGTTGTAAAGCATCAAAAGGCTTGAAAGGTTAACTAGGGTAATAGTAGAGTTGATTGTAGACTAATAGAGAAAGATTGGTTTTGTGACAGGAGCAAGAAAAGTCAATTGTGGGATTAAATGTCCAAACTAGAGGAGCTAAGAAGCTCAATTGAGGTAGAGGAAGTTGGCTAGCAAGATCAACTTTCCTCTACAAAGTTAATGCACGATTGTCAAAGGGGCAATCCATTGTAGATTGACCGTCAATGCCAAAATGCAAGCTATGTCACATGTTGAAGGGAATGTCAACAATCTTGCCAATGGCTAAGACACTCCCCGATAGGTTCTTTTGGTCTGAGTGTGCAAGATCAAACTTGATTACTCTCTCGCACCCTTTCGTTATCTGTCTCTCATTGTTTTTCATCTCACAGTCTCACTATCTCTCTAACTATGTCTAGCTCTTTCTTGTTGTCTCTCTCCCATTGTCTCTCATTCTCTCTCTATTTTTCTAGTGATAGGTGGTTGGTTGCTGAATGTAAGAATAGAGAAGCGATAGATATAGAAAGCTCCTTGTTATTTTCTCTTAATTAATACGTCAATTTCTTTCAATTAGATATCACTGCCATTATGAATTTGATGATGCAGATAGGAATGAAGATAATCTGTTATTTTTAACAAATGACTCGTGAATCTATACTATAATTTTAAATTACAATTGATTTGTTGTGTTTGAGTTTCATTTTACTCCCTCTTGATACTTTGAACTTGTCTACTTATGTTGCAAAATGCTTGTGGGTGGCATTCTTGTACTTTGTAGAAGTAATATTAGTGAGATTATAGTATTGGTTACTTGCCATCCATGATTTTGAACTTTTGTGTTTACCTTTTTATAGTTAAAAGTGGAAATAATATGTAAGTATTTTGGAGATAAGTGCACCCAAAGACTATGAGGCGCATGCCTTCACTCTAAACCCTTTGAGCCTCAATGCAGCTTGTTCCTTTGACAACTACGTTGAAAGACCTAACTTCCTAATGGGTCATTTGGTACAAGGATAAGGAGGTGGTATACCACTTAACAGGCTTATACCATGTTTGGGAAATTGAAAGAGGAGGGTGAATTTAAGCTTGGGTTAGTGCTATTTAATACCACTTCAGTGGATTAATTTTTTGGTCAGTGTGGACAATTTTGCTCCCCAAGTATAAAAGCCTTAGACCATTCTCTCTCTTTTAATTAAGGAAAATACTATTAGTACATCATGGGTTACACCTTGGACTACATAATGTAACTAAAATGTCTAAAATACCCTTTATCCAAGGAGGTGAAGGGAGGCGGTGAGGCGCATGACTAAAATACCCCTCATACAAGGCGGCGCGAGGCGGTGAGGCGAGGCAATGAGGCACGAAGGGTATTTTTTTAATTTGTAATGTATTGTGTAGTTCAAGGTGTAGCCCAAGGGGTACCAATAACATGGTCCTTTAATTAACCCCCTTTATCTCTCTCCATTAGGGGTTTCTATCGTTGTCAACCCTTCCTCACTAGCCACTGACACCATCCATCACCACTAACACCACCTACCATTTCCCATATATTATTTCTCCATCTCCCTCCTATCTAGTCACAACCACTAGTTTCTCTGACACACCACCACTATGTAGCCAAAGCCAACACATCTGTCACCTCATCTTTGCCACCAACAGGCCTCCCCTCCATTGTCTTTCTCCCAATCTCACCCCATTCGTCTTTATCCTCCATCCCCAGCATGAAAAGCCACCAAGATTTCCCTTTATCCACCATCACATCACATCAATCTCTCTCAACCATATCTCTTTCACCACCTCTCCATCATTGAGTCTCTTTTGCATCTTCCCTCTAAACACTTGTCATTGTGGCCCTCTATTCTTGTCATCACCATAATGGTGGCCAACATCTAGCTTCAACACAGCAAAACAAACCCTTTTTTGTTCCCTTCTTTTCTTTTCTTTTATTAATCTCCTCAATAATTTGTGTAATTTTTCCCTCATCAGAGAAAAAAAAAAAAATTGTCTACAACAAATTGGATTTTCCTATTGTGAAAAAGGATTAAAAACAAGTTGGATTTAGATCTCAAGAAAAATGAGTAAAATAGTCATTTAGCAACTAATATCCAATTATACCTCATTCAAGATTTACTATACCAAACATGGGATGGGATGGGATTGTTTTAAGGTTATACCTCTTTTAAACTTGGAATATCAAACATGGGTAGGGATTATTTAGTCCCATCACTATTTAATCTAGATACTAAACAACCTGTTAAATGCTTAGACCAGTTGCAGATATGGGATAATAGATTTCCTCCTATTTCACCAGATGATACTATTCATCTCCTAAATCACCTCCCAAAAAAATAAAAAATAAAATTCCTTGAGTCCTACAAGCCTATTATATTCCAAATGGGAGCCAAGAAGCAGGCCATCAAGTCACTTGGCATGACATACAATTGTTATAAGTTATCTTGCCCCCTTTAGTGGGATATTCTCCCACAAGTCGAGTTTGCTCATACTTCTCAATAACCCCTTCGAAGTGTTCTAAAAATCGGCATAGGCAACCACCGCAATTTTGGCCTAGTCGGCCCCCTTAGGCGCCGGCTCAACTAATCGGTGTCAAGTGGCGCCTAATTGGCCACAGCGACCGCCTAGCCCCATGAACCTCCTCGGTCGCACATTAAGTTTACTATAAGTTAATTTAGGGTTTTTCCCCCTTACTCATTCTCTCTCTCTTGTCTCGCCATCGCCGCTTGCTCTCTCTGTTGCCATCGTCGCCGACTACCTCTCGTCACTTTCTCTTTTTGTCTTAGCCTCTCTCGTCGCATGTTGCTGCTGCCTCTTATGGATAATGAACTCGCTATCGCCGTCGCCTCTCTCTAGTTGCAGTCGCCATCGATGTTGCCATCGCCGCTTGCAAGAAGATTTGCTCTCTCTAGTTGCTCTCTCTCTCTCTCTCTCTGAATCTCAACCTTCGCTCTTTCTCGCCCCTTTGGTTTATATATGCACAATATTATATATATAATATAATAATTCTATTAATATATAGGTATATCATATATATGATGTGTTTATAACTTTATATATATATAAATAGAGATAGATTTATATATATAACCTCTATATATATGATTTGTTTATATATATATATATGAATATATATGTATATATGTGTATTTAGGATAATATAAATTTTATTTAAATAATTTTTTTATGTCCCGCCTAGGCACTAGGCCCCAGCCTGGCACCTGACTAGCGCATTTTAGAACACTAATTTAAATCACCTTGGACTCAAACTTAGAGCCAAGATGCTCTACAAAATATCTATGAGAATGTTTGAATCATCCCTCATTGCCACCCACTGACTAAGAAATAGCCTAGTAATCTACTATAAATTGGAGTTTCAAAGGCATGGTGCATGACCATAGCCCCCCCCCCCTTGATAGCATGCCTTTCATCAACATATCAATTGATTTATTTATTGGCCTTCATTTTCTTTCATAGTGATAGATAGGTTGTTCTTTGCAGTGTGTTATTGTTATTCAGTTTTGTTGAGTGGCTAGAAGACTAGGACTCAGTTATTAGGTTTTGTATGCGACAGTGACAATTAGGAAATATAGGCTAATTGCATGTTTATTTAAGTGAGGGGTAGATAGAGTATTTCTCGGGTATTCTCTCATGTTGTAACTCACGCCCCTTGTTTCTATAAATAAGAGGTGTGGGGGTAGACTCCCGACACCTAATGTACTGATCATTCTCATTGACTGTGAAAAGCTATATTGCTAGAGAAAGAACAAAGAAGATATCTTTGTAATCTTGCAGTGAGGGTTCTTATTTTGTCAGTAAGGGACAAAGAAGATATCTTTGTAATCTTACAGTGAGGGTTCTTGTTTTGTCAGTAAGGGACGAGGGGCATGTGAGTGACTTCTTTGTACAAATTTCATCAAGTTTTCTCGTGGATTACTCTCTCTGTGAAGGTTGGATGTAGGACTAGTGTTATCAGTCCAAACCAGGATATATCTCAATGTACTCGTATAGTTTGATTGTTCTTTACTTTTCTGTTTATGTTGTATGTTTATATCGGTAAGGGAAAAGAGAGTAGAGTGTTGTTGTGTTAATATCTTGGGATTGTTTTGAGGACTTCCAGCGCTCCCAATTTGTAACAAATTGGTATCAAAGTCAGGTCTCTCATCAAGAAACTTCAAGAATCGTTTAGAATCCAACACATACCCGCAGGAATGGCTTCTACAGCCTCTGTCGCATGGTATGATGTGGATAAATTTGATGGCCAAAATGATTTTGGCTCGTGAAAGATGAAGAAAAGAGCCTTATTGGGAAATTTAGGACTAGAAGAAGCCCTTGATGGCAAGGCCAAGATGCCTGAAACTTTTTCGGAAGAAAAGAAAAAGAAAATAGATAAGAAGGCCTTTAACACATTAATTCTTAGCCTTGGAGACAAAGTGTTGCGGGAAGTGTCAAAGATGACAACCACGAAAGACCTTTGGAAAAGGTTAGAAACTCTCTACATGACTAAAACTCTTTCTACCCGATTATATTTGAAAACAAAGTTCTTTTTCATTCAAGATGTGTGAGGGACAAAGGCTGCAAGATCATATTGACAGCTTTAATAAACTATGTTTGGATCTTGAAAATATTGACATTAAATATGATGATGAGGATAAGGCATTGGTCTTATTGCAATCTCTTCCAAAATCATATGAAACCCTTGTAGATATCTTGAAACACAGTAGAGATAAATTGGCTCTAGATGATGTAATAGGAGCTTTGAATTCTAAGGAATTACAACATAAATTAGAAAGAAAGAAGACTACTCCAGATGTGTTGGAAGTGAAGTTTAGAACTGAAAAAAGAAACCCTAGGCATAAAGGTAGGTCTCAGTCAAAATCTAGAAGTGGCAAGAAAGTGATTAAGTGCTACCATTGTCATGAGGAAGGGCATATAAAGAAGCATTGTCCAAATAGGAAGAAAGAGTATCATGATAAGTCTAGCCTAGAATTTTCAAGTGAGGTTTAGAACTGAAAAGAGAAACACTAGGCATAAAGGTAGGTCTCGGTCAAAATCTAGAAGTGGCAAGAAAGTGATTAAGTGCTTCCATTGCCATGAGGAAGGGCATATAAAGAAGCATTGTCCAAATAGGAAGAAAGACTATCATGATAAGTCTAGCCCAGAATTTTCAACCTCCATTTGTGACGACGATAGTGCTGATGCACTAGTAATGTCTAGTAAGGATGAGAAGGATGTGTGTGGGTACTTGATTCAGGGTGTTCATTTCATATGACTCCTCACAAAGAATGGTTGCTAGACTATAAGGAAATTGGTGGAGGTAGAGTCCTTTTAGGAAACAACCATGAGTGTGGAATAGTGGGAATTGGAAAAATTAGACTTATGATGCATGATGGATTAGTTAAAATTTTAACTACTGTTAGGTATGCTCCTGATTTAAAAAGAAACTTAATATCACTTGGAAAATTAGATAAAAAAATGGCTACTCCTATAAGGGAGATAGTGGAATGCTTAAAGGTATTGAGAGGGTCCCTAGTGTGCATGAAGGCTGTCCTTAAGAATGGCATTTATGTGCTGCAGGCAGCCACATTAAGTGGTGATGCAGCCTTAGGAGAAGCCAACTGTTGTGATCAGTCTAGTTTATGGCACTTCAGGATGGCCCATATAAGTGATCAAG
The DNA here is from genome assembly GCA_036245055.1 of Diospyros kaki. NCBI lineage: Eukaryota > Viridiplantae > Streptophyta > Magnoliopsida > Ericales > Ebenaceae > Diospyros > Diospyros kaki. The sequence goes on from BSEG01000012.1 coordinate 42,069,603, forward strand.
GCCCATATAAGTGATCAAGGCCTTAAGGAGTTGTCTAATCAAGGAATCTTAAGTGCTGGAAAATTTACAGCATTAGACAAGTGTGAAACCTGCATTCTAGGAAAGTCCATTAAAGTCAAATTCCCTAAGAAAGCAACCCACTAATCACAAGCCCCATTGGATTATATCCATTCGGATTTATGGGGCCCTAGTCAATCCTTAACCCTCGGAGGGGCAAGGTATTTCTTATCCATAATAGATGATTTCTCTAGGATGGTTTGGGTTTTTGTTTTAAAATCAAAAGATCAAACTATTGAGGTATTTAAAACTTGGAAAATCATCATAGAAAATCAAATGGGTAAGAAAATAAAGATAATTAGGACTGATAATGGGCTAGAATATTGTAATAAAGACTTCTCCCATATGTGTAGTGAAAATGGCATAGCGAGACACCTTATAGCCCCCGGAAACCCTAGGCAAAATGGCTTGGCCGAGAGAATGAATAGGACCCTCTTAGAGAGGGTGAGATGCATGTTAATATATGCTAGGCTATCTAAGTCCTTTTGAGGAGAAGCTGTAACTACAGCTGCATATTTAATGAATAGGTCCCTTCAGCAGCTATAGGCTTTAAAATACCTTATGAAATGTGGAAAGGTCATAAGCCAAGCCTTGAGCACATAAAGGTGTTTGGATGTATTGCCTATGCTCATGTAAAGCAAGGCAAGTTAGAACATAGGGCCAAACGTTGCCTATTTATAGGCTATCCAACAGGGGTTAAGGGCTACAAACTTTGGCGTTTGGAAGAAGATATGTCAAAGACTATTATTAGAAGGGATGTAGTCTTTAAGGAAAACTATTTCTTGAAAAATGATCTCATAGAGGATGAGAAGGGAAAGGCAAAAGAAGCTGTTCAGAAACAGCTTCATTATAATGTTGCAAGTGGCAGTCATGATGCTGCCAGAGTTGGCTATGAGGCAGCAAGTGGCAGTCAGGATGCTGCCAGCAGCAGTTATGATGCTGCAAGTGACAGCCGAGACTTGGATGATGCTGCCTATGATAGTCCTATGAACTTAGCAGCAGGCCAGCATGGTGCTGGTATAAGATCCTCTAGTTTAGATAATTTTCAGCAATCAGATATTGATGATTCCTCAAGTTATGATGGAAACCAGCACACTGACAGTGCTGGTTCTTCAAGTTCAGGTAGCAGCCCTAGTTTAGGTAGGTATAATGTAGAGATAGGCAAAGGAGTGTAGTGAGACCTCCATCAAGGTTTGGATACTCAGACTTAGTAGCATATGCACTGACAAGTGCATTAGAGGTAGCTGGAGATGAGCCTCTTTCATATGAAGAGGCTGTGAGATCCAAAGATTCAAAGAAATGGCTTGCAGACATGGAATCTCTAAGGAAGAATAAGACTTGGACCCTTGTTAATAAACCCTTAGATAAAAGGGTGGTAGGCTGCAAATGGTTGTGTTGTGTTTGCCTCGAGATAAATGATAGGAGATCAGTGCAAACTTTGAAGATTTATTGACTGGATTTATTCTAGGCAGTTAGAGTTTTATTTCTCAAAGTGTAATTGTTATATCTTTGGGGGTCTAACTATAATATCTCATATTTGATTAGTTATATGGGGGTTCTGCCTCTTCTATAAATAAGAGGGCAAGACGACAATCAAGAGAGATCCAGTATCCTTTCAAGCTCTCGGTTGCTATTGTGAGTACATGTTGTTCTAGAGAAAGTGAGACTTGTGTATGAGTTCTTGGCTTTCTTGGAGTGAATGAGGGATTGTACATGAGCGATAGGATTGTATGAGAGCTTGGGTTTTGTACTGACCAATTTCTACTAAATAAAGGTTGCTCGATTGAGGGTGTTGGACTGCTGGATATAGAGCCAATTCAATTGGCTTGAACTAGGATAAAATGTTGTGTCTTATGTGGTTTGATGTTTCTTTCTTGTTCTGTTTATGCTTTTATTTATGTTCTTTATTGACTGTTGAGTTGGCTATATGTTGGTCAGGTGAGTTGTGAGTGTGTTGAGTGGTGTTTGATTGGTTTTTTGGGTGTGTTTAAAGGTTGTCAATGCTCCCAATTTAGAACAAGTTGTATAAGATCAAGGAAGGGGCAAGGAATGAATCAAAACCTAGGTACAAGGCTAGGTTAGTAGCAAGAGAATTCACCCAAGTGGAAGGGGTAGATTTTAATGAAGTGTTCCCCCCTGTTGTAAGACACTCCTATAAGGATTTTAATTGCTATGACTACCCATTTAGATCTAAACCTAGAACAGATGGATGTGACCACTGCTTTCCTCCATAGCGAATTAGAAGAAGATATTCTAATGGAACAGCTAAGAGGATTTGCAGTTAGGGAAAAGGAGAAACAAGTTTGCTTGTTGAAGAAGTCCTTATATGGACTTAAGTAATCCCCTAGACAATGATACAAGAAATTTGACACATTCATGTTATGTCAAGGGTTCAAGAGGAGTAATTTTGATAATTGTGTTTATTTTAGGCATGTTTCTTCTAAGATTTCCATATATCTCCTCCTTTATGTAGATGACATGTTGATTGCAAGTCAATCACATGTGGAAATCAAAAGTTTAAAGCTGAAATTAAATTTAGTCTTTGAAATGAAGGAATTAGGAGAGGTTAGGAAGATCTTAGGTATTGAAATATCTAGAAATAAACAGCTAAGGAAGATCCAGCTATCTCAAAAGTCCTATCTTGAGAAGCTCATTAGTAAGTTTCATATGCTTGAGGCAAAGGAAGTATATGTTCCTTTTGCTCAGCACTTTAAATTGTCACACAATCACCGAGTGATGAAAAGAGCATGATAGAGATGAAGAAAATTCCATATTCAAGTGTTGTAGGTAGTCTTATGCATTGTATGGTGTGTACTAGACCGGATTTAGCCCATACTATGAGTGTTGTTAGCAGGTTTATGGCTAATCCGGGAAAGAATCATTGGATTGTAGTTAAGTAGACATTTAGGTATCTAAAAGGAACAATCGATATGGCATTAGTTTATGGTGGAGCTAGTTTATTTGAAGAACCTAACATTCTAGGGTTCACTGACGCTGATTATGTAGTGGATATAGATAAGAGGATCCTCTACAAAATATGTGTTTAAACTATGGAATTCAACCATTAGCTAGGAAACCAATTTACAATTTGTAGTATAGCTGTTACAGAAGCTATAAAAGAGACCTTATGGTTGAAGAATATAGTAGGTGAACTCCTAAGGAAAGATGTTAAGGCTATCCTAATGTGTGATAACCAAAGTACTATACACAGCTAAAAATCAAGCTCACCATGAGAGAACTAAGCATATTGATGTGAGGCACCACTTTATTAGAGAGATACTTGATAGAAAGGAAATAGATTTAATTAAGGTGGCTGGTGAGGATAATGCAGCCGATATATTCACTAAGGCAGTCCCTATGGCTAAATTACACCATTGTTTAAGACTATTGCATGTTATCTTGTGTAAATGATCTTGGGCATGTAAGTCCAGATGATAAGCAACTTGATGATGATAGGTTTGAGGCAGCAACTCAATCAAAATGGTGGAGAATTGTTATTCAGTTTTGTTTGAGTGGTTGGAAGACTAGAAGGATTTGTTTGAGTGGTTGGAAGACTAGAAGGACTTGGTTATTAGGTTTTGTATGCAGCAGTGGCAATTAGGAAATATAGGCTAATTGCATGTTTATTTAAGTGAAGGGTAGATAGGGTATTTCCCGAGTATTCCCTCATGTTGTAACTCACACCCCTTGTGTCTATAAATAAGAGGCGTGGGGGTAGACTGCCGAAACCTAATATACTGATCATTCTCATTGATTGTGAAGAGCTGCATTGCTAGAGAAAGGATAGAGAAGATATCTTCGTAATCTTGTAGTGAGGGTTCTTGTTTTGTCAGTGAGGGACGAGGGGTGTGCGAGTAACTTCTTTGTACAGATTTCATCAAGTTTTCTAGTGGATTGCTCCCTCTATGAAGGCTGGATGTAGGATTCGTGTTTTCAGTCCGTATCAGGATATATCTCAATATACTCATGTGGTTTGATTATTCTTTACTTTTCTGTTTATGCTGTATGTTTGTATCGGTAAGGGAAAAGAGAGTAGAGTGTTGCTGTGTTAATATCTCGGGATTGTTTTGAGCACTTCTAGCGCTCCCAATTTGTAACAGTTACCTTGGTTGCATAGCAAAACCACCTCATTCTACTTTATCCTTATTTACACTCAGTCCCACTGTTAACGTCTAATGTATGCATTTGTTCCTTATCTTGTCTTTTTGTAACACCATGCTCCCTTTCTACATTTTTACGCTTGCACAACATTCTACAACACAAAAAGTTACCTTTAGAGCATATGGAAGTTTTTTGCAATCATCACAAAGATTATGAAACATGAATCCTAAAATTTTTTTTTCCTGTAAATAAAATCTTAAAATTTATGAACACATGAATCCTAAAATACTTCTCCATCTTCATTCATCAACACCCTCCCAATCTATTACTTTTAGTAACACTCACATTCATATATCTGATTGATATTCTTTTCTATATCAATAAAGTAGGTGAAAAGGCTTGGGTTAGGTTGATTGAACCTCTCAAGCCACCCTATCTATACTTTCTCCCACAGATAAAAAATATCCATGTTGCATAGAACACAACCATTCATGAAGCCACTAGCTCTTCTTTTCAAAACCAAAATGAAATAAAATAAGAACAAATAAAATAAAATGACAATTCTTGCCCACTTCTTCAATCCATTTTAGGCACTCTTCTCATTTCTGTCAGCAATTTTTCTTGGAAAATACATAAATAGCTAAACAGTAACTACTCCTTGAGGTGGGGAGGGGGCAAAAAACCTAGTATACTGCAGCAGTCTGCTGTAGGAAATCAAAAGATTAACGAGTATCAACACAGGATGCACAACTTGAAACAACAGATTTTTCCCACTTCAGGGTTGGCTATCAACATGGAACAAAAGTGTTTATGATGGAGGCCATGGAACTCAACATGTGATGATATAAATCATAAATTCAGGTAGTAAGAGTTTTAAGAAGTTAAATTACGTTCAGTAGGCCAGTCATAGCAGAGAAATCGAAAGGATTTGGAGCAAGCCCAGCTCCAGCAGAGGTTGGTATTCCTTGCCCCATCTGCGTGTCCACAGAAGATGATTCAGATTTTGGACTTTTGCTCTCTGCTGCAGCAATCTTTTCATCTAAGAAGAGCAATGTGCGTCAGAATAACATATTCAAGAGGTTAAACAATCAAAAACCAAGTCATAGACAACATACACAAAGTACAGCTCAGGGGTTAGTGTGGGAAGGGATTCATCCAAAAGAACAACTAAGTCATAGATATCAAGTGCACCCATCGAAAACCAACTTTTGAACAGAAATAGAAGCTTGAGGAGAGTTAGAGAGTGTTTGGCTTAGCTTATTTTTTGGTCAAAGAGAACCTATAAGCTCTCTATCAGCTTTTAAAAGTTTTTCACCTGTTTGGATAACACGGAAGAACTTATAAGCTACCTCACTTAAAGCTCTTCCAACAGCTTTTCCCAAAAGCTGGTTCCCCTAATTTTTTGTTTAGAGAGCTTATAAATGATTTCAAAAAAGTTCTTGACAAAGTGAAAGACCGAAATGTCCTACCAAATAAGCTCTTACAACTTATAAGCTCTTTATAGAACTGATTAGAGTAATAAATATGAAGTGAAAATAATCCTTGTCCTTTTATGCAATTTTTCCAGGAAAAAGCATTCACTCGTCAAGATTTTACCAACTGCAAGCCAAAATCAAGATTTTCATGGTTTAAAGGAGGGAACCAAAATACAAAGCTTTCCATATGATGGGTGATAATTACTAGCATCCTAATGATATGGAGAGTCCGGTCAATAGAGAATGGTAAGTAGGGAAAAAATTAGGAGGGCATGCTTTGAATAAAGAGAATGAGAATATTTATAAGAAACTTGCAAATAGAAGATCTCAGTTGGATGGCCATTTTCTTCTGTTGTTTAAGATGAGGAGGGCCATAATGCTCGCTTTTGAAATATGATATTGCAGCAGGACACTTGCAATGGGGACAAAGCTTCAAGACCCAACAAGCTTAGGAAATCATGGACAAAAATCCAGCAGAGAAACAAAACACAAAGAGGAGGAGACAGGGAAACAGATTTCAACCCAGGTTCCATAAAAGATTTTTGCATTACTCACTTCAATTGAGGATCTTTTCATTTAAGCAACTCAATTTAGTCACAAATACACCTTCAAAGAAATAATACGAACCCATTTAAATTGCCAAAGAGGATAAATGGAACGCCCAATGTGCAAGTAGACAAGTGGCAAAATACGGCCACTTGATACACAATGCAATCACAAGGAGACACGTAGTCCTTTCTTACATCAAAACAAGGTCACAAGCTTCTCACAAGTGCATATTTCCATATGAGTTCTCTTCACAATGATGTTAGAATATACTTAATTACAAAAAAATCTAAAGTTCAGAATTATGTAATTATGCTACTTTACCACAATGATCAACACTTGGAGATCAGGCTGAGGATGCTGGCTAATGGGCTCATCTCAGATTATCAAGTACCAAGTTTAAACTTCAAGTCAGACAGTAAGAAGCTTATGTATGTGCATTGACACATTCTTTTGCATGCAAAAAGAATGCCTTTGAGAAGTTATAGAGCTATCAGATTAAGTTATGTCCATAAAATAGTTGCTCCTATCTCCTAGTGGACAGCTCTCAAACGAATTATTTATAGATTAAGTTGTGCACATCTAGCACCCAGGGCTACGATACAGTACATAGTTATTAGCATCACATTATTCACAACCCGAATCATGCGATTCATTACAAACCTTAACTAAAACTATGGGTATCTATAAGGGTCTTAAAATTGGAAAGAATCAAAAAGGAATTGTGTGAATCACAAATTAAGGGAATCGTTCAATTCTTATCACAGCCCAAATTTAGAATATTCAATGGAAATAAAATAACAAAAATCTAAAGTTACCATTCATCTTCATTCCAATATGAATATATATGTATGTACGGAATAGCACATACATATATATATATAGATACAGAATATACAGAATATGAATTTATATGTTTATACAAGTATGTAGACATGCATATATGTTTCTATATGTATATGCATATATGTAGTACAAATATATGTATATGTATATGTATATATGTTATATAGTTGTATATGTTGGACGAGAATGAGGTTTCAATTGGAAGGAGAAGTCTAAGTTAAAGAGGAGTGTGGAAGCTTTGCAACACTTGGTGAAGAGATTAAATCAGATTATATTAAGTTGTTTAAATTATGTTTTTAGTTGTAGATAATTGTTGTAAATGTGTATTTTATATCTGTTTTTTCTCCTAATCTTTAGGAGATAGTTGTTCCTAGATTTTAGGAGTAGATTACCCAAAATCTTTTCCTACTTTATAGGAACGAGATTAAGTTGTAAACCTGTATATATTTTCAAAGTCCTCTCAATATCAATCTAAGCAAGCATTCTTAATTTCCTAAGGCTTGTTTCATGGTATCAGAGCACAGGTTCGGCAGTGACTTCTTTCAGTTTCGATCATGGCCAAAACAAACCCAAATCCAACCCTAACCGAAGCCTCAGCCACCAATTCTCCAAGAACCTTTCTCCCACTTCCGTCTTCATCAAATCTCTCTACAACACCTATTGATAACCACCCTTTACAAATTACTCAACATAAGCTAAATGGGAGTAATTTTAGAGTGTGGTCTCAATCGATAATGTTAGTGATCAAGGGCAAGGGCAAATCCAGTTATGTAACTAGATCTATCCTCACTCCACCATCCACAACAGCCACCTATGGCCTTTGGGAGGCAGAGAATTCAACTATTATGGCTTGGTTGATCAACTCTATGGAGCCTAAAATTAGGAGAACATACCTATTATATAAAACAACAAAAGAAATTTGGGAATCAGTCCAAGAGATGTACTCAGACTTGGAGAATTCCTCTCAATGCTTTGAAATCCGATCTGCCATTAGGACAACCAAACAAGGTATGAGCAGTGTTATTGAATATTTTAATATTTTGGTGGAATTGTGGCATGAAATTGATATGTTTTATACCATCAGTTGGGAATCTCCAGCTGATAGCAACAAATACAATAAGATGATAGAAAAAGAACAAATTTTTGACTTCCTATATGGCCTTAATCCCGAATTGGATGAAGCTCAAGGGAGAATCTTGGGCACAAAGCCCTTACCATCTCTTAAGGAAGTATTTGCAGAAGTAAAAAGGGAGGAAAGCAAGTGTAAGGTGATGCTTCAGCACCAAACAGACCCTATGCCACACCAAACTCCGCCCTTGCCTCTATCAAACAAGGAGAACTTCTTCCAAAGACTCAAGGAAGGGAAAAAATATGGTGTGACCATTGCAAGAAACCCTATCACACTAAGGAGACCTGCTGGAAGATCCATGGCAAACTAGCAAATTGGAAGCCACAACCCAAGAAGGAGAGCCCCAGATCTGCATATAATGCAGAGGTTTCAGCAGAAACTAAACCTAGTTTGAATCTATCCGAAGATTAGATACAAACCTTGTACAGGCTTCTCAATCAAGGTACAGCCCAATCAAGTTCTAATAATCCACAAGCCATTGCATCAGTAGCCTTGCAAAGTAATTCCCAGCACTACTCCTTAGCTTCTAAAAGGATTTCTAAGAACATATGGGCAGCTGATACTGGCGCATCAGATCATATGACAAATTCTACACGTTCTATGATTGATTATACCCTATGTAACTCCTCCCTCAATATAACTATGGCTGATGGAACCACCTCACCTACTTTGGGAATGGGAATAGTATATATATCTAAACTAAGGCTCAATTATGTACTACATGTTCCTGGTTTGCAACATAACTTACTATCAGTCAGTCAAATCACCAAGGATATGAATTGCAATGAAATCTTCTACCCTTCCTATTGTGTGTTTCAGGATCAAGCCTAGGGGAGGATGATTGGTAATGCTAAAGTGCTAGACGGCCTTTATTGTTTTGCAGGAGATTTCCCTAATTCTTCTTCAAATAAAGTTGTCCTAAGCGTAACCACCAATGCCAAAGTCTTGTTATGGCATAAACGCTTAGGACACCCTAGCTTCCCCTATCTAAAATCTTTGTATCCCGATATTTTCAGCAATAAAGAGTAGATTCTTTCATGTGAACAATGCACTCTTGTTAAACAACCTAAATCACATCATCCTATTCAATTGTATAAGCCTTATAAATCTTTCCATTTGATCCATAGTGATATTTGGGGTCCCTCTAAATGCCCTATTATCACTGGTTCTAGATGATTTATTACCTTCATTGATAATCATTCTAGGGCTTGTTCAGTGTATTTAATGAGAGAGAAATCAGAAGCTAATAACATATTCAAAAGATTTCATAAGTTTATTATGAATATGTTCCAAACTTCTATTAAAATCCTTCGAACCAATAATGACCGAGAGTATTTTTCAAATGATTTCACAAACTACTTGGTCGAGCATGGTATCTTTCACCAAAGCTCTTGTCCATATACACTCCAACAAAATGGGGGTACCTGAAAGAAAAAAATCAACATCTCCTAGAGGTGGCTAGAGCTATGATGTTTACCACTAATATCCCCCACTCCTAATGGGGAGAAGTTGTCCTCACAGCTGCCTATTTAATCAATCGCCTTCTCTCCAAAACTTTGCAATTCCAAACCCCCTTAGCATCCTTTGCACTCTGTACCCGAATGCCTCTTAACATTTTTTCTATTGATCCTAAGGTCTTCGGATGCATTGTGTATGTTCACAACAATGCTCTGTCTCGAACCTAATTGGACCCTAAAGCTCACAAATGCATCTTTGTTGGGTATTCACCCTCTCAAAAGGGACACAAGTGCTATTGTCCTACAAATCACAGATTTTTTGTTTCTACTGATGTTACCTTCTACGAGGACCTTCCATTTTATCCCATCACAGGCACAAAACCAATCCCTACTAATCCTCTTCCCTCCTTCCTTCCCATTGATCCTATCCTACCAATGTGTTCTCAAGGGGAAGCATCCTCAGCACCTTGTGATAACACACTGGCAGAACCGGTTGCTTCCCCTATTGAGCCTACACATTATGTTCTCCCCTATGTTTCTCATACCTCTGAATCTCCTCATCATTCTGGGCATGAGAAAATAGGTTTTGCCCCTAAATTTGGTCCTCATCAACCTTCCCCACATACAGCAGCTAATAACCTTCTATTTACTTACTCTAGAAGACCCAAAGGCCAGCCAGAACCAAAGCAAGACCGGCCAGAACCAAAGCAAGACCGGCCATTACTCAGATGTTGGTCTATCAAAAGAAAATATGGTTATTGACAAGGGGGTTGCTACACTCAGAAACAACACTGATAGCAATGCTAGAGAGGAAGATGACTTGGATTGGGCTATTCCTATAGCTTTGAGAAAAAGGGTAAAGTCTTGTGTCAAATATCCTATGTCTAACAATTTAACATATGCCAAATTGTCTCCGCAGTTTAGGGGATTTGTGGCCAAGATTGACAAGACTAAAGTTCCAAAAAATATTCAAAATACTATGAGTGATCCTAAGTGGAGAGTGGCTGTGATGGAAGAAATGGCTGCCCTCGTGGGAAACAAGACCTAGGAGATTGTTCCACTGCCTCCAAACAAGAAACCAATTGGATGCAAATGGGTATTTACAATAAAACATAATGCAGATGGAAGTATTGAGAGATACAAGACTAGATTGGTTGCCCAAGACTTCACTCAAACCTATGGGATTGATTATAAGGAGACATTTGCACCGATTGCTAAGCTAACTTCTATCCGAGTGTTATTATCTATTACTGTGAATTTAGATTGGTCCCTCTTCCAATTCGACATTAAGAATGCTTTCCTTAATGGCGATTCGAATGAGGAAATCTATATGAAGGTTCCCCTCGATTTTGAGCATTTGGTTGATAATGGAAGTGTGTGCAAGCTAAAGAAGTCCCTCTATGGATTAAAACAGTCACTGAGGGCCTGGTTCCATAAATTTAGCATGACTTTCAACCGATTAGGGTATAAACAAGTACAATCTGATCACACCTTGTTTATTAAACCCACTAAAAAAAAAAAAGGGGGGTGGGGGGGCTATATTGATTGTTTATGTTGATGATATTATTGTGACAAGGGATGATTTTTGGGAAATTGATAACCTAAAGAAGCAAATGAAGGTTGAGTTTGAAGTAAAAGACCTAGAAACCATGAGATATTTCCTAGGTATGGAGGTGGCCTGAAGCAAAGAAGGCCTATTCATCTCACAACGAAAATATACCCTGGATTTGCTAAAGGATGCTGGAATGATGGCCAGCAAACCAGCTAGAACTCCTTTGGAAAAGGACAAGAAAGTTGAAGAAAATTGTGATGATGCTTCAGTGGAAAAAGAGAGGTATCAAAGGTTAATAGGAAGATTGATCTATTTGTCACTAACAAGACCAAATATAGCCTATTCAGTTAGTGTAATCAATCAATACATGCATTCTCCTACTCAAAGACACATGAGGGATGTTCATCATGTTCTAAGATGCCTACAGGGGACACTGGGGAAGGGATTGATGTTTAAGAAAATCGAAAATAGGGGAATTGAAGGCTATGTGGATGCTCATTGGGTTGGTTCAAGAGAAGACAACCGGTCAACTTCAGGGTATTGTACCAAGGTTTGGAGAAATGTAGTTACATGAAAAAGCAAGAAGCAATAGGTTATGGTTCGCAATAGTGCTGAAGCCGAGTTTCGTGCAATTGCTCATGGGATATGTGAGGTGATTTGGTTGGAAAGGCTAATGGAAGACATGGGGATGCCTTTATCTCAACAAACAAAGGTAATTAGTGATAGTAAATCAACTATCAGTATTGTTAAAAATCCAGTGCAGCATGACCGAATGAAGCATGTGAGAATAGAACGAAGTTTTATAAAGAGAGAAATAGAATGAGGAGGGATAAGTCTGTCCTCTATACCTTTCACTAATCAAGTAGTTGATGTTTTAACAACGGCGGTTGCAAGACCATGTTTTGAGTCCCTAATTAGCAAATTGGGAATGACGTCCATCTATTCACCAGCTTGAGGGGGAGTATTGGACGAGAATGAGGTTTCAAATGGAATGAGAAGTCTAAGTTAAAGAGGAGTGTGGAAGCTTTGCAACACTTGATGAAGAGATTAAATCAGATTATATTAAGTTGTTTAAATTATGTTTTTAGCTGTAGATAATTGTTGTAAATTTGTATTTTTATCTGTTTGATCTCCTAATCTTTAGGAGATAGTTGTTCCTGGATTTTAGGAGTAACAACAACAACATATCCAGCCTTTATCCCACTATGTGGGGTCGGTTACATGAATTCTAGACTTCCATGTATTTCTGTCTTTTGTCATATCTTCATTGAGATCCATACACTTCATATCAAACTTTAATGTCTCTCCCAAAGTCTTCTTAGGTCTGCCTCTACCTCTTTTTTTGACTAATTGTTCCATTTCATCAACTCTCCTCACAGGAGCATCTCATGGTCTCCTTCTCACATGACCAAACCATCTTAGTCTTGTCTTTCTCATCTTCTCTTCTATTAGCACTACTCTTATCTTATTACGAATAACTTCATTTCTAATTTTATCTTTTCTTGTATGGTTGCACATCCATCTTTTCTTGTATGGATTTTAGGAGTAGATTACTCAAAATCCTTTCCAACTTTATAGGAAAGAGATTGAATTGTAAACCTGTATATATTTTCAAAGTCCTCTCAATATCAATCTATGCAAGCATTCTTAATTCCCTAAGGCTTGTTTCACTATATATATGTGTATATGTATCTATGTTTATGCAAATGCATATATTATATTATATATTTCATGTGAATATTCATTAATTTTTCATTAAGTGATATGAAATTTCTGTTCGGATTTTATATATTTATTGATTTCAAAAATGTATACTGAATCTTACAATTCTATTTGATTCCCAATTCTCAATTCGCAAAATGAATGCATCAATTCATGGTTTGAGTCTCAATGTGACAACAAATACAAATATGATTGGGTATAGATTCTCAAAGAAAAGATGAGAAAAGAATTTTTTTCCCCTAAATTAATAATATTAAAGACTTTTTTCCCCTAAATTAATAATATCTATATTTATGATAAGAATATTCATAACTAACCAAATTTATTAAAAAATAATATCTTAACTCCATTAACAAATTAAGACATTGTTTAATATAAAAAGTAATATTACCTCATTAATCATGAACAGCTATAATATAGGAGTTCAAAATTTTAAATGGAAAAGTCCATGTGTTATTCATCAAAAATAGTTAGTAAAAAAAAAAAAAAGCATATATCTCTATTAACATTATTAATATGGAAAACAACACAAGAAAAGAAGCAAGTATTCCAACACCCAACTTTTTAAGTAGACTCAACTTAGATCATGTTATCATTGTCAAGCAACTAGGGTGCTAACAACTTACATTAATGCGCCCAATGACTTATAAGTTATATAACCATTGGATATGTGACATGATATGTCTCATAAAAATTTTTCCATCTATGCTAAACATGTGTGTCCAATATATAGCAAATAGGGGTAAGACATCTAAATCAGGATATTCGCACTTCATAGATGAAGTAACTGTAAGTCGGTTAACTGAAAGATATTGTGATAATGGTTAGGAATGCAATTCTAATTACCTTGAGTATTTTAGAAATAAACGACGAGTTATTTGTATTGCTTAGTTCATTTTTATCTCCTAATGTCATGGGATGATATTTTAAAAGTTAAGATGACATTAATCTATTTATTCATTTTTTAACTTTTTCCTTCTACAATGTAATTGCAAAGATCAAGCAACCTCAACAGAGAGTGCCAACAGAAATTACTTTGCATGGCTTCAGCTACATTAAATATCCAACCTAGCTACTAATAATCTAATAAACATGTGAAAAGAAAAGGTATGAAATCTAAACAGACACATGTAAATTCATTCCTCATAAAAACAATATCATATCAAGCCTTAAACTCACTTTTTCTTCCTCATAATAGCTGCTGTTAAATCCCATTCGTTAAGTGTTAGTCATAAAAAGAGGAAAATAAGAAATGCAGTGTAACATAAAAATGATTATTAACTTAACACTATAACGCTAAACTATAAGAATTCCAAAACAACATAAAAAGTAAAGGAATCAGTTCAATATTCTATATTCAATTTATTCTTGTAGAAAACAAATAGATTATGTTTCTCAATTTTTATCACTCATTGCATATTTTATTTTCTATTCCCTTATTTATCTGGCTTTGGTTACTTATTGAAATAAGATGGTTGAATAACATAGAAAGTAGAGGACTCAGTTTCATATTCTATGCTGGTTTCATTCATTTAGAAAACAAATGAATTATGTTTCTAAACTTTTATGACTCCATTCTATTATTTATTTCAATTTGAGCATTTATAGAAATAATACAGCTGCCATGTCCTAAAACACCCAGGTATGTGTACATTTGTCCAGTTCGTAAATTAGAAAATGGCAAATATAAGGGTTTTATGAGTTTTATTCCTCTAAGGTTATTGCACCACTCTGAAACAAGCAAGTATGCAACTCTGCAATAATTAGCATGTCAGCCACTAATTTACCAGAATTTCATACAAAGAATGCATTGCCCTATGCCTTAACCTAGCAGACCCAAGGCACAGTCAACCATTGAAATTGGGGCTTTTGTCATTCATAATATGTCTGCATTGCCTATTTACCTGTTATCTAGGTCATCAATTACAAAGGTCTCACAGAGTGCAAGATATGGTTCCTTTCACCAAATTATGTCCCCAATTAGACACCACTTTCAAAGCTCATTCACTGCAGAACCATAGCAACAGTAAACAATTGTTCATCACTATCACCAGAGAGAAACTTGATCATTTTAAATATAGTCGAATATACTTACAAACACACTTGTGCTTATCACTTCTTCCCTTGTACTTATCATGTAATAATTCAGAGAGAGAATCCTTTCTAGAAATAACAAACCAGGAATGGCGTTACAGTGGGCCATATGAAATCTCACAAAACAGACCTTCAAAAACCTTATTCGCAAGGTCTCCTTCATAGTATCAATTTACCACTTAAGGAATATCTTCACGATCACTATAGTCAAAGGCGAGCACCTCGCTTGCGGCTCACCTAGGCACTCAGGCACCTTAAGGCTCTGTGGAAGCTCCTCATCTACCTCCACACGAGGCGGCTTCAATCAAGCAATGCCTAGGCAAGCGCCCCAGATGAAGTGACATGTATGTCTAAGGAGCTCCCCTAGGCATAAAGAAAAGGTACAGACACAAGTGACCCTAAAAATGAAAAGAGGCATATCAGGAGGCACTAACAAGCTGAAAACAAAGAGGCAAATATAAGAAAAATGGAAAAGAAGGGAGACCAATCTCAAGTTGTTGACACTCTTCACGTGATAATCATAAGTTAACCAGTCAATTTCTTACCTCTTCTCTCTTCTTTTGTAGCTGCCTAGCTGGAAAGGTCACCGTGACATAGATCACAAGAAAGTGAGTTGGAGAAGGGACACTGGAGGTCAAACCAGGGCTAACATACGCCAAGGGGTTATGACAAGTGAAGACACTCGCCAGTAAACCCATAAACTTCCAGGTTCCTGCTCTTCGTCAGTGGAAAGCAACCCATTTGATGTCTCTCTAATTCTCCGTCTAGTTTGGAATTTGTGGCTTAGTGACACAGCTGACACCTGATCTCTGTGTATCTTCTGTCTGGAATCTAGTCTGTTGCTTTCTTTGGGTTTATAATTGGGCTATTGGTGGTTGTTACATTACCCAATTATGTTAGTTTCTGTTCATTCTGTAGGGAAAATCCTTATCCCCCTATTTGTTCAGTGTTTAGTTTGACGTATGACTTTTTACAAGCAACCATATATGCATCCAGGTACAAAAGATTGTCTTATATATGCTGTTAGCCCCTGATTTCTTCCCTGTTTCATAGTGTATCTTCAGTAGCGAATAGAGAGGCCGTCATTGACATCTCACGTCTTTTAATTTCAGTTATTGGAAAATATACACTTAACCCAATTAAAGAACACTTGACTCCAAGCAAACCTCTGATCTGCTATTCAAGCGGTCCCTAGTGAAAGGAAGACAATGAAGGGGGGGAAAAGCGCATGGAAACTATAGCATGGAACCCACCACGATGAAAGTAAAACATAAGAAAAAAATTTCACATAAGCTATCCCAACAAAATTCAGAACAGAGGTAAAGAAACAATAGGAAAATATGTAACTCAAACAAACGCTAACAGATGTGCTCCCTTTGATAAGGAACCGGGCTTACCCGGACTGGAAGAGGTAGGAACATCTTTTTGCGAATTTGAGGCCATGAGTAGCTGTTAATCACAAAGAGGCGAAAACGAAATTGAATGTTAAATCCTCAAGCTGTCAACCGAAAAAACCCTTTGAAGTAGGGATTAATGAAACGATCTGAGCACAAGCAGATTGATGCCAAAAGCCAGATCGGGGCCTGAAGGGATCCCAGATTATGCAGCAACTAAAAGAATAGATTGAGAATTTTACCTAGCAAGAAAGAAGAAAGAAGGAACAGATATACAGATCTTGAGCCCACGGGTTGGGTAAGCTCCCGACGCACTTAACCGAGTACGGAGGGTTTCCAATCCACAGGCTCTGGCGGAAGCTTTCTTATTTCGAGATCTTGGAGCGACATAAAAACCCTATTCACCACTAAGCGGTGAGAATGGTACAAAAAACATAGACTTTAGTGGGCCACCTCAATCCTCATCTATGCAAATGAATGGCTCGTATATCTATCGTAATTGGGCTATATACCACACGCAATGACGCGTTGCGCCTGCCTGCATACTAACCGCCATTATTTTATTGGGTAAATTTTATCTATTTTTATTTATTTAAATTACATTCATTATTTACATATTCTTAACAAATATCATCAGTCTTTCTTAAAATTAAGTAACAAAGTAAATTGATAATTTTATTTTTATATTTAAATTATTTGTCTCCCTTTCTTTCTCCTCCCTCACACCCTTAATTCTTACATCTCCATATGATAATATTCTCTCTCTTTTCTTTTTTTCTCTTTTGTAGCCATCAGTAACCACTTTCTTCTCTCTTACAAAAGCCAACTTAGAAGATCAATATTGGTGATGATGGCGGTAATGGGGAATCTAACTATAAGTTATGTCCACTAGTAACCACTTTCTTCTCTCCAAATTGTATTTTTTTGATTTGGGTTGTTAATAGATTTTGTTTGATTTTTTTAATATAGATATATATATATATATATGAATGTAATAATACATATATATATCCATGTACATATGCATACACATACATATACTTATACCTATACCTATACCTATACATACACGTATATAATGATACATATACTCATGTATATAAACACACATTATATGTATATATGACATATATAAACAATAGAGAAAAAGTAGGCTAAGTTAGCTTGCATCGAGAGGAAGTGGAGGATTAACATACAGAAGTGGCAATAGATAACCAAGTAAGCTTACAAGGCATTGTTTAGGGGGGCTCCGATGGGTAGGGAAGTTAGAGATTGTGGCGATAAGGGTTTGTGGACAGTGGCTCGAAATGACAGCTGGCTGGGAATGAAGGTTCATTGGGATGGTTGGATGGACAATCGGGATGGGATAGAGGAGGCAATGTTGATGCAATCTCTATCTGGCAGTCAACCCACGCAGATCAAGGGCTCCATGAGCCGAGATTCCATGTCTCCGAATGCTCTATGATGTAGATCGCCTCATGGAATGTAGGGGAAACAATCAAGCCTCGAAGCAGTGGGAAGTCCAATCTCTCATTGCTCAACTTATGTTTTCTCTTTGTGGTGCTTTTTTAAACTTGAGTCCAAGAGGTTCACACTGGTGATATTTCTTGCTTGATCATGCCTTTTTGGGATTGGATGTTTAACTATCATGTTTGTGAGGGTCAGTGTATTTGGATCAATTATGATCCATCGATCCTTAATCTGGCCATGTTGAGTGGTTCTAATCAATTCCTTTATTTTTGAGTGTTGAGTTATCTTGTCCCTTCCTCTTTTTTCTTGTCATGTATATATGCTAGGAATGAAGAGATAAAGAGAGATTGAGGTCTTCCCTAAGGAATGTGGGCTTGTTTATTTTTGATGACTCGTGGCTCTTTATGGGTAATTTTAATGTTTATCGTCATGTCTTTGAGATTCGAGGGGGTAACACCTCTATTATATGAGGCATGCACATATTCCAATGTTTTTGCTTTGATGTTTCCCTCTAGGATTTGGTGTATAGTGGTTCAACCCTAACATGAAGTAATAAAAGGTAAGGGGAGGATTGCATTTTTCGGAAGTTGAATAGAGCCCAGGTTAATGATGATTAGCTCTCTTGCTATCATAAAAGCAAGGCTTCTTTCCTACAACTGGGAATCTCCAACCAGAGTCCTATTGTAGTGAGTTTATCTGATAATCGTAGGTCTAATGAGGGCCCTTTTCCACTTCCTTAATCGCCTAGCAGACCATCTTTTGTTTCTTAACAAAGTAACTGCTAACTAGGCTATGAGAGTTAGAGGAGTTCCCATGTTTAAGCTTGCGCGAAGGCTCAAGGCAGTTAAGAGCATCATAAAGCTTCTTAGTAGCTCTCGAGGCCATGTTTCAAATAGAGTCATGGATCTTTGGAGTAAATTAATCAGCGTGCAACAAGATATCTTGGTTAACCTGCAAGACTTGGAATTAAGCTAAGATTATATGGCCACTTTGGCACAAGAATCTAACTTTTTTCTCCTCCCAGCGTAGGTCGATGGTTTGCAGAAGAAGACTAGTGTACTCATTTCTTCTTCTAAACTATGATGGCCCGTCGGAACAATCAACATATCCTCAGTCTTTAGAGGTAGGATAGGTCTGTGGCAGATTCCAAGAAGGTAGTTGCGGATGTCCTGGTTTCATATTTCTAACATCTCATCAGGAACATCGCTTATTTGTCTTCATTGTGCTCTAAAGATGTGGCCCCCTTTGTGGAGAGGCATCTCTCTCAAGATCAATGAGTGGGGCTCACTGCAAAGGTAACCCTTGAGAAAGTTAAGGGCGCCCTATTTAGTATGGGTGATGATAAAGCCCCTAGGCTTAATAGCTTTATTGTTAAATTCTTTAGGTAGGCTTGGCAGTAATGAGGCCAGATGTGGAAGAGGTAATCTGCAGTTTCTTCTCCATAGGTCGTCTTTTAAGGGAGGTGAATGGGACCATTATTAGTCTCATTCCCAAAGTTCCTTATCCTGAATCACCGAGTTAGTTTAAACTCGTCTCTTATTGTAATGTCCTATATAAGATCATTACGAAGATCTTGGCTAACTAGCTCAGGTCAGTGCTCTCTAGTTTGGTGGATGAGTCTCAAGCAGCTTTTGAGCTGCATAGATTGATTGGTGATAATGTTTTGTTGGCATAGGAGTTGGTCTTTTAATATCATCTCCATAGGGGCCTTTATTAATGTGCAATGAAGGTGGACCTTGCTAAACCCTATGACTTTGTGGAATGAGATTTTCTCCTTATGGTTCTTTATCTTATGAATTTATCTCCGAAGTTTTGTAGCTAGGCTCAGGAATGCATCATGACTCCCTGTTACTCTATTAAGGTTAACGGCTAGTTGTATGGCTTTTTTCTTGATGGTCATGACCTGAGGTAGGGGGACCCTTTATCTCTTTATCTTTTTGTGTTAGTTATGTAGGTCTTGCATGGCATTTTGAGCCATCATACGTAGTCTCCTAATTTCTAGTTCCACTAGAAATGTGAGAAGACTTGCATAGGTAATGCTCATGTTTGCAGATGATTTACTTTTGTTCTCTCATGCATACCCCTCCTCAATAAGCATTTTGATGTCTTGCTTGGATAAGTTCTCTTCCGTGGTAGACTTGTGTGTTAACCTGTCAAAGAGCGATTGTTTTGTCTCTTGTAGGGATGAGGCCCTGAAAGAGGAGATTTTCACTGCATCGGGATTTCGGATGGGCTCTTTGCCCATGAGATACTTGAGGGTTCCACTATTGTCCACCAAGCTATCATATGTGGATTGTTAGCTTATTATTGATAAGTTGAAGAATAAGATTTGCTTGTGACAAAGTTGATTGCTTTCTTTTGAGGGGAGAGGGGCTCCAGCTTGCACACTCATTCACTTACACTAGGCCTCAGTATTCATTTTGCCAAAACGAGTTACGGTGGAGCTAGAGCAATCACTACGTAATTTCATTTGGAATGGTAATAAAGTCAACTCCCACAAAGCAAAAGTAGCTTGGATTGAAGTTTGTTACCCAAATGAGTAGGGAGGTTTGGGTCTTAAACCTCTGTTCATCTCGAAACAAGCCCTTATTGCCAAGTTGATTTGGCGCATGCTCTCGAATGAGAGTGAATCGCTTTGGGTTAAGTGGGTTTACACCTATCATGTGAAGGATAGGTTTTTCTGGTTGCTTCCAGTGTCATATGCTTACCCTTGGTACTGGAGAAAGTTGTTTTCTCTTTGGAGTTTGGTGATGTCTTGTTTTGGGTGAAAGATTGGGGATAGTCATAGTGTCATCCTTTAGCATGATCAGTAGCATTCCCTTGGGGTGCTCATTAATCGTTTTTCCCGCCGTTTTCCCCAACAATTAGGCATTGCTAGTATTGCAAAAGTTTTATATATTATTTTTTATGGTTCTTGGGTCAGGCCTAAGACCTCTTCATCTTTAAACTTCATTTGGGACCATATGCCTAGCCTCCATTAGATTAGACGTCATGATGAACTTCATTGGCTTCATGTCTCGAATAGGGTTTTTCTCTATCTGGTTTGCCTTGGAAAGCCTTATGGTACAGCGACCCTACATTATATGGTATCGATTGGTTTGGTCCTAATATGGTATTTCCACTCATGTGTTTATATTTTGGTTGGTGGTTTGGGAACATTTGTTTACACTTGATCATATTAACTTGTATTTGTCTTTCCCAAATAGATTTTTCCTTTGTAAAGAGGCAGTGGAGAGACACAGCCACATGTTTTTTGACTGCTCCTACTCTTGTTAGGCATTGACATTTTTCTATAGATCGAAGAAATTCATATGGCTCTGGTGTCAATAGGAGGAGACCGGTATAACTTAGGGAGTAGCCAGATAGATGATATGTGTCCACGCCATACAAGGCATGTAATTGTGAGCTAGTTGGGCTTAGTCAAGTTAGTTGCAATCAAATAAATTAACGTTATGATTATTTCCATGTCTCCTTGATTATTTCATTTAGTTGGCTAATGATAAGAACCATTATTTTATTATTGGTTATGTTCTTAATTTCTAGCTGTAATCTTTCCAGTGGAGTCTATATAAGAGTTGCAGCAAGCCAATAATAAAGGCATTGAGCATTCAACAGTCTTCTTAATCTCTTTCTCCTTCTTTTATCTCTATATCCCCTTCTTTCTCTGTATCATTAGTATCAGAGCTAGGTTTGAATATGGAGATCCTTAACAAAAGCAACGCTAAATTCCACAATGAAGTGGCTAAGATTCTCACTCAACATGAGTTGAGTTTTGATGTCTTAACCAACAACTACAACCAGTTAAATTCCATCCTTCAAACTATCCTCACTGAATTACAAGCCCTCTGCATCAAACTTCTCACCCACTTTCCTAATCTAGAGGCGAACCCTTTTGCTCATGGGGAAACCTCCCACACCCCTATAATATCGCAAACCCAGAACTCTCCTCGCACCTCACATGACCGTTGCCAACCCAACCTCAAGTTGTTTTCCCCTACCTTTGGGGGCAATGACCTTATAGGGTGGATTTACAAAGCACAACAATACTTTGAGTTTAAGGACATTGCTTGCCATTAATGGGTTCAATTAGCCTCATTCCATTTGAAGGGGATAGCATTACAGTGGCATCGGTGGTTCACTAAGTTCAAATGACCCTTAACCTAGGCAGAATTCATTAAGACTGTACTCTATCGATTTGGCCCCGCTAATTATGAAGATCCCTTAGAATCCCTCTAAAGACTCAAGTAGACGACCACGGTACAATTATATCAAGAAGCCTTTGAAAAATTATCTCATCGTGTTGATAACTTCCCTAAAAATTACTTGATCGGGTGCTTCATTACTGGACTTTGAGATGATATCCGATTGGATGTGAAAGTCAAGCAGCCCAAGACTCTTGTTAACACCATAGGCTTGGCACGCCTGATCAAGGAATGAAACACTTTGCAAAGAAAAGTTAACAACAACTACCACCTTTCACAACCCATTACCAACCCATAAAATAATTCTACCTCATCAGTTGGCCTCATTGGTCCACCACCAAGTTAGAAATTATCACCTCAACTCAATTCCATTCCCATCCGATAATTAATAGGTCAAGAGGCTAAGGAGAGAATGTAGAAGGGACTATGTTATTATTGTGATGAGAGGTACACCCCAGGGCACAAGTGCCAGTAACCATAGCTCTTTATGATTGAGGTTGTTCTCTTGAGCCCGAGCCAGACAACGACAACAATGAGGTTGAACTAGGATCATTAGAGCCTTTTCCTGAAATTTCCTTCCATGCTATGTCTGGCACCATTCACCCATAAACCATTCGAGTCATTAGAAAGCTTAAAAATCGAGAAGTGATTGTCCTCATAGATGAGGGGAGTACCCACAACTTCATCGATCAAGCCATTGCTTCTAAGTTTGGATTACCAATTATTTGTGACAAGTCCTTTAAGATGATAATAGTTAATGAGGAGCAAATTGAATGCACAGTGAGGTGTCTTAGTCTCACCTTGGTTATCCAGGACTATCCCAAAAAGGTTGATTTGTACATACTTCAGGTGGCTGCTTATCAAGTTATCTTAGGAGTGTAGTGGCTAGAAACATTAGGTCTGGTAGAAATAAATTACCGACAATTGGCCATGATTTTTCAACATAACGGACTACTACATACATTCCAAGGGTTGAGTAGGTCAAGCCTGGAACCTTTGGAGCCCAAAGAGCTACTATAACTTACTAACCTTGGTTATTTCTTACAATTTGTGCCAACTGAAAGCACTAAAGCAAGGCCAACATAAGACCCACAACTTGTAGAGTTGCGCAGTCTTCTTGAAGAATTTTCATCAATGTTCGCTCCACCAACAGGACTACCACCTCAACAACCACATGATCACCAGATTCCACTCAAAGAAAATCAGGAACCTATTAGTGTGCATCTCTTCCGTTACCTATATTACCAGAAAGTAGAGATTGAAGCCATGGTGAAAGAATTCTTGGAGTTAGGTATCATTCGATTGAGCACTACCCCCTTCTCCTCTCTAATATTGCTTGTAAAGAAAACTGATGAGACATGACGATTTTATGTTGATTATCAAGTCTTAAATAGAGCCACCATCAAGGACAAATACCCCATACTAATGATAGATGAGTTGCTAGATTAGTTATTTGGTGCCAAGTATTTTTCTAATTTAAATCTCTGGTCTGTGTACCATCAGATACAAGTATGAGAAGAGGATATTCACAAACCTGCATTTAAGACTATGAAAGGCACTACGAATTCATGGTCATGCCCTTCGGATTTACAAACGCACCCTCTACCTTTCAGAATCTAATGAATGATATATTATAGCCTTGCTTAAGGAAATTTGTACTAGTCTTTTTTGATGATATACTCAATTACAACAAAACATATGAGGAACATTTACAACACCTAAGGTCGGTATTGACAATTTTATCCAGTAATCATTTTGTAGCTAAACAATCAAAATGCATATTTGGAGTTCTACAAGTGGACTATTTAGGGCATTTTATTTCATTTGAATGAGTGGTTGTTGACCCTGTGAAGGTAGAGGCAGTCCAACATTGGTCAAAACTGACCAGTGTTAAGAAAGTCAAAGGATTCTTGGGTTTAGCCAGGTATTACCAAAAATTCATCAACGAATTTGGAAGCATAGTTGCACCCCTAACTTGTCTAACTTCCAAGGAAGGTTTCAATTATATTAAAGAAGTAGAGATAATTTTTAATCAACTTAAGCAGGCTCTCACTTCATCACTAATATTGTGGCTCCCTAACTTTGCACAACAATTTATCATTGAGTGCGATGCTTGTTGTATCGGCATTGGGGTTATCTTATCCCAACAAAATCTACCAATTACCTTCTTTATTGAAGCCCTTAAAAGTACTATATTGGCCTTATCCAGCTATGATAATGAGATGTTACCTATTCTAAAAGCAATCTATAAATGGCGACCATATCTCCTAGGTAGACCTTTTATTGGTCGTATTGATTAGCGAAGTTTGAAGTATCTGCTTGAACAGAGAATCACCACACCAACTCAAATTTGCTGGCTTCTAAAACTATTGGGTTATGACTATGAGATTTAGTACAAAAAAAGGTAGAATACTTAGGATCTGATGCATTGTCATGCATGACAGAATTGCAATTTCTTTACCAAAGGTAGATTGGTGGGCCATTGCACAACAGGAAGCAACCACGAATCCTTTCTTTACCAAACTCAATTCTGCTTCAACACCTTACCCATGATGTTTTTGAAAAGGGATGGAGGGTGGTTAAAAAAAATAAAGGGTATTACTTAGTCCTAACTTAGCTCTAATTCCAAGAGTCCTAAAAGATAACCATTCTTCTCTAATTGGAGGACATTTTGGATTTCATAAAACTCTCCTCTGCATTCGCACGAATTTTGTGTGGCTTGGTATGAGTTCGGTTGTAAAAAATTTCATCAAGGAATGCGATATTTGTCAACAATGCAAGACAGAATATCTACAACCAGCGGGGTTACTTCAACCCTTGTCAGTTCCGAAAAAGATTTCATGGATTTCATTGAAGGCTTACCTTGTTCGTAAGACTACAACATCATTATAGTCATGGTGGATCATTCGAGCAAATATGCCCATTTTGTCCCGCTCATGCATCCTTATACAACACTCTTAGTGGCAAAAGCATTTCTTAATCAAGTGGTATGTCTCCATGGGGTGTCAATATCAATAGTGAGCAACTACGACAAGGTGTTTGTAAGTGCATTCTGGCAAAATTTGTTTCAATTACAAGGAACTACACTATGCATGAGTTCCAATTGTCTTCCCCAATTTGATGGTCAAACGGAATTCATTAACCCAACCTTGGAGAAGTACCTACATTGCTTTTGTCACGATCAACCACAGAAGTGGATAGATTGGCTTGCATGGGCCAAATTTAGCTACAACACTATTGTTCACTCTACCACAAAAATTTCTCCATTTGAAGTAGTCTACGATGTGCCACCTCCTAAATTAATCTCTTATATTCCAAGCACCACTAAGGTTCAAGCAATAGATGACAATATTCGCAATCGAGAAGAAATTTTTGTTGAGTTAAGGCATAATTTGGAGTTAGCTCAAAATCGCATGAACGTCCAAGTTGATAATTATTGCCGAGAGGTAAACTTCAATATGGGTGATTATGTATACCTTCAATTGCAATTGTATCAACAACAATCTGTAGCTTTCTGTCTTTCACTCAAATTATCACCTAGATATTTTCATATGTACTAGAGTTACCAATTGGGTCTCAAATCCATGATGTTTTTCATGTTAGCCTTTTCAAGCAGCAAATTAGTCCCTTGCTAGTAAGTACTCAACTTCCTCTAGTTACGGAAGATTCTGCCATCCTTCCTCAACCCGAATCCATTTTAGATAAAGGCATTGTTTAGAACGAAGGTTATCATCCCAAAGAAGAGGTGCTCGTTAAGTGGGTCAAGGCTCCAATTGAATATGGTGACATCTTCTTCATAACTATCCTAACTTTCATCCTTGTGGACAAGGATTTTCTTGAGGGGATAGAGATGTTATGTGTCCATGCCATGCAAAGCATGCAATTGTGAGCTAGTTGGCTTAGTCAAGATAGTTGCAGTTAAATAAATTAACATTATGATTGTTTCCATGTTTCCTTGATTATTGCATTTAGTTGGCTGATGATAATAACCATTATTTTATTGTTGGTCATGTTCCTGATTTGTAGCTGTAATTTCTTTAGTAGAGTCTATATAAGAGTTGTAGTAAATGAATAATAAAGGTATTAAGCATTCAACAAAGTCTTCCCAATCTTTTTTTGTCTTTTATCCTTGTATCCCTTTCTTTCTTCGTATCAATAGAGTGGGAAAAGTCCTTGACAAGTGGCAAACAGGCTGGTTCTACATCCATTGGTGTACTTTATTTAGAGAAAGTGCAACAACAAATGCTTTCGTGATCAGAAAATGTCTACTTCTCAGTTGGTGCACCAAGTTTAGTTTGTCGTGTGGGCTCATCTGGCTATTATCTCCTTTCTGCCATCCCTTTAGAGTTGTGTTCTATGGCACTTCTATAGGTTACCAGACGATCAGTCCTCCTTTCTCCTTTAAGTTGATCTTCCTTGCTTCAAGGAGATTGTTGTTGCTTTTTCATTATTAGTCAAGATTCATGATGATTGCCTCATGTGCTCATATGCATGTTGATGAGATATTATGGTCCTTTATCGCCCGCTTCGTCCAATTCTCATGCAGTGATGTTCCTTACTAGTGCCCACTTCCTAGGCCTTATCATTTTTTGATATTTTGTTAAAGAAGCCTTTGGATTATTGTATATATTTTGTATCTATGTTTTTTTATCTTTTGGTTCACGGGTCTTCTTAGTGTGTTCCTTTTGGTTCTTGATGTGTTCTAGGGTATGCCTTTAGTTATTGTTGTAAATGCTTTGACATGTTTTTCTATTTTATAAATTTCTTATTTACAAAAAAAACACATATAAATGAATATACATATAGATATATTTAGATATAAATGAATACACAAATATACATTGTATCTGCAAACGTATATAACTTGTATGTGTGTATATATCTATAAACACATGTATATTTATACAATATATGTGTTTTTATACGTATATATGTATGTACACATATGACATACCTATATCTATATACATACATGTATATGTACAAAAATATATATGTTTGTATACAAATGTATGTTGATGTATGTATGTATACATATATATGCATACATGTGTATATATTTATGTATATATGTACATATATATTTATACCTATACATATACATTTATATTTATACATATGGATATATACAAATTCTAAATATATATATGTAAGTAATATTACCTATATATACATATAAAAATTGTATATGAGATATATGTGTATATATGTAAGCAAATGTAATATGTATATGTTTCATGTATACATATATATGTATAGATATATATTGCATATGCATATAGATATGATGTATATATAGCTATAAACACATACTTAATATATATTCATATATATATATATACAGAGAGAGATATATATGTATTATTTACTTATATGTACATATATATATGTATCTATACATATATAATGTATATATATCTATGTAAACACACATTTATACATATGAATATATATACTTATCTATATATCTATGAATGTTATATTATATTTATACATATATATGTCTACATATATAAATATACAGATATAGTTAGATATATATTTATATGCATATACACATATTTACAATGTATATGCATGCGTATATAACTTGTATGTGTATGTATATATCTATAAACACGTGTATATTTATACATATATGTTTGTATACATTTATATGTACACACAAGTAACTATACCTATACATATTTATATACTCAAACATATATGTTTACATATAAATGTATACAACTGTTTGTATTTATATAAACATATATGTATATATGTTTATGTACATATATAGATGTACACATACATATATATATATATATATATTGATAGGTATGGATATGTACACAGATATCTAGATATATATATATGTAAGTAATAATACCTATATATACATATATATATCTATGCATATAGATATATCTATTTATATATGTATATGCATATATACATATAAAAATTGTATATGCTTACATATATGAGATATGTGTATATATATCCGTATAAATACTGATACCAATATAGATATATATTGTATATGCATACATATATGACCTATATATAGTCGTTATTCTTGCTTGGATACAACAATGAAGTTAATTGGAAACGTCGTCGTCAAACCGCTTGAATCTACAAAAATAAGAAAATAATTAGAGGGCACATGGAAGTCCTTATGCAAACATTTCGATACTTAAGTTAGACACTAAATATGATGAAAGAAACTGTATCGAAACTAGAATAAGAGACATCGTACTTTTTCATAAATGAGTGTTTACTTATTTATAGAGGAATATGGAATAATCTTTATAGTGTAACAGAATTAGGATTTTTGTAGATAACGTTTATCTTAATTAATCCTAATCTGACTGAGATTAGATTTGTTATATCTATTTTTTTATAGATGATGTTTATCTTGATATTCTGAAATCATTTCAGAGTTAGAATTCTTTATGGATAATAGATTATCTTTTCGGAGAAATTTTCGGAGGTTGAAGTTATCTTGTTTATGCGTTTATGTGGGACCGCCCCGCATATGAAAAATTTATGCCTTTCAGCCTAAACTATCGTTTTGGGCTCTTGGGCTTTTGAGGAGTGATGTGTGATTTATGTACAATTAATTCAGTTAAGTATACCCTAGTCAAATATGCATATAATGATAAAATGAATGTCGATCCCACAAGGATTAGATCACAATACCACAACAATTCTAATTAGCCAAAGTTGAACTAATTAATTAATTGAATAAATAAAAGAAAAAATAAATGAAAAACTAAATTCTTTATGACATAAAATAATTAATGAATGCACTAGCGTTTAGATTTCATTTAATCTAGGTTATGTGATTATCTATTCAATCCGATTCAAAACTAAAAATACCTTTATAGTCTTTTATAATTATTTGAATGTGATGGTAGATTTTTCTCAATTAATTAATAAACTTTCTCAAGTCATATTAATCTTTTATTAATTCAATTTCACCATCAAATTTTTTAACAAATGTCAAAAGAATAAATAAGCATTAAGTTCTTTAGAAATCTCTAATTTCAGAAAGGGATTTAACTCACTAAGCTTTCTCGATTCTCATACATGAGCTAATTATCTCTCGATATCATAGTCAAGCATGTGATTTATATTGTCTATGGATTTAATTTATAACAATCTTTTAGCAAGTCATGCATAAATTATTAAATCATTTAAAAGTAGTCAATCTTTTAAAATATTAAACACAACAATAAAGATTTCTCATGCAAATAATAATCGAGTTTTGAATCAAACTAAACAAATAATCACATAATCCCAAAATTAAAATTCATCCAAATCTTAGCTAAAATAATTTAGCTAGATATTATTAAAATAAAAATAAAACAGAAATTAAATGGGGAAAATAAACTTCCTATCCAGATTTGAAATAGATCTGGGTTAGACGGATTGCTACTTTAATACATAATATGTATATATGCTATGCATGCAACTGCTTTCTCCAATCTTCAATCCTTTCTGTGCGCCTCCAATTTCCTCAATTGCCTTCACTTTGCGTCGCATAGCCCTTTAATTCCTTTCCCCCTCCTTCCATTCCATGTTCTAACTTTACATATTATAATAATATATGCACACATCCATGCCCTTGTCACGTGTATTCGAGGTGAGTCTTGTACATCTACTGACCCTTGAACATCTTAATAGACTTCAACATCCACATGTGTTTAGGGCGAGTCCTTCGTCCGTCGATGCAAGCGACCCCCAAACATCTTAACGGTCTTCTTGAAACAACTTTTGTCTCGGCTCCCCAATTTCATGTGCATATACTTACTGGAATTGTGGGCAACGTCTACAATTAGAAAGAATATCAATATCTTGTTTCGCGATTTGGGATATTGCCTATGTCCATTATTCGAAAGAATATAAATATTTTATTTTCGCGGTTTGGTATAGCGTCTACATTCGTAATTAGATAGAGTATTTTATTTTTGCAGTTCGGCATAGCGTCTATGCCCGCAATTAAAGAACACCCATATTTTATTTTTGTGATTTGACATAATGCCTACATCCGCAATTAAAAAGAATATCCATATTATATATATATATTTTAACCCAAATCTGTTCTAGGTCTGCACCTTTAGCGATCTAGATCCGTTCCTTCAGCAACTCAAATCCAATTATGCCTGCTTCAATCTTTGGTTTGTCTAATACACCACATAATTATTGCATCAACTTCCTCTGGGATCTGGAATAAGATATGATTTAGTGATCTACTTGATTCATTATGCACTTTCCTTTCCTTATTATATTTGGCGATAGTTTCAATTTTTCCTCTTTGAGTGCTTTGCCTCTTTCCTCGGTCTCAGTGATGATGGCTAAGGCTTTGGCGATGATGATGATAACAATGCAGAGATAGATAGGTTCTCACCATTTCCTTATATGATTAGATGGATTTTATGATAATGATCCACCCAAATCTCTATCCTCATTTGCCGTCGTCCATTCAAATACGCTTTATCACACTCTTCTGATTTACAAGCATGTAACCATGGGACCTGCCATTGCTGCTTGTGCTCCCTCTTGCTTGGAGCAGCGTGCTGTGTTTGTCGTAGAAGGCATTGACTAAAAATTGATCGTTGGAAGGGCCGTTACCGTAGCTTGTTATTGTCCGTCATCATCGTTTACTTAGATACTTTGTCGTTGTCGCTGCTAGTCGTGTTCACCATCGACCGCCACTACCGTCTCTTAGTCTATTTCGTTGTGGCCTCTAATTTTTTCCTTTTTTTTTCTCCATCAATCTGCGATCGTCATCATTTCTATATTTCCTCTTTTTTCTAGTTAATCTCCATTGTCGTCTCATGGGAGTTTTTGCGGACGATTTCCTAGGGCTCCTTATAAGGCATCCAAGCCAAACACACACACACACACACACACACACACATATACATGTTAATGGGAGAAAGAAGCAGTGCATGCATGTTGCCACCGCACATGGCTTTTGCTTGGGGTCAAGCACATTGCCTCTGCCTCTTGATCTTCCAAGGCCATTGCCTCGCGAATCACTGTCGTCCTTCGTGTAAAGATCTAGAAAAAAATAATAATAATAAATAATAATAATAGTAATAATAACTCAATTCTAAAATAATAATATATATATAAAATCAAAATTAAATAGAAAATATAAAAAGAAAATGGGAGGCGTGTGGGTAGCCCCCTCTCGAAATCATCTCTCTCTCTCTCTCTCTCTCAGATCTTGGTGGTTCTTGCGATCTGACCGTTTGATCGCCTATCCGACTTCATTTTCGCGGTTTAAGAGTCCCCGATCTACAAGGAGGTAAGTGTTTTGGTATGTTTTTTTGTTGGTTTTGCCGTTGTTTCACGAGATGTATATATATAGGCGTGGTTGGGTTTTTGGCTAGTTGTTTAAACTCAGATCTACGGAGATCTGACGGTTGGATTTGCTTGGTTTTGGGATATGTTGGTCAGAATACTTGAGGGTGTCGGATGGCGGTCTCAGATTGCCGAAAATTGCCAGCCATGGTGGCCAGCGGTGACTAGCAGTGAGTTTTATTTTTTGGCAAAAAATTTAACCTTAGGTCTATGAAAATCTAGCCGTCTGATCTTTGTCATTTTTGGGTATGTTGGTCGCGTGGGTGCTGCGCACCTTGTGGTAGCCTCCAATAGTTGAAAAAATGGTCGACGATCGGCGGTGGCCAGAATTTGTCCCTATGTTGGAAAAAAATTAATTTCTAGTTCTGTTAAGATCTAACTGTTTGATGGCTTTGATTTTGAGATATGTCGATGTTCATGGTGAGGGCTTCGATTCAATATGCTGGTCGGCCATATTTCACAGGCCGACAGCAGCAGAATGTGGGGAAGAAAGAAAAAGAAAAGAAAAGAAAAGAAAATAGGGCTTTTGGGGTTTGAGCAGGTCGAGTAAGGTTTTGGGCTTAGGATGGCGGGGCCCGATTAGGTTATAGAATGGCCCAATGTGTTGGGCATGGTTTGACCCAGTTGTGGCAGCCCTTGGGTTGGCCCACTTAACTTGTTTTCCCTTCTTGTCGCTTGTCCATGAACCTAGGATAACTTGGTTAGGTTGGTCCTACTCAAGATATCGATGTCAGTCTAATTTGGGTTCTCCTTAGGTCTCTTGGAATTGGTGACGTGACTGGTGAGTCACTTTGTTGATTAGAGTTCTAAGGATGAAGCCCTATTAGATGACTTGAGGTCGAGTAAGACTGACCCCGAGTGCAATCTAGGCTAGCCTATGATGATGACTTGGGTTTATCCCGAATCCTGATTTCTGATGGATTCATTTTATTCTGAGGCTTGCACATTGCAAATCATTCTTTTAAGCCATTTATTAAATCACTAATTAATTAATTATTATGTTTTTAAAAATTTTCCAATTGAGTTATAAATATAAATATATATGTATTTTAAAAAAAGAAAAACTTTAAAAATATTATCTATATTAAAAGAAATCTAGCTTATGGGTGAATATAAAAACATATATATATATATATTATTCTTATTGCAGCCTATAAGTAGGTGTGTAGTTCCACTATACACTTACGTGCAACATGCAAGGCGAACAATGATGACGTAGTCGATGGCTAAGCTTGATGAATTTCATGTCGCCAAATTCAAATATTGTGCGGGCCAAGGTATAAAATAACCGATTCAAGGTGTTAGACAATGGTTAGGATTTTCGGTAATTTTTATTACGTCACTACTTTTATAACCCAAATGTGACCACCCCATTCTATTTATTGTAGGCTTGGATTCCTAGGATTTTGCTCAATCTTCTCCTCAGGCTCGGACTTGAGTCATCATTTCCCAAACAAGTAGACAGGATATGTTATGTTTACCTTATTTTGTGCACGTATATACTGTTCCATGCATAACTTATACATGATTTTTATATGCAAATCATAGAAAAATACTTTTAAATATTTCTAAAATGCATGAAATATTTTCATCCTACTAAGAGAGACATAAGCAGAAAGATACCCTAACTAATTCTTGTTTTTGAGTATGTGAAATATTGAATGATATGGTGCATTTTGGGCACCACATGAAATGAGAAATGGTTATGACTTGTGTATTAAATATGGTATCATTTGCATTATTATTAGAGAACTAACTAGTAGATTCCCTGGTGACTCACAGTAGGAAAAGGTCATGGTACTGTGAGGCTTGGTATGCCAAGGCCATGAGAGACACGGATAGTATGTTTCAGTACTGCTATCACGTGGGCTATTATGGTATTATAGTGTGATGATGATGTATGTGCTAGTATATGTACTTGTGTGCATGTGTGTGTAGGTGCTAGGCCTGTTTCTACTAGTGTGTCCTCAGATTCAGTGCATGCATCACATATAAAAAGTATAGGAGAATTAGGTGGTTAGGTGAGCAACTTATGGGGGTTGTCTCTAAGCACCTATTTTTCCTACACTACGTTTTCCTTTGAATCTTAAATTATGTAAACTTATGATACATATACTCGTTGTTCATCTTACTATTATGTTATCGTACCCATGATGTTCACCTTAGCATTTTTATTGCATACTCTCCTCGTGGACATGGCATACCTTATACTCTCAAGTCCACAAGACTCACTATTTTTTTAAAAAATATTTTTAGGAGATTCTTCTTTTGAATACTGGTCTAGCAGATCTTCTGATATGATATCAGACCTCTTTTGATTCCTAATTTAATATAGAATGTTCTCTAGAGACACATACGTACTATTGAGTCTGTTCTTTTGTACTTTATTTTTATGGTACACAATTATGCCAAAAGTCTGAGATATGGGATTGCATATGTATTTATGACAGTAGGATGATGGAAATTCATTTTTTTTTGTAGCTGTTGTATATGAGATATTGAAATATTTTTGTGGAAAGTTAATATAGTATTTTATTTCATGTCTCTATATTTTGTTAGTAGAATTAATGTTTTTAGCAAATCGAGCTAAAAAAGAGGCTTACTAATCCACGGTGGGGTCGCTGAGCCTAGGGATTAGTGCCGGTCATGACTTATTAGAAATCGGGTCGTGACACTTCGTTAACCCACTGCCCCTACAATGCCGCTTCCGCTCGTTCGCGGCCCTTGCTTTTCACCAATTGCTTTCGCCGCGACTATGGTCGCTGACGGCTTGTCCTTTTGTCATTGCTATTGATGTTGCCCCTTGCTTACACTGTGGTTATGCTCACGATTGCCATTCTCTGGCATTGGTCTTCCTCTTCGGCCGCCATGGCTATTGTTAGCTTCGCTCCCATCACTTCTGCAGCTACCGACGGTCCTCCACGATAGTGTTCTACCACTGTCGTTTTGGGCTTCCACGACTACTGCTTAGCCTTACGTTGCCATCATCGATGGCTTCCGATGGTCGTCGTCTTTGTTGTCGTCGGTCTTAGTCTTCCCGTCGCGTTCACCACTTGCTGCAACCATTGTCTAGCTCCACCATGATGGCATGTGGGTTTGCTTTTTTTTTTTTCCAGCAAGAAGCTTCCCAAAAGTTTCCCTTTTAATTATAATATAATATGTACATATATATATATGATTCTGACATATTTAACCTCAGCTTCCACCATTATTTTTATTTTTACATAAAATAATAATTGATAAATAAAACGATGACAGGTGCAGAAATATTAAGCAAAACAACATATCATTAATAAGATTATCACATACGTGTAATTCCTTCTTTTCCAATTGATTTGATTTGGCTTATTGTGGCTTGAAATCGTGTAAGAGCCGTTGTTGTATTTTTAGGCTTTTTAGATGATTCTCATAGATGGTGCCAATTGTTATAGTATTAATAGGCTTTTTGGACATTTTCCACAAACGACGTCAATTGTTGTTACGTGGATACAATAATAAATTTAGTTAACTAGAAATATCGTCGTCAAACCGTTTGAATCTACAAAAAATAAGAAAACAATCAAAGGGTACAGGGAGGTCCTCGCGCAAACACTCCGATGCTTAAATTAGACACTTAATATGATAAAAGAAACTGTATTGAAACTAGTATCAAAGACATCGTACATTTTCAGAAATGAGTGCTTACTTATTTATAGTGGAATATGGAATAATCTTTAGTATAACAGAATTAAGATTCTTGTAGATAACGCTTATCTTGATTAATCATAGTCTGACTAAGACTAGATTTGTTATATTCATCTTTTATAGATGATGTTTATCTTAATATTTTGAAATTATTTCAGAATTAGAATTCTTTATAGATAATTGATTTTGTTCCTGGAGAAATTTTTAGATGTCGTAGTTATCTTGTTTGTGCGTTTGTGTGGGACTCCCCTCCATATGGGAAATTTATGCCTTTCAGTCTAAAATATCGTTTTGGGCTCTTAGGTTTTGATATGCCTTTATTTATGACACAACAACTGTAAACACATATTTATACGTATGTATATGCATATATAGATACATATGTATGTAATAATAAATATATATATGTATACTTGTAAATATGTATATACATATATACATACATATAACTATATACACATACATATATATACATAAATGTGTTTATATGTATATAGATATATGCATATATATTTGTGTACACATACATATGTATGAATATATATTAATGTATATACATATACATATATATACATATCCATACAAATAGATATTACATATAAACACATATATGACGTGTATGTGTATATATACCTATAAACATATACTTATACATATATATATATATATTGTATATGCATACATATATAACTTGTATGTGTATATATATCTATAAACACACGTATGTTTACACGTATATATGTGTATATACATACACATACCAATACCTAAAATTGTATAGATATATATCATAGTATACAAATGTATATAGATGTATATATAGGGGCATATATATAGATGTGTGTATATTTTTGTATATATGAATATATACATATACATACTTATACCTATACATATATATTTATATGTATGGATATATATATATATATACAGAGATCTAGATATATATATGTATTTAAAAATACTTATATGTTCATATATATCTTCATATAGATATATATGCTTACACATATATACATATAAAAATTTAATATGCTTA
The DNA here is from genome assembly GCA_036245055.1 of Diospyros kaki. Classification (NCBI taxonomy): domain Eukaryota; kingdom Viridiplantae; phylum Streptophyta; class Magnoliopsida; order Ericales; family Ebenaceae; genus Diospyros; species Diospyros kaki. Next base: position 42,105,728 of record BSEG01000012.1, read on the forward strand.
TGTATATGAGATATACGTGTATATATATTTGTAAACACAAATATATTTATATCTATGTATATACATGTATTATGTATACATATAGATATATCGATATATATTGCATACGCATATACATATGATGCATATATAGCTATAAACACATAACTATATGTATATATATGCATATATAGATACGGAAAATTCTAGTCCCAGCCACCATTTTTGCTCTTCGTAGCCTACTCCAAAGTCAATTTTTATTTTTGCTGTTTATAGCCACCATAATTACTCTTTATAACCATTAATTTTCAAATATATCCTCTTTCACACAGCTACAACCATCCCCATACACGTTCCTCAAACAAAACCCTAACAACTTGAATAACCGACTAGTGTTTGCGAAGAAGAAGAACTTCGGTCTGCAAAATTAAGTACGCGTTAAATCTCTCGCGTGTTGATCTTGTGTTGCAATCATCGCTCCAAGCTGGTGCGATAATGGCGGCATTTCCATTGCTGGTAGCCGCCACCATTGCGACCTTTGTCAGCCGCGATGGTGGCAACCACGATTCGGCCACCACCATCGCGGCCTTTGTTAGCCGCGATGGTGGCGACCACGATTCGGCCACCATCGCGGCTTGACAGCGGCCATGATGTCACCATAATCATCGGGGTTAGGGGGTTCGACAAACCCTTGAATCCCGAGATTTAATAATTTATTTATTTATTTTAGTTTTGGGCCTTTTAAATTTTTAATAAATTTAATATAAATTTTTATAATTTTTTTTGTAAAAAATATCATTGGTTTCTTATTCTTGTCACACATATATTTGTTATTTTCCATATTAATTATATTTTTACACTTCACGTTTTTAATAAATCCAATTGTTGTTAATCTTATTATATACAATTTTATTTGTCATCTTTTCTTTTTCATGCATTTAGACATCTAATATAACATTCTCATATCAATTAAATTAATTTTGTAATAGATTATTATTATTTTAAAAATTTAAAATTATTAACCAATATATTTTATGTATTTTTTAAATTACTAATATAGTACATTCATTTATAGGTATGACACATACTCGAGGGGGAGGAGTAGAGGGAGAGCACCCATCTTTATCTTGTCAGTGTCTGATAACTTCCACAAGGAGGAGAATGGTAGAGGGTCATGATGGTCGGCCTGTAACTGATACATCCATCCTAGAGTCAGTGATGCACATTTCTGAGCAGCTAGGTACTTTGGACTCATCATCTCCTAATGTTCTAGAGAAGCCATCTACTAGTGCTCCAGAGCGATCGCTAGGAGACGATATTATTGAACTATTTTTGGGAGACCCTAAAGATCTATCAATCTTAAAGAGTTTTAAAATCATATTGTTGTTAGCATATGGGTTGGATAGGTAAGTTTCATTAAAAAATAGATTATGAAAATAATTTTACATTTAAATTAGTTATTATAATTTTATTAATTATTTATTTAATTTTTGTAACAGGAAAGAGATGTATTGAAGTGCAATAGCCATGGGCAAAGAATTCTTGATTGGCCATTGGCAAATCAGCAATGTATTTGTGATGTTATTATAAGATCTCGATTGGCACCTTTGATAGAATGCACGTATCGATTTACGAATCTTACAGTCGTATCAACCTTTTTAGAGAGATGACAGCTAGAGACTAACACATTTCATCTACCATTTGGTGAGATGACAATCATGCTAGATGACATTGCTACTATTCTGAAGATACCAGTTGCTAGCAACCCTGTATTAGTCCCCTATTTGACAGGTAATGAAGCTCGTGACTTACTATGTCGTTTACTTGGGGTCTCAATAGTAAAAGCAGCATGATAGATAGTGAAGACCTGGGGACTGTATGTGAAATTAGATTGACTGAGAAGAAAGTTTATGAACGTACTAGATTCAGCTCAGGATGAAGAGATCTACAATGCCAGTAGGGCGTATTTTTTATTTTTATTAGGTTGTGCATTATTTGTAGATAAGAGTGGTACCATGATTTTGGTTTCCTATCTTGCATTGTTGGAAGACTTAAGTGTATCTGGTACGTATGCATGGGGGGCTACTTGTTTGGCATATTTATATAGGCAGCTGGGTATCGCGAGCAGAAGAGATGTCAAGGGAATTTGTGGATATTTGACATTACTTCAGGTAATCATTTAAATTTCATTTTTCTATGCATATTTTTGACATCTTTTAACATATCTTAACAATTATTCACATTAAATGTACACAGGCATGGATATATGAACATTTTCTATTAACTAGAAGTAAACATAACTCAACATATATTGACGAGTTGCATAGGGCTCACCGTTGGCTTCCTATTCATGAGTATGATTCTATGCAATCTTTGCTAGAGCAACTTGATGACTTAACTACAGATCAGGTAACTTTTTCGCACAACATATTTTGCAACTTAATATAGCCTGTCATTGAAATTCTAAAACATGTGTAGCTCATATGGACACCATATGAGAGGCATCGTGCATAACACCCACTACATGAGATTGCATTCTTCTCCGAATGTCTTAAGTGTGGAAACATGATTGAGCCATATCATCTGGAGGGGGTTCTGCGATAATTTGGGTATGTGCAGAATATACCTCCACCTCCATTATCCCCTGTTGAAGCCAAGCGGGGTACAGTTACAACATATAAGGTAATTTATGATTTTATCAATGATAGTTGGACTCGCTGGGGATTTTCATTTATTGCCAGCACACTGATAGGGTGGACGTGCCCAAGTGCCATGGGAGTACAACAAAGACTACTTGACATGGTATCAACGCATTATGCATCGAGTCATATAAAACCCATTCAAATAGATCCGGGTTTGATAGAGGTGATCAAGATAGAGTCACCATGGTTGATGTGGTAAGATTAATTTTGTAAATGTAATTTTTTTAATATATTATTTTTAAGTTTTGATATTTAAAATAATTGTGTCTTGTAGCGCATCAGGGTAGCACTGTCTCCTTTTAGTCACATCATATCAGGTGGATCCACTTAGGAGGTAGATGCGTGGAGACGGGAATGTCTCCAGGTATATGGTATTCTATCCACTTTTAGTGGGTCTCATGCAACATCATCGTCCTATGGAGTGTCTTCAAGTGTGGTTTGACCACAGACGGTGGTTACATCACCTCCAACACTAATTATAAATCTACCACCTACAAGTTATCATCCAGCCCCAGGCCCTTGTCAAGGGACAAGAAAAAGGAATGATAGACAATAAATTTTTGTTATAATCTGAGACGTTAATATATTTGGTGCATATATAGTAATATATTTGATGTACTTATATTTGATATATATCGTTGCTGTCAGACTATTTCTTCTTTATGTATATATATTATTGGACTAAATTATAAATATAGTATAATATATATAAATATATATTAACTCAAGAGAAACTATAACATTCATCAATATAATCAACAAAAAAACACAAATTTATAAACTTTAATCATGGGTCAGTTAAATCAAATACATCATGTGTTAGATAAGTTTGTGAGCGGAAGATCTACAAAACAAGATATTAGTGCAATATAATCGACAAAACAAAATACGAAAATATACACAGTATATAAAGGCTTAGATATGGGCAACAAATCACCACTTAGGTAACTCTAAGAATAAGGCCACCAAACCCCAATGAAACCCAGCCCCAAACCAATCAATTGTCTTGCTTTCTCTAAATCGAAACCATGGCTAACATAAGCACGGGCTAATATAAGTAATAGGCTGGGTTCTCCATCTCTTGAGCAAATGGGCTCAGGCCCATTCCTCCTCTAAAGAGATAATAAATGGGCTTATGGCCTGACTTCAAATTGGGCTGCCAATAAGTGGTGATATGGGTTAATGCTTCAATCAGGGGTTGAAGCCTATGAAGATTACACTTGCTCGAAACATCATCATTGCCTTGGGCCTTATTCGGAAACACAACCTAAGAATCATGTGTCAGATAAGTCAAAAAGTTCCTATGTTGCCACATCTTTATCAATTAGAGATAAAAATGCCTGAATTCTGGATATGTACGGCGTTTCCCAATCAAGTGCATTATCACATCAAAATCTGTATCAGTTCTATGCGACGAAAGGAATTGGTGAGCTTGGCTTAAGGAATACCTGACAAATGACATGAAACAAAAATATAAATAACAAATGTATGAATACATAACTATATAAACAAATAAATATCAAAACAAGTAAGAATACCTGCACAAAATGACAGTCATTCACAAATCCTATAGTAATCATCCTGTGATGTACTGTTAGAGGAGGGATCGATCTGAGTGGAAGATATGTAAGACATTGAATCCGTGACAAATGCACCAAGACGACATTATATTTTGAAGCAATTAAATGGCCCATGTCAGGTAAAGTCATCTAATGCTCACACGATGCAATGTCATCAAACAAATACAATATATGTAATAACTCATCCATAAGTATGTTTGACCCATATAATTGTGTATACTTCGCATGAAAACATTGCAACTCTCTTATCAGACTGAAACGAATATCTCTCCAATTGTGCTCACTCAAACTAAGTAACCTTGCTATCTCACGAAATCCACAATGTCCATCTGATTCTACATTAACAATACTATGCACAAAAGATTATATTTGTGGTGGGAAACAAGCATGTATCCCTTCAGTTGGTCGGTGTTTCTCTTGGATATTTGTGTTGTTAGGGATGTACTATCTTAACCAGATTGAACTATTTCAAAGAAGGACGGGTCACGTTTGGTGAATGTATCAACCTGAATTTTCTTCTTCAATGTTGGCTTACCCTTCGTCCTAACTTTATCTGGATTAACTATTTCTCTCAACTTTTGCTTTAATACTAGCTTCACTGGCTCCGATTTTGAATTAAACATTTTATATATACTCTCAATCTCTGGTTCAATGCTTACTTGGGATCACACACCATCATAAGCTAACTATACTACCTGCAATCTTGTCTAATGAGGATGTACAATTGACAAAGGAATTGGTCGTCCTTGTACTATGAACTCTACAATTTCATGTGCACAAGGTAAACCATATGTGCTTCTGATCACACATCCACATGAAATCATGTCTATCCCATTCTTATGAGGCAGTTGCGATTGCATTAGCACCATATTTAATGCACTTCTCGATATAACACCTCATAATTCTCTAAAAATTGTTGGCTTGAAGTTATGTTGCATCAACGTTAAGTTTTTTTCAAACGATCCCTTAAATCTCTATATGTTGCAACTCAATAAGAGTGTTAATAATTGTCAATGATGACTCTAAGTCACCTTGAGAAGATCCAAGATGTCTCTTTAGCTTTGCATGTGCACTCTCAACCCTATTCGTTGTAACATTACCAAAATGCATTATTCTATTTGTCCATGCTGTAACAAATTTTTCCTTATAATCATTCAACCATGTCTTTCTCACATAATTAAGTGCGCCATCATATGCATGGTACTCAAGTGTTAACCCATACAGACGACGTTCATACTTATCCTCAGTCGACACAAAAAAAATGAGGTTCCAACTTAACATAAATTTCTCCCATGTCTCATTTCTATCAAATAACTTCTTACATTTGGTGAGCACATTTTTTGATATATGCTACCTACACAATAAGGTGCTCATGGTTGTAAACACTTTCTATATTGCATTCATCAATCTCAATTCTCGATTGATTACAATTACTCTTGGAAACGTATTAGGAGTTATTAGAGTCTTTAATTCTCCATTGGCCATGTGTAGTTATCCTCATATTCATGATCCATAAATGCGAATGCAATAGAAAAAGTTAGCTCAGTTGACGTCATAGCAATGATCTTTAGTAGTGGATACTTATATCTATTAGTTTTTAATGTACAATCCATTATTAACACATGTGAAAATATTTTAAATAACTCTATAGCCATCAGATGAGCCCAAAATAAATCTGTGATACAATATGATAATCTATCATTTCTATGCCACTCCACATAATTACAATCTTTCAATTTTTTAATCAACTGTTGTATTTGTGATCGACCACCTTTATCCATGACTCTATATCTTTGCCGTGCATTATATATAGTTTTGATGGTACTCACATTTTTTTCATCTTCTGCCTTTAAGGTCATCAAAATATTTTTAGGTTTCACAAGATTGTTAGACATTGTTATCATAATTTCTTTCTCTTTCTCTGTAAGTTGGCCATCATATGAATGACCCTCAAGTTGGGCTGTTGGTAGATGGTTGTGCAATCCATTTACAACCTTCAACATCCAGTGTTCATTTAAAAATTGAACACCAAGTAACTCAAATAGAGAACCACACTTTTTAGAACCTATCGCCCTACGTTTTGTTTCTCCTATTACCTCATCTCTTTTTTTTTTAATGGTTTATACTTTCCACTCCATTCACAAGTAAGACGAACTCTAGGTTTTCTTCGTGTACCCCCAGATTCAAAACTCTTTATCACAATAACCATTCCATTTTCTTTCCCAACTGTCTTAGCCCATTCAATAAGTGCTTCCCTATTGCTGAAAATCTCATTACTAACAAAAGTTTGACTAGCATCAAACAACAAAGCATTCCCATTCTCTAAATTCTCTAAATTTTGATGATCGAATCCCTATTATCAAAATAGAAATAAGATATATAAATTAAAAATTTAAAAATAACAAGATATTAACAAAACATAAATCAGATATATAAATTAAAAAATTAAAAATAATAAGATATAAATAAAACAGAATGAAGACATATATATAAATGTAAAAAATTTAAAACAATTGCGAGACCCAAATGAAATAACGGGTCGGGAAACCCGAGGGTTCTCGACCCAACCTGACCCCTCACAATCGGGGAACCCAAGGGTTCTCGACTGGGAGGGGTCAGGGAACTTGAGCTTCCTTGACCCTTCCCAATTGGGGAGCCCCAGGTTCCCTGATCACGAACTTGCGTGGTCAGGGACCCTCGGGTACCCCGATTGGAAGCGATCGGGAAAACCTTGGGTTCCTCGACTCCAACCCCATGGTCAGATTCTGCCCATTTCGACAGAGTCTACTAATTTTGGTTCCCAGAATTTTCTCATGAAGTAGTTAATGGCATCGGTAACAAATCCAATATTACAAAAAAAATGACTTACTAGAACATCGATGTGTTGTTGTCGCCGTTCATTGTCGTCCATGAGCTGCTGCTCATTGTCATCTTCTCCATAAAACTCTTCCCATCTCATGATTTTTTTTATATAGTCATGCATTGTGTATAGAGAAAAGTAAAAGAGCAAAAAGAGAATGAGCAGAAAGAGAAGATAATGGTTGTAAATGATCCAAAAAATTTGCAAAAATTCACTGTAAGTGATCGGAGATTGGGCTGTGAATAGTAAATAAGGAAGGAGAAAAAGTGGTTGCATAAGGGTAATTAAAGCTTTTTAATGCAGGGTAGTTGAGGAATATTAATGTGGGTTGTAAAGAGTATTTTTGTGTGCGGCGGATAGAATTTCCTTATAGATACATGTGTATGTGATAATACATGTACAAATGTATATGTGTGTTTATATATATATATACATGTACATATCCATACAATTAGATATGACATATAGATATATATCTTATATGCATACATATTTGACGTATATATGTATATATAGCCTAGTGGCAGAGCAAAAAATTTTTAAATGGGTGGGCAAAAATAAAAATAGTAAAAAAATATTTGAAATTACATAATACTAAAAAAAATATCTGTAAATTACTATATTTATTCTTGATGCTTTTTTATATTTTGATAACGTCGCTTAATGACATCATTATCAATTTCATTAAATATATTATTTTCAATATACACAACTAAACTGTCATTCAACCATTGATCTCTAGTTCGATTACACAATCGGGTCTTGACAAACTTTATGGTAGAAAATACTCTTTCTATTGTGCAGTAGCAACAAGAAAAATTAATACTAGTGTCACAAGTATATAAACTAATGGATACAGATCATTTTTCTTCATCACTACCAACTTCTATGCAAGATCGCTAAGCCCTGTAATCCTTCTTCGTCACAAGTATATGTAGTTTCAAGGATCATTCAAATTGCAATTCTAAAATTATTAAAAATACTCCAAAAATTAGTCCCTAAATGCTTTAAAAAAATTCCAAAAAACTAGTCCATAAATCCTTCAAGATAACACCAAAATTCAATTGCTAAATCTTTCAAAAAAACCTCGAAAATTCAATCCCTAAATTCTTCCAAAAAAGCCTTAACCTTAAAACCTTTAATCCTTTAAAAAAACACCTTGAAATTCATTTCTAAATCTCTTCAAGACATCCAAAATAGAAAAAAAAGATGCTAAAGAAAGAGAAAACACTATCGTTGACCAGCGTCCGATAGCCAATTTTGCTCGATCAACTATGGTGGAAGAGATGGAAACTGAAGACTTTTGAATATCTAGAATCGGATCCTTCTACTCAATCCTCACCTACACAAACCATGTTTGCCGTTGGCGACTTGGCCTTGTGTGAGGCCAATCCTTGCATCTTCAATTGCTGCGACTTGGCCTTATGTAGGGCTTGGTTTGCTACTTCCAATTCCAATCCTCATCTCTCCAAATTTTCCTCCCAAATTTTCCTTAATTTTTTGTCTTATTTATTAATTTTTTTTAATAATTAATTTTTAATTAATTAAAAGTTTTTGAGAATTTCAGCGTCCACCCTTGGCTAACTATAAACACATACTTATACACATATATATATATTCATATATAGATAAATATTTATTGTTTATGTATACGTATATATACATATATCTATCCATATATATATGAATAAATACCTATACATATACATATAATGTATAGATATATATGTATGTAATACTATATTTATACATATTGTTGTTGTAAAAAATACAACAATTAAATTTTATGATGTGGGACCAACTGTTATAAGCACTTGATCTTGGTGTCTAGTGAGATAAGGTTGTTGTAAGAAAGTTAGCCTAAAGGATTTTGCCACAAGGATGTTCACCTCAAGGGTTTTCGCGGCAAGAATGTTCACCTTAAGGATATTTGCCTCAAGGATATCCGCCTTAAGGATCTCACCGCAAGGATGTTCGCCTCAAGGGTCTTGCTTCAAGGATATCCGCCTTAAGGATCTCACCGTAAGGGTCTCGCCTCAAGGATGTTCGCCTTAAGGATCTCGCCGCAAGGATATTCGCCTCAAGGATCTCGCCTCAAGGATGTTTGCCTCAAGGATCTTACCACAAGGATCTTGTCTCAAGGATATTTGTCTCAATGACCTCGCTGCAAAGATCTCTCCTCTAGGATGTTGCCCTGTTGAGACTTGAAAATGGGTTAGAAGGCTCGCGGGAATCCTTACTTGCGATAACCCTCTAATGCCCAAGTTAGTATCGAATGAAGATAGTGGCTTGCAAAAACAGTAAAGACATAATCAATGTGTCAAAATTTTATCGAATTCAGAAGTCCTTTTCGTTGTGTTATAGGTCGGTATTTATAAGGCACGATTCTCAAGGATGCTCGGTGTTGACACATGTCGCTTGTTGAGCGGGAGCCTTGGTCTCGTTGGGATGAGGCTTTTACCTCAAGGTCCATGGCACCGCAGGGACAATTGGTCGAGACAAGTCCGTTGCCACAAGGACCGCCACGCATGAGGTACTTGGCCGCAAGCCTAGACTGCCACAAGTTCATTGCCAGAAGCCCCTCTACTGCGAGCCATGTTGCATTGAGGCCCCTTGCAGTAAGGTTTTTGCTGTGAGGCCTTTTGCAGTGAGGGTCATCACTATGAGGGCCCTTGCCACAAGGCTTCCGAAAAGGCCTTCATTGTAAGCCCCTTTGTAGCAAGGCCTTTGTCGGGCCTTACGGCAAGGCCTTTGTCGCAAGGCCTATTTTTGCACAGCTTAGAGCACACTATCGCGAGCCTTAATTTTATTTTACTTTACAAATCCTTATTTTTCTCCCTCTCAATTCTAGTGGTACAATAATTGCCCCCCCACTTTTCTTTTTTTCTTTTAGGTAAAATGGAAGAGTATGAAAATTTCAGCTGAATAGGGGGGTACCACAGAGGCACATTGCCGCTATGTCAATTTTTACTCCCAGGGTAATTTCTTCCTCTCCCATTGGGCTTCTAACACTCTCCCATAAATTCCACTTATCTTAGTAATTCACTGTGCTTTTACCCCAGACATAGAGTCTTTCTGCTACAAGGAATCATCCAAGTATTCTTCGCCACAGGACTTTTCTTTTGTGTTGCCTCAAGACTTTTACAGTTAGTACTTGCCATGAGGGTTCCTCTTCATCTTTTTTTCTTTACCACTAGGTTTTTTCTTAGCGTCAATGACTTGCTGTGAGCTTCTTGCCTTCATTTTTGCATTTCGAGGCCTTTGCCGCAAGCACCTTGGTTGCATGCTATGTGCCTTTATCCTCCCTGCCTAGCTTCGCGTACTCTGCCGCGAGCTTTTTCCATTAGCTCCCTACACTCTTGCTGTTAGCCTTCTTTTCCTTGAGTTTTTTGCTGCTAGCCCCTTACAACGAGCTTTTTTCCACTAGCCTCCTTGCGACAAGCTTTTTGCCGTAAGCTTTCCTATCGCTAGCTTCTGTGTTTTTTCTCTTTATTCTTTTTTTCCTTTCTTCTTTGAGAAACATGTCTTTTTAGTGACAAACTTTTGGGGTTATCCATTCCTTCTTCCAAGTCTTGTACCTTTCTTTTTACCTTCCAGTGATCATGACATCTAGGGGTGTATATTTTTGTACTCAGGATCTCGAGGGACACGTCTTTCGATTTCTTATGGGTAAGCGTTCTACCTTAACAGTCGACGTGGTTTCTCAATTGGTTAGCAACTATCATATTCCCTCATCTTATTATGCTAGATTGCTTAAGCTAGGCAAATCCTGTGCCATTATTGTTTCAGAGGGGTGTATGGTGTTGGTCCCTTAGGGTATTGCTACTCAAGAAGGGGGTGAATTGAGTGATTAAAGTTTTTTTCCTTTTTAATAAATATTCTTGATTAATGATTTTATTTAAGAATATATATTTTATAAATATAATAAATTATGCTTGAGATAAATAATTAATGTAAGCCATAAGATATAACAAGAATAAATAGAATTAGGTATAAAATAATTTATAGTGGTTCGGTGTCTTCACACACACCTAGTCTACGCTCCCGAGGTCTGACCACCCTTGGGGTTCCATTAAATCAATTTCACTAAGGTTTTCATACTAGCTTACCTTGAAAACTAGATACACACCTAGAGTACAAGGGGTTCTAGGAAATTATTACACCAAGGTTTTCACCCTAACTTACCTTGGAAACTAGATTCACTTAGATTTTAACGGTTCTAGGATACCTATACAATCCACAATGATAATTTAAACGTTACAAATAATTTGTCTATACTTGGACACAAATAAGCAATTAAAAATAAATTAAAGAAGGCAAATGAAATATATATAAAGTAAATAAATTTGTAACCTCAAATGGAGAAATTCGGATTTATCGTAGGATACTTGAAGAACTTTTATTCTCTTGCCTTGTCCTTCTTCAGTGGATATGCAATAATACTTTGAGAGCCTCGAATTGCTTGGATGTCTCAAAAATGAGTTTGGGGGTATTTATAGGCTTTTCAAAAAATCACTATTCATAACGGTCCAATTACTATTCACAATGGTTAGCTTACTATTCACTGTTCATTATTCACTATTCACTATAGTATTTTCAAAAATTATATTTTTATATGAAATTTCTTATGCATATTAAAATTACTTAAAAAATAATTTTAATGGAAAATAATAATTTTGGTAATACATATACTATGCCTAAATATTTTATATATTAATAAAAAATAATTAGGTACAAAATATCATTTTTGTTAATCATCAAAACTTAAATGAAAATTAAATAGAGCAAGTTGGCTCAACATATGGTGGTTCACGAAATAAGTTTTTGCTTAGGATTTCGCCTTTCTTTCCACTCCTTTGGTGCTAAATTTCTTCGTCGAGGTGGTCTAGCTTCGGCCTAACTACATCTTAATGGCTGGGCTTAGTTGGTGGGTTTTTTCGTTTCATGCCAAGGGAGGGGGGCACTCCCCACCGTTAACCTTCTTTTCTGTTTTTATCACTTCTGACTAGGACAGTCCCGTTATCACTTGTATACACTTTATAGGGAGCGTGCCAAGGATTGTTTATTCGAGCGTATTCCACCCAGGGCATATTATTTTGATTCCTGTTGGTTCATCATGAATCCTCCACCGAGTAGATGGTACTCCTCTCAGGTTGGCATTTGGATGATAGAGTGGCTAAGTCGATTCTCTCCACATTCATTCCTGACCTCCAAGAGGAATATAAAGATGAGTGGCGCTGACTCTTACGTGGATGTCCAGTGAACCTCTTGGACCTTCTCTCTGAGGACTAGTTGAGGAAGGCTGGCTGGGTAGTCCATGCAGTAGAATCATCAAGCCACGAGGGTCCTTTAACGCTTCCTATGTGGCCCCCAGCTCCTCCAAAAATTAACGTCCTAGCTAAATGAGGGGTCGTCGCTCTGCAGGAGTAGTCTCCTCTTGAGGGTTCAGATCCTTTCAATTGCATTTTCCCTATTCCTTCTAGACTCCTAGGCCTTCCATTCCCTTTCGTGCTTTCTCTTTTCTTTTCTTTTTTTGTGTCCATTTTTTCTTGCAAATCCTGATTCATGGTTTTTTCTACTTTTTGTAAGCATGAGGCTGGTGATGTGGGCTTCACGCAAGATTACAGTTGAGGATGTGGCTCGAGATGGACCATTTCAATCGGCAACCTGCCTTCCTAAAAGCCTTCACGCCCCTTCATAAGCCCAAGTTGTCGAGGGTATGGGGGGACCGATGAGGTACGTCGACGTCAATGGATTGACACAGATCTGTCCACTTTCCAGCTTATCGTTGCTCTCATTGTCTCAAAACCCCCTAAAAGTACCCCATTAGCTTCTTCACTGGTTGCAAATCCCCTCGAGCCTTGTGGCTTTCCAGATAAAGGACTTCATTCAGTCCTTGAGTGGGGCCCACGATGGTGTGGGGTAAGTCAATCATCTTGATGCAACTCTTGGGGTTCCTAGTGTGTGAGAAGTTGAGGTTACTTCTTGTCTCATTCAAGAGGCCATCAAAATGGCCTATGCTACTGGTCGTGGGCAATTTCGCAAAGGTGTGGTCAACCCACAATGTTGTGAATGCCGAGTTTTACATATCGAGGAGAGGTTACGCCTTAGAGGTTTGGGCCCTAGATTTGCCTAGCTTCCTTCACCTATCAAGGGCACAATCAAACTCGGAGAGAGTCGATAGGCACGAGGTGAGGATTTCTCAGTGCGTCTAGGGGTCTTAGATATTGACACTATAAATATACCTAGTATCGGGGCATGTTTATTGTATTTCATCATTCTTCCTAGGGACGAAGATTGTTATTTTCAGAACCCCCCAGTTGACACGAATGATTTTGAGTGCCACTTGGCTATTGTAAGTCTCTTGTTTTAGTTTCAGGTCTATTGTTTCTTTGATACTCTTCTAAAAATTATTTGTTTGAATTTCCTTTTGGTAGGGTGCCCAGGGAGCTATGGTTGCTAACGCAATGAATCGAGCACGCCTTGCTCATGCGAAGGCAGAGATTTCCCAATAGATGGACAAAGTCTTGGAAATGAAAGGAGGCGAAGGCGGAGATTACCCAATGGATGGACAAGTCTTGGAAATGAAAGGAGGATGAGCAAGTGTGGAATATGAGGGTCCGACACTTGGAATTTGAGAGTTTAAACCTTCACACGTAGGTCGAGAGCCTTCAAACCCACCTCTAAGGCCTTACCACTAGATGCCAAGTGGTGGCTAAGCTTGGCGAAAGTAGGTGTTGAGAGATTAATGAGGTCATGAGAGAAGCTGTGAGGGAGTATCGGCTCTCCAATGATTACTTTCGACCAAAAGAGGCCTATGCTAATTGCTTCTTCAAGTTTGATTTTTACCTTGGCCACAACCTTCTAAAGTCCAAGCATCCTGGAGTGTCGTTTCCTGATATGGTTTTTTCGAAAACATCTTCACTTGTTGATCCTCTTGACTGCCTAAAATACGAGCCCGATTCATGCGACCCATATGAATATATAAAGGCTACCTTAGTAGATGACCTTGCCAATCTGTTCGGACCGTGGAGCCCTTACGTGCATGATCCGAAGGATTTCTTGGGGATTATCGAAGCTATTCAAGTGATCAAACATGGGTTGGATGAGCCTGAGGGTGCCCCCTTGAGTCCACTTCCCCTGGAGTTAGAGTGCCTTCCTTCTCGTGGGGATGATTAGGACGTGTATTACATTTCTTTTTGTTTCACTTTTAATCTTCTGAACTCTAGCTCTTTAAAATACCGTCATATGTTTTAGTGCAAGTTACTTGTGTTAATGATTTTTGAATCTTGGTTACGTAGGATGATAACTTTTGTTGGTTTTAGTATGGATGTTGGACTTTTGAGCCATTATCTTTATGTATGAAAATCCTGACTCTTTTATGCATTATACTTACACGCATGTTGTGATTGCCTCTCTTTTTTAATATCTTACATTCTGTTTGTTCGACTGAGTTGAATATGACTGTTATCCTTCTTTCTAGGTCAATCATTTAAGTACGAACATTTGACCTAGATGTTGTGGGGATATGATGCTTTAAATTTAGGCTTTCTTTAACCATTTATGTGGTTGGACATCTTCTGCTCCCCCTCATGGCCCATATTTAAGAACCATTTGTAGTGAGGAATTTAGGATGAGCGATGTGTCCTCGGCTTAATCGTGGAACTCGTGCTATGGTATTGGGTTATTTAGGTGCTCTAATTCGGGGGCGTCTCATCATCAAGCTTTCGTGAGACGTCTTGAGGGCAAACATGTAATTTTTTTGTGGAGTACTTTTGGGAGGGGTCTACCTTCCCCTTATGGGCTCGTCTGCCATAGGTAATCTAGGTTTGGCCCTAGGCCCGATACTAGATTCTTGTCTGGTATTCGAGTTTGTCGAGGAGGCCTAGGCACTAGATCAACCAAGGAGTTGGGTCTAGCTTGGGGGCATAGCACTAGACTCAATTGAGGGATCCAGGTGAGCCTGCAGGCATAGGTTTCGGAATACTCGAAGATCCTATGCAGGTCCAAGGTCATAGGCACCATATTATCTCTAGGTGACTAGACCCTTAGGGATAGAGTTACCACCTTTCATCATTTAATTAACCTTTTTTTTTCCACAAAGGGTCCAGTGGGGATCCCTGCCGGGCGTCTGAATTTTCCAGGAGACCTAGGCATTAGATCAGCTGAGGAGTCGGATCTAGCTTGGGGGCATAGCATTAGACTCAATCAAGGGATCCGTGTGAGCCTACGGGCATTGGCATCGGAGCATCCAGTGATCTTGGGGTAGGCTGCCATGCACTAGCTCCTGCGTCCTTCATGTCCGTCTTTCTGGGTTAGTTTACCTTAAGGAATCTAGGTTTGGCCCACTACCTGGTCCGAGATTCCTACCGGGTGTCCGAGTTTGCCGGGAGGCCTTAGCGCCAGATCAAACAAGGAGTTAGGTCTAGCCAAAATGCATAGCACCGAACTCAAACGAGGGGTCTGGGTGAGCCTACGGAAATAGGTATTGGATCATTCGGCGATCTTGGGCCAATCAGAGGTCATCAGCACTAGATCACGATGGGATGACTTAACTCCGATGAGCAAAATCATGTCAGAATTGTCATATGGTCGCACCACCTCTTTCAACGCCTTCCTAGGGCTAATCTACCTCAGGGCATCAACGTTTGGCCAAGGGTCTGGCGTGGGATTCTTGCCAAACATCCGAGTTTGTAGGGAGGCCGAGGCGCCAGATCAACCAAGGAGTTGGGTCTAGCCAAAAGGCATAGCACCAGACTCAAATGAGGGATTCGGGTGAGCCTGCGAGCATAGGCATCACATCTTTTGGTGATCCTTGGCCAGTTCATGGTCATCGACATCAAATTGCCCCTAGGTGACTTGACCTTCAGGGAGGGGCTAGAGTTCATGACTGATAAAGCCGAGAAGTACCTCTTGAGTTGCATGGTGTTCCAAGTTTTGCCCATGATCTCACCTTGTAGCGTCTGTAGTGTGCATGCATTGGGCCCCAACATCTTTTGGATTCTGTAGGGCCCTTTCCAATTCAGCATGAGTTTCCCTTCTTCTCTGAGAGTATTGGTGATGGTTGTCTTTCCAAGTACCAAATCTTCTTCTTTGAGTTTATGAGGACGAACCCTTTTGTTGTAATAGTTAGAGACTCTCCTTTGATAAGCTACCAACTGTACCGCTACTTTTTCTCTTAATTCATCCAATAGGTCCAAATTCTCCCTTAGATGATTTGAATTATTCTCCTCCCTAAAGGCCATGACCCGAGGTGAGTTAAGATCCACTTTCATAGGGATAAGAGCATCTGTCCCATACACCAAGCTGAAAAGTGTCTCCTTAGTGGGTACTCGACTAGTCGTGCGATATGCCCACAAGATGTTAGGGAGTTCATCGGCCCATCTACCTTTTTCTTTCTCTAATCGTGTCTTTAGCCCATGCAGAATGGTCTTTTTGCTTTCTTCGGCTTGTCCATTTGCTTGTGGGTACGCCATGGACACCATTCTCAAACTAATCCCTCATCGATGATAAAAAGCTCTGAATGCATCTGAGTCAAACTGTGTTCCATGATCTGTGTTAAGTACATAGGGCACATTAAAATGACAAATAATATCCTTCCATACCATACCATCCCCTCCATTTTCTTTTTAGTTATGGTTGCCAAAGGTTTAGCTTCCACCAACTTCATGAAATAATCCGTAGCTACCAACAAAAAATTCCTTTGTGCAAATGCCTCCAGGAATGGCCCCAGTATGTCTAGACCCCATTGTACGAACGGTAGTGGTTGGACTATTGGTTGGATGAGGGCAGGGGGCCTCATCATCAGAGGAGCATGTTTTTGGCACTTGTCATAGGTCTGAACTTTCCTGGCAACATTTTGCCTCACTATAGGCTAAAAGAAATCAGCTCGTAAGATCTTCCTAGCCAACGCTAGGGGTGTGCATTCGGTTATAATTGAACCGAATCGAACTGCCCAATTTTAACTAACCAAACTGAACCGACCTTAAGCATATAACCGAACCGAACCGAATACCTACACTAATCGAATTAACCGAAATTGAACTAACGGATTCTGAATTTGAGCTAACTGAACTGAAAACCTACCCAAAAAATCAAACCGAACCTACACAAAAAATGACCTAACCAAAACCGAATGGCAAATAATTAACATTCATTATTTCAACCTTATTTGTAGGAAAATAATAGCAACCAAGTACAACAATGTGAAAAATGAAAAGAAAATTCAGAATCAGAATAAGACTTGATTACCTTTATTCCAAATATGAAAACAACAATGTGTGACATCGAAGATTGAATGACAGAAAATGAAGCAAAACATGATACAAATTGAGTAAATCAACAAGAAAGAGAACTGGATAAACTGGTGTTTTGAGAATGAGCAATGATATAAAAACACAAATTCTACCCCAAGAGGACTTAGAGGAGGACTAACCGATTGACATCAATTCCACCCATTAAGTTAATAAGAAATGTAGGGATCATCACAATAGTCCCCAATGCTAAGATATAGTGTTGTAAACACATAACAATTGCCTCTCCTATTGAAATTCGTGAACAAACTTGAATCTAAAAAAAATTAACAAGTGAACAAACTAAATTTGAAACAAGTTAGGGTTAGGGTTTCAAAATCACTCACTCTAGGCCTCTTGAGAGAGAAGGGATGAAGAGGCGACAACGAAGGGAAGACAGCTGACCGCGAAGGCGAGGTAAGGGTTAGCCGGTTAGGGTTCGGTTTGCTTTCACCTTGGACGGGTGGGGGGTGACTCTCGAGCTATTTGGCGCAAAGGGGCTAGGTGTTGGGGGGAGAAGCCGGTGACGTGGGCGTTTGGGTTCGATGGCAACAATGTGGTTCGATTTACTCTCACCTTCGATAGTTAGGGGGTGACTCTTGAGCTATCTAGTGTAGATAAGCTGGGTGTTCGGAGGGGAGAAGCTAACGACAAGGGCGTTTGGGTTTGCTGGAATGGCGAGGTAAGGGTTAACCGGTTAGGGACCTAGGGTTCGATGTTGTCGCCTTGGACATGTGGGGGAGGAGGGCGACTCTCAGGCTATCGGGTGTGTAAGGGCTAAACAATGAACTTGGGTTGGGGGGCTAGGCCGCGGGGGTTTGTGTTGGGGCTAAGAATGGGTTAGCAGTTCTGTTGTTTTGATGTAGATAATCAAACCGAATTGACTATCCAATTTTTGGCTAAATGAGTAACCAAAACCGAATCAACTATTAAGGCTAATCGAACCGAACCAATCGAATCAGTAGATTCGATTTAGTTAAATCAGTTTATCCGAATTTTTGCACACCCCTAGCCAACGCCCTTCCCTCGAGGTGTTCACCACAGTCACCCTCGTGCACTTCTTCCAAGGCTTGAAGTGCTTCCTTAAGCCCTAGAGATTACAGTAGTGGAATGGAGTACCCCTTCTTGTACAGTTCCTGGCCGATTACTGTGAAATGAGCCACATTAGTTTTTAATTTCATTGCTTCTATAGGGGGTTTCTGGAAGTTCTTGATCGAGCAGATACTTTAGTATCAGATTTCTCCAACCTTTGGTCCCTATAACACCATGCACTGCGACTTCTTCCCATTTTTCACCTACACCGGGCTGTTGGTGGACTTCCATGTGAATTAGGCGTCTGGGAGTGTCTTGGGTAAAGGCTAATTTTGATAGTGTGTCCTCGTGCTGATTGAAGGACCTGTTAATCTGAATTAGTTCAAAATGCTTAAACCTGTGGGTGAGTTCTTTCACCTTCTGCAGATAGTGGGCCAACATTGGCTCCCTCACCTCATAGCTCCTTGAAATTGTTATACCATCAACTGAGAATTGCTATGGACTGCCAAGCTATTTACTTTCAATTTCTCTGCCAATTTCATTTAATCCAATAAAGCCTTATACTCTGTTGTGTTGTTTGAAATGGGGAAGGTGAAGCGGAGGGAGTACTTTAAGATCTCATTTTTTGGGAAAATCAACACTATCCTTGCCTCGCACCCTTTAGCATTTAATGCCCCATCGACAAACAACATCCACTCTTTACCGCAGGCTTCTTCCATCGGTGGCAAGTGAGTACATTCCACTATAAAGTCTACCAATGCATGTCCTTTTATTTCCTTTCTAGGCTCGAAACTGATATTGTACTCATTGAGTTCAATGGCCCATTTGGTTAGCCTCCCCAAGCATTCAAGCTTCTGTAGGATCTGCCTTAATAGTTGATCTATCAATACAGTTACAGTGTGGGCCTAAAAATAGGGTCTTAATTTCCTCGCTGCAATCACCAATGCCAGAGCTACCTTTTTAGCATAGGGGTATCGTGACTCTGCCCTCTACAATATATTGCTCACATAATAAACCAGCCTGTTAGCCTGTTCCACTTACCTGACAAGGACTGCACTCACAGCTTGATGGCTAACTCCCAAATATAGGCATAGCTTTTCTCCGGCTTCCAATCGCTTTAATAGGGGAATCTCCTTTAGGTACTTCTTTAATTCTTGAAAGGCTTTCTCACACTCAGTAGTCCATTGAAAATTCTTGCCCCCCTTTAAGGCCTTGAAGAAGAAGAGGCTACGCTCGACAAATTTCAAGAGGAACCTGCCTAGAGCTGCTAGGTGACTTATCGACCTCTGAACTTTCTTTACTGAGGAAAGGGATTGCATATCGATTACCTCTTGCACCTTTTCTGGGTTAGCCTCTGTAACACCCCGCTTTTCTGAGCGTTAAATAACTTAGGAATTTCGGAAATATTTTTTTTTTTTTAAACCATCTCCCGACAATCCCGTTTTACCTTCTCAACTCACTAAATAAGAATCAATAAGCTAAGACAGGTAATCATCATAAATGCGGAAGCTTAAAATCGAAACCTGATATGGTACATAATCAATTTCACTTTATAACCGTATAAGAATTCGTACCATACATTAACATCATCTCCTCAATATTGAAATACATAAATACATGGAGATTCCATAATGTTCTAACAAGACTAATCATCAATAAAGCATCAGTCAAAACATATCCGAGTCAGCTTACTGAATCCATCAGCTACGCCATCACGTGCCGTCTCATCTCAACCTGATCCTTGCCTAAGCTGCAAGTCTAAACTGGAACGTTGAATGTTCCAGGGGCATAACCCATTAGAAGATGAATCTTCTAGTGAGGGTCCAAAACATATATACGAATGCATGATGACATAACATGAACAACATTTGCCCTTAGTGTAACTTCCCTGGCTCGCAAGCCCGGCTAGGAATCCTAGGCGAATCCCAAACTTCTGTGGGATAGGCCTAACGTTATTCCCTCAACACCCTTGGGGAATTACGGCTACACTTTTGGGGGCGACATCCCATTCCCGTGCACATATATCAATATGACAATAATATCATGCTATGTAATTTTCACGTCTTTCAATGTAATATGATAAAATAAACATTATATTCATAAATAGCATGCACATAAACAGTCACATCATAATTATAAGTCCTTGTGAGAAAACCACTCACTAAATCATACTTAGAATAGAACAACTCACCTTTTTGAGATAAACTTGTATTTTCTTGAAAAGCGTGCATCGCCTCGATATGCGTGCCCAACCTCGATTCTCGTGCCCACTCTCAAAAGTTGTACCAATCATATCATCTCGATAACCTCAATCATAAAAATGATATTTTATCACTAAATATCTCAAAACTCCATTTATTTCATTTTTTCTTCATTTTTTTCTATTTTTCCTTCTAAAAATCCCAATATATACCATCGAGACTATTTTCTCAAATCCAACTCCACAACAATTCATAATATACTATGAATTTTATAGAAAAATACTGGACTTACCCGGATGGTGCGTTTTCATGCAAAACGAGGCTCTTTGGTGCTAGAATCGAGACACCGAGAACTCCAAATGAAAATATTTTTTTACAGGACCTAGATCTCGATTTTATAGGAATTTAGCAATTTTTTTCATAATTTTTGGAGCTCGGACGCGCCCTCACTCGCCCATACAAGTTACTCCACGCGCCTCCAGTCGCGGGCCCCAGCTGGCGCGTGTCCCACACGCGCCGGTCGTCTTCTTCCTCCAGATTCCGGCCAGCACGCAACGCCTCTGGTTTAATGGCCATATCTCCTTCATCCGACCTCCGATTGACCCCCCGTTTGAACCTATGGCTTCGTCTTTTCGCCCTCTACAAGATGACACCAAAAAAAATCCCACAAATGGAGCCATTTTCGGACTGCTCAAGTACGTTTTCCGGTGAAACTCATTTTTCCGATGAGCCGTCGGATCTCACTCATCTCTCAACAAAAATGACTCAAATTGTACAGAAATGAAGCTTAGGATATGGGCAACAAAAACCCCTTATCCACTGCTCTCAATTTTCGCCCAAACTCTCGGATCTGAGAGTTTAATTTTTCACTTCATTCGGCCAATTCAAAAACCTCTATTTATAGGCGATTTCGGCCCCATAAATGACGGATCTCGCTTCAATCAAGGCCTCTGATGTCCCCTATTGCCCTTAACAAGTCCAAAATCCACCGAAAGAGCTCCATTTTCGTGATCTAAGTGGCCAAACTTTCGGTCACTTTTTCTTCAATTTCCGACCATTCCATTGCTTGTTCTCGGTCAAACCCTTTACAAAAGATGCTCCTTGAGCAACCCTCGTGCCATCCCTGTGGCCAATTTCGGTGATTTGATGGGTTGGTCGGCCATGGTTGCTTGGAGATTTTCTTAAAATTGCACTTTGACCCCTCAAACTTTGGTTTTCTCACTTTGCCCCATTTCACCAAGCTCCTTGACTTTTGATAATTTCTTTCAAGACCCTCAAGTCCTAAAACATCAATTTGACCCTTGAGGATTCTGAAAAAATATCGTTTCGGCCTCTCTTGAGTAATTTCAAAAAACTGCAATTAGGCCCGAATCTCCGTTTTGGCCCTAAACCTCTTCGTTTCTTCTTGAAACCATTGAAGGGTTGTTCCTTATGAAAAATTGAAGCCCCCTCAAGCTTCTGTTGACTTCTCGGAAGTCATCTATAACGATTTGGTATTGCAGCCTAATTGGTAGCTGTATTTTAGCTGTACCGAAAACTGTTCCCGATCCAATTTATTTTGATGCTATAAATCATATCTTGGGGTACTCATTAATGATACATCATTTTTCTTTGTCATTTCGGCTCCAGGGTACTCCCGGCAGTCGATTTAGTCAATTTTTTGGACTATTCAAATACCAATTTTCTCTGAAACCCCATTTCTCTAATAAATTACTTATTTTTAATTAACCCAAATTTCTCGGGTATTACATTCACCCCTCCTTAAAAGAAATTTCGTCCTCGAAATTTTCATCAGACCGTTAAGGTAACTAAGACATCACATAGCTCTTTACCTAAATATCTCAAATCAAACATCTATTTGATCCTTGACAAAACACCTCGATTTGCGTTCCTTAGACGTCTAATGCTTATAAGCATACCATGTCATTCCCATAATTTCCCGTTGTGGTTCCTTTCAGACGACCACACATTTTTCAATCATTTTAGGCATGCACATTTTATCCCGAAACTTTTGAGATTGCATTCTCGTATTTCAAAAATCATAAACCTTGGGCTAACCACAATCATTAATTATAGACAATAACACTTATTAATCACATATGCTTTTCGTATCTTGTTCACTAAATCCAGCTAAACAACCAGGCTAGCCATAAAGATAGACGATCCTTTCGGCACTACCATCATAGTTGGCAGGCCAACAAGCCTCCAACTTCATCTGCCACTCACGACTATCCACCCGGTCCTGCGTCGACACCTGACGGCCACGCCCTGGGTGATACAAAGTAGTGCAGTCGTAGTCCTTAAGGAACTCCATCCACTGTCGCTACCTTTCATTTAGCTCTTTTTGTGAGAACCCGTACCTCAGGCCCCTCGTGGTTTGTGAACACATCAATTGTCCTATCATTTTGGTAGTATTTCCATAACCTTAAGAGTACATGTCCTAACTGTCAGCTCTAAGTCATACATCGGGTAGTTCTCTTGGTGCCTTGGCGTGATCCACACGCCATCATTCGATCATATTGCACTTGCAATTCGACCATTTGAGCTATCATAAACCCTTACTGCCCCCGGCAGGTTATTCTTATTAAACTCTTCTCATGAGTCCTATTGTGGACATAATTATTCCAGAGTGTTCCATCACTGTCTTTTTGACAACAGCTTGCCGAAATTTCTTATTTCAAAACATCTTAGCATTCTATTTCGAAACATGATTCCCAAAAATTTCATTTTGAGCCCTACATTGCTTCATGTTTCGAAACATAGGGTCGGGACTATAATTACCTGAAAAGCCCCAAACTCAACTTTCGCATGTCCGGATAAATTTTTTTTTTTTTTACCAAAATCTCCGGAATAACAAAACACATTTTTTTCCCATAAAGAAAAATTATTTTTCTTCTCTCTTTTTTTTTTCAATTCATTTTCATTTCTTTTCTTTTCTTCCCCTTTTTTCATTTTTTTTTCTTCATTTCTTCTTCTTCTTCTTCTTCTTCCTCTGCAACTCACCGACTCTGCACGCGAACAGCCACCGGCCGCGCACAGCCCAGCCGCCCTCGGCCTCCGTCGCGTCTGCCTCTAGCCGATTTAATCGGCCCTACGCTCGCACCACCGGCCGACACCCCGTCAGCCTCGATCTCCGGTGCACAGCATCCCCAGCTGCTGCAATCGCAGC
Source organism: Diospyros kaki (assembly GCA_036245055.1). NCBI lineage: Eukaryota > Viridiplantae > Streptophyta > Magnoliopsida > Ericales > Ebenaceae > Diospyros > Diospyros kaki. Next base: position 42,129,543 of record BSEG01000012.1, read on the forward strand.
TCCTCCTCGCCATCATCGCCGGCCCAATCGGCCCTCGCATCGGCCAGATCCGGTATGCCACCGCCGCTGCCAGCCCTCTCGTGCAACCACCAGCCATCGCCCGGCCTCTCTCGGCGCCATCGCCGTCCTTGCTGCTGTCGTTGCTGCCAGATCCGGGTCAATCCGACCCGACCCGTCTCGATCCGGCCTGGCCCGACCCGACCCGTCTTAATCCACTTCAGGTTTGACCCATCCCTGTTTCAACCCATTAGATCTGACCCATATATGTTCCAACCCATATCTGATTTATTTAGATTTAGCCAGATCCAGATCTATCATGCGAGCCCAGTCTCGATGTGGGGCCTGCCTAGTCTTGCGTAGAGGATGCAGTCCAGAATGCATCTTTGCCCCTTACTTCCGTCGTGAGGATGGTACTACTCGTTTTGCCGCCATCCGTGATGTTTTTGGCGTCAAAAATTTCATCAACTTCCTAGTTCCGCTTTCGGTAAACGACCGATTTTGGGCTGCCGATACATTCTTTATTGAAGCTCAGGCTCGGCTTCAGGATCCTGTCTATGGATGTGTATCTCAGATTCTTACACTTCAGCAGCAGGTTAGTGAGATGCAAGCTTTTCGAGCTTATTTGCAGGATTTACTAGTCGCATATTATGCCTCACATCCCCAACCTGCTCCCCAACCTGTTCAATACCCAAATTGGAATTCTGATCTTCCCATCATCCCCGAGGACGTCCCTCCTCCCAGTTTCTCAGAGGCTACTCTTCCACCTTACCCTGGTGAAGCCAGCAGTAGCCAGATGCCACCCCCAGATGACATCGATGAGTTGGGACCTGTCGTGTTTGGCAACTGTCGTCGTTACTGAGCATTAGCATCATCATCAGTTTCATGGTTTCTTTTTCCTTTGAGTAATTGTACGGCTTGATTTCCTGTAATCGTTTGAACTATGGAATGAATATTATGCTTTGGTACTTTAACGTTTCATTCTTTTGTCTTAGCCTCGATTGCATTTTGATCATAAAATACCTCAGTCTCTTGCAACTGTTCAATAATTCATCAATTTGAGATAAAATATCAACTCTTAATTATCACCTGATAATTTACGTCCTTAATCAAGTCACACTTAATCAAGCATCCAATAACCTCAAGCTATCATTGGCAATTTCATCATTAAGAAATAATTCAATTAAATCTTCCGAGAATATATCTTACTATTTCTCAATTCTTCTTACAGCTTTTTATTAACCGCAAGTGCCCATACCATATCTCGACAGGCTCTTTATTTCCATAACTTGCTGACATCACTCAGCAATACATCTCTCGATTTGCCCATCAAGGCTATCTAGACTAACTATCTAGCCATACGAGAGTTCCAATCTCAAAAATTGAAAATTATCGGATCCTCAATCAATTTGGGTCTGCAGCTTCTCCTATTGCAACCTATCATCCTGGCACATCTGTCATCATCTTGATTCTCTTAATCACGTCCAAGATTTACACAATCTTCAAGACGACAATCCATAGCCATGCTACCAGCTAGAGCAAGTAGGTACTTACATTACTCATGGTACTCCCATCCTTGCTGGATTTCTTTCTAAAGCTCTAAAGTTCCATCACGAATCCTTAAATCCTCAATCAGTTCTTTCAAGAAATTCCTCAAGAATCTCAAACCGATTTATCCTCGAAAATCCTGAATCAAATCATAATATCCGGTTCTAATTATCTCCCATGGATTCAATTTCCTTACAATCGTGGCTCCCTATCCATCATTCATCATGGTGCTTTCAAGTTCATCTTATCGGGTTGACCACCGACAATTTTACCTGATTTCACATATTCATTTGGCATACTGAACCGTAGTTATAACCTCTGCTGACTAGGTCTTTTCATCATTCCCTTAGGGTCGATACGACCTATCAATCAACTATTTCCTTTTCGATACCCAAACTCTACTTTAAACCGAGATTGCCTTCTCACAACCCGCCATTATGGTTTTTGGACTATCCATGCTCCACTACCTGAAATCTTATCAAGAATCCACCGATTCTCGCATTTCGTTCTTCATATCCAGCTGACTATCGGCACACGACCATTAAATTAGTTCTTCCTAGGCACTACACTTACTGCCAGCCAGTATACAAGCTGTCATCATCACCCCTATCATATAGTAGGCTTACTCCTACATCATACGTCAACCCTCAAATGGGTACACCCTGGGTGAAAATCGCACGGTCTTATCGTAGTCCTTCAAGAACTATCATTCGTTGTCGCTGCCACGAGTCTAACTTCTTTTGTAAAAACATTCATTCTAGACCCTCATCATAGTCGATGATTTCCTCACTTCATAAGTAACACTTAAACAACTCACGAGCATTCATCTATCATATCCATATGTCGAGTATATTTTCCTTACAACCTAAGTTTTTTCTTTGAGGCAATTACAAGACAACCATCTCATGATCTCACTTGGCATTTGCCAAACTAGACACTGAGGTTAAATTTCCCCTCTAGCCTCATTATCCTCGTCTCATTACCAATTCAAGAAATGATCATAACCTAGATACAATTTAAATAGGACACATAGTCCGCATTCAAGACATTACATGCTTTTCATTCCTTAGATCGTGCCTCCTTAGTACAATCCATCTTACCTTAGGTCGATTCCCTAGGCTCTCAGCCTTGATCGACAAACTAGTGGTACGCCTTGTATCCTAATTCATTGGAATTTGAACTTCACACAAGGTACAGACCCTACTGGTTTGTCCCAGATCTTCAGCATCTGATCGTTACCCAGACAGTCTGTTATAATGCTTTGGTCGACGGGTCTCCCGTACCTTACCATAAGCCATCTATCAGCCCTCTGCTCGTGGGTCCCTAGATCCAGATCTGTCACTGCGAACACCGAACCAGTAGTGTCGTTACGCTGATAGGGTTTCTTTACCTCGTCTCTCCAAGTCTCATCGGTTGCACCACTGTCTCCTCATCAATGGACGCAACTCTCACGCCATTACTTGGCCATCTTCAGCCTCTTGTTTGATCTAATTCGTTGGATCCCCTTATCTTATTCCGAGATACTAAATGACCCTCGAAAATCCTTATCCTTTGATCCTTAACTCGACAGCTAAGCCATGACACATTGAACTAATCATCACTAATCCGATCATCTTTCAATAACCGTAGTTATCCTATCTTTCATTGTAAGGATTTCGACAACTGACCTCAAATCATCAGTCCCTAAATCTCTCGGATCCATAATCACGGTTATTGAGTCAACCTTACACTCGAATCATTTCATCGAATCCTTATTCCAATAACTAGATCATTTTTCCAGTACTATCTTCTATTAGGCATTCTACTATTCACCGGGAATAGTAGTCGTCTACTGAAATAGTGTCTGTCGTGAAAAGTACACCAGGTAAGTTCCCAGGAAAGAGAGGTGGGTCACAATGGACACACTTAAGTACCAAATCTTTCCTTAGCCAGAACTTGCCTAGACATGCACTTCCACTACAAGACACTTATCCAGTAACCGTCAACACCCAAATCCTACGGTGGCTTTGCTTATCTAGCCACATGCGACCTTTTTCCTTAGGTTCGCTCTAATGTCGACCATACTAGAGTCACTCAAGGCTCAGACATTTCCTATGTCTTTAACAATTATGCTCTGATACCAACTGTAACACCCCGCTTTTCTGAGCATTAAATAACTTAGGAATTTCGGAAATATTTTTTTTTTTTTTAAACCATCTCCCGACAATCCCGTTTTACCTTCTCAACTCACTAAATAAGAATCAATAAGCTAAGACAGGTAATCATCATAAATGCGGAAGCTTAAAATCGAAACCTGATATGGTACATAATCAATTTCACTTTATAACCGTATAAGAATTCGTACCATACATTAACATCATCTCCTCAATATTGAAATACATAAATACATGGAGATTCCATAATGTTCTAACAAGACTAATCATCAATAAAGCATCAGTCAAAACATATCCGAGTCAGCTTACTGAATCCATCAGCTACGCCATCACGTGCCGTCTCATCTCAACCTGATCCTTGCCTAAGCTGCAAGTCTAAACTGGAACGTTGAATGTTCCAGGGGCATAACCCATTAGAAGATGAATCTTCTAGTGAGGGTCCAAAACATATATACAAATGCATGATAACATAACATGAACAACATTTGCCCTTAGTGTAACTTCCCTGGCCCGCAAGCCCGGCTAGGAATCCTAGGCGAATCCCAAACTTCTGTGGGATAGGCCTAACGTTATTCCCTCAACGCCCTTGGGGAATTACGGCTACACTTTTGGGGGCGACATCCCATTCCCGTGCACATATATCAATATGACAATAATATCATGCTATGTAATTTTCACGTCTTTCAATGTAATATGATAAAATAAACATTATATTCATAAATAGCATGCACATAAACAGTCACATCATAATTATAAGTCCTTGTGAGAAAACCACTCACTAAATCATACTTAGAATAGAACAACTCACCTTTTTGAGATAAACTTGTATTTTCTTGAAAAGCGTGCATCGCCTCGATATGCGTGCCCAACCTCGATTCTCGTGCCCACTCTCAAAAGTTGTACCAATCATATCATCTCGATAACCTCAATCATAAAAATGATATTTTATCACTAAATATCTCAAAACTCCATTTATTTCATTTTTTCTTCATTTTTTTCTATTTTTCCTTCTAAAAATCCCAATATATACCATCGAGACTATTTTCTCAAATCCAACTCCACAACAATTCATAATATACTATGAATTTTATAGAAAAAATACTGGACTTACCCGGATGGTGCGTTTTCATGCAAAACGAGGCTCTTTGGTGCTAGAATCGAGACACCGAGAACTCCAAATGAAAATATTTTTTTACAGGACCTAGATCTCGATTTTATAGGAATTTAGCAATTTTTTTCATAATTTTTGGAGCTCGGACGCGCCCTCACTCGCCCATACAAGTTACTCCACGCGCCTCCAGTCGCGGGCCCCAGCTGGCGCGTGTCCCACACGCGCCGGTCGTCTTCTTCCTCCAGATTCCGGCCAGCACGCAACGCCTCTGGTTTAATGGCCATATCTCCTTCATCCGACCTCCGATTGACCCCCCGTTTGAACCTATGGCTTCGTCTTTTCGCCCTCTACAAGATGACACCAAAAAAAATCCCACAAATGGAGCCATTTTCGGACTGCTCAAGTACGTTTTCCGGTGAAACTCATTTTTCCGATGAGCCGTCGGATCTCACTCATCTCTCAACAAAAATGACTCAAATTGTACAGAAATGAAGCTTAGGATATGGGCAACAAAAACCCCTTATCCACTGCTCTCAATTTTCGCCCAAACTCTCAGATCTGAGAGTTTAATTTTTCACTTCATTCGGCCAATTCAAAAACCTCTATTTATAGGCGATTTCGGCCCCATAAATGACGGATCTCGCTTCAATCAAGGCCTCTGATGTCCCCTATTGCCCTTAACAAGTCCAAAATCCACCGAAAGAGCTCCATTTTCGTGATCTAAGTGGCCAAACTTTCGGTCACTTTTTCTTCAATTTCTGGCCATTCCATTGCTTGTTCTCGGTCAAACCCTTTACAAAAGATGCTCCTTGAGCAACCCTCGTGCCATCCCTGTGGCCAATTTCGGTGATTTGATGGGTTGGTCGGCCATGGTTGCTTGGAGATTTTCTTAAAATTGCACTTTGACCCCTCAAACTTTGGTTTTCTCACTTTGCCCCATTTCACCAAGCTCCTTGACTTTTGATAATTTCTTTCAAGACCCTCAAGTCCTAAAACATCAATTTGACCCTTGAGGATTCTGAAAAAATATCGTTTCGGCCTCTCTTGAGTAATTTCAAAAAACTGCAATTAGGCCCGAATCTCCGTTTTGGCCCTAAACCTCTTCGTTTCTTCTTGAAACCATTGAAGGGTTGTTCCTTATGAAAAATTGAAGCCCCCTCAAGCTTCTGTTGACTTCTCGGAAGTCATCTATAACGATTTGGTATTGCAGCCTAATTGGTAGCTGTATTTTAGCTGTACCGAAAACTGTTCCCGATCCAATTTATTTTGATGCTATAAATCATATCTTGGGGTACTCATTAATGATACATCATTTTTCTTTGTCATTTCGGTTCCAGGGTACTCCCGGCAGTCGATTTAGTCAATTTTTTGGACTATTCAAATACCAATTTTCTCTGAAACCCCATTTCTCTAATAAATTACTTATTTTTAATTAACCCAAATTTCTCGGGTATTACAGCCTCTATCCTCCAGTGAATAATCATATATCCCAAGACTTTTCTTGATTTCACCCCAAATGCGCACTTGTCGGGATTCAAACGCATATTATTCTCCCTAAATATAGTAAAAACTTTCCCCAACTACTTGGCACGTGGCTCATCTTGCTTGCTTTTTGCTATCAAGCCGTCTACATAGGCCTCAATGACTTTATCGAGAAAATCTTTGAATACCTTATTGACCATTCTCTGGTACGTGACCTTTGCATTCTTTAAACCAAAAGGCATCGCCTGGTAGCAGTATGTCCATTTTTCTGTGATAAAGGCTATTTTTTCAGCATCGGGTGGATACATATTGATCTGATAAGAGCCTGAGAATGCATCCAGAAAACTCAGCATGGCATATTCAGAGGTATTATCAGCAAGCCTATCTATTCTAGGGAGTGGGTAGGAGTCTTTTGGGTAGGCCTTGTTAAGGTTGGTGAAGTCGATGCATACTCGCCACGTTCCATTTGCTTTTTTTATCATCACGACATTTGCTAACCACTTGAGGTATTTGACTTCCCTAGTAAATCCTGCCTCAAGGAGTCTGTCTACTTCTTCTAAGCACTTTAATCTTTTTGTGGCAATATGTCTCTTCTTCTATTTGATAGGCCATGCCTCTAAATGGATGTTCAATTGGTGGGATATGATTTCTGGGCTAATCCTTGGCATGCCAGCTAGCGTTCAGGCAAATATGTCAGCATAGGACTATAGGCACTTAATAACTTCTTCTTCTTTTGGGCCCTCTAATTGGCTACCCACATGCACTTGTCTTTTACTATCACTAGGACTTAGGGGGATTGCTTCAAGTGTTACTGTTGGTTGAGGTTTGTTGGCTTCGAGAGTCTGTTAATTGATCATTAAGGTCTTCTTCATCGTTGCTTTTTCCTTTCCTTTGGCACCTTTGGTAGAACTCACATAGCATACCCTCACTTGTTTTTGATTGTTTCTCACCTAGCCTACCCCTTGTGGTGTGGGGAATTTCATCGGCAAATACCCTAGAGAAATGACGACTCTCATGGCATTAACGAGGGAGCGTCCCAGAATCACATTATAGGTAGGGGAGAAAGTCTTAACCACCATGAAGTTAACTTGCCAGGTGATCAGTTGGGGGTAATCTTCTAGTGTAATGGGCCACTGAATTGATCTAACCATGGGAACCGCTTCTCCGGTAAAGCTATATAGATGGGAGGTTAATGTCTTCAATCGGTGGTGGGCAATATGCATCTTTTCGAAGCAGTTTTAGTACAAGTTGACAGAGCTTCTGCTATCCACCAGTATTCTCTCAATGGGGTGCTTGGCAATAACTGTGGAGATGACCAGAGAATCATTGTGAGGAAGTAGCACATCTCCTTGGTCTTCTGGTGTGAAGATGATGGGATCCTCGTTCTCCTAAACTTTTGTTATCGAATCCACGTGTAGTGCTTAGCGCGCTAAAAACTTGATGTGTGATTTATGCACAATTAATTCGGGCAAGTGTACCCTGGTCAAATATGCTTATAGTGATAAAAAGAATGTCGATCCCATGAGGACTAGATCACAATACCAAAACAATTTTAATTTAGTCTAAGTTAAACTAATTAATTAATCGGATGAATAAAAATAAAAATAAAAATAAATTAAAAATTGAATTCTCTGTGAGAAAAATTAATTAATGAATGCATTAGGGTTTAGATTTTATTTAATCTGGGTTATATAATTATTTATTCAACTCGATTCAAAACCACAAATACCCTTATAGTATTTTAAAATTATTTGCGTGTGATATTGGATTTCTCTCAATTAATTAATAAGCTTTCTCAACTCATATTAATCCTTTATTAATTCAATTTCACTATCAGATTTCTGAGCAAATATCAACGAAATAAATAACCATTAAGTTCTTTAGAAACCTCTAATCTTGGAAGGGGATTTGACTCACTAAACTTCCTTGATTCCTGCACATGAGCTAATCATCTTTCGATCTCATAGTCAAGCATGTGATTTATATTGCATATGGATCTAATTTAAAACAATCCTTTAGTTAGTCATGCATAAATCATTAAATCATTAAAATGTGGCCAATCTTTTAAAGCATTAAGCACAACAATATAAAATCCTCATGCAAATAATAATCAAGTTTTGAATCAAACTAAATAAATAATCACATAATCCCAAAATTAAAATCCGTCCAAACTCTAGCTAAAATGATTTAACTAGATATTATTAAAATAAAAATAAAAAAAAAATTGAATGAAGAAGAGAGTATGCTCCTTGCCCAGATCTAAAATAGATCTGGATCACAATTGTTCCGGCTGTGCGTGAAGCGGCTCTACTGTGCGTGAGGCTGCTGCTCCTCTGGATCTTCGTTGCGTCGCAACTCTCCCTTAATTCCTTTCTCTTCAATTCGCCGCACACCAGCCCTCTAAAATCTTCCTTCTTGTCTCCAATTGCCCCGCCCAGCCTTTTTTTCTCTGGCCTTCTCCTTTATTATTATATATATATGTGTGTGTGTGTGTGTGTGTGTGAAGTTACGCACAACCCTAACTTATCTCCCCTTTTTACTTATAATATTATATTATTATATTTAAAGTGCAAACTTACTCCACATTCATTCAGGTCACTTAATATAATGTATAATATAATATATATCTAAATAATATAACAAAATATATAATATTTAATATATTATTAATTATATTATAATATTAGTTATATATAATATTTAGTTTTTTATTTATATTGTAATATTAATCTTAAAATTAACTTTATAATTTTTGTTCTTTTTTTATGCCCAAATCTTCGAATTTATTTCCTTTACTAGATTTCTACAAAACAAGATTAAAATAATGTAAAATTCATATAAACACACATTTATATAGGAAAATTAGCGGAAGATTGAGATAAAAATTAGATAAAAATATGTATACAATTAAGCCCTATCAATATGCTTTTCTAGTAGAAGAAGAATCACCTGCCAAATTATCTCTCCCCCGAGATCACGTGTATTCTTTCCATAATAGGCTCATTATCATTTTCTCCTGTGCTTGGCCCTGCTTTTTCTTTGCCTTGATTGTTTCTCTCCCATTCCCTTTGACAAGGTTGCTGGTTTTCTCTTTTCTTGGGAGCATCATTCCTAGGGCAAGGAGGCCTCCTAGTATTATCCTTCCTTGGATCTCCTCTTTTTCTCGTACCATACTGATTCTTGGGCTTATCAAGTACGAATCTGTCCAACTTCTCTTCCCTGATCAACTGCTCAATCTGATTTTGGAGTTCTCGACACTCTTCTGTAGTATGCCCTTGGGACTCGTGGAATTTGCAGAAAGCGTCAATATTTTTTCCCATAGGCTGGTTGGAATGTGGGGGGAAGTTGATGGGCCCTTGGTGCATGATGGAGGAAAGGATAGCGACTCTTGGTTCAATGAGAGGGGTGGAGCTTAGGAATTACATCTTTGGGGGCTTTTCTCTTCGTTGAATCTTTACTACCCTGTGCCATCCCCTTTTTTTAGCCTCCCATGCATCTAAAATCTCCATTTGGACAATAAACTACTATTCTCGAGTGAACAATTTGGTCATAGAATCTGGCTTGAAAAAGGCGAAGGATTTTCTGAGCAGGGCGTGTGTAGTTTCGTTGACTAGAGCAGACACTGCTAGCCCGACTAGGAGATCCCTTACTTCTTGTGTCGCAGCTCTAAACCACTCGATATATTGCTGCAAGGATTCATTGGGCTTCTGTTGTAAGCTCATCAGATAAATGACACTCTTCTTCTTTGGGATGTAGGCAGAGAACGCCTCCAGAAACTCTTTCTTCAACTGTTCGAATGACCGTATATGCCCTGCTAGTATTTTAGTGAACCACTACTGAGCCTGTATTGCCAAGTAGAGTGGGAAAGCTCTGCACTTAGTGACCTCATTTCACCCATGTAACATGGCCACTATGACGAAGTGTTGTAGGTGCTTCCCTGTGTCTTACTTCCCAAAGTATACAGAAAGCTATGATGGCTTGAACCCTAGATGCACTGGTTGCCGTTGGAGTTCTTTGAATAGAGGAAACCCTTTCATAGGCTCTTCCTTTGGCACCATCATTACTTACTTCTACTCCAGCACCTCTTCTATGAGGCCCTTAATATCATACACTCTGAGTGTTTCTTGTATTTTGCTTCGTTCCTACGAGGAGGTAGGACGTGAAAAGCTCTTGAGGGGGCGCTTTCTGTTGTCTCTTCATACATAGGGGCTTTCCCTATCCTCTTGTCATAATCCCTTCTTGGGTTTGCCATCTCTTGGGCTTGGTTATTCAGCCTTGGAGTCCCGATCAATATCATTTGTTGTGAGGTGCTCGGAGGGTTGTCTTGAGATCTCCGATGTTCTCCCCTATGCTTGTTTGTCCCGTGTGGGGAATGTGGATGTCAGGCATCAATTCATGTAGTAAAGCGGTAATCCCCTATATTCTTCTCATGCTCTCTTCATTATTCGTCCTAAGCTCATCATTCTGGTGTTTCAGCTCCTTGAAATTCTTCTGTAGCTGTTCATAATCCGAATGTGGGATTGTGGGTGGAGTTATCCCAGAGGGTCCTGGAGGTACTGAAGTCACCACGAGGTTCCTTTTAGGAATTGAGGACTATCCCAAGAAGTGTTGTTCTTGATTTGCGGGTATTACGTGCGGGATTTGCCTCCCTTGCCTTGTTGCCTGTCTCCCTAATCCAACGACATGTACCTCTCCTCGTTTCGAATGTTCCATACCTCCTAGTCTGGTGGTCATGTTGCCTTTGAGAATGGGAATGCTCCTCGAGCGCACCTCGTTGTCTGGGTAATCTTTCAAAAGTCTAGGTACCGTGGGATGCACCTGGCTAGGGTCCCCTGTGGCTTCTGTCATGGTGCAAGTGCTCCTTTAGGTGAGGTTAGGTGGGTTTGCCAAACTAGTTGAACTTGTCCCTCTCGGCATGTTATGTTAGGATTGGCTTTTAGTTGCGTTCCCACAGATGACGCCAAATTGTTGCAAAAAATACAACAATTAAATTTTATAATGTGGGGCTAACTGCTATAGGCACTTGAGCTTGGTGTCTAATGAGATAAGTTTGTCATAAGAAAAGTTATCGCAAGGAAGTTTGCCTCAAGGATTTTGCCACAAGGATGTTCACCTCAAGGGTTTTCGCCGCAAGGATATCTGCCTTAAGGATCTCATCGTAAGAATGTTTGCCTCAAGGATATCTATCTTAAGGATCTCGCCGCAAGGATGTTCGCCTCAAAGGTCTTGACTCAAGGATCTCGCTACAAGGGTCTCGCCTCAAGGATGTTTGCCATAGGGATCTCGTCGCAAGGGTCTCGCCTTGAGGATGTTTGCCTCAATGGCCTCGCCGCAAAGATCTCTCCTCCAGGATGTTGCCTTGTTGAGACTCCAAAATGGGTTAGAAGGCTCGTGGGAATCGTTGCCCACGATGACCCTCCGATGCCTAAGTCAGTATCAGATGAAGATAATGGCTCGTGAAAATTGTAAAAATGTAATCAATGTGTCAAAATTTTATCGAATTTAGAATTCCCTTTTGTTATCCTGTAGTTGGGTATTTATAGGGCACAATTCTCAAGGATGTTTTGTGTTGACACGTGTCGCTTGTTGAGCGAGAGCTTGGTCTAGCTGGGATGAGGCTTTTGCTGAAGGTCTATGGTGCCGCAAGGATTAATGGCTGAGACAAGTTCGTTGCCGTAAAGACCGACAAGCATGAGGTGTTTGGCTGTAAGCCTAGATTGCTGCAAGTTCATTGTCGAAAGCCCCCTTGCCGCAAGCCATGGTTCCGCGAGGTCCCTTGTGACAAGGCCTTTGCCACGAGGCTTATTTTCATGCGGCTTAAAGCACATTGCAGCGAGCCTTAATTTTATTTTACTTTACAAATCCTTATTTTTCTCCCTCCCTATTCTCATGGTACAACACACACACACATATATATATATATATGTCTACATGTATAGATATATAGATATATTTAGATATATATTTAGACGTATATATACACATTTACATTGTATATGCATACGCATATAATTTGTATGTGTATATTTATATCTATAAAGACATGTATATTTATACATATATATGTTTTTGTACATGTATATATACAAACAAATACCTATACCCAATACTTATTTACATACAAACATGTATGTTTCCATAAAAATGTACTAGTGTATACTCGTGCCTAAAGGCACGGTGTAAATAATATTAAGATTAAAATGTAGTTATAATTTATACGTATTATGTTAAAATTTGTAATAATTTTGTTTGTATTAAATGCTCTACAAAACTCAAATAAGAAACAAACATATAAGATTTATAATATTCACTAATATTGCAAATCAAAATATAAAAGCAAGTAAAAAAAAAATTATAAACACTGAATAAAAATAGAAATTAAAATTATTGTATACTTCTTAATATTTTATAATAAAAAGAAAAAAACTTACTAAATCTATATAATAAAACACACCAGTAAGTGCTCTACAATCTAAACAAATTAAATTAAAAATTAAATATCAAACAGTATATACTGATTGTCGTCGGCCGCCATGGCCATGGCCATCAACCGAGGAAGAGGGAACCTCGGTTCAAGGTCGGAGAACCTTGGGTTCCTGACTACTCACGGTCAGGAACCCTTGTGTACCCGAACCTTGGGTTTCCTGACTATGCGTGGTTGAAAACTTTTTTGATTTTTATATTATTTTAATTTTAAAAAATTATTATGCCTAAAATAAAAAATAAAATTAATAAAATAAAAATAATATTAAAAAATAATTGAATTCTTTTTTAATATTTGCATCTTTAAGTAACTCAATAGGATAGATTAACCAATTTCAAATTTATTTAAGTATCAATGGTTCAACACCTAAAGATAAAAATATTAAATTTTGAATTAAACTTTCTCCTTTGATATCATTATTTGAATAAAATTTTATATTAAAAATAACATTTGATCATCAATGATTTAAAAAAGAGGTTTTTATTTATTTTGGGATTGAATCATCCATGTCAAATTCTAAATATCAAATTCTTATACATTAAAACTTACACATTTGGTGTTTTTTTATTTAAAAATTTTCAAAAATTAAGTATTAAAACTTACATAATATTTCAAAACATTTCAAAAACTTACACAGTTGATATTTAGAATACTTAAAAATTAGGTATTAAATGCTTTAAAAATTAAGTATTAAATGTTTTAAAAATTAAAAATTTTAAAAAATTAAAAAAGAGTCCCGACCTTAGTATAAAAAAATTACACTTTGGTGTTTTTGTTATTTAAAAAATTTTAAATAAAATTAAGTATTGATATTTAGAAATTAAAAAAATTGTATATTAATTTTTTGAACAATTTCAGAGCCCCAGGGGTCAGTGGTTCGTCGAACCCCCCTTTGCCATCGATCGAGGGTAATGGGTCGGCTAGTACCAGCAGCTAACCGATCGCGCGAGTGTATATATATGTGCCTATGTGTTTGGGGGTGATGGTGACCTTCGACCGCTGGCTACGATGAGAGCAAGAGGGTTGTGTATATATGTGTGAGTGTATATATATGTATAAGAACCTTGGGTTCTCGACCGCGAGTGGTCGGGAACCCTTGTGTTCCCCAACCCCCATGGGTTGGGAACTCTTGGTCGAGAAGCATGTTTTTTTATATTATTTTAATTAAAAGAAATTTTATTGTAATAAAATAAAAAATAGAATTAAAAAAATTTAAAAAATAATACAAATAAATCAATTCTTTTGAATATCTGCATTTTTAAGTAACTTAATAAGATAGATTAACCAATTTCAAATTTTTTTAAGTATCAAAGATTCAACACCTAAAAATCGCATTTGATCTATCAAAGAAAGAGATTTTTATTTCTTTTGGAATTAAATCATTTATGATTTAAAAAATACAATTGTAAATGTCAAATTATTAAATTATACATATTTAAAAAAAATAAAACTTACACGGTTGGTATTTTTGTATTTAAAAAATTTCAAATGTTGTAGTTCATAATTTTTTTTAAAACTTGCAGCACACGTGTCAAACTTCTCTTATTTCCATGATACATACATACACACACACACAGACACACACACACACACACATATATATATGTCTATATATGGGAGAAGGAAAACAGGGTGGTGGGTATTTAGGTCATTATATGGGAATGTGTTGTCAATCAATATTGCATGTAATTGATTGGTGAAGAAATCATATGATTCCTCTATCCCTTCTCTCATAAGCTACTTGTAAAGAAGTCTTCAGAGGCTTATCGAATTTATTAAATTTATTTTTTATTTATTTTTAGAAATTTCAGTCAAGTTGCCCGCCCATTCTCTCTCCCTCTCTCACTATCTCCCACAGTCTCTGTTTGAAACCCACCACCCAAAGAGGTCCACCGGTCATCGCTCCCCTTGCCCCGCCACCGCCGTAAGCATCGTCGGTCGTCCTCCTCTCGCTATGAGCATTAGCTGCTGTCACCCCCCCGCTGCGAGCATCGGCTGCCGTTACCCCTCATTCTGTTGCTCGCACCTCCTCATCCCCACCACCGCAAATAGCACCGCTATCAACCATTGCGCCCTCCACAGCTACGAGCACAACCGGCATAGACCGCATATAGATAATACACACGCATATAGATATATACACACACATATACATAATATATACACACAGAGTTAGTATATAAATACACACACACACAACACACACATACATACACACAACAAACATTACATACCTCTGAGATCTAGCTGCAGCAGCGAACGACGGAGGAAGGGGCGACGACAGCGTGGGTGGGTGGGTTTGTGAGAGAGAGAAAGAAAAAGGGAGAGAGAGAGAAGCAGTGAGTGAGTGGGTCTGTGAGAGAGAGAAAGAAAGGGTAGACAGAGGGTAGATAGGGAAAGCGGGAAATTGAAATGTGAAATTTAATCTCAGCCATTGAAGTAGAAATGAAATGTATCTCAACCATAGGATCAAAATGTATCTCTGATACATTTTACACATTTTCAAAAACAGTTCTCCCTTATTATATAGAGATAGTTGTTTGTATTAATGTAAACATATATGTATATATGTATATACGTACACATATTTATACCTAGACATATACATATATATTTATTTGTAAAGATATATACACATGTCTAGATATAAATGTATATGCATATATACATTTAATAATTTTATATGCTTGTGTATATGAGATATATGTGTGTATATATACATTTAAAAATTGTATATGCTTATGTTTGTGAGACGTGTGTGTATATATCAATGTATATATTAGTAAATATGAATATATTTATACATATATATCAATGTATACATATATTTGTATATGTATATGTATATACATACGTACTTATACCTATACATACACATATATAGATATATGTGTATGTAATAATATGTATATATACATATATATCTACAGATATAGATATATAGAAATTATACAAATGTGTATGCATATATACATATAAAAATTATATATGCTTATGTATATTAGATATATATTTATATATATGTATATAAGAGTAATGTTATTTATCTTTAGTAGAGAAGATCAACGGTGATGTGGCAATATATGTGAAGGGAAGTGTGGAGTAATGCTATTCAAATTTTGGTTATGGATGTCCTTTCATCTTTCTCAAGCAAACACTTTCCTCCACATGAGTTGTCATATCACCGTTGTTCATCTCTAATAAAGATGAATAGCATTACTCTAGATATAAATTTAGATACAAATATAGATATTTATTGCATATGAATACATATTTGACATATATATAGCTATAAACACATACTTATAGGTATATATATGTATATATAAATACATATGTATGTAATGGTCCATATATATGCGAATATTTGTAAATGTATAACTTCATATATACATACATATACATATGTATATATATATCTTTATATATATACCTATATATATACATATACTCATACATATATATATATATATATAGATATCCATACAAATAGATATTACGTATTGTTGTAGCACGGTTACCATAATAAATTTATTGATGGGAAATTACCGATGAATGACCTCACTTGGGGGAGGGATGACTCTCCTACTGCTGAGTCGAGCGATGGATGACCTCACTCGGGGGATGGATGACTTGCTGGAAAGAAAATCGGTTAGGGGCGCGGGTGAGAATCCCTGCCGGACCCTGCGATGCTTAAGTCAGATTCGTAGGAGTGAAATGATTCAAAGCAAAGAATTAGTCAAAGTATTAGAGTTTGCATATTGAATGAGGGAGAGAGACCCCCTATTTATAGCGATGGGAGGGGCATCCATGTGTCATGTGACCCGATCTTCACAACAAGAATCTTGGAGAGGCTTTAACCAAGTCTCGCTGGGATAGTTTAGACCGATTCCATCGGAGGTGTTGGCTTAAGAATGTGGGGCACATGGATGTGGGCATGGTACCCTGGATGACCCTCACTCGGGGGTGTGTGCGAGTATGGGCGAGGGTAAGGAGGAGTGTGATGGCGCGCATATTTTATATTATTATCCCTCTTATTCCATCTTCATTGCACTCTATTTATGTTATTTCATTTGTCTTGTGTTTATTTTGTTTTATTGGGCCTCACACTATTTTTGTTCTTATTTGGCAGATTTGGGCCGCAAATTTGAGCTATTTCGATAAAGGCGCAAGTGGGCTTTGCAAGGTGGGCGGACATTGAGTTTTAAATAGGCAACTATATTTCATTATGGGTTATGAGCAAATTTAGAATCCATTGGGCCCTTTTAATTAATTAAATTATGGGCCATTTATAATAAATAAACTCTAAGCCCATTTAGCCTAGGTTTTCTTTTCCAAAACCCTATAAATAAGAGCTAACTAAGAGGCATTAGGGGGTGGCCGATTTTGGGAGGATTCTCACGATTTCAACCAAGAAGATAGAAGGCTAATTCACTTGTAATCTGCTACATTCTCGTGCCCCTTGCCCGGTTTGAGTCTCGGTCATTTAGTCGAATCCGGTTTGGAACTCAATTTTCATGTTTTTATGGATGATTTTGTTTCTTTTCCTTCTCTAAGTTTATGTATGTTTCTTTTATGCAGTTGTGTGAATGCATGCATGATCTTTGGATGGGTTTAATTGACGTACTCGGTTGAGGCTTTGATTAGAAAGAAACGGTATATTTGTATGAGCGATTACTCGATTGGATTTAATCTTTTATGGTTGTAGAAGAGTTTTTCAAATCAAAAGAAAATCAAACCAAACAAATTGTTTTCATAAATGAGACGAGGATTACCGTGGTGAGGAGGTAGGGTTTGTAACGGGTTACGTTTTACTTCATCTTTGTTTCATTCTTGAACGTTTTTAATTCTGGCTTTCATCACAACCCCCCTCGTTTAATTTTGTTTTGACAGTTCATTGGCAGTTCGTTGGGAGACGACCTAGGGAGCATCCTAACTGCAAATCAGTACTAATATATACACTAATCTGATCGGTTCGACAGCCTCGATCAGAGTGCGTGCATGCGGGGCTGTGCACACGAAACCGTGCGAGGGAGCGCCCAAGTCTAAGTGCGAGGGGGTTGTCTACGTAGACCCACTTGGCAATTGGCTGCGGTCTCCTGAGTGCCCCCACTCAGGGGCAGGGTTACATGCGGGGCCTCCCTGCCAAGCAGTCACGTGCTGTGCGACTGTGCGTCGGGGGGGTGGCACCTGGGCTTCGCCCCCTCCCCCGAGTGGCACTCAGGGGAACGACTACCTGCTACCCTCGAGTGACCCTCACTCGGGGGTGGCGGCGCCTCGGGTGACCTCCCAGGCCACCCACGATTGGCCGCCATGCACGTGGCGTTTCTTCAAGCAGCCACATGGCGCTTCTACTTTTCTATTATTTTTCCCATTTAATTTTTTTTCCATGCATAACAATTGCTCCCTACTCTTTCTGTCGGGGGTCCCAAGAGGAAGAGTATTTTGCTTAAGCTGTAACTCTATTTTCAAGAGGCCATTTTCATTTTGAGAGAATTTTTCTATATCTATCTTTTCTATCTTCAAGTCTCTCGTAGCTATATTTTCTACAATGTCTCCCAGGGAACTCTATAAAAGGAAGCCCTGGCCCTTCATTTGAACTTTGCTCTAACCACTCTCTCGTAAGAATTCTCTCAGCATTCAAGATTTCGAAACGATATAGTTTCTCATCCATGGTTTTGTGTCAATCCCGAGGGACCCTCACCCATAGGGACTTCTAAATACCTTTTCCCTCGAGTGACCCTCACCCATAGGGACTTCTAGATACTTTCTCCCTCGAGTGACCCTCATCCATGGGTGCATTTGTTGGTTGTTATCTCCTGTAACCCTCATCCATGGGTGTCTTCGTCTACCTCACTGCTGCGTGACCCTCATCCATGGGTCTCATTTTTAACCCTATGCAACCCTCATCCATGGGTCTATTTTTTAACCCTATGCAACCCTCATCCATGGGTCTCATTCTTACCCCTGCGTAACCCTCATCCATGGGTCTCGTCTTTAGCTTTTCCTTTGTGTGACCTCATCCACATGAGTTTTAGTTTGTCTAATGCATATGTGATTGTCTTTTTGTTATGGGACTTGAGCACTTAGTATGGGCCATTTTAAGAATGCTTTACCACCTCCGCCTCCTGCTCCCAATGTATATATATATATCCCTTAGATGACGGTCCTTGGTGAAGGATAGGGAATTAGTCAGGATCCAGTCTCGTTTCCAAATTCCCATCGACCACCATATTAGGCTCCTCACACCTGAGGAGACAAGTACTACCTTGGTAAGAGGATACGGTTTCGGGGTCTACTTGGCTTCTTTAAGAAAAGGTCTTCGTTTTCCTTTATCTAGCTTTGGTATGGAGTGGCTTGATTACCATTGCATTGTTCCAGCACATCTTCATCCTAATGGTTGGGCTCAACTGGTCAGTTTTACCATTCTTTGTCATATGATCCAAGTTCCTCCTTCCGTAGAGTTGTTTGGTTGTTTTTATAGGTTGAGAAGAGTCGAACGAAGGAGAGTTTTTTTCACACTTCAAAGAATTGTAGGTCTACCCCCCTCTTTCAAAAACTTTAAAATAAGATGGACTTCGAGTCCTGATGGATTGTGATTGATCCTCATCCCAGTTGGAAAGCGCCGCTTCGTTGGTGTTGGGATAATGAGCTGGACATCTGGTAGGAGAAGCTTGATGACATCAGGATTTCTCGGGTTGTCTATCGCCTGGTAATTGAGAGATTATGTGCTCTTGGCACTTGTAATCTACCTGACCTGCTCACCCTAAAAAACATTGCAGCCGCAGGGTGGGGCCTTCGGCTCGAGGACATGCCCGGGACCTCCAATCTCGCTTTTTGGCCACCATCAGCTATGCTCAAGGATGCCTTACAAGTTGAGGAGGAAGAGGGTAGCGAGAAAGAGCATGAGGGCCTCGAGGAAGAGGAAGGGGGAACTTTTTAAGGAGTATGGTCTTTCTTGAGCGTTCTTCCTCTAAGGGAAGAACCCTAGTGTCGCCAAAGATTGTCTTTTATTTACTAGCATTAGTCTCTAACTTTTTTATTTAATCCCTTGTTTCTGCAGACATGAATCTATTCAGAGAGCAAACGCTTAAGCGACATGGTAGGAATTCATGCCCGCCTGGCGAGCAAGGCCCACAGTCTCATCCACCACTAGCTCTTGAGTCATTGCAAGGACCTCCATCTGGTGTGTAAGATCTTAGCCTCCTCCCCCCACATGCACCTAACTCGTCACCAAGACATTTGAAAATGAAGAGGTATAAAAAAGGTGCTTTGCTTAACCTTCCCTAGATTGAATCTTTGGCCCTGATATCCGATGTACCCATGTTAGACCCTCTTACCCTCGAGGGCACTCCCGAGGGTCCCTCGAGGGCACTCCCGAGGGTCCCTCTAATGCATTTGGCTCTCAAAGAAGGGAATTTGGTAGCTCACGCTCCCTCTTTTTCCATGACCTTGATCAGATTAGGGAAGAGAGTCATCAATCGTTTGTACCTTTTTGCAGAGATCAACGGAAGTTGAAGGCTGAGCTCCCAGACTTTCGCCCAATTCTTCCTCCCATTGTAGAGCCTAAACAAAATTTTGTACCTATCCCTAATAGTACTCGAGTGAGGGGAGACCACTTCCATGTACACCCTGGACTAATTGACACAGACTCGATAAAGGACCCAGGGGTTGGTGCCAGGATGATATATGCAATTGTGCTCCCACAGGATGAGCAGGAGTTCTTTGGCATCTGGCCTAGTGTCACCAACGCTCCTAAGCAAAAGATTATTGAGATAAGTTACCTTTATTGTGTCTACATATTGTAGTTTCCATCTGACTTTGCTATTGGCCTTTTAATGCAACATTTGTGCCCAGGGAGTCCAAGGGTTGGTGATATCCAATGCTATTGGAAGAGCTTACCATCATTGGGTTGAGCAAGAGAAGGTAAAGGGAAGAGAAAATATGGTAAAGTGGAAGGATCGCGAGCGTTCCTACCAAGAGGATCTCAGGAAGATGGGTCATGAGGTGGAGGACATGCACTCCAAGATGAAGGAAGTTCATGATGAGTCTTCAGGCATGAAGGGGGAAATAGAAGAGCTCTGAAGGACTAAGGAGTCACCAATGAAAGAGCTCGTAGGGGTTCGGGAAACTCATGAGAATCTCTTGCAAGAGCATTCCTTGAGGGTGGATGACTTCGCTCGCTAAAAGAAACAATATAGGTTGCTCAAGAACCAAAGAAATGAGGAGATTTTGATAGTCCGAGAAAAGGCTGTGAGGGATTATCTCCTCTCGACGGACTGCCAAGAGAGGAAGATCCGCTATGGGGGTTGTTTTACTAAGAACGGATTTTATCTTACACATTCATGCTTAGAATCCAAGCACCCAAGAGAGCAATTTCCCGAGTTGGTCTACACAGATGAGGTAGAGGAGTCCCAGGTTCCAGATTGATGAAGATATAACAATCCAGATCCCACGAGCCCCAAGACTTACTTGAATGCTAATCTAACTGATAATTTGAAAAACTTATCGAGTCCATGGGAGCTACATGCCTTTGCTTCAGAGGAAGTGGAGATGACTGACGCCTTCCCCACGGTTAATGACATAGCTTTTCCATCGTCTAGTCAGGAAGAAGGTGAGGTCCCATTGGCCCCGAGTAGCAGTGCTCCCTTTTGTGCCTCTACTAGCTCTGGTAGGACGAAACAGACGTAAAGAATATTTTTTTTGCTTTTTCTTCGTTAAGTGTAGTAGCTTTTCTTTTTTTTGCATAAATAAGATTGATATCTTTGTCTCTTTTCTTTAATAGTAGAATCTCACTGGTTTTCTTTACTATCATTGCCCAATGAAGGTCTTATTTTGACCTTAGGATTTAGGCTCTTTATGCCATAAGGCGGACTATGGGTGTTCGGGCCTTTAGTGGTCCCTTAGCAATTCCTTGCTATCAGGCTAAGCCAATTAATAGGCTGGTGGGATAGCTTTTGGTCCCACTATTGAGGATTTATGCCGAGCATGTTTGTTATTTCATTAGACCGGGCCACTTAGCTTTAGGGCAGGACGTTAATCATAGTCGTCGGGTCTATTAAGCCGTTCTTTTCACATAGCGCATTGCGTGGCAGGACCTTTTGTATTACTATTAGGCTTGGTAGAATATTCTACTAGTGGGACATTAATTCAATCACCATTAGGCTTTAGGTATTTAATTCTTTCACTTTCGGGAAAGACTTGTCATATTATTTTGTGAGGAAGCAAAAGTTTTTATGAGGTGAGGACCCATAGTGAGTCGCTCCTTTTATCTTTAGCCTTGGAATAAACAAAAAGCAAAACACAGGTATTTTTACGTGGTTTGGCCAAATATGCCTACGTCCACGGTCCCTCCTTAGGCTCATATTATTATTGCATTACATATCAGGGGGAGAGTACAATTTCAAATGATTTATGCTCCAAGTCTTACCCATGGTTTCACCCTGGAGCATTTGGAGGATACATTTACTAGGGCCTATCATTTTCTGGATGCCATACGGCCCTTCCCAATTAGCTCGAAATTTCCCATCTTCTTGGAGTGCATTGGTGATGGCTGACTTCCTGAGGACCAAATCTCCTTCATTCAGAGGCCTGCTCTTTACCCTAGAGTTGTTGTAGTTGGCGATCCTTTTGTGATAGGTAGTGATTTGCACGGCTGCTCTGTCCCTTTGTTCCTCAATGAGATTCAGAATTTCTCTCAGGGAATCCGAGTTGACTGAGCTGTCACATTTCTCAAAAGCGCTCAATCGGGGTGATCTACCTAAAATTTCTATCGAAATTAAGGCTTCTGTTCCATAGACTAGGTTAAAGGGTGTTTCACCCATTGAGACCCGGCTAGTTGTTCGGTAGGCCCATAAGACGGTAGGTAATTCATCCACCTATGCTCCATTTCCACCTTCTAGTCATGTTTTCAAACCATGTAAGATTGTTCTGTTGCTAACTTTAGCTTGTCCATTGGCTTGGGGATACGTTAGTGAAGAAATCCTTAATTGAATATCCTGGCCTTTATAGAAACCTTGAAAGGAATCACAGTCAAATTGCTTTCCGTGATCAGTGTTAATGATTCATGGGATTCCAAATTGGCATATAATGTATTTTCACACCATGGCCTCTACCTTCTTCGCAATGATAGTAGCTAGAGCTTCGGCCTCAATTCAGTTGGTGAAGTAATCTGTTGCAACCAAAAGAAATTTCCTTTAACTCGTAGCTTGTGGAAATGGGCCTAGAATATCCAAACCCCATTGAGCAAAAGGGATAGGTTGGAATGTGGGGTGTAATTGTGATATCAGAGTAAAGTGAATTGGAGCGTGCCTCTAACATTTATCACATTCCTTGACTTTCGTTTGAGTATCCTATTGTAATGTGGTCCAAAAGAAACTTGCCCTTAGGTTTTTGGCCGCAACGGCCCTTCCCCGTAGATGCTCACTGCATATTCCACTATGAACTTCAGTCAAGGCATACTCGGCCTCTTGAGGACCCAAGCATTTGAGGAATGACATAGTGAAAGCTTGTTTGTAAAGTATTCCATCAATCATCGTGAACCGAGCCCCTCTAATTTTAATTTTCCTGGCCTCCCTTAGATATGCCGGCAACTCTCCCGTAGTTAAATATTTGTAAAAAGGGGTTTTCCAGTCATTGCTATTCTCAACGCATGTTATTCTCAAAAGCGCTCAATCGGGGTGATCTACCTAAAATTTCTATCGAAATTAAGGCTTCTGTTCCATAGACTAGGTTAAAGGGTGTTTCACCCATTGAGACCCGGCTAGTTGTTCGGTAGGCCCATAAGACGGTAGGTAATTCATCCACCTATGCTCCATTTCCACCTTCTAGTCATGTTTTCAAACCATGTAAGATTGTTCTGTTGCTAACTTTAGCTTGTCCATTGGCTTGGGGATACGTTAGTGAAGAAATCCTTAATTGAATATCCAGGCCTTTATAGAAACCTTGAAAGGAATCACAGTCAAATTGCTTTCCGTGATCAGTGTTAATGATTCATGGGATTCCAAATTGGCATATAATGTATTTTCACACCATGGCCTCTACCTTCTTCGCAATGATAGTAGCTAGAGCTTCGGCCTCAATTCAGTTGGTGAAGTAATCTGTTGCAACCAAAAGAAATTTCCTTTAACTCGTAGCTTGTGGAAATGGGCCTAGAATATCCAAACCCCATTGAGCAAAAGGGATAGGTTGGAATGTGGGGTGTAATTGTGATATCAGAGTAAAGTGAATTGGAGCGTGCCTCTAACATTTATCACATTCCTTGACTTTCGTTTGAGTATCCTATTGTAATGTGGTCCAAAAGAAACTTGCCCTTAGGTTTTTGGCCGCAACGGCCCTTCCCCGTAGATGCTCACTGCATATTCCACTATGAACTTCAGTCAAGGCATACTCGGCCTCTTGAGGACCCAAGCATTTGAGGAATGACATAGTGAAAGCTTGTTTGTAAAGTATTCCATCAATCATCGTGAACCGAGCCCCTCTAATTTTAATTTTCCTGGCCTCCCTTAGATATGCCGGCAACTCTCCCGTAGTTAAATATTTGTAAAAAGGGGTTTTCCAGTCATTGTTATTCTCAACGCATGCTACCTCGAGTTCTTTTATACTTGGTCATTGAAGGACGTCCATGTACACTGTTCTTCCTGTGGTTTCTTTAGTGGACGCTAATTTGGATAAGGCATTTGCATGGCCATTCTGTTGATCTACACTAGTTGGAAACTTTCGAACAATTGTGTATGGGTCTTGACTTTTTGCAAATACTATCCCATGATCGGCTCCCTAGTTTCGTACTACCTATGGTATTGCTGAACAATCAACTGAGAATCACTATGGGCTATCACCTGTGCCACTTCAAGTTTTCGAGCTAACCTCAGGCTGGAAATTAGAGCCTCATATTCAGCCACATTATTCGAGCTAGGAAAGACAAATCTCAAAGAGTATTCATGGGGTTCTCATTCTGGCGGGACAAGCACTATTCCTGCCCCACTCTCTTGGGAACTGGCAGCCCCATCAACAAACAGTAACCATTCTATTTCGTTCTCTTCTTCGGCACCCCTAGAGAGGGTACATTCAACAATAAAATTTGTCAATGCTTGTCCTTTTATGGGTTGCCTAGGATGAAACTGTATGTCATATTCGCTAAACTCAATTGACCATTTGGTGAGACGACCGAAGCATTCAGGCTTCTGTAAGATGCTCCGCAATGGTTGGGTCTATCAGTACGATGATAGAATGAGCTTGGAAGTATGGCCTTTATTTTATGGAGGCGTTTAGCAGGCCAGTGCCACCTTTTCAGTGAAGGGATAACGTGTCTCCGGATCCTGTAAAACCTTACAGACATAGTATACCGGCCGGTCCACTTATCCCTAATTTTTAATCAACACTACATTGACTGCTGTAACACCCCAGATTTTCAAAATAAAAAATGGGGTAATACCTAAGGTTATTAGGTTCTAATACTTGAGGAAATAGGTTCTTTCAAGGGATTATAGAAGCCTTGAGACAAAGGTTTAGTTTCTGAACTAGTGGCAAAATTGTAAATACTGAAGTCAGGTAAAAGTGTAATTTATCCATTTTTCAGGGATCAAAAAGTGCAATTAAAAATGGCCCGGGGACCAAGTTACAAGGGTTTAAGTGCAAATTATCCAAAAAGTTTGGGCCAAGGTGTAGTTCTTGAAACCTTAAAAATATCTCTTCAAGTTATCATGGATTTCAAATTCAAATCAAATGGAGCTTTGGATTCCAAACTCTACTACATTCAATTGAGAGACGAGTGGTGCGTTTGGGTTGGATGCACATGGGAGAAATGATGAAGCCTTATCTTCAATGACACATGGCAATCAACCATTGGCCACTTGAAAGATAAGATAAGGTCACATGATGGCTCATAATGACCCTCTGAGGTGGCATTGCGTGATTGGCCAAGGAAAAACTTAGCTTCCAAGTTTGTAAAAGTCTCCAAACATTATCTCTAAGAACATGTGGTAAGCATTCATTGGCCACTTGGAAATACGATTTGAAGTGTAATGATCAGAAATGTGGAAAATGCAATTAACTATGTGGGATGTAGTCGTTAATTAAAGGTGTAATGATGGGAAATGTAGAAAAATGAATTAAACCATGTGGGTTGTAATGATGGGAATATTGGAAAATCTAATTAAACATGTGAAGGTTCAAAATATCAGGGACACATGGCATATTTTAATTGGATGCTC
The DNA here is from genome assembly GCA_036245055.1 of Diospyros kaki. Lineage (NCBI taxonomy): Eukaryota > Viridiplantae > Streptophyta > Magnoliopsida > Ericales > Ebenaceae > Diospyros > Diospyros kaki. The sequence goes on from BSEG01000012.1 coordinate 42,155,529, forward strand.
ATGGATGGAATGATGACACGACACGTGGCGCGATTTGGTTCGCCGAAGTTTCCTATAAATAAGGGCTTTGGGGTTATTCATTTTGGGCACCAAGCAAGGAGAAAAAGGAAGGGATTTTGAGAGAGGAAACGCTGTCGAAAAGAAGGGAGGAAGTCAAGGGAGAATAAGCTTTGATAGAATTTTTGGGTCTTTCTCGAAGTTCGTGCCAAGCAGTAAGAAAAACTACTAGAAAACTGATCCTACTCGTTGTAAACTATGCTCCCTAAGGTAATCAGTCAAGGTGAGTCATTCCTGCATGTTTTGTGACACTTTGAGCATTTTTTGCTTCACTTGTGTGTGGACGTTGGCTTGCATATCATGCCTTTGTGGCTTACATGTCATATTTTCCCTTGTTTATGCATATTCCTTCTGCTTTGTCATATATCATGTTCGTATTGGTGACTGTGGCTAGTTGTTGGGACATTATGGAAGATCTCGTGCTCTGGTGATGGGCTATGAGTGACTATGATGACCGTAGAGGTGATTGCAACACCTTGGCATTGCTACCACAAGGGTGGATTTCATAATGGCATTATTGCATTTGCACGCATGTACTCTCATTTTCTGAGTCACTCACTTAGATGTCATTATCTAACTTAGGTGTTTCATACCCCTGGGACATTCAACATCCCAGGTATATTAGCATGCCAGGTACCCCAGAGACAGGTAGGAGAAAAGGCTGCGAGGAGGCTGATGTTTAGCTTAACTTTATGTTATTCATGTGCTATGGATCCTATGTAACCTTTGGTTTGTTTGAGCATTATGTGTCGTAGTTGTATAAACAGGGGTTATGTAAGGCCTAGGTTTACCTTTTATACTATTGAGGGTGTAAGTTGGGGTTACTATGTAATATGAACATGGTAAGAGTTGCTTGTTGGATTTTGGAAGTTTTCGAATATTGCAATGTAAATAGCGGTTAGGATACTCAGAGTTGTAAGTGGTGTGTGTGGGTGTCCTACAATTGTTCCTACAGTGATGTGTTGTCTTTTTGGGGTATTGGAAGTCATGAGCATTTCTTGCACTTGTAAAGGAAATACAGTGGAAACCCCATTTATTTAGCTTTGGTTAGACTTTCAGGTTCGATCCAACACTTCCATTGGTAAGGGTTTCCATAACACCCATAGGTGATGTCTGCTAACATTCCACGTTGTTGTGTATTTGGAAAAGTGGGGCGTTACAGTTGGCATCAGAGCTAGATTTTTATGGTCTTGATTTGGATTTTGGTATGACTAACGTCGAGGATATCTTTGGATGAATGCAGGTATGGATCAAGATATCTAGAAACTAGGGTATTGGAGACATGCCCGATGGAATGGTGGATCCCATAGAGTTACCCGAGAAGCGAGCCCTAACACCTCTACCCGGGTTCAAGACCAAGAAAAAACAAATTTTGTTGTTGGAAGAGTAGGGATTGTATAATAAGATGAGATGTGGTTGTAATACATATGCATATGAGTACTAAAGGGATAAGATAGTATTATATGATGCCTATCCAATGCTGCTAACTTGGGGTTCCTTGATGACAGGATAGATTATATGGTTGTTTGAGGATCCTAGAAGGTAAAATAGTAAAATGAGATGTTTTAATTAATGTTACTAATCTTTGGGGCTTTGGTGGCAGGATGGGTTACATGAAATTTGAGGTTGTTTCAATGACTATGGTAAAGTCCAATGAGTAAGTATTTTGATTTGAGGATTGTTAGACTTACTAAATGTCTGTAGATATTTGAGGTATTTGAAAATCTTGAGGATTTTGGACAATAAGAACATGAGAAATCGTCCTAATGTATATGTGGTGAAATGAAAAGCCTATACACATGCACAAATGAGGATAAATAGTGAAATGTGGAGTTTATAGCAATTAACAAATGATACTAACTTTTGAGCTCCTTGGTGTTAAGATAGGACATGGAGCAAGTTTATGGATGATTGTCAGAAGAATCTGAGGTATTCTCATTATTTGGTAAGATTAAACCCTTAGCCAGAAGCTTGAATGGCTCATGAGATCTTTAGAGACATTCTCATATGTGGGTTGTTAGAAGTTTGTATTCACAACTATCTTGTAAAAAATTGATGAGTTTGAAAATCTTAAATGACTTGTGGGATTTTGGGAGACATCTTCCTTACTTGAAGATTACTTGGGGATTAGGTCTATTAGATTGGGATTAGCTTGATAGCATTAAATGGAATGGGATTGAAAAGCTCAACCCATTAATGGAATAAGGTTACATTGGAACTCCATAAATAGCTACATTAACTCTTCATTAACACCTTCTTGAAACACTTTAGAGTTGAGAGAACTCTTAGAGAAGTGTGTGTGTGTGTGTGTGAATCCAAAAGTGAGTTGAAAATTTTGAGAAAAAATTTACTTTCTCTTCTCTTGAGATTCTTAGATCTAAGTGATTTTCGGTGGACCGACTCGGCATCCTACACTTGGATGATTATACGGCAGGGAACCTAACAGTGAAATTGGATTTCATCAAGATGTATTCTTTTGTTTTTGCTTTCAATTTTTGTAAACCATAATTTCTAAAAAATGTGATACCGGCAAATTAAATTTTATTTCGATGTGCATATGATGAAATCTATGTAATCTAACAAAAAACACAAGAATTCTCTTTTAAAATAAGTGATTTGAGACCATTTAACTTACCCTGCATATTACTTACCCAATCATAACCTTGTCCTCTCAATCTAGACAAGCTTAAGTTATATCAAGAAAATGTCTTGTCTATTGCAACCTTAAGTGAGAGAGCTATGGTATTGGAAACATGCTCAAGACTAATGAAACGTTCATTTACTTGTCCACTGTTATTCACATAATGTAAAACAATTGACATTTTCTCCTTTATTGACACATCATGAGATTCATCAACTAAAATAGAGAAAAATGCATCCCCAATATCTTTGATCATAACATTGATCGTTTCAACAACACAGACACTTACGATATCCTTTTGAACATCAAGTGATGTTAATTTCCAATTTAGAAGAGCATTGTTCATTGTAATTGCCTTAATATCATCATTATGATAAACTAGAAACTACAATTGGACTAAAAAGTTACCTGGATTATCTAAATTGTCAGATTCATCATGACCCCAAAACAGAAGCCCCTGTCGCAACAAAAGTCTACCATAATTAATTGATGCAATAAGAAGGATATGATAGTCACTCTGTACTTGTTATAATTGCTAGAAGAAAATTGATTGAATGTGTTGCTCTTGATTCATCAAAGCCTCACACTTGATGAGAGCTTTATTGTGTGAACTATCATGATCCCCAAGATGAATATTAAGCCTGTCTTTACTTTTCTAATATGAAAATCCTTCACTAACAAAAGCATCACCTCCTCCTTGTTTACCCACATTTGTTTTAAATAGATAACAATACAAGCAAAAAGCAATATCTTTTGATACACTATTGTGGAACCCCCACTTCGAATACGCTAGCCAAGCCGACGAACCCGAGTGAGAGCTTCACGAGGGGTAAAGAAATAGAAAAGAAAACACCCTAACCTGCTATGCATGCTCAACTAGGATCACCTTAACTCAAACACGAGAAATGACAGTGAAAACATAACTCACATTCTAGGCATGCATATGAAAGATATCTGGTCATAGGGTTACATGGTACATACATGTACATATACAAAACTGTGCCAAGCACTCAAAAGCTACACGACCATGGCACAAAATCAAAAGATACACACACCAAGCCAGGATCTACTAAGATTGCCATGTACACCACCTATTAAGATAGCTCAAGGATTGCTAACCTCGCCCCCACACTTAGCCTTGCCCTTACCTGGAATGAAGAGAAGTAGGAGTGAGTCACAAGACTCAACAAGCATATAAGAAGGAAAGGCTAACAAGAGCAAGGAGCTAAAGAATAACCCATACCCAAGTGCAAAACTCATGCAAAGCATGTCAACCAACCATGTAACGAACAATAGGTACCAACAACATAACAAAGATATGCACATATTGAATCTTGGGGCCCAAATAAAATGCACTAGTACCCAAGTCCATATCACAAACCTGTTGTTGCCCTGAAGGCAAGTTGTACCTGTAACTCGAGCCGAAGCTTGCTCGACATGTTAGAATGTCCATAAACCCAACACGCAACACACCCACATAGCGCTAGTAACCATGCAATGCATAATTATAATGTAGTGGCATAATGAGCATAAACGATGATACATAATCCCCATAAAACCATGCATCAAGCCTTGCTCACCTATATAGGAAATCACATACAATGCAGTGCTCGTGTCTAAATATAATGTAGAGGCATAATGAGCATAAATGTGATACATAGCCCCTATAAAACCATGCATCAAGCCTTGTTCGCCCTAATAGGAAGTCACATATAATGCAATATGCCCGTGGCCAAGCACACCAGTCACATGAAACCTCCAAATGCATATCCCAAACCCTTACATGCATTTGTAATGATAAAAAACTTGAAAGAAATTACAGAGACCCCATGCACCAAACTCTCGACCACTATAATATCCAATAAGAGCCTACCCACAACAACCTAGCTTCATTCTAATAACAAACAGAAGGGAGAATCGAGCCCTTCAAAGCTCATAATAAAAGACCTACCATCTAAACAAGGATCCAAGCAAGATGGAGAAAACTAATCAGGACAGGCCTATAATCCTCAAAATATACCATCTATAACTCAACATAAAAGAAAATAAACCATTCTCACCAGAAAAGGCTCATCATCTCAGAAGGATCCAACCAACATGGAGAAAACTAGCAAATATCAAGTCTGTAATCCTTAAATAACAAGCTGATACTCCTCGAATAAAAGCTCAAGTTCAACCTTCAACAATTCAACATTACAGTAAGGAAATAAACCAAATCCTCGAATAAAACCATCTGTAACTTCCAATGAGTAGATCCTCAATAAATCATCAAATAAATCCTCAAATAACAAGCTTATCAAAGAACCAAACTATAACCTCCAGTTGTTGTTGCCAAAAATACAAAAAATAAAATTTGTGAAGTGGGGTTCACATGAGCTCGATGTTGGGTGAAGTGAGGTTGCCGTAAGAGAAGTTCTCTCAAGGCAGTTCGCCGCTAGGATGCTCGTTGCAAGGATTTTTCCACGAGCTCCTTTGCCATAAGGTCTTCGCCACAAGGCCTTTGCCACTAGCTCTTTCGCCACAAGGTTTTTGCCACAACCTCTTTCGCCATAAGGTTTTTTCTTCACAACAAGGTCTCGCCACAAGGTTTTTCCCTCACCGCAAGGATTTGGTTTCGTTGCAAGGTGTCGTCGCAAGGATTGGGTCTCGCCGCAAGGTGTCGCCCCAACAATTTGGTTTTGCCACAAGGTCTCGCTGCAAGGATTTAGCCCTGTTGATGCTCAGAAAATGGGTTAGAAGGCTCACGAGAATCTTCCCCCACGAAAACCTTCTGATGCCTAAGTCAGTATTGGATCCAAATAATTATTCATGAAAATCATAAGATACACTTAATATGTTAAAATTTTACCAAAATTGGGAGCCCCCTTTAATGTCCTGTAGTTGGGTATTTATAGGGCACAATTCTCAAGGCTGGGTAGTGTTGACAGGTGGTGATTGATGAGTGGGGTCAAACAAAAAAAGGGGGGATTGCCACGAAGCCGCTGTAAAGAAGCTCGCGGCAGCTGGCCCTTGCGGCCAGCTTTGCCGTGGGGCTGAACTTTCATTCAAAGTTTTTTATTTTGGAAAAAATTCTCCATTTTTTGTCCTAATTTTTCATGGCACAACAATTTGCCCCCCACTCTTCTGTTTTGTCTTTAGACAAAATTGAAGAGTAAAATATCAACCAAGGAACTAGATCTAGGTTGAGATCATAGCAACGGACTAAATCAAGGGATCTCGACAAACTTACGGGCGCAGGTGTCAGAACACCCGAAGATCCTACGTCGGCTAGGGTCATAGGCACCAAATTATCTCTAGGCAACCAGGCCCTCAAGGATAGGTTCTGTTACGGGATCCTTGTTAGGCGTCCGAGTTTACCATATACCTAGGCGCTAGATCAACCAAGGAGTCGGGTCTAGCTTGGGAGCATAGCACCTAACTCAATCAAAAGATCCTGGTGAGCCTGTAGGCATAGACTTTAGTGCACTCGGTGATCCCAAGACGGATCATAGCACACTGGCTATTAGGTCCTCTATGTCTGTTTTTTGGGGTTGGTCTACATCAGGGAATCTGGGTTTGGCCAGTGGTCTGGCGTGGGATTCCTACCAGACATTTGAGTTTTTCGGGAGACCTAGGCACTAGATCAACCAAGGAGTTGGGTCTAGCCACAAAGGCATAGCACTGAACTCAAACGAGAGATCTGAGTGAGTCTGCGGGCATAGGTATCAGATCTTCTGGTGATCCCGGGTCGGCTCGTGGTCATCGGCACAAGATTACAACTAGGTGACTTAACTCTAATAAGCGAAATCGTGGCAGAATCATCACATGGTTGTTTCATCTCTATTTACACCTTCCTTGGGCCAGTCTACCTCAGGGGATTTGGGTTTGGCTAGTGGTCCGACGCCAAATTTGTAATACTTGAAGTTTTTTTTTTTAGGTATTGTTGTTCAAGAAGTAAAACGTTTCCTTGGAAATCGAAGGGTATGGTTGATACATGTGAAGTTCCTGGGTAATCACCGAGGAACAAATGGAGGATTTTCCAAAAAATCGTGGAAACTACCGCAAGGGGGCATCATCTTAAGGTATTTTAGAGAGGTTTAAGGGGTTCTAGGGCTCAAGTGATATAAGTGCAAAGAATTTTTGGGCTAAGGAGTTATTTGAAGAAGTTTAAAATATCTTATAACTAATTTGGTTAAGGAAACCAAATGAGCTAACTTATAGTTAGGAAACATAATCATAAGCATGTGGTGGCACATATCTCAATGGACACATGTCGCAAGGGATGAAATGGCACATATCACTACGGACACGCGGCACGATCCTACGAAAGTAATGATTACCAACCTTATCCAAGTGACACATAGCAAGCAACACATGGCACACTCATATTGGCTATAGATTCCTATAAATACCAAGCCTTTAGAAGGGACAATCTCACCATTAATCAAGAGGAAAAAAAGAGGTGAGTTGAGAGCAGAAACTTTGCCAAAGAAGGGGTAGAAAAATGCTTCGTCAAAAAATTTAGATTGCAAATGTAAAAGGAGTGAAACAGCATCAAAACAGTAAGGTCATTCTTTTCGTATTTTGATATATAATTGAATAAGGGTCGTGTGGGTTCAAACGGAGGTCAAATCGGAGTCCGAACGAGGGAGAACGGGCCGAAAAACCACAAGAGGTCAAAATGGGAGGGGCGGAGCGTGCAGCTCACACGCCACCGGACTGCTGCCAGTGCAGCACATGGGGTCCTTCCCCCTGCAGGTTTGGGTGCGTGTGGGACCCCCTTGGCCCAAAATTTTGTGTACTTGGTCCTTAAATTTATTCCCATGACCGTATATAAAAATATTTTAGGTTTGAGTTTCGAAAGTATGTTATTTTTGTAGAAAAGCATTCCCGAACCCTGTAAACAGTACCTTAATGCTTCCAAACCAGCAAGGTGAGTGCTTCTTGCATCTTTATGATACATACCAAACATTTTGTCTTCACACGGGTAAGGGTGATTACTTGCATAAGCATGACTTTCCTTTAAACCAAGCATTTTATGTGAGAACATGATAGATCAGCGAGGGTGATTGCAACACCTTGGCATCACTACCACATAGGCAGTTTCATATCATTTTGCAATCTCATTTACATGCATGCTATCTCTTCTTGTTGCACTCACTTAGATATAATTATCTAACTTGGGTGTCCCATACACCTGGAACATTCAACGTTCTAGATGGGTTAGTCGTGACAGGTGCCCCAGAATCAAGCCAGAGGAAAGGAAAGGAAGTGGTTCTTGGATATTTAGCTTATTTCCATTTTAATTGTAAAAGCATTGTACTGTGACTTTAGTGTGAGTTTTAATTACTGTAAAAAGGGAACCTAAATAATCCCTAGATTCCCAGGCTATATTATGGCTTTTCAGGTGGTTTTTGTGTTAAAAACATATAGTGGAAGCCTTAAATATCTAGCTTATGGTTTTTATAAAGCTTTTAGGTTCAATCCTTTGCTTCCGTTGGCAAAGGCTTCCATAAATGCCCTTTGATTATCATGTGGTTGCTAGCGTCATCATGCATCTTTGTATGTGTACCTTGGAGAAAAGAAAAGTAGGGCATTACAAGATTGCTACTAGACATTCGAGTTTGTCGAGAGATCTAGGGGCTAGATCAACCAAGGAGTTGGGTCTAACCACAAAGGCATAGCATTGAACTCAAATGAGGGATCTGGGTGAGTCTGCGGGCATAGACATCAGATGTTCTGGTGATCCCAGGCCAGCTCGTCGTCATCGGCACTAGATTGCCACTAGGCGACTTGACCTTCGGGAGTGGGCTGTGCTTGAGCCACTGTACCTGCATCACATTCTATGACACATACAAATAATCTGGGCCCATGGAGATTTACGTGGTTCGGCTTGTAGTTTTTCCTACTCCACGGGAATACAGGGGGTATATTCTTTTATTTTTTTGGGAATTTTATTACAATGGAAAATTAAAGACAATCTCAGCCCCTAGCCGGATTAAGTAATGCTTCTGTTGACATGCTCGGCTCTATGTCTTGCACTTTGTCCCCTTCCCTGGGGTTAATGATTGGCGCAGTCGGGAAGTACCTCTTGAGGTGCATGATGTTCTAGGCTTTTTCTCTCTCCTCGCCTTGTAGCTTCAGTAGTATGCACATGTTGGGGCCCAACATCTTCTAAATTTTGTAGGGTCCTTCGCAATTCGAGCTGGGTTTCTCTTCCTCTTCTATTACCTTCCCCTGCATCCAAAATTTCCCTTTGATGATAAACTATTCTACTCGGTTGAATAATTCACTCATAGAATTTGGCTCGGAGAAGGCTAGGGATCTTCTAAGCGGGGCGTATGTAGTTTCGTTAAGTAGGGCTGACACTGCCAATCCGACTGGGAGATCCCTTACTTTTTGCGTCACGACTCTGAATCGCTCGATATATTACTTTAGGGATTCATTCGGCTTCTACTGCAAGCTCATTAGATATATATATATCACTCTTCTTCTTCAGGAGATAGACGAAGAATGCATTTAATCCAAGATCGATATATAACACTCTCCAGACTTGATCTTGAATATTAACATTGTAATCCAAAATTGAAATCCTTAGTCCAAGATCAGTGGGAAGTTGTGTAACATCAAAATTAACACTATTTGATTTCTTCCTATCAACATCTTTTACAATCAATGGATATTTTTGTTTTAAAAATCTCTCCATGACTATATCAAATTCAATATGATAAATGATAATTAGAGAATGCACAAATTCATAAATTCACAAATTTATCAAGTGCGTATGTGCAAATTACAATTGATCAACATCCACATTATGTGTGCCTGTGCAATTGATCCAACAATCAAATTATGTACGCCTATGCAATTGATTTATCAATCTTAACAAACTTATTTTTGAGAAACCCAACATTAAGTAACAAAATTCAAGTTCACATAATTTTAGAAATGGAAAAAATTTTTACCTTTTCGAGACAAAAATTGGTGAAGCCAGAAGCTTACTACTCACGCGAAGTAAGGGTTTAGGGTAACTGGGTGAGCACTCCGCAGGTAGAAAATGTAATCTTCTCTAATAAGAACATCAAATGCTATTTTTTTTTCCCCAATAACTCACGATTAACAGACTAAGGGAAATGGTGGGTTTCACTTTCCAACCTATTTTTGGAAAAAATTGGAAATAGTTTCAATAAAATAGGTTTTAACAATCTAAATGGGATTAAATGTTTTGGGCTTTGTGTATTGAGGGAAAAAAATAGGAGAGCAAGCAAATGGAGATGTTTGGTGTGGAAAAATTGGGAAAGAGATGATTTAGATGAAAAAAGAGGGAAAGAGGAAATTGGGGGGTGGGGGTCGGATTTAAAATTGGATTATCAGAATTTATAATTTAATTTATTAGTTATTTTTTTATAATTAAAGTAGTTAGGTTTAGTTAAAAATCCAGTCCAACATGAGTGAGGGCCTATTAAAAATTTTAGCCTAGTGTAGGCCTCAATGAGTGGTGCCAAGGCCTTCACTAGGCCTGCACAGGCTCCGCTCCTATATGTATATATATATGTATTTGTATATACATATAGATATAAATATAGACACCATTATAGATAGATACTGAATATGCATATATGTAACACCCGGTGTAACCGGTGTTAAGAGAATAAGAATGGAAGTGTGAAATTCCAAAAATGCCCTTGAGAAGGTGTTGAATCCTTGAGATTGAGGGTGCCCTATGAGAGGGGCATTTTGGTAATTTAGATATTGAAATTCAATAAAAAGGGTATTTTGGTAAATTAGAAATAATTCCTATGTGGAATTAGGTGAGTAGGTGAATTAAATCCCAATTTTGTATTTATGTGGAGATAAGAGATTAATAAATTCACAAAGGGTATTTTGGAATTTTGGAATTTAATTCCATAAAGGAAATAGGGAAAATGGATATTGAATTATTTGAGGAGAAATAATTAATTTTCCCTACATGGTGAATAAATGAGAAAATACCACATGGATGTCCAAGATCAAGAAATGGAAGCCAAGTTTGTGTCTTAGAGTGACACTTGGCATAATCTTGAAAATTTGAGAGAAATCACATATATTAGAAATGTGGGAGCATATATATATATATGTGGATTTATGAGTTGGAGAAGGAATTAATTAAATGCAAAAGAAATGTTAAATGGTCTTTCAAGCATTTAATGAGAGGCATGATTATATGGATTAAAATAAATCCAAAAGAAAATGGTAAATGGTCACCATTAATGCCTTGAAAAATATGGGGATTTTACAAAATGAGAAAGAAATTAATTATGTCTCTCAAGTGTGATGGTTATGAAAATAGTCCCATTAATTTAAATGGGAAAGAAATGAAAAATTGGGAGATGGTGGCTAGGGACACATGGCATGATCTTGTGAATCAAGAATAAGCATTTAAAAGAAATTCAAATTAGTGAATAAATGGTCTTTCAAGTGTTAAATGCAAGCCATGATGTTGTTGCCTAAAAAGAAAATGCAAAAGAAATGGAAATTAGTCACTTATTTATGAGTGAAAATGGGAGGATTTATTTAAATGAGAAATGAATGAAAATTTCAAGAATCCAATGGATGAAATGAATTCTTGAGAAAGAGAATTAATCCAAGGGTGGAGATTTAAAGAGAATGAATGGCATGGATTGCCAACATATTTAAAAGTGTGTTTTCTTCAAGAGGGAAATCTTGTTCATTAGAAATGGAGGGTTGAGATTTAGCTTTCCCCTAAGCACATGGATTGTGCTTTTTGTGAGTGGCTAGCATGCATTCTTGAGATATGGGGGAACTAGTATAAAATGGCAAGAAGGGAAGTCTTGGTTTCCTTTGGCCATTTGGAGAATGAAATGAAGAAGGAAGGAAAGAAAGGGAGATAAGAAAGTCTCCATGGAAGAAAAAGTGAAGAAAAAGAGAAAAGAATCAAGGTAAGTGCATTCTTCTTCTCTTTAATTAGTGTTCTTGTGTGCAAAGTGAGTGACAAGTTGAAATGCCATTTTAGGTGGGAGAAAATGGTGTTGGAAGCTCTCTTGAAATAAAGATAGGGAGGTTCAAGAATAAGGTAAGGGATGGCCCCATGTGGAGGTGGCCTTGCATTGCATTGTAAGTAGGTTGCATAAACTTTTATGTATCTCTTTGCATGTTTTATTTGTTCATGAGACCTATGGCCATGGGGGTGGGAAAGAAATGGTAGGTTGATGCCTCAAACTATGTTGGGTTGTGAGGATGGAATGACCTAACCATACTTGCATGCATTTGCATTACATAGACTTATTATGCTTGTATTTACTTTGCATATGCACCCTTACTGAGCTTTTAAGCTCATGAGGTTTTATCCTCCCCTTGTAGGTTATTCTTATGTCAAAAGAAGAAAAGGGAATGTGTTGCAAGCTTGTGAGTGGAAGCTCATGGTGTTTATTTATTTTTGTTGTAAATTTATGGCTTATGGAAGCCTATGTTGTTGTGTATGATTTATGAGATGTAAATTTTATTGGGTTGGTAATGGCTTATTAAAGCCTAAGACTACGGGTGTATGTTCTTTGAAGTGTTTGATGTACGTTGTGTAATTATCAAAGAGGTGGTGTAAGCCTTAATTAAGGAGAAATAAAGGCAAACATTGAAGGAATGTGGAGTATTTTATGAATTTTTAATTTCTGGAAATTTTTGGGTTAGGAGGCCCAAGAAGAAGAAAAAAAAAAGAAGAAAGGAAGTGTAGAAGGTAGCTGGTGGCAGCAGCAGTGGGCAGTAGGGGGCTGCCGGGCGAGCGCGCGGCGCGTGCGACCAGTGGCCAGCGGGGCCCCGCCGGTCAATTTTTTTAAAAAAATTGGAAAAATTGGAGAATTTTGGGGCATTTCTTAATTGAATTTGGGCCCTGGAGGAATTTTCAAAATAAAGGGATTTTCGGGCATTTTTGGAGAAAATGCTGAAATTTTGGAAAATTAAAAATTTGAGTTTTTCCTCCAAAATTGGTAATCAATCAATGGATTGGTTTAAATGGTGATTTATGGAACCCGGTAAAATTCTTGGATGGAAAAGAATTAAATATAAATAAGAAATGACAGTTGGGCATTTTCATGAGTTTCCTTTTTTAGCCAATACAGTATGGTTAAATCCTAATTTCGCTAGTGAATCCTGGGGATAAGGGAAGGGAAAGACGATCCTAATTCCCACTTAGGGCGTTTCACCTTGAAACATGGTCCACCCTTCACCTAAGGCTGGGCAGGTGGACAATTTGGGTAATTGTTCACGAGTAATACCCGTAAGTGGGAGCGGGGCGTTACAATATATATATGATGTGTATATAGCTATAAACATACATATACATATGTACCGACACTTATATTTTATATGCATACATATTTTACATATATGTGTAGATATAGATATAAACACATACTTATACATATACAAACATATATAGATATATATGTATAGGTATTTATATCGATACATGTATATGTTTGTATGTAATAATATATTTAGATATATATTTATGTACATATATACATATATACATTGTATATGCATACATATATATAACTTGTATGTGTGTATATATATATATATGTATAAACACATGTATATTTATTGATACAAATACCTATACCTATATATATACACACGCACATGTTTGTATCTAAATGTATATAGATGTATGAATGTATGTACACATAAATACATATATGTTTATATACATATATGTACACATATTTATACCCATACATACACATGTATTTATATGTATAGATATATATGTGCATATATACATATAAAATTTTATATGCTTATGTATATGAGATATATGTGTATATAAATATATATATAGATACCAATATATATATACGTGTGTATATATGTATGTGTTTATATATATAGATATATGTATATGTATATGTATATGTATATATACATGTAAATACATATCTACATATATTTACATGTATGGATATATATACATATCTATATGTGTATGTTATAATATATACGTATATATCTATATATTATATTTATAGCTATATCTAGATATATATTTATACACATATATACATTGTATTTGCATACATAAATGGCTTACATGTGTATATACATCTATGAACACATTTATACATGTTGGTATACATACATATATATATATATCTATATGTATATAATAGTACAGCTATATACATAATATACATATACATATACACGTAAATATCTATACTTGTAAGTATATATACTTTTGGATAATACTACACACAAACTAGTTGACAACTTCGTTGACAACCTCAAGTTATCGTAATATTTTGACATCAAAATATGACGATAACTTTAACCCAAAATTAACTCAATATTTTGAATACCCGCCCAAGCCTTCTTCCTCACTCTCTCTCTCTCTCTTTCTCTCTCTCTCTCTCTTTCTCTCCACCGCACCCACCCACATCGAAGCAAGAACCCATTCGCCCAAAAATCTGTCTCCCATGGCCGCCGACAAAGTTGGTAGAGTCTCTCCTCACCTACTCTTTCTTTCTCTCGCCCCTACAATCGAGCCTTTGGAGTCCCTTCACCTCCAACGACTGTCTCTCTCTCTCTCTCTTTCTGTAATGACCCTAATTTATTTATTGCTATTATTGTTAATTTTATTAATAATTTTAATATTAATATTGTTATTATAGTTCGTATTATTATTGTTATTATTCTCACTTTATGTTTATTACCATTGAGAATATTATTAATGTTATTACTTTCTTATTATTTATATATTGAGCCATACACTGTCATGGCTACTGAGAACCATCATTAAGCTTCCATTAGCCTCAATTCCTAAGCCACTACGTAACTGAGGTGGTGGATTAGTGGAGGTTCATAAGGAAATGTGGTGAAGTATTGAATTGGAGATTGAGAGAGAGAGAGAGAGAGAGAAAGCGGTGTGTTTGGCCGAGAGACGAAGAGGAAGAAGAAGAAGTAATTTCCAGGTAAGCTCTCATCCTCCCTCTTGCTGTTATATTTTCTATGAAACGAATATATATATGTATCGTAGCAGGTGGGCTGTGTAACAGGGGAGCTGGTAGTAAGTGCATATGTGTGTCCGTGGATGCCGATATATATATATATATATATATATATATTATCATACGGGTGTGTGCAGCGAGTAGGAGCAAGACCGTGAGCCGAGGAGTTCATAGTTAAAATTGTGACAAGTGGCATAATATGATTGGTTGGAGAAATCTATAAAAAGGCACCATGGATTGTTCTCAAATCATTCCAAGCAAACTTGAGAGTTGAAGCACTCTAAGAGAAGGAGCTTGCTTTAGAGAGAGAGAAGGGAGTTCGGCAAGAAGGCAGGAAGAAAGCGGCGGAGAACAAGTGTAACACCCTGTCCCATCGAAGGGCGTGCCACTATGCTGGGGTCCATCATATCCATACATAACCTCTTCCCTTATACATTTCTCATACATCAATACCGTATTTCAAAGGGAAACCCCCTAGCAAATCATTCACAATACGGAAGCGATAATCGAAACCTGATATGATACATACACAATTCACTTATATTATATTATAAAGAATTCATACCATATATTACCATCATATTCTCAAATACATAAATACATTGAGACACGTCTCCCGAGATAACATCTAACACCCTAGGTGCAAATCATATGAAACCTCGAGCATACATCAAATACATAGCCATTTCTCAATAAATAAAATACTGAAATCTCTTGTTAAATCCATCGGCCACGCCATCACATGCCGTCATATCTCAACCTGCTCCTTTACTTAACTGCAAGTCTCAATTGGAACATTGAATGTTCTAGGGGCATAACCCATTAGAAGATGAAACTTCTAATGAGGGTCCAAAAACATATATATGATGCATGATGCAATAATATGAACAACATATACCCATAATGTAACTTTCCAGGCCTCCCCAGCCCGGTTAGGAATCCTAGGCAAATCCCGAACCTCTGCGAGATAGGCCTAATGTTATTCTCTCAACGCCCTAGGGGAATTACGGCTACACTCTGAGGGTATCATCCCAACCCCATGCACAAGTTTCAATATGACAATAATATCGTGCAATGTAAATATTACGACTTTCAATGCAATATGACAAATGAATATTGCAATTCATAAATAGCATGCATATATAACAATCATATCATGAATATAAGTTCTTGTGAGAATACCACTCACTAATCATACTTAGGATAGGACGACTCACCTTTTGACATAAACTTACATTTTCTCGAAAAGCGTGCATTACCTCGATATGTGTGCCCTACCTCGATTCTCGTGCTAACTCTCAAAAGTTATACCAATCTCATCATCTCGATTACCTCAATCATAAAAATGATATTTAATTACTAAATATCTCAAAACTCCATTTAATTCCTATTTTCCTTAATAATTCCTTAAACATAATAATCCTTAATAAATAATTCCTCAATAATCCAAAACTAAATAATTTCTCAGACATATCCTTGAATATTTCTCTATCATGATTCATAAAATAATATTCTTAGTTTATTGGAAATTTCTAAAAAATTTTGCTTACCTTTGCTTAGCCTCTCAAGCTGCCTCGGTATGCGTGCCCTAACCTTGAAAGGCGTGTCTGACCCCAATTACCGCGTAAATCCTCGATTCTTGCTCACTACCTTGATTCTTGCACATTACCTCGCTTCCCGTGCATTTACCTCAATTTTTGTGCAATATCTTAATTTTGGCGCGTTACCTCGATTTTCGTGCATTGCCTCAATTTGCGTGCCCGAACTATTTTTCATGCCGAAATCTCCGAAATATCATTACAACTCCATTTCCTATTTTTTTGGGAATTTTTAGGGATTATTTCACAATTTTTCTCATTTTCTTTCTTTTTCTTTTCTATTTCTTTTTCTTCTCTCTTATTCACTCATCTTCTTCTCTGTTTCTTCTTCTGCAACGCCTCCCCTGCAACTCCTTCTTCTTCTTTCTCGGTTTCTTCCTGCAACGTACCGAACCTCCATGGCCGCGCAGACCAGCTCATTGAGTGCCATGACCAGCTGCTTCAGCCGCTGCCTCGGCCATCCTCACGCACCAGCGCGCCTTGCTCCGCTCGAGCTACTGCTCGACCTTTCGCCTAAGCTGCCAACCTCGAGCTCTAGCCGCAATGGCTGACTTCGGCCTCCATTGCTGCCATCAACGGCCGTTTCAAGCCGCTGCAATGACCAGCCCCTAGCCAGCCATCGTCGAACCAGCCTCGAGCATAGCAGCCTGCAACCATCGCCCTCGGCCATCCCCTGCATCGCGCAAGCTTGCTCGCTTGCCTGCTGGAAGCCCTCCTACGCAGCTTGTTCGCTACCGCGAGCTTCTTCGCGGGACAGCCATGGCCATTGCATCGTTCGGCCTTGCTTTCTCTCCCTTGAGCTCTCGGTCCCTCTCTCTCGATATCTTCTCTTCTCTCTCACATTTGCTCTCTGTTTTCGGCTGCTCACTGCCATGGCCAATTCGGCCATTGTTGCAACTTTCTGCAACTTTCTCATTCCATTTCTCACACTATATATATATACCCGAACAAGCTTGGGCGCCATTCCTTCTCCCGAAAGCCTTGGCCATCACTCTCGACAATCTCTGCCCAAAGCTCTCACGCTTGAAGACAATTAAACATGCTACAGAAAATTGCCTCCCATGTCTCACACGCATGCGCCTATATATGTATATAATATGTATTTTATACATAATATACTAATATAATTATAGATAATTACACTTAGGAATATCTCAAATTACAATTAGACCCTCTAACAACCAATTAATTTGCATTACGATGCTTTAAACCCAAAATTAATAACTTCGGGTTTGCTTAACAAGGATGATTTCGCCCTTGGGTCCTCACCGGACTATTGTTTCATCCTGAAACCACTGAAGGGTTGTTCTTTATGAAAAATCGAAGCCTCCTCAAGCTTCCGTTGACTTTCAAAAAGTCGTCTATGAGAATTCGGTATTGCAGCCTAATTGGCAGCTGCCTTTTTAGCTGTACCGAAAAGTGTTCCCGATCTCATTTCTTTCGGCACCATAAATCCTATCTCGGGATGCTCATTAATGCTACATCATTTTTCTTTGGCATCTCGACTCCAGGGTACTCCCGGCAGTCGATTCAATAATCCATACGGTAATAAATTACCGTTATACCCTCAATTTATACTTAAATTTCATTTTTACCCCAAGATAAATTACCCTTGAGTCCTTTAGAATTTCTCAGGTATTACAACAAGCCTCGTCGGAGTTGCGGGTCTTCGCCGGAGTTTGCCAAAATCAGTCAACAAAAAAGTGAGGTAAGTCTTTTTTCTTATAATCATGTAAAGGGGGAAAAAAGGGTCGCGTAGGTTCAAACAGGGGTCGAATCGGAGTTAAAACGAGGGAGATATGCCCGAAATACAAAAACGAGGCGTTGTTCGGATTCTGGTGCCTACGCGTGAGTTATACGCGCCAAAAAATGGCTGTGCGTGGGGGCGCGTGGCCAGCCTTCTTGGGGCACGTGAGGATGCGTGAAGGGTCCTTTTTACATGAAATTTTCTAGTTATGCCCCTACTTTAATGCGCTTCAACCGTATGTAAAAATATTTGAGGTTAGGTTTACCAAAACGTGTGTTTTCTGTAAAAACCTAGGTCGTTTTGCTGTAAAATTATACCGTCGAAGAGATAACCCAGCAAGGTGAGACTCCGTGAGACTCCTATACTCCAAATCCTATTTTTATTTCTCTTATGAGATACTTCTATTGCATGACACGTGTTTCGTGAAGTTCTTATACGTAAACTTTTATTATTCGCTTACGTGAAATCATGTTGCATCTATGAACTGAATTTTCTTGAAAATATATGTTGTTGGCTTTTTAACTGTTGCATTTATAAAATCCGTGTGGCCATACTATTGTACCTATTTGTTGTTGGCCAAAGGTAAAAGTCGGAGATCCCCCGAGAGGCACTATGCGTGCGCCATCGAGACAACTCTCGTGGGGAAGACCGTGAACCTAAGGAACAACGGATGTGGTGCTTGCATGAGTTCTATGAAGTTGGGCCAAAGTGACATGGTTAGGGACCTCCCGAGAGGCGCTATGCGTGCGCCATTGAGAAAGCTCTCGTTGGAGGAAGCTGACATGTTCACGAGACACTTCAGAGTAGTTCTCGTTATCTTCTCATACATTTTATACCTGATCATGCATCGATATAAATTGTTTTTTTTTTAAGTTTCTCACTAGAAGATTCATCTTCTAATTAGACTATGTTCCTGGAATATTCAAACGTTCCAGGTTCAACGAGAGGCTCTAAGGGAAAGGAAGTAGCTGGAGAATGAGTATAATTTGTTGCCTATAGCATGTTTGGTATATTTTTGTTTATATGCGAACCTATGTAATTTTGGATATGTTTAAGATGTTCAGTTATCACTTGCTAGAGATGATGTATATTAATACATTTTGTGGACGTCTTGAACAATTTTTGTGATAAATAAAGCATTACGGTTGTGAACCATATCAGGTTCAATCTAGCTTCCACATTTGAAATTTTAACGTCTGTCTTAGCTATTCGATTATTAGGTTTGTTAAGCTGAGAAGGTAAAAATTAAGGTTTTGGGGATATTGTGTGATGTATGACAGCTATTGTGATATGAAAAATTTTTGTATTCCCGAAATCCTAAGTTATAACACGCCCGAAAAATTTGGGGTGTTACATATATATATATAAATATACTCTTATTATATGAACATTCGGCATGTGCTGCACACTAATGTTTATATGTATATTGCAAAGGGATAACTTTTATATATATATATATATGATGCCTATTGGTGTTCCTTAATAGTATATAATTAATTGTTTACTCAAGTTTAGAATTCCAGTTAATTACTACTCGTTGGAGAAGGGACTTGATATATGTATAAATATATATTTATTCATGTCATGGTAATGGTTGTGTGAAGACGAAAGTGGCAGGTAACTCCCCCTAGTTCATTGGATGTTTAAAGGGGTTACATAAATATATATATATATATAATATTGTGTAAAAATAAGTAAGTAATTTTAGTAATTAATACTAGTAACTATATATATATATTTGTTAATTTACAGTTATTATTTTATGTTATAATACTAGTAAATAATACTGGTATTATATATCTTAATTCATTAATTTTATATTTAATTATGAATAATGCTTTAATTATAGATATGTATTATAGGTGTTAACTCAATGAGTTATTATAATATAAAAGTATAATTTCATAAGATAAGAGGGGCTGCTATAAATGTACTCAGCGTATCTTAGTTGAGTTTCTAAAGAACTTGTTCACTCTCTACTTCCTAAGTGGAATGAAGCTAGGTTATCCTTGGGGTAGTATTCAACCTAGGGTTGAATTTGGTTTCAGGGTTAGCCAAGTCTCTAGGTGTGGTCATGTTCTCCTTCCGAGAGGGCGGTTTATTTTGGTGATGAGTGTTAAGCTACTGATTATCGACTGCTGCGACCTGATAGATGATGGTTGGTGATATGGGCCAAACTATCGACTATCATGACTGGCCACGGACGAGTCAGGGCAGCTAATACTGTCAGTCACCCATCTTTTTGACATCTTGCATATCAAGGTATTGTGTGCCAGGATTTGGGCTGCATCCATTGGGGGACTCATGTGACTGAATGTTTGGCCACGTGCATACATTGTTGTTTATTTTATCCAAAAGTTAGCCATGCGGACTGCATTGAGTGTATTTGCCTATGTGGGCGGACGTGACTTGATGCTTGGTTTTATGGGGGCCTTGTATCAGGTTTCTGCCCATGTGCTACTGCATTTTATATGTGTGCATTTACTTATTGTTTGATGCCATCCTTTGATTGAGACTGAGACCACAGCTGTGACAGTGTCAGGTACACCGCGCTGGTTATATTTCCACACACACGAGTTCTTTTGGGTTAGCGTGTTGTGACTCGGTGAGGTCGCTCCCACTTGAGGTTTTCTTTACAGGTTGCAGGTTCAGTCTGCCCTGGCTTACTCAGGTATATATCATGGGTTTGGGCGCCATTGTTTTCTTTTGTGGGCCCCAGGACCCTGTATGTGCGCATTTCTTTTATGCACGAGATATCTGGCATTTGTTTGTTGACATAGACATGCTTTGCATGAATACTGCATGTTAAGTGCAGGGTACTCAATAGTGCTTATCCTTGTTGTCCGGTCCTTTTGTATGAGCTTGCTGAGTCTTGTGACTCATTCCTTTGCTTATCTTCATTCCAGGTAAGGGCAAGGGCAAGATTGGGGATGGTTCCTGTGAAGTCTAACTTCTCTGTAGATGGTCTACAGGGCAGGTCGAGTTAGCTTTATTTTATGGATTTTTTTATACTTTGAGACTTTGGGGATTACGACGTCTTTTGTGGCAGGTTGTGGTTTTGTTTTGTGGTTTGGATTTGTCTTTGGCCATGGATTGTAAATGTAACCTTGTTAGGCCTGTGGTGTTTTGTTATGCATGCGGTGTTTTGGATTTTATTTCAGATTTTCAGATTCATGATTGTAACGCCTCATCCTCCTTAAGGTAATATGGTAGGTTTACACCTAGTAGTCCAAGAGGCGTTAGGAAACCCTAGCAACAAAAACAATGGATCAAACCTGTCGAAATATTTGTAGGGTTCCCATGCAAGCTAAATATGCACAAATCTTTCCTTAATACAACATATATGTCTAGCATAACAAAAGAAGTACAGTCTTTGAGTAGTTACAACATTTATGAAATAAAGTTACATATAATGAAAAAAAGGAACTTAAACATCCACAGACTCTTTTCCATGTACCTCGCTTGCTTCCTTAGTCCTTGGCACATCAAACTTACCTGGAACGCAGAACGTTCCAGGGGCATCAACCCAAGTCAGATTACAAGAATCCAAGTGAGATGTTCTCAAGAAATGAATAGCTCATGTATGAAAACGCAAGTATGCAAAAAATGAAACCCCCTTTGTGGAAGCCATGCCAGGGTGTTGCAATCACCCCCGCGCACTCTATGCTCACCTCAAACATGCATATGTGACTCCACGAGTCACTCATGGCGGCTATTAGCTTGCCACAACAACAACATGCCATGAAGTGATGAAATAAGTGAAATTTCATGCCAAACAAAGGAAGTAAGTGATCATGTCCTCATATAATACAAATGAATCAAATGATGATCAATATGAAGCACAAAAGATGTAGAGAACCACTCACACTTATTGTATTTCTTGCTGAACCACCGATTTTACGAAATTAAGCCCTTTTAAGCTGCAGTTACATACAGTTCGGGTCACCAAACTAAAATATTTTTACATAGGATTGTAGGAAATCATTTAAGGAGTAAACCATAAAAATTTCAGAGCAAAAGGCCCTGCCACGTGCCCTCATGCGCCACCAAAAGGGTGGCCACGCGCGGCCACGCGCAGCTGCGGCAGGCGCGTGTGTTACACGGGCCGAGCCCCTGGTTCTTACGGATTCCACTTTCGATGTTTAAAATGGCCATAACTTCTTCATTTTAAATCCGATTCGACCTTCGTTTAAACCTACGGACTCTCTTTTCAGTGTACTACGATCCTACAGAAAGAAAAGTGGCTTACCTCTTTGGTTTCTTCTCCATTTTTGGTGTTTCCTCAATCTGGTCTTCTTATTTTGACTTCTTTTGTTTCCTTTCTTTGAATTCTCCTCTCCCTTGCTTTTCTCCTCTACTTTTCCTCTACATTGTCCTCCTCTCTAACCCTTTTATAGTCCTTTCAAAAGTGTACTTATCCTCTTAGGTTGGCTATTTTCTTCCCTAGCCATAATGGCTATCTTTGTAAACTTTACCATTTGATTCTTATCTTCTTTTGAAAGCTTTTACTCTTCCAATCTCATTCCTCCATTTGCCCCTTTCATGACTTTCTAAACAACCCTTCTTATCTTCATCTTTTAGAGAACCAATAGAATTCTTCCAAATCTTCTTACTTTAAATTAAGGGTATGAGTAATTATAGTTATCTCAAACTTTAAGACTTTTGAGTTAAATCCTCCAATACAATTTCACCAACTCAAGGCTTCTCAAACAAGCCTTTATCATGACAATTATTTGGAGAAGTTATCCTTTATTTTGCATTTAAGTCCTTAAAACCACTTTCATTTTCATGCAAATCCAAAACTTCCATTAAATCACACTTTATTACATCATCCATCCCTTACATTATATCCAACCTCTACATTAAATTTTTGGGGTATTACAATGATCAGGTATATTTGAATGTGAGGTGCATGCATGACAGGTTTTGTATTCGTTATTTGGGACACCTGCTCGGGTTCTATGGCTAGTCTGGGGGAGCTAGGGGTCTTACACTTTCTGTTGCCCATGTGATTGAGTCTCCGGTGTCCCATCAACTCTTCCCATCGTCTCTCTCCCTCACATGCGAGTGAAAGTGGCCTCGATCTATAAAGAGGTAAGTCTTTTAGTTTTATCAACAATTACTTTTAGCACAGATCCATGATATATAGGTATATACACGCTATTTGAGTTTGGCTAAAAGTTTAAGATTAGATCTACGAAGATTCGATCATTGGATTCTGTTGGTTTTTGGGTATGTTGCTTGATGGGGATAAGGGTGTTAGGTGATTGACTTTGATCACTAGAAACCACCAGCCATGATAGCCGATGGCTACTGCCAGTGCATTTTTCAATTCTGGCAAAAAATTAAAAATCAGATCTACAAAAATCCAATCGTTAATTTGGCCCACTTCTGTGTATTTTAACCCCTCTTAACTTGGTATTTCTAATGGTAGGCTCTAATTATGGGAATCTTCGGCCTGCGGTTGTTTCCGGCGACAACTAGTGGGGGCGGTATACATGTGTGTGTATGTGTGTAATTGATTAGTGGTTAAATTTGTAAAATTTTGTTATAATTATAACCCCTGTTTTGATTTTAAATTGGTTTAATTGAATAGTTATTTACAATATATATAAATATATATAATATATATCTATAATATATAAACATAATATATATATCCATATAAGTGCACCCCATGCGTGCATGTCATATAATCATGCATAATATATAATATATTAATATCACATATGTTCATGCATGAAGCAAGGCTTGCTTGGAGGATAAAATCATTAAAATTGCAATTGAAGCTCAATTTAGAAGACCT
The DNA here is from genome assembly GCA_036245055.1 of Diospyros kaki. Taxonomy (NCBI): domain Eukaryota; kingdom Viridiplantae; phylum Streptophyta; class Magnoliopsida; order Ericales; family Ebenaceae; genus Diospyros; species Diospyros kaki. The sequence goes on from BSEG01000012.1 coordinate 42,179,359, forward strand.
AGCAAGGAAGGCCCACATTTAATTACAAGTTGGAATGAAGAAATGGTTCAGCGCATGCCCATTAAATTGAAGGCCCAAGGCCCAGTCCATGTTTAAGGCCCGACTTGAGCAACCCATGGAAGACATCATTTGGAGAAGGCCCAAGCATTTTTAATCTTAATGAAGGCCCAAACATTTTTTAATCCTAATGAAGATAAAAAACCCAATTGTAGAAATTTATTTTTTTTATTTTTAAATATTTATTTTATGAGTGCTTTATTAGGTGTGTTTTTTAGCTAAAATTTATTTAACTTTAGGTGTGTATTGTAGCTAAAATCCATTTAATTTTAAGTGTGTGAGTGTCTATTAGATATAATTATGTCTAGTTGAATAATTAAAATTGTGTAGTTTGTATTGCATCTTGTGAGTTATAAATAGCTCACTTGGTTGCACTTGTAAATGACTATTATTATTCTTGAATCAAAGTTTAGTTGTTTTCTTAGAGTTTCTCTTTGAGAATTGCTTTTGTTCTCTCTTCTTTTCTCTCTTATTTTCTCTTGCAATCTTACTTCTTTTCTTTCTTCTCTTGAATTCTCATGTCATTTATTTTTACTTTATTATTTACAGCCTAAATGGCCGGTTAATTTCTGCCTTTAAATTTCTGTAATTTTAATTTTTGTCATTTTATTATTCACCACCTAAATGGCTGGTTAATTTCTGCTATTTTAATTCTTATCATTTAAATTACGCTATTTAAATTTTTGTCAATTAATTTACAAATGAAGATGAGTAGCTAAACCCAATCTTGTGTTAAGGCAAGGACAGTGTCCAATACCAATGATTCTCAAAGAAAGCTACACTTTAAATGAGTGATATTAATTTAAATTTTAATATGAGTGTGTATTGTTAATTGAGAAATCACTAGGTTTGGATTGGAGTGTAAGCCTAACTTAGAGCTTTCATGTAGACACCCCCTTTCAGACCAAGGGAGGTGCTACATAAAATAAGGAATAAACGAATAATAAAAAAAAATAATTCTCATAAATACTGAAAATATAAATCTCAACATGCTAAATGCAAACTCAAACTGTACTCAACGTACTAGTCCCCAACTGGACAACATCAAATATAAATATCCCTCATAAAATAAAAGATAATTGCGGAAATAAATAACAAAATGTCAAATGACCAAAAGACTAAATGACCCAGACATCCTTCAGGTTTGAGTGGCCTCCACGTACACAATCTAACGCATACCACTGCTAGAACCCACCTTGGGAACTCTCTCGTCGCTACCTGGAATGGTGAAGAATACAAGGTGAGTCACAAGGCTCAGCAAGCAATAGGCATGAAAGAAATAATAGGCTGAGTCAAAGAAATCTCGAACTGATTAAAAATAACTCATCTCAATACCACAAGGTAACCCGATATAAACTGAGGTAAAACTAACCTAATAACTGAGGGATATCTTAACTCTTCTTATAATTGAACTCATTAATGAAAGTTTGATATATTTGGATAAACTGTTATGGTTGCACAGGTATGCACATACTGGCCTGACGGCCCACATAAATCTCAATGCACCTTAAATGCAACTCAAGGCACAAAGGCATAAATATAAACTCATACTTGCCTGTGGCTGACCCTGCAACCAAAAGAAATAAGCACATATACTCTGCTCACTAGGGTTTAAAACCCCTACTCCATAATAAGGAGCGTAAATAATTATCTCGCTAGGGCCGTACGATGCCCCTAATTACCGGTAATCAAAGATCTCAAAATGAGCTCAAGGGATCCCATCGCGGACTAGGCCGCCTCAATGCAACAATGCACAAATAATATGCTAGCACACAATATGTAGTGCTCCACAATAAACAAAATGCTCAATGCTCACACAACATGAATGCTCATATTTCATAACAGATCTCATCACAATCTCATGCAATGCATGTATCTTAATTCTCATTGTATTGGAAACTTGATATCTTGGAATGATTATAAGAATATGGAATCTCTAACTCTTATCTCAATTTAATTACTACTCTTCAACCAAGGTAATTAGCTTAGCATTCATTGAACTTGAAAAGCCATATTAAACTCCAATTGCAAGTCTTAAGGATTTTAGAACATTAAAACTTTGAATATTTGATAATTATTTTGAGGCCACCAATATTGGATCTCTTAAGAATTAATATGGAGTAATGGATCCAATATTGTTTATTTTAGTTGAAACTCTCTTCTCACCCTCAAATTGTCTCAATAATATAATTATCTTAATTAAACTTCAATCAAAAAGTTACATATTAGATCTCAAGTCTTATGAATTCAAGGATATGTTAGATGAATAAGACTTGCTTAATATTATTTTTAAGGCATAAGATTTCTTTAAATCTTATTAATCTTTATTTATAATAATTTAAATTTAATTTAGAACTTAATTAAAGAGATTTTTACTTGCATTAAAATCATATTAGGATGAAAAAGGATTTTCTTCTCTCTGTGCTACAGTAACCCGAATTGCTACAGTAACTCGCTGCTATGCTGTTGCTACAGTGTCATCTTCTAGATTTTGCTACGTGAAATAGCAAAACATAGTGTATGCGAGCATGAGTATGTACAACTTCAATCCCAAAAATCAGCCACACAAATTTAAATAACACTTGGGGATGATTAAAACTCAATTAAAAGGATGATTTAGAAGATCAAACAAGGGTTGATTGGATCATAAATCTTGCCACTTTAATCAAAATATCACCTGCAACTCTCTGCAACTACACCATATGACTATTTATATGTATATAATTATATAATATCTACTAAAGTGGTTGCTCAATGGAAGAATCATTGGGATAATGATAAAACTCAATTGAAAAGGATATACATATAAAATCTCAAGCTCCAAGATCTCTGCAACAATTGAATGATATATATATATACGTATATGTATACTTACGTTAATTACAACAACTTCTATCCCAACATATATAAATATATATCAATGCCAATCAAACTCTAAATGCTACACCATTCCGAAAAAGAGATTTGGGTAGATCAATACCCAATGGAAGAGAATAAAATCTGAAAAGATTTCAAGAACAATTGAAGATAACATCAAGACTCCTAAATATTTTCTGCAACCTCTTTTCATACATGCATCCGTATCCAATAGAGGAAGATAAAACCTTGCAAAAGCAATCTCAAAGGAATAGGAAAGGGAAATTGCATAAAGAAAAGAAGTAGGATACTTGCCTTAATTCAAGAATCTCTCTGCTTCTCCTCCCTCTTTGCTTCTCCAAAATAATGCACGGCGCTAGGTTTTCAAAGAAGTATCATGCATATATAATTATATGCCTCAACCCTACATGAATAATCCCACTTTAATAATAACTCTCCTAATTTCTCTTTAATTAAATCCCTTAATTCCCTTAATTTACTCCTATTAAATTCTTCCGAAATTACCCTCACTTATTTATTCCAGTTTCTCCCCAAATAAAATAAAATCTTTATTCTAGTAAAATCCTAAAATTCCAAATAATGATATTCTTGCATTCTTTAAAAAAAAATTAAAATACTTATAAAATATTTCCCTTGGCCAAAAAAAATCATCTTAATTTCCCAAAAATTTAAATTCTCAAAATTTCCAAGCCCTCAAAATATTCATTTCACTCGAAATTTCTTAGGTCCTCTTACGGGTCACTACATTTCATGCCACGTATGAAAGTTACTAGAATTGGAAACGCTATCATACCCAAACTCGGATGATTAATTTAGTCATTTTGTGTATTAATTGCAATCAAATTTATGATAGTTGCTTAAATTAGAATCTCACATATCATTTATAGGGATTGCTTAAACTAGAACTATCATCATCTCTAATTGCATTTAATAACAAACCTTCATATCTGAAATTAAATTAATGTTGCTAATCTTTTCTGCTAAAAATTGGGGATCAACAGGTTGGTGCTGAAATTGCCTTAACTCAAGTCTTATCTAATTCTATATTTTTACATTCAGTGTTTATTTTAATTTTCGCCTTGCTTTATTTCCTAGTATCTGTTATTTGAAAATCCATAAAAAAAACATGTTGCCAATTCATTCAAATGTGTGTGTGTGTGTATGTGACATTCTTTTTCTTTTGCCATAAATAAATCTCTCAGTGGATGGCCTGGACTCATCTAGAAAATACAAATTTAAGATTAGACTACAACTACACTCGTACACTGACGAGTATAAACATTTAACCTAAATAAAGAAAAAAATATAAAAGTTTTATTGTGTTTTAATTGTAGGGTGAGAGTGTAGTCAGTAATTCCTAATTTCCTATATAGAAAAGGTAAATGTTGATTATATATAATATATGTACTTACATGTGGTATTTTGGTTTGGAAGTAAGAAAATTTATGGATTTCAGATAGTAGAAAGCCCTTCCATACTCTCTTGGATGTTGGTCTTATAAGGATAACAATTGGAAACCGTGTTTTTGGTGCTCTCAAGGTATTGTGATTCCTCTTTTATGATCCTAAGAGTAAAGTGTGAGAAAATTTAAGAAGCATCTTGATTGGGATGTTCATTTTTGTGTGTTTAGATTTTTTTCTTTTTATCTTTTTCTTTCTATTTGTCTTTCCCCTTCCTTTGATACAAACAACATTTGGTCTCACTTTCAATGCATTTTATGTACCTTGAATTCATACGGTTTCATCAACATTTAATCTCAGGGAGTCTTAGATGGTGGGCTTGATATTCCTCACAGTGAAAAGAGGTTTACTGGATTCAGTAAAGACAGTAAGCAACTTGATGCTAAGGTTCACTGCAAATACATCTATGGGGGCCATGTTGATGCATACATGAGAGTGAGTCTTGAAATTTGCAACTTGTTCATGGTCTTTTGAGTGTTGTCACGACTAAAATATTAGTTTGTTCTAAATGTAAAATATCACTAAATTATGAGAATGTTATTCCTTTCCAAAGTTGGATTCTAGAAAATGTTTATTCAATTTTGGTAATTTTCATGATAGCAACAAGTAATTTTATATCTTCTGTGTTTGTTTGTTTGTTTTTTTTTTTTGCAGGTATAACCTGAAGAAGCTAACCTATGAGAGGAAAGGAAGGCTAGGTTGATTGAGAAGTTAAATGCTCTCAATTCGATGGCTAACGGCGACGATGATGATGAGGATTAAGACGATGAATGAAAGGAGCAATATAAATTTTTCTGTCATTTCTGTTTTTGGGGTCCAATTTATTATTTAGTACTTAAGCAGCTCAAGTTTTGCTTGTTTCTATGGTTTGTGTTTGGACATGACAGAATTGAGCATATGGTTCATAGCATTACAAAATTAAGGATCTATTCGTATTATACAAACCTGTTATGGTTTACCTTCCAAGAATTGCAGTATTTTATTTGTACGGTCTATTTCGGATCATAGTTTACCATTTTTGGTTTCTACAACCATGTGCGGAGTGAGCGTCACGTGTGTGTGTGTGTACTAGGTAAAGGATAACCTTTTTATTTGTTTGTTTTTGGCTGCTTTCTTTGAAGTGGTAAAATTATAGGCTAATGAAATAAAATTTTCACTCTTTATATTGCACTCCCATGATGCTTTAACACATAAATCAATTTGGAGCATATCTGTTGTTGTGTCTAATAAGCTTGGAGGAACTTTGTGATATTTCAAAAGCAATGTAAGTGGCTTAGTTCATTAGTTACCATACATATTCCTTGCCTCTCCATCCTTTGAATGACCCGTGTAGTTCGAGAGATTATTGAATGTAACTCATTATTGGCAGGTAGTTTATTATCATTTTTAATTTGTATACAATCATTAATTGATCCTATTTTTACAATATGAAAATGATTAGACTAAGAATCACTAGTCAGCGGTGTGATTTAGGATTCAAATTCAATCTGAATAATCTGTGAGAAGCTAAATTTATAATGCAGGCAGAAGAGTAGAATATTAGGGAAATTGATAAGGAACGCCAACATTAGGTGTACCAATGTAAGGGTTTAACCGATTTTCAAAAACATTTTGCAAAAACACATAAGAAGACAGCAGAAACATAAACCAAAATCACCTTGCAAGACTCATTTCCAATGTCCATATGCAAATCGAAACTAAACCATGCCATAGGGGCTTCAGTAAATATATCTCACGACACTTAGAAGGCCAAGGTAGAGGCAGGAATACTCACTGGACATCAACGCCTTACTCCTGAACAGATTTTAGTTAGACCAAATCAACTCCCGAAAACATAGGAGGCCTAGTCAGTCCACGCTTCGGTGAGATGGTGAATCCCTCAACTCACTCTTTGTGCTTGGCAGAGAAAGTAAGGAAGATTGGGTTGAAAATGGGTTCAAATAATAGTCACCAAACAAATATAGACTATCTATATGATTGGGATGCTATAATAGGAATGGACAAATCAAAGAGAAGCAATGGAGAAAGGGGGCAAGGGTTTTGGACTATCTTGAGGATGAAGAGCAACTTAGGTCAAGAGAGAATCACACACACTGACCCAGCTCCCATTCTTCAGCATCCTTCCAAACGAACTATCGACCATTTATCTCGAATCTGTCGACAGCCTTCAAAAGTTGTGGAATGTTTTTTCTTCTATTTAACCAAGTTTCCATAAATTGCATCTAGGCCTACCATTAACACTTAATAACCCTTTCACCATGCCATGATGAAACCGAGACCCTCGTTAACTCTTAACACGCCTGTCAACTCTTGACATTTTCTCCTTATTTATTTGATCATTGACCCCAATTCATTAACTTTTAACAGTAACGTCATGAACTCTTAATGACGATTTCAACTTTAATCACTTAGTCAACCACCACACCTGGATATGCGTGTGACGTTCTAGGTTCACTACTAAGTAACAATCAGGAAACATCAACACCTTGACCTTGACCAAACATCTTTAGTCTACAACATCCATTTTCCCGATGTATCCTAAAAGAGCCTGAGTGACAAGTAATATTATGTTAGGATGATTCTACCAGTAATGAAGTTGATAAGGGAAAATGCTCTCGGGTCCATAATTACTCTAATACCCATGGAATACAGCAAATAGCAACGGTGACACGTGCTCACTAAGGAGGCACTCCACTGACGTCATCCTACCTAAGCCCAAAGAGGACACGTGGCAGATACGCCTCAACACACTAGCTAACCTGTTACTCAATGAAGATTATTCGGATTCCTCGAGATCAACCATCGCTCCGAGAATCATAGGGATAGGGACTATCCCAAACCTCTCAGAAAGGATTACCATATCCATATCGTTAGGATCATGACTCCGCAAAGGACAGGATGGGGATCCCGGTGATTCGAAAAGAGAATCCCTATCTCAGTATAAGGATAAAAGGAAAGCAACACGGACGGGTAAAGGGCTCCACCTTTTTTTTTCTCTCTAAGTTATGAACTACATACTTGGAGGTTATGATAACCCAGTGATCTGACTTGAATATCGGAGTGAGCCCGGGGGAACAAGTCCTGACTTCATTGTAGGTACCTAGTCCGAGACAGGGGAAGGTGATCGACCACTGCATCATCGACTGGCTCCCACTATGGAGCCTGAGGCATTTTTCTTTCTGTCTCTCTAATACGCTTTACTTCGACATCCAGGTTCTCTCTCTATCCAAATGGTTACCAGAAGGCATCAACCTCGGGTTGCTAGTGGAAATCCCACCCTAGAGCCAAGTCAGAAAAATCCCCCGAGGAGCTAGTAGGGGAGGGAGCGTAGTCCAGATAATCCTCCTCCCCCTCTTGATCGGATCATGCTTCTGGAGAATCAGCTTCAGCGCCTGACGGAGTTGCTCACCGGCTTCCTGGACCACCAGCACCAGTAGGCCCATCATTCTCAAGTAGGGGGAAGGTAGGAGCCTCTACTAGAGGAAGGATCTTGCCCGTGCAAGGCTGACCCTCAAGGGTGGGGATAGGAAGATGGACAGGGAGAGGTCGAAGAATCTTCCAGTATGTCGCATGCATAGCAGCAGCAGGAAATGAGGTTGTGTCAGTTGGAGAAGGAGATTACAGCTTTAAAGCCGAAGCAAGGAGAGTCTTGGAGGACGATGGTGAATCAACCCCTAAGCCCAGAGATTATGTTTGCGGTGTCGCCCGAAAGTCTTTGCATTTCGACTATCAAGCCTTATGCGGGGACTACTGACCCAATGGATTACCTGGATCCTTTCACCTCCCATATCATGGTGCAAGATGCATTTGACGCAATGTGGTGTAGAGTCTTCTTGGCATAGCTGGAAAGGCACGCGCGTTCCTGGTATTCAAATCTGGCCCATCACTCAATAGCCAACTTTGCGTAGCCTCGGAGTAGCTTTCTGGCTCACTTTATGCCTCTTCAGATGCATCGAAGGTCTATTATGGCCCTCGTTAGCCTGAAGCAGAACCAGGGTGAATCCTTGAAGGATTTCATCTCGAGGTTTAATATGGAAGCCTTGAGCATTGAGAACTTTGACTATAGTGTCGCTATGGTGGCATTCCAAAATGCCCTAAGGCCTGGTCCATTCGCTCAGTCATTGGCCAAAACTCCCCTGCTTACGTTCACGGATATCCTTAGCTGGGCAACGAAGTATATTAATGTTGAGGAGGTTATGCAGGTAAAGAGAACCTAGTACACCAAGAAGAAAGAAAAAAATAAACATTCTGAAGAAAATAAGAGTAAGGGTAGAAGGGAGGATCGAAAGGAGAAGCACCGTCCTCGGTGGGAGTCGAGCAGTTTTACCCCCTTGAATACCCGAAGAGTGGAGATCCTTGCCATCATTGAGGGAAAGGACTATTTGAAAAAGCCCCTGCCAATGAGGGCATGATCTAACGAGAGGAACTGGAATAAGTATTGCCACTTCCATCGAGATCATGGTCACGATACGGAGGAATGTCACTAGTTAAAAGAGAAGATTTAAGAGCTCATTAATCAGGGTTTCCTTAGAAGTTTTGTTGCTAGGGAAGCAGATTCTTGAAGGGGGAGAGTGTGGCATTCGTGGAGTCCTCCCTCCAGGTGGGACAGAGCAGAAGAGCAAGATTGAGTTTAGAATTTTCCCTGAAGGGAGAGACCACCACAAGCAGGAGAAGATCATCCTCAGCCCCCAGTATTTCATATGCTGGCCACAGGGGAGGTCCTAGGCCCGAAGAGCGAGGAGGATGCAAGGGGTAGCCGAACCTAGGTGGTGAAGAGGTCGAGAAGAGGGGAAATGATCTCCTTTTCAGATAGCGATGTCCCCGGGTATCCGAACCAAAACGATCCATTAGTAATAACAGTCGAGCTTGGAAAGTGGGAGCTTCAATGGATCCTAGTAGATCTGAGTAGTTCTTCGGAGATCTTATATTAACAAGCCTTCTTGGGTATGGGATACCGAATGGAGCAGTTGAGACCAGCTTGTGTACCCTTGGTTGGATTTGATGGGGAAGCAGTGTATTTAGATAGTCATTCAACTTTCGCTAATCTTGGGAAAGGCTTCCTGAACCTCTCAGGTCATGCTGGATATTTTGGTGACAAACATGCCTACGGCTTATAACATGATTCTAGGAAGATCAGGCCTTAACGCTCTTTGGGCTATTCCTAGCATGTATCACATGATGATGAAGTTCCTTACAGCCAATGGGGTAGGTGAGGTGAGAGGAGATTTGCGTTCGGCCCAGGAATGTTACATGGCCTCCATAGGCGTGGCGAGGAGTGCAAAGACCCCGCAAGGACAGATGAAGGAGAATCTGCCACAGGGAGAAGCTTCTAGTCATAAAAAGGACTCAGAAGGAGAAAGGGATGAGAGACCCCTACCAGCCATAAGTTTTCTATTGGAGGGGTCGAGAGATCTGAAGACGACAGAACTCGTGGACAAGCTTGAGGAAGTACCTTTAAGGGAAGATTGCCCTAATCACTGTATAAAGATAAGCACCAAGCTAAAAGACTCTCTGAGGGGTCAAATCTTAGCCCTCCTTCGACAGTACGCAGTTGTCTTCGCATGAACTGCCCAAGACATGCTTGGGGTTGATGCGAAGATCATGACGCACAGGTTAGGAATACGTCCGGGTTTCTGACCTATTAAGCAGAAGAAGTAAAGTTTTACCCTAGAAATAGCCAGAGCGATTGAAGTGGAAGTGGAGAAGTTGATGGGGGCACAATACATTCGGGAGGTTGATTATCCCGAATAGTTAGTAAATGTGGTGTTGGTGCCCAAAGAAGAGGGCAAGTGGAGACTTTGCATCAACTTCACTGACCTTAATAAGGCTTGCCCAAAGGATAACTACCCTTTTCCCTAAATAGATGCCTCGATTGATGGGACGACTGGCTGTTTATTAATGAGTTTTCTAGATGCCTTTTAGGGATACCACCAGATTCTGCTGCATCCCGAAGATCAGGAGAAGAGGACATTCATCACTAATAAAGCAACCTACTATTACACAGTAATGCCATTCTGGTTAAAGAACATGGGGGCCACCTACCAGCGTCTGGTGAATAAGCTTTTTCAAAATCAACTGGGCCGAAATATGGAAGCTTATGTAGATGACATGCTAGTGAAAAGCCTCGTTACCGAGCATCATCATGTAGATTTAGAAGAATGCTTCCAAGCTCTTCGTAAGTTTCTTATAAAACTTAATCATGTCAAATGTGCTTTTGGAGTTTTTGCAGGAAAGTTCCTGGGCTATATAGTTCATCACCGAGGAATTGAGGTGAACCCGATGAAGGTTAAAGCCATTCTGGACATGCTAGCCCCGAGGAACATCAAGGAAGTGAAAAGCCTAACAGGAAGAATAACGACTTTAGGGATATTCCTCTCTCAATTGGCGGAGAAGGGTCTTCCTTTCTATAAGGTACTATCGAAGGCAAAGAATTTTATCTGGGACGATTAATGTCAGGAAGCTTTCAGGAAGCTGAAGGAACATCTGGCCTCACCTCTAGTTCTCACCAAGCCTCAGCAAGGAGAACCATTGTATCTTTATTTGGTAGTAGCCGAAGAGGTCGTGAGTTCGGTGCTGGTCGGAGAAGAAGACAAAAGGAAAAGGTCTGTTTACTATGCCAGTAAGCGATTGTTAGGGGCTGAAGTTCGGTATTCTCCCATGGAGAAGTTAGCCTTTGCCTTGGTAATCTCGATGAGGAAACTTTGGCCCTATTTTCAAGCTCATACCATTATCGTGCTTACTAACCAACCTTTAAGGTAGGTGCTTAGCAAACCAGAGCTCTTATAGAGGATGTTGAAATGGGCGATAGAGCTCATGGCTTTTGATATCGAGTACAAGCCTCGATCGGCTATCAAGGCCCAAGAATTGGCAGATTTTATCGTCGAAGGGATTGGATCCTAGGAGGCCTTGGAATAGGATCAAAGGCCATGGATGTTGGCTGTGGGTGGAAGCTAGACCTCAGGCGGTGGCGAAGTAGGGCTGATAATCAGAAGCCCTGATGGGCAAACTTGCCCCTATGCCTTGCACTTTGAGTTCTGAGAATCTAATAATGAGGCTGAATACGAGGCCCTGTTAGTAGGTTTGAGACTGGCTGAGCAATTAGGAGCGTAACGAATTGAGGTGAGTTTGGACTCTAATCTGGTCGTGCAGTAAGTGAATGGGGAATACGAGGCTCGGGAAGGTCACATGGAAAAATATCTGCCTATGGTCAAGGAGCTGATGACGTGTTTTCAGTCGATAAAGGTGGAATATGTTCCTCGAGCCATGAATACGGAAGCAGATTTGTTGTCCCGGATTGCTTCGTCCTCTTTTCCCATGAGCTCCCTAGAGATCCGAATTGAGTCTTTACCGTAAAAGAGCATCAAGGAGTTAGCCAAACACATGTGCATCGATGCTAAACCTAGTTGGGTGGATCCTTTGTTCTTGTACTTGAGGGAGGGAAAGCTTCCCGATGGTGATCCAGAAGCTCAAGAAATCAAGAGGAAGGCTCAAAATTTTGTGATAGTCAATAGGGAGCTCTATAAGAGGTCATTCTTGCAGCCCTTGCTTAAGTGTATCTAACCCTGAGAAGTAGACTACATTCTAAGGGAGATCCACAAAGGTATATGTGGAAGCCACATTGGGGCTCGAACCCTTAGCTAGAAGGCTCTTTGGCAAGGGTATTGCTAAGCAACAATGGTAAAGGATTCAGAACAGCTAGTCAGAACCTATGATAGATGCTAGTGAACCTCTAACCTGGTTCATGTACTAGCTATCACTTTAACTCATCTGGTCGCACCTTACCCCTTTGCTCGATGGGGCATCGACATCTTGGGTCCCTTCTCTCTAGAAACTAGCCAGGTTAAGTACATTATTGCCGCCATAGATTATTTCACAAAGTGGGTTGAAGCGGAAGTAGTGGCCTTCATTACTGCTTGGCGAGTAAAGCAATTTCTATGGAGGAATGTGGTGTGTCGGTTCGGAATTCCTTGAGTCCTAATTTTAGATAATGGCACTCAGTTCACTGACCAATCGGTACAGGAATGGTGCTAGGAGCTGAAGATATGACAACATTTCACTTCGGTGGCTCATCCGCAAGCTAATGGCCAGATCGAGCTCGTTAACTGGACCTTAATGCATGGTCTAAAGGCCCGTGTGGACAAAGCAGATAGGAGCTGGGTGGATGAGTTACCAAGTATTTTATGGTCTTACCTAACCACGATGAAGGAATCTACAGGCGAGACTTCGTTCATCCTATGTTATGGTTTGGAAGCTTTGATCCCGGTTGAAATAAGTGCGCCAACCCTTAGAGTGGAACTCTTCAGCCTGGAGTCCAATGAACAGAATCTAAGAGACAACTTAGATCTCCTTGATGAACTTCATGATCAGGTGAAGATTCGATAGGCAGTGTACAATCAGCGTATTGAAAGGTACTATAACCGAAGGGTAAAAGCTCAAAATTTCCTTTTTAGAGATTGGGTGTTGTGGTGAGCAGACGTCCAAAGTACTCGGGAGATGAATAAGTTAACGCCTAATTGGGAGGGCTCCTTCAAAGTGGTGGAAGCCCTCAGTCTTTGTGCTTATAAACTCCAGACCACAAAGGGTGTACCCGTTAAAACACTTGGAATGTGCAAAATTTAAGGAAATTTTATCAGTAATGTTCTTTATTGATTATGACTTCTGAAATAAATCTATTTTTCTCTCCCAATAGTTAAAGCTCCTCACAGCAAAAGATCCTAGGGGACCACCCCTGACCAAAAATAAGGCTAACCTTGAGGGATTAAAACCCTGAGTAAAGAAAAAAGATCAAATGTGATCCTCGGAGGGCCTCGAACCCTCGACTAAAAGAAAAAGGATCAGATGTGAACCTCGGGGGGCCTCGAACCCTTTACCAAAAGAAAAAGGATCCGATGTGATCCTTGGGGGGCCCCGAGCCTACCTCCAAAAAAAAGGGGGGGGGGGAAGAATCAAATCTAATCCCTAGAAGGCTTTTCCTTTACTAAATGTAACACCCCGACTTCCCGGGGCACTATTATATGCTAGGATTTTTTTTTTAAACATAAATCGGCAATAAATCCTCAACATAGCTTTTATTTAATAACACTCCAAACATAGTAAAGGAATGATACACTTCGAATATAGCAAGATCAGAACCTGTTCAGAAACATAACATATGCGAGTACATACATATCGCTCACTTAACATGACATTACATACAATAATAAAATCTTAAACAATACATCCGAATAAAACAGATAGTTCTAGTCCCACATGGGACCCACAAAATTCCCACCACGATCATGCCTCGACTACTTCCTTGCCCTTCCAATTGCTTGCCCCGCCTGGAACGTGGAATATTCCAGGGACATAATCCAATATTAGAAGATGAAATCTTCTATGTGAGGGTTAGATAAGCATGAATGAATGATGCATGATGCATGGACATTTATAAACATATACCCATAATGTAACTTCCCAGGCCCACCAGCCCGGCTAGGAATCCTAGGCAAATCTCGAACCTCTGCGGGATAGGCCTAACGTTATTCCCTCAAAGCCCTAGGGGAATTACGGCTACACTCTAAGGGTATCATCCCAACCCCATGCACGAGTTTTAATATGATAAAAATATTGTATCGTGCACATATCACGTTTTCCCATGCAACAGTATATGAATAAAATTGATCATAACATATGAAAATATCATGCATAGAAATAAATCGTATCATATATGAGAAATAGGGACAAAACCACCCACCTTTCACAACTATCGGGATACCTCGATTTGCGTACCAACTTTGAAATTCGCGCCAAATGTTTCACCTCAAGTCCAAAAGTACCCTAGGCAAGATATTTATTTAAATAATCAATAAACACTATTTTTCCTCAATTTTCTTGCCTTTTTCTCTATTTTTCTTCAATTTTTCCTTACTAATATCCCAAAATAAATACCTATACTTAATTTTCTCCAAATATTTTTATACAGAAAATTCTAAAATATTTTTCTAAACAATTTAAAAAAAAAATTGCACAAAAATCTAAGGTCGCACGTGCCCACACGCGCTGGCACGTGCTAGGGCGAGTGAGACTAGCGCGTGGGGCCCACGCGCTGGTCGTCTTCTCCAGCCACAGCCATGCCGGAAAAATGAAAAATCGATGCCAAAAGAAAGCCCATGAAAAGTCAATCCTAATGGTACCTGAGATGGCTCGAAAAGAGGTCCGAAAGTCGACCAACGAAGGCCTCGAACTCTCGGCCAGGCGGTCCGCCTAGGGTTCCGACGAAGCTTCGATTCGCCTTCGATTCTGCTCCGTTGCTCCCCAAATTCTCCAGATATGCTCTTCAAGCTATGGGCAACAAAACCCTCTTATCCTTACCTCTCAATTCGTCCAAAATGGCCCTCGATTTGGAGCTTCTTTCTTTGAAAATTTTAGCCATCTTCGAGCTCTATTTATAGGCGATGTCGAGCTTCGAAATGGCCTTGGATGGCTTGCCCATTGCCTTAAGAGTCTTCAACGCCCCTAGATCGATCCAAAAGTGCAGATATTCGCCTGCAAAAGCGAGTTGCAAGCGACCCATTTTCGGCCAGCTTTCTTGGCCCATTTTCTCAAAATTCCGGCCACTCCAGTGGCCGTTGTCGGCTCATGATGACTCCAATGAGATCCCCAACCATCCCTTGTGCTAGCCCATTGCCTGAAACGGCCGGCCAGAGCTTGTTCGCCATTGTCAAAAACCATTGCTATGGAGTTTCTGAAAATTACAGATTCACCCCCTCTGATTCGATTTTTCCATTTTGGCCCTTTTCCTCACAACCCCAATACTTTCTTCAATTTCATTTGAGCCCCTTAGATTCCAATCTTTCAATTTCCTCTTTGTCACTTTTGCAAAAAATGACATTTTGACCCCCCTCGTGTAATTTTAGAAAATTGCACTTAGGCCCGTTTTTCCACTTAAGCTTTAAGCCTACTCGTTTCTTCCTGAAACCTCTGAAGGGTTTCTCTACTCGACAAAACGAAGTTTCCCATAGCTTCCGCTATCATTTCGGGAGTCTCCTACTAGAATTTAGTTTTGTAACTTAAATGACAGTTGCATTTTTGCTATATCGAAAATTGTTCCGGATTGCATTTCTTTCGATCCTAAAAATCATGCCTCAAGATGCTCGTTAGAGGCATTCCTATTTCTTTAGACCTTTAAGCCTTAGGGTATTCTCTTCGGTTGATTCGGTAAATTTTTCAGGCTTTTCAGATACCTAACTTTCCCGAATTTCTAATTTTCCTTTAAAATAATAACTCAAAGTTTTTGGGTATTACACCGAGAGCTCAGAGAAGTTAGAATATATCGAGGATAGTGTAAGAAAGGAAACAACACTAGCTGGATACCTTTTGGGCTGAATGTTGGCAAAGAACTCCCAAGTTAAGCGTGTTTAACCTGGGGTAATCCAAGGATGGGTGACCCCCCTGGGAAGTTCGCGTAGGTCCATCAGGGTAAGTTGTTCCGGTCCTTCCTATCGCTTGAACGAGATGTTATAGGTGGTATCAGAGCCGACCCCCGAGCCTCTGAGCGCGGTGGTAGGGCAAACCTCAGCAAGGAGGCTGAGTCCCGAGGGGGGTGTGAGGCCCCTATGGGGGGTACGTGTAGGCACCTTAGGCGAATCCCACATCGGCCATGCACGGGGGGAGATCTGGAACCGGTTGTAAGGTCGCATGACGAGGACGTCATGTGCTTAAGGGGGGAGAATGTAATACCCCGAGAGCTTAGAGAAGTTAAAATATATCGAGGATAGTGTAAGAAAGGAAACAACACCAGCTAGATACATTTTGGGCTGAATGTTGGCAAAGAACTCCCAAGTTAACCGTGCTTAACCTGGGGTAATCCAAGGATGGATGACCCCCCTGGGAAGTTCGCGTAGGCCCATCAGGGTAAGTTGTTTCGGCCCTTCCTATCGCTCGAACAGGATGTTACAGTAAAGGGTAAGGGAAATCCTCCAAGTGTAAGAGGGATTAGATGTAACCCCCACCCCAGTAACGGTCTCATTTGAAAAGTTACGGTCTCTTTTAAAGAGTCATTAACTAAGATGGGAAATGCCCAATCTTCGAGAGTGAAGGTGAAAAATTTTTTAAGCAAGCAAGCAAAGAAAGAAGAAGACGTTAAATCAAGAGGTAAAATTTTATTGAAAGATTAAGTTCAAATACAAAGGCATATATTCTAAAGAAGATAAAGCTGTCAAGACATCGAAGGCGATGGAGTCCACGTCTAGGTTCGGGAAGTGCTCCTTCGTAAGTTTCTTCATATGCTCAAATCCACCCCCAAAGAACACGTTCTAACTCCGCAGCATAGCCTTGGAGCTTTGAAAATTTTTGCGACCATTCTAGACAGCTACACAGGCATCCTTGATGGCGGATTGGAGCTTAGAGTTAGCTGTTCAGAGGTCTTCTTTGCACCGAGAGTAGGACTCCATTGCTTCTACCTGGCCCTTCTTAGCCTCTGTCAACTCCAAGGTGAGTTTCTTCACGTTCTCTCAAAGTAGGTCATTCCCACCCTTCACGGTATCCAACTCTTCTCCGAGTCTGGTTGATGAGCCTCCAGCATATTCTTTTGAGCCAACTCCAGATCTTCGCCAGCTTGAGCCTCGGCCTCGTTGGCAAGCTTTGCTTCCTTCTGCGCCAACTCAATTGACTTGTTGAGGATATGCACATTGTGCTTGAGATCTGCAAGCTTGGAAGAGAGGGTCTCAAGCCCTTGGAGCCTCTCAACTTCAGATTCCAAGGAAGCAATTCGGGCTTGGAATTCTGATTCTTGGCGGGTAACCTAATCTTGAAAGGCCAAAAGGCTCTGAAAAACAACAACAAAATAAAGGTCAAGGCCTGTTCGTATGAAGAGAACTCGAGGGAAAAGCCAAGTGGTAAAGGTAACCCTTAGAATCTTGGTGTAGTACTATGGTTCGCCCGTAACTGATGACGCACTGGAAATAGCCAAGGTCTTAACGGGGGCCTGATCGAGGCTGTCGAATCGACCAGATTAGTATAAGTATTAGAACTGGTTTGCAGCTAGGATGCTCCCCATGTCATCTCCCAACGAACTGCCAATGAACTGTCAAAACAAGATTAAACGAGGGGGGTTGTGATGAAAACCGAACTTAAAATCGTTCAAGAATGAAACAAAGATAAATTAAAACGTCCGTTACAAACCCTACCCCCTTACCATGGTAACCCTCGTCTCACTTATGAAAACAATCTGTTTGGTTTGATTTTCTTTTGATTTGAAAAACTCTTCTACAACCGTAAAAGATTAAATCAAATCGAGCAATCGCTCATACAGATATACCGTTTCGTTTCTTTCTAATCAAAGCCTCAACTGAGTACGTCAATTAGACCCATCCAAAGATCATGCATGCATTCACACAACTGCATAAAAGAAACATACATAAACTTAGAGAAGGAAAGAAACAAAATCATCAATTAAAACATGAAAATCGAGTTCCAAACTGGATTTGACTATATGACAGAGACTCAAACCGGGCAAGGGGTACGAGAATGTAGCAGATTACAAGAGAATTAGCCTTCCATCTTCTTGGTTGAAATCGTGAGAATCCTCCCAAAATCGGCCACACCCTAATGCCTCTTAGCTAGCTCTTATTTATAGGGTCTTGGAAAAGAAAACCTAGGCTAAATGGGCTTAGGGTTTATTTATTACAAATGGCCCATAATTTAATTAATTAAAAGGGCCCAATGGATTCTAAATTTGCTCATAACCCATAATGAAATATGGTTGCCTCTTTAACTCTCAATGTCCGTCCACCTTGCAAAGCCTACTTGCGCCTCTATCAAAATAGCTCAAATCTGCCAAATAAGAATAAAAATAGTGTGAGGCCCAATAAAACAAAATAAACACAAGACAAATGAAATAACATAAATAGAGTGCAATGAAGATGGAATAAGAGGGATAAATAATATAAAATATGTGCGCCATCAGGGCCTCGGCTGCTTCAGGAACGGAGGTTGCCTCGATCGACAAAGGAAAGTGGGCAGTCTTTACCCTTCACCGCTTCGTCCTTCAGGCCAGAATCTCCCTAGTAAAAAGCGCGGAAGCTTCCCCTAATGAAGCTCTCCTTGTTAACCCTAGGTGCCCCTCCAGAGATAGGGACGTTAATATTCTCTTAAAAAAAGAAGGGATAGGAATGCTAGGGGGCATTATGGTTGACTCCATACCTGCAAGCTGCCGACTTCCCTGAGCCTCTGCCCTAGCCACCTCAAGCGCCTGGGCGATAATTTCATCATCACTTTCGGACTGATCTTGTGAGGAGGTAGGCATTGCTGCTAGTTGTTGAGAAGGTTGGGAGTCTCTCTTGTTCTTCGGGGCTAGGGATCCTGAGGAAGGACTCTTTGGGCGAGCCTCGTCCTTACACATTGGGGCCTCCTGGAAAGTCTTAGGGTCTTCCACCACCATTTTCTTCGAGCGGGAGGGGGCGAAAAGTCCTTTACCCTGACAGGCCTTCGGAGCCTTCTCGAGCGGTTCAGGGAGGCCTTTACATTGAGAGGTCCTTGGGACCTTCTCAGTTGTTTTCCTTGTTTTAGCCGGGGCAAAAGGTCCTTTGCTCTCGGGGAAGTCTAGGATCATCCCCTCAGTGATAGGGGAATAAGTTATCTCCCAGAGAATTTCAACTGTGCAAGAAAAATAAGGAAAATCAATGTTTGGTAAAAATGAAAGGAATGAAGAAGTAAGGGAGAAAGGAAAAGGCTAACGCTTATAGTTTTCACCATCCAGGCCCACTTAGTTAAGCATCGGAGTGGAAAGCCATTCCTCTTTCCAGTCTCAACTAGGGACCATGATCCTACTGGCTGACTCTTTTATTGCCTCGACGCTTGGACATTTGTGCTTGGTATCTAATGTCCACCCATTGTTAACGACCAAATCTCTCATGAGGAGCTGGACATTTTGGGTCGAATGAAGACGAAGCGCTCCTTCCAGTCATCAGAATCTTTGGACCTCCCGGAGAACATGAGCGACATGGTTGTGGCCTCAAGACTGTGACGTTCCTTAAACGTGATGAGGCAGCCTTCCTTCATGACCCTTGGTGAGATAGAAATCCAACCTCCTGGATTGCGGTTAGTAGTAAAGAAGTAATCGAAGAGCTCTCATGTGGGCTCTACTCCACCAAAATGGTAGATGACGATAAAACCCATCAAATACCTCCATCCGAAGGGATATAGCTGGGCTGGAACGATGGTGAGGTGTTGGAGCAGGGACATAACCCTCCCTTAGGGGGACAAGCGAGCCCTTGTTAAAGGCACACTTGTAGACACAGAGATGGCCAGCGATAGGGTGACATGCTCGCAGATGGTTGTTGAACTCAACCTCCCATTCTTCGAAAATCTTGTATTTTTACTTGAACTATTGACACTCCAATTTGCTCATCCATTGGCAGGGAATGGAGGAGACAGGGTGGTTTTCCCACTTAACAAGCTTTGCGTTGGCCGAGTTAAGCCTTCCAGATCCGGTAGTCACCATCGTAGAAAGTTGAGAGAGAAAGAGCAAGGAAGATGCAGAAAGAGATGGGAATGCTCACTAACACAGAATAGGCTGGGCAGGAAAAGGATTGAAAAAAGTGAATAGAAGGATGAAAGTTGCCTACTAAAGCCTTGAAGGTGGAGAACCAAAGGGTAGGTAATGATGAGCATTAATTACCCATAGATTGCGCGGCTCGAGACGTGAAAGGCTTGGATAGCGTCTGGGGAATGGATATCGACATCAGAACAAATTAGTAACCATGCTATATGAATATATACAAGGAAAAGAAACTCCTTAGCTCCTCGGACCTGACAGATCTCAACCCTCGGGGTAAAAGGGAGCGTAAACCTTCGAAGACTTTGCCACTCCTTAAGCCATTCAAGCTAGGGGGCTCGAGGAATGGGGGGGACAAGTGATAAGGGAAAATTCCCTCGGGTCCATAATTACTCCAATACCTAGGGAATACAACCATTAGCAATGGTGACACGTGCTCACTAAGGAGCCACTCCACTAACGTCATCCTACCTAAGCCCAGAGAGGACACGTGGCAGATACGCCTCAACACACCAGCTAACCTATTACTCAGTGAAGATTCTCCAGATTCCTCGAGATCAACCATCGCTCTAAGAATCATGGAGATAGGGACTATCCCGAACCTTTCAAAAAGGATTACCATATCCATATCGTTAGGATCATGACTCCGCAAGTGTAACGCCCTGATCCCAAGATGGTATAAAAGGTACAAATAGTTATAATATTATTACGGGGGTTAAGGAAATCCCATGTAAATAAAGTAAGGATCGCAACCTAAGATATGTTGGGACTTCCATCAAATAAACATTTGCACATACAATTTATCAAGATGGTAAAGAGAACAAGCTTCATTTCCCACGCTACAAAATAATGATAAAGTTCAAGTACAATTCTTGTATCATTACTACAACATCATAAGAGATATGTAACAAAACAACTACACTCGCACCACTTCTTAGCCTTTCCCCATCGCAACTGAGCCTGATATATCTGGAATATTTGAATATACCAGGGGTATGAACACCTGGGTTAGATCGTTAAATCTAAGTGAGGGTAAAAACAAACTTCATGCGTGCAAATGCAAATGCAAAGATGCATGCTCCAGGTGGATGTGACGCCAGGGTGTTGCAATCACCCCTGCTCAACCTTATCATGTAACACGACCTAACAACACTGCCAAGTGAAGACTCCCTTCACCCATGATAATCACAACGAGTCACAAGCCACACGTAGTGATGCATGAAAAAAAATGGAAAGAAACATGCCCACCAAACGAAGTAAACATGATATGCATGTGCAATCACTTCCAACATGCCCAAAAATATGCCCAACATGTAAGAAATACATTTTAAGAAGCCACTCACCTTTTGATTCACGGACAAGCACTAATTTTTCCCAAATCAAGGCTGTTTTCTACCAAAACGTGACATTTCGTAAGTCTAATGCCAAATATTTGTATACAAAAGGGTGGGGATTGAATATAGGGGAACCACTACAAAATGTGAAGGAAAAATGAGGCTGGACGCGCCCTTACGCGTCCCTAGAAGAGGCCTCACGCGCTGCCATGCACAGCCTCTTCTGGCGCGTGAATCTCACGCGCCGTCCCCTTGTCTCGGCCAAATTCTGTCTTCTCAACTGTTTCGGTCATAACTCGGTAGTTTTAACTCCGATTCGACCCCGTTTTTTCCTATACCTTTCTATTTCAATGCTCTACAAGATTATAAAAAATTTGAAAGTTACCTCAAGGTTTTGAAGAAGTTTTACACAGTTTACAAGGCTAGCTTGAAAACCCAACAAAGCCTTCTTCTTCCTTGATCTCCGGCAGTACTTCGCCCCCTTTTCTCCAGAATTTTCTCTCCAAAAATCCCTCTTCCTCACCCTTTTTGAATGGCCAAATCTCTCCCCCAATATCCCATTTATAGAAGTGCTTAGCCAACCACATTTTTCCATGTGTCACCTTAATCATTACTCATGATTACCTCTTTAGCTTTTGCCACAAGTTTCTTCCAAGTGTCACCCTTAGAGCAAGGCTAAATCAAGATATGCCACATGTCACTCCAAGATGAATCCATTTAACTTAGGATTTGTGCCTCATGATGATCCCACCAAGTGTTCCAATCCTAGGGTACCAAGTGTCCCAAACTTGGAGACTAAGTAAAGGTTAGGTGTTTCCATTCAAACTTTGCCATGTGTCATATAATCATTACATAGATTTGGAATTCATTCACATGCCACTTGTCATCACCTAATTAGCCTTCCTTGATCTTGAGATTAGCACCCTAATTATTACTTTCAATCCTACGGTGCCATGTGTAATACCTACTATTAAATGTTAAAGTTATTTTCAGAAATTCGAGGTCAAAATTGATACTTATTATAGTTTTGGGCTTTTGTGTAATATTCAAAACACAACCAAAGGATGAGGGATCATGTCAAGCAAGCCAATGAAGGTAAAGTTATCCAAATAAGTGATATTCGACTCAATCAAGAGATTTTCGAAGATTGGAAGTCAAAAACACGCAGATAGGGGTATTCGGGCAAAAGCGCAGATTTCATAAACTACCCGAGGCAGGTCGAGATGGCAAGTTTTTCAGAAATTTCAAAGGGAAACGAAAAATATGGAACTTAAGGGAAGTAGTGAAAGTGTTGGATAGTCCAGGGGTATCTAGGGTTAGGAGAAAATGCAATTAAAAGTTACCTAAGGGCTAAAGTGTAAATTTTTTAAAATATCATGGTGTGAACGCGACCGCCGCACATGGCCACCGGCAGTCACCTCTGGACGTCGGGAAGCTCGCCTAAGGGTGCTAGGACGGTCCTCAGGTGATGATGAAGCTTCTGAGGGTGGCCATTGGCCGAGTACGGCGGCGACGTGACCAGAATTTATGGCGGGCGGATTTTCGATTTGGCCGAATATTTTCAAGGGTTGTAGCTCGTGATTTGGGGTTGTTTAATTAGTTAGGAGGCTAGATCTAGGGTTAAGGGGATAAGAGCAATCGATTGGTGGTGGAAATTTGGGTCGAGGTCGAGTATAAAAGGAGATTTGCCGAGAGGTTTAAAGCAAAAATCAATCAAATTTCTCCCATTTTGGCAAGAATCGAGCGAAGAGATTAGAGGACTTTTGTTCTTTGTATTGTAAGGATCAATTCTGGAAAATTTGGGCTCATTTGGTGTAGAAATCATAGGGTTTTAGTGAGTTCGTCGGAAAGTCAGGCTCGGCCAGACCGCGACCTGCAACCGCCTTTTAAGGGGTCTTCTGGTGGTTGTTTCGGCCATTTGAGGGTACCATTGAGGTCACCTCATCGAGATCTTCAAGGCCCCATAGTCGTTTTGGCCAAAGGAAGTCGCCGGAAAGCTGCTATAGCCGGAGAAGACGATCAGAGCTGGCTGCGAGTGGGCATCACTCGCCGAGTCTCTGGGTGGCGCATGAGGGCATGTGAGGTAGTGTTCTCCTTGGTTTTAATTTTAGAATTTAGGTGAAATTATTTTAGGAATTGTCATGGAAAAATATTTGGTGAAAATTGATGTTAGGTATTTTTTATGAATTTCTGAAGGTAGGAAAGGTTTAAAAATGAAACAAAATAGATAAAATTGAGGAAAAAATATAAATATTGATGTTTAAGGTCCTAATGGTGAATAGGAGACGATTGGTGTATTGAAAAGAAGGATTGCACGATTTTCGAGGAGTGGCCCATTTTTCGAGGCAAATTCTGAACTTTTCTGATTTGAGGTGAGTGGTTTGATTCTAGCTTTACCTTGTCCTGAACGTGTTTTTGAATGCATGTGATGGGTTCTAGTGAGTGGTTATACCCTCCAGAGCCTTAGGTTGTATGCAAGGCATTTCACTTTTGAACATAGTGTCAACGTTTGCTTATTGAACATTTGAAACATTGCATTAACTGTTTTATTTAAAAATGTTGGTGCATGGCGTGTGATTTTTCATATCATTGGGGTCGATTTTCATGTCATCATTGGGTTCGTATGGGATGGGATAGGGTCTACTTAAGATTGAGTCAGTTCTAATCCAGGTGAACGAGTGTCACAGTGGGGCACTCGAGAGATTAACGTTAATCTGGGTGAACGGGTGTCACGACGGTGCTCCCGAGGGATTAATGTTAAACCAGGTGAACGGGTGTCACAGTGGGTCACTCGAGGGATTAAGTTTGTCGCAGCTAGCTCAACCCCAACGACGTGTGAATGGTGTCTTCCACGGGAGGTTGAGTACGCCAGGGTGACTTCTTAAGTCAAACGTGTCTTGTATGTTGTCGTCTAGTATGTCATGTTTGTGTGTCTTTCATGCATTGTATAAGCTGTTTCATGCCTTCACTTAGATGTTTTATCATCTAACCTAGGTTATGCCCCTGGAACTTTTAACGTTCCAGTCAAGGACAGCTGCGAGGTCGAGGACACAGCCGGTGAGCTAGTGGTGTTTATTTGATAGTTGTTGTATCATTTGGAAGCACTGGTACTTATTTTGTTATATGTATGAACAATCGCACAATGTTGTTGTAATCATTTAGTAATGGTGTGGCATGTATATCGGTGTGGGGACACCTTGTATGTAACTCGTGGTAGGCCATGACACTTTAATGATTAAGTTTTCCACTGTGTTATATAATGTCTCGTTTAGTTATGATTGTGTTATTAATAGTTAAACAAGCAAGACTGGGGTTCTTGGGGTTTATATCTGCATGTGAAGATTGTTCTTGAAATCACCGCAGGTGCTGGCCATTGTATGCGACGAGTGTTTCATCTGCATGTGAAGATTATGCTCCTAGCTCCGCGGGTGACGGATTTAAAAAAAAAAATAAACCCCGAGGATTGCCTTATAATGACGCGCCCGTGTAAGGCGGGGTGTTACACCATGTGTCCCAAGTCCTTTAAAAATTTGGAATAATATTTCTTGTATTAAATGGAAATAACTTACAAAAAATTTTTGAGTATTACATTCACCCCTCCTTAAAAGAAAATTTCATCCCTGAAATTTATTCCATATTCTCTATTACATTAAAAAGATAAGGGTATTTCTAGCGCATCTCTTGTTCTTTTTCCCATGTGATGTCTTCAAGGTCGTTATGTCTCCATAACACTTTCCTAGCGGTATTGCTTTATTCCTCAGCATTTGCTCCTTTCGATCAAGAATTTCCACAGGTTCCTCGATATATGACAAATTGTCTTGGGGTTCGACCACTTCTGCGAATGTCCGTTGAGATGGATCTGGCTCGAACTTCCTCAATTGAGATACATGGAAAACATTGTGAATGTTAGATAGTGCTGGGGGTAAGGCAAATCTATATGCGACTGGTCCAACCCGATCCAAAACTTCATATAGCCCGATGTATCGCGGTCTTAATTTTCCCTATTTCTTCCCTCTAGAGGGCACACGAAAAAGTGAATACTTTGAAGTATACATTATTCGCTGCCCTGAACTCCAAATCTCTTCTTCAGTTATCTGCATAGGATTTTTGTCTACTTTGGGCAATTTTCATTCGTTCTTGAATTATTTTGATCCTTTCACTAGTCCTTTGAACAATTTTGGGACCCAACAGTTGTTTTTCACCCACTTCCCTCTAGCAAAGTGGTGTCCTACACTTCCTCCCATAGAGGGCTTCATAAGGCGCCATCTCGATGCTATTGTGATAGCTATTATTATATGCAAACTCAGCCAATGGTAAATGCTCTTCCCAATTCCTCGAAAAGTCAATTGCACAAGCCCGTAGCATGTCTTCCAATGTTTGAATTGTCCTCTCTGACTGACCGTCTGTTTGGGGACGATAAACGGTGCTCAAACGCAACTATGTTCCCAAACTTTGCTGCAAGCCTTCCCAAAATCGAGAAGTAAATCTTAGGTCTCTATCAGAGACTATGCTGATCGGTGTCCCATGCAATCTTACTATCTCCTTAATGTAGAGTTGAGCCAATTTGCTTATTAGTTGCCCAACCTTCATGGGTAGGAAATGCGCAGAGTTAGTCAGCCTGTCCACTACTACCCATATGGCATCATTTCCAGTGGGTGTTTTTGGTAACCTTGTTACGAAATCCATGGTCATATGCTCCCATTTCCATTCGGGGATTTCTAACGGTTGAAGTTTCCCAGCAGGTTTCTGATGCTTGGGTTTTATTCGTTGACAGGTATCACATTGGGCTATGTATCGAGCAACACTTTTCTTTATTCCTGGCCACCAGTACAAATCCCTCAAGTCTTTATACATCTTTGTAGCTCCGGGGTGAATAGTATATTTTGCCCGATGGGCTTCTTCTAGGATTTCTTGCCTCAAATCCTTATCTCTGGGCACGTAGACTCGATTTTGGAATCGAAGCACTCCATTTGAGACATCAAAATCAGGATTCTTAACTTGCCCTTGGTCATTCACCCAGGACTTTATCCTTGAATCCTCGGAAGTAGCTTGTTGAATTTGTTCTAGAAGATGAGAGTGAATTGTTAGGCTGGCGACGTAAACAGACATTTCTTTAGGCATCACATTCACTGTCAATTGGCTAAAAGCCTCCATCAGTTCCCATTCCCGAGACATCAAACTAGCCATTAACTCAGGCCCCTTTGTACTTAGTGCATTAACCACTATGTTTGCCTTCCCAGGATAGTACTGGATCGTACAGTTGTAATCCTTCAAAAATTCCATCCATCGATGCTGCCTCATATTCAAATATTTCTGAGAAAACAGATACTGCAAGCTTTTATGGTCAGTGAAGACCTCAAATTTCTCACCATACAAATAGTACCACCAAAGCTTCAAGGCGAACACCACCGCAGCCAATTCTAAATCATGTGTGGGATAATTTTGTTCATGTGGCTTTAACTGTCTAGATCCGTATGCTATCACTTTCCCATGTTTCATAAGAACACACCCCAATTTGTTTTTCGATGCATCAGTATAGATTGTGAATCCCCCTGACCCATTGGGCATTGACAAGATAGGTGCAGAAATTAACCTCCCTTTCAACTCATTGAAACTTTGCTCACAAGCTTCACTCCATTCGAATTTAACCCCTTTTTGGGTGAGTCGTGTGAGAGTCATGGTTATACGAGAAAATCCTTCCACAAATTTCCTATAATAACCTACTAACCCCAAAAAGCTTTTTATTTCGATTACCATCTTAGGCAACCTCCAACTCTTTATTAACTCAATTTTAGTGGGGTCCATTGCTATTCCATCCTCTGATATGACATGACCCAAGAAAGATACCTTTCTCATCCAAAATTATCATTTTGAAAATTTAGCATAAAGCTTATGTTTCTGGAGAGTCTCCAAAACAATTCTTAAATGTTGCTCATGTTCTTCCTCACTCTTTGAGTAAATCAGGATATCATCAATAAATACAATCACGAACTGATCCAAGTAAGATTTAAATACCCTATTCATTAGATCCATAAAAGCAGTAGGTGCATTGGTTAGCCTAAACGGCATTACCAAATACTCGTAGTGTCCATACCACGATCTAAAAGTAGTTTTTGGAACATCTTTCTTCTTTACAAATAACACTAGGGCTCCCCAAGGTGACACACTTGGCTAAATAAAACCCTTATCGAAAAGGTCTTGAAGCTGACTCTTTTGCTCCTTTAACTCTGATGGGGCCATCCTATAAGGTGGTATAGATATTGGGTCCACTCCAAGTACAACCTCAACGACAAATTCAATTTCCCGATGAGGTTGAATGATTTTCCTTCACTATGTACAACAATGTTATGCACAATACTAGATGTAGGTACTCCCGCTAAACCAGTTTTCTTGGCTCGTCTAGAATAGTCGCAGCAGTCGATAACTAGAGTCCATACCTCCAATGATCGATTGTCAGGGCTCAACGGTCGAAAACTAATAGATTTGTACCCCACACCCTTGGTCCCACATAGGCAATGTGATCCATTGTTATACTTGTATTTGCACAACTCTGACATTCTTAGCATTAGGCTTCAGTACTGATATATTGGCATTTCATATGATTCCAAGGTAAGGGTATGTACTCCCACATAGCGTAAGTATTTGTATTACTTCACTCCCAAGGTTATGGTCGTCATCACTTCCCTTATTGGTCGGTCATTCAAGAAATTCCCTCTAAACATGATCTATCTTACCAAAACACTTAGTTCACATTACTTACAACATTTCCTTCCTTGCGTTGGCTTATTCACACTTCATAGGCCAACTTCTAGGTGCGTCAAAGCATGCCTACTACTACATCAACATTTGCATTAACAAGGGTAAGATTCGGGATAATCAAATTAGAGCCAATTGCTCATAACTATTGTGATGTATAACAATCCGCACACTAAACTGAAGGTCAAGTCAGTATCCAGAATAAATTTCTCCCCCAAAGGCCAATTCTGGGGAACACACATCCCCATGCTTGCTATTTCAGGAAACACACTTTCCTTAGCAAGCCCATACCACAACATATGCCTATTCTAGGAAGTATTCCAACCTTGGTTACGACTTACCCCGATCCACGTATGCAATTACCATTTCCATCACCTTTTTTCCAAACCTCTGAATCCCTAAGCCCATTCAGCCCACTGTGCAGTAGCCATAATTTTGGCACCTAGGACCTCTAGATAATTTCGACCAAGCGGTCGCCTTTTCTTCAAGTATAGCACTCTTTTGGCTTCCTATTTAGCTCATGCAAGATTTTCCAAAATGGAATAACTGAGATATTTACCCTTTGGATTGAGGTTTCCTCTCTTAAGTTCCCAGGCTGTGTCTCCTCCCAAATCGTCGGGTATTTTCTACCTAGAACAGTTATACTTAAAATCATACGATCCATACATAATCACCTAGTAAGACTAAACTCAAAATCATAAGTCTACCTACAACCTTGATTCAAATAGTTCTCCCAGATTCCAAAATTTCTTTAGAACAAAATAGTACCTCGAGCACTTGTTATCCAAAATCCTCAAAATTCCCACAGCAAATCAGTCTTCCAAATTCCCTTAATCTTAAGATTTCTTGAGCCATACCTAAAGGGAATCCAATACCCTCATCCTTAATTGGATCCTACAATCCCTTGAAAATTCCCAAAAAAATGGCCGCCTAACTTCCAAAGGCCATTTGCTCCTAATCTTCAAAATCTCATATCTGTACTTGAACACATTCATCATTCAAATCTATATCCCCATTAATTGCTTAAACTTCTTCGATACGTTCATTGGTAGGCCACAAAAAGTTTCATCTAACAACAAGTGCACTTACTTATCCTTGTTTCTTACTTACTTTCCGTTTGTACATATAAACAAACTGCCCTTCCTATTTCCCAGACCCATGCTACTCCTCCATTTCGGATCCAAAAGAAATTGTTAGAGCACGCTCCTCCAGTTCTTGCTCAAGTTCTTCTTCTTCGGGACTTTGGTTTGCTACTTCATTCCTAGAGTTTAGGTATGCTTCAGCCTCACGTAGGTGGGCAGTAAAAGTCACCAAATCATCATAAGGCCCTGTAATACTAAGATCGTTTCCTACATCCTACCATTCTGGGGTTAGTAGAGAGATCAAATATAAAATTTGAAGATCCACCATATAAGGATCTATCATACGGGGTGGAAATTATTGTAGAATAGGGGTAGCTACATCCAGAAAGTCTCCTAATGTATCCCGCATGTGCATATGTCGTCCTTCTAATTGTACCGTCCACCAACCCATGATATTACGCTGATGTTGACTTATATTTGGATCCATTCTTGTCACCAAGAAGGCTTCATGGTTAGGCACATCATCATAATGTCAAACATATTTTATGATTAGATCTCCCACCAAGTTCCATTCATTTATACAAGCCTAGTTTACTACATACTAGCTACTCCAGTTTACTATTTCGTTTCCTTTGTACAAAGCAAAATTTCCTAAGACTGCATATCTAATATACTATCCACATAAGCCTTCCGCTACATCTTCTTTGTACATATCTACAATATCAAAATTGTTTTCTCCTGAACCATAAGGTAAAACTACTCGTCCTCAGAGTCTGACATCGGGGGAGGAGTTAGGGCTCGTTCCTCTGGTCCATTTTCTGGTGCCAGCTCATCTTCCTCAAGTGCTTGCTCGGGTTCAACTATTAGGTCATCCACGTTCATGGTCACTTCCCCAATACCCATGTTGTCTTGCACTTCACGCAACTGATTTGCAAAGCCCTTGAGATCTCCAAACTGCCACTCGGCATAGAGTTGTCCTACTATCTCCTCCCATTTAGGCCTCAAAAGAGAGATCAAATATGTTACCTGTAAGGGTATCCGGTAGGGAACATTTTCTAGACCAGGGGGAAGCTCTTGTAAAATAGGCAGGACTATGTCTAAAAAGTCTCTTAAAGGATCCCATGGCAACATGAACCGCCCTCCAAGCAAAGCGGTCCACCAACCATAGATGGCCCTTTGATTGGCAATATCTTCTACAGGTTGCTCCATTCTTGATATAAGCCAACATCTCCAAAGTTAGTCTCATTAAACCTAAATCAAAATTATAGGCTCTGATACCAACTGTAATGCCCCGACCCAAGATGGTATAAAAGGTACAAATAGTTATAATATTATTACGGGCGCTAAGGAAATCCCATGTAAATAAAGTAAGGATCTAACCTGAGATATGTTGGGACTTCCATAAAATAAACATTCGCACTTACAATTTATCAAGACGGCAAAGAGAACAAGCTTCATTTCCCACGCTACAAAATAATGATAAAGTTCAAGTACAATTCTTGTATCATTACTACAACATCATAAGAGATATGTAACAAGACAACTACACTCGCACCACTTCCTGGCCTTTCCCCTTCGCAACTAAGCCTGATATATCTGGAACATTTGAATATTCCAGGGGTATGAACACCCAGGTTAGATCATTAAATCTAAGTGAGGATAAAAAACCAATTTCATGCATGCAAATGCAAATGCAAAGATGCATGCTCCAGGTGGATGTGATGCCAGGGTGTTGCAATCACCCCTGCTCAACCTTATCATGTAACACGGCCTAACACCGCTACCAAGTGAAGACTCCCTTCACCCATGATAATCACAACGAGTCACAAGCCACACATAGTGATGCATGAAAAAAAACGGAAAGAAACATGCGCACCAAACGAAGTAAACATGATATGCATGTGCAATCACTTCCAACATGCCCAAAAATATGCCCAACATGTAAGAAATACATTTTAAGAAGCCACTCACCTTTTGATTCACCGGCAAGCACTAATTTTGCCCAAATCAAGGCTGTTTTCTACCAAAATGTGACATTTCGTAAGTCTAATGCCAAATATTTTTATACAAAAGGGTGGGGATTGAATATAGGGGAACTACTACAAAATTTGAAGGAAAAATGAGGTTGGACGCACCCTCATGCGTCCCTAGAAGAGGCCTCATGCACTTCCATGCGCAGCCTCTTTTGGCGCGTGAATCTCACGCTCCATCCCCTTGTCTCGGCCAGATTCTGCCTCCTCCACCGTTTCGGCCATAACTTGGCCGTTTTAACTCTGATTCGACCCCTGTTTTTTCCTATACCTTTCTATTTCAATGCTCTACAAGACTATAAAAAAATTCAGAAGTTACCTCAAGGTTTTGAAGACGTTTTGCACAGTTTACAAATCTGGCTCAAAAACCCGACAAAGCCTTCTTCTTCCTTGATCTTCGGCAGCGCTTCGCCCCCTTTTCTCCAGAATTTTCTCTCCAAAAATCCCTCTTCCTCACCCTTTTCGAATGGCCAAATCTCTCCCCCAATAGCCCATTTATAGAAGTGCTTGGCCAACCACATTTTTTCATGTGTCACCTTAATCATTACTCATGATTACCTCTTTAGCTTTTGCCACAAGTTTCTTCCAAGTGTCACCCTTAGAGCAAGGCTAAATCAAGATATGCCACATGTCACTCCAAGATGAATCCATTTAACTTAGGATTTGTGCCTCATGATGATCCCACCAAGTGTTCCAATCCTAGGGTACCAAGTGTCCCAAACTTGGAGACTAAGTAAAGGTTAGGTGTTTCCATTCAAACTTTGCCATGTGTCATATAATCATTACATAGATTTGGAATTCATTCACATGCCACCTGTCATCACCTAATTAGCCTTCCTTGATCTTGAGATTAGCACCCTAATTATTACTTTCAATCCTACGGTGCCATGTGTCCCGAGTCCTTTAAAAATTTGGAATAATATTTCTTGTATTAAATGGCAATAACTTACAAAAATTTTTCAGGTATTACAACAGGGGATGGGATGGGGATCCCGGCAATTCAAAAAGAGAATCCTTATCTCGAAAAAAGGATAAAAGGAAAGCGACAGGGATGGCTAAAGGACTGCACTCTTTTTTTTTTCCCTCTAAGTTATGAACTACATAATTGGAGCTTATGATAACCCAGTGATCTGACTTGAACATCGGAGTGAGCCCGGGGGAACAAGTCCCCAACTTCATTGCAGGTACTTAGTCCGAGACAGGGGAAGATGATCGGCCACTGCATCATCAGAATTCTTACTTCATAATAGAACCTATTTGGCCTTTTGATTCCTGTGCACTATAATCCCTCAATCTATTATCATCCCGATCGAGTGAGAGTCATTGATTGATCAAACTCACTAACTCGATGACTATGCCAAAATCAATGTGGTGAGATTGAGATGACACATCGGAACTCCTTCCAACATTGGTACACTTTCCAATCAAGTGTACCCTGGTCAAGGGTTTTCTTTAATCAGGACCACTACTAATTACATAAGATGTTCAACTCACGTTGGAGGTGGATCCCATTAGCAATCACATGCCTCCATATACCACTATATAGGGATCACACAATGCATCTCCCACCTGGTATCCGGATGGTTCTTAGCAACGACAAATCCCTAACACCGACATACAAGATAATTGTGTTGCTTATGGTCTAAGGACTAGTAACACAATCGAAGCTTGTGATAGATCATAGATTCTCTCAGCCATGTGATCTATTATGTACGTCACATTCAGTAAATGTTCCACTAGCATCTACCTACCTGTATACTATATCCATCTCATGGATTATGGCATGCAACTCACCATCATTTATCATTAGCATCTCATACTAATCAAAGGTAGTATCCCATGTGTCAGTTTGTACTCGGCTAATCATAGTCGTCTTTTGAGAAGTCTAAGGCCTGCGAATTATCATTAAGATATCATCAATACAAAGGTTCTTAGTCACATGTTCTTAACACTTACGAATAAAACTTTTAATAGGAAATCTAGGGACTCATTCATACATAATGATTGGAGAGCTGTGAATTAAGATATGACCTCAAAATATGAAAACACATTTTGTTATATTTATTTGTGCAAGAATTACATTGTTAGTCCCATAGTTATAATTGTCAGATGCCATCTAAATCTAGCATTAGGGTACCAACACTAACAATCTCCCACTTGCACTAATGTTAATTTACAAGCTATAGGTCCTCATTGCATCATCGGCTGGTATCTAACACCCATTTTCTCAAGATGGCGATCAATATGACTTTATGGTAGTGCTTTGGTCAGTGGGTCTGCAACATTGTCCAATGACACAATCTTGAGTTAATCAGCTAGCATTAGGACCCATGTGTTTTTTGTTGGAGGAGGCAAGTCTGTAACCATATCCATGGTGATATGCTCCCATTTCCATTCTGGAATTGGGATGCTCTGCAACAAACCTCCTTGCCTCTTATGCTCTGCTTTCACTTGCTGACAGACTTGGCAAGTTAGACATGTACAGGAAACATGTTCCTTAAGGTGCGGCCATCAAAACAATTGTTTTTGGTCCTGATACATCTTAGTAGTCCCTGGATGAATGGCAAATCGAGAGTGATGAGCCTCCCCAAGGATCCTACTCCTCAACTCGTCCACCTCGGGGACACAAAGCCGAGTCCTGAATCTCAACACTCTAGAAGGGTCAACAGAAAAATCCAACGCCTTACCTTCTCTGACATCCTTAATGATCTTGGCTAGACTAAGGTCCTCAACTTGAGCCGCCTTAATCTCATCCATCAATGCAGACCTAAGCTCGATATGCGCCAAGAATCCTCAAGAATTAGATATCTCTATATGTGCACCACTCCACTCCAAACTATGTAATTACTCCACTAACGGTCTCCTCTAACTGGAAATATGAGCAAGGCTGCCCATAGACTTCCTACTCAAGGCATCTGGTACTACGTTAGCCTTTCCTAGGTGGTACAAAATATGGACATCATAGTCCTTAAGGAGTTCCATCCACCTACACTGTCTCAAATTTAGGTCCCTCTGGTCAAAAATGTACTTGAGGCTCTTATGATCCGTGAACACCTTGCAGGTCTCGCCGAACAAATAATGCCACCATATCTTGAGAGAAAATACTACGGCAGCCATCTTGAGGTCATGAGTAGGATAGTTCTGCTCATGTTTCTTCAATTTCCTGGAAGCATATGCAATAACTCTCCCACGCTACATCAACACACATCCTAATCCAACCCTCAACGCAACACAATACACAACATAACCCCCACTCCCTGACGGTAGGGTCAACACTGGCGCTGTAGTCAAACGCCGCTTAAACTCATTAAAGCTTTGCTCGCATGCATTTGACCATTCAAACTTTACATTCTTTTGGGTGAGACGCGTCATCGGTGCTGCAATCTTAGAAAAATCCTTCACAAAGTGACGGTAGTATCCTACTAAACCTAGGAAACTACGCATCTCAGTGATTGTAGTGGGTCTAAGCCACTAAGCCACAACCTCTATCTTCTTTTGGTCCACCTAGATCCCTTGACTAGACACAACATGCCCCAAAAATCCAACACTCTCTAGCCAAAACTCACACTTTGAAAACTTGGCATATAGCTCATTCTCACGAAGGGCTTGCAAAACCGTACTAAGATGGTGTTCATGCTCTGCATCACTCCTCGAGTACACCAATATTTCATTTATGAACATAATGACGAATCGATCCAAGAAAGGTCGAAATACCCTGTTCATCAAGTCCATGAATGCTGCCGAGGCATTCGTCAACCCAAAGGACATAACCAAAAACTCATAATGTCCATATCGAGTGCGAAAGACAGTATTGGGGATGTCTTGATTCCTAATCCTCAATTGATGGTATCCTGATCTCAAGTCAATCTTATAAAATCATCTCGCGCCTTACAACTAATCAAATAGATTATCAATGTGTGACAACGGATATTGGTTATGAATAGTAACTTTGTTTGATTGTCAATAATCGATGCAAAGTCTCAAACTCCCATCCTTCTTCCTCACAAATAGCGCCGGCGCACCCCATGGCGACGTGCTATGCCTAATAAAGCCCTTATCTAAGAGTTCTTGCAATTGATCCTTTAACTCCTTCAATTTTGCTAGGGCCATCCTATACAAGGGTATCAAAATAGGTCGAGCCTTCGGTACTAGGTCGATACAAACTCAATCTCTCGATCGAGTGGTAATCCCGGAACCTTCTCAGGAAAAACGTCTAGGAACTCACATACCACCAGGACTCCACTGACCTCCCCAAATGATCGCTCACACTCTCTCACAACTGCCAAGAACCCCTCACAACTTTTGCCCAACATACATTGTGCCTTTATAGCTGATATCAGTATGCTAGCCCCTCGAGTCCTATCTCCCTGGATATAAAACAAATCCTCACCTGGAAGATCAAAGTAAACGCATTTTTTACCACAATCTAGGCTAGCATGGCATGAAACTAACCAATCCATACCTAAAATGGCGTCAAACTCCATAGAACCAAGTAAGATAAGATCTGTTAGCGTATCCCTACCCACAAGAGAAACAACACAAGCTTAATACTCTCGCTCTACCTGTAGGGCATCATCCACGGGAGTCCCCATTAACATGGGTTGGACCAGAAGAGTGGCATTTACTCCCAAACAGGGAGAAAACTGTTGCAATACAAATGAATGCGTCACCCGGGATCGAATAACATGTGTGCACTGTGACCACAAATATGGACCGTACCTGTCACCACCTGATTAAACGCTTGGGCATCCTGAGTCATCATATGATAAACCCTTGGCTGACTCTGTGGGCTTTGTCCCCCTCGAGACTGGGGAGCGCTGCTCTGAGCCCTAGGTGCCAACTACTGGGCTGAAGTCTGTTGTCTTGAAGGGCCTCACCCTAACTGGGGGCATTCTCTCTGTATGTGACCTGGCTGTCCACACCTAAACCATGCAACTGGAGCCTTCACGTACCTACACACCCCTGAGTGTCGCTTCTTACATTTCGAACATTGGGGCCTCTCTTCTTGTCTCTAATACCAATCTGTCATGACCTGATTTCTAAATAGTCATGACCGATGCAGTGGAATCCGTTGTTATTTATTGCTTAGAACTCTTCCAGCTAACTGCCCCTCCATTACAAACAAATACAAACCTAGACATAGACTTTCTATCATCCATATGAGATTGAAATCTGAATCAATAAACCCATCAACACGGAGATCACCATTTCCATACATCAATAACAAATCCTTAGTCCTTCTCAAGTACTTAAGGACACTCTTTATTGTTGTCCAGTGTTCCATACTTGGATTGGATTTATATCTGCTCGTGATGCTCACAACATATGGGATATCAGGTTTTGTACATAGCATAGCATACATAAGACTCCCCATAACTGAGGCATAAGGGATCTTTTGAATGCTTTCTCTCTCTTCAGGTGTCTTGGGAGACATCCCTTTAGAAAGATGAATTCCATGCTTAAAAGGTATAAAACATTTCTTGAAATTTTTCATGCTAAACCTCTTTAACATCTTTTCTATGTGCAGACTCTGGGAGAGACCTATTAATCTCCTCGTTCTATCTCTATAGATGCAAATTCCCAAGATATAGGTCACATCTCCTAGATCCTTTATAGAGAATTTATTGGACAACCACAACTTAATTGACATCAATATGCCAATGTCATTCCCCATCAAGAGGATGTCATGCACATACAAGATCAGAAAGGCTCGTGTGCTCCCACTGACTTTCTTGTATATACAAGGTTCATCTGAATTTCTAATGAAACCAAACTCTTTGATCTCATTATCAAAGCTAATGTTCTAAGATCTTGAGGCTTGCTTAAGACCATAGATGGATCTCTTAAGCTTTCACACTTGATTGACATTGGAAGACTCAAAACTATGTGGCTGCTCCATGAATATATCTTCCTCAAGATAACCATTCAGGAACGTCGTTTTGACATCTATTTGTCAAATCTCATAATCGTAGTGTGCTACTATTTGTTGGAACAGGAGGTGGGGTGAATTTGTTATTTTAAAAACTCAATAGAACTTGAAATCCTTTTAATGGAAAATAAGAATTCAATGCAAGTGAGGATTGGATAGGTGCTTGACAATAAAGAGAATTTAAGAACACAAACACACAAGAACACCAAGATATATAGTGGTTCGGCTTAACCCAAGCCTATTCCACTACCTTAGCTCATCACTAAGGATTTTCCAAACAATTCACTAAAACCCCCTACTCAACTCAAGTAGGTCCTTTAGTTCGCGACTAGAAAAATTACAAAACCTCCCATTCAAATGGGCCCTCTAGCTACACAAGCTAGGAAATACAAGAAATGTAATAAAGAGAGGATCTAAGAGATAAATCTCTTAGTTACAAGATCTCTCAAACTACAAACAAGGCTTGAATGAATTGATATAAATAAAGATTAAAGCCTTGAAGAGAGAAAAATTAAGCACAGTCGATGTAAATACAAATGAGAATAAATGTAAGCTCAAATCATCTCATTTCCATCCATTAGCCTTTTCTTGATCATCCTTGAGTTGTATTTATAGGCTTCCCAAAAGCTTTGCTTGAAATTAGTCATTTTGTGACCGTTGGAGATTGAAAAACTAGCCATTATAGCTTTCTGCAAAAAGAGATAGTCGACAAAATATAATGTATAGTCGACTATATTTTCAAATAAAACTAGGCATAGTCGATAGACAATAAGGCATAGTCAACTATTACTCAACCAAATGTACTGATAGTCGACAAACCATTTCACATAGTCGACAGATCAAAAAATACAAAAAAAATTTATAACATCATATACATACATAGTAGACAGATGAATTTACATAGTCGACAGACCATTCATCATAGCCGACAAATTAGAATATAGTCGACAAAAGCCACACATAGTCGACAGAACATGCAAGCATATTCGACTATCCTCAGGCACATAGTCGACTATCCATTTGGAAAATTTGAACACTCGACATATTCTCATTTTGATTCTTTTGAAAGTAAGTTGAGATTATCAAAAACATATTTATTTTGAATTTAAACACACTCAACCATACTCAACATTTCTCCTATATAGATTTTCATAACTTTGCTTCAAAGAGATTTAAATATTGATTTTCTCATTCATATAGATTGGTAACATTTCTCCTATATAGATTTACTCACTCATATAGATTTAGAGATTGATTTTCATATAGTCATTGTCAAAACTATTTTATTTTCCAAGAGTAAAATATCATTATTGCTAACATCATTCTGATGGATTTAAGCATCACGACTAGCAAAAATGTCTCCTCATAGTCAATACCATATTTTTAACAATATCCTTTCGCCACCAGTCGTGCCTTGAAGGTTTGCACCTTCCCATCAAGACCAATCTTTCTCTGGTAAATCCATTTGCACCCTATAGGAACTATTCCTTCAGGTGGATCCACTAGAGTTTAGACTTTGTTGGAATACATAAATTTCATCTCCCATTGCATAGCCTCTAGCCATTTCTTAGAGTCGATGTCTAACATTGTCTCTTCGTAGTTAGTAGGGTCAAAATCTTGACCACTATCTCCATACAGAAACACATACTGTATCTTCTCCATCATGAAACCATATCGTTCTAGAGGACAAGATACTCTACTAAATCTACGTGCCTCATGTGAAATGACAATATTAGGACCTACTTCTTCTGGATTGACTTCTTCATTGGGCTCGACTTGTGGTTCAGAAGACACTTCTTCTAGTTCTACTTTCTTTCCAATGTCGCTCCCTTGAAAAAACTCTTTCTCCAAGAATGTGGCATCCTTACTGACCAATACTCTTTGGTCGCTAGAAAAATAGAAATAGTACCCTTTGTTATGCTCAGAGTACCCCAAAAATCTTCCTTTTCTAGAACAAGATTCTAACTTATCTGTCTTGAGTTTCTTTACATAGGCGAGACAACCCCATATCCGAACATGCTTAAGACTAGGTTGCCTTCCGGTCCACATCTCATATGGTGTACTATCGACAGAGTTATTGGGAGCCCTGTTATGGAGATAAATTGTTGTGCATAAAGTATAGCCCCACAAAGATAATGATAGATCGTCAAAGGTGATCATTGATCATACCATGTCCAATAAGGTACGATTTCTTCTCTCAAAAACAC
Organism: Diospyros kaki; assembly: GCA_036245055.1. Lineage (NCBI taxonomy): Eukaryota > Viridiplantae > Streptophyta > Magnoliopsida > Ericales > Ebenaceae > Diospyros > Diospyros kaki. The sequence continues at coordinate 42,218,626 of BSEG01000012.1, forward strand.
CATTCAACTGTGGGGTTCCAAGGGGGATTAACTGGGAAATTATGCCATTGGCCTTGAGGTATTCATTAAATTTTGTACTCAAGTATTGACCATCTCGATCCGATTGAAGTATCTTGATACTCTTTCCAGTCTGATTTTCTACTTCAGCCTTAAACTCTTTGAACTTTTCAAAAGCTTCAAACTTGTACTTCAACAAATACACATAACCATATCATGACAAGTCATCAGTAAAGGTTATTAAGTAGTGATAACCATCTCTTGCCATTATAGAGAACGACCCACATACATCTGTTTGGATTAACCCTAACAACTCACTAGCTCTCTCACTTTGTCCAACAAAGGGTGACTTAGCCATTTTCCTGAGGAGACATGATTCACAAGTTAGCCCCAGCTTAGAACCTACTAGATCAATTAATCATCTTTTGGCCAATTCGTTAATCCTTCTCTCGTTTATGTGGCCTAGTCTAAGATGTCATAAGTGTTTAAGGTCAACACCGTTATCACGAGAACGCTTCCCGTTGCTAGTGGATGTAACATTTACATCCCTCTGTCTGACATTCTCATGTAAGTCCAATATATAAAAACCATTCACCATGATGCCCATGCCAACTACATCATTACCATAATGAATATGGCATGCATTAGAAGTAAAAGATAGTTCATAACCATCCCTCACAAGTCTAGGAATGGACACTACATTTCAGAAAGCATTAGGTAAATATAAGCAGTCTTTAAGATTAAGTACATAGCAAAAATTAAGAGTAATAAAAACTGTCCCTATTGCTAATGGCTCTACAAGAGCTCCATTTCCCACACGAAAGATAACTTCTCGCTTCTCAGGAGGCCTACTCTCCATGAGATCCTGCATGTAAACACAAATATGAGAAGTTGCACCTGAATCAAGAATCCAAGAGATGGGAGAATGACCAATCATATTGATCACCTCAATAACATATAAGGAAGATATACCTGATCCTTGATTCTTAGACTGCCTGAGCTTCAAGCCGGAGAGATATCCTGGGTAGTTCCTCTTCAAATGCCCATCTTTCTGGCAATAGAAGCACTTTTCTCTTTGTGCTTGCTCTTGGAAACTTCCTTTTTTGGCCCGAGCTTCTTCTTCTTAGTGGAAGAACTCTCCTTCCTCCTATAAGATTTTGAAGACGAGGCTAACGCAAGAACTCCTTCTTGCCTTTTTCCTTTGATCTGAGCTTGGGCAGTTGTCAATATATTTAACAACTTTGGGAGCGAGTACTCAAGCTTGTTTATGTTAAAGTTAAGAATAAATGGGGTGAAAGATTCTGGGAGCGACTGGAGGATAAGGTCAATCTGTACCTCAGCATCCATGTAGAAATCTAGCACTTCAAGTTGACTAATCAAATTGATCATCTTTAGTTCCTGGTCTCCCACATCAGTGCCTCCTATCATCTTGGCCTTGAACAATTGCTTAGATATCTCATATCTCACTATTCGGCTATGTTCCCCATAGAGCTCTTACAGATTCACAATCATGCTATGAGTGTCAGTCATGTGCTCATGCTGATGTTGGAGGTCATTAGTCATAGATGCCAAGATATACGTCCTAACCCTCAAGTCTTGATCCCTCATTTCCTCCCATGTAACACCCCAATTTTTTTCAGGCATGTTATAACTTAGGATTTCAGGAATATAAAAATATTTTCATATCAAAATTGCTATCATACATCACACAATATCCCAAAAACCCTAATTTTCACCTTCTCAGCTTAACAAACCCAATATTAAATAGCTAAGACAGGTGTTAAAATTTTAAATACGGAAGGTAGATTGAACCTGATATGGTTCACGACCATAATGCTTTATTTGTCATAAATAAAATCGTTCAAGACATCTACAAAATGTATTACATGGACATCATCTCTCGCAAGTGATAACTAAACGTCTTAAATATATCCAAATCATACATAGGTTCGCATATAAACATAAGTATGATAAACATGCTACAAGTAGCAAATTAAACTTATTCTTCAGCTACCTCCTTTCCCTTAGAGCTGTTTGTTGAACCTAGAACGTTTGAATATTCCAGGGACATAATCCAATTAGAAGATGAATCTTCTAGTGAGAAACTCCAAAACTGTTGATATCAATGCATAAACAAGTATAAAACGTATGAGAAAAATAACGAGAACTATTACGAAGTGCCTCATGAACATGTCAGCCTCTTCCAATGAGAACTTTCTCAATGGCGCATGCATAGCGCCTCTCGGGAGGTCCTTAACCATGTCACCTCGGCCTGACCTCATAGAACTCATGCAAGCACCACATCTACTATCCCTTAGGCTCACGGTCTTCCCCATGAGAGCTTTCTCGATGGCGCATGCATAGCGTCTCTAGGGGGATATCCGACTTTTGTCCTCGGCCATAAAAAATTAAGTGCAATAGTATGGCCACACGAATTTTATAAATATAACAGTTAAAAAGCCAATAACATATATTTTTCAAAAAAATACATTTCATATATGCAACATGATTTCACATAAGAGAATAATAAGAGTTTACGTACAAAACCTTCACAAAACACATCTCATGCAATAGGAGTCTCTCATAAGAGAACAAAAAATAAGATTTGGAGTATAGGAGTCTCACCTTATTGGTTTATCTCTTGGACGGTACGATTTCATTGCAAACGGCCTAGGTTTCTACAAAAAACACACGTTTCGGTAAACCTAACCTCAAATATTTTTACATAGGGTTGAGGGGCATTAAATTATGGACAAAACTGGAAAAGTTGAAGAAAAATGGGACCAGATTTCGTACAGCTTCGCCTCGTTTCCAGCGCGTGTAACTTACACGTGGTTACCAGATTTCGTACAGCTTCGCCTCGTTTTTGTATTTCGACCATAACTTCCTTATTTTAACTCCGATTCAACCCCTGTTTGAACCTACGCGACCCTCTCTTCCCCCTCTACAGGATTATCAAAAAAAATGGGACTTGCCTCACTTTTTTTCTAACTGATTTTGGTGAATTCTGGCGAAGACCCGCAACTCTGACGAGGCTCGTTCTCCGCTGCTTCTCTGCCTCTTTCTTCTCATCTTCTTGCAGAACTTCCTCCCTCTCTCTAGAGCAAGCTTCTCCACTTAGAGTGTCTCACTCTTCAAAACTGTCTTGAATGATTTGAGAACAACCCATAGTGCCTATTTATAGATTACTTGAACCAATCACATTATGCCACTTGTCACAAGTTTTGCCATGGACTCCAAAGACTCAAACCTATAATTGAATGGCTTTTCAAATCCAAAGCTAGAATGAATTTAACTTTTGAAATCCAAGCTGATACCCCAAACTTCTTCCGAATGACATTTTGGCCCTTATTTCAAGTTCTCAACTTTAATATTTTACCACATGAGCTTATAATTTTATCCTTATTTCATTTGAATAATTCTCTAATTACAATTACACCCTCAAACATCAAATTTATTAAGATACTTAAAATCTCAAAATTAATAACTCAAAATTACTCGATATGTATGATTTTCGGAAAGCCCTTACCATCATTCGGTCTTTTTAGACTACAACTTAGCTTAACCGAAAATCGTCTCTTATTTTATTTCTTTCAGTGTCATAAATCTCACCTCGGGACGCTTGTCAAAAATATACCTTGGTCCTTAGGTATCTAAGCTCCAGGGCATTCCCTATGACCGATTCAATCACTTGTTGCCATTTCAAGCATATTTTTTGATATTTTAAACTCACTTAAAATACGTGGCACTTTCATGAAAATATGGGGTATTACATCCCATGTAACCCATTCCTCCTTACTAGAGCCCTTAGGAAGAGATTCAGGGACATGTTGTTCCAAGACATCAAGAATTTTCTCCATACCCAAAACTAGTTTTAGGTTACGAAGCCAATCTTTGTAGTTAGGTCTAGTTAAAGTATTTTTGTCCAAAAGATGCATAATAAGATTTGAAAGTGTCATTTTGAAAATGCTGCATAAATAAATAAATGATTATTAGTTTGATTTATCTTGTATAATCCATTTAGGTTCGGTCTTAAACCAAATAGTACCTCCCACTCAATTTTTCAAATCCCACACTTCCCATGGTAGAAAATGCAAATCCCCGAGGGGACTCGTGGCGGGTGATCGAGTTCTCTTCTATATGAATACCCCTCAATACTTCGATGGTATGTTAGGATACCCACATATTTGAGTAGGCAACTCTTGCCTATCACATCTTATGTGAGGTTCAATCCTCTGACCTATATGCCACCTGTTCCTCAACGCTTTGGTGGTATATTGGAGAATGGCATACATAGACAAAACCCATCATCTCAACCAGGGATCCACTTAAAACATCTATGACCTCAACACTTTGGTGGTATGTTGGTCATATTCGTATAGGGTAACTAGCAACATGAAATGTTTAAATAGGAAATTTAGTTAACTTTCAAGAAATGCACCCTCAATACTTTGGTGGTATGTTGGGCACACCCAATCGGGCGACGAATTCCTACAACAGTGGAGGGTCATGACAAATCTTATTTATCGTATTTAATATTAGTTTGCACGTTTGGGAAGATTTCGGTCTTTATTTTTATAAGGTCTCACTTTGCACATGCATTTAAATTTTTTCATTATGTATCTCATACATAAGTAAACTCATGCATACAAAATAAATTCATAATTTATTTTCTTTGAGTTTTCACTTTGCACATGCATTAATTTTTTGCATCATGTATCTCATACATAAATAAACCCATGCATTCTAATGGGGTGATCATGAACTTTTATGCCTATTGATTAAACGTGAGCCCTAGACTTAATTAATAGCACTTTAAAGATAATCACATAAATAGGGCAGCACCCATCTCATGGGTGGATCTCTCTCAGCCTTCTTGCTCCTTGGTGTCACTAACTCTTGATGGCTCCATCATTTTACATAGAATTTGTACCATACATTTTTCTACTAAAATGAAATATAGAAGGAAACTTATGTCTCATTACAATCCCAAAAACAGAATGAAAATAATTATTACAGACCAAGTGAATACTTGTTATGTACATTCATTCATACATACAATCACATTGCATCAAGTCCATGATCACCTACCCATTCAATCCCATTGAATATTATGGCGATTTTAATAAATATCCACGTTAATGTAATATGCATCATTTTTTAGGTCATAGATATCTCATATCTTGAGCATTAATTGATTTTGTACCATAGCAATCATATTGCATCAAAACAATAATCGAAAAACCAAAAATATTCTAATAGTGCCCAAAACGGTCGACAGTTCAAAAGAAATTGTCGATCGATCTAAGACAAGCTGTCAACCGATTTCTAGTTCTACTCAAAACGGTCGATAGCCTCAAGCTATTTGTCGACTGTTTCTGGGTTTTGCTCGAAACAGTCGATAGTTCTTCCATCCGATCGCCAATTGGCCAAGGCAAAAGTCTAAAACTGTCGATCGATGGTTGCAAGCTATCAACCGGCAGAGGTTGCACCTTTCAAAAATAGTGAGCAAACCAACCTAAAACACATACATATCACAAAAACAACTGCATAGGACATGAAAGTGAGCCGAGGCTCTAATACCACCGATGAGGAAAGCCAATATTAGGTGTACCAATGCAAGGGTTTAACTGGTTTTCAAAAATATTTTTTGAAAACACATAAGAAGGCAGTGGAAACGTAAACCAAAAACACCTTGCAAGACTAATTTTGAATGTCCAAGTGCAAACTAAAACTAAATCATGCCATAGGGGGTTTAGTAAATATACCTCACAACACATAAAAGGTCGATGCAGAGGCTAGAATGCTCACTAGACAACAACGCCGTACTCTTGAACAGATTTCGATTAAACCAAATCGGCTCCCAAAAACATGGGAGGCTTAGTCAGTCCACACTCCGGTGAGATGGTGAATCCCTCAACTCACTCTATATGTTAGGAAGAAAGAGTGAGGAAGATTGGGCAGAAAATGGGTTCAAAGAAAAGTCTCCAAACCCATATAGATTATCTATATGGTTGAGTTGCTACAATAGCAATGGAGAAATCAAATAGGAGTAATAGAGAGAAGGGGCAAGGGCTCTGTACTATCTTGAGGGTGAAGAACAGCTTAGGCCGAGAGAGAATCACACACACTGACCTAGCTCCCATTCTTCACCATCCTTATATATCATATATATATATATATATGCATGCCCAAAATGAAAACCCTAGCCAATTTGCATAAACGGACAAATCGACCATAGAAAAGAGAGAGGAGACCAAGGGGCAACAACAAGGACACACGTCATCGACCCTCTCGTCCTCCCATGCCACGTGCCCCCGAAATTCGTTGCAAATACAACAAATGATCGAGGATTCGCAACCCTCAGGAACTGTCGACAATTTCAAAAGAACTATCAACAGCTTTTCCTTATTGGTTAATAGTTCCAAACGAACTGTCGACTGTTTATCTTAAATCTGTCAACAACCTTCAAAAGTTGTCAAACATTTTTTCTTCTATTCGATCAAGTTTCCATAAATTGCATCTAGGCTCGCCATTAACACTTAATGACCCTTTCACCTTTCACCATGCCATGATGAAACCGAGGCCCTCGTTAACTCTTAACGGCATGCCTGTCAACCCTGACATTTGCTCCTTATTTATTTGATCATTGAATCCAATCTATTAACTCTTAACGTTCTTAACGATAATGTGATTAACTCTTAATGATGATTTCAACTTTAATCATTTAGTCAACCACCACATCCGGATATGCGTGTGATCTTTTAGGTTCACTACCAAATAGCAATTAGGAAACGTCAATCACCTTGACGTTAACCAAATACCTTTGGTCTATAGAGGATTTCTCCATCTTCCCAATGTACCCCGAAAGACCTTAAGTGACAACTAGCATTATGTTAGGGCAATCCTACTAGTTATGAAGTCTTACTTCAGAATAAAACTTATTTGGGCTTTTTATTCCCGTGCACTATAATCCCTCCATCAATTACCATCCCGATCGAGTGAAAGTCATGGATTGATCAAACTCACTAACTCGATGACTATACCAAAATCAGCATGGTGAGATTGAGATGACAAATCGGAACTCTTTCCGACATTGAAACATTTTCCAAACAAATGTACCCTGGCCAGGGGTTTCTTTAATCAAGACCACCACTAATCACATAGGATGTTCACCTCACACCGGAGGTCGATGGATCTCATTAGCAATCACTTGCCTCCATAAGTCACTGCACAAGGATCACGCAATGCATCTCCCACCCGATAACCTGATGGTTCTTAGAACCAACAAACCCCTAGCGCTGACATACAAGACAATTGTGATGCCTTCGGTCTAAGGACCCGTAATACAATCTAAGTCTATGATAGATCATAGATCCTCTCAACCATATGATCTATCACGTGTGTCACATTCAATAGATGTTCCACTAGCATCTACCCACATGTATACTATATCTATCTCATGAATTATGGTATGCGACTCACTATCATTTATCATTAGCATTTCATACTAATCAAATGTAGTATCCCATGTGTCAATCTGTACTCGACTAATCATAGTTCCCTTATGAGAAGTTTAAGAACTGAGAATTATCATTAAGATATCCTTAAAACAAAGATCTTTAGTCACATGCTCTTAACACTTAAGAATAAGACCTTTAACAGGAAATCTAGGGACTCATTCATACATAATGATTAAATAGCTACGAATAAAGATATGATCTCAAATATTAAAAAACATTTTGTTATATTTATTTGTGCAAGAATTATATCATTAGTCCCATAATTATAATTGGCAGATGTCATCTAATTCTAGCATTAGGGCACCAACACTAACATAAACGAACATAGAGGTAATGTAGTGGACAACCCAATGGCAATTGTATTCTATATAACAATTAATCAATGTAACTTTTTGAAATTTGAATCTCTATGATGTAAATATATATATATATATATATACACTCACAGAAGAGATAGGATTCAACTGAACTCCTAATTAGATGATAAATATCCTTTTGATAAATCTAATCAGATAAAATATTAAATAGATTCTAATTCCCAAAATATTAGGCTCCTTGCTGCTTTCTCTGCTCTATAATAAGTATAAAACTGCAGTCATTGTCTTCATCAATAAGCAATACATACACCAAGCTGCTTAATGGCTCACCAACTTATTCTATGCTTCGTAAACTTCTCATATGGTGGAGCAATGCTCTAATTCAACTTTGATAGTAAAACTCGAGATCAAGGCTTTGGATTCAAGTATCTGGAAATGACAAAAAGTCACCCAAAAAAAAAAAAAAAACGTTAGGATGCAAATTAGATGAAAGCATACAAAATAGAAAGAAACTAAATGTCGGTGGTCTTATAGGCCGCATTTGGATGGATAAGAGGCCAAATGACAACATAGCAAAGCAAATAATGCCTTAGGCTTCTTAATTTCCACAATTAAGGCAACAATAGGCACAAATGAAATTTAATCAATTCTCAAATTTGCAGCTTTCATAAATAAAATATTAACACTAAACTTTTCTCTTTGAATGGCCTGCCATAGTTTGCCAAGGTTCCAAAAGTGTCACACTTTATAAAATTTAAGGTTGCGTTTCTCTTTGATATTTTCAAGTCATTTTTAATTTTTAGTTTTCTAAAATAATGAAAACGCGTTCTCTTTGTTATTTTTAAAAATATATTTTTAAAAACAAAAAAAAATTATAAAGAAAACTCAAAACAACAAAAAGTTGTTTTGAGTATTTTTATCCAAAACAAACTATAAACTCAAAACACATTTATTTATTTATATTTTATTATTATAATAGAAAAAAATATTACAAAATTCATTAACTTTCAAATATATATATTTTAATAATATATTAACATTAAATATTTCTAATTTACTGAATAATGAAATTTATTGAATAAAATATTATTAAAAAATTATTTTCAAAATTTGAAAAAGAACGCGTTTTCTAATTTTCTATTGCCAGAAATAGTTTTTTAAAATGACAAAGAGAACGTGTTTTTAATTTTCTAAAAACAAACTATCAAAACAGAAAATTAAAAATGAATTCAAAATTCAAAATTAAAAATTGAAAAGCAAAAAGAACACAACCTAAACTTTCCAATTTCGATTAGTTTAGCCAATCCCACTAATTGGAGATTAAGGCTTGTGAATGGTGTTGTGGTAGTTTTGTGTGGTTTAATACCTGTTGCTAACCGATGAGACATACATAATACAGAAAGGTCACAAGAGTCAAAGCAGTCTCTGTAAACACAAATAAACAAAGTCCTTATAACTAGAAGCAAAGCAAATTATCCATCTGTTTTTAATTGTTCAAAAATTAATTGCCTACTTAGAAGCAAGGACATGCCCACTAGGGTGCACTGTCAATGTGCAGCTCAAGACATTTAGATGACACATGTTGAAACATAAATATGTATAAATTTGAGAAACTGAAAAATAAAATTGCCAGAAAACTAGTTAGTTAATTAGCCATCAAAACCAACAAATTTTAAGTATGGTTTACCCCTCTCCCAAAATACATCATGGGGGATTTAAACCCCAAACAAACAAAAATCTATTCAAATGACAATTATAGTTTGCTCCTTACCCAAATTACTGTCATGGAGTCTAAAACATCTTAGGATTAATTTAACACATCACATTTCAATTATAATTTGCTCTCATGCTGTTTGTATATGTACTTCCTTCCATAAATCTGTTTTTGCAAGTGAGCTCATCAAAACCAATTAGTAAGCTATTTTTTGAGACATTTCTACTGCTTATTATCCATCCAAATATGTGACAAGCTCTGTAGAATATGATAATTTTTTGTTGCCAACATGTTGATGACCTTGTTTCAGGAAAAAAAACTTCTAAATACTAGAGTAAAGATTTACTTACTTTGTTGTGCAAAACCCGACATTAACACAAAACTGAAACCTTGGTTTAGTTTGGTTTTGTTTATTTTAATACAAATTGAAACTTAAATGTAAATGTATGATGAAGCTATGGCAAATTTGGGGAAAAAAATCCATACCTATGTCACTCATTGTTAGAGGTTCCATTCGTCTTTGAGTTCACCGAAGATTGAAGTGACTCCTTCGTCTTCGACCTCATCACCGACATAGACAATGACCAAATGAGACATCGAAAGACGAATGAGACACACGTAGGATGGTAACAAACGCAATCATGAACTCACGAGGAAGAGAGAGAGAGCAGATTCGTCGTGTCTGGGGAAGCCTTTGGCTGTCGTCCCTAACTAGGCGCTTCATACCTAGCCACTGTTCGGCCAAGCCTTCAACCATAATTCTTGGTTTGACAAATAGCTTTGAGCTCCGACCAAACTCGAATAACGCTGAGGATGTGACTATCAAAGTTTTTGACATCAAAATTTACTCGAAGAGCCAATGTCGCTGTGAGAGAGAGAGAGAGAGAGAGAGAGTATGTGAGAGTGAGTGAGACAAAGTATGCTCGACGAGTAATGTATGCAATTTGGACATGAAAAGTTAATAGGAGATTAGTCATTTAAACTAAGGGTAGATCTATGATTTCGACATGGATCGTTACCCAAGTTGTCCACCAGTCTCTGCGTATAGCATTATTTTATACTTTTTAAGAACATATTTTTTTAATTTAATTTTTTTTCAATAATTTGATTTTAAAAAAATAAAAAAATTCACAAAAATGTCACACATAAAATTAAGGCAAGTTGGCAAAAAAAAAATTCTATAAGAGTTATAAAATCATTTTTATTGTATGACTGAAAATGTTGGACAATCAAATACCAATATGAGCAAAAGACAAGCGTCACAGAGATGAGGATGTTCAGATAAATGTGTGACCATACAAGAAAAATAAAATTAAAAATAAAATTATTCGTAATAAGATAAGAGTAGTGACAATCGAGAAGAAGATGAGATAAACTAGATTAAGATGGTTTGATCATATGAAAAGAATACCAAGAGATGTTCATATGAAGAGAGTTGATGAAATAAAACAATTGATTAAAAAAAAAATAGAAATAGACTCAAAAAAATTTTTGAAAGAGAAATTAAAATTTGATATAAGTATATGCGTCTAAATAAAGATATGACAAAAAATAAAAATACATAAAAATCTAAAATTCATATAAGTGGCCCCACAATGGATATATATTGTTATAATTTGATTATAAATTTCCCTTAATAATAGTTATCCAGATACTTAAAATTCAAATAATATCAATTTAAATGGCATAATTTAAAATACAACAATTCAAATTGTGAATTATAATAATTTTTTAACGAGAATTGACATGAGATTGATTTAACATAAATCTAAAAATTAATTGATTATGGTTTTTTGTCAAATTCTGCCATCTATCTCAATTTAACTCAGTTAACGGGCAGCTCATTCCCTTTGGCTTTATGAAACAATAAAGCACATCCTCCCATCAGCAGTTCTGTATACAAAGCAAAACAATCAAGTTTTCTTCCCACATAAACCACTGATGCAGATTAGGCGTGAAGGTGGAAGCAGAAAGATTCAAGGAAAAAAAAATATTAAATTAAACTTCACAATCTCCTTCAGCAGTTGAACTAATTACGGCTTCCCCACCATCACTGTGTTAGCGGATTCTTTTCTTGATGAAGTAATAATCCCCAGCGAGTGATCGCAATCAAGGGACGTATGTGATCCACATTTTTAACGCAATGCACTTCCAGTGTTTGGCTTCATCAGTGCATCAATAAGTCTATACATCCATTGATCCAACATTCCTGTTAAAAGTAGCAATATATTTCAGTAGAACAGCATGGATAGAAAAATGGCCCTTATAAACCCCAGGAAATTTAGCAAGGAAACAAGAAACAGATTCCATTGAATTAACCTCAATCAGCTTCATAAATTTGAACAGTTGCCGTTCTTAACAACTTTAAGGAGGGGACCTAATTCGTAAAAAATAAATTTCCCTCTGAATTTTCATTGAGCTCAGAACTGAGGCAGCAATAGAAAGTGCAAAACTTATGACCTCAATGTTTCCAAATACCTTGTTTTTTTTGGTACTTTCACATTTCATATGGAAACATTCTCCTGTTTTTCTCCTTCATTGGACAATTCTTCGTGACTCTATATCTCAGGTTGGACACATCAACGTACTCATTCTGCTTATTCTTCAACTTCTTGCCAAAATCAAGACATGATATGAGAATATGACAAACCTGTTAAAGCAAATGTACCGCCTAATACAGCACAAAGCCGAGTAATGAAGTGGAGAAAACTCCGACGTTCTTCTCTGATGGTCACGGTAATTGGTGACAGATCATACAAGAAGTAAACAGCTGGATAGAACAGCTGAAAGTTAGTGACAGGACACAGCTGACAGAAGAAGCAAGAAATAAGACCAACCAAATGAATCCCACATGGTATCCAAACAAACCTGGCCAAGTCCGATCGAACTCGTTCATTGGTTTAAAATATTCCGTGACTGAGAATTGATTAGTTGGCAAGACTTTTTTTGATATGTATCTGTATTCAGTTGGAACAATCTACATCAAAACAATCAAATTTCTCAGCGAATAGCTGTAAGCAATATGTGTACATAAATATGTGGAGTACTTGAAAATATATATACATAGTTCATGCTCGTGCGTATAATTCTGAAAGGCGATAGGTGCATTGAGGCGCAAAGGGTTCTGGATGAACATATTCAAGACCAACCCCCCCCCCCCCCAACACACACACCACTTATCTTTCCAAAAACAACCCATCGCCCTTCTGGTACTAAATAAAATTCAAGAAAGCCCCCATACTTCTGATAGCCCTCTTGACTCATTTTTTATGTGTTAGTGGATCTGTGGGAGTATGTGATACCCCCCTCCATGGGTTGTGTAATCGGCCATGAACCCTAAACAAGACTTAAAATTCACAAAGCCTAAAATCCTCCCATATTTACATAACTGAAATAACAAAAAAAATAACTGAAAACTAAATCATCTCAAACAAAGTCCACTAATAATCCCCTTATCCAAGTCCGCGTTTAGCCCCCAATTCCTGCTTACCAAAAAAATATGTTAGGGAGATTGGTGAGCTTAAAGCCTAGTGAAGGTCACCCCACATAAGGATTAACACCAAAAATAAGAATTTCATACATATATAATAAAACAAATTTCAATTTAAAGATTCACCATTATTCCACATGAAAAAAGTATCATCAATACAGTCAAATCAATTCACATGGTGTAGCTGACAATTTTCCACCATGTATAAAACATCAATTAACCAATGGAACCACAAATTACATGCTACAATGATTTTATCAATTTCATCATGTAATTTGAGAGCTTATAAATCAGAAGTATACGGAAATAAAACTATGTACTGACTGGTATAACACACGAGCATAGATGTTAGAGGCGCGCCTAGGCGCAAGACGCCCTAAGGCATTAGTTCAGCACCTCGACTGGGCCGAGGCGACGCGTTTTCCCGAAGGGCCTCACCTTGCACGGCGAGGCATTGGAGACGTGAGGCGTGCCTCATGAAACCTAAGGTTTTATTTAAAATCTAGGCAGCCCAAGTCAGTAGGTCGACTCGTCACTCCCATCTTCCTCCCGACGTCACTCACATCTTCTCCCCCTCTTTCCGACCTTCAAGCTAGCCGCTGGAAACACCTTGGGAGCCCCCGGAAACACCCTCCTCAAGCTGTCCAGCTGTCGGAAACTCCCATCTTCTCTTGCGCCAGCCGCCGATCGGCCCGATCTTCCTCTCCTTGATGCTATCAAGCCACGTCCGCCTCTCTTTATAAGGTTGTTGTTTTCTTGTTGATTGAAGAATTTTGTGGAAGTTGGAACTGTGTTGTGGCAACCCAATCAATGTCGTCGACAAACTTCCAAAACTGACCCGACATGAAATTACTTTGAAGCTGATCCTAATGACAGAAATACAACCACATGTAAATTTTGTCGTAAAGTAACAAAAGGTGGCATATTTCGGACGAAACATCTTGTGGGTGGTTTTAGGAATACTAAAGTTTGTCCAAAATGTCTTCCATCAGTAAAACAAGCGATTGGAGAGTACATGCAAAAGAAGAAGAATGACAGGGATGAGCGAAATATGGCACTGTTAGATGATGATTTTCAATTTGGTGAAGGGTATGATGATGATGAGCTGCCACAAAGTAGAAAAAGACCCAATGTATCTAGCAGAAGTGGAAGCAGTACTAGTAATGTTGGTAGTGTTAAAGCGCCAACACAAAAGGGTCCATTTGATGTTTTTCTTAAATACCCAGAAGTTACAATATTGAAAAGCAAGAGCAAAGGAAGGCAAACAAGGTTGGGCGCGAATGATTTTGCAAAAAAAGAGTTAAGAGCTCGAGTTTGTAGAAGCTTTGCACGATGGATGTATGATGCAAGCATTCCATTCATTGCAGTGACATATGACAGTTTTAAAATCTTTATAGAAGCAGTTGGTCAATATGATCCGAGTGTGAAGCTGCCTAGTTACCATGAAGTCAAGGTTCCCCTTCTCAAACAAGAGGTGGAAGCCACTCGTACAATGATGAAAGATCATGAAGAGACCAAAGATGATGAAGACTTAGAAGAGGGAGAAGAATTGGGAGAGGAAGAAGAAGATGAAGGGGTGATTGAAAGGGATGATGAAGATATTGACCTTGATGTTAATGATCTTCTTGATGATGATTGATTAAAACTTCTTTATTGATTATAGACTTGTAGTGTTTATGTGTTTATTTAGAACTTTGCATGATGATTGGTACTTGTCTGAGTTTGAACTTTGATAATGTTTCTAGTTTAGAATTTGCATGATGAATGAATCAACTTTGACGTTGTTAGTTTAGAATTTGAAGATGATGAATCATAAATGATATGCATGTGTTATTATTGATAATTTGATATTTTTTTATGATTTTACAAGATTTTGAGTTTTTTTTCTAAGAGGTGCGTCTCGCTTCGTATAGGCGCGCCTCGCCTCGTGCGTCTCGCACCTCAGGCTCCAAGACCCTTTGTGTCTCAATGCGCCTATCGCCTTTTAGAACTATGGCCTAACTCATACCCAAACCATGTAAAAGAAATAGGAGAAAATTTGAGAGCTTAGAGAATTGCACTTCTTGTATGAGTGGATGCACCATCTCTTATCTTTTCTTGTGGTTGAGGAGGATTCCTATTTGTTTGTCCTCATCTATGTTGTTTACTTGTTTATAGATGACATTTTGTCACATTCCTAGGGTTTTCCTAGGGTTTAGGATGGACTTGTGGAAGAAATTGGGAATGGAGAGTAGAATGGGAAGGAGAAATCAGAACAGAAATAGAGAGAATTGAGGATGAATTCAGAGAAAACAGAGAGGGAGAGAGCATTTGAGAGGGAAATGAAATTCAATTCATTCATCAATCATACATTCTTTAACAACAGTACAAAAGAAAATACATCAATAAAATAATTACGTCTATATCCCTAGGTCGTGACAATTCTCCCTCCTTGAGAGGTTTCTTGTCCCCAAGAAATTTATTATCATTGAGCATTATTTCTTTATCCAATTCCCGTTTTTGCTATCTGGTTTATCCTTCACCTTTTCTTGTTCTTTTCTCTTACTTTCCTTTTCCTTTATTTTTCCATTTCTTTTTCTTCAACCATATTATCAAGCCAAGACCGGATTTGACTCTGTAGCTCACCAACAGAAATATGAACAATAAAAACAGCAAGAGTCTTGTTCTTGACAGCAAAAAACTCTTCCACCATCCTCTGTTCATCTCATTTCAATTTTTCCTTCTACATCCTCCTCTGTTCCAGATTATGAATGTACTACTAGAGAATTTCACAATGATCAAATTTCTCCCAACGCGAGCATCCTCCATCAACCTCTAACCAAACTTGAATTCTCCATTGTTTATTCACTGTGATTAAGGCACAGATTTCTTCACAATTGACTGATTTTTCAGTCGGAGTTACCTGATCCAGTGTAGGTAATTCTGCAATGTATTTTAATCCTAATGATGGGTTGTCTTTTCCTTCAAGAATTTAAGGTTGTTGTGATTGTTTCCGTTCCAACATCTTTGGCTTCTGGATTGTTGGCGTACATCTCAGTTTCATCTTCAACAGGTACCTCCTCTAATGGTGTCACGTTGATTTTTCCAGCAACTACCTTGGCATCTGAAATTTCCTTATCCAATTCTTGTAGCACACCAGAGACAACAGGCATGATTCCAGCTTCTGCTAGAATCGGTTCAGCAGTGGATTTTGAAAGAGGTTCAACTAGTGGCTGATCTAGTATTTTTTTGACATCAAAATTAGTAGGTCCTCCAGCTTATGGGTGAGATTAACAAGTTGGTTGCGTGCCTCCTCGATTTCTTTTCTTGTCACGGCATATTCGTCCATGATTACTGTTCTTGTGTCAAGCCCTTAGATTGAGGGCTGGGCAAGTGAAGGAATTCAAGTTGAATTCCAGAAGAAGATATGAATTTAGGAAGAAACAGATAGAATGAGAGAAGAAGGGAGAAATAGAGAACGAGAGAGAAATGAGAGGAAGTCAAGAGAGAGTATTGAAAGAGAAGACTTGTCATTATTCTTGATGATTCCTGTCTTATTGCCATAGGACTCTTATATAGAGCCTCTAGCAACCATAACAGCCCTCTAACAATGTAACAGCATAGCTAACTAATCATAACAGCTTTTGTTGCACTTAGCCTAACCACTTAACCCCCCCGTGCAACTATAAACAACTAATGGCTACTACTGGCCCCTTCATGGATTTACCCTTAGGGTTGTGACATCTTGTTGCAGTGCATTCAGCTTGATAGCAACTTACCTCCACTTGAAGATGTCCTAAGCCTATTTCTAGATTGTTCGTCCTAGTTTCCAATTATTTCATCCGATTTTCTTCTTCCATAACCAATGCTTGCCTCATTCATGCACCTTTTTGCCATCTCTGATGTAACCACAACATTCGATTGACCACTGTGAAGAGTGCCTGTAGACCGCCTAATTCATAGCTAAGGACTGATTGAACATTAAATGCCGAGAAGCGTCAGGAAGCAAAGGTCAAATATTGTCGGAAATTAATAGTGAAGAAGTGTCAGATATCATCATCAAGAATCAATCTCTTCACCCTCAGAAGTCGAATTGAGAGTTGCTTCTCCGCCTTCACCTTTATGATTAATTTCGAATGTCTTCAAAATCGAATCAACGCAACTGTTGGTAATCACCTAATTCACCACCGAGACCAATCGTTAGGTCCCGATTCTTCCTTGATTGGTTCTGTTGCAGTTAACAAATGTCGTCGAAATCACCACTAAAAGTCACCTGACTCTGCTTCGGTGGATCGGCAACGAAAATTAACAACCAAAAAATCAACTGGATCAATTATAGCTTCCAGAGAAACAATCGAATTTATAGCCAAGGAACAATTGGCTCTGATACTAATTGTCGCATCCCTAGGGTTTTCCTAAATGAACTTATGGAAGAAATTAGAAATAGAGTACAATGGGAGGGAGAAATCCGAACAAAAACAGAGAGAATTGAGGGAGAATTCAGAGGAAACAAAGAGCGAGAAAGCATTTGAGAGGGAAACAGAATTCAATTCATTCATCAATCATACATTCTCTAACTACCTTAGCTTATTTATAGGCTGTAAACTGACGGTACAACATTACAACAGCCTAGAGTACAACAAAGGAGAAAATACATCTATGAAACAATAACGTTTATATCCTAGGGTCATGACACATTCTAGTTTTTGGATTTGGAAAGATTGAACTTTTTCCCTTCTTGTTCCTTTTCTATAGGATTCACACCCTATGTGGCATCTTTTAATCTATATATCCAATCCTATTATTCTCCCCCCCCCCCCCCCAAAAAAAAAAAAAAAAAAAACAAAAAAGAAAGTGGGGACTTCTGGAGATTCATCCATTTCTAGAGAAGGGCTTCATGATTTTGTTTTGTAACATGGGCAGTAGATGGGCAACAGGGATAATCAATGTAGTTTCGATATTGGCAGAATATGGAATATATATTAAGGCAAAAGTTCTTAGAGTTGATGCCTCTTCTTCATTGTTTACCTCTTTATATAGCCTAAGATGGAATTAGTGGACCAAAAATGCCTCGGGCTATTTTGAGGTGAAATCACTCTACAAAAAAACGTGATTAGTAAGGTCTCTATGGCTTGTTTTGAGGGGGCTTTCTTTTTGTGCAAAGAAGATGGTAAGTTAGTTGGCCACCTCCTTACTACACCTAGAGAATTCTGGTGTCTTATTCTTGGATGATCTTATTAGCAGGAGCAGATGCTATTTAGTTATTGTTCATGTGTGAAGCAGATGCAAGTTAGTTGACCACCTCACCTAGAGAATTATGTTGTCTTATTCTTGGGCATTTTTGGCTGGTTCCTTGAAGATGTGGTCATTGCTTGGAAAGGTAATTCTGGGCTGAAGAGAATGAAAAAAGCTTCATTGTTAGTCTCATCCTTTGAACAATGTGAAGCTCACTGAATTAGGCTCAAGACTAGACTACTCTCAATTTGCACACTTGAACTTCGGTGTTGAACCTTTGACTTGTTAATTTTTTGGATTTTGTAGAGGCTTTCGACTAATTGTAGTTTTTAGGTAGGATATTACTTGTGAGAAGTTAGAGGTAGAACTCTAACCTGAAAAGCTAGCTTGACAAGTGGAGGGATCATCCTCCTTATATATAGCCCAGGTCTCCCTTGTGGAGGCGATGTAGGATTCTCAACACTCCCCCCCACGCTGAAGCTTCTCCAGTAACTGATACATACCCAGATGATCGGGCAGGGTACTGGTCCATGACCACGACAGCTAAGGGTTAGCTCTGATACCATGTGAGAAGTTAGAGGTAGAACTCCAACCTGAAAAGCTAGCTTGACAGGTGGAGGGATCCTCCTCCTTATATATAGCCCAGGTCTCCCTTGTGGAGGCGATGTGGGATTCTCAACATTACTTTTATGTAATCCTCTCCTTTTGCATATGGGTAGTATTTTACACATATCATTCTTTTAACCTCATGATTCTTACAAAAAGAATAAGTGATTAACAATTCAGTACCCAGTCTTGGCCTTGTCATACCAACCAAAGCTGCAGATTTTTCTATAAATAGAACCATATCAAAAGAAATACTAGAAAAGGGACGAATCCAATATTAAAGATAGTATGTCTACTCAGCCAAAAAAAAAAAAATAGAAATTACGAGTCTACATGTACATTGAGGTGAAAATCATCTCTGAACAGCAAAAAGACTCATCAGAGAAAGAAGAGTCCCTCTCAACCAAAAATATAGAGGAGAAAATGGATTCTTTCACACCATGAATCAAACACCCAACTCCATCAAATTCTCTTTGAGTTCCTCTCACACCAGATACACCACATAACACACGCATCAAAAACAAGACAAAGAGTTCCACGCACAGTGTGAGACAACCCAGAGCAACCATGAATATTCTTCCACAGCTATTCTAGAATTTGTTAGATAATGTCCAACAGGATAGTAAATTCTAGTGATCCTAACAGAAACTTTCCAAGATGAATTTTGAAACTAAATGAAACTATTTTAGTAGTGAAACCAAACCATAAAATTACAGTTTGTTTGGTTCAAAACATGGTTTGAACAACATAAGAGTTATATATATATATATATATATATTTTTTATAAACTTGGGTAGCCCGTCCCAAATTCTTAATCCTGCAACCATGGCTGCGTTGTTAGATTGTTTCTGTTCCAATTGTTTAATAATAATTTGTAGATTACACACTTTTTTGGCCATTGCCATTCCTTCTATTTAATATTTATTTACTTGGATCTGACCGACTATAACAGATGTAGAATGAACACAGCATCTGCAGCAAATCCCTATTTTTATAAAAAGATCCATCTTTTTTCCCTTGTACACCCAAAACAACCAATTTCTTACCCACATACTTTTTTTATAGACATATTTTATAAATTGCAACAACTATAACACTGCTTAGATATGTCCTTTTTTTTTATTACTGTTTAGATTTTATATTATAATTATAATGTATTAATATATTATATTTTAATATATAATACAGATATTGTATTATATTATATAATACAGTTTATGGTTTGGTTCATGGTTTCTTGTATCATAAATTGAAACCAAATCGTAAACCTCCTTTTGAACAAAATTCAAACCAAACTATTTTTAGGAAACCTTAAAACCAAACAACACCAAACTAACCGGTCTAGTTTGGTTTAATGGTTTGGACCAAAATTATGCACACCCCTAGCCTTAAATGGAAAGATCTAAGCAAGTATATGAAGCAAGTATATCAGGAGATAAATCAGTAAAGTTATGACAGAAGGCGATACAACACCTTTATGTAATATTTGAAAGTTCCACTTGTAGCATGCAGTATCCGTGAAGTCCCATCTAATGGGTTGTGAATCCCAGGATACTTTGGCCCAAATGATAAATCATGAATAACATGACTTACATTGACATGAGTTGCCCCTTCAAAGATCTGTTGGAGATAAAAAGTACAAAAAAGTGGTAACTAAGTGGTAATGATATAATTAGTGAATAAAAATGCAGTTGAAGCAGGTGAGATATGAAGTAACATCCACATTAGCAGTTCAAAACATTCAAAAGGGCTGACAAACAGAAGATGCCCTTCATATCCGTGATTCCATGAAGCACTTCAGAGTGAACAAAACATTTTAACTATTTAGCCATTTTCTTCAAGATAAGAAATTTTATTGTTCTTATAATGGCAGAAGTTGCCCTCCTAACTTACTGGTGTTTAAGTAACATACCAAAGGTCTATTTGGAAGTACTTAGGAAGACCAGCCCCTTTAACTTTCTGTATGACATTGTAAAACAAGTCTAGTATCTTGAAAGGAGCCAAAATGCTCCAATCTCAATGTCAAGTATGGTCGAAAGTCAAAACCCACATGCAGCCATCTTATGTGAATATCCATCTCTAGATTTCCAATTGGAGACGACATTAGGATATGAGCTCTTTTTCATGGTACAGAAATTCCATTTATGAGAGAAAAAGAGTGATTATATAGGCGTGGAAAATGAATCCAGTCACAACCTAGAGGGAAAAAAATGTGAGAGCCACTATTTGTATATGCAGAAGGTAAGGTTTGGTTGGCTGAAATACATATTCTCCAAACACTTGGTGATCACAGAAATAACTGAGAGACAGAGAGAGAGAGAGAGCGCTCACAGCAGCTGCAGTTGAGAGCTGAAAAGGGCTAGTACTGGGAATTTAACCATCCAAAAAGAGAACCCAAATGAGCTGCTAACTAGGCCTACATGAGTATAGGTGTTGAGGCATCTTAAAAAAAGACTAGTAAAGGAGCTAAAATACACATTCTCTCTCTCTCTCTTCCCAAAAACTTGATGATCACAGAAATAACTATGAGAGAGAGAGAGAGAGAGAGAGAGTATAGCAGCTGCAGTTGAGAGTTGAAAAGGGCTAGTACTGGGAGTTTAACCATCCAAAAAGAGAACCGAAATGAGCTGCTAAATAGACTTACATAGTTATAGGAGTTGGGACATCTTAAGAAAAGAGAGTTGGAAGCTGAATTGAACAACTGTCTGGACTATTGAAGCATCATAGCATAGAGGTTGTTTGAGGTTATAAAATGCTTTTTAATGGATGAGTGGGAAATGGATAGAAAAAAGAGTGTATGATTCAGAGAGAATTGCAATTGGCACTCAGGTGATGGGAGACACTACATGTGCCGAAAAGGGAGAACACCCAGAAACTATGAGGACAGGTCTGGTTTACAGAGAAGCCTTTTTATTTTAATATTTCTAGTTACTGGCTTGCCATATGAATTACATCATAATAAAAGACATTAAAGAAAGGAATAACTGACCATTTGTGCAACAAAAATATTTAACCCATGAACTGATATATGGAAGTTCCCAGCAACCCTTTGAACATCTAGTACCCCGTGGACCTGCAATAACCTTTGAAGTTTATGAACTGATCCACAAATTCTCTACATGTTTGCATCTCAAAGTGTGAACATTTAAAGTACCTGGCATCCTTCTCCATTAGCCAATGCTTGCCTAACCCGCTTAATAAGATTTTCAGCATCTTGGTCAAAACCATGCAGATGAATGTTATGGTCTGAATCCTCATGATGATTATTGTTTCCATCTGATAAACAATTTCTGTGAGCATCAGTAAATTAATGGTAAACAGCTTACTTTAACTACACAAAGACTGCAAGGCAAATAACTTTATTATGCTAGTTAAGAATCACACAATGCTAGTGCCATTTTAGCTCTAAGGATCTTATAGTGGCAAATGAAAGGGCAGTGCTGACAGTTCAGTTCCTGCCTTACAAGAAAACTTCTCAAGATTCGAGGGCTCCACAATAAAGCATGCTGGTCTTTCATGAGTCTTTCTTCCCATAAACCATCACAAAATTATCTATATGCAGGTCATTCCAACAATGGCATATTGGGGGATCAAGATTCTGATTCAGATTTAAGTTGATTATGCAATGCAGTTGACGCATTTTTCTGATAATTTCCTTGCTTCAGGAAGATCCAAACCTGTTATTGTAACCTCAATGCACAAAACATCTTGAATGAAATTTGAAATGCATTAACAAAGGGAGACAGTGAATACTACATTGGACCCAAAAGCAGAAGCAAGAGTTTTAACTCAACCCAGAATGCAGGAGTACGTTCAACTTGAGTCATTACCATGCTTATGACCAGCATGTTCCTTCTCCACAAGATCTGACAAATGTTCAGAGCCAATGTTTTGACCGTCATTATTCAAGCGAACCTACAGAAACTCTCAATTGATAAAGCAAATGAAATTTATTGACTTAAAATGTGAGAAGGGGTGGGGAAGGAGGGAAGGAGAAAGAGCAAATTAAAAGCATATAGATAACAAGTCATCCATTTAAATTGAAGCTCATGCTAAACAAATGCATAATACTGAAAACAATTGATCCTACATATACCATAGCAAACAGAACATATTAAGTACTTGAATTATTATCTTAGTCAGTGTCCAACAATGCAACACTGGGCACCGAAAGTATAACCTCCACAATGTTTCTGCAGATTCATTTACATCCAACCCAAACTACATAACCAACTGGTTCTTTAAATTGTCATTATTGGTCATAACCCCATAACAATTGGTACTGTGAGAGTTTGATGTCACTCCAGTAAGGTGTAATTAGCTGCAATAAGCAGCAACAATTGGAAGAGTGAATCACTTTTAATCTTTGAAATCACAAAATAATAGAAGCTCCTACATAAAACCGTCAGCAACAATAAAACCTTTTCATAGGGTAGAATGGACAGAAAGTCTGCTTCACATTTACTTGTTCGAAATTTTGAGGTCTTATTACCCTAGAGAGAAAATAGGGAAGAGAAGATGCAAATAGTATATGCGGAGAGAGAGAGAGAGAAAGCTCAA
This sequence comes from Diospyros kaki, assembly GCA_036245055.1. NCBI lineage: Eukaryota > Viridiplantae > Streptophyta > Magnoliopsida > Ericales > Ebenaceae > Diospyros > Diospyros kaki. Next base: position 42,242,047 of record BSEG01000012.1, read on the forward strand.
AGATAATTAACTGTGATGTTGTGTATACATAAGAAGGGAGTCAGCAAACCAATTTCTCAGTGTATCACCTGACAGAAAGTCAACTCCAAGTTGGAGTCTAGATTCTACCTCACCAACTCTAGGTGGTGATATGTACAAATTATATGCATATCCAAGTGCCACTAGGGGCCTGTGCAACATCACACATTCATTCAAATTAGGCATCCGAATATCGTTTCCTTTGTTTATTTGGAGCCAACTATCCAAGTCTCATTCAAAAATCTCTCATCCTTTCCCCTTTTTCAAGAAGGAAAAAGAAAATATGCAACCTCAAAAGCAAAGTACGAATGAGTGTCATATTATGTTAGATCGCTATCACAACAACATAGTCCAACATGTCCCATGTACCCTAACTAATCTAACCACATCAGATCTGGCAGCTCCACTGCCACATGTAACCAATAAAGAGTGTAAGAGCTCCCAACTTTGCGCTCATAATCATACCAAAATTTATCATCAACATAATCACCCAAGGTATAAGGTACAAATAATTGATATGATGCCAATTGATCTTTTGTTGGACACTTGTGCCAACCTATCTTCACTTGACATGCCCTGTTGAACCATGTTGCTCAAGACCCTTTGGTAAAGTGCTTAAGTAACAGAAACAAGTGATAAATTCATGAAATAGTCTCTAGCATCCAAAGGGTGTAGATCTGAACCAAAAGCACACAAGGCTGGCAAAGTGATAAAGCAGAGATTCATTCTGTCACACCTTATGGCCAATATACTGCACATAGTAAGATTTAACACAAACTTACAACATAATTCTTGGTCTAGTTGTCTCATACAATGCCTAACCAAGTTTCCAAACCACTTGCTACCTAAGAAACTTCTCAATAATCTCACATACAGCTATACCTAACATCATGGTGGGGTGAACATGAACTATGCGGAACTTTATCTATTCAAATTGTAAAGAGATCTTTGATGAGCTAGGGATCATGGCAGGCAACAAGCACGTGTAGATTTGTTGGCAATGAACTTACAGTAGGTGTCAAGGCTTAAACAAAACTGTAGCTCAGGCCACCATTTCACAAGCCTGTGCAAATGGGACATAGGCCCTGCCTCAACCTAAGCTCTCAAGGTTGGAGATCAATCCCAAAAGAACTTCAGCATCATGGAGATAACACAATTGGAGAAATCACATTTACATGGCGGAGGGTTATATGGTGAGACATTTGGGCAAAAACTTTCTGGCTAAGTCGAGAATGTGCCATGAGGTCAATCAAATCCCAATAAGTCCCAACTCATGAGGCCAGCACTTGGAGAATTATCATCATGGAGAACTTGGTCCCCAAAGGGAGACACAACTGTCAGGGTCAGATCCTGACAGAGGCTTCTCTTCCAAAATGGAGGAGAATTAGAGAGGTTTAGGAGGGAAATTTGAGAACAGGAAGGGAGGATATATAAATATCGAGAGAGAGAGAGAGAGAGGCAGGAATTGAATTTCTGTATTGATCGATATCCCCTTCTGAGCGGGAGCAAGGCTTTATATATAGCCCTCTGCCAGAACTAAGCAAATCAATGTAACTGCCTACTTCAAGGTTATTACATTTAGGTCCTCTAAAAACAAACTACTTACAGTATTACCCCCCATAGCCCTTATAACTTTCGAGCACATAACAAGAAGAAGGAATTCAATTCCTAAGTGGAATCAAGTATACATAATGGGATAAAGACTAATAGAGTGGAAGGAATGAAATCAGTATCTAGCAAAAAAGGTAAGAGGTAGACCAAGACAAACTTGATGGGAGACACTTATGTGTAACATGAGTTATAAGATCCTAAAAAAAGATAAATCCATAAATAGAAATAATTGGCAAAGTTAGAATTCAAGTAGCTGACCCCACAGTGGAATGAAGGCTTGATATGTAGTTGTTGTACCATGGTATGAATCTTTTCGGCAACAAAACCTCTAGCCCATATGAAGAATGCCACTCTAACTTAGGCCCTCAATCTTGAAAAAGCCCTTGAAGGGTGCTTCACACTCTCTTGAAGGTTGAATCTCAATTGAAAGGACCATACAATGCCATCAAGAGAAAAGAGAAATACTCACCCACAAACTACAACATCTATGCATTGCCACAACTAATCAAAACAATCTCCTAAAATTGTTAGGTTACAATTGGCATAGCAAACACCAATATTACTTCAGTTTCATATATATGGTCAACCAGATTATATATCAAACAGAAAGAAAACATTTTAGCTGGGAATAAGAATCTATCTTACTTTCCACATATTTGTATCAAGATCCACCTCATGCTTGCCAGACATGTCAATAGCATCCACACTTAGAACTGAAAGAAAGCAAAGGAAAAAGGAATAGGGTACAATATTTGAAACTGATATTACCCCATCACTGAGAGCAATTGAAACTTGTGCCAAAGTAAAAATATCATACAAGGTATGGTTAATGATAGCACTAACCATCACAAGGTAAAGAAGGGAAGGTCATATTTATGTGGATTGGAAGGGTTTCTCCACGTTTCAAATCTACAGCCATCTGCCAAGATAAGAAGACCATAAAACAATTCATATATAAAACTTGATGATATTTACCAAATAAGCAACAACATACATAATTGATTAAACTGCAGTTTACTCATAAATCCTGTACTAAATTTAGAAGAATATGGAGCATACAAGGGTTCCCAAGAACATAAAACCATACCTGGTGAACAGTATAAGTGGTAAGGTAATATCTCAGCTCATGCAAGAACAGAGTGGCCATTATTACCAGACCCACAATGGAGACTAGATAGGTAAACATGGGAAGAAAAATCTCAAATTAGCACTAGAGCAAATGTGTTAAGTATAAAATAACAGAATAATATAGAGGAACTCAATTCATTTTCATCAAATAGATTGATTGAATCCACATTTCAGACATGATATTTAACAAGCTTTTTGTCCAAATCTTGATGTAGAAATAAAATCAATTTTATTAAAGAACTGGCCATGCACAAAAGATAAATAAAGAGAGAGAGAAATATAAAGCAACCTTAGCAAAACCAATGTACCAAGCAGTAGAATAGCACCTTATGGCTTCAAATATAAGGCCTGTTCAGTTTTTTCACCAGTCAAACAATCAAAGCTCAAGGTATTGTTTCTAGCACAATTATTTCAAAAGTCACAGATCCAAGTTTCACAGGCAAATACTCTAGTATTTTTCAACAAACCTTCACCATGTGAGATGTAATATTCTCCCCCAGCCAAACCCATGATGACCTCAGTCACAAATCCCCAAGGAGTGGAAGGGCCTGCCTTGGCCCGAGACTACCTAGACTCTAGTATGTCCAATAGTGAAGTAATGATAAACTTGAGTCCTATTCTAATATCCATGGGATCGCATCCTAAAAGCAATCATTGTTAGGTGAGGCTCAGCCAAATCCTATATGCTTGCGTGGCACTCCATCTCTTATCAATGTGGGATTTGAAGTAGAGCATTGGTTAAGCCAAATGCATAACCAGAATGGGAAGGAAAAAAATGTTTACCTAAACCCTAAAGAAAAGACCTTTTTGAAATTTAGGGGGAAAAAAATGAAGTTCTTTACATTTTTTTAGGAGAACATTTTCCTTCCACACAGTGTATGGTTAAAGGAAGGATTAGCTTCTTGTGTGACCTCCTCCACATGTTTTGTGGATAGATTGTTTAGTCGACAGTTTGGTTCAGGGTTTCGTAGAGAGTTGATCATTAGCTCTTGAATAATTGGACAAGGTCAGACCCTTTTGGGCACTTTAATTACAGTTGTGCTTGCATCCTGAACAATCAGCACTATATATTTACCATCTCAACTTTTAAGGACAAATCCAAGAATTGCATTCTTAAAAGTACTTAGAAATCTAATAACTTGATGATTAATATCACACTATACATTTGGTCATCCAAGTAAGCTTTGTTCACACCTCTTATTTATCATCACAACTTCTAGTCACAAATCTGGAGAATTTGCATCATACACATTGCACTTTAAAACCTGTAGAAGTATGATCTCTTTAGAACTAATATCAAACCATATGTTGCATCCACTTAAAGGCTTGAGACCTCTGGGCATCTGATTGGTACATGATAAATATAATATTGTAAGCTGCCCAGAAGTGACAACTTTCTAGTTTGCTTTCCCTGCCCAGCTTATCTATTCCTTTCTCAACTTTTGATGGCTATACTATTTGCTGTTTACTGCCTAAAGATTGCAGAAGTCTAGACACTTCTCGATTGTATATTCCACAATGATTGGCTCCAGCAGTGGCATAGCCACATAGAGCTGAGAGGGGGCAACAGCACCCCCCAACCAAGTTTCTAAAATGGAAATAATAGGCCTTGATCAAATTGCATGGACTAACAGAATTAGCACAGCCAACCAAAATAGTTGGAAAATGCTTAAGTGCATTGATCTAATAATAAGAAAGCATTTACAATATCCATCATGCAAACTAAGCAAACTAGCAAAATAAGGTTTCTGTTATGAGCTTTACAAGAGCAAAGCCAGCAAAGTAGCCAATCACCCATATGTATCAAAGACGTCCTAAAACTAAGGATGTCTTAATGATTATTCTCAGTCCTTAGACTTATCAGATGAGAACTGTGATTAGTCGAGTACGAACTGCCACATGGAATACTACCTTTGATTAGTATGAGATACTAATGATAAAAGATGGTGAGTCGCATGCCATAATCTATGAGATGGATATAGTATACATGTGGGTAGGTGTTAGTGGAACATTTACTGAATGTGACACACGTGATAGATCACATGGCTCAAAGGATCTATGGTCTATCACAGACTTCGATTGTATTATTGGTCTTTTAACCGGAGGCAACACAGTTGTCTTGTGTGTCGGTGTCAGGGATTTATCGTTGCTAAGAACCATCCGATTATCGGGTGGGAGATGCATTGTGTGGTCCCTGTGTAATGGCATATGGAGGTGATTGCTAATAGAATCCATCGACCTCCAGCGTGAGGTGAACATCCTATGCAGTCAGTGGTGGTTTTGATTGTAGAAAACCCTGGCCAGGGTACACTTGATTTGAAAGTGTTCCAATGTCAGAAAGAGATCTGATTTTTCGTCTCAATCTCATCACACTGATTTTGGCATAGTCATCGAGTTAGTGAGTTTGATCAGTCCATGACTCTCATTCGATCGGGATGATAACTGATGGAGAGATTATAGTACACGAGAATCAAAAGCCCAAATAGGTTCTATTCTAAAGTAAGACTTCATTACTGGTAGGATCACCCTGACATAATGCTAGTTGTCACTCAGGGTCTTTCGGGGTACTTTGAGGAGATGGAGAGATCCTCGTTGTAGACCAAAGGTGTTTGGTCAACGTCAAGGTGATTGACGTGTCCTGATTGCTACTTAGTAGTAAACCTAAAAGGTCACACGCATATCCGGGTGTGATGGTTGACTAAGCGATTAAGGCTGAAACCGTCATTAAGAGTTAATGATGTTGCCGTTAAGAGTTAACGGATCGGGTTAAATGATTAATTAATAAAGAGCAATCGTCAAGAGTTGACAGGCATGCCGTTAAGAGTTAACGGGGCCTTAGTGTCATTATGAGATAATGAAAGTGCTATTAAGAGTTAATAGCAGGCTTAGATACAATTTTCTGGAAGTTTTAAATAAGGGGCAAAAACGGTCGATAGCCTTGGAAAGCAGTCGACCGATTTCAAGAAAAACGATCGACAGCCCCTGGCGAGTGGTCAACTGGTTCTATTACAGAGGGTCGCAATTCTACGATTCGTTTGTCGTTTATGCAACGGATTTTGGTGCACGTGGCATGAAAGGACGATGGGAGGAGGAGAGGCTCGAAGGCATGCGTCCTTCTTATCGTCCCTTGGTCCCTTCTCTCTCTCCTAATTGGTTTTGTCCGATTAGGTGGATTTTGGGCGTCTAAGGTTTATATATTTGATATATAAACAAAATGGGAGAAGAGATGAAACAACTGTTACATTAGTTGTTCTCCCAAAAAAAACCCTAGCCTGAATCCTTCTTGTTCTAGAGAGCATAAACCCTCTCTGATTGCCCCTCTTCTTAAGCTCCTTGGTTTCCCATTGTTAAAAGAGTAACCCAAGCAAAAACAATGAGACTGTTTTGGCTCTTGGGTCTATTCCTTTTAAACCCATTTGTTTCAGCCATTATCTCTCTTGCTCTCTCTGTCTAGTACAAAGAGAGAGTAGTGGAATTCACCATCTCACTAGAGCATGGACTCGATAGGCCCCTCGTAGTTTCGGGGGACACTTTTGGTCTAACCGAAAGGATTGTTCGAGAGCTATTTTTGGAGCAAGTGTTGTTGCCTCGGGTAGATTTCAACCCTAAATCGGCCTTCAATAGTTGAGAGGTAAAATAACTAAACCCCATATGGCATGGTTTAGATTTTGAATAGCATATAGACATCGAAACGAGTCTTGCAAGGGCGTTTTTGGTTTATGTTTCCGCTGCCATTTTATTAGTTTTTCAAAAAAGTTATAAAAATCCGATTAAACCCTTGCATTGATACTCCAATAGTTGGCGTTCCTCATTAGTTAAATCATCTTATTCATTTGCAATGTGAAAGCCATTCAACAGTTTCTGTAAGAATTCAATCTGGTCAGTTGTTAAACCCATACATATACCTTTTTCACTGGTGGGTATACTAGCTGTTGTATAGGCTGGTTTCTCTTTTTCCCTCTTAGATATGGGTTTCCAATTTGGTGGCTTTCCGTGTAACTTCCAGCGTGTGTTCTTTGTATGGTAGGGTCAGTTACAGTGCTCACACCACTGTTTGTCCATAGGATTGTCTTCTTTCTAGGTAGCAACAAGAGTAGAACCTGAATTTGGCTCTATGGCTAGAAGCATTACCTTCTTTCTGCTTTCCTCCCATCTAACCTTTCGCAAATACCTCTCGGAAGGATGGTAATAGCTTGGTACCTAGGAGTCTTCCTCTCACTTAATCTAAATCTGGATTAAGCCCTTGGAGGAAGTCAAAAATCCTCTCCTTTTCCAAAATCTTGCTATACTTCTGGCTGTCAATCACACACTCCCAACTTGGATCATAAAATAGATTCATCTCTTGCCATAACTCCATTAGATTATTGTAATATTCTGTAACTCCAAAACTACCATGTTTGATAGTCCTAATTGCTACTCTAATCTCAAAACATTGAGTTATGTTTTCTATATCAGAGTAAATTTCTTGGACTGCATCCCATACCTCTTTTGCAGTCTTGTAGAACAGATAAGGTCGGCCTACTTTGGGCTCCATTTAATTGATAAGCCAAGCCATCAAAGTTGAGTTCTCTACCTCCCATCGTTGATACTCTCCAGAATCTTCTGGTGGAGTTGGAATAGCCCCGGTGAGATAGCCATATTTTCCCTTGCCTTTAATCACCAAGGTGACGGATTGAAACCACTCTCTGAAGTTTCTTCCGTTCAACCTATGTTGCGTGATTTGCAAGGTGTGGTTGTCCATTGACAAGGTGTTGGTTGGTACTAAGACAACCGAAGTTGTTGAGTCGAACTAATGGATGACTCTGCAGCAATAGAAACTACATCCCCATGGCCTTGAGTATCCATATGATCTAAATACTTAGGCTAGAAAGAGCCAAGCTTTGATACCATGAACAAAGTAAGGTCCCTTAGGCAGAGAACCCGAGACCAAGAAACTTAGTTTGAGAGAAATCAAACTCTTACTTTGATTTATCAAGAGTACTAACTTTAGACATGATTTTATGCTATCTAATCTTAATATTTAGGAGATAATATACTGCAGAAATTTAAGATGCACAAGATAAGATAACTAACACATCCTACTCCTATTATTTCTCCTGAATTTTAGGAACTAATCTAAATTATCTCTTTGGGTCTTCAATCCCTCTTTATCACTACTTATCAACACATGATTGGGGCCCATGTCTTCATTCCTTGTGTAGACTCCTTAGCAGTTACTCTTTTTCCTCTCAGTAAGATTCCTTAGTAGCCTAGGACTCTCCAACAAGAATACTTTTGAAAACATATATACCACAGTATAACCACTTACCTGGTTTTACACTATATTAACCCCACAATCTACTCTTCTATAACCCCAAGCCTTGAAGAACCATTACAGTTCCATATCAAAATCACTTTTTATTGAGAAGAAATCCTAGATAAAAGGCTTGTAGTGGCATTTTCACCATTTTCAAATCTTAAGGGTAATTTCAAGGTTTTTTCGTCATTTAATAAAACTAAGGGTATTTTTGAAACTATAAGGGTTGTTTTAAAATTTTTGGAGTTTGGGGTCCTACCAACTCTAGAAACTTGAGACATTTCTACAATTTTTAAAACTTTGAGGCCTTTTTCTGCAATTTTTTGAAAATTAGGGGTTCAAGTGTAAATAACAAAAAACATAAGGCTAATTGCAAATAACTTAATACTCCTCAAATGGGTAGGGTTTATTGGGTTAACTGACTTGTGAAATTGGGTCAAAAAGATGGTCGGCACAACAATCCACAATAGTAAACAGAGAAAATGGGGGAAAGGAGTTTTATTTTGTTGCTTTCACCGTTACACCCCCTCTCCTCCTTCCACCTTTGTTCTTCTTTTCCCTTTCACATCTGCAAATCCTTCTCTCTCTCAATCATCAGTTTCTTTTTCCTTGTCAATCTCCCTTTTATATTACCATCCACTGCTTCGATTCTCCAAAAACCCCATTTCAGTCACTATTTATAGGCCTATAATAGATCTCTTGCAACAATCTCTCTCTTTACTGTTGATATGTTTGCCTTTGAGTTAACCTAGAAGATCAGTGAAGGCAGTGGCATAAAATGGCTAAGGTTGGTTTAGATAGGCGGTTAGAAATTATACCCTAAATGTAACTAGTGTAACTTTGGGGTTAAACCAAAATTATCTAAATTCCGATTAGTTTCATTAGTATGTCTGCCTTTGTTATAAATAGAGGACGAGGGATAGCCGGTTAGGAAGCAATTTTGTTCTCATTTTCTATTGTAATGAGCGTTGTGATCGTTCTAAGAGAAAGGTTAGAGAAATATAGCTTTGCAATCTTGGGGAACGAGGTGTACACAAGAATAAAAGCGAGAGAACTTCTTGTTGTACTAATCATTTGGTTGGAATAAAGAAGACTGCTCCCAGGGTGTTTTGACTGCTGGATATAGGGTTGCAACACTTGCAATCAGAATCAGGATAAATTTTGGCTTCTTGTGGTTTGGTTTTCTGGTTCCTGTTTAAGTTTTATGAATTCTTTACTTTTTGTTATTGTTAATATTTCTTTCTATTAATCCGAGAGTGGGAAACATATTTGAGAGAGAATTATTCATTTAAATCTGCCTAAACCAGTGAGTCTAAAACAACATTTACTGCATCATCTCTTCTTCTTCCATAACTCCTCCAATGCCAGACCCTTGCCTGCCTTCATCTGAAACCCTTATCATAAAGTTTGGGTTTTAATTTCTCGAGCTTGAATGCCCGACTGTTGACATTTTATTTTTATTTTTTTTTTCTTGGGTGTTGCAGACCCCTCACCTTGAGTTAGGTTTGAATGAGTCTCAAGCTCTTCCTCTCTTGCTCCCTTTTCCCTATTGGTTGACAAGCTTTTAGCCACCTCCAGATTTCTCCTTGCTCTCTTCTATTTTTTCCTTTGACTCTTCTCTCAAATCTCCTGAAATGGAAAAAGTGGGGGAGAAGCTCTCTTCTTCTCTTTTATAGCCAAGAAAAATTGCCCACCACTTCACTTCTTTCTAGTTATGCCTGTAAAAGCCAAGATCTAGGGTTTAAGAAGAATGAGAGGCAGAGAGAAGAAGAATACTCAAGCATTGGAAATCTTATTAATTGAATGAATAACCAACAAAACAAGAGCTGCATATATATATGCAACTTAACTGATAATGCAGCATTACCGCTTTACACAAAACAATAACATAACAACTATAAGAGAGAGCATAATCAGAAGTAAACAAAAGCAAAAAACTAATGCTATCTCAAAGTAACATTCTCTTCTACACTTCCCTTCAAATCAAGCTCCTCCAGTATCTCTGTACATAAGCTATTTGAAGAGGCTTCCTCTGCAACATACTTTTGCTTACCAGTACTGACAGGACTACAATTAAGTTGTAGTTTACAACATAACCGTTGAAACCTGTCCCGAGACAAACTCTTAGTCAGAATATCAGCAACTTGCTCTGAAGTAGAAAAATAACGTATTTCCACTTCACCATTTTCAACTTTCTCTCGAATAAAATGAACATCAACACCAACATGTTTAGTGCGAGAGTGAAAAACTAGATTTTCAGCCATACTCTTGGCTGCCAAATTATCACACCAAACAATAGGAGTTGAGACAACAGAATATCCCAACTCTATAAACAATGATTTAAGCCATAGTAACTCCATCACTCCCAAGGCAACAGCCCTATATTCAGCTTCCCCTACTGACCGAGCAACCACAGATTGCTTCTTGGAACCCCAAACTATGAGATTGCTCCCAAGATAAACACAAAAACCACTTGTACTTCTTCTGGTAACTTTGCAGTCAGCATGGTCTGCATCAATAAATACTGATAAGATCAGATTCCCAGGAGTAGAAGAGAAGAACATACTCAAATCAGTAGTGCCCTTTATATACCGAAGCAATCGCTTGCAAGCTGACCAATGTTGACACTTAGGATGAGCTGAAAACTGTCTCAATTTGTTAACAGCAAAAGCAATATCAGGTCTTGTATAGGTTAGATATTGTAAAGAACCTATAATTGTTCTATAGACAGCTGGGTTAGGAAAAGCTTCTCCTTCATTAGTCAAAGAAAGACCAGTAGTCATAGGAGTATCACAAGGCTTACAGTCTTCCATCGCAGCTTTCTTTAACAAATCCACAATATACTTGGTTTGGGTAAGATAAAGATCAGTCTTGTTTCTATATACTTCAAACCCGAGGAAGTAATTAACAGCTCCTAGAGTTTTCAAAGCAAACTGTTGATCAAGATCACGAATACAGGCTTGAAGAGCAATAGAGCTAGATCCGATAAGAAGTATATCATCCACATATACTAACAAAAACAACACATACTCAGTTGTTCGCTTGATAAACAAAGAAGCATCAGAGACTGATCTAACAAACCCCCAACGAATTAAAGCTTATTTAAGCTTATTATACCAAGCCCGAGAGGCTTGTTTCAATCCATACAAAGACTTCTTCAATTTACAAACATGATTAGGAGTAGCAGAATTAATAAAACCTTCTAGTTGAGCCATATACACAGTCTCAACTAAATCACCATTTAAAAATGCATTGTTAACATCCACTTGTTGAATCTCCCAACCAAAAGACACTGCTAAGGAAAACAAAACTCTAATAGTGGGGGCTTTAGCAACTAGACTAAAAGTTTCTGCATAGTCCACACCTAGAATTTGAAGAAATCCTTTGGCAACTAATCTGGCTTGATACTTTAAAATGGATCCATCAAGCTTAAACTTCACCCGGAAAACCCATTTATTCCCAATAAGATTCATATCACCAGAATATGGAACCAACTCCGAAGTATTATTCCTTTGTAGAGCAGCATATTCATCTTCCATGGCTTTTACCCATCGTGAGTCTAAAAGAGCTTCTCTAACTGATGGGGGTTCAAGTGAGCTCACCAAAGCATGAGGAGAAGTAACAAGTTGTTTGGCTTTAAGCCAAGTGAGCATAGGGTGCACAGAAGGAGCTGGAACAGTCTTAGGTTTGGGAGTTTTGGATATAGGAGAGGCAGAGGATGCAGGAGGAAATGTGGTGGCAGAAGATAGATCAGTGTCTGTTGATCTCAGAAAAGAACCTAAGGAAGGAGCTACCAAAGGACACTCGCAAGAAGGAGATGAAGAAACAAAAGAATGGAGAAATTCAATAGAGGGACCACTAGACTTGAAATTGTGAGGTAATGTAACAGGCATAGTAGAGGAAGAAAATATTGTGGAATAAGGAAAATCCCGAACATTGAATTGAACATGGCGAGTGGTATATATACGACCAGATGGATTGTAAACATTTATAACCAGCTTGACTATATCCAATAAAGATACACTTGGTTGAATGAAACTCAAATTTGTGCTTGTTGTAAGGGCAAAGAAAAAGGAAACAAGCACAACCAAATGGTTGAAGGAAAAGATAATTTGCAAGCTTTTGATACAAGAGTTCAAATCGAGTCTGAAAATTAACCGCTGAGGAAGGAAGAAGATTAATCACATGAACAGCAGTGAGAAAAGCTTCTACCCAGAATGTTAAAGTCATTTTGGCATGAGCTAGTAAGGTTAACCCCATTTCAGGTATATGCCTATGTTTTCTTTCAGCAACTCCATTTTGCTGAGAGTGTGAGGACAAGTGAACCTAGGCTGAATGCCATTACCCTGGAGATAGGATAGATAGGCACGAAACTCACCCCCGTTATCAGTTTGTAAGGCTTGAAGTTTGGTTTGAAACTGAGTTTCAGCAAGCTTATGAAATGTAACAAAAATTGAGAAAATATCATATTTGAGTTTTAAAGGATATAACCAAGTGCATCTAGTGTAGACATCCACAAAAATTACATATTACCGAAAACCTTGCATCGACAACATAGGAGTTGGTCCCCATAGATCAGAATACACTAGTTGCAAAGGACAAATTGCAGTAATCTCATGTGTAGAAAAAGGCAATTGATGCAGTTTGTCGATCTTACACGCATCACAGAAAGTTAGATTGGAAGAAGAAAAGAAAACTCCAATTTTATTCAACACAAGTTGAAGAACATTCAAAGAAGGATGACCCAATTTATTATGCCAATCTTGGCAGATACTAGTATTTTGAGTCAAATTTACATCATGTGACAGTTCATGAACAAATGAAGACTGTCGGTTACAAACTTTCCTATTATTACAAGAAGTGGAAAGATTAAAAGCTGAATTAACAGAAAATGGCTCTAGGGATGAAGTTGGAGTGCCTGTTGTAGCAGAACAAGAAGTTGGAATTAGTCGGTACAGCCCATCCTTAAGGTGTCCCCGTAGAAGAACCTCCCCGGATCTTTTGTCTTTAATCAAACAGACATTATAATTAAATTCAGCCACCACATTATGATCTCTAATAAGTTGAGAAGATTTTTATGTATACTAGGAACATAAAGAATATTAGGAATACAAAGCAAAGAATTTGAAGAGGTATTTAACATACCTGTACCAACATGAGTAATAGGCAATTGTTTACCATTCCCAATGATAACTTTGTCCCCACCATGATAAGGTGAATGCAGAGACAAATTGTTAAGATTTGATGTAATGTGATTTGTGGCTCCAAAGTCCACAAACCAGGCTGGATCAAAAAAAGAAGGTTGTTATTGTATAGCAAATTGCTCGGAAGTGTTATTATATGGTGAGCCTAACACTAAGCCATTATCACTAGAGTAAGCTCCATTAGAATCACTAAAGGTAGCCATGTAAGCACTTGAATCTAACTGATTTCCAGGATTATAACCACCAGAGGATCTGCCAGTGCCTTGATTAGTTACTCAAGTAAAATTTCAATCAAATCGATAGTAGCATTTATCCACTAGATACCCTAGTTTTCCACACAACTAACAGTAAAATTTTCTGTTTGATCTGCCTCGGCCTCTACCTCCTTTAAAACCAAAACCTCCTCCTCTTTGAGAATATCCTCCTCTATTATAACCAGAATTGTCATTATTCTGATGTGAAACCATATTAACATTCATAGTAGAGGACAATGAATCAAAATGTAAAGAAGACAGAGGTACATTCTTAGTAGCTAACCGTTGTTCATGCATAAGCAGCAAGTACTGAACCTTCTCCAAATCTATATCATCTATTTGATAGGTTATCAAGCTCACAACAGTGTCATAATCTTGATCTAAACCATTAAGAATTGCAAGCAGCAACTCATTATCACTCAAAGGCTCTCTTATAGCTGCTAGAGAATGACTTATGATCTTGATCTTTAAAACATAGTCATTCACCGATAAATTCTCCTTTTTAACAGATCTTAATTGCTGCTTTAGCTGAAACAACTTGGCTATAGTTTGTCTAGCATACAATTTTTCAAGATAAAGCCATACCTCGGCAGATGATTCACAATGAATCACCTGCGCTAAGACTTCTTCGAAAATTGTAGAGAAGAGCTACCCTAACAGCAAATGATCAGATCGAAGCCAACTCATGTATTCTGGATTCACTTCTTGATTCGCAACTGAACTACCGCTATTCGAGTCGATCACATATTTTGTAGGAGGAGACGAATTATTCAAGAACACAACCAAATCAAACGCTCTTACAATCGCTAAAATCTAAGCTTTCCAGAATATATAATTCTTTGAATCAAGCTTCAACGGAATGAAACTGAAAGCCTTAGACACTGCAGCAAAATCGAATTGAGAAACCGATGATAGATTTGAGGTAGATCGAGTAGGAGAAGGTGAGGAGGATCGATTTTCATGAACTGACGCCATTAGCGTATCAAGCTCTGATACCATGTAAAAGCCGAGATCTAGGGTTTAAGAAGAATGAGAGGCAAAGAGAAGAAGAATACTCAAGCACTGGAAATCTTATTAATTGAATGAATAACCAACAAAACAAGAGCTGCATATATATATGCAACTTAACTGATAATGCAGCATCATCGCTTTACACAAAACAATAACATAACAACTATAAGAGAGAGCATAAACGGAAGTAAACAGAAACAGAAAACTAATGGTATCTCAAAGTAACATTCTCTTCTACAATGCCTTGTCAAATTAACGCAGTGTGTAGCACGTATGTAGAGAATAAACACATGAAAGAGACTCTTTGAAAGAACAAGCTTCAATGGACGAAACTTGATCCTCAAGTAGGAGCAAAACCGAACCTGTTTTGCTGAGAAAAACCGAATAGGTTGCTGAAATTGAATAATGAAGAAAACTGTTTACAAACCCTAGCTAAGGACTATTTATAATGTTCAGTCAACCCATGCTTTTATGGTAAATAAAACTAATTAGAAACCTAATAGAAGTAAAACCCAAAAAGATATGAAGTAAATTAAAACCCTAAAAGAATGTGGAAAAAAAGTATGAAGTCTTGGCCTTATAAGGTCTCAGCCCTCGTTTGGCCGGTTTGGACCAAGTCTTGAACGCTTTTGGGTCGATTCCCTCCATCTTCAAATAGTGACCACATCATTCACCTCCGCTTGAGGAGAATTCGTTCTCAAATTATGATCCAGGTATAACAACTCCACATCCGACAAATACAAAAAGAGATCAACAACATTAAAGGTTTTGGAAATACCCATATGAGTAGGCAAATCCACAACATAAGCATTGTCATTAATCTTCTTTGTAATCTTATAAGGACCACATTTCTTTGTCTTGAACTTGTTTTGCTTTCCTGCTGGAATCATTTCCTTCTTCAAGAATACCATGACCTCATCACCAACCTCAAACCGCTTGAACGTGCTTCCAATGCTTGTCAGTTGTCGCCTTGTACTTCTCATTCGCTTTGTGAAACTTTTCTTGACATCTTCCTAAACTGCTTGAACTTGCTCGGTTAAGTCGCTAGCTGTAACACTAAAACTAGGTACCTTTGGCAATTTCACCAAATCAAAAGCGTGATTAGGAACTTCATGCGTACGATGGAGAATGGTGATCTTCCTGTTGAACTATGCACAGCATTATTATAGGAAAACTCTGCTTGAGCTATGACTAGATCCCATTGTCTTGGCTTGTCTTTGCAAACGCTGCGAATCAGATTTCTCAATGTACGATTCACCACCTCTGTCTATCCATCAGTCTAGGGATGCGCTATGCTACTAAAATTCAAAGACGAATCGAACATCCTCCACAAAGTAATCCAAAAGTGACTCAAGAACCTTGTATCATAATCCGAAGTAATGGTTTTAGGGACTCCATGTAGTCTATCAACCTCCCTGAAAAACAGTTTGGGTGTGGCTACTGCATCTGTCGTCTTCTTACATGGAAGAAAATGCACCATCTTTGAAAACCTGTCAACCACTACAAAAACAAAATCTATACCTCGTTGAGTTCGCGGTAAACCCAACACGAAGTCCATAGACAAATCTTCCCAAATAGCATTGGGAATAGGTAATGGCATGTAGAGACCGGCGTTAGAAGATTGCCCCTTAATTGTTTAGACATACATAACATCGAGCCACAATAAGAAAAATATCTCTCCTCACTCTAGGCCAATAATACCCTCCCCATAACAACTTCAATATCTAATCTCTGCTAAGATGCCCTACTAAACCACCACCATGTAAATCCCGAATAATTTTCTCATAAAGAGATGTACAAGGAATACATAGTTGATTTCCCTTCATGAGAAACCCATCATGCATATAAAAATCTCCCAAAGGTTGCTAAGACATGCATTGTGCCCACATGTGCTTGAAATCATCATCATTAACATATAAATCTTTTAAACTCTTTTAAACACTCAAATCCAACGATCTCAACACTAAGAGTCTTGATCAAATCCACACGCTTACTAAAAGCATTTGCCATTCGATTATGTTATCCTGACTTATACACAATTTTATATGGGAATTTATCCACAAAAAACAGACCACCTAGCATGCATATTACTCCTCAACTGCCCTTGACCACTCAAATACTTAAGAGCTTGGTAATCCGTATAAAGAACAAACTCTTTGGCAATCAAGTAATGTTGTCATGTTTTAAGAGCCCTCAAAACTACATAAAACTCCTTATCATAAGTAGACCACTTTCTTTTGGCTTCACACAACTTTTCACTAAAGAACGCAATTGGTCTCTTCTTTTGGGATAACACAACACCTATATGCACTCCACTCGCATCACACTCAATCTCAAACAATTTGTCAAAGATTGGCAATGTCAAGACAGGAGCAGTAAATAACCTCTCTTTTATCAAGGCCAAACTCTACTCTTGTTCTTCAACCCAATGGAACTTCCCTTTCTTTAAGCACTCAATAATTGGAGCCATAATACTACTAAAGTGTTTAATAAACCGCCTATAAAAAGTTGCTAACCCATAGAAACCCCTCTCATCACTAACATTTTTAGGGGTTAGCCACTCTCTAATAGCTCTCACTTTCTCCTCATCTACCTTTATTCCCTCTTTGCCTACAACAAAGCCCTAGAACAACAAACTTTCACTCATAAAAGTACATTTCTTCAAATTAGCATAAAGTTTGTTTTCCCTCAACACATTCAACACCTCTAGAATATGCCTCACATACTCATCAATAGACTTACTATATATCAAAATACACCACAAAAAATTTACCAATGAAATGACGTAGTACCTGATTCATTAATCTCATGAAAGTGCTTGGTGCATAGTTAGTCCAAAGGGCATGACTAACCATTCAAACAACCCATCTCTCGTCTTGAAAGCTATCTTCCACTCATCTCCCAGACAGATTCTAATTTGATGATAACCACAGATCAATCTTGGTAAAAACCACGGCCCTATCAAGTTGATCCAGCATGTCATCGAGTCTAGGAATTGAACACTTGTACCCAATAGTAATCTTGTTGATTGCTTTGTTGTCAACACACATCCTCCAACTCCCATCTTTCTATGGTGTCAATAATGTTGGCACTGCACATGGACTCATACCAGCCTGAATGTGCCCTTTTCTCAACAATTTATCTACCTGCTCTTGCAAAATCTCGTTCTCCCTATGACTCATCCTGTAGTGCAGTAGGCTAGGCAAACTAACACCAGGAACCAAATCAATGAGGTGTTGGATATCCCTTATAGAAGGTAACTCATTAGTCAACTCCTCAGGAACCACATCATGAAATTCCTCCAGCAATCCTTGCACCTCCACTAGAATTTGATTCACTTTCAGTGGCTCACTCACACTCTCCCCATATACAACCAATAGGTGAACTTCTTGGGTATCCTTACACTCCCTCACAAACTCAGAGTGTTTATGTGTAACGGTAAAACAATTCTTCCCCTCCACTTTAGAAGCTTTGGTTTGGTTCTTTTCTACTATAGGTAACAAAGTATAACACACGTCCTCTTTCTCAAACTGATGTGTTCTTCCTAACCGAGTGCTTAGCACCCACATCAAATTGCTAAGGTCTCCCGAATAAAATATGGCAAACATCCATATAAACAATATCACAATAAACTTCGTCAAAGTACTTACCAATAGAGAAAGGCACCCTGCAGAGTTCATCCACACGTATGCCACCAACTTCTTTGATCCATCCAATCGTGTAAGGGTTTGGAGGTTTCTCAAGAGTTAGTTGCAACTTCTCCACTACATCTCTTCCTATGATGTTCTCCTGACTTCCACTATCAATAATCAGCTCAAAGATCTTCCCCTTCACTATACATCTTGTGCGAAAAAACTTATGCCGCTGGGTAGTATCTTCATTCTTTTGAGACACCATTAACTTCCTCACTACACATGTATACTCTTCATGCCCATACTCTACTTCATCATCCTCCCCATCAAGCCAACAGTATACTTCCTCTTTAACAGCATCTTCCTCCTCCTTTTTTACAATATTAATCGTCTTTCTCCTTGGACAATCACTAGACCTATGCCCAACCTCATTACACTTGAAACACTTTAAAAGAACAAGCTTTGCATAAGGATTAGTGGATTTTGGAAGATTAGAAGTAGTGCCTCGAGTGTTTCCTCCTATTGTAGCCTTATTAGGGTTGACTACATTAGGTGGATTGGAAGGTTGCACTCCTTGAACCGACTTGCCTCTATCAAAAGTTGTTTGTTTATTGTCATTCCCACTATACAGGCGATAGTTGTCATTGCGGGTTTTCTCACTCAACATTGACTCAACCTTTAAAACCAAGTTCCTTGCTTCTTGCACACTAATAACTATCTAAACCCCAATTTTATCACGAATAGTAGACTTGAACCCATTCAAATAACGAGCTGCTTGTTGATGGTCACTTTTTGACAATTAGTCCCTTTCCACCAATCTCAGAAACTCAGAAATATACTCATTCACATTCCTCATTCCCTATGCACATCTTTGATAAGCTTCAAACATGTATTGTTTATAGTCAGGGGGCAAAAACCTACCTCTTAACAATTGCTTCATTCGTCTTCATGTTTAAATTGGATGTCGGTCTTCCCTCAACATCGTCTCTCTCAATCGCTCCCACCAAAGAGATGCACCTCCCTTCAATCTACACGCTACTAATTTGACTTGTCTGTCATCTAGGATCTCCATGTATTTGAAAAATCGATCAATCTCAATGATCCAATCCAAGAACCCCTTAATATCAAGATCTCCACTAAAGGTAGGAATATTAACCTTTAGCTTATACTCATCGTTTCCCCAATAGTTGTAATGCTACGCATTCTTCCTAACCCCCCTACCACCAAGGTTAGCTATTACTTAACCAAGATCATCTTCATCATTACTATCATCCATCATTGGTCTTCTAGGATTAACGGGGACAGGATTGATGGGTGGTCTTCCCAAATTAACGTCGCTAGTTTGATTCACGCCAATATTGTGGTTCCAGTTATCATCAAGTCGTAGTAAAGCGTCCAATTAGTTGATGATTTGCTCCAATTGCTATTGCACAGTACGACTTACTTCCCGTTGTTCTTTGAATGCTCTCCAAACCACCGACAACCCCTGGTCACCGTTACAAGACTGGTTGCTACTGTTACCCTCAAGATTGGCCATCTAATTGGTTGATTAACTGCTCTGATACCAACTGACGTAGCGTGTAGCATGTGTGCAGAGAATAAACACATGAAGGAGACTCTTGAAAGAACAAGTTTCAATGGCCGAAACTTGATCCTCAAGTAGGCGCAAAATCAAACTTGTTTTGCTAAGAAAAAAACAAATAGGCTGCTGAAATTGAATAATGAAGAAAACTATTTACAAACCCTAGCTAAGGACTATTTATAGTGTTTGGCCAACCTATGCCTTCACGGTAAATAAAACTAGTTAGAATCCTAATAAAAGTAAAACCCTAAAAGATATGAAGTAAATTAAAATCCTAAAAGAATATGGAAAAAAATATGAAGTCTCGACCCTTTAAGGTCTCAGCCCTTGTATGGTCGATTTGGATCGGGTCTTGAACGCTTTTGGGCTAGTTCCCTCCATCTTCAAATAGTGACTACATCACAAATCAAGGCCATCATGAGCTTCAACCTACTCCTTTCACTCAACCCCATCCCAAGAACTCACTCACTTGCCCAAGTCAACTCCTCACTCATTCCATTAGATTTTCTTGAGTGAGGTAGAACAAATAATAACCTTGGCCATTTCTTCCACCCACTCAATAATCACAGGCGAAGTATCCCATCCAACCATTCCCATCATATCATTCTCAAATTTACATTTGAATTTGCATTTGCACCTCATTAGCCATTACCATGTTCCATATTCTTAGACAAAAATCATGCTAAGACTAAGTCACTATTAGTGATCAAGCTAATCCCAAGTTTAATCCACAAATTAAATCTTTAATTTGGAAATTCAATAAATCTTTTGGAATCCAATTGTTTTCATTTGGGTAAACGAATTTCCAAAAAACCATAGCCATTCAATTTGATAAGTACCTTCCACAATGCCCATGAATCAATTGAATTCAACTAATCCATGTTTAGACCAAATTTCAGGACCAAACAATTCCAGCGCATAAAACCCACCTTTCTGGCCTGGGTCAGTCAACCAAACATGACTAATAAGTTTTCAGCAAGACTGCTGAAAACATCAATCTTCATGCTGTAATTCGAAGGCTCAAACGATGTCAAAAGTGCATGAATTTTGGATATTTCGTAGCCCCTCAAGAGAGCTTTCCAAGTCATTTTAGTCATTTCAACACACTCAATAACTTATCAAAATCCTTTATCTTTCCACAAATAAGGAATTTCATCTCAACCATTTGAGCAATATACTAAATCAACAATTTTCTCCAAAATTTCAAAAAAAAAAAATCAGAGTATTACAAAAAGTGCCCCACATAGAAAGGGTATTAATTGTAAGTCATACAAATTAAACTAGAAAGAGGCCTTTAAACACTCGCACAACAACCTAGGACATGATCCTTCATGTTTCTAGTTGAAACAACCATATACTTAACTGAGGAAATAAGAATGCAGAAAGATAGGCAACAGCAAAGATCAAACTAAGATGAGCTCATGCCCATTCCACATAAATAGTCTATAAGGACAGTGCCCCATATATAAACAATAATAATTCTAGGTCAAGTTATGCTCAATTGAAAAGGGAACTAAAAGACTCAGTAAAAAAGAAAAGAAGAAAAACGAGCTAAAAGTCTCTTGCTACCAGCAGTCACATGGTACAACCTGATGTCTTGAATATGATAGAAAGACCCACTTTTTAAAATTATAAATCCAAGTAAACGGCCCTGTAATGTATGTAAACACACTTCACAATGAAACTAACAAAAACACAAATAAGAAAGTTAATTAAAAATGAGAAGAAGATGAAAGGAGAACAAGAAAACAGGGAGAAGAATATACCAACTGCCCCAGATTGTGTCTTCTGCAACAAGTGTTCTTCTGCTCGAGGAAATGCATCCAGGTTTTTTATTGTTTGTTTAACACCCATATTTACCTTGTCTATAATATCAAATAACCTGTCAAATGGTACGGATCACCCAACCTAAGAACACTGTAATTCAAGTAAACAAATCAGCATATCAAAGGCAGAAAGAAAGCACAGGATCAGCATTTTGCACCAATAATGGACTAAAGTTTTGCATAATAAGCAAAAACCTTCGGTAAAGAAAAAGGTATACCGTTAATTTGGAATTTTATGATAAAAAGATCAAAATTAATCCAGAAACATGAAGGTATCACAAAGAAAAATTATAACTACAACAAGACAAGCAGAAAAAGTTTAAAAGCAACGTTCTTCCAAGAATCACCACATCTATTCATTGGGACATACATTAGCAGTATCATAGTAAACAGAAAATTATAGATGTGCACCCAAAATCGAAACTCAGGGCAAAGAGAGGGACAGACATCTGGAATCATAACTGAGGCAAACATAGGGACAGGTGTTGAGACATCAATCAGACAGGAGTTTGAGGCGTTGGAGCAGATCGAGAGCCGGAAGAACTATGGAAAAATCAATAAGTACTTTACCACTCACCGGAATGGTCGCCAACCACCACTTGGTTGCCGTCCTTTTGGTCGGGGGCGTGAATGAAGTGCCACTAGTTGCAATGACCTAGTTGCAATGAATCTTGGCCTCTTGTTTGACGCAGAAAATGGTATTTACCCAAATTAATCGATCGGCCCTTTTGATTAGAAACAGACTCCAAAATTGAAAGAACAGACCCATTTTAGGATTTATTATTTGTTAACGCCCAAGTTTCCAACAATTACAGAAGGTGGCCTTAAAGTCTTGAAAACAGTAGAAAAATGAAAGATATTTATTTTTACAATAGTTGTTGCAACTAAATTTCAAAACAATACTCAAATAACCAATATTGATAATCAAATAAGACAATTTATAAGTTTAAAGGTAATAAATGATTAGTTAAATAATAAGTAATTATACTTGAATAATTTATCAGTTTAATTGTAAGGGGTCTGTTCCCAAATATACCCGCTAGCATAGACAAATCCAAAATAAGATCATTTCAAATAGATACTGATACAAGAAATTATTAAAAATTTCATTCGATGATACTTATTACTATAATAAAGACATAAATAACTCAATTGCCATTAAATCCTTGCATATATACTACATACGGACTAGGCGTGTTGCCTATACATTTTTATAGAACAAGGGCTAAGAGTTTAAGAACACAAAATAAACTGTAAGCCTAAGTCCTCCACACAGATCCCAAAATTTTGAGAAGCAAAACAGTCTCTGTATACCTCTAATCCTGACCCTTAGTTCCATTAGACTCACTTTCCATTATTGTCTTTCTTTTAATTGGAATGACAAAAATGAAACAAGGTAAGTCACAAGGCTCAGCAAATATACATATAGCAAGTGGATGTAAACAAAAGGATAAGTTATGAAGACACCTATAACATAAAGCCAATGGTAAACACCTACCCAATACATAAACAAAAACCAAGTTATGCCTTCTCATTCACTTGACCAACACACAACAATCCATTTCTTTCCTTAATTATTAGATATACACCTTGGGTTCCGTAGAGAATTCAATACACATATTTCATATCATGGCCCATAAAGCCCATTTTTCCATTACACAACATCATAAGTAGTACATTTCAAATTAAAAATGTAGACGAGCGACCCTAAGTTGTATTAACTGCATAACACATTAAAAAAAAAAAAAAAACAATGCGAACGAGTCGCCATAGGTAGGATATTCCTCTAATTTTGCAGGCAAGTCACCATGTTTGTCATGACATGTTTTTTTTAGAATATCCTTTTACTTTCTTTTCCGTGTAAAATAATAGGTGCGCAAATGAAAATATATACACAACCTTTAACAGCCCCATAAACCACACACACCCTTCAGGCCATGGCTATGTCACACCAATGCAATTGTAAGTAAATCATGCACATGTAACCCATATGTGATCATATGATGTCTAACTTTAAAATGACAATGGAATTCAAGAAAACAACATTTTAAAGTTAAGGCAACTATTTCAATGGGTATTTACTAGATATAAATGTGGTCAAATTTTCTCATATTATACCAACTACAACCTGACAAGGAACACGTAATTCCCAAATGTTTATAGGATAAAATGAACCCTATTTCGAAACTCGAAACTCAAATGAGACTAGCAAGATTAAACAAGAAGCTAGGAAAATTTTACAATCATTTTGACATAAGCATCAACCAAAGCCAAGCCTTAAGGAAAATCTAATTTTTTAGACTCACACATCCAATACCTTAAAGTCTAAATGTTTAAGGGGAAAATAAGGGAAGAAGAACTTGCGTGAATGAAAAGACTTACAAAAACAGTTAGAGACTTACCTCCAAAATAAAGTAATGAGGAAAGAAAACTTGCCTTTATAAAGAACAATCAAATAGAAGAGCTTGCCCAAATGCTGAAAAATCTACCCCAACTTGCAGCTCCAATCTAAATAGAAAAAACAAAAATGAAGAAGAATATGGAAGGAATGAGAGTATATATATATATATATGATGTGGCACTACCTAAAACTACAAAAATACCCTTACGCGCTAGTAGCTTCGCTCACCATGTGGATTACCTGAGAGATTGACACGTGACAAATCCACAATCTAGAGCAGAGTCCGAAAAATCCGAGTCAGACTGCGAGACCCGTTCCAACTTGACCGGGGTTCTCAGGAGTCATGCCCGCCCATCTCAGATTTTATCTCGGGTACCCCATAACGGACTTGCTTATAAAAATCAAAGGTCTTTACCAGGTATGATGAGCTCTCCAACTCTTACATTTTCTACTACCTGTATCTACTCTACTGACTTGAGCGTTGAAGTCTACCCCAGGGGACCCTAGCCCCACCACTCCGTTGTCTTGCAGGCTACATTTTTAAGGTCTGACATTGCCAAGTCTGAAGCTCAGCTCCTGATGTCTAATTATCGAGGCAGCACGTGGTGGTCGGTCTCAAATACCATCATCATTTGGCGCCTATTGTGGAGCAAACGTCCATACTTGCCATCCTCTTCTTTCCCTACCTCATGTTTCGGACTTCCACTCCTCACCTCGGACCTCAGTCTTTCCATAAGTGTCAACGATTTTCGCTCATTGCCATAATTAACTACATGGCTCCCTAAAGAGATGTGACCCGTAGCCAAACTGGTGCCAATCTAAAGGCCCCGTCGCAAGGGAATAATCCACCATCTCCAGCCAATCTAATGCTAGAGGACCGACTCGCCAGGCTAGAAAATCAGGTTCAACAGTTAACTAAGTTGTTGACTAACTAACTACACTAGAATGAACAACGTCGTCCGCATGTGTCCTCTCAACGGGAGGAGCACCAGTCACATCTTTTTACGCTGAAACCTCGACAATCTTGCCAGTCGGGCCAGGAAATCCATCCCTCTAAGGTTGTAGGATCTACTTCTTCCCCTCGCGAGAATAAGGGACCTCATAGGAGATGCGGTTGTATTTTCTGGAGAAGTAAGTCTAGGAGCTCAAGAAGGGAAATGAAGAGTTACCTCACCTCGGTTCTAACTAACCCCTGAGCAAGAGCATCATGGCAGAGGTTCTTTCGAAGAGGTTTCATATCCCATCCATCAAGTTCTATGATGGAAGCACAGACCCCTATGATCATGTAAAGCTTTTCTCCTCTCACATACTAGTGCAGTCGGGGTCAGACGCGATGTGGTGCCAAGCCTTTTCGGTTACTTTAGGATGTCATGCCTGGACTTAGTACTCTTGCCTTCCCTATTGTTCCATCAATAGTTGGGAGAGATAAAGACCTATTTCCTAGCCCATTACGCTCCCTTGAAATGCCATCGAAAGTCTTCTATGGCTCTAGTGAACGTCAAGCAAAACCAGAGTGAGTCCCTAAGGGATTTTGTGGCTAGGTTTAATGAGAAAGCATTGAGCATCGACGAATTTGATCAGCGGATTGCAATGCTGGGCCTTCAAAATGGCTTAAGGGCTTGGCTATTCTCTCAGTCCTTGGCCAAGACTCCACCTCGTACTTTCACAGAAGTCCTTGCCCAGGCTAATAAATACATCAACACTTAAGAGATGATGAAGGTGAAATGAGCTAACCAACCTAACAGGAAGAAAAGAGAAAAGGAGAAGAAATAACCAATGGTGTAATAGAAGACGGACTATCGCCCCTCCCGAGCTCAAGATCGCTTGGGTTTTTGGGGGTGCTCATGGAAGCTCAATGAGTTACACTCCCCTCAACGCCAATCGAGTAGAGATTCTACTAGCACTAGAGGATAAGGATTATCTGCGACGTCCTCCCCCGCTAAAGTCTCCACCCAACACTTGAAGCAAAAAAAAGTATTGCCAATTCCACCGCGACCACGACCATGATACACTTGAAAGAAAAAATTCATGAGCTTATCAACTTGGGTTACCTCCGGGATTTCGTTGGTTAAGGAGGCGTGAGCTCAGGTAGAGTAGAGTCCAAGCCAGAGCATTGGGGGAGGTCTCTTACTTGTGATCGCTTTTGAGAGCGAAGTCGAACACTGCCCCGAAGAGAAGGAAAATAGCCTGACGAGAAGGGATGACAGAAGTTTATCTTATACACATTGGCAACAGGAACAGTTCTAGGGCCTTAAGATAATTGGTTGGGGGGCCCATAATAGGTTAGACTCAACCACTCCTAATAGTACGGTAAAGGAAAAGGTGGTCATCACTTTCTCCGAGAAGGATCTTCCGAACTATCCTAACTATTCAGACCCTCTGGTGATCACTGCTCAGGTAGGAGAGTCGGAGATGAGGTGAATCCTCGTGGATCTGTGTAGCTCTTCGGAGATTTTCTACAAAAGGGCATTCCTAGGGATGGGATTCACGCTCGATTAACTGAGGCCAGTCCGAGTCCCATTGGTGGGTTTTGATGGAATGGAGATTCATTCAGAGGGGTTGATTTGGCTACCCCTGACAGTCAATAGCGGCTCTCGTAAATCCCAAGTGACGCTGGATTTTTTGGTTGCCGATGTGCCCTCGGCGTACAATATGATCCTTGGTAGGTCTGGGCTTAGTGCTCTAAGGGCAGTACTAAGTACGTATCACATGGTATTGAAATTCCCTACTCCGAGTGGGATTGACAAGGTAAGAGGAGACCAACAGCAGGCCAGGGAATGCTATGTGGCCTCCTTGAATGCCACTATTACCAAGGGGCCAAAGTCAGACTCAACACCGAATCAGGATGCTGTCCCTCAAGTCGGTCAAGGCCAAATGACGCTGGAACAAGCGAGAGCCCCAAGTATAGGAGCAGGTCAGAGGTCGATAAAGGGGGTGGGACAGAGTTCCATTGCCCATCTCGGTGTGGTCACCAGTTTTACCTTGGAGGGTCCGAATGAGCCTAAGACCTTAGAGCCGGTGGATGAGCTCGAGAAAGTTCCGCTGGGGGAAAAGCCTGATCAAACAGTGCGGATAAGTTTCAAGTTATAGGAGCATTTGCGGTCCGACGTCCTTTCACTCATGCGTCGGTATCGAGATGTATTTGCATGGTCTACATTGGATATGCTGGGGATAAACCCGACAGTCATGACCTATCGCTTGGGGCTATACCCGGATTGCGTGCCGATAAGGCAGAGGAAGAGGAAGTTTGCCCTAGAGCGGACTAAACCTATAGAGGATGAGGTGGAAAAACTTATTAAGGCCAATCATATCTGCGAAGTCGACTACCCAAAGTGGTTGGCTAATGTGGTCCTTGTCTCCTAGGGGTCGGAAAAATTGAGGCTTTGTATTGATTTTAAAGATCTCAATAAAGCTTATCCAAAAGATAGTTATCCTCTGCCTAAGATTGATGCGTTGATTGACAGAACAATGGGGTGTCAGCTGATGAGTTTCCTAGATGCATTCCAGAGTGGTTACACTCTCACCCTGCAATTAAAACACAACAAAATTTATATTAGATTTTTTTTCTTTTATTTTGATGAGAGGTTTATACTCGCCAGTGTACGAGTGTAGTTATAGTCCAAATTTAATTTATTTTCTGAATGAGTCCAGATCGTCCACTGAGAGATTTATTTATGGCAAAAGAAAAAGAATGTCACACACACACGCATCTGGATGAATTGGCAATACGATTTTTTTGTGGATTTTCAAATAACAGATGCTAGGAAATAAAACAAGGCAGAAATTAAAATAGACACTGAATTTGAGAATATAAAATTGGATAAGACTTGAATTAAGATAAATTCAACACCAACCCGTTGATCCCCAATTTTTAGCAGAAAAGATTAGTAACATTAATTTAATTTCAGATATGAGGGTCTACTATTAAATGTAATTAAAGATGATGATAGTTCTAGTTTAAGCAATCCCCATACATGATATGCGGGATTTTAGTTTAAGCAACTACCATAAATTCAATTACAATTAATACACAAAACAACTAAATTAATTATCCGAGTTTGGGTATGATAGCGTTTCCAGTTTTAGTAACTCCCATACTTGGCATGAAACCTCTAAGTTAGGTTTCTATCCAAATCTAGTGATTTCTTAATAATTAATACACACTCATACAGAAATTTAAATTAATGTTGCTCATTTAAAACGCAGTTTTCTTTGAGAATTATTGACGTTGAACACTATCCTTGCCTTAACCCAAGATTGGATTTAGTTACTCATCTTCATTTGAAAATTAATTGACAGGAATTTAAATGGAGTAATTTAAATGATAGGAATTAAAATAACAGAAATTAACCAGCCACTTAGGTTGTGGATAATAAAAAGATGTAAATTAAAATTACAAAAATTTAATGGCAGAAATTAACAGGCTATTCATGTGGTGGATAATAAAGTAACAATAAATGACATGAGAATTCAAGAGAAGAAAGAAAAGAAGAAAGATCACAAGAGAAGACAAGAGAGAAAAGAAAAGAGAACAAGAGCAATTCTCAAAAAGAAACTCTAAGAACACAACTAAGATTTGATTCAAGAATAATGGCCCCTCCACAAGTGCACCCAAGTGAGCTATTTATAGCCCATAAGATGCAATAAAGACCACACAAATAAAATTACCCCATTATCACTAAACATAATCATAACTAAGCTAATTGGGCATTTACCAAAAAAAAAACAAAAGACTTTAACTAGTGGAAAGGCGCAAAATACAAAAGACTTTAAGTAATGGAACACTCATAAGAATATAAAAGACTTTAGGTGGTAAAACACTCATAAAAATATAAAACAAAGAAAAGTCTTTTACAAGTTGGGCTTTGTTGGGCCTTTGATTGGTTTTGGGCATTCTATGTAATTAAAATGCTTGAGCCTTCCTTGTGTTGGACTCCATTTAATAATTGACCCAAGTGCACTTGAAACATCCTTTAGACTCCATAATTGGCCTTTGAATTTGAGCAACAATAACGGGTCATTCAACGTCTTCGATTTATGCCTCTAATTAATTATAAAAGTCAACTTCCTTGCTTCATTCTGAAAATAATATGTAATGCGAATAATTATTTATTTTAAGTACAAATATAAAACTAAAATGGGGATATAATTCATTAAGATTTAGGAAACGTTGACCCCTCATCATAGGGGTACCACCAAATCCCATTATACCCTGAAGATCAGGAAAAGATCGCCTTCATCACAGATAAGGCCACCTATTATTACCGAGTCATGCCCTTTGGGCTGAAGAACGCCGGAGCTACATTTCAGAGGTTGGTCAACAAGCTGTTCAAGGCTCAGCTTGGTCGAAACATGGAAGATTACGTGGATGATATGTTGGTCAAGAGTTTCTTGGCTGAGCAGCATCCAGACGACTTGGAAGAATGCCTTCGGACCTTGTGCCAGTATTAAATGAAGCTTAACCCGGCCAAGTGTGCCTTCGGGGTTACGGCTGGTAAATTCTTGGGGTTCATGGTGCATTACCAGGGAATTGAGGTTAACCCCTAGAAGATAAAGACCATTCTCAAGATGCCTCATCCCCGGAATATCAAGGAGGTGCAGAGACTAACTGGGAGGATGGCGGCATTGGGGAGGTTCTTGTTAAGGTCTACAGAAAAGCAATTGCCATTTTTTAAGGCCTTGACTCGAGTCCAGAATTTCGCATGGACGGAAGAATGCCAGAAGGCATTTGAGCAGCTGAAATAGTATCCAGTCTCTCTCCCAGTCCTGGCTAAGCCACAACTGGGAGAGTCACTATATATTTATCTGGCTGCTTTGAATGAGGTTGTCAATTCGGTTCTGGTGCTGGAGGAGGACAAAGTTTAGAAGCCTGTCTACTATGTGAGCAATAGGTTGGTCAGGTTGAGATTTGCTACACTCCAATAGAGAAGTTGGCCTATGTCCTAGTCATCTCCGCTCGAAAGTTGATGCCCTACTTTGAGGCACACCATATTATCGTCTTATCTAGTCATCCGTTAAGGCATGTGTTGGGAAAGCCAGACTTGTTGAGGAGGATGCTCAAATGGGCGGTAGAGCTAAGCACTTTTGACATTGACTATCGCCTTCAACCAGCCATCAAAGCACAGTCTCTCGTAGACTTCATAGTTGAAGGCACCCTATGGGAGGAAAAGGATGAAGGGGTTTCCCAAACCTGGACTCTCTCTGTGGATGGCAGCTCTAGTGTTCTAGGGCAGTGGTGCTGGATTACTGCTCCAGGGCCCTGATGGCCAGGCTTGGCCATATGCCCTCCATTTCGAGTTCAATGGATTTAATAATAAGGTTGAGTACGAGGCGCTCATTGTCTAGCTTAGACTAGTGAAGTAAATAGGATTCAGGGATCTGGAGGTATATTCTAACTCGAATTTGATTGTGCAGCAGATCACAGGGGAGTTCAAGGCCTGGGAGGACGCCATGGCCCAATACTTGGTGATAGCCAAGGATTTTATGGCACGATTTTGGGTGGTGAAAATCAATCATGTCCCACGTGCACAGAATGTAGTGGTGGATGCTCTCTCAAGGATAGTTGTTTCTTCCTTCCCCAGGAATTCCTGAGCTATCTACATGGAGTCGTTGCCCCAAATGAGCATAGAGACAGAAGCAGAGCAACTTTGAGTGGAAGGGGTAAAAAATTGGATGGATCCCATCATAGCATATTTAACCAATGGATGGCTACCAGAGGAGGAACAAGAAAGCCGAAAACTCAAGCGCCATGCTGCTAAGTTTCTACTGGTCAGGTCAAACCTCTACAAGAAATCTTTCACTCAACCACTACTGAAGTGTGTTGGGCCTGCTGATGCCGATTACATCCTAAGGGAGATCCACGAGGGAATTTGCAGCAGTCACATTGGAGCTCAATCTCTTTCCCAAAAAGCACTTCAACAAGAGTACTACTGGCCGACGATGATGAGCGATACTGTGCAGTTAGTCCGGACTTGTGAGAGATGCTAAAGAACTTCCAACCTAGTTCACACCCCAACAGTCGAACTTACCCACCTGGCGTCACCTTGCCCATTTGCCAAGTGGGGAGTTGATATCCTCGAATCTTTTCTGCAAGCGGTCAGACCAAACAAATACTTAATAGCAGCCATTAACTACTTTATTAAATGGGTGGAGGCCGAGCCTGTGGTGACTATCACTGGCCAAAGGGTAAAAGAATTTCTTTAAAAATCCATCATCTACCGGTTTGGTATTCCAAGGGTGATAATAACGGATAATGACACCCAATTCGAGGACCGATCGATGCAAGAATAGTGCCGCGAGTTGGGGATTAAGCAGCATTTTACCTCAGTGGCCCATCCTCAAGCTAATGGGCAGGTGGAGCTGACAAACAGGACCATTCTGTAAGGACTATAAGCTCAGGTTGAGAAGGCGGACGACTGATGGGTAGATGAGCTCCCCAGCATACTCTAGTCCTATCGAACCACACCGTGAACGACTACAGGAAAATGCCCTTTCACATTGTGCTATGGCTCAGAGGCTCTTATCCTTGTCAAGATTGGGGTGACTAGCTACCGAGTAGAGCATTTCGATCCTAAGGTGAATGAGCAAGGGCTAAGGTGCAACTTGGATATGATGGATGAGCTCCGAGACCTGGTACAAATTCGACAAGTCGCATATAATCAGCGCATTGCTAGGTACTACAAACGACGAGTCCATGCTAGGAGTTTCATGCCAGGAGATCTTGTAATGCGGCGGTTCGACGTGAGTCATTCTTGGGACGCGAATAAACTAATTCCAAATTGGGAAGGACCGTATCGGGTGGTGGAATCCTTAAGTCTAGGGGCATAACGACTAGAAGACATGGAAGGCAAGCCCTTGAAGCATACCTAGAATGTGCAAAACTTAAGGAAGTTTTATTAATGAGAAGGGGAATTCCACAAACCTCTTTGTACTCTTTCTTACGATTAATGGCAAGGCTTTGGATTCTCTCCATCCAATAGTAATCTCACAAAGACCAACTCTTAGCCAAAGAAAATCCAAGGGTCAAGAGCCCTAGGTCGTCCCCCAGTCAGGATAGACTAATGGCCAAGGAAAAACTCTAGCCCAACACCTCCCCTACGAGAGAGTGGCTAAAATCCAAGGGTCAAGAGCCCTAGGCCATCCCCCAATTAGGATGGACTAAGGGCCAAACATGAAAAACTCTAGCCCAACACCTTCTTTCATGAGGGAGTGGCTAAAAACCAAGGGTCACGAGCCTTAGGCCATCCCCAGAGGTGGACTAATGGCCAAGGAAAAACTCTAACCCAACACCCTCCTCCACGAGAGAGTGGCTAAAATCCAAGGGTCCAGAGCCCTAGATCGTTCCCTCTAATTTGTTGACTAAAGGAGAACCAAAGGTCGGATTAGCCCTCTTCAACTATGCAATGGATCGGGGTTCAATTAGTCCTAGCCCATATGTTCGCAATTAAAAAGTAAAGAGTTAAAATAGAATGGTATTATATAAAAGCAATATGGTCCAATACATGGTGATGAAGGAGGTACAAAAAGTTACAGTTAGAAAAAGAGAAAAAACTCAAGTGTCAGGAGAAGGGTCATCGTCGTCGGCCATCTTCGAGTCCTCCAACTCAGCCACAATCTCTTCAATAGATTGAACATTGGACATGTCCAAATCCGAGTGAGCTAGTAACACCTCAATCGCGTGGGCTTGAAATCCCTTCATTCAATCCTTCTGTAAGTTCTGATAGATGAACTCCTCCACCTCAGGAAGTTTGATGGGCTCGACATACTTGCGTTTGCACCTATGAATGAGTGAGTTTGCCTAGGATAGTTTTGAGTTCGCTCGAGATAGCTCTTCCTCGAGCTCCTGAATGCGTAGGCCCAAGGACTGTCACTTAGAGGATAGCTCATCTAGGTTCTTCCTCTAGCTTTCTACTTACTTGTCCCTCTCGTGAAACTGTGTGTCTAGTTCTAAGGTCTTCTCAGAAGCTTGGGCAAAGTGTCCAGAGAAGTCTGAAATGAGCGTGGCCACCTATAATAAACAAGATGAGTAAAGGTAACATAGTTAAGCCTGAAAGATGCCGAAAAAGTAAAAGGGATTACCTAGGCCAAATGCTTACATAAGGCGGCTTCTATTGCCTCTAAGGATTGTTTAGCTAGTACTTAACGGTCCGTGGGGGTAGCGAAGTGGTGAATCATGCATCTCGCTACCTGATTATTCCAATTGAGATCGTTTTCCTTCACTCCCCAGTTAGGAACATGGTCTGCATAATGTGGGGGAGAATCGGGTGTTGGGATGAGTTTTCTTAGAGGTTGAGAAGTCCTCTTCCTCCTAGGATGGCTAGACTCCCCTTCCCCGGCCAGAGGGGGATCCAAGGTAGCTTTTCCCTTCTTGGGAGCAGTGGCACTCTCATCCTCCACGGGTCTCCGTTTGTTCTTTCCCCAAATAAAGGTTGTACTCACCATTTCAGCTGCAAAATCACAGGTAAGGCGTTAGTGGTAAGAAAAACAACAAATCAAAAGTACGAAAATAGTGGAAAAATGATTAGCCAGAATGATATCAGGCTCGGAGTAGGCGTGAGTGGATAAACCCTCCAGGTATAAGGTACGATCACAGATCAAGGCCCAAGCGCTGATAGGGTTTAGCTCCCTCAAAATCTGAATTTTAAGAGGCTCATCCTGCGTGATCTTAGGACTACGGATCTTCGAGGGCTGGAAAACCCACTCAATTGGCACCCCAAAATTGATACCCTTGTCCTTCAGGCCAATAAAGAAAAATCTACTCTTCCATCGGTTTACTGAGATGGAATTATCGACTATGAACTGACGTTGGTTGAGAGGGGGAAAAGGCGAACCGAGGTTCAGTTTTACTAATAGAGATTACCTTGAACATCTTAAAGAAGAGTTGGGCAATGAGCTCAATATGTTGAGCTCGACAATAGAGAACGAAGGTAGCAAGGCACCTCCAGTCATTACAAGTCAATTGAGAGGGACATAACCCCACGACAGAGAACACCTCAACTATAGGAGCCGCGAGGGGAAACCTAAGGCCGACAACAAGGGCTTGCTCCTATACAATGATACAATCATGGAAGGTCTGGTGGGCTTTTAGACCTCGGGGTTCTCTGTACCAATACTCATCAAGAATGAGGTGGAATTTCTTAAGGAGGGAAAACTTTTCCTCTCTCGGTTATGGTGGAGTGGTCGATAGTCAAATCCTCTGGTAGGTTTTCTAAGTTGGGATCACTACTCACACAAGACTCCCAAGAATGATGAGGAGAAACTCTTTCAAGCCTCCTAAGCTTTTTGTGTGAACAAAGGGGGCCGTGGGAGGGGTTGGATAACTCGACGTTCAATTCCTCACTACTAGAGCTAGTACTAGAGGTTTCTGAATCCGAGGAGGAAAAAGAAGAAGAGGAAGAAGACAAGCTAAAAATGAGTAAGATTAGCCAAGAAGAACTCACTGACTAGGAGAATGAAGGCAGAGGTTAGAGAAGGAAAACCATAGCTAGGCACGAGTCAAAGGGAGCTCAACAAGCGCGGCTTAGTTTGGGAAATCTCAAACCACACTTGCGACAAAGAAAAGCTAAAGAAATAGGTTAATCAAGTTAAGACTTACTTTGTTGTTATTAACAATATATATATAATAATAATAAAAAAAAGGGGACAAGCAGCAAATAAATAAAAAAGAAAGGAAGGGGGGTAAGAGCCTCAAGGGTCGGCCATAGCCAACCTTGATATGTGTCTATATATATTAATACATATATATATATAAAAAGAGAAGGAAATGGGGTAAGTGCCCTAAGAGGAGATCGGCCATGGCCGAGCTAGGCTAGGCCGAGCCAAGCGCTTGGCTATGGCCGAGAAGCTCGACCCCGCCAAGATGTGGTGAGGTTGACCTTGGCTATGGCTAAGATCTAGCTAAGTTGACCTCAACCAGACAAAGGTCTGCTTGGCTAAGAAAGAAGATTAGAAAATAATAAAAAAAAATAAACAATAAACAAAAATAATATAAAAAAATAAGGAAATAAAAAGAAAAGCAAAGAAGGAGGGAGGGAAAGACTAACTTCAAAAGTTGGGAGCTTGCCTTGAAGTGATAATGGAGGGGTGGGGCCTTGGGGCTTATATAGAGGGACCCAAGCCCTCTAACCAAACACCTCTCATAATTGCAAGGTAATAATGCCTCCCTTCAACCAAACTCCCCTTCTAAATTCAAGATAATAAATGATGCTGTTAAATGCTAATCTCGTGCTTATAAATGCTCTTGTGCATCTTGGGAAAAATCTACAGTCAAATAACCTCATAAATTAAGCTACTCCTCGACTCAACATGATTTTCAACTCAGCTCAAGGAGTGGGGTGGCAAGTGATGTGGCATTACCTAGTAGCCTCGCTCACCACGTGGATTGCCCGAGAGACTTACACGTGGCAAGTCCACAATCTGGAGCGGAGTCCGAAAAATTTGGATTGGACTACGAGACCTATTCCAACTTGACCAGGGTCCTCGGGAGTCGTGCCCGCCCATCTTGAGTTTTATCTCGGGTACCCCATAACGGACCTGCTTATAAAAAATAGAGGTCCTCACCAGGTATGACGAGCTCTCCAGCTCTTACATTTTCTACTACTTGCATCTACTCAACTGACTTTAGCATCGGAGTCTACCTCTGGGGACCT
This sequence comes from Diospyros kaki, assembly GCA_036245055.1. Taxonomy (NCBI): domain Eukaryota; kingdom Viridiplantae; phylum Streptophyta; class Magnoliopsida; order Ericales; family Ebenaceae; genus Diospyros; species Diospyros kaki. The sequence continues at coordinate 42,277,658 of BSEG01000012.1, forward strand.
TAGCCTCGCCACTCCGTTGTCTTGCAGGCTACATTTTTTAGGTCTGACATTGTTGAGTCCGAAGCTCAACTCCCAAGGTCCAATTATCGAGGCAGCATGTGGTGGTCGGTTTTAAATACCATCATCAATATATATATATAGCCATAGACTTGAAATTCCATACAAAACTAGATTATAATGAGATTTGAAATCCAAAACAATCTAAAACTAAATTGGATTGAGATTTGAAATCCAAAACAATCCAAAACTAAATTTGAATGAAATTTGAAATGCAAAACTAAATTAGATTGAGGTTTGAAATCCAAAACAATCCAATACTAAATCGAATGAAATTTGAAATTCAAAACAATCCAAAACTAAATTAGATTGAGATTTGATATCCAAAATAATCCAAAACTTAATTGGAATGAAATTTGAAATCCAGAACTATATTGAAATGAGATTTGAAATCCATGACTATATTGAAATGAGGTTTGAAATCCATCCAAAACTAAATAAATGCCCATTTTCCAACTTACATTTAAACTCAATAAATTTCACCAACTCTCAATTATTTATTTCATTCACAAAGATAATAAATTTAGCATTTTTTCATTGATTCCTCAAGGCCACAGTTCACCTTAAATATATATATTATTTTTCCAAAAATTCGGGCCGTTACATTAATTGAGTAAAACATTAATACTCTAAGGTGTAATCGATTGTATGCTTGATATACTCAAGTATTGTACTAAGTAGTTTTAATCGAGTGATCTAAATGATAATCTACTAACTATGATGTTAGTCAAGTAATCATATTTATTGATCGGGTAAGAAATAAAACAAAAATGACAAGTCTCTATACTTGGTTCATTAATTGACTAAAATAAAATGTTAATTGAATAACTCATATTTTAGTTGAGTAATCGAAACATCTTACTTGAGTGACAATATGAGTGATGAGTTACAATAGGAGTGAAAAATATCAAGTCTTTATACTTGAACATTAATCGACTAATAAGTTATGCTTAATCGAGTAACTTTTATCTTTGTCAAGTAACTTTGCGTCTTAGTCAAGTATAATACACTGGATAAAGAGTAAGTCTTTGTATCTAATTTAATAATCGACTAAGAGGTATTTCATACTTTAGTAATGACATGTTACAATCGAGTATCGATAATGTTTAATCAAGTAACAGAACTAAAGATAAAATGTTAATTGAATATAATACATTTTTGTACTCGAGTAATATTACTCTATAATCAAGTATCAAAAGTACTTAATTGAATGATAGATCTAAAGTCAAAAAGTTAATCGATTATAATTTAGTTTATACTCGAGTAATGACATTCTGTAATCGAGTAATAAAATGACTTAGCCGAGCAAGGTTTATCGAATAGATAGTGGATCTTTGTATTTGATTTATTAATTGACTAAGTAAATTGTATAATTGAGTAATACTTGAACTTAATTGACTATCTTTTAAGCATACTAGAGTATTTGTTGATCATATTCAAGTAATATTGATTTTTACTCAACTATTTATTTGAAAATGTAGCCGTTATATAGTATTTAATACACAGAGAGTTAACTTTTTCAGACAAATCTAGTGCATTTAATGCAATCTGATGGCTCTCTTATTCAAGTGGAATGAAATTTTAGTTCAAATCTTGATTACTAATCATTGGAATGCATGCAAAGGAAATTTTTTTTGTAAATGATAGGGTTTATGTTTTTATCTATTGGACAAAAGTGCAAGGCATTAAATATTCTAAGCTATAAATATCCAAGAGATTAACGAGAATGAAGTCAAACTCTTATTCAAGTTGATGTGAATATTCTCAAAGTCATTCTTGAAAACAAAATGGCTCTCATTGCTTACATTATTTGTGGTTTGTGTTTGAGCCCTAAAAAAACACTTGTAAAAGTTTTAACTAATCTTGGTAAATAAGCACTCAACAATAAGCTCACAACAAGTTAGGTTTGAAACACTTGGAGAAGCTTATAATAAAGCACTCAACAATAAAAGGCTTCCCACAAATACAGAGATTGGTAATTATTAAATAAATAAGGCACAATCTCTTTAGGTTTTATACTTGGTAGCATTTGTTAAAATGAGCAAGATAAGAGAGTTTCAAGATAAGGTCGGAATGCTTTCCGAACCAAGATATGGATTAGTCAAGATAAGGTTGGGAAGCATTCCAAGATTTTTATCAAACTATTTGTTAAATTTTTTAAAATGCACTAGGGGACACAATCGTCATTTTTTTCTTATCTATAAAGACTAAGATATGCTTATCTTGAGGGGGGAGGGAGAGATAAGCATATCTTGAATAATCAAGATAAGAGGTCATTAATGATTTTTTTAAAAATGGTCAAATAAACTTAAGAAACATGTTGTAAATGATAGAAGTCTGGGATGCATCCCATATCTTGGATTTTTCACCCCCATATCTTGATTAACAACTGCCCCCTTAACAAATAATGTATGAAATGAGAGCCATTTTGTTTTCGAGAATGACTTTGAGAATATTCACATGAACTTGAATAAAAGTTTGACTTCATTCTCATCAATCTCTTGGATATTTATTGCTTAGAATCTTTAATGCCTTGCACTTTTGTCCAATAGATAAAAACCTAAACCCTATCATTTGCAAAAAAAAATTTCCTTTGCATGCATTCCAATTATTAGTAATTAACATTTAAACTAAAATTTCATTCCACTTGCATAACAGAGCCATCAGATTGCATTAAATGGTTTAGGGTTTAGGGTTTTAGAATTTGGGGTTTGGGGGTTTAGGGTTTAAGGTTTTGGGTTTAGGGTTTAGGGTTTTAGGATTTAGGGTTTTAGAGTTTAGGGTTTTGGGTTTAGGGGTTTACTGTTTAGGGTTTAAGGTTTAGGATTTAGGGTCTGGGCGGGTTGTGTGTGTGTTGCGTCGTTGCATGTAGTCATTAGGGGCTAGTCGAGAGTCGTGTTAGTGTTTCTTGCATGTAGCCCGAATGAAGCGTGTTAGTCGAGAGTCGTGTTAGTGTTGACCCGAATGAAGCGTTAGGGGCTAGTCGGGGGTCGTCATTGCATGTAGCCCAGACATTTTGAATGAGAGTTGTTACCGTTTTAATGCGTGATACTGGAGGGAAACCATAGCACAGATTATAAGACCTGCTCAGACACTCATCATAGATTCACATGGCACAATCCTTAAACCAACCGATGTCCACTCCTCGGTCCATACACTCTAGATCAGAATAGACTATAAGAAAATCTGAACAATATTGGATAACAAAGAGGTAAGTAACCAGAGACTTCCTAGTATGGGAACTCATCAGATCTCCCATAAATCAGCCTTTGATAGTGAGACTCCACCTTATCTACTTGACCTTGAGAAACCCTTTGAAATAGACTTTCCATTTCTTAAGAAGGATTTCTTCAAAGAAGAAAATAGGATCTTCCATGAATACTATGATAGTTATCATACTCAAGAACAAATCTATACTCATAGAGAATAGTGGTATCAGATCATGAAACTTCTTAGGTTAAACATCCCGTTCTTCACTTGGATATACAACCAAAGGATGTACAATAGGATCTTAGAGACTTACATGAAAACCTTAGAAGAATCAACCCAACCCACTGGGAAAGAATCCACCACATCTGACAATAGGCTTAAAATCCTAGAAAATCATCAGCAAATAGAAACTGAGCATAATCTATCTTCTGTGAATCTAGAAGAAGTAAGCTAAGAGGAAACTGAAAAGAATCTCTCTTCTACAGAAGAAGTTAGATCAGAAGAATCCAAGGAAACAAAAGATGATCTATCTTCAGTGGGTATAGAAGAAGTTGAATCTAGATCTCTAGACCAACTTCAACTTCACCCCATTAGTAGATCATATTCTACACCTATCAGTGCTTACTACAACAAACCTACCCTTATAGTTATCATCAACCTTGATTATCAAACCCATACTCCAGTCAACTTTCATGTTAACTGGGAATCCCTCAATCAAATGGTTGATAAAACCAATCTATACAAACCGGTAGCTCAGAACTTAACCCAAGTACTTTCTACCATCCTACGGGATGAAAAGCTACCATTAGAACAAAACCATCAGATCTTCCCTATCAACCAAAATCAACAGCCACCATTAAACTATGAAGCCAAACCAATCCCAACCACCGTTGGAATTTTCCTTCAAAATACCATTCCTAAAAGATTACAAAATCACATAGGAATTAGGTATAAACAGTTTGGCTCTCCTACAAGAAAACCTCCTCAAAAGAAAAATAAAAATCAATATCAAAAATACCAAAAACATTATAAAGAAAATCTAAATAGAAAATCCAAAAATATTCCTCGAAAAGTTAGGATTAAGAAACCAAAACTATATGCTTTAGTACAGGTTATCTTGCCCCTTTCTGCAAATTAAATAAAAAAGAAAAGATACCATCCATAACTATCTATGTTCAACATCTTCAGAAGATGAAAAATAAAAAAAATAACAGATTCAAAGAAAAGGATAAAGTAATAGCTCTTTCTACTTCCTCCGTTAGAACCTATTATTACAACCATTAGATATATCCTATTAAAGATAATCAAATTGAAGTTATGCTTAGAATGATAAACCAAGTTGAAGACTCTAGTCTAAAACATCAATTTCTCACTCAGTTACATAACATGGTAGTACAAAGTAATGAGTCAGACCATAAGGTACCAGCCAACAAACCCTTCATTAGGACTAACTTCCAGGAAATCCTAGAATCAGTTCAAAAACTTCAACATCCTCATGAGATTAACCAACAAGATATCCGACACGAGATAAGAAATCTCAAATCAGAGTTAGCAAATCTTAAAAAGGAAAATCAGGATATTAGGGCTCATCTACATAAATTAGATCAGCAAGTCTTGGTAACCAATCTCAGAGAAAAATTGGAAAAATTTATCCCTGAACTAAGTACCCTGATCATCAACACAGAATTTTCATTAGAAAGTCCGAATCAGGAACAAGATCATTCCTTATTCTTAAACACCATCAGTAAGATCTCTTATTAGAAGTGGTATATCAATATCAGAATCCATTCCTATACCATCAATAGTGTTGCCTTATTAGATTCAGGAGCAGACATGAACTTCATCCAAGAAGGTTTAGTCCCTACAAAATATTTTGAGAGAACCAAAGAATCTTTAACGGCAGCAAATAATCATCAGCTTAACATTAGATATAAGCTTCCATTAGTACACGTGTGTAATGATGCTTCTCCACGCCCTTCTTCTTAGTAAGAAGATTATCCATGCCTATCATATTAGGAAATCCGTTCCTTCAGCCTCTCTACCCCATGAAGGTTACGGAATCAGGAGTAGAAATTGAATGTTTAGGGAAACCTATCATATTCAAGTTTGCTTATCCAATTAAACGTTGTGACATTCAACTTCTCCAAAACGTATCAGATCATCAAAAAATCCAGCTTCTTAGCAGGCACATCAGTTCCCTCCAATAGGTGATTAACGATCAATTTTGTAAAATTTTTATTATAATTTCACCCTTATTTTGATCTTAAAATGGTTTAAATTGAATATTATTTTGCATTTTGTGATTGTGTGCAAGTTTAAAAATATTAATATAAATATATATATATATAAAATATAAAAAAATATATATATAATATAATATATATGGATTCCGAGCCCAAGCTCAAGCCCAACACAAGGAAGGCCCAATCCCAACACAATGAAGGCCCAAGCCCAAGCTCAAGTCCAACACAAGGAAGGCCCAAGCCCAAAAATATGAAAAGCCCAAGTCCCACAAATTGATGACATCATCGCTTATATCATGAGTTGGAATTACATCATCGCTTACATCATTAATTAGATATTTTGTACTATTAAATTATATAATTGAATAGTTTCAATTACATTTTCTAGCCTATAAATAGAGTACTTAGGGTGCATTTGTAAGAATTGGATTTTCTTATAATGAAAGTATAGTTGTGATCTTTAGATTTCTTTCTTAAATTTTTAACTTTAGTTTCTATATAGTTTTGTTCTTAGAATTTCATTCTTAAATCTTTAACCTTTGTTTCCATAAGTTGTATTATGTTATTCATATTGTCTTTTTATTATATACTGCCTATATGGTCGGTTCAAGATAGTCTTTCAATTATTGTCTTTCAATTATATACCGCCTATATGGTCGGTTAAAATAGTCTTTCAATTATTGTCTTTCAATTATATACCGCATATATGGTCGGTTAAAAAATTGTCTTTTAAATACTGTCTTTTAATTCCCGTCATTTAAATTCCTGCTAATTTATTTTAAAATGAAGATGAGTAGCTAAATTCATTCTTGGGTTAAGGCAAGGACAGTGTTCAACGCCAATGATTTTCAAAGAAAGCTGCCCTTAAAATATGTAATATTAATCTGATTCAATTTGAGCAGTGTGCGTATAGTGTATCTTTGAGTTTGGATTGGAGCATAAGCCTAACATAGAATTTTCATGCCACGTATGGAGATTGCTAGACCTAGAAATGTTTACATACCCAAACCCAAATGATTAATCTATATCTATAAAATTTGTCTGTGGAATATAATTCAATTTATGGTAATTACTTAACCTAGAATTTTCATGCCACGTATGGAGATTGCTTAAACAAGAATTATCATTATCTTGAACTAAAATTACTAACAGATCTGCAAAACTTAAATTAGATTAATATTACTGATCTTTTCTATTAAATCGAGAATTAATTGGTTTAGGCACTGAAATTGTCTTGATCCAAGCTACTTAAATTCAGTGTTAGTTTAGCTTTAATTATTGTCTTTAGATCATCTTAATTACCTCTTAAAATCAAATATTTTGTGATCTTCATTTTCATCCATAAATAATCTCCTTGTGAATCGACTTGGACTCACCGAAATATAAATTTAAAATTGTACTACATGCACACTGGCGAGTATAATCGCCCTACACTTGCTTTAATAAGAGGATTGACGTCGGATGAATTTGGTTGTAGTTTTGATAAATAAATGTGCAGGGTAGTGTAGCAGTCAACAGGACCTCATTTTCAAACAAATTGAGGATACCTTAATCAGTCTAGAATTCCTCCATAGGACTAATCTCCTGTTCCGCCAAAATAAAAATCAGATTCTATCATGGTTCTTTTACTTTGATAAAACCTTTAATCCTCCTTCCCCAGATTGGTGGGAAAAGTTTAGACCTACATCAGATATTCTACCATCAGATGTCCAAGAAGCTTATCAGTTCTTCCAGAATGAAGCCTTATTGCCTACACCATGGATTAACTATCCAGTATTATTTTGTTATTATAAGCATTTTAATATTTCATGGATTATGTCACTAAACTTCACAATATTAGTATTACCATCAGCATCCAGTGTTCCTATCATTAACACCAGAAAATGGCTAACTCGCCAAATCAAGGTAAAATGGTGGGATAACTTTGATATATCCAGGATTTGCAAATCAGCAGTCTCAGAATGGTTTCATTGCAATCCTAAGTTCTGCAACAAAAGAAAGCAATTAGAGACTAATCAGGAGCTCGGCGCACTCAAACATCAGTTAATGGCTCGTATGGCCCAAGCCACAACTCCATATGAATTTGCCCAAATTCTATTAGAAATTCAGGAACAGACAAAATCTGTAAAATCCGATACTGATGATGAAGAAACTCAAACCCCAGACTATGATCCAGATAATCCGAATACTTGGTTTGGTAACTAAGGCTTCTGATAATCCTTATCAGATCTAATGCAGATGTAGATTTTGCTCTAATCCTACCTATCAGCTTTATCAGATGCTTTGTCAAATTTGTCAAAGCAATCAGCTTTATCAGAAGGAATCCTTCACATTATCTACAACCTTATCATCTTTGTGGAAAATTGATATGCAAAGGACAAGCTATTATTTGCTTTTCAAGAAAAGACAAAAGAAACTAGTCATTCGCACAACTTTTGAGGCTATAAGAAGACAAAGCTAAAAACCCTCCATAATTGCTGGATACTGTTGCGAGTACAGTAGCGCCATCATTACGTTACTATTTAGCACTGTTCAGCACTATGTAGCACTGTACACCTTTTTACTGTACATTACTTTTCACTATTTGAGTCTTGTGTGATATTTTGTCGTATGTAACCCCTTATTTCTATAAAAGGGGCGAGTCTATATCGTTTGGAGACACCGGTCGATACCCCAACTCTCTCTTCCATACTTCAATCTTCTTAGATCACTAGTATGCTCTACAGTTGCCTCTTCGGAGGAACCTCTGCATCAAAAAGTATCAAAGCCCCTTTTCTCTTTTCATTTGTAAGACCGTGTCCAGCTCTGGCTTCAGAGTTTGTAATCAGCTTGCAAGAGTCTCTGTAATCAAAGTATGTTTGTGTAAAGCACTGTAAGTTTTTATATAAAGAAGTTTTTATGCTTGCTTACTTCCGCGTTTAAACATTATTTTTTAGTTTTTATATATAAGTTTTGGTCATAGGGTCTGTCTTTGGTAACTTTATTCCTAAGCATAGTACCCAGATCATCCAAACAGAATCTTCATTAGAGCATCAGGATCTTGAACAAGATCATTTCTTATTCTTAAACACCATCAGTAGAATCTCTTATCAAAAATGGTATATTAATATCACAATAAGAATTCATTCTTACACCATCAGTAATGTTGCCCTACTAGATTCGGGTGCAGATATGAACTATATCCAAGAAGGATTAGTCCCTACAAAATATTTTGAGAAAACTAAAGAATCTTTAACAACAACTAATAATCATCAGCTTAACATCAAGTATAAGCTTCCATTAGTACATGTATGTAATAATGGAGTATGCTTTTCCACCTCTTTCTTTCTCGTAAGAAAACTATCCACCCCCATCATTTTAGGAAATCCATTCCTTCAACTTCTTTACCCCATGAAGGTTTCGGAATCAGGAGTAGAAACTAAATATTTAGGGAAACCTATAGTATTCAAGTTTGCTTATCCAATCAAGCACCGTGACATTCAACTTCTCCAAAATGTATCAATCCATCAGAAAATCTAGCTTCTTAGTAAGCAGATCCGCTCTCTTCAACAGGATCTTATTTTTAAACAAATTGAGGATACTCTGATCATCCTAGAATTCATCCATAAGGTCAAACAATTCCAAGACCACTTGGAAAAAGAAGTTTGTTCTACCATTTCCAATGCCTTTTTGGCTAGAAAGAAACATACGGTAGAATTACCCTATGAATCAGGCTTCACAGATAGAAATATTCCAACTAAGGCTAGACTCATTCAAATGTCTTCTGAATTAGTGGAATATTGCAAAAAAGAAATCAGCGATCAATTTGATAAAAAACTTATCAGAAAATGAAGATCTCCTTGGTCTTGCTCTGCTTTTTATGTCAATAATAATGCTGAGAAAGAACGAGGAACTCCAAGATTAGTCATCAATTATAAACCCCTTAATCAGGCTTTGAAATGGATTAGATATCCCATTCCAAACAAATCAGATTTACTAAAAAGACTTCATTAGGCAAAAATCTTCTCTGAGTTTGATATGAAATTAGGTTTCTGACAAATACAAATATTAGAAAAAGATAAGTATAAGACAACATTTACAATTCCCTTTGGTCAATACGAATGGAACGTAATGCCCTGTGGTCTTAAGAATGCCCTATTAGAATTTCAAAACATCATGAACGATATTTTTACCCCATATAGTCCTTTCACTATCGTCTACATCGACGATGTATTAGTCTTCAACGAAAATATCTATCAGCATTGGAAGCATTTGAGAATTTTCATCCATATCATCAAGGAAAATGGATTAGTTGTCTCAGCCCCTGATAGGGCTTAATTGTTTACATATTTTTATCTAATTTTTATCTTAACCTTATGCTAATTTTTCTACATAAATGTGTGTTTATATAGATTTTACATTATTTTAATCTCTTTTTGTAGGAACCCGCCAAAGGATATTAATTCAAAGATTTGGATGTAAAAAGAAAATAAAAAAAGATATAAATTAATTTATAAAGTTAAAATAATATTATAAAGATATTATTATATTTAATTAATAATATAATAGATTTATTTATTTATTAATAATTAAATATATATATACTATATTAAACATTATATTATATTATTTATATATATATATATGTATTATATATGATAATAAACTAATGTGAACGTGGAGTAGTGGGTGACCATTATAATAATAATATAATATTATAATTGAGGTTGAATTGCAATTGGACTTGAAGTCAAAGTGAGAAAGACTAGGGCGGCCATGTTCACCTATATATATTATTATATTATAATTGAAGTGAAGCAATTGGGAAGTCGCGCACCAGGAGGAAGAAAAGAATAGAAGCTGCGGCGCAGTGAAGAAAATTAGGAGGCTTCTGGATGCGGCGTAGTCAATAGAAAATTGGAGATTTGGAACAGAAGTGAGGAAGCGGTCGAGCATTAGAGGCGCGTATAGTGACGAAGAAGTTGAAGTCGCAGACACAAAAGAATTGAGCGTAGCCGTACCTAGATCTGTTTTAGATCTGGGACAGGGAGCCTCTCTATTTCTTCATTTAATTTCTGTTTTATTTTTATTTTAATAATGTTTAGTTAATTTATTTTAACTAGGGTTTGGATGGATTTTAATTTTGGGATTATATGATTAGTTGTTTGGTTTGATTCAAAACTTGATTATTATTTACATAAGGAATTTATATTGTTGCATTTAATGCTTTAAAAAATTTGCCACCTTTTAATGATTTAATGATTTATGCATGACTGACTAAAGGATTGTTATAAATTAGATCCAAAGGCAATATAAATCACATGTTTGACTATGAGATCGAAAGATGATTAGGTCATGTGTGGGAATCGAGGAAGCTTAGTGAGTCAAATCCTCTTCTGAGATTAGAGGTTTCCAAATAACTTAGAGTGTGTTTGGTTACACACATTTTTTATAGAAAATATGTAATTATTACACATTTTTTATGGAAAACAATCAAACACTTTTAAGTTTTCTATGGAAAAATATGTATGGTACAAGCATTTAAAGCTTATTTCCATGAAATTTATTTTCCAAGGGGGTGGGGTGGTTTTTGTTTTTTAAGCAATATTACCTAGAATTAAATTCTAGTTAATGCAATCAAACATACCCTTAATGCTTATTTATTTCGTTGATATCTGTTAAGAAATCTGACAGTGAAATTAAATTAATAAAGGATTAATATGATTTGAGAAAGCTTATTAATTAATTGAGGGAAATCCACCATCACATGCAAATAATTATAAAATACTGTAAAGGTATTTATGGTTTTGAATTGGATTGAATAAAAAATTACATAACCCAGATTAAATGAAATCTAAAACCTAGTACATTTATTAATTAATTTGTCTTACAAAGAATTCAGTTTTTCATTTATTTTTATTTTTATTCATCCGATTAATTAATTAGTTCAACTTAGGTTAATTTAAAATTGTTTTGGTATTGTGATCTAGTTCTCGTGGGATCGACATCTTTTCATCACTATTTGCAGATTTGACTAGGGTACACTTGCCCGAATTAATTGTGCATAAAATCACACATCAAGTTTTTGGCGCCGTTGCCGGGGACTAGTTTATTGCATATCAAAACTACATAGGTTAGCCTTAAATTGAACATCTTTTTGTTTTCTTTTAGGATTTGCAATTTTAATTTAATTTAATTTTTTATTATTTTTTTCATCTTTTAGAAATTTTATTTTTAATTTTTAGTATTTTTCTTTTTCTTTGTAGGTTTCATGGTGCATGACACGGACTAGTGGTGGAGAATTGATACCCATTGATCAAGAAATTGAAAAAACTTTGAAAAAGCAAAAGAAGGAGAAAAAGAACAAGATGGAGCAAGAATAAGCAACCCAAACTAATTCAAGGACATTGAGCTCATATGTTACACTTACTCTGGATGGCACTACATCAAGCATTAGGAGGCCCAATGTGCAAGCAAACAATTTCGAGATCAAGCCTGCAATTATTCAGATGATCCATATGAGTGTATAATTTTCTGGGCCTAATGATGATCCTAACTCTCATATTGCTAATTTTCTTGAAATATGTGATACTTTTAGGCATAATTGAGTTAGTGAGGATGCAGTTCGACTTAGATTGTTTCCCTTTTCCTTGAAAGATAGAGCAAAAGAATGGCTTAATTCTCTTCCAGCTGGTTCTATTACTATATGGAATGATTTGGCACAAAAGTTTTTATCTAAATATTTTCCACCTTCTAAAACGGCTAAATTAAGGAATGACATAACAACTTTTTCACAATTTGGTAATGAATCCTTATATGAGTCATGGGAAAGATTTAAAGAAATGCTTAGGAAATGTCCTCACCATGGTCTACCTGTTTGGATGCAAGTGCAAACTTTTTATAGTGGCATTAATCAATCTTCTCGTTCGATGTTAGATGCAACTGCAGGTGGTACCCTTATAACGAAAACTCCCGAGGAAGCATATGAACTTTTGGAAGAGATGGCAGCCAACGGTTATCAATGGGATAATGAGAGAGCAAATAAAAAGGGAGTTGGAATTTATAATGTTGATTCTCTCACTACTTTATCTGTTCAAATTGTTGAATTAAATAAGAATTTGAGTAATTTGGGGGTTTCAGCTATGAATGCTTCTTTTTCTTTTTCTTCCCCCCATTTTCTTTCTTGTGAGCTTTGTGGGCGAGGGGGATAGGCTAGTGTAGATTGTCAAGTAGGAAATCCTTTTTCTTCTGGTTCTTCTAAACAAGCTAATTTTATTTCTTATGGTGGCAACAGGTCAAATTTTAATCCCTACTCCAACACTTACAATCCAGGATGGAGGAGCCATCCTAATCTTTCTTGGAGTAATAATCAACAAAGAGTGCCCCCCGGCTTTCAACAACAACAACATCAAATTCCATAGGAGAAGAAGCCAAATTTGGAAGATATGATGGCAAAATTTATCAATAGTATAGAAGCAAGAATGCAAAGCTTGGAAACTCAAATTGGACAACTTGCCCAAGCAATTTCAGAAAGACCACAAGGAGGCTTGCCTAACAATACTGAGAAGAATCCAAGGAAGCATGTAAAAGCCATCACTTTGTGAAGTGGAAAAGAACTTCAAAGTAAAGAAAAAGATGAAGAGCGTACAAAAGAGGAAGAAAGTCAAGTGCTTGAAGCCAAAGAAGAGGACCAGGAGCTATCAACAGAGAAAAATGGGAGTTCTTCTACTCTTAATTTAAAATCTTACAAAATCCCTCTTCCTTTTCCTAAAAGATTTCTAAAGGCTAATTTGGATAAACAATTTGCTAAATTTTTAGAGCTGTTTAAAAAATTGCATATTAACATCCCTCTTCTTGATGCTATATCACAGATGCCAAGTTATGCCAAATTTTTGAAAGAAATAATTTCAAACAAAAGAAAGTTGGAGGAATTTGAGATGGTGAAACTTAATAAAGAATGCTCTGCAATTCTACAGAATAAATTGCCTCCAAAACTCAAATATCCAGGGAGCTTTTCTATTCTTTGCACTATTGGTGAAATTAATTTTGATAAAGTTTTATATGATCTTGGTGCAAGTATTAATTTGATGTCTTTTTCTGTTTTCAGGAAGCTTGGCTTAAAAGAACCAACACCCACCACTATTTCTCTTCAATTAGCTGATAGAAGTATAAAATACCCAAGGGGAGTAGTTGAAGATGTCTTGGTAAAAGTAAATAAATTTATTTTTCATGTTAACTTCATTGTTTTGGACATGGAAGAAGATTATGATATGCCCCTAATTTTAGGGAGACCTTTCCTTGCCACAGGGAGAGCTTTGATTGATGTCCAGCAAGGAACACTTAGCCTTAGAATTTATGATGAGACAGTTATTTTCAATGTATTTAAGGCTATGAAATATTCTAATGACAATAAAAAAGAAGTCTTTAGGATAGATGGCATTGATGATTTGGTAGAGAGATTAGATGAGCCTATAGAAAATTGCATTGCTAACTCTTTTGATGAGCAGGAACAAATTTTAAATGCCAAGAACAAGGTCGTGGGTGTGGGCTATTTGAAAAAAAAGCAAAAATGTTGTCCATCCAAAAGAGACAAGTTGTTGCCTTTGGATGTTCCTTCTTCTTCTTCAAAAGCCAAGCCACCAAGTCATGAAAAGGAAAAGTAGATAAGGGTGTTGAGGGAGTAAAAGAAGGGAATTGGATTGAGAGTTGCTAGCATTCAAGGAATAAGTACATCAATTGGCACAAACAAAGTTTTAATGGAAGAAGGATTCAAGCCTCCATGAAGATGGAAACCTAGTCAAGTTAATGACTATAAAGAAACGCTTAATGGGAGGCAACCCATTCGAAATATTATTTATTTTTCTTTTCTTTTACTTCTCTTACTTTTAGAATATTTTTGGATTGATTTCTCATTTTATTTATTTATTTATTTATTATTATTATTATTATTATTATTATTATTATTATTATTATTATTATATTTTTCTTCTTTTTAGGACTTGTTGAATCTAGAAATCTAGCCTATTTTCTTCAAAAGAATAAGATCAACAATTTTCAAGCATTTCAAGAAGGCCTACATCAGGGGAGTATTGTTTTTCTTTTCTTCTTTTCTTATTTTTAAACATTGGGGACAATATTTAATTTAAGTGTGGGGGTGGGAAATTCAATAATTCTAATTTTTTTTGAAAGAAAAAGAAAAAGAAAGAAGAAATATATAATGTGCATGAATGATGATTTTCTTTAGAAAGATGTTTTATTTTCATGTTTAGGCTGATTTCATGTTTCCTATATTAACTTTGGTTCAATGCATAGTTAATTCAAAATTAGGAATTATTCTATTTGATTATTGATTCTAGATTTAACAGTGTAAGGAAAAGAAATTGATTATGTTGGATTATCATGATTGTTGAAATATATGCTTCTTGACAAAATTCATGGGATTTTGTGATTATGCATAATTGATTATGTGAGAATAATATTGTGATTATTTCTCGAAACTAGGCCTAAACAGAGTTGAAGTAAAATGGGATAATGAAAAAAAAAAAAGAAAAAAAAAGTTGTTATTGTTATTTATCTACTCCAATGTTTTGAGCTGCTTAATAGTAATTGGGGGTTGACAGCGTGCTCCTGCATCATCCTTCATGTCAAACGGTAGTTCAAAATATGAGTATGCAAATGCATTCTAAGCAATTATTTTGGAGAATAATCAGGTGTCTTCATCACAAAATGTCGACATTCATATCAAAAAGCCAAGTATTGCTTAAGAAAGATTGATTCAAAAAAAATAAAAAATCATCCATCTTACTCCTTATGTTTGTAGTAGTGGAAAGAAGTGATTACAAGAAAACTATTGCATGATTCAATTGTGTTAGTTGCAAGATTTCATGAATTAATTTTGAAGTATGCATGGCATCAAAAGTGATGATTTTGTATAATTAATTCTTTCAATTAATGCTTCGGATTTAGAGTTGATTTGATAATATGGATGGTAACCAATTTTGTGATTAATTATGCATTGATATATTATTGGAATTCTTGATTTTGGCCTAGCATGAAAATGAAATGTTTATTTTGTATTTCTTTTTTACTTTGCTTGAGGACAAGCAAAAGATTAAGTGTGGGGGTATTTGATAGGGCTTAATTATTTACATATTTTTATCTTAACCTTATGCTAATTTTTCTACATAAATGTGTGTTTATATAGATTTTGTATTATTTTAATCTCTTTTTGTAGGAACCCGCCAAAGGATATTAATTCAAAGATTTGGATGTAAAAAGAAAATAAAAAAAGATATAAATTAATTTATAAAGTTAAAATAATATTATAAAGATATTATTATATTTAATTAATAATATAATATATTTATTTATTTATTAATAATTAAATATATATACTATATTAAACATTATATTATATTATTTATATATATTATACTATATTATATATTATAGTATATTATTTATATATATGTATTATATATGATAATAAACTAACGTGAACGTGGAGTAGTGGGTGGCCATTATAATAATAATAATATTATAATTGAGGTTGAATTGCAATTGGACTTGACGTCAAACGTTAAAAAGACTAAGACGGCCATGTTCACCTATATATATTATTATATTATAATTGAAGTGAAGTAATTGAGAAGCCGCGCGCCATGAGGAAGAAAAGAACAGAAGCTGTGGCGCAGTGAAGAAAATTAGGAGGCTTCTAGACGCGGCGCAGTCAAGAGAAAATTGGAGATTTGGAACAGAAATGAGGAAGAGGTCGAGCACTGGAGGCGCGTACAATGATGAAGAAGTTGAAGCCGCGGACACAGAAGAATTGAGCGTAGCCGCACCTAGATTTGTTTCAGATCTGGGACAAGGAGCCTCTCTATTTCTTCATTTAATTTCTGTTTTATTTTTATTTTAATAATGTCTAGTTAATTTATTTTAACTAGGGTTTAGATGGATTTTAATTTTGGGATTATATGATTATTTGTTTGGTTTGATTCAAAACTTGATTATTATTTGCATGAGGAATTTATATTGTTGCGTTTAATGCTTTAAAAGATTGTCCACCTTTTAATGATTTAATGATTTATGCATGACTGACTAAAGGATTATTATAAATTGATCCAAAGGCAATATAAATCACATGTTTGACTATGAGATCGAAAGATGATTAGGTCATGTGTGGGAATCGAGGAAGCTTAGTAAGTCAAATCTCCTTCTGAGATCAGAGGTTTCCAAATAACTTAATGCTTATTTATTTCATTGATATCTGTTCAGAAATCTGACAGTGAAATTGAATTAATAAATGATTAATATGACTTGAGAAAGTTTATTAATTAATTGAGGGAAATCCACCATCACATGCAAATAATTATAAAATATTGTAAAGGTATTTATAGTTTTGAATTGGATTGAATAAATAATTACATAACCCACATTAAATGAAATCTAAAGCTTAGTGCATTTATTAATTAATTTTTCTTACAAAGAATTCAGTTTTTCATTTATTTTTATTTTTATTCATCCGATTAATTAATTAGTTTAACTTAAGTTAATTTAAAATTGTTTTGGTATTGTGATCTAGTTCTCATGGGATCGACATCTTTTCATCACTATTTGCAGATTTGACTAGGGTACACTTGCCCGAATTGATTTTGCATAAAATCACACATCAGCCCCCAAGATCAAACTCTTCCAAACAGAAATCAGATTTTTAGGACATATCATCAGAAACGAGACCATAATTGCTATTCAACGATCTCTAGAATTTGCTCAAAAATTTCCAAACAAAATATTAGATAAAAATCAGTTACAGAGGTTCTTAGGATCGCTCAATTACATATCAGACTTCTATCAGTATCTTAGACCCATCTGTAAACCACTTTTCGATCGTTTAAAGAACAACCCACATTCTTAGACAGATGCACACACACATGCAATACATCAAGTTAAACAGCATGTTCATCATTTTCCTCTCTTGCATATGTGTCATCCATCAACATTAAAAATTGTGGAAACAGATGCATCAGAATTAGGATATGGAGACATCCTAAAGCAGCATTATAATCAGTACGATCACCTGGTTAGATATCATTCTGGTATTTGGAATCCCACTCAAACAAAGTATTCTACTATCAAAAAAGAAATTTTATCTATTGTCCTATGTATTATGAAATTTCAGGATGATCTTTTAAATCAAAATTTTTTACTTCGTATTGATTGCAAATCAGCAAAAGAAGTTTTACAAAAAGATGTCAAAAACCTTGCAGCTAAACAGATCTTTGCCCGTTGGCAAGCCTTATTAGCCATCTTTGATTTTGACATCGAATTCATCAAAGGAAACTCTAATTCCCTTCCTGACTTCTTGACTAGGGAATTCCTTCTAGGAAAGCCTTAGCATTAGCCTATCAGTCTATGGCCCAATTGCCACTAGACCCACAACCTGATCAGACCCAGGGTAATGGTCTGGCTAGTCCATAACAAACAGCTTGTGGTAAAGACAAATCAAATCTGTTGGATTGGCTGGAGGCCTTGCCAAAAAGCCCACTAACCCGTAAAATGGTGATCAGACGATCCCTACGGGACATGTACTTAATGCATGATCCATCAGTCAGTCCATATCCCTTGTTCGCTCCTCCACCATATCAGTTTCTTGTAGAATATATCGATCCAAATCCAGGATATGTTTACAAGGAGATCAGTTATCAGATTACTCCATTAGTCTATCAAAGGATGGAAGAAAGAAGGATTCAAATTGTCCAGGAATTCTATCCAAGCAACATTCCTCTACCCTTAGATGTTATTAATAACATTACTATAAGGGTTTGCACTAATGAATCATTAGATCAACTATCTTATGCTCTCCTCCTTAAAGAAGAAGACGATCTTTCTATACAGGTATCTAACAGAGTATATCGTTATTCTTCCTTTAAACAAAGAAGAGCAGCTAAAAGATTCGATCAAGTATCAGCATCAACATTAGCATCTCATCAGCCCTAAAACAGGGATTTTCCAAAGCAAAAATATCTTGCAATGATATTATCAGATCTATAGATTGTTCGATGCAGATCAGCTCAATCAGCCTTATCAGAAGCTTTGCCACTTTATTTAAAGGAATCTTCCAACCTTATCATCGTTGTGGAAAAATGCTATGTAATAAGACACTCTACTATTTGCTTCTCAAGAAAAGACAAAAGGAGTTATCCATATGCACGTCTTTTGAGGCCACAAGATGACAAATGAGAAAACCTCTCATTATTGCTGAATACTGTAACAACATTATGACGTTACTATTCGACACTATTGAGCACTGTACATTACTTTAGCACTGTACACTTTTTCCTGTGCACTATTCACAACTTTTTATCTTTTCACTATTTGAGTCCTGTATACTATTTTGTCATTTGTAACCCCTTCCGTCTACAAAAGGGGAGCGTCTAGGTCATTTGAAGACACTGGTTGATAGCCTAACTCTCTCTTCCATACTTTGATCTTCTTAGATCACTAGTATGCTCTGCAGTTGCCTCTTCTGAGGAACCTCTGCATCAGAAAGTATCTAAGCCCCCTTTCTCTTTTCATTTGTAAGACCGTGTCTAGCTTTGGCTTCAGAGTCTGTAATCAGCTTGCAAGAGTCTCTGTAATCAAAGTATGTTTGTGTAAAGCACTGTAATTTTTTTATATAAGGAAGTTTTTATGCTTGCTTACTTCCGCGTTTAAACATTATTTTTTAGTTTTCATATATAAGTTTTGGTCCTAGGGTCCATCTTTGGTATCAGAGCCAAACAAAAGAAAACTATGACCCTATGACCAGAACTTATATATGAAAACTGAAAAATAACATTCAAATGCAGAAGTAGAAAACTGAAAACATCTTTATATAAAAACTTACAGTGCTTTACACAAACATACTTTGATTACAGAGACTCTTGCAAGCTGATAACAGACTCTGAAGCTAGAGCTGGACACGGTCTTACAAATGAAAAGAGAAAGGAGGGCTTAGATACTTTTTGATGCAGAGGTTCCTCAGAAGAGGCAACTGCAGAGCATACTAGTGGTCTAAGAAGATAAAGTATGGAAGAGAGAGTTAGGGTATTGACCGGTGTCTTCAAATAACATAGACACTTCCCTTTTATAGACAGAAGGGGTTACAAATGACAAAGGACTGTACAGGACTTGAAATAAAACTAATTTGTATAGCGATGTGAATAGTGATAGTGAATTGTGTATGATGAATAGTGTATAGTGAATAGTGCATAGTGAATAGTGCCAAATAGTGTTTGAATAGTGTTTGCACAGTAGTGCTACAGTATTCTTCAATTATGGAGCTCCAATTTTGGCACCTTGTGTTCTGGTATCTTCAGAAAGGCTGCATACGAGAGAAATCTTTTGACATTTTTTCTTCTTGGAAAGCTTTTGTCTTTAACTTATTTCTCTCATATAGTTGTATGCATTTCATGTCTATTTTGTCAGCCTGGTTAAAGCATATTGATAAGCTTTAGTACTCTTGGCAGGGATTGCTTGACAAGTGTTCAAATAAATTTGACTTGGTAGGCTTATCTTCTACGCTTCTGCATAAAGCTTGTGCTTGGGGATAAGGATGCTGATGTAGCTAATTCTGATAAGATTTTCAGGATTTGTGCTAATCGGTTAGATGAGAGTAGGTGTGCGTCAAATATATGATTTCTGAGTGATTTTGACTGATGAAATAATCGTGCTGTGCTAGTGATAAAGATATATATATATATTCCATTCTTGAGATCAACTCGGTTACTTTTCAAAAGACTGATACTTATCCGCTATTAAGATGAAGAGGTTAGAATTTGTAGGGAATGTGGTGATGGAGTAAGAGAATTTAGGCTCTCGGTAATAGTAAAAGAGGGGATGAACCAGTCTGGGGAAAAGGGTTTTAGTTTGATAGTTCTGATAATCACCTTGTGATTCGGAAGAAAAAGTGTGAGGTAAAGGACTGAACTTTTCCCACCAATCAAGCCACCATTTGGGGAAAGATAACTACAGGTTATTTCCAAGATAAAAAATCAATGGGACCTTTTGATATCTGTTTTGTCTAAAAAGGATGTTAGTCCAAGCAGTCATGTATTCCCAATATGAGCAGGTGTAAGAGCTAAATTTCCAAGCTGATAAAGTTAAAACTTGACAAATTTTAACTTTAATGAAGGTGATTTGGTGCGAGTGATTTGTAGAGATGGAAATAGAGTGGGTGTGAGAAAGGATGGCTTCATAGTAGGTGTAAGAAAGATCATCCAATGTTGTAGGATTTGTCAAAGGATAATCAAGCTAATGATAATTTTGAGAATGAGATGAAGAAGTTGAGGGATCTAATGGATAAAACTGATGTTTATTATGTGAAGGAAAAACCTTGTTTTTCATAAGGCCAACACTTTGTTATTGGTTTTGATATTTTACTCTTAGTAATGAAATGGTTTTAATAAATGACTATATGAAAATCAATTTCTACTATGTGGATTATATGAATGAGAAAATGAATTTTTAGTATATAAAGTTTTGAAGCAAGATATGAAAACCTATAGAAGGAATATTGGTTTTGATAAATGACTATATGAAAATCAATTTCTATTATGTGGATTATATGAATGAGAAAATGAATTTTTAGTATATAAAGTTTTAAAGCAAGATATGAAAACCTATAGAAGGAATATTGAGTATGGTTGAGAGTGTTTTGTCTCAAAATATACTTTTGATAATCTCAACTTGCTTTCAAAATAATCAAAATGAGGATTCAAAAGAATCAAATGAGGATTTGTTAAGAATTCAATATTTTCAAAAGGATAGTCGACTATGTAGTTCATTATGTTGACTATGCCTAAAAATAGTCGACTATTCTGTTTGATCTATCGACTATTCAAGGCATCTGTCAACTATTTTTTCATCTGTCGACTATCGAGTAAGGATAGTCGACTATGGCTTTTCATCTGTCGACTATTTTTGTTCTTAAAATTTAAAAATTTCTTCATATTTCTGCATCTGTCGACTATGCATATGTATCTGTCGACTATGAGATTTTTGTGTTAGAAATAGCCGACTATCATTTTATGTCTGTCGTCTATGCTTATATTTATTTCATAAAATAGTCGACTAACCTATTTTCTCTGTCGACTATGTATTTCCCAGAAACTTATAACGGCTAGTTTTTGGCGCATTAAATGCTTGCCAACCACCCACAACGGTCCAAAATTCAAGCTTGCCCACCGTCAACTATAAATAGGTGGTTGAAGATGCATTAAAGGCTGCTGGAAAATCATTGAATATCTTGATCTACCATGCCTTCACTGTTACATCAAGCTTTTGACTTTTTCTCTCTGTAATTCCATTTAAGAGGCATTGATATCTACTGTTCTATTACTTTTAAGCCTCGATCATTTATTTAAAGAGAGAGATTGTAACTAAGAGTTGTACTCTTAGATTCTCTACTTCATTTTCTATATTTTTTCCTAGCAGTAGCTAGAGGGCCCATTAAATTGGGAGGTTGTACACTGCCTAGTCAAGGACTAGAGGACCTGCTCATATTGAGTAGGGGGTTTGATAGTGATATTGGTTTTAAAATCCTTAGTGGATAGCTAAGGTAGTGGATTAAGCTTGGAAGGCTGAACCACTATAAATCTGTGTCTTCACTGCTCTTCATCTTTTCCTTTTTACGTTTGCATCCTTGCACTATTGACTTTGCTTATTCATTGATAAGATTTCATTTTTATTCTTCTTTATACGAAAGTATTTTCACTTCTCAAAAGAATTTTTTTTATTATACCAATTCACCCCCCTCTTGGTGTGTGCCATATTAGTTCAATTCTACCAGGTTTGTTTCCCCTGTACATGCTCGAATGGCTATATTGTTGATGATATCGACTGGAAGAGGAATTATACTTGGAGTGAGTGTCCTTACAATCTGAAGCCTTCGTTCTTCATTTTTCTGATATATTGATGGGCTGATAGGAACTTGGATTTCCTTATACATGTAATATGAACCCGGAGTTCCATATTCAATTAAGAATTGACACCTGTATTCTTCTAATAGGAGGCCAACTATTGGATCACCCATTTGATATCGTTCCCGTAGAAATGGATTTTACGGGTTGATGGACTTTTTGGCAAAGTCTCCAGCCATAGAAATGGATTTGATTTGTCTTTACCACGAGCCGTTTGCTGTGGACTAGCCAGATCATTACCCTAGATCTGATCAGGTTGCTGGACCCTTTGGGTCTTGATTGTAAAATTTTTTGGTAAAACCATATTTTGTTTAAAAAAATATTATTTTAATAAAAACTTTTGATTATATAAAATAAGTAAGGAAATGAGAGAATTTACTAGATCGTGCTGATACTGATATTGTAATGAAAACTGATGCAAAAAGAAAGCTGATGTATTTTTATCAAAATTGATGTAGGGATGTGTGATATGATATGCAAAAATGAGGGATATGAAATTGCCTCTTACGTAGATGGCTTTTATAGGGAAATAATGTAGGAGTTTTCTTAATATACATAATATGGACAGAAGAAAATCTACTCTACTATTATGCATGTGAACAAAGGGAAACATATTGTTCATTATTATGAAAGTCTCTTTATTATTTTTTATTATTAAAGCATTGTAATTCATTCTTATTTTGGAATCGTATAAAGCAATCCTACTGATGGTGATAGTTTTATTATACTTCTTCTGATAGGATATTATACTAATGGTTTGTAAGAATAAGGAATTTTCTGGCTTTTGGTTCTGATGATCTAATGACTTCTGATATCTGATATTCTTTTTAGAATTTTGAGCTGATTTTAGAGCTTCCTGGACGTTAGTCCTAATGAAGGGATTGCTGAATCTGTTATGATCTGATTTGTTACTTTGTTTTATCATATTATGTAGCTGAAGAAGGAACTGTTGTTTTAGACTAGAGTCCTCAACTTGATTTATCATTCGAAGCATAATATTATTATGATCATCCTTAATAGGACATAACTGATGGTTCCAGTGACAGATTCTTTTGGATGGGGTAACATGAGATATTTTATTTTGTTTAGAGCTTTGTGAGTCTGATTCTTCATCTGGTGAAGATTCTGATGAGTCTTTTAGATAGCTGAGAATGGTTTTTTTATCTTTTTCTGCTAAGTCTAATTTTTGTAATGTTTTATGTAATTTACAATTTGAGGCAAAATGTCCTTTCTTACCTCATCTAAAGCAAGTAGAATCTAATCTCCTATCTTTAGATTTTTGAAAGGTATTGGGCTTTCTGTTTAGGTTTTCTTTATAATATTTCTGATATTTTTGATACTGATTCTTATGTTTTTTCTGAGGGGGTTTTTCTTTCGGATAACCAAATTGCTCACACCAATTTCCCATTTCTTGCTGATTTGTTTTTATTTGTTTACTAAACCTCTGATGATTGCAGAACTGCAATCCTGTGGAGGTGATAATACTTATCAATTCTCCATAGGTCCAGTCTGCATAATTTATGGATCCTCCTCCTGTAGGTCTTTTTTCACGAACCATATTTTCTTTAACCATATTGGCAAAGAGTGTTGGAAGACCATTAATAAAGATTTCTTTCTAGCAGTCTAAACCGCAATCATTGTGTTCATACAGCCTGCTAAGGAAGGTATCTTTATACCACTTAAAGTCATCCAAGTTTTTGCAGTGCAATCTGGTTAATAATTCCTTATTTTGAGCCACCACGTTGGTATAAGTTCCTAAGAAGTGCAGGGTAATATTTTGTAGTATGAACTCTACAGCATTTGGGATTGGTTTGGCTTCATGGTCTAATAGTGGTTGTCAATCTGGACCCATTTTAATAGAAGAGAGTATCTGATTTCTCTACTCTGATGATAGTTCTTTTATCCACCATCCTTGTAATATTTCAGTAAGCATACTGGCTAAGGTCTAGGCTGCCTCAAGCTCTGTTTGGCCATGTTGCTTATACAGATTAGCTACGTTAGCCATTCTGTTGAGGGTTTGAAGCACTTGATATCTTTCTAGGCCATCTATGTTCCATTCATAAACCCAGTCAGGATGAAATTCTAAAGGAGCATGAGCTCGGTAGTTAAGATCACTGATATCAATGAAGGCAGGTCTGTTGTAGTAAGCACTGATGGGTGTCGTGTATGATCTACTAATAGGGTTAAGTTGAAGCTGATCTAAGAACCTAGGCTCCTCCTTTTCTATACCCAAAATAGTAAGATCATTGCCTATTTCTTCTGATTCTTCTGATCTAACTTCTTCTGCAGAAGAGAGATCTTTTTTAGTTTCCTCTGAGCTTACTTCTTCTTTATCCGCAGAAGAGAGATGATGCTCAGTCTCTATTGAAGTTTGATGATTTTCTAGGATGTTAATCCTATTTGTTGATGGGATAGATTCTTCCTTAGTGGTTTGGGTTAACATCCCCTTAGCTCTGATACCAAAGACGGACCCCTATGACCATAACTTATATATGAAAACTGAAAAATAACGTTCAAATGCAAAAATAGGAAACTGAAAACATCTTTATATAAAAACTTACAGTGCTTTACACAAACATACTTTGATTACAGAGTCTCTTGCAAGCTGATAACAAACTCTGAAGCCAGAGCTGGACATGGTCTTACAAATGAAAAGAGAAAGGATGGCTTAAATACTTTCTGTTGTAGAGGTTCCTCTGAAGAGGCAATTGCAGAGCATACTAGTGATCTAAGAAGATCGAAGTATGGAAGAGAGAGTTGGGGTATTGATCGGTGTCTCCAAACAATATAGACTCACTCTTTTTATAGACATAAGGGGTTACATACGACAGAATATCACACAGGACTCAAATAGTGAAAAGTAATGTACAGTAAAAAGGTGTACAGTGCTACATAGTGTTGAACAGTGCTAAATAGTAACGTAATGATTGCGCTACTATACTCGCAATAGTATCCAACAATTATGGAGGGTCTTTAGCGTTGTCTTCTTGTGACCTCAAAAGTTATGTGAATGACTAGTTTCTTTTGTCTTTTCTTGAAAAGAAAATAGTAGCTTGTCCTTTGCATATTAATTTTCCACAGAAATGATAAGGTTGTAGATAATGTGAAGGATTCCTTCTAATAAAGTTGATTGCTTTGACAAATTTGACAAAGCATTTGATAAAGCTGATAGGTAAGATTAGAGCAAAATCTACAACTGCATTAGATCTGATAAGGATTGTCAGAAGCCTGAGTTACGAAACCAAGTATTCAGATTATCTGGATCATAGCCTGGGGTTTGAGTTTCTTCGTCATTAGTATCGAATTTTACAGATTTTGTCTGTTCCTGAATTTCTGATAGAATTCGGGCAAATTCATCTGGAGTTGTGGCTTGGGCCATACGAGCCATTAACTGATGTTTGAGTACGTCGATCTCCTGATTAGTCTCTGATTGCTTTCTTTTGTTGCAGAACTTAGGATTGCAATGAAACCATTCTAAGACTGCTGATATACAAATCCTGGATATATCAAAATTATCCCACCATTTTACCTTGATCTGGCGAGTTAGCCATTTTCTGGTGTTAATGATAGGAACACTGGATGCTGATGGTAATATTGATATCGTGAAGTCTAGTGCCATAATCCATGAAATATTAAAATGCTTATAATAGCAAAATAATACTGGATAGTTAATCCATGGTGTAGGCAGTAAGGCTTCATTCTGGAAGAACTGATAAGCTTCTTGGACATCTGATGGTAGAATATCTGATGTAGGTCCAAACTTTTCCCACGAATCAATCCATCAATTTGGGAAAGGAGGATTAAAGGTTTTATCAAAGTAAAAGAACCATGATAGAGTCTGATTTTTATTTTGGCAGAACAAGAGATTAGTCCAGGCAGTAACATAATCCCAATAAGTATATTCTGTTGGGTTGAGATTATTGGAAAACTGCTTGGTTGTTGATGGATTAATTCGCCAGTCTGATAATGTTAACACCTTACAGATCTTAACCTTCATGAAGGCAACTTCAGTAGGTTCAGTTTGATCCATGACGGTAGAGATATCAATGGATTTAGTATCTATGAGGATGCCTTCATAAAACTGGTAGGAAGATAAGTTTAGTGAAGCTTGGTAATTGTCAGTGTTAAGGATAGTTTTGGCTAATTTAATGGGGTTAGCCTGATAGGCTTCTGGTAATAATGGTCTTTCTAATGGGATGATGGATATGAAAATGGGATTAACCTGATAAGAGGATTTTTGGATGGAAATGGATTTTGGTTATGGTGATGAGGTAGATGAAGATGGTCTGGTTGTTGATAGATAGGACAGAGTCCTTGGTTTTAATGGTGTGGTAGGATTCAAAGGTGGATACTCGAAGGGTGTGTTATCTGATGTGGTGAATCGTCGGGTTTGTTTAACTGATGAAATAGAGGCTTGAATTGACGGGATTGGTTTTCTGGTGTCTTTCTGTTTTGCAGTATTCATGATGGCTATCTTCTGATTCCCGCAAGAATGACCATAAACCAAATTATCCACAAGACTGGGAAGATGCTGATCTAATGATTCGGCTAGGCAAACTTTGATAGCAATATTGTTTATAATATCTGGTGGAAGATTGATATTGCTAGGATAAAATTCCTGAACAATGCTAATTCTTCTTCGTTCCATCCATTCATATAGGAATGGTGTGATGGTATACTGAATTTCCTGATACAGGTAATATGGGTCAGGTTTCCCATATTCCACAAGGAACTGATATTTGGATTCATCTGATAGTGGGCCAACTGTTGGGTCGCTGTAACACCCGGTGTAACCAGTGTTAAGAGAATAAGAATGGAAGTGTGAAATTTTCAAAAATACCCTTGAGGAGGTGATGAATCCTTGAGATTGAGGGTGCCCGATGAGAGGGGTATTTTGGTAATTTGGATAGTGAAATCTAATAAAAGGGTATTTTGATAAAGTGGAGATAATTCCTATGTGGAATTAGGTGAGCAAGTGAATAAAAATCCCCAAATTGGTATTTATATGGAGATATATGGGATTAATAAATTCAAAGAGAATTTTGGTAATTTGGAGTGATTCCATAAAGAGATTTAATTATGGAAAATAGGGAAAATGGTGGATATTAAATTATTTGATGAGAATAATTAATTTTTTCCTAAAATAGTGAATTAATGTGGTATTGCCACATGGATGGCCAAGATAAAGAAATGGAAGCCAAGTTTGTGTCTTAGAGTGACACTTGGCATAATCTTGGAAATTTGAGAGAAAGTATATATATTAGAAATGTGGGAGCATGTATATATATATATGTGGATTTATGAGTTGGAAAATGATTTAAATTAAATGCAAAAAGAAATGATAATTGGTCTTTCAAGCATTTAATGAGAGGCATTATGGTGTTGGATTAAAGAAAATCCAAAAAGAAAATGTATAATTAGTCACCATTAATGCTTGAAATTATGGTGAATTAAATAAATCCAATGGAAAATGGGAAAATGGTCACCCATTAATGCTTGGAAAATGGTGGGATTTATTTAAATGGAAAATGAGGGATTTAAATCTTTCAAGGTAGTCTCTCATGTGATGGTGGAAAATGGTCCCATTAAATTAAATGGGAAATAAATGTTTTATGTCTCTCAAATGTGATGGGGGTGAAAATAGTCCCATTAATTTAAATGGAAAAGAAATGAAAAATTGGAAGGATGAGATTGATTCTTGGAATTGGAAATGATCTAAGGGCCACCATTTAGTCTTGGAAGTTGGCAAGGATTGCCAACATATTAATGATTTAATTTAAAGACTAATTTTGGAGGGCTAAGATTAATTCTTTGAAAGGCACATGGATTGTGTTTCCTTTTAAGGGTGGAGATTAAGTCTTTTAAAGGCAAAATAATCCAATGGATGAGATTAATCAAGATAAAGAGCTTGGAATTGTTCTTTCTCCAAGAGAGGAGACTTGTTTATTTGAAATGAGTGGTGGAGATTTAATTCTCCTTAAGCACATGGATTGTGCTTTGAATGGATGGTGGAGATCCATTCTTGAAAATGGGAAAAGGTAGTATAAAATGGAAAGTGAGGAAGTCTTGGTTTCCTTTGGCCATTTGGAGAAAGAAATGAAGAAGGAAAGAAAGAAAGAGAGATAAGAAAGTCTCCCATGGAAGAAAAAGTGAAGAAGAAGAAAAAGGATCAAGATGGGAGAAATGAAGATGGAAGCTCTCTTGAAATGAAGATTTAAATATTCAAGAATGAGGTAAGGGATGGCCCCATATGGAGGAGGTCTTGCATTGCATTGTAAGTAGATTGCATAAATTTTTATGTATTTCTTTGCATGCTTTACTTGTACATGAGACCTATGGCCATGGGGGTGGGAATGAAATGGTAGGTTGATGCCTCAAACCATGTTGGGTTGTGAGAATGGAATGATCTAACCATGCTTGCATGCATTTGCCATTACATAGACTTGTTATGCTTGTATTTACTTTGCATATGCACCCTTACTGAGCTTTTGAGCTCATGAGGTTTGTTGAACCTCTTTGTAGGTGTTGAACGCCTCATGGAAAAGGTGAAAATGGGAGAGAAATGACTATGGGTGTTGAAGGCTAAAGTGGAGTAGCCTATGTATTTTGATTTATGTGATGTAAATTAATTTGATTATTAATGGCTTGTTAAAGCCTAAGATCATGTGTGTATTTCATATCTTGAGAGTATTTGATTTTATATCAAGATGAGATGTTGGCTTATGGCATTTTGAAGCTTAAGTTGTGGTGTAAGTCGCATTGTTGAGGTATGTTGTAATAAATAAAAATAAGATAGGTTTTGTTTGTGAAATGAGGCTTTGGAATGAGAAAAGTGGAGGATTTAATGCAAATTAAGGATGTTTAGATTTCTGAAAATTTTTGGGTTAGAAGGACCAAGAAAAAAAAAAAATCGGGAGTGAAGGAGCAGCAGGGGGCTGCCAGCAGGCTGCTAAGCGCGCGGGCGCGCGCTGGGTGGTGCACGGGCATACTAGTAGCACGCGGCCCTGCGTAGGCTGCGCTGCAGACGCACTGCGGGGCCCCGTGCGGGCGTCGGGCATGCCGTGGGCCCTGCCGACCAATTTTTTTTAAAAAAATTGAAAATTTTGGAAATTTTGGGGCATTTCTTAATTGAATTTGGGTCCTGGAGGAATTTTCAAAATAAAGGGATTTATCGGGCATTTTGGAGAATAATGCCGAAATTTTAGAAAATTGAAAATGATGAGTTTTTCCTCTAAAATTGGTGATCCATCAATGGATTGATTTAAATGGTGATTTTATGGAGCCCGGTAAAATTCTTGGTCGGAAAAGAATTTAAAATAATTGAGAAAATGGCATTGGGCGTCTGAATGAGATTTTCTTTTTAGCCAATGCGGTGTCGTTAAAGCCCAATTTCGCTAGTGAATCCTGGGGATGAGGGAAGGGAAGGACGAGCCTAGTTCCCACCTAGGGCGTTTCATCTTGAAACATGGTCTACCCTTCACCTAAGGCCAAGCAGGTGGATAATTTGGGTAATTGTTCATGAGTAACACCCGTAAGTGGGAGTGGGGCGTTACAGTAGCCCATCTTGTACCTGTCTCGTAGGGATCGTGTGACCACCATTTTACGGGTTTTTGGGCTTTTTGGTAAAGCCTCCAGCCATGCTAATAGATTTGTTGAGTCTTTACCATGAGCCGTTTGTTGTGGACTAGCCAGACCTTTACCCTGTGTCTGATCAGGTTGGTCGTCCGAAATGGACTGTGTGACCTCATCTGATTGGATTATAGTTAACTCTGATGTTTGAGGGAGTGCAAGGGTATACCGATTATTTGAGGTTAGGCTTGAATATAAAGACTTGGCTTTATAGAGAGTCTGATCTGCTGATAAGAAAAGTTCTCTATAGGAAAAGTTAGAGATAAAATATTTTTTGATAAAATTAAAAATAACTAATAATATCATTTTTATAGATTTATAATTAATTATCAAGAAATTTTGATTGGATATATAAGATAAAAGATAAAATTTTAATAAAACTTTTAAAATTTCATCCCGATGTGTATGAGACTGATGATGTTCTAATCCTGATTTAACCTCGAATGTAAATGATGGAGAAATCTGACTTAAGTGCAATAGAAAAGGATGTTGATATATGTCTGATTTGGGTTCTAAGGGGAGATTTTCGTTCTTAGGCCGATGATCTGTGTTTTGAGACTGATTGTTGAGATTACTCATTTCTGATGGGTCAGTTGGATTTTCTTTTGTGTTGATTAGGTCACAAATTTGAAGATTATTCTTTCTTGCATATTTTTTATGTTTTTTAAGTTTTCGTTCTTCTTTTCTTCGAAGTCTTTTACCTTTTATGTCAGTTTTGTTGATACTGGTTTTACAGTTAACTAATATATAACCCAGTTGTTGGTAGTAGAAACAGGTCATTTTACTAAGTTTTATAGGGTTTATTATCTTGTTAGTATTTTGATTTTATTCTTGAAGGTTAGTTTGAGGTATCTCGTAGGTTTGAGGTATCTCTTGAGTTTGGGTTTGTGTTTTATGAGTTTTATTTTGGTATTTTTTATATGAGATTTTGGATTTTTTTTTGTGGGGGTTTTTCTTCGGGATTTTGTTTCATGGTATTGATATTTTTGATTGGTGTTCCCATCTTTGATAGTTGGATTTGTTTCTTGGAGAGTAGGATTTGGTTTTTGATGCGACCTGTACGCCTATCTTCTTTAGTATTGGAAGAAGGATAGATAGACGGGTCTTGGAGATTATTGATAGTTTTTTCTGATACTTTAAGTTTGGATAGTTGTTCTTCTATTTGTTGGAGGATTTTCTTTGTTGAGGTTGTGGGTGGTTTGCTAGGTAGGTTTTCTTCAGTTGTGAACCTGTAAGCACTGGTTATGGGAGTGGAGGATGATTCTCCTAGTTCAAGGGTTTTTTCTGCTTTATTCCCTAGATGGAGAAGATACTCACTGATAAAATTATTTTGTTTGATTACCTTATCAATGTCATCCTTAAGTGCTACAGAATCCTTGTTAGCTCCATGTCCTTTAACAATATGTTCTACAAGAGGAGGTTGGGTTGATTCGACTGATTCTCCTGTAGAAAGTTTATAGGTGTCTGATTTTTTGAGGACTGATAGCTAATTTCTAAGAATTGCTAATTGGTTTTCTATCATTTGAATATACTTCTTAGATTCTGCCAACCACCTGAAGAAAGGGATATTAGTTTTGAGAAGTCTCATGGCATGATGCCACTGATCCTTATGGGTTTTAATTTCCTTTGGGGTATAACACCTGTTATAGTGTTCACGAAAGTTCCTATTTTCAGAACTAAAGAAATCTTTTTTAAGAAGCTGGATGTCTATCTCAAAAGGTTTCTCTAACATATTCAAATGATAAGCATTCTGCATATCACTATGGGTAGGTGACATACTTTGGTTATCTTCATAGATTGGTTGTGCCAATTCATGAGTTCTACTAATGTTGCTGATATAAGTCCTAGTAGTATGGAAGGATCTTCTACTACTGGTTTTCGTTGGGCAGTCATCAGAAGAATTTACTTCTTCTAGGTAAGCTGTCCTAGATCGAAGTATGCTCCTAGAGCTATCAAATCTGATGGTAACGGATCTAGATGGATCTTGGCTGATGAACTTGATTTTTGAGTTTTGAGGTAGAGGAGCTGGTTCAGTGACTTGATCAAAATTCCAGTTTCAGGGAAGCTAATCTCCTCATGTTGAATTGTTTTTGGAGTAAACATGTTTACTCCCTGGTCTTCCTTATAATAGATGGTGTGTCCCGATGGTACTGATGGGGACTTATAACGAGGGTTTAGTCCTGTAGTTAGAACTTTATAATGGATCCTATAGATAATAGAGTACGGGATTGATCCTGAAAGGAACTAGTAGTTATGAGTTTGAATATTAAGGGTGAGGACCTTTTCCACATGTTGATCCATTAAGGAAATGGTGAAGTTTGGATAACAATTGATATAGATCGGACCGTTGTATAGGCTGGTTTCTGCCATACTGATGATAGAGTTTTGATAACTGGTATGTCTTGCGTCTCTAAGGGCAACGCATAAGGAGTTGTTAATTCCTTTAAGAGTTAAGGGTTTTAATCCTATTTGGACTAACCCGATGTGCAAGAATCTATAACCAAAGTTATAAAGTTTCCTAAGGTTTTTTCCAGATAGTAGGTGAACTGTCTGGAAGTGTTCTGATCCTCTAATAGTTGTTGTAGAGAAAGGAATAACTTTTTCTACCATTCTGATAGCAAGAAGAGATCAACAAATAGGATTAACATCCTAGAAAATCATCAGCAAACAGAAACTGAGCATAATCTCTCTTTTGTGAATCTAGAAGAAGTAAGCTCAGAGGAAACTGAAAAGGATCTCTCTTCTACAGAAGAAGTTAGATCAGACGAATCCAAGGAAACAAAAGATGATCTCTCTTCAGTGGGTATAGAAGAAGTTGAATCTAGATCTCTAGACCAACTTCAACTTCACCCCATTAGTAGATCATATTCTACACCTATCAATGCTTACTACAACAAACCTACCCTTATAGTTATCATCAACCTTGATTATCAAACCCATACTCCAGTCAACTTTCATGTTAACTGGGAATCCCTCAATCAAATGGTTGATAAAACCAATCTATACGAACCAGTAGCTCAGAACTTAACCCAAGTACTTTCTACCATCCTACAGGATGAAAAGCTACCATTAGAACAAAACCATCAGATCCTTCCTATCAACCAAAATCAACAGCCACCATTAAACTATGAAGCCAAACCAATCCCAACCACGGTTGGAATTTTCCTTTAAAATACCATTCCTAAAAGATTACAAAATCACATAGGAATTAGGTATAAATAGTTTGGCTCTCCTACAAGAAAACCTCCTCAAAAGAAAAATAAAAATCAATATCAAAAATACCAAAAACATTATAAAGAAAATCTAAATAGAAAATCCAAAAATATTCCTCGAAAAGTTAGGTGTACAGTGCTACATAGTGCTGAACAATGCTTAAACAGTAGCGTAATGATAGTGCTACAGTACCGCAATAGTAACCGGCAATTATGGAGGGTCTTCAGTTTTGTCTTGTAGTGGCCTCAAAAGTTGTGTGAAAGGATAGCTACTTTTGACTTTATTGTAAAGTAAATAGTCTCTTGTCCTTTCGTGCCATTTTTTCCACAAAAGAGATAAGGTTATGGATAAAGTTGAAGATTCTTCTGATAAGGCAGATTGACAGACGTTGAGCTGATCTAAAACTAGCATGTGTGTTGATCTGCATCGAATAGTCTATAGATTTGGTAATTTGATAAGGTTGATTGGAGAATTCCTGCTGCAAAATTATTTTGCTTTGGAAAATCCCCTAAGTTAGGGCTGATATGGTGCTGATGTTGAAGCGTATTGCTTGGATTCTCTAGCTGCTCTTCTTTGTGTAAAACGATAAATTTTATCAAATATTTGTGCCATTGAATCATCGTTTTCCTTGAGAAGTAGAGCATAGGCTAATTCATCCAATGATTTAGTAGTGCAAACCCTGATAGCAATATTATTAATTATCTCTAAGGGTAGAGAAATACTGCTAGGATAAAATTCTGGTTAATTTGGATCCTTCGCTCTTCTATCTGCTGATAGATTAACGGGTCGATCTGATACTTGATTTCTTTGTAGACATAATCTGGATGAGGATTAATGTCAACTGATGAATTATGCATACAATATCTATCCCGTAAGGATCGTCGGATCACCATTTTACGGGTTATTGGGCTTTTTGGCAAAACCTCTAGCCAATCCAACGGATTTGATATGTCTTTACCACGAGCCGTTTGCTGTGGACTAGCCAGACCATTACCCTGGGTCTGATCAGGTTGTGAGCCTGATGGCAACTGGGCCATAGACTGATGGGCTAATGCTGATATTTTCCTTGAAGGAATTCCCTGGTTAAGAAGTCGGGAAGGAAATTGGAATTTCCTTTGATAAATTCAATGTCAAAATCAAAGATAGCTAATAGGGCTTGCTAGCGGGCAAAGATCTGTTTAGCTGCATGATTTTTGACATCTTTTTGCAAAACTTCTTTTGCTGATTTGCAATCAATACGAAGTAAAAATTTCTGATTTAAGAGATCATCTTGAAATTTCATAATACATAATACGATGGATAAAATCTCTTTTTTAATAGTAGAATACTTTGCTTGAGTTGGATTCCAAATACCAGAGTGATATCTAACCAGGTGATCATGCTGATTAAAATGTTGTTTTAGGATGCCACCATATCCTAAGTCTGATGCATCTGCTTCCACAATCTTTAATGCTGATGGGTGACAAATATCCAAAAGAGGAAGATGATGAACATGCTTCTTAATTTGTTGAACTGCATGTGTGTGTGCATTTGTCCAAGGAGGTGGATCAT